>OZ007598.1:42705353-43982853 GCA_963931845.1 Maratus michaelseni
CAGTCAATTTATAGATGGGATGATAAAACATTTACTTTTGACAATGTATTAAAAGAGTTGTTGGTTGAGGAGGATAGGTTAAGACAGTGTAACAGTGACCTTGAACGTGTAGATGCATCTGCTTATAAAGTTAAAATTAATAAACAAGGAAATAGGAATAATAGTAATTTTAAATCCAATAAACAGAAAGACATAAAGTGTTTCCATTATTCTAAATTAGGCCACTTTGCTTCTAATTGCCCAGAAAAGAAGCCCAATTCTGGTAAATTTCAGGTTAAGAAGTTTAAACCAAAGGGGAATTTTAAAGGCTAACTACAGTCAAGGTAGTAATGGTCCTGATGATTTGTCTTGGGTTGTGGATTCTGCTGCTTCTTCTCATTTTTGCCGCAATAAAAATTTGTTTGTTGAGCTTAGGCCAGTAGTAGATACAACAGTATCAGTCTCTATCGGTGCAGAGTCTTGCTCAGTTGAGGGAATTGGCAAGGTGGAATTTTTGGTAAATATAAAAGGTACCCAGAAGAAAATAACATTGAACAATGTTCTTTATTCACCTAGATTGAGGAGAAATTTATTTGCAGGATGTGCCATAGATAAAAAAGGAGGGAAATTTGTTGGCAAGAATGGGAAGATTTTCATGTATAATAATAAAGGAAAATTGGACTTCTTTGCAAAAAGAGAAAATGGTTTATATTTTCTTAGACCAAAATACCCCGGTATTATCAGAGAGCATGTAAATCTAACTCAGTCTAAGGAACCAAATCTTGAGATTTGGCATAAGAAATATTGTCATATCAACACAAATTATATAGTTGATACCAGTAAAAATAATGTAGTTCGTGGGTTACCTAAGCTGAAAAATCAGGAATTAAATTGTGAACCTTGTCGTTTGGCAAAGACACGAAGAGTAAGTTTTAAGCCATTGCCAGGAAACAGAACACGTAGGCCTCTTGAACTTGTTTTTACCGATGTGTGTGACCCAATGCCAGTGCCTTCAATTGGGGGGTCATGGTACTTTGTCTCTTTTATAGACAATTTTTCTAAAAAGGCTGCCCGTTTTCCCAATTAAACGTAAAGATGAGGTCTTTGATACTTTTGTTCGATTTAAAAACAGAGCAGAAAGGTTCATTGGAAAGAAAATTAAGGCCATAAAATCAGATAATGGAAAGGAATACTGTAATTACAAATTTAAACAACTTACTGAAAAGGAGGGAATAGATCATCAGAACACGAACCGGTACACGGCGGAACAAAACGGGGTTGCTGAGAGATTTAATAGCACTATAAATAATGGGATTCGAACAATGCTCAAGGATAGTGGTTTAGAAGAAAAATTTTGGGCTGAGGCAGCTGTTTGTTTCACATATGTTTGGAATAGAGTTGTCCACCAAGGCCAATTAAAGACACCATTTGAATTACGGTGGGAGACGTCCTTCTGTGAGTCATTTAAAACCGTTCGGATGCACTGCATTTATAGAGATCCCCAAGCAACTACGAAAAAAATTTGACATGCGTGCAACTAAAGGTATCATGGTTGGCTATGCAGGACAGACGAAGGGATACAGAATTTATAATCCTGAAAAGGGTGTTGTCGAGGAAACTTTAAATGTGAATTTCAATGAGAAAGAAATGTACAGTGGTCGCGTCCTGGGCACCATGGACTGTAATTCTGAAAATGGAAAAGTTTTGTCAGGAGTTGGAAACCGTTATATTGATAATGAAGAATCTGATTCTGAATCTAAATTTGATCAGATTATACCACTAAACTCTATAAAGTTACAAAGCACTCACAAAAAGGAAGTTGAAATAAATTCTGAAACTGAAGAGTCAGGAGATGAACACACAGACCAGGATGTAAAAACTCCTTGTGAAGCTATTAAATGGGTCCGAGAAGCCATTATGAGAAAAGATAAGTCCCGTAATGATATATATTATGGTGTGGAGGGTTCCAATACTAAACTTCGATCTTATAGAGATGTTGAGAATTACTGTAAAGCCAGAAATATTGATTATCGAAAGGAATTTTTTAGTTTTAGAAACAAAGATTATTATTCTGGTTTAGAACCACGTCCCAAAACTGAACACTATGAAGCTAACATAACGGAAGTAGAAATACCATCTTCTTATTTTGAAGCTATGCGTTCTCCTTTTAGAAAAGAATGGTCTAAGGCAATGGATGATGAAATAACAACCATTATCGCAAATCAAATCGAATTAAATGTATTCTTTGGCTCCTACTAACAGGAGATATTTTTCAGAGATGCATCTTTCTAAGCTGTGTGAGAAATATGTTTTTGTTTTCATAAATGTATCTTTCTAAGCTGTGTGAGAAAGATTTTTTTGTTTTTCGAAATTGTATTTTTCTAAGCTGTGTGAAAAAATGTTGTCAGAAATGGTTTTGTAGAATGTTTTTTACGTATTAAAGTATTATTTTCCTTTGCTTTAAAATGACGAAAGTATTAAAACGGGTAGTTTTAGTGTTTTCGAAAATCGCTATGTATGTATTTGCGATAAAATTGGTGCCCGAACAGGGACATAGGAAGTAATATTTTTTGAGTGGAAAACTGTTCAAGTATGGATGCGTTAAAAATAAAAAGAACGCCCCTTAGAAGCGCATTTACGAAGACTTTAAATGCTTTAAACGAAGCTATTAACCAGTCAAGCCCAGATGTTAATCTAATGGAAGAGCTTTTAGATCAATTAGTAGACCAAGCATCAAGATTACGTTCCACAGATGACGAAATATTAAATTTTATGTTGTCGAATGGGTCTGCGGAAAAAGATTATGTAAAAGAATTCGAAGCATGTGAAGAATACCATGAAAAATTAATAAAAGTGAAGCAGAATGCAAGACATTTTTTTGTTAAACCTGCCGTTGCCGTCGAACATCAACCTCTTTTACCTAATTCGTTAGAAATCGAAAGAATGGGATCCCGCACACTCAGATTGCCTGAAATTAGTTTACAGCCGTTTGATGGGGACTCAAGATCGTGGCTAACGTTTTGGAATACCTTCAAGAAAATTCACAAAGACTCTGTGTTAGAAGATCACTCGAAGTTCGTATATCTGATGCAAGCAATTACTCCAAAATCAAAAGCGTCTCAAATAGTGAGTTATCCTATATCGGCCGAAAATTATTCTAAAGTAATTCAACATCTAAAAGAAAGATTCGGAAGAGAAGACACTTTGATTCAAATTTATGTTCGTGATCTGCTGCAGCTCGTATTAAGCAATAATAATACATCCAGAAGAGAGTGTAATTTGTCATCGTTATATGACAACCTAGAAACCAAACTTAGATCGTTGGAATCTCTTGGGGTCACAGAGGATAAATACGCGAGCATTTTATTCCCCTTGGTGGAATCGTGTCTGCCTCATGATGTTCTCAGAATTTGGGAACGGGATCGTGAAAAGTCTGTTCAAGGTAAGAGCGAATTAAATTCTATACTTAATTTCTTAAAAAATGAAGTACTGTCTGAAGAACGTATTTTATTGGCGCGTACTAGTTTTGGTTTTGATAAATCTAAGAATTTTACTAGCTTTAAAAAAGTTGAATATAATTCTGTGCCAACTGCTACTGATTTATTTGTAAGTGATAAATCTAAGGATAAACATTTAATTAAGAAATATGAGGAAACATGTATATTTTGTGACAAGTGTCACTTATCAGAAAAATGTTTTAAAGCTAATTCGCTTTCTTTTGAAGATAAACGAAGTATAATTTTGAAAAAGGGAGCTTGTTTTGTCTGTCTTAAGAAAAATCATATTTCACATCACTGTAAATCGAAGATTAAATGTTTAAATTGTGGTAAAAGGCATTTTGCTGTAATGTGTCAAAATGTTTGTAATGAAGAGAGTAATACGGCATTAGAAAGTCGTAAACATGAGTCAGGGAGTAGTGATACTGTTTTGACTACTCAAGGTTCCGACCCATCAGTGTTATTAAAAACTTTCCATGTACGTGTAAAGCACGATGGTAAAGAAAAAATTGTATGGGGAGTCAGATACGGGCTCTGAGCGTTTATATTTATCAGAAGATGTAATTAAGTATTTGAATTATAAAAGTATTGATGAAGTTAAATTAATTCATAAATTATTTGGTGGTGTTGAAACAAGTGAAACAAACCACAACAAATATAGAATTCATTTAAGTAGTATTGATAATAGTTATAAATGTGATATGCATGTTTTAGATGTTCCTGTTATTTGTTCTAATATAAAAAAGGTGCCAAATGGACCTTGGTTAAAAGAATTAAATAAATATGGTATTAAGATTTCGGATGTTGAAAACAATGTATGTAAAACCGAAAACGAAATTAAATTGTTAATTGGTTCCGATGTGGCGGGAAAATTACTCACCGGAAATATTAAAGTTTTAAAAAGTGGTCCGGTTGCTGTAAAGACCCATTTGGGGTGGACTCTCATGGGGAAAATTCCAGGTATTAAATCTGAAACAAATGATTCTCTTATGGTTATTTCGTCTCTTTGGAACGAAAGTTCCGTTGCTAAATTATGGAAGCTAGATATTCTTGGTATAACTGATCCGGTTGAATCTAAAACTAAAAATGAAATTCATGAAGAAACTATGCAACATTTTAAAAGAAACATAAGAATAGATTCAGATGGGAGGTATGAAGTAGCATTGCCTTGGGTACTAGATAATGCCCGCTTACCTAGTAATAGAGAATTGGCCGAAAAACGGCTTGCTGCAACGAAGAAAAGGTTATCAAATTTGAATAAAACTGAAGTTTATAATGAAGTATTTGATACATGGTTAAATGCAGGATTAATTGAAAGGGTGGTCGATAATAAAAAATCCAAAATACATTATTTGCCACACAGGCCTGTTATTTAAAGAATCGAGTGAAACTACTAAAGTAAGGCCGGTTTTTGATGCTTCGGCTCATGTAAAAGGTTTTCCTTCATTAAATGATTGTCTGGATAAAGGATTAAATATGATTGAAATGATTCCTTCAATATTGCATCGTTTTCGGAAATTTCCTGTTGGTGCAGTATCTGATATAGAAAAGACATTCTTACAGATAGGTATTACAGGAAGTGATAGAGACTATCTACGGTTTTTACGGAAGGATAATATAATTTACAGACATAAACGTGTGGTTTTCGGAATCAATTGCAGCCCTTTTTTACTAGCGGCTACTCTGAAACACCATCCGGAAAGTACACCTGACAATTTTGTTTCTACAGCAGAAACTTTGAATGAATCTTTGTATGTAGATAATTGTGTTTGTAGTTTCAACACAACTGAAAAGTTAAACAAGTTCATAATTGAATCGAGAATGTTACTGTCCTCCGCGAAATTCAATTTAAGGGGATGGCTGTCAAATTATCCAATTCAAATTATGTCTGAAACTTCAACAGTTAACATAACACCAGTACTAGGCTTAAACTGGGATCTAGAAAACGATACCCTATCTTGCAAAATCGGCCCTATTGAGGAAGAGCAAATTATTCCTACAAAACGAGCTCTACTTTCATTGGCTCAGAAGGTTTTTGATCCTTTGGGATTTGCCTCACCCGTGACTTTGCTCCCTAAACTTATTCTACAAGAATGCTGGAAGTTGAAATTAAAGTGGGATGAATTAATTCCAGAGAATTTAGCTAAACAATTTTTGAAGTGGGTGCAAGGAATAAAATTAATTTCTGACATCAAACTTGAGTGCTGGATGAATCTAGGTAATTTTAAAAATGATGTAAGTCTTCACATATTTTGTGACGGAAGTAAACACGCATATGCTACTTGTATTTTTCTGAGAGTAAAGAAGAAAAATGAAATTTTGGTGAGTTTTATACAAGCACACGCAAGAGTAGCTCCTCTTAAGAACCTAACTATACCGCGGTTAGAGCTTTTATCATGCTGCATTGGAGCCAGGTTGGGTAGTCGTGTCATTGCTGATTTAAGAATTCCAAATTTGAAGATCTGTTATTGGTGTGATTCAACCACAGCTTTAAGCTGGATAAAGCGAGATGATAGATGGGGAACATTTGTCTGGAATCGTGTAGAAGAAATCAGGTCTTTGTCACAGAAAGATCAGTGGCAACATACTTCAGGAAAATTTAATCCGGCTGATCTTCCTTCCAGAGGTTGTTCCATGGAACAGTTCTTGCAGCTAAAATGGTGGGAGGGACCAGCCTGGCTGGCTGAGCCAGAATTTACTTGGCCTCAAAGTGTCGAATCACCAGATGAAGAAGTTATTAATGCTGAGAAACGGAAAAGTGTCATTTCAGCATTAAACAAGAACACGAAACCTAATGATTGGTATTATCGACGATTTTCATCATACAAGAAAATAATAAGATTGATTGCATGGATTCTAAGATTCATAAGTAATTCAAGAAAACCGAATTCAAAAGAAGTATCTGAACTAACATATTTTGAAATAGAACAAGCTGAAAGAAAATTAATGATGATTTTGATCCAAAAAGACAGCTTTGATGAAAAGAATAATGAGAAAATTCGTAGCCTAAGACCAATCCGTGATGAAGATGGTATCATCAGAGTAAAAACACAAGTCATCTATCGAGAAGATACTGTCAATTTTAAGTACCCAATTCTTTTGCCTTCTGACCATCCTGTAGTCCAACGATTGATCTCCTGGAAACACCAAGAGCTATTACATGCAGGAGTGGCTCTTTTGATGACATCTATACGAGAAGACTACTGGATCCTGAAAGCCAGGAAAACCATTCGAGCAGTAGTTCAGAAATGTGTGCGTTGCAAAATATTTAGTGCACAGAAGACAGAGTCCGAACCTATTGCATTGCCAGCAGAAAGAGTTCAAGATGCGGCAGTATTCCAAATAATTGGAGTAGATTTAGCTGGGCCCTTATATTTGAAAAATGGAAAAAAGATATGGATTGTGTTGTACACTTGTGCAGTGTACAGGACCATACATTTAGAGTTAGTGACGTCATTAGCAACAGATACCTTCCTCCAATCTTTTAGGCGCTTTATAGCGAGAAGAGGAAGACCGACGACCGTTTATTCTGATAATGGTAAAAATTTTGTCAGTGCAGATAGAGCTTTTTCAGACATCGATTGGGAACAGTTCTCAGCTGCAGCAGCTGTACAAAAGATTCGTTGGAAATTCAATCCGCCTACTGCTGCCTGGTGGGGTGGTTGGTGGGAGAGATTGATACAAATGGTAAAACGCATCTTGAGGAAAATACTAGGTAGAGCCTCATTATCCTATGAAGAGCTTATCACGATTCTTTGTGACTGCGAACAAGCTGTAAATGCTAGACCACTCACGTATGTCTCAGAAGATGTTGATGATCTAGCACCTTTAACACCATCAATGTTTCTTCAAGAAATAAGATCTTCAGATGTGATAGATTTTGATGCAATTGACGCACAAGAATTAAACAGAAGAGCAAAGTATAGACAACAAGTTCGAGAACATCTTAGAAGACAATTACGTATTGAGTATTTAGGGTAGTTACGCCAACAAAATTCCCTGCAAAAGAATGTCAAGCAACTGACCGTTGGTGATGTCATTCTCGTGGAGTCTGATAAGAAACGTACATATTGGACTTTAGCTTGTGTGCAAGAACTAATTTCTCGAAAAGATGGTCACCCGAGAGTTGCTCGGGTAAAAACTGAAAATGGTGAACTTTTAAGACCAATACAAAAACTGTACAATCTAGAGATTCCAAGAGAACACTCTTTCGAACCAGTATTATAAACAAGAAGTGGCAGAACTGTGACTGTTCCAAAACGTTATCAGTCATAAGACTATTTTTTGAACACTGAACTTTTCAAACTTATTTCCTTATTTGTTAGTAATACCTCATTTCCTAGTGTTAATTTGAATTTGAAATAATATGTTTAATTTTTGTTTGAATTTTTGCAGGAAATTGTATAGTTTGTCTTTGAAAATTAGTGTTAAGAATATATATACTTTGGCCATGTAATGTAAGTATAATGTTACACATATTTTGTTTTATTTTGAATTTTGTTGTGCCTATTGTTGAGTTTTCCTGTTGAAAACTCAAGGTGGGAGATTGTCGCGAATCGAATCGAATTAAATGTATTCTTTGGCTCCTACTAACAGGAGATATTTTTCAGAGATGCATCTTTCTAAGCTGTGTGAGAAAGATTTTTTTGTTTTTCGAAATTGTATTTTTCTAAGCTGTGTGAAAAAATGTGGTCAGAAATGGTTTTGTAGAATGTTTTTGTCGGCACGGAAGTCAGAGAATAAAAGATATTCGTTATGTTTTTTAAGAGGACTGTTTTTCACGTATTAAAGTATTATTTTCCTTTGCTTTAAAATGACGAAAGTATTAAAACGGGTAGTTTTAGTGTTTTCGAAAATCGCTATGTATGTATTTGCGATAACCATGAAGGAAAGGCAAGTATGGGAACTTGTCCCCAAACCTAAAGAAGAGAAAGTTTTAGGTAACCGGTGGGTATATTCCATTAAACGTAATGAGAAAGGTGAGATTGCTCGTTATAGAGCTAGGCTTGTAGCACAAGGCTTTAAGCAGGAAAAGGGCATATCTTACGAGGAAGTATATAGCCCAGTAGTTGATTTTTCTCTTATTAGATTATTTTTTAGTATACTAGTCTGTTTTTTCGGTTGGATTCATCATCAAATTGACATAAACTGTGCATATTTATATGCGAATTTATCTGAAAGAGTCTTCATGAGTCATCCTTTGGGCTATGTCAGTGAGAAGTCTGAATATGTTTGTCGCCTGAAAAAGGCAATTTACGGCCTTAAACAAAGTGGTCGTGAATGGTATTTCGAGCTTCGTAATGCACTTGAAGGATTAAATTTTAAGAAATTAAAATGGGCAAATTGCATTTTTATATTTAAAAGAAAGGTTCTATTATTGTTGTATGTGGACGATATTATAATTTTTGGACAAACAGAAGCATTGGTTTCTGAAGTCATAGATCTTTTAAAATCTATTTTTGATCTTAAATTGTTAGGACGCACTAAGAAACTCCTAGGTGTAGAGTTTGAAGAGAGGGTCTGTAAACTTTTCATTCATCAAAAGAGTTACATTGAAAAGGTTTACAATATGTTTAAAGAGTATAAACCTCCAATTACATTTCTCCCAATTTCTAAAGGAGTTGTGTATTCAAAGTTAGATTGTCCAAAAGATGATATAGAACTAAATGAAATGCAAGATATTCCATATCGCAGCCTTGTTGGATGTCTCGCTTTTATAGCTAACAGGACTAGACCTGACATTTGTTTTGCAATAAACCTTTTCTCACAATTTCAGGAAAACCCTGGGCCTACTCACTGGAACGGGTTAGTTAAGCTACTTGGTTATTTGTATACAACCAGAGAAAGAAAGCTTGATTTATCTAAGATTGATAAACTTAGTGTCACATGTTATAGTGATGCTGATTATGCCACTAATCGTGATGACAGGAAGAGTATGGGGGGGGTTTGTGTTGTTTATTGGTCAGTCACCTGTTTCTTGGAAGACTTTCAAACAAAAGTCTGTTGCCCTTTCCACAATGGAAGCTGAGTTTACTGCACTTACTGAGGATGCAAAAGAAATCACTTGGGTTAGACATATACTTCGAGAGTGTTTTGAAATAGGGTTATTTGGGAATGAAATAACACAATATGAACTTTGTTGTGATAATAAATCTGCTATTGACTTTTGCAAGTCACCGATTGAAAATGCTAGATCAAAGCATATTGATGTCAAATTACATTTTCTAAGAGATTTGGTGTCTGAAAAGCTATTTAATTTATCTTATGTAAGAAGTACAGATAATCTTGCAGATATTTTCACAAAAGCTCTGGTTAAAATGTCTGTTGATAATTTCATTTCCAAACTATTTATATAAGTGTAATAAAATTTTTTATGGCATATTTTTGAAAATTTTAAAGTATATACTTTGAGATTATGATAATTGTAATATTTTAGGTATATCTCCTGGTGTTTCATTTTATATTTGGAGAATAATATAAATGAATTTCATTTTTTTTACATGTAATCTCTTGATGCTTTTATGCCACTTATTAAAAGGGTTTTTTTTTTGAATGACTTGTTTTATATGTATCCTTAAATGGGATGATTGTTGTAAGCAGTCTTGGCTTTTGGATAAGGAGCGGATTTGACGGTATTCATTGCAAGTGTTTTTTAAATTTAAGAGTCCTTTTGCAATTTCGTAATGCTTGTTTTTTTAAGGAAAATTTGTTATATTAAATATTTAGGGGGGCATGTCTTGTTAGACATTTGTGTTTTTTTTCTTGGGATCTCAGTGATCACGAGAGGGGGTCCTTATGTTGTGAAAACCTTAATGTGGAAGCTTAACTTCCCCATATTTGTTGTTTTTCCTTTTAGATCTCGCGCCACTGAGATATTCTAGTTTAAGTGCTTCTATCGCGATCGTACGTTCGTCGATACGCGATCTCTTAGTGTAAACAAATGCACATGTTTTTCTTGCTCCTACATATGCATTGCGTCATTGCCAGGTGCCATTTTCTGATTGGATGCCATGACTGCGCATGTGTTGAACAACTAGCTTAAATACCACTGCATGACTTGTCTGCTCTCTTCTCTTTTTGCTTATGTGGCAGCTGCATATCGTACGATGTTTTGTTTTAGTTATTTTTAAATGTCTGTGCAATTATGCCAGACTGTTTGTTGTTAATTCTTATAATGGTAAAGTATGTTTAATAAATGTTATTTATTAATTTAAGCCATCCTCTTATTCAGAGTCAGTTTACTTTTACTTTACCATTTGAGCCCGGTGGATTAACCACCCAAATTGTTTAAGAATTTCGTTGACAGATCGTGAAAAAAACGCAAATTTAGTCAAAAGGCCGTGAAAACACGTGAATTTTGTCAAAAGGCCATAAAAAACATGAGTTTCTTTGAAGGATCACGGAAAAATACGAATTTTGCTGAAGGCTATGGAGAAAACGACAAGTTCGTCGAAAAAACGTAGAAAAAACTGTTAATTTCGTCGAAGGATCACGAAAAAACGGTCAATTTCGTCGAAGAAACGGCAAATTTCGTCGTCGGATCGCGAAACAACGGAGAATTCTGCCGACAGATTGCAAAAAAACGGCAATTTCGTCGGAGGATCGCCACAAAAACTGTAAATTTCGTCGAAGGATCTCGAAAAAACAGAAAATTTCGTCGAAGGATCTCGAAAAAACGGCAAATCTCGTAGAAGTATCTCGAAAAAACGGCAAATCTCATAGAAGTATCTCGGAAAAACGGCAATTTTCGTCGAAGTATCTTGAAAAAACGGCAAATTTCATCGAAGGATCACGGAAAAAACGTGAATTTTGTCCAAAGGCCAAAGAAAAATCGTGAAATTCATCAAAGGATCTGGGAAAATGGCTAATTTTGTTGACAGATTGCGATAAGAATGCAAATTTCGTCAAAAGGCTGCATAAAAACTTGATTTTCGTCAAAAGACTGTAAAAAAACCCATGAGTTTCGTTGAAGGATCGTGAGAAAAATGCGAATTTCATCAAAGGGCCACAGAGAAAACGTAAATTTCGTCAAATGGCCGCAGAAAAAATGCTAATTTTGTCAAAGGATCACGGAAAAAATGCAAATTTTGTCGAAGAGCCGCGGAAAAAAAAACGTGAATTTCGCCAAAGGATTGGGGGGGGGGGGGGAAGAAACGCTAATTTTGTCAAAGGTTCACAAAAAAAACGTGAATTTTGTGAAATAGTCACGGAAAACATGCAGCATTCCTTTAGAAAACAGCAGACACACAAAGTTCTATGATGCTTATTAATATAGGCATAGTTTTTAATCTGAAACAATATACTGAACTAACTTTTGAAAAATCTGGTTAACCCGAACCCAATTTGCAAGAATCTACACTCACGTGAAATCGACTCTAATCAAAAGCAGAGTTAATCCGACCTACAACAAAAATAATTATTGCCGAGAGGGGATTTTCTCCCCTCTGCTGTAAACTTTGTAGCAGAATATTTGCTGTTAATTTCAGAAATTTTTTTTACTCAGAAAGGCTGATAAATGCTGATGCCTTAATTTAATTAGCACTACAATTACAACAGCAGCAAGAATAGATTTATATGATATATTGCGTATTGCAGACTATTTTTGAAAACATTATAAGCGTTGCAGACACTTGAAGATAGTTCTGCCACTGGGTTACACATGTTAAATTCTGACCCATGGTCTAGAGCTTGACTTACAGAAAATAAATTTCTCGAAGCATTTGGTGCATATAACACATTTTCCATTATACTGTCTTTCCAGCTGCCATTAACTAACATTTTCACAGATATTTTACCATGACCATATGCTTTCATTGTGGAACTGTTACCAACCTTTACTTCTATTGTGTGAAACTTCGAAAGATGTCATGTCTGTTGGTTATATATTATGTGGCTCCTGTATCAATGACATGTTCATCACTACTGGCTTCAAGACATTCACTAATCAAAACTTAATCTCTTGGTTTTCTCTCATGCCCATTATTAACTTTCTTTACAGTCTTGTTTCATGTGGCCCCTTTTACCACATTTAAAGCATTTATACTGCTTCCCCTGCTTGTTTGCATACTTGTCATACTTTTCTGCAGCACTGCAAACCTTTCTCAAACTAGACTTGGCTAGTAAGGCGCTTAATTTAGTTTCTTTGGAAGATTCTGACATTCTTCTATTGTTCTTCTGCTCCACTAGTGTCTGTTGCTCTTCAGATCTTGCACACCAAGCCATTTTCAGTGGCTCAAATTCACTAGATAATGTTTCCAGAAGCTTACTCATTATCACAAAGTCGTTTGGTTTTGATATCCAAATCAGACATCCGTGACACTAGGCGATCTAGTTTTGCTACATGCATAGCCATTGAATTCGTTGGATCTCGCACAAAGGATGAGAACTGCATCTGGCAGGCATATTGAGCTTGGGTATTTTTCTTCTCAAACAGTTCGTGTAGTTTCATCCATATTTCTCTTGCAGTTTTGCACATCAATATGAGATCAGATATTCTGCTATCTAGAGTTCTGGAAAAAATACCTCAAGTTGCTCTGTTGCCTTTATTGAAGCTGGCTAAGTCACTGTTATATTTGTTCCGATCTGCAGCAGCAGCACCTTCGGGAACCGGTTCTGGCTGTATGATCTTGCCAGAGCACACCTCGAACGCATTTTCTTTTCTATTAGCAAGCCTTCCACCATTCATTTGCATCTGACCCAATTCTCAGAGCCAAGAAGTTTATCAGTCATAAAAAGTTCCATACTCTTATCTTAATTAACAAACCAAACAGAATTCAAAATTTAAACATGTTTTTTCCGTTGGTTAGGCCTAATTCTTGTTACCGTAACTATTGTGCAATGGGATGCAAGTCTGGGCCCATAGCCACTTGAATAATTCAGCAGATAATTGATAAACAAGATTAAATTAACTTAATTAAGAAAATAAATATGAAATAAACATTACAAAGATTACTTTAATATAGGGAAAAAAGCTATCTGACTTCCGCCATGGAACAAGCTGCGATATCAACAAACCACACTGTTACCACACAAGTGAACAGAAAAAAATTACATAAAAAAACACATTAATTACATAGAGTATGAGTAAGAATTAAAATATAGGAAAACAGTCTAATATTGTCAGTTGAAGTTCATAATACAGTATAGGATCCGTTATCCAGAATGCTTGGTACCTGACCTGGAGCATTCTGGATAAGAGGTTTTTCCGTAATTCAGAACACTTTTTTATAAGTATAAAAAATTTACGAAATAATTTCATAAAATTGTGATAAATATGAATAATATATATAAATATACGTTACTTATAAATTTGTTCATTTAATACATTATTTGCACACAAAAAACATTTTAAATTACAAAAAATAAATAAAATTTCATTTTGGGAGTTGGGAGCAGAATCTTTTGATTTGGAGATAGCGACGGCATCAACTGCTGTCATTTATCCAGCTTTTTTAAAATTTATACAAGTACCCTAGATTGAGGCTAAAGATTATCTGCTGGAGTGAATAGCAGATGCGCATACTGCAGTGTGACGTCACGTGTATAAAATTTACTGGAAGTATATTCTAAAAAAGAATTTTAGTTTTTTATTCAGAGAAAATCCTTCTGACTGTGAAATTTTTTTCAAATCTAAATTTACAAGTTATCAAGTAATTATTATTTTATGTACAAAAAGAAAATGTTAAAATCAATGTGTAATCTGGCAACTTTCCATAACCTGTTATTATTTATACTGATCGCAATGGCGGATTCGACAATTCTTTTCTAAGAATTAAGAAAAATGTTAAATTTCAATTTAACATTTTAATTTGAAATGTTATAGTCAGTTTGCTGCTTACCGTATTTCTCCGTATTTACCGGTTTACCGTACCGTATTTACCGAATAACACCGTGGCATTAAACTACGTTTAACTTTTTTTAATGAAACTTGTAACAAAGTAACATTTGTACACAGACATGTTTTATTTTTCTAACATAATTGTTTTTAATTTTTTTTTTATTGTAATGTTTTTTGTGTCATAATTTTTTTATATTTATTTATTGAATTTATAAATTAATGAATGAAGGCAATATCATTATTTTTTCTTTTACTGACAATTTAATTTTTAAGTTTTTAAAAAAATTTTTAAATGATTTTTTTTTTTTTTTTTAGTGTTTTGCATTCCGGATACCGGGACGCCAGATAACGGATCCTATACTGTATTGAAAAACTCCAATAATCCTTATTTTTAAGAATTACAAGGTTTATATTAAATAAGACTTATTGTGTGGCCTTCCTATAATTTTTCCTTTTAAAAAACAGCACTCAGTTATGTTGCATCAGGAATATAAAGATATGAAATAAAATTTTTCATTTAGTGAACTCTTATTTAAAAATAATATAAAGAAAAGAAAACAGAGAATCTCTCTATTCAATTTAAAGACAAAGTGAATTGCACTAAGAATATTAAATTGAAATACATTTTAAAAAATTAACATTGTAAAAATGTGGAAATAGAATAAATTTTCAGAAAATGTAGAAACTTTTGCATGTGAAATATCACACATGTATTATAGAGAATGTGCATGTTTGTCAACAAACTGGTTCCTCACTAGCCCAAACAACTAGCCCCACTAGGCAAAACATATCCCGCTCAATGCGCTATTTCCTACGGTTTCTTATGAGAAATCGAAATTTTTGCATTCAATTATGGATCATATTTATTCAAAAACAAATTTTCTTTTATCAGATTATGCACAGAACTTCGATTCTGTTGCTAATCAAGATTATTTAAGAAAGCTTAGATTTGTCAAACCGAATAATAGTGTTATTATTTTAGATGATCCGTATATTATTGTGGATGCAGATTTTAAAGCAGATATGGCTTTTTGGCCATCGGTTGCTTCATCAGATATTGAAACTTATTTAAAAAAAATTTCCAGGGAAGAATTCAAGAGCTCAAGAAGCGTTTCAACTTGTTGTAGCTGGTAGGAGAAAGATTTTAGTTCTTTCTTTTTTCTTTTTTTTTTTTTTTTTTTTTTAATTATGTTGTAAAGTTAATGTTTTATTTACTTTTTTTCTACTTGTTTTTCAAGTTGTTCTTGTTCGTATGGTAACTTTTTATTGCTTGAGCTAATCGAAAAATGTTTACAAATTTCGTTATATTCAGATTAAATGATCGATTAAAATGATACCTATGAGTGTTCTCAAATCAAAATGGCTAATTTTTTGAAACACTTTTATATAATTTTAACATGTTGTATTATGACAAGGAAATCTATGAAACTGAAGCATAAGTTTTGTCAGAATTCGGTTTTATTAGCTGAAATAATTTTTATACTAAATAAACACTCCTTAAGTTTAAAAAAAATATTTTTACTATTCTAATAATATGTATAAAACAGGACAAAACAAAAAAGTGACTTTTATGAAACATTTAATGAAGTACTAAAGGCGATATTTTTTTAAAAAACATTTTACTCTTTTTTTTTTTTTTTTTTTTTTGTAAAAGAGAATTATATAATTTAATCTAAAAAAAATAATAATAGATGCCATGTTTTTAAAAAAAAACCTTACCATTTAAAAAGCATTTAATCAGGTGTCGATTCAGTTTTTTTTTTTGGGAGGGGGGGGGGGGGGGAAGGGGCATTTTGTGAGAAATAAAATTTATTTTTCTGAAATTTGTTATATTTTTGTGAAAAATAACATTTTGTAACAAAAGATGATATCCAGTTACTCAAAATCGAACCAAACATTTATTAATAACGAACTGACTAGCGCCTGTGATAATAAATTTAAAAAAAACAAAAAAACAACTCAAGTTTTCAATATCGAGTCGAATGAACCAAACCCTGTTGAAGATTGCAGAAAAAAATGACCTTTTTGCCATGATGCGGCAGTTGGGACCGCTCACTTCGAAATCTACCTGTGTCTGTAGGCGGAGCACACAAAGATTTTTTTTTTCTGTAAGGGTTGGTTTTATAAAAAAACTTGTCAATATAAAAGTTGTAGATAATATTAAGAGGATTTGTAATAAATTAGCGGATTTGATAACTTGTGAATTGACAAAGTTATGAATTTTTTTCTTCTTAAACTCCTATTCTCCCCCCCCCCCCCACCACTTGAGGCCATTTTTAATGATATCAAAAATCTGTCATATATAAATTTTCGGCCCTTTTCCTAGAAGTAATAATAACTTTAAATAACTGATTCGATACGTATCATAATTAAGAAGTTATGGGTAACGTAAGGGGCCCAGGGGCCCGGATTTTGTCCGAGAAATTTTTGGTCATTCATGTAGTTGCTGGAAATGCCAAGAAGTTATTAGAAAAAAAAAGCTAGCGAATTGGATGATTTTTAAGGGAGCTATACTTGGGGGCCCAAAAGGGGCCGCTGATAGTTTTGAGCAGGGCCCTAAAATGAACGGTCCTACCTGGAATGTAGAAATAACTAAATGGAGAAAACACCCCCAAAAACGAAGATCGAATTAAAAGGGGACAAGGTATTAACAATTTAGGGAACAATAACTTCAAGGGGCCCGGATCTTCTCCATTTTTTTTTTTTTTGGTCGTTTATGTAGTAGCTAGAAGTTCTAAGTTGTTAGAAAAAAAAAGTTAGTGAATCTGACGATTTTTAGGAGAAATATAGTAGGGGGCCCAAAGAGGGGCCAGCTGATAGTTTTGAGCAGGGCCCTAAGATGAACGCTCCTAACTGGAATGGGGGAAAAGTTAAATTGAGAAATGGCCCCAAAAACGAAAATCGGATTAAAAGGAGACAAGGTATTAACAATTTAGGGAACAAAAATTTCAAGGGGCCCAGGGGGCCCGGATCTTCACCGAATTTTTTTGTTTTTGTTGTTCATGTAGTAGCTGGAAGTTCTAAGTTGTTAGAAAAAAAAAAGTTAGTGAATCGGACGATTTTTAGGGGAACTATAGTAGGGGACCCAAAAAGGGGCCAGCTGATAGTTTTGAGCAGGGCTCTAAGATGAAGGGTCCTAATTAGAAAGTAGCAATGGGGAAATAACTAAATGAAGAAAAGGCCCAAAAAACTAAGAAAATCGGATTAAAAGCGGGCAAGTAATTATCAGTTTAGGAAACAAAAACTTCAACAGGCCCCGTACCAGGCCCTAGGAGGCCAGGGTCATAACTAGAACGTAGAAATGGGGGTGAAAGCTAAACGGAAAAAAGGCCCCAAAAACGATGAGGATCGGATAAAAATTGGGTAAATTATTAACAATTTAGGGGGAAAATCTTAAAGGGGCCCCAGGGGGCCGGGGTCTCAAAAAATTAAAAATCCGAGCCTCAGGTGCATCAGGACCTACCTTGGGCTATCCGCTGCAATTAAGAAAGGCAAAATAATATGAATAATTAATTAAAAATATATGAATAATAAGCACATAACACAGCTAACTATACAGTAGGCATGCGTATGTTTTGCCTACCGTTCGTTCTTTACGGCTTCGTGACGTCACATGCACATTCTCTATAGGAGAGACTGGTACACAGTGGACTACTTTTTCAGTTAATTTATTTTTTCTCTTTAACGGACAAATCGATCTGCATGAAAATATTTTTAAATATTCCTTAAACCTTTATACATTCATCATAATTTTCTCAGAACATAGTTTTCAATAAATTTTTCAAAAAAAAAAAAAAAAAAAAAATTTATATACACCTGTAAAGTGGACCATCCACCCACCGGGGCACAATGGACTGCTATTAGGTATTATCTGAAATACAATATATAAATCTATTTTTCATTAATTTAATTCTTTTTTATTTCCCATTTACCCGCAAAATAACATAGTAATATAAATTTACAAGTAACATTTTGAAAAAAAAAAAAAAAAAAAAATATATATATATATATATATATATATATATATTAGGGTGGTCACAAGTAACATGGGGAAATTTTTTTTTCAACCTATCTTTCGGGGGACCCTCCTAAAATTTGCCAATTAGTTAAAAAATGATATTGGCAAAGTTTCAGCTCAATTGAATAATATTAACCTGTGCCTCATCGAGGTTAAATTATTGAAAAATTCTGTTTTTTGGTGAAATATTGCAATTTTTTCTTCATTAAGTGAAAACCATTTGTCCTAAAAACCTGATTCTTGTCTTATTTGATAGAAAATGTTGTTGCCTTGAACTTTTACTCTCATCAAAACTTATATTTTAAGACATTTAGCATTTTTTAGGTAAAGTCATGAACTATATCTTTAAATCTGCATTTTTGAAAAATACATGGAAAATGACAGCAGATTAATTCTAATTACTTCTGACCACTTTTTTGTATTTTTTACATTAAAAGACAAAAAAAGAAAAAACATTTTTTATAACTTAAAAAAAAAAAAATACGAATTATAGTTAATTATTAGGTATCTAGTTTTGCGCCTCAAAAGAAGAAGCTCCTCAATTTGTATTGCAGTTAAAGTGCATTTAACACGAACCTCTGAAACTCTCTTTTTAATACGTACAAGGTAATTTTTGTTTCTTTCTATCGTTAAGAAGTCCATTTTTAGCATCGACTAAACCTTCTGACACCCGGCAGTCGTCAAATGCACCCCTCCTTTTACTATGATTGGCTGGAGGTCCCCTTCTTACTTACAAGGGGGGGGAAAGGAGGATTTAGTTAATGTTTGTCTTTCAAGCAGTGAACGTTTGTTTAATGATTTCTTTTCTTGTGAAGTTTGAGAGACAATGGATTTAGAATCTTCGCGTTCTAGAGTAATAACTAGCATGAGTTCAAGGGAGAAAGACAAGATTTGTTTAATTGGCTACATGTCTCATCAAATCAATGGCAGTAAGTTACCATTGTCAAGTTTTATGCAGTTTATTTTATATGTGCCAAATGAATCTGAACACCAGAGAAGCTGCTAGACTTACAGTACAGGAAGTTGTACTTGTTTGTGAGAAAGCAAAGATACCAACCAGATACTTTAAAGACTGTGTTGCAATGGCTGAAAAACTTTAGGAAAAGTAGAGAGAACCACAAAAAAAAAAAAAAAAAAAAAAAAAAAAAAAAAAAAAAAAAATCCCGCTAACAGATCCTATTCTAAATCTCAAAATAAAAAAAGTAGAATCCTTCAATTCAACGCTTGATGACCTTTTTGATGCTGCTTATCAGGATGCAATTAAAAACATTACTAAAAAAGGCAAGCAGTTTTTGTTACTCCAAAGAATGAAAAGACCTACAATTATTAAAATCACTTGTTGACTACAGAAAAATTGATAAACAGGTTGCAGACAAAACGCTTTCTAAAATGATAAAACATCTTTGGTATCTTAACTCGGAGCAAGTTGCAATTTCATTCTTCGATGATACTTTGGAAAAAACAGTCAAAATAAGTATGGATGAAAATTTAATGTCATTTGAAGAAGAAAATGATGATGATGATGATAAGGATGTAAGAGCAACAATAGGTTTCAATGAAGTGGAATATCTATTGGACAAAGAAGTCGATTTTTTTGTTTCATCTCAAACTGTAAATATTTTTAGGAGATTTGAGATTAATATGCAATTTTTAAATACTGATCTTGACGTATGGTGTAAAAATAAACATTATTTGAAAGCAAAAAAATAGTGAATGGTTTTAAGGTTGTCAATGAAGCAGCTGAAAGGGGAAATATACGGGGAAATATAGGGACGAAAGATGAAGAACAAAAGCAGTTTCTGTTAGCAGTTGTATCTGAATGCAGAAAATTTTTCTCAGACTCTTCAAAAGCCACATTATCGAAGCCATTACTACCTTAATGTACTAATTCTAAGTGATAATATTTTATTTCCTTTATAATTATTCGTTTTTTATAACGCAACTTTAATAATGAAATGCATTTGAACGTTATTTGTGAGAAGTTTGCTCTTTATTTCTTATAATTCATTCAGTTTAAATTTCGATTTTTTTCATTTACTTTGGATTTTTTTTAACTAAACCCTTTTTTATGTACAAAATGAAAAAATAAAGAAATCTAAATCTAAAAGCAGATGAAATGGAATGTTACAATGCTTTTTCATATTTTCATAAAAAGTCAATTTTGAGAATTCGGATCATGCTTGGTACTAAAAAATGCTGTATATTTTAAAAACTATAATTTTTTTACAAAAGAAAGATGTTTGGTTCTTCAATGCAAAACTATTTTTTATGAAATGAGACCAGCATTAGGTTTCTAGGTTCTTTTGTATTCATTTTATGAAGGGAAAACTGTAAATTTTTGCGAAAAATCGCGGTTTTTCAAAACTTTGACCTCAATGAGGCACGGGTTAACATTATCCAAATGAGCTGAAACTTTGGCAATCTCATTTTTCAGCCAATTGGCAACTTTTAGGGGGGTCCCCCCGAAAAAATTCGAAAATTGATTTGTTGTATATATATTGAAAATAATAACAATACAGGAACAATTGCAATTTAGTTGAAGTTATTACTTAAGTACAAAAAAATCAGCACACATTAAAATTTGCAAAGGAAATTCCAAAATACTTATGAGTAAGATTGAGCCTGGAAATTTCCTGAAATACCTTTGAGTCTGGGAGCAACATTATGAAATCATTGACATCAACAACAGTTTCAGGAAAAATAAACTGATTTCCATTCAATTTGTGTCTCATGAATCTTACTTGAATAGAATCATCACCAACTAGACTATAATTAAAGGCAGGAAATTCAAAACAAAATATTTCTTACAATCTTAAATAAATTGTTTTTCTTTGTTTACTTTATTTTACAGTTAAATAACTACTTTAAAACAATATTTCTTTATAGAAAATAAGCAATTATTAAATATTTTGAATATTCTGCATTACAGGAGCAGAGTGGATTGTGGACCACTGTGTCCCATGATAAAGTTCAATAAATAATCATATTAATATTGTTTATAGCTTTCTTTTAAACATATTAACTTTAAAGTTAAATAAAAACAAGTATCTTAGCTTTGAAAAAAAGCTGTTTTATCTTATTTATCTACAACCTTTAATTACTAAAAAAAAAAAAAATATGATGATGAAAAATTTTACTTTTAGAAGTTCAAAACAACAAATCAGGATAAAATAGTTCAATCTGAGCTAAACATATTTTCTGAAGGCTATAAATAATCCGTGCAGTGCTGTTCTCTATTAGGATAGAAGAGAAGCTTAAAAAAAATTGAATAAAATATTAGGGGGTGGTCCACTGTGCCCATAGGTCCAGTACCGGTCTCCCCTATACAGACACTTATTAAACAGGATTGTTAGGATTTAACATTTTAAACAAAAAAAAAAAAAAGTTTTGTCGCTTTTTCTAACCCCAGTCTGTTACGTAACTTTGACTGCACAACACCAAAAGAAGAAATAATTCTCTCTACATTCGCTGTAGTAGTCGCTTTTGTCGTGAGAATTAATTCAACTTCTTTCAACACAGTATCATCATTGAACTTTTTTATATCTTTTTCTTGCATATGCCACCATTCTATAGCTGTTACATCTTTAATAAACTCATTTTCAAAAAGATATCTCTGGAACAGAAAACTTTTGGCACAAAATTTCAGTATCAGAGTTAATAAGTTGTTTTTAGGAACCTTTGTTTTAGCATATTTCCAATGCTTCTTTTTTTTCATCTGGTAATAATTCGAGGTCTGCATCTTTGGCTTTTGGGTCTAATAGGTAAGCCAGAAGATGGGCTGGTGTTATTGCCATTTTATAACGAGCATCTCATTACCTCATTAAAATACAACCAAACTAAATCTTTTCTTCTGCCAGAACTAGACATTTTTTGTTCGCAAATACTAACTTTTGTCTCATTCATACACAATACAGGTGCAAATATGATGCAACTGTGAGTTATGCCAGTTGACTGCTGAAATGAGTTGAGCTGCTCAGTTTAAAGTAGAAGTTATTTGCATCAAATAATTTAAAAAACTAATTATGTAAAAAAAAAATTAAAAAAGTTTTTTTGAGGAAAAAACTGAACTGAATCTTTCTGTTCAGCTTAAAGTACAAGTTATTTACATCAAACAATTAAACGTAATTATGTAAAAAACTTTTTTAGAAAAAAAATTTTTTTTTTTTTTTTTGAGAAAAAAATCATTTGGTTTAAACCATGCCAACCCTGGTTTATTGTGTGTCGTATAGTAGGTAGAGATGCAAAATTTCTGGATATTTTAAAGTGCCAGAAAAAAAAAAAAAGTTTTTTTTAATCAGTTTTTTTTTTTTTTTTTTGTCTTTGGAAATAAGTAAAATTTTCTTAAAAAAATATAAAATAACATTTTTTAAATTTCTGCACACTAAAAAATATTTTTTTCTCTTTCAAAATGATTTTTCAGTTGCATTTCTTCAATTACCAGTAGAGAAAATTTAAAAAATAACAAAAAAAATCTTATGAGTTTCAACCAATATCACTGCAGTTTGAAAGAAAATTTAAATTGCATTAAATATCACCTCATCATAGTATTGCTTAAGTATATAAATGATGCCATTTTAAAGAAACAAATTATTGTAGTTGACATTATAAATATTATCATTTTTAAATCTTCCATTACTTAAAAATTTATACTAATTTACAATATTACTTTTTTTTTCTTCTTACAATTAGAATTTTTATTTCACATGTATTTAGTTTTTGGCATAGCTTTCCAGTCTAAACCTAAACCAACCCTATATGCTTTGGTTTAAGTTTTAGATTCTTAATAACAAAGTAATATATATACGTATTTAATATTTCTTTAATGAAAGTTATTTAGGTAGATTTTTGAGTACTTATAAAAATTGTTTTCAACTAAATTTTTTACAGAAAATGTACATTTTCTTTGCAAAGTATGGATTTATATTAAAAAAAAAAAAAATACAGTTAGACAAGTCTTAGAATCTATATTTTAAATAAAAGGAAAAGAACAGAAAAAAGCTTGAAAGAATAAATAATTTCAATTGCATGTTATTAAAAAAGAATTTGTTTCTAATAATAGTTAAATGTTTCTGGAGATTATCATCTGATGACATGAAAAATCGCAGCTATGCCAATAAAAATAAATGCATGTTTCAAAATTTTATATTCAATTTTCAACCTATTAGTATTATTGAAATAATTTTGCACATGGATTTTCATTTTTAACTAGAGTAGTTGCATGAGTCTGCTTACATTTTTTTCATGAGATCCTGTTTTTGTAAACCTTTGTATAAAAAAATATTACCTTGTAAAAAAAAAAAAAAAAAAAAAAATCTTACAAAATTGTCATAAAAAATATAAGCAAAATTTTGTGAATTAGAAATTATCGTTATATTTAGGTTCCTATTTAATTTAGATATTTTTAATAAGGTCCTTCATACATTATACATACATCTAGATATAGATTCATTGATGATTTCAGCTGTTATATGACAGGTTTTGTTATTCTAAAATCGTCTTATTTCCAGAATTCAGAATGAAGATTGAAAAATTTTCCAAATTTTATGAAGGGTTCTATGTTTTAAGGTGAAAAAATTGTGAAGGGTTTTAAAGGACTGAAGTTCCTAAATTGCTTACAGATCATATTTTTCATGGTTAACATTTTCATTCGAGACACTGAAAAAAAAAAAAAATCAGAATGCAGCCATAATAACAGTTTGAATACATTATTTTATAAATTAAATTTGAATTTTTCCAATTTGGAAAAATTGAAAAATTAATCTTCAGAAAAAAAAAAAAAAAAAAAAACAGTTTTTTTCCGAGCATTTCCATCTCTAATAGTCGGATTTGTGGAATTACGTTTGTAGAATGTGTTTTGTGAAGTTTAATGGTTTTATGTTTTGTCGTATGTCATAGAAGAATAATTCCTGTGAAATATTAAAAAAAACGAAAGATGAGAAATAAAGGTAAGTGCATTTTTGTTGATTTTATTTGATAAGATGTATTTTATGAATTTTAGAGATTGCTGTAAACCAATTTTTATGCGCATATTACTGACCGCAGCTTGCATGGATTTCATGCATTCGAGAGACAGCTGCACAGAGAATTTCATGCATCCAGAAGGGTTTCATTTTTCAGTTAATGTACGAAAAGCGTACATATATATAAGTTACTAATTGCTGCTTGAATGAATGGCCACCCCCTGAATTCAACACTTCTTCATAGTTGACTTCTAGCAGTTATAAAAATTTATTTATTTGATAATATTTAAAAGAAGTTTATAATATTTTTAGTAGAAAACATTTATGAGTGCATTTAAAACAAATGCAATTTTAATGGGAATTAACTGTAAACCATCTTTTAAAAAATAATAAAAGTAGGCCCTTTTTCAATTAAAGCCAGTTCTTTTTTGAGTGGTTTAAAAAAAAAAAGAAGCTTTTTTGGCCTGAGTAAAATTAAACCATGCCTGATATGTACTACAACACAAACATGCAAAGAATTAAAAGTATAAATCTTTAAAAGTTTTAATATTTATGATCGATTCCTGCACTTACTTGATATAAGAAAACAAAATAAAGAAGAATGAAAACAAATTTTGGGCGTATGATAAAAAATTATGAGCAGACTTGATTGTTGATGCATAATATCTATATCTGAAGTAAGCTTGATATTTTGCTAGATATCTGGGGTAAAATAATTTGAGAATGAAGGGGGAGAAAAAAGACATTTATAAACGGCTTATATCTTACAGTGATATAAAAAAAAACAATGACAATAAGAAAGCCTATAAATAAATACAAGTTTCTTACCTTTAAAGTTTAAGAAAATGTGTTAAAGAAATCAGAGAAAGGTAACTGTTAAAAAAGGATAAATACGCAACTGGTTTTAAACGAAACCACAGCACCAAATATAACCAGAATAAAATTTCTAACAATGTATCGATCTCATAAAATACAAGACAAATATCTTCACATAAAAACATAAAATACCTTCATTCAACTTTTAAAGGGACGCAGTGAAACAACAAACCGTTGCAAAATGCAACCATTGAGCAGACAAAATAGAGTCCGCTCCCTGTGGATTGGGAATTCAAGCGCTCGAATACGCCATCTGGTGGAAAAAAGATATAACTTCTCCCTTCAGGAAAATTCCTTGCAAACCCATTGCGTTACATGCATTTTTAATTTGTTCATAATGATTATTTTTATGCACAATTTCAGATTTCATGTGCTATTTGTGTTCTGTGTTTATATGTCAAAGTAAAAATTATCCTAATTTGAATATCTAACACTTTTAAACGCGTTTACAATAAATAATGGTTTCAATGGCACTTTAGCATTAGTTAAAGGGCCAATTTTCCTGTACCGACGGCTGCAATCAGCGCCTCTATAGGCCGTTTTAAGTCCCAATTGCAAAATTTTCGCAGAAATTAATTTTGTATTATTTTCATCATTTTTATTATTATTATCTTTAAAATATGAAAAAAAGTTTTTGTCATTTAAGTTGACTTAATGTTTAAGTTATCTTCAGGTAGGCGCTGTAGTTTGGAGTCAGTTTCCAAGCAAAACGTCATGACTGACGTCACGACTGAAAGCGTCTTTGCAAAAATCTAACTGGATATCTGTCTTAGGCAGGCATTCAGATGTCCGCCCGTTAAGGATATCTAAATAGCGATTCTTAACTTAAATTTAGTGATCACTAATTAAGAATCCTTAAAACGCTATTCAGACTGGTCTTCCTAAACTAGCTTCGGTTTTCCTTATTCCCCGATCTGGCTTCGGCTGTTCTCGGAAGATAAACCAATCAGCATTCAGAATCGCTTCGCTGCAGATCAATCAATCAATCATGCGCATTATTTGCCGTTCTCAGCTTTGCGCGTTTTTTGAAATTTGATTTTTCTACTTTTCATCATCATTTGAGAAAAAAGACAGCATGTAAAAAAAGAAAAAGAAAGACAGAACGATATAGCGATGAAGAATTAAATGCTCTGTTTGTTTTTTAAATATTATTAAATAATGTTAATAATAGCTAAGCTATATTTACATTTACATGCACTTTTTTCGTTTTATTTCCTGGAATAATTCTTCTTTAAATATTCATTTTATGCATTTGAGTACATGTTTAAAATTTCAAACCAAAAGGTTTTGATTCTTATAAGCCACGGCTAAAAAATATTTAAGAATCAAATTTATATACACACATAATCAGGATTTTCATTAGCGCACGGGGGGGGGGGGGGGGGGGAGCCATTACTCTCTAGATTTGGAAGTTTAAAGGACTATTTTTTTTAATCTCTGTTTATTTAAAAAAGATTAATTAAGAAAAAATATGACAAATTAGAATAATAAAAAAACAAAAGAAAAAAGAACTAAGAATTTTTGTCAGCATCAGGCGGGGCTTCTGAACACCCAGTGGAAGGCAGTTTATTTCTTAATTGTTACATTTCTGTATTGCTTTTAGAGTTAATATGTTTAAATTGTCTTACACAAGGAGTTCTGGTTCGAGGAAATCTTAATTTAGCTTTTCATGTTTATACCCTGCATTTAAAAAAACAGACTAGAAGCTGTGGATCACAGACTTTTTTTTTTTTTTTGGAAAATTTTGCCCTTTACTATACAATCACATAACTGGGATTTTATCCAATTTAGGAAATTATTTTTTTATAATTCAGCATATGGAAAAATACCGTGGCTGTTTATTTTATGAACATTTATATTATTACTTTCATAATGCAAATTTTTTAATATATAAAATTAAAATCAGCAATGATGAATTCTTAAAGATTTACAATTTTTTAAAGGGGAGGGGGTTTAAAATATTTTTTTTATTATAAAAAAATGCATACTTATTTATAAACAAATTTTTTTGAATGAATCCTGTGAATAATATTTAACATAACATAGTAGTTAATAATTAATTGCCCAAATTTAGCATGAGCTCATTTTCATTTCATCAGTATTTTTAATTACAATATAATTGTAATAACAGGACAAAAAACAGCCAAACTGCAAAAAAAAAAAGAGAAATCTTTTTGCTTTGCCCCCCCCCCCCCCCAAATGCCTAAACATTTCCACACTCCTATTTAGAATCATGAAATTTTTCAACTTCCATTATTTGATGAATTGGCACATTTTAGGATGCTTGAATATGATTTTATTTTTTTAGGAAAATGTCTATCTGTCTATGTTGCGAATTTTGTGGATTCTATAGCTCAAGAACTAACACACAGAATTTCACTGTTTCAGTTAGAATTAGACTAAAATTGTTGCTGACTAAATTTCAGTGTATATCGCTCAACAGGCAGAACTGCTATGCTGACTTTCTTGATGAAAGTGGCAAAAGAAAAGAGATATACTCAGTGAACCTGATTTCAAGATTTACATATTCCTTAATAACTGTTGTATCTATCAAAAATCAATTTGATAAAATGGGCCCCTTCACAAAAATCAATTTGATAAAATGGGCCCCTTCATAAAAATCAATTTGATAAAATGGGCTCTTTCACAAAATTCTATTCCATAAAAACTTACTATTTATTATTTATATATTATTCAGTGATGTTTTAAAATGTGTAATTTGTAAACAAGCAAGTTCACCAGAGAGGAAAACTTCAGCAAAAGGATTTAAAAAAGCTTTTGTTTATAAATGCTTGGTTTAAATTTGATTAACTGGATATCAACTTTCGTTACAAAATGTTATTTTTCACAAAAATATAATAAATTTCGCAAAAATAAACTTTACTTTTTACAAAATGGGCCCCAAGAAAAAAAACCTGCATCGACCCTAATATACACACCGTGAACTAATATACACAATTGGCAATTACTAAATTCCCTTAAAACAGTCTTAAATCAGAAAACATTAAATTGAATTTACTCTTACATTATATATTATACAAGAGAAACACAAATAATTTCTAAAAAGCAGTAAATGACTTACTTTTCATAAACAGCAAAGTATAATCCTTGGCAAAAAAAATTCTTCCATGCTGCGTACAAAATGTGATTTCGCCTGCAAGTTTGCATCTAAGAGACTAAAGATTATTTCTAACCTATAGCCACCTAGGCGCATTCCAACGGGCCAACACAGATGTAAACGATGCAGCAACAACTTTAGTGACAAAAAGTTCGCTTCTTTCTGCACTGACCATCATCTTATTTATATCAATAACTGACGCTGCTGATGAACAAAGTATCCAGCTAAATATCTACGGACATCAGCCTTGTTGTATCTCTGTCATCAACTGTAGCAGCTATAGCAACTAGAAAAACTAAGAGAAAAAATTCAACTAACACATGCATACATATGCACAGAAACTAGTTTTAGAAATGCATAATATTGAAAAACAAACATTATTTACTAATGAATAATTAACTATTAATTAGCCAAGAAATTTGTGTGCTTGTTTGAAACAATGCGAGAAAAAAGAATTCATAGCTATACTACTGTACCATGTAAATATTTATCATAGGATGCTAATTATGAAATAATAAATAATATTTAAAAATGCTATAAATATATAAATACATTTATTGCATATTTTATAAAATTATACGATACATGCAAGGTAGATGTACCTTTATAGTGGTTATAAAAATTACTTTATCAATAATTATTTCAAGAAAAAAATATTATTTATGTGTGTTATTCATGCCAGAAAACTATTATCAGTCATTATTTGTGTTTAAAAGAGTAAATTAAGTGCATGACATTGTTAAAAATGACCAATATAACTTGCAACCTAAATTAATACAAAAAAGTAATGATGTATACATTTATTAAATACATATCAACATGTTAGAGGCGATAAAATATATTTTTACCTCCAGTGGGACATTATGCTCGCCAAAATGAAAATAGCATTATACATCCTATACAGATACTATACCATTTGTTTATTATGAACCAATACAAATATTGCGGAATGTGTAAACAATTTAACCTCCGCTAAATACATTGAAAGAAAATAAACACAGGATAAAATAAATACTTAATATAAGTAAGTAGAGAGTAGATTATTACTAAGCAATACATTATAGTTTTATAAAAAGGAAAATCCAGCTTTCTAAATATTGGAAAATACAATATTCATTAAAACTGAATAAAGGATTCAATAATTTTAAGATATTTCTTTTGCTCTTTGCTCAAAAATTAGTTAAACACAGAAGGGAAAAAATGGCAGGGAAGGGGTGGGGGGGGGGCGGGGGGGGGAGAAAGAAATTAAAGCAAAAAAAATTTCTTGGAGAAATTCTACTCCTATAGCTATAGATTAAAAAAATATTATTTATAATAAAATTGAATTTCTTGAATGTTAACTTTTTTATTTAGCTGAGCAACAATAGCTTCAAACAATATTTTCTCTTTTATTGGACAATGTTGTGATTAACCATATTAATTAATTACTTTACTCCATGATTGCAACTAGAAAATATATGGATGCATATAACTTTTTTTTTTTTTTTTAATTGATGTCAGAAAATTGATACTATATATTTTTACAGCAAGTAGAAAAACATCCTGGAAGTTTAGAGCATATTTTTACCTATATATTACCTATTTGAAATAAATACTTTCCATGAAAGAAGGAATTTCATTTCTATATGTAGTAACAAAATAAAAGATCCCTCAGACTCCCCATTCTCCTCAGGCACCCATTGATTCCATCATTGGATAATACAACAGAACAACCGACATTGAAGAATTATAATTTAGATGCATTTTCAATTTTAACATTTAGAAATAAAAAATAAGTATTTCTTGTGTATATAAATATATATGTGTGTGTACATAATGATAGGTTTTTTTTTTAAAGGCGAGATAGGTGTTTATATAATTATTTTTTAAGCAAAAAATGTGTTAGTGTAATCTTAACAGAAATGTAAAAACTAATCGAGCCAAAATAAGTTATCTGAACATTTTAGTGCACATAATACTACAGTTTATGTGTAATGGGGATATGGGGCATTTATAAACTATCATCGAAAGAAAATACAAATTGATCTAAAATAATTTATTTTAACATTTCAGTGCACATTTAAAGTTTATGTATAATGGGAATATGCATTTTTACAACTATCGACAAAATTAAATAAAATATCCTAAAATCAGGATATCATCATGCATTGAAAACTGTACTTAAAAAATAAATAAAATAAGATGTTTAATGTATACGATTGTCGCAATTCTATAACATTAATTTATTTATTTAATTCAGAACATAACTTGTTTGCTTGACGTTATTTTAACAGGTGTCATGCATATAAAGTAGGTATAAGAAATTCGGAATAATTGCCGATAATACAAAATAAAATAATCTAACAGTATTTATAACATAAAATACCTTAATTGAATGTATACAACCATCGCAATTTGGTTTATTTTGACAAATACTTGCATGAGCATCAGTACATAAAATTCGAAATAATTACAGAAAAAAAAATATATAAATGTTTCAGCATCATAATAAGTTGAATAATATAAACTGTATGTAAAAATGAAAAATTTTTAAACTTACAATCGTCAATATAAGAAAGGAAGAAAACAAGAACACGATATCAAAATAGTAATGGCGTCCGAAATACCACCAACCTTATTTTTAGGACGGCGTTTTAGCTATCTTTAAATCGGAGTGCTTTTAACGCTAGGATTCTTATTTAAGAATCGTTAAACGGACACCTGAATAGCGATTTTGAGATTTCACTCGGGAATAAGGTTTTCCTACCCGTTTAAAGATCCTTAACGGACATCTGAATCCCTGCCTTATAATTTTAAATTCGTACTGAATAAAGTAGAAAAAAATATAATCATATTACATTTTAATCATAACAATTTAAAGAACTATATCTGCCTATTTATTAATATTACAATTTATGCAGTTTGAAAATCTGAAAACAGATTTTCTCAATTTTATACTATTCTTACAGTCAACCAATCAACCAAAACAATAAAGCGATGTAAACAAAACTTTTATGCTTTTGAAGACTCATTTGTAAGTTTAATTATTCAAATTATGTCGCTGTCCCTTGTTGCAGATTATGAATCATCTAGCAGCGAAAGTGAAAATGAATCTGCTGAAATAAGGTTCGATCTTACTTTTCAAAATATATGTTTGTTTCATGTTATTCGATCCAAGCAATTCAACATACTCCATCCATATTTGCTTTATCTTGCTATAAATTATTTTACAACATAACTTTTAGCTTAGGTCTAAGATTTTGCCTTGTAAAAAAAATAAATACTTAGTGAAGAAATAGCTACTGTCAGGATTCGTGCTAAGAAAAACAATAATGCAAGATTTTCCGATTCCAACCAACATTTTATGTTGAATGTTTGAAAAGTAGGATTATTAGAAATATTGCGAGATCCATGTTCTGTATTTCAAAAACGTGTGCAAATTTTTAAAATATGAAAGATAGTCATTTTATTTTAGAAAAAAAAAAGGTCAGACCGTTTCTTAACAAACTGAAACTAGAATTTACTTTATATTCAAAAATATAATCTGTACTACTTGTTGCACAAATTTTTTGACAAGAATTTTGTATAATATTTATTAAGAAAATATTAGATTTTTTTATTATTATTCTGTTTAATAAAATATATTAGATTTATTTAACATTTACGAAACAGTTTCGATCAGTGGTAGAATGATTCAATTAGTTTAACAACTTGTTCCATTGCCCTAATGATTTTTTGTAGTATAATCAAGAAGGAACAATTATGTGTTACACATGTCATACATTATAAAAATTGGTACTTCTCTATTATCCCGTCGACTTCATAACAAAAAACTATCGCCAAATAAAAGGGAGAACGTTGCCATTGGAATATCAAAATAAATAAATAAATAAAATATAAGAATTTAAGGACACAATTGTTATTAATTAATGAAATAATTAATAAATCAGTAAAACATAATAAAAAATACACGCAAATGTCGAATTAAAAACCACTTGATGATATAACAAACACGTATAATACTTCTGACATCAAGTAAATAGGACAGCATTTTTAATCTTACAGTTTGGTGATAGTTTTTTGTTATGAAAAGTGGTCGATGGGATAATAGAGAAGTACCTAAAATATTACTTTCCATCATTAATAGAACATTGGTAATTTTTTTTTAAAAATCTTTTAGTACATTGAAACTGAATACAGAATTGAAGCTTTCAGAAAGGGCAATAAGATAACCATGAAGATAGAATTATTAGATCTAATACTCTATCTTCATGAAGATAAACCTTGCAATCTATATTTTTATTGGTTCATTGGGTCTAAGTATCTGATTGGATATATAACTGATTGAGGATTTACTATAGTACATAGAATAGCAACAGTAAAATTTGTGGGCTGTATAATTTGATTCATTGAGAGGATTTTGGACAAAATCTGAATTGGCAGGTTATATGAGAATAGTAATTGTTGCCAAGACTGTATATGTGAAATTTATAGTTGTAAAAATATTTTTTCACCAGTTAACTTAGGGGCTATTATAAAGTTCTGTAGTATGGACCGTCATAGTTTAAAGTTTGGAGAAAAAAAAACTTTGAATCTGAACATCCGCTCAATGGTATAGGTGCAGATTCACAGCCGCTAGTCGCCACGTGGCAATTAAATTTTTTGCCGTGGCTACACTGACTTTCGAAGTTTAAGTCACCATTTGATTTTAAAAGTGATTACTTTCTGGTATTCCCAGTCCCCATCATGAAATTTTGATATTAAAATTCTTAAAGGATTAAGACCAAAACTCATAACAAAATTATTTTTCTTATAGAAAAACAAATGCAGGGCTGCCATTCCAAAAATTATTCAAAATAGTTGCTTTAGTAGCCTTTGAAGCCAAAAATAGTAGCAAAAATAGTTACATATCATGGCTGATTTAGTAGCAAAATAGTTGCATATAAAGTATTAACCAAAATAGTCACAGTGTTGCGATCAGGGTAGATAATGATTTCCCTTTTAGAAATTTTCTGACTATTCCCTGATCCTTCCTTAAAAATGATTAAGTTTTTCTGATTACAACAATACAACATTTTATATACAATCTGCCTAAATTCAGTAGGGGAGACCGGTGCACACTGGACCTATGGGCACAGTGGACCACCCCCTTATATTTTATTTATTTAAATTTTTTTTAAGCTTCTCTTCTATCCTAATAGACAACAGCACTGCAATGATTATTTATAGCCTTCAGAAAATATGTTTAGCTCAGATTGAACTATTTTATCCTGATTGGTTGTTTTGAGCTTCTAAAAGTAAAATTTTTCATCATCATATTATTATTTTTTTAGTAATTAAAGGTTGTAGATAAATAAAATAAAACAGATTTTTTGCAAAGCTAAGATACTTGTTCTTATTTTACTTTAAAGTTAATATGTTTAAAAGAAAGCTATAAACAATATTAATATGATTATTTATTGAACTTCAACATGGGGTACAGTGGACCACCCACTCCTGGGGCACAGTGGTCCACAATCCACTCTGCTCCTGTAATGCAGAATGTTCAAAATATTTAATAATTGCTTATATTCTATAAAGAAAGATTGTTTTAAAGTAGATTTAACTGTAAAATAAAGTAAACATTTAAAAATAACAATTTATTTAACATAGTAAGAAATATTTTGTTTTGTATTTACTGCCTTTGATAAATATAACTGTAGTCTAATTGTTGATGATTCTATTCAAGTAAGATTCATGAAACGCAAATTGAATGGAAATCAATTTATTTCTCCCGAAACTGTAGATGAATCTGCTGTTGATGTCAATGATTTCATAATGTTGCTCTCAGACCCAAAATTATTTCTTGAAAATTCCAGGCTCAATCTTACTCATAAGTACTTTGGAATTTCAATTGCAAATTTTTATGTGCGCTGATTTTTTTGTACTTAAGTAATAACTTCAACTAAATTGCAATTGTTCCTGTATTAATCTGTTATTATTTTCAAAATATAATTAATTTTTTGTTTTTGTTTCAAAATTTATATTACTATGTTATTTTGTGGGTGAAGGGGCAACAAAAAAGAATTAGATTAATGAAAAAATAGATTTATATTGTATTTTAGATAATACCTAATAGTGGTCCACTGTACCCCGGTGGGTGGACCAGTGTATATATATATATGTTTGTTTTTTTTTTGAAAAATGTATTGAAAACTATGTTTTGAGAAAATTATGATGGATGTAAGAAGATTTAAGGAATATTCAAAAATATTTTCATGCAGATCGGTCAGTCTGTTAAAGAGAAAAAAAATTTTAACTGAAAAAGTGGTCCACTGTGTACCGGTCTCCCCTACTGCTTTTGCATATTATCTAATTATTATGTAAAAAAATTGTTAAAAGTAAATCCATTCTTGTTTTCCTGACATTTGAGTTTAGTTTGCGGCAACTTTTGGATCAACACTTGATATAACTCTTGTTAGTTGCAGATGTAATAGTGATATTTCCAGCATTTAATTTTTGTTTTCATAATGAACTTCAAGAAATCTTTCTTGGAACTTTTCCTAAACTGCAGATTTAAGGGATTTTAAATATTTTAAAGAGTTTGAAACTGCAGTATAAGGGAAGTTTTTACTTTACTTGTATATTTTTTACTTTGAAATGACATTATTTGTAGAATACTACAACACAGTTGGCATCCCGATTTAGTGTGATGCACTACACAATACGAAAATTTATTTGAAAAATTTACAAATGAACATTTTCAAGGTGGAGGGAATTTAGGTCATTGATATTTATCATTACTATAAAGTATCAAACACAGCAATTTTTTATTTTATAAAATTCAAATTTTAAATATTTTAAAGAGTTTGAAATTGCAGAAGTGGGAGAAAACCGAAATTGGACGTGGGAGTATTTTAGATGATTGATTAATTATTTATTGTTACTAAAAAGCAATAAATATGACAGATTTTTTTTTTTTTTTTTTAAATAAAGAGTTTTAAACATTTTAAGCCCATATTATAACACAATTAGGTTAGACTTTTTTTCTAAATAAATATTTTAAACCTCTTTCTACACTGGAAGGGGGAGAAATGTAAATTTGAGAGGGAGAGGTGGAAGATTATTATTATTTTTTTAATTTAATGTTATTAGTTAACAACAAATAGGGCAGAATTATTTTTCTTAAAATAAAATTTTGAAAATCCGCATGCTGGGGGGGGGGTTGGCAAAGGGAAGAACCAAAAATTTTGGAAGGAAGGGGTAGTTTTTAAGCCTGATTATTTATTTATTACACTAGAGAGCAACAAGTAGAGGACAGGATATTTTTTTAAATATAAAAATACAGATTTTAAATTTCCTTATATACTGTGGGAGGGAGTAAATTTTGAATGAGGGGGGAGGGAATTTAGATGATCGTTATTTATTAATTGTTATTGTTATTAGAAGCAGTGATCAATACGTAGGGCAGATGTCTTTTCTTTAAAAAAAAAATAGAAATAAAGAGATTTAAACGATTTGAAACACAGCATGAGGGAGAAAGGGTGGGGGGATGAAAGTAAAGGGGGAAGCAGAAATTTTTTAATGGAGGAGGTTATTTAGATGATTTATTTATTGTTATTAGTGAGCAACAAATAGGGTGATTTTTGTTGTTGTTGTTGTTGTTTGAGAAATAGAACTTTAATGATTTAAAACTACATATGCTGGGGGATCAAAGGATATAATTAATTATTTGCTTACTGTTACTATGCAGCAGCAATTAGAATAATTAAGAGAAAAATGAGTGAAATTGACTCTTGGTCAAGAAAAGTGTTGTTTGGTGGTGGTATCAAACATCTGGAAAAATTGTACTGGAATGGTAAAAAAATGCTGTTGTTATTTCATAATTCCTGCATTATGTATTTGAAAAAGCTAGAATAAAATTTTCAAAAAGTCTCCTTTTTCATAAAATAGTTGCCTATTTGTCAGAAATAGTTGCTTTTCAAGCCGTTTTTGCTTAAAAAAGTTGCCTTAGTCTCCTGAAGCTGAAAATAGTAGCAAATGGCAGCCTTCCAAATGTTTGAAGTGTGTTTTGATTTTTATAGTGCAAAATAATCTCACACATTCAGATTTTTTTATATGTACTTTTGTATGGCAAAATCAAAATAAGAAATATTGTTTCTAATATTCCCCACTATCATGATTGCATAGCTTATACATATTTTTTTAAAACAATATCTTGCCCAACTTTATCTTCCGACTGTTCATGAATACATGATTTAAGATTTATATTGCACTTAATTAATATTCAAATTTTGTTGTACATGTGTGTATATTAAATAAATTACTTTACAGTTTGAATTCCTGAGTTTTTTATTTAGATTTTAACCCCATATAAACAGTATTGTTTTTATGTATTTGTTTCACAATTGTGGCCACTGGATTTATTGGTTTTAGGAGCCACTAGCTCCTTCGAAAATTTGGGAATCTGCACCTATACTCTATGGGGTATTTCAATAGTTGATATTTTCTGTATTTTTCAATATTTCAATACAATAGGGTATTGCTAAGAAAAACAATAATGTAAGATTTTGGTACTTCTCTATTATTCCGTCGACCCCTTTTCATAACAAAACACTATCGCCAAATAAACGGGAGAACGTTGCCATTGGGATATCAAAATAAATAAAATTTAAGGACACAATTGTTATTTTAATTAATGAAATAACTAATAAATCAATAAAACATAATGAAAAATACACGCAAATGTCGAATTAAAAACCACTTGATGACTTAACAAACACGTATAATGCTTCTGATATCAAGTAAATGGGACTGCATTTTTGGCATTTATTCTTACAGTTTGGCGATAGTTTTTTGTTATGAAAAGTGATCGACAGGATAATAGAGAAGTACCAGGATTTTTTTATTCCAACATTTTATGTTGAACGTTTGAAAAGTAGGATTATTAGAAATATTGTGAGATCAATGTTCTGTATTTCAAAAACATGTGCAAATTTTTAAAATATGAAAGATAGTAATTTTATTTTAGAAAAAAAAAATGTCAGACTGTTGCTTAACAAACTGAAACTTTACTTTACCCAATTCAAAAATAAAATCTATACTACTTGTTGCACAATATTTTTCACAAGAATTTTATAGAATATTTATTAAGAAAATATTAGATTAATTTTTTTTTCTGTTTAATAAAATATATTAGATTTATTTAGTATATTTACAATAGTCTTATAAAGTTCCTTTATAGAACATCAACACATTTATCTAGTAGAAATTTTAGACTTAACACAAAGCTGAAAAAAATGAGAATACAGTCGAACCTCGTTAACATGAAATTGAAGGGACTGCGGATTTTTTTTGTGTTAACCGTCAAAATAGTGGAGCCATCTATGTTAGATAATAGAAACTAAACAAATTAACCTACAAATATAACCCTGTTTTTAAAATCATAAATTAATAAGAAATAGAGAATTTAATTAAAAAATAAAACAAATTTATCACCATTTTAAGCAATATTAAATTTATTTACTTGCTAATCATTTAAAAAAAATTCTATTATTGACTTTTGCTACAATATTTGTACTTCTGAGTACTTCTTTTAAGGTGTATTGATCTCATCTATTTTGTCCAAAACTCGGAAAGAATCCTCTTGTTCCATAAGGAAACATACAATTTTCAATACTGTGGTAGATTCATTTAATAACACTAAACTTTTCCATTCTGTGATTTCTTCAATCTATTTCTTCATTCTCATCTGAGACTTCAATGTTGTCATCTTTTTCTTCAGCTAATGCAGCAATTATCTCTTTGTCTGTTGTCACATCCGAAGTCAGCACATCTTCATCTAAGTAAATGTACTAGGAAAAATTCCCCGTTTTTCGGCCACACATCTTTTTGCAGACAATTCCATGACACTCTTTGAATCTTATCAGTCATATTGTAGAACATGTGAAATCGCTCTCATCAAGAGCATATAGCAAAAGTCTTTGCTTTAAGAAAAAGCAATGTTCTGGCTTGTTGCCTCTTTTATACACCGCAAGGGAACACTTTCTTTCTTGTACACATTCATTTTCTTACTGGTTCAAATTAACTCACAGCGTGAGCCGGTTCAATCGTTTCACGTTTCTTTAAAATCGTAAAGAGTGTGCTATTGAGTATCTCATTATTTGCTGCAATTTTTTATCTTTTCAGCACTTTATCGCTGACATCGTTTAAAATTTTTTGATTGATTTCTATTTATACAGTTTACTATGTTTTTGAACCTGAACAGAGTTTCAATTATGTTAGTCAGGTAGTGAAGTAGGGATTGTCACTCCTTTCACTTGAAGATAGGGCATTTCGGAAACCCGGTTTATGGTTTATGCCACTGTAAATACAGTCAAACGAGTATTGAAACAATCGCTTTTAAAAAAGAATTCCTTCATGCAAACTTTTATTGTGACCGATCTATAGTTCATATAGTTTGTGAGGAAAAATTTTTGCATATCAGAGGACAAAGAAAAGCAGAGATTAGTGAGGAATTCAGAATTTCAGACTTTTCTGAAACTCTTTTCACTTTAGATCTTTTTCAAACCATGAGAAAAATTCCATTTTAATAAGACGATGTGACATGTAAGTTTCAAATATTGAAAACTTTGTATAAGGAATCATGTTTTGACAAGAGTAAAAAAAAATTTCGCCTTAAGCGGGATTTTCCTAAATTCTATTTCGTGTTAAACGAATTAATTAACATTGATTTTCAGACTTCTCTGACAGAACCTCAGTATTATTTCGTGTTAACGAGGTTCGACTGTATATCATAGTGTTAGTATGCTTAGAATAAACTGTTCCGTAGATAGATATATTTAAAGAGAGTAAAAAATGTAAATTTGTTATTTCTGCATCAGTGCCATTTTAACAACTGGTTCGCCAAACTTATAAGAAAATTAGCTACCATTTCTGCTGAACTGGCTGAATTGCACCAATGCATTTGTTGACAACAGCATTGTGCTGAACATAGGCGTAGCCTCGGGGGGGGGGGGGGGGCACGTGCCCCCCCAACTTTCTGAACATCAATTTCTAAAATATGATACAGTCAATTAAGACTTGTCTTGTATTGACCCAAAATGGAAATGAAATAACTACTTTAATTTTCATTTCATATTTCTTCATTTTTTTTACTTAATCAGATACCAAATCAGTATAGATAGCTCAGCTCTTTTTCTTTGAAGTGATGAGTTTGGTAGCAAAAATTGTGTTGCACAGTACAAACCCTGATACGAACATTCATTAAACGAAAGTTTGAACTATCACTCTCTTACAGCTGCGGACAATTTCAATTTGTCAGCTGTTTTTCCCGCTGTCTGCGGTTAGTATCTACATGTAGTTTTTTCCCCTTCTCATTCCGTCTGTAGACTTTAGAAAATGTAGTTGTGTTTATCAGAGCGGGAGTTCTGTTTCCCCACAATATATATTTCATTTACTTTGTTGTAACTTCAATTATAATTTAATCAAGTCATAAATATCCTGCTTTTTCAAGCTATGTCGCTGGAATTATTTACCAATAGAATGCAACCACACATCACTAAGATTATAAAAAATAATTAATATTTTCTTTATTTAGTTATTAAATATGTTCCTCTCTCTAACTTATTATTATTTTTTATTGAAAGCACTCTATCTTCTACTATACCTTTGCATTTTTGAGATGCAATGGTTATGATTTTTTTTCAAAATGTAAGCCTTCTTGAATGAGCTGTTTTAAAGTTAATATACAGCTGTACCTTGGTAAACGATGGTAATCCGTTCCAGAAATACCGTTGTTAAGCAAAACCGTTGCTATCGAAGGGGCAATTTTCCATACAATTTTGCAGGCGCACATGCATTAAATGATTAGTTACTTCTTAAAAGTGCCGTTTAAACTTATTTCAAATGTCTTAAAAGTTTGATAAATGTCTTTTATTTATTATCAGGGCCTTACCAAGGGTGGTACCCCCCCCCCACCCACCACCAGGCGCCAGATACAGTTGTTGTGGTGCTGTTTATTATATTTATTACAAAAATATTAATTTCAATAAAATGATCTAGCGGAGCTTTCCTCATTTACTCGGTCGTTTTTTGTTCCAAGTGAACCTCGAATTAAATGAACCTGGTAGTTGGGTCCAACTGCTTTCAAGAGAGTACACCCGTGCAGGCTACGCCTGATCTGGTCTCAAATCAAACTAACCTTGAATTTTTTAAATTTTTTATTTCGACCGAAATTAGTTTAATATTTTGAGCATCGTAGTTCACGTTACGACGATTTTGCATTCTACCAACTTTAATTTAATCGCAGGAAAGCAAAATTTAACAGAGTTAGTTATTTCCGTTTCGAAAAAAAAAGATTAAAAAAATTGCCGAAAAAGTGAAAAAACACTAAAAAATTCGTGAGCAATTCAAAACTTGCAGAGGACAAAACATACTTATATTGGTCTAAAAGCTTGAAAACTTTTAAAGCTTTTAAAAAATTGCCGCTAACAGCGAAAAACCGCAGAAAATCGGGTACAATTTTTTTATGTACGCGATTTTAATACAATATATTTAAACCGGATTCTTTTACGATCCCTCCTGGATTCCTTTCGCTGCAGAATGCAAAAAAAAAAAAAAAAAAAAAAAAAAAAAAAAAACGCTAAAAATATCTCTCTCTCTCTCGCCTTTTTTTTTTTTTTTTTTTTTTTTTAAATCGCAGAGGACAAAATTTACTATATTGGGCTAAAAGATTGAAACTCAATTCCTGTAACAAATGTTAAAAAATTGCTGCGAAACGCAAAAAAAGTTTAAATCACATGATAAATTAAAGTCATTGTATAAATGATGAATAAACTTTATTGAAAAGAGAAAAAAAATTACTGTATTGGGCTAAAAGATTGAAAGTGAATTCTTTTTATGAATGTGAAAATATCTCCACAAAACGTGAAAAAAAAAAAAAAAAAATCCCATAAAAAAAAAAAAAAAAAAAAAAAAAAAAAAAAAAAAAATCCACGAAAAATTCAAAAACCACAGAAAACAAAATTTACTGTATTGTGTTCAAAGATTGAAACCAGATTTCCTTTACGAATGTAGAAAAATCACCGCAAAACGCATAAAAACGTAAAATTTGCAAAAAAAATAATCGCGAAAAACTTAAAAATCTCAGAGAACAAAATTTATTACATTAGGTTAAAAAATTGTAGCTGGATTCATTTTACGAATGTCAAAAAATCACCACGGAACGCGAAAAAGCGTTAAAATCGCATAAAAAATGAAAATCATAGTACGGATTCCGAATAAACTTTATTGAAAAGAGAAAAAAAAATTACTCTATTGGGCTAAAAGTTTAAAACCGGATTATTTTTACGAATGTGAAAATATCTCCACGAAACGTTAAAAAAAAAATCACATAAAAAAATTCACGAAAAATTAAAAAATCGTAAAGGACAAAATTAACGGTATTGCATTTAAAAACTGAAACAGGATTTATTTCATGAATGTTAGAAAAATCGCTTCAAAATGCGTAAAAACTTAAAAATCGCAGAGAACCAAATTTATTATATTTGGTTAAAAGATTGTAGCTGGATTCATTTTACGAATGTCGAAAAAATCGTCGCAAAGCGCGAAAGAACGCTAAACCCCGCATAACAAATTCGCGAACGAATTCAAATTCACTATAACGAGCTCCGAATAAACATTATTGAAAGAAGCCAACATTTACTATATTGGACTAAAATAATTTGGGCTAAAAGGTTGTAATTGGATTCCTGTTACAGATGCGTTAAGAACTTCCATGAAACGCAAAAAAAACCCCGCAATAAGTCGCATGAAAAAATCGCGATTAAAATCAGTGAGTACAAAATGTAATCGCGAGTTCAAAATTTAGTACAATGGGCTGAAAGATTAAAATTGGACTCCTTTCATGAATGTTTAAAAATCGCAGCAGAACGCGAAAAAGCAGCAAAATGTCTCATAAAAAAATTCATGAAAAATTTAAAAATAGCAGAAGACAAAATTTACAAAAATGGGTTAAAAGGTTGAATACAGATTCGCATCACAAATGTTAAAAAATTGCCACAAAACGCGGAAAAATACTAAAAATCACATAAAAAATTTAAGAAAAATTTAGAAATCACTGAGGCCAAAATTTAATATATCGGGCTGAAAAATTGAAACCAGATGTATTTTACGAATGTTTAAGAAAATTGCCGCGGTACGCTTAAAATTGAATAAAAAATTCGTGAAAAATCCAAAAATCGCAGATCACAAAATTTGCTATATTGTAGTAAGAGATTGAAGTTGGATTCCGTTTACGGATGTAAAAAAAAAATCGCTCCAAAACGCGAAAAAATCGCATAAATTTTCAAAAAATTAAAAAAATTGCAAATAGAAAATGTACTATATTGGCTGAAAAAATAAAACCAGATTTCTCGTACGAATGTTTAAAAAATTACCTCGGAAAGATAAAAAACGCTAAAAATCACATAAAAATTTCGCGAAAAATTAAGAAAAGGCAGAGGACAAATTTTACTATATTGTGTTAAAAAATGTAAACTTAATTCCTAACAAAAATGTTAAGAAATTGTCGCAAAACGCGAATAAACACTAAAAATCACATAAACATTTCGCAAAAAATTCAAAAATGGCTGTGTGACGAATGTTTAAGAAAAACAAACTTTTAGGTCTAGGGGGCTAGAAGATCGAAACTGAATTCATTATACCCAATGTGAAAAATTTCTGCGAGGACGTTTTTAACCAAGATACCACTGTATATATATGGGAATGTGTGAGTGCGCGCGTGTGTGTTTAATAAACATTTGTGCCCCCCAAAAATTTCGGTCCCGCTACGCCTATGGTGCTGAATCCATGGCAATTAAGACTTGTTTAGCCATTCTTACAGAATAACAAGTCAGATTTATGATGTATTTTTGTGACCACAAAAGAGTCGACTTGTGATATATTTTTATGGCTGCAATGTACAGTAAAGAGACAGATCTCTTTTTTTCATTCCAGTTATTTATTTTTTATTTTTTCAAATTAATTAGACTGCATAATGCTGCATTGATTTCAATTAACAATTATAGTGACTTCTCACTTATTCATTTCTCATGATATTCTCAGGCAGGCCACACACTAAGATGATACAAGTGACATGTCTCAGGTGAAGAAATGGGTAGGAACAAAGAAAAAAAACCTGTTTCTTCTCCTCACATGTGAGACATGTTACTTGTGTCGTCTCTGTGTGCAGCCTGCTTTAGTTATTATATGTCAATTTCCTCAGATTACAAAAGCTCCTTATGGAAAATAATGTAAAACTGTGCTATTTTCCACCTACAAATGTGTTCTTATACAGTGCCAAATTATATTTTTCATTGTCACTAATGGTTTTTACTTTCTTCTATCTTTATAAGAAGAAAGTATTGGGTTCATGAAAATTTTCGACGGATTTATGTCTGTCTGTCTGTGACAAAAATTTTGTGGGCGCTCTATCTCAAGAATTAATGCACAGAATTTAATAAAACTTTAAATTCAGTTAGTCCCTGATATAAATTGGTGCTGATTAGTTTTTAGTGTAGATCGCATAACAGGTGGTGCTGCTATGCTGCATTTTTCATGATTTCTGCAATAGCTCTATCTCAAGAACTAATGCACTGATTTTCATCAAACTTCAGATTCAGTTTTATCTTGACATAAATAGATGCTGAATACGTTTTGATGTAGATATCCCAGCAGGTGGTGCTGCTATGCTACTTTTTTCATGATTTTCACGATAACTATATCTCAAGAATTAATGCACAGATTTTCATCAAACTTCAGATTAAGTTAGACATTGACATAAGTTGTTGTTGATTAGGTTTTGGTGTAAAACTCTCAACAGGTGGTGCTGCTTTGCTGCATTTTTCAGGATTTACACGATTTTAGCGATAGTCATATCTCAAGAACTAATGCACAGAATTTAATAAAATTTTAGATTCAGTTAGACCTTGATATAAATTGGTGATGAGATTCGTTTTTAGTGTATGCAAAACCTGTGTGAGATAGAAGAAATTTTTGGGATTAACACATCTGGCTAGTTTTTTTTTTCTGCTTTTCTCTTAGTTTTTATCTGATTTAACTTTATTGTTTAATTTTAATTGTTATTTATCATGAAAATTGCATTTGTTACTTATGTATGAACCACATGCCATTTATGAACTTTGGAATTCTGTGTTGTCAAACTATCAAAAAATACTTTATATTTCTTGCATAAAATGTTTAACATTATTATAGATTATTCTGAATTATTGCATGTTAATCTTCTGTAATCGTATTGCAATTCAAGTATCGATGTCAGACATGTAAAGCAACAACAAAAAATATCAGTTCTACATTGACCAATCAAACTCCAAAAATTAATTAATATTTTAGCTATATTACCATATATTTCTATTAATTTTAATATTTCACATTGTTGAAAAATGAACATTCATGTAATCTATAGTTTATATAATAAATAGTTATGGCTTACAACAAAACAAAAAACATTAGTTTAATAGATTTATAATCAAATTAGACTCAAATAATTAGAATGATAAAAGTTGCCATAAATCATGAAATATTTGGTGATTAAGTACTGCCATGTGGTTAATATGCAAGTACCATTTATTCTATCAGAACTGAATAAATGCATGTTCACATGTATGTATGTTGACATATTTATAAAATTATTAATTTTCTTCTTTTGTTGTTAAAAAATAGTAAAGAAGAGACTACTGTTCCATTAGCATCTGCATTGGAGATGCTGGCAGAAAATAATCCTAGCATATCAAGTTCAGTGTTTAGCAATCCTTATCGTGAAGCAGAAAATTATGAACAAGCACTGCTTGAGCAACATGTGAAAATGACTTCAATTAAAGAAACAGAGAATGTTAAACAAAAGAAGATCTGTTTTAAATTTAATAAAGGCAAGTGCAGACTTGGTGATAAATGTCTGTTTCTTCATCAAAATCCAAACATTAATATCAGTGAAAAAGATGACTCTAAAGATCCTGATGTTGAAATAAAAAAACCTGTGAAAAAAAGAAGTGGCATAAAAGATGATTTAGTACCTCCTAAAAAATTTATGAAAACATATTATCAAACAAAATAGTTTCTGTTTGTAGTTTCTCATTTGTTATTCGTAAATGCTCTTTTTATTTTATTTTCAGGATTGAAATGTCAGTATTACATTTTGATAAACTCTTTCAGTTAAACTATTATTGTTATTATATTGTTGTATTATAGACTGTAGCATCGCTAGCAAGCAAAACATCAATACTGTTATTCTATTTTGTATAAAGAATGAGGGGTGTAGGGAGGAATAGTAAAGTAGCTTTCATCTTGAAAATGCTCAAGTTAATTTTAGCTGTTTTTTGAAAAATAAAATAAAATTTAAAAATAAATATTTATCTAAAACTCTAAATATAACATTTTTTTTCATTAATGATAGTAGTGTTTTTCTATACAGTACTTTGTTTCTCATATTTAAAAATAAAAATATTGTGTTTATACTTGAATGATAATAAAGTATTTTAATATTTTTTGAAGATAGATAAGAATTGCTTTTATTTTTTGTTTGTCTCAATTTTTTTGTGTACTCTTACTTTAAAAGTAAATTACTAGAATTTAATATGTTAAGAAAACTCTTCTAAGAAAATCAAAATACATTTCCACATTAAGAATGCTACACTAGAAAATATGATAGTTTTATATTAGCTGGGTGCAAATCTTGTCAATAGCAGCTTTTATTTTTCACGTGTGTAAATTAGAAACCCTGCTTTGAAGTTGAGATAACATGTTTTGGTTTATGGTATTGTTTCTTTTTTCCTGTATTTTAAATGAAATGGGTGAATGACATGTATTTTAAATATATCATAGCTGCCAACTTTCATGCTTTTTTCCTACCACTAAACTTTTATAGTAATTTTTACCTTATTAAATTGCCGAAATCATGTGATTCAATAAGGCAAAATTTTCTATTAATTTTCAGTAGTAACAAAAAAGCATAAAAGTTGGCAGCTATGATATATGTAATAATATTCATTTTAAATGAAAGTTATGCATTTTAAATTAAATAAGTGAAAGGGTTTATATTTTAAATGAATTGAATGATGGTAAAATTTTTTGATTTATCACTTATGCCCGGCTAACATAAAAATAGTTAGAATATTTTGGTTTGAGCTTGAATTGAAATTCTCTGATATAATCCTTCTGTGAGTAATTAATTTTTAAACTATTTTTACTGATGTTAAGAAATTTTCACTAAGAAGTACAATATTTTATTATATTATATTAATTAGATTTTTCTGTACTTGAAATGAACTTTATAACATTTTAAAGCATGCAATTAAAAAATTATAATTACAGGGCTCCCAAATGGTCCGCTTTTTGAATACTGGTATTTTCTTAGAAAAATTTTATTTTTAGATTTTTCTTGCAAATTTTGCAGAAGCCACCTTCGGAAGTAAATTTTTGCGGAAATGTTGTAGAAACCTACCATGAAAGGTTTTGTTAAAAAATATTGGTATTCAGTTGGTGGACCATATAGGAGCCCTGTAATTATCACTTGCTGAAAATTATACTTTAAATATTATTAAAGGTGCTGTTAACCCTGCATTTTAATGAAATTTTATAATGTGTTTTATGAAAAACTGTCAAATGTGCCTAATAAAAATAAAGTCTGTAATCAAAATAATTGTGTTCCATACATGATATTTTAAATGTCTCATGGAAATTTTATGTATTTTGCATAATTATGGCAAATAAAATTTAAACTTTCTAAATAATAATAATAATAATAATAATAAAGATTGCACAGAAGGTTATGGTCATATTTTTAAATCAAATGCATCTTACTTAGTACATAGGCAATACTCTGGACATCAATAACTCAAATTTTGTAACTGCTGTTTAACCTTCTGACTGCTTAATTTTTTTTTTTTTTTCAAAATCCTTTTGACCAATATACAATTGACCAGTATGTCTTCTATTATTACATATTCCAAATTATCATGTATTTGAATATTTATCATGTGCATTTGTACCTTTTTTTTTTTTTTTTTTTTTTTTGTCAAAGGAATAATAATAAGTTCTTAATAATAATGTGAAAACTTGCATTATTATTAAGAATTTTCTTTTCTACAATAGCTTCCTCATTATTTCTTGATTTAACTTCATGTTTATTTTTTACTCAATGAATTATTTTGGTGCTGGTAAATTAATTGCATTTTAATAATAGTAATTCATCAATCTCTGTAAATTTATTTCCAAGATATATATGTAAGATATTTAGCTTCATGCGTTCTCGTTGCATCAGATGTAATCATGGTCGACTCATAAAATAGACTGTTCTTATTCCCTGGGCAATGACTTTATTCCTTTTTAGTACACACTCTTTGGTAAGTTAGATCTAGGGGAGAAGATGAAAATCTTATATCTTCAAGGGCCATATTTCTGAGCTCCGAGAATAGCTAGTCAGGGCTGGCCAGAAGTTGTTTAGCAATTTGTTGACATAAAATGTGCACTCTTTTTTAAATATGGAATGCCTCCGGCAGAGTGTAACACTGAGCACTGGGAAGGTAAAAACTATCTTATTGGTTACTTAGCTCTCACATGATGCCCGGGCTTTACGATGACACCAAGTTTTGCAAACCTGGTTGCATCCTAAAACCGCAAATGAATGCAAAAAGCACTTCATCAGCAATTTTATTTCTAAAGAATGGATAATTTTGATGCATGCAAGTAATATATGTATGAAGCTGTGAAACAAAGATAACAAGGGGAATTTAGATTTAAGTACAAGCTTTAAAAATTAGAAAACAAATTTGGCAGTTTCAAAATTTTAATTTTGAATTTAAAAAAGGTTTAACTTTTTATCTTTTCGTATATAAAAAAATTACGATTTCATCCTTGTACAAACTATATATATATATCCAATGGTTGGCATATCATAGTTGAGATTTTTCCAACAGAGCGAAAATATGCCGGGACCAGGACTCGAACCTGAGTATTTTGGTTTGCCGTACCAAACCAAACCTTGGTACGGCAAACCAAAGTACCCAGATTTGAGTCCTGGTCCCGGCATATTTTCGCTCTGTTGGAAAAATCTCAACTATGATACTCCAACCATTGGATATAATTTACCTAGTTGAATATACTTTCCTCTATTCATTATCACGGTGGGAATACTGTTTGTCGACCACAAGAATAGCTCTCGCCATAAAGTCTGGTTGGTGGCGGTCGCTATAGTAACAAGACCGGTCCATTCCGAATGGGGAATACGCGTGTGAGGAATTGGCGGAATAAAAGGTTAGATCACATCATTCGTCTTCTCGGATCTACAGCAGTTGCGTTATCTTATTTTTGATTTAATTTTGCTTTTGCTTTTTTAAAATTATTTGCTCCCATTTGATTAAATAATTTTGCTAATTTGTTAAACTGGAAAGATGCCCTTTCAGTTTAGAAGAGGTGAAGTCTTGAAATCGCAAGCACGTAAAATCATATATAATGTTGCGGAATTTTGTTCCAGTGAAGCTTCATCTAAAGATGTTTTAATTCCGCTCCCACAAGCTCTGAAACGAGCTTCCCGAGCAAGTGGAGTTTCTGAAGCTACAATAAAAAAAATAAGAAATGAAGTTTCTGCATTGGGCTCATCGACAGATTTAATATCACCTGGTAAACATCGTAAAAGACCTAGTGAGCGGAACTGCGAAATAGATGACTTTGACAAGTGCGTTATACGTCAAACGATTCAAGATTTTTATATAAGAGAAAGAAAAGTACCATCTCTCAGAAAATTATTACCCGTGTTGAAAGAAAAAATTGGATTTTCGTGGAAAAGAGACACATTGTGCAAAGTCTTACATTCAATGAATTTTCGATGGAAAAAGTGTGTGAATAAAAGAAAAGTTCTCATGGAAAGGCCAGATATTGTTTTTTGGAGACACAAATATTTGAGAGAAATGAGACGTCATAGGAACACTGGACAACCAATTGTCTATATTGATGAAACTTGGGTCGATAGCAACTTGACATTTAAGAAATGTTGGCAAGACGACACAGTTTTGGGAGTTACAGCAAATGTTAATGCGAAAAATAGACTTATAGTTGAATTAAGAATGTTCATGCTGGATCATCAACAGGTTTTCTTACGGATGCTCAACTAGTATATAAAGCATCGACAAAAAGCGGTGACTATCACGGGCAAATAAACTATGAAAACTTCAAAAAATGGGTGTTGGAAAAACTTCTTCCAAATTTGTAACCAAACAGTGTCGTATGTATGGATAATGCTCCGTATCATACAACTGTTGAAAACGTCACTCCAACAAAGTATTCTACAAAAAAAGTTATGATTGACTGGCTGAAAAACAACAAAATATACTGCGACGAACAAATGCGGAAAGCGGAACTATTCTCTCTTATAGACAGCAATCGTCCAAAGAAAATTGTCTATAAAATTGATAATTTAATAGAAAAAGATGGACATGAAATTCTACGACTTCCCCCTTATCATTGTGATCTAAACGCAATAGAATTTGTGTGGTCCTCTGTAAAAAGAAAAGTAAAAGAACGAAATTTTACTGGTGATTTAAGTTTGGACAATCTAAAATCTTTACTTCAAACAGCTATCACTGAGGTTACTTCGGCAGAATGGGCAGCACATTGCAAACACGTGGAAAACGTTGAAAATAATTACTGGGAAAAAGATGGACTGTTAGAGGAACTGTCATTTAACATTAATACCGACGACTCTGATTCAGAAGAAACCGAGACTGCTGAGAGTGATTCAGAAGAAACCGAGACTGCTGAGAGTGATTCAGAGAATTTTCACATGCTTGAATAAATTCTAAAAGTTTAGAAGGTATTATTATTTTTTATATTTTTAATGATAAAAAAAAATTTCCGTCCTTGCAAATTGTTTGAAAATACATACTGAAATCTATAATAATCACTGAAGTTCGGTCATTGTATTAATAATTTAAAGTCATTGATAATTATTAATGGTTATGAAAATATTAATTTTTAAACAATTATTTAAGTTAATTTTTCATTTTTACAGTAATAAATTTCATGATTAATTCATATTGATTCATATTTTATTTTCATTTGTAAAATCTAAATATTATCATATAAATAATATATGAAACAGTTTTCTTTCACTCGATGAATCGATTAAAATAATTACCAAAAAAAAAAAAAAAAAAAAAAAAAAAAGCAATAATAATAAAAGCGTTCAGTAAACTAATGTGAATGCCTATCTTCTGGTTTCCCCTATCGAAAATGGAGCGAGTCTTGTTTCCACGGCAACAGACAGGCGCAGACTTCTCGGCGAGAGCTATTCTTGTGATCGACAAACAGTATATATATACACAGTGGTTGTAAAAACTACTTTTTAAAGTACTACTTTTTTAAAACTACTTCACTTGACCAGACTCGTCGTTTGGATAGGGTCGGGTTGACACTAATTTTTTTCATTGTCAAGTTATCTTAATGGTTTCAAGTCTGAATTAGTTTTAGATTGGTATTTGACTTTTGAGGTTGGATTCGGGTTGACCCGATTTTTCAAAAAAGTCTAGAATATTTTTTGAGATGAAAAAGACTATATATTTAAATATTAATGAGTATATCATCTATATGTTCATTTTTCAACATGATATAATTGTAGACTTTTTCCATAATTGTATTGAAATATGGATTAATTTTTTTTTCATTTGAGGTTCAAGGTGGGCTTTAGGTTGACGATTTATTTATTTATTTATTTTTTGTCAGGTTTGGTTTGGGTTTCAGATTGACTTTAAATGGAATTTTTGAGTAAATACGACCTACACCGGACTTTAACTCTATCTACACTCATAATTGAGGACACGAATTAAGTAATACAGTGGCTTCTTGTTATATCTGTCAAGATACAAATCAAATAAATGCTATATAATTGAGAGTATTAAAACATTAATAAAGATAACATACATCCAAATTGTTAGTTTATACATATATTACAAGTCCACTGTCATAATATCAAAAATAATAAATCTGTAAATAAAGCAATTCCAAAAAAAAACAAAGAGACATTAAAACATGAAGATCTAATAATGAGTAAGTAAACAAGTGTTGTTAGGAAGAAGATTGATTTTTTCAGTAGGTCAGAATTTGGTTTCACCAGCAAATGTCAATGAAAAAATCTCATGACATGCGATGCATTGATAAACACTGCACTGAGATTTGTCGCTGGTATCTACAAATTTTTCTGGTGAGCACCTTTTGCATAAGAGAACCTTGTATCAATCATGTGGTCTGAGAATGGCACATTATTATTTTTCTGAAGTAACGTTAAGAGTAGCATCAGTGCTTGCTACAAACTAATGTTTTTTGTATTGCGCTACATTACATTTTTCAAAATTTAGTGCACTACACTAACTTCATGAAAATAAAGTGACTTCTGTAGTTTTGTTATTTGTGCCATGCTACCTACAACCACTATATGTATATATATATATATATATATGTGTGTGTATATATGTACCCTAATTTCCTGCCTATAATCCACAGATGTCAATTTCATGATATTTGAAAAAAAAAAAAAAAAAAAAAAAAACATTGTATAATTCACAGGTAAAATTTTCATTTAAAAAAATTTCACAAGATCCACAGGACTAACGTTCAGCCATAAGGAAAAAAATATTGAATCTGGCATAAAATATTTTAATTTTTAACTTTTGTATATAATATAACACTTGATAAATAAATAAATATTAAATAAAAAATTTAACATTCAGTAGAAAGATATTTGCAATCCTATTACACACAAGTAAGAATAAATTTAAAAGATTTACATTACTTAGTATAAAAATTATAATTAAGTAAGTTAATTACCTAAACATATGTTTAAATAGAATATAAAATCTTTGTACTAGATTTTTTTAATTTTAATATGATTTGGTCTTGATGATTATATGCTTTTAACATCTACTGTGATGGCACCATCTACCAAACTATGACAGAAATATTGAAAATCAAGCAAGCATCATCCCAGAATACACTAATATTATATTTCCTAAAAAAATATATGAAAAGCAAAAGATGTTTTCATTTTATCAAAGGACTTCATTTAAAAATTAAAGCAGATTTAATAAGTTGCACTGTTTTTAATTTAATATTTATTCAAATGTTAAAATAATGAAAATAGAAACTTACCCATTATGTTGCACCACAAACTTGTACAGCAAAAATATAAACAATACTTAATAATTTATTATATAGATGTAAAAAATCGGATACACTAAATTATAAAATAATTTATTTAAATCCATCAAAATCGGAATCCGATTCCAACAATTTTAACAATTCTTTTGGTAAATTTGTATCATTCTTATTTATAAAGTCATCATCACTAGAGCAGTCATACTCAATTTCATTGACTATTTTAGCCTTTTTAAATGTACTTTTAATAGTTTTCTCAGAAAGTTTATCCCAAGCTTCTTTAGTCCTCTCTCATATTTTTGCATATTCTCATCACACAAAAGAATTTATACTGTGAATGTATATTAGGTAGCACCATCTGTTGATTTTTAAGAAAGATATTTGTAAATTTGCTCCAAAAATTATGTTTATTGACATTTATGAAGATATTGAGTATGAAAAAAATTTGCAGATGGCATATAATCTGCATTACAAGACAAAAAAAAAAAAATTTAATATATAATCCACGGATTAGAGGCAGGAAATTAGGGTACTTTAAAACTTTGGTATATATTACATTCAATATTCCTTATAGGTAAGTCAAAAAACAAGAGAAAACTGTGATTTTGCAGAAAGTTTAAAAAGGTCCGATTTATGAGATATTTAAATTTTAAGTGGCTTCATATAATTCAGGCTTTATCATATACTTAAGATTTTTAATTTGTTGCTCATGGATTAATTTGTAATAAAAAAAATCCTGATTCTTCTAAAACTTAAGTATACATTTGAATTGAAAAATGTTCTATAATCAAATAATTCAATAATTTTAGATACTTTTTTATTAAAAAAAATAAATACCAACACTGTTGCTAATATATATATACACTGCTCAAAACAATTAAAGGATATTTGAAGTTTTATATAAAATAAAGATATAAACGAAATTTTTTTTGCCGAAAATAGAAGAAGAGAATCACAAATGCAAATTTTTCTGGTTTTCAAACTGTGAAGTATGCAAATTTTGAGTTCGACGTCAAAAACATCGCTTCAGCGGCAGCGAATGAAATTTGACTTTCAACTGGATAAAAGAGAATGAAGACAAGGATGATCGGCATTCAGTGATTGCTTTGTTTCGATGAGTACGATGTCTCAGCGAAGTCATTTGACAGATTCAGAAGCTTGGAGAATTGTTGGTAGGTTAGAAGGGGGCCAAACTCAAGCCGAAGTAGCGCAAGCCATTGGAGTGTCACAAAGTGTCATTTCCAGGATCTGGAACCATTTTTTTGGAGAGTGGATGTGCAGGCCGAAGACCAGGGCAAGGTCGTAGACGGGCAACAACGCCCAATGAAGATCGGTATTTAGCGTTAACAGCTCGGAGACACCGAAACATGAACGCTACTCTTCTCCAACAACACCTTCGCTCGGCTACAGGCACCACGATTTCAACTCAGACTGTCCGAAACCGGCTCCATGCTGTAGGTCTGTATGCTCGCTGACCGATGGTATGTGTTAGATTAACATCAAGGCATCGTTGCGACCGCAGGGAGTGGGCAACCGAGCATGTCAACTGGAGGAGAAATGAATGGAGCAATATTCTGTTTTCTGACGAGTCCCGTTTTTCTGTGCATCCGGATAATAGGCGTATTTTCATCTGGAGGGACCGTGGCAGTAGGAATAATCCTGCGTTCGTGCACGAAAGTGTCAGATTTGGCGGTGGAGGAGTGTTGGTGTATGGTGGCATCTCCATTGACGGGCGCACTGACCTCTACATCATTCGAGATGGAGCTCTGACTGGTCGCCGATATAGGGATGAGATCCTCAGACCTATTGTAGTCCCTTACGCTGTAGCAATCGGAGATAACTTCATTTTAATGGACGATAACTGGGACCACATCGTGCAAACCTGGTGGAGGATTTCCTTTTCGAGGAAGGAATCGTTCGAATGGAATGGCCAGCGTGTTCTCCAGACATGAATCCAATCGAGCACGTTTGGGACGCTCTAGGAAGACGAGTTTCTGGCCGCCAACAACCCCCACAAACTCTCCAAGAACTGGAAAGAGCTCTTCTGGAAGAGTGGGGCAGAATACCCCAACTCGTCATTAATAGCCTCATTGAGTCCATGCCTCAAAGGTGTTCAATGTTGCTGGCTGCCCGTGGAAACCATACCCCCTACTGAAAATGATTTTCTTTGAAGAAAACACCTTTTCTTATTCTTTTTTTTTCATATGCACAAATTGTGTTTTTTTCCTTTTGTACACAAATGCGCAATAAAATGCATTTTTTTCTGCCAAACATGTGTAATTTATTCTCATATAACCTACTATGTCTGTCGACCATGTATCAATCAGCTAAAAAGTTTCCCAAATACAAAATCCACCTAAAACTGCAATATCCTTTAATTGTTTTGAGCAGTGTATATACTGGGTGCGTGATAGGTTCATTAAAACAAAAAATGCTATAAAAACAAACAAATTATGCTAAAAAATTACGGTTTGCAGGAATGGTATTAGAAGGAAATCAGATATTTTTTTAACAAAAAAAAATAAGTTGTGGTTAAAAAAATCAGTGATAGATGGCGCTGGCATGCATAATATGAAGGAGATGTATGCAAATTAGTCATAGTAAAAGACCCATTTCTGCAAAGCATGTTACAAGCTTCAGTATCTCAGCACATGAAACATGTGTTCATCTCATCTTTACTCATTTTGCCGTGCGGAATTTTTGCAATGCACCAGTTGCTGATTCCCCTTTCTTGTAAAAGAGTTTAATCAACAGTGCTTGATCTGGTAATGATAGTATACTGCAAGCATCAGATGAAGAATCTGTGTACCTTGAGTGGTTTTATTGACAGCCTGATTTGCATAAATCTGCTTCATATTATACATGCAGCGCCATCTATCAATAATTTTTTAACCAGAATTTTTTTGTTATTAAATAAATCCGATCTCCCTCTAATCCCATTCCTGCAAATCACATTTTTTTAGCATCATTTGTATATTTTTAGTGAATTTTTAAATTTTTAATGAACTTATTACACATTTGATACATATAGGCACAAAAGAAAAAAAAATCTGAAAATATTTTATCTCAGGTTATATACAATGATCCTATCATTTAGTCTACATTTCAAAACAAGTGACGAAGGGATTTTATAGTAGCTAATTCAGTGAATCCTATACAGCAATACAGCTGAAATGATGTCATCATCTGCATTGAATTTTCTACAGAGCTATCACTTGCTCAAAACATCTCTAATAACAATTAATTTAATGAAACAAGTTTTACAAAAACAGATATTTTGGTGAGCTAATGATTTTTAGATGGCATTGTGATTTTAAGAAGTTCCGTGAAAGATAGTTCAATACAGATAAATTTAAATGAAAACAGGGTGTACTAAAGTAGCTTTTACAAAATGCCTTTTGCACTTGCTTTGAAAAATTAGACTGAATGGTAGGATATTGAATATCATCCAAGGGATGATATTTTCAAAAAGTATAAGATTTTTTTTATTACCTTATATTATTTTCCTTTTTATGACTATAATTTTAATGTTTATGAAACACGCTTTGTATTTAATTTTAATGTTAAGATGCTGTAAATATATATATATAAAGAAAGGTCTCATTTGTAACTATAATTTACCTGGAAAAATCTGGGTTAACTCATGATTGAAAAAATGAAGTAAAATTTCAGATAAGACAACTACGAGTTGGCATTTTGCTTACCTTTCTCATATTCATCATCTGGAATGTGAAAAAGGAATACAAATTATCCTGCCATTGATTAATGAATTAATACATCCAGGTCATTGCAAATTTTTCTTTGTACATAACTGGAGCTATGGGTTCTCAAATCAGTATCATTTAGTGACACATTTCATAGCATTTTTATTTTAAGATTACAAAACTGAAAGAAAAGTTAATGTTACCTCTATTAAAGATTATTTCAGCATAAAAACATTGCGTATCATTAAGTAAACTCAGTACCTACCCATAGAATAATTTTTTTAGCTCACAGGCTATCAAAGCCTGAGAGTTAATGTGCCCACATGTTCTATATGTGCATAGATGTGCATGTACGTAAGTACATACGTAACATGATAATTCTTGATAGAAATATACGATTTTCTTCAAATTTTGTATACAGGTTCATTCTGATAAGGCGCTTCCCTAATTAGTTTTGGGGGTTCATTGGCTAAATGTGAATGGGGGGCTAATCCTCTCCCCCCCCCTTTAATTTAGATAAATGGGTTTTTCATGCAGAATTATCCAATTTGCTTCAAATTTGGTATATAGGTTCATTCTGATAAGGCGCTTCCCTAATTAGTTTTGGGGGTTCATTGGCTAAATATGAATGGGGGACTAATCCCCCCCCCCCTCTCTTTAATTTAGATAAATGGGTTTTTCATGCAGAATTATCCGATTTGTTTCAAATTTGGTATACAGATTTATTCTGAAACGGCACTTCCCTGATTATATTTGGGGGTTCATTGGTCAAGTATAAAGGGAAAGAACGGGGTCTAATCCGCCCCCCCCCTCCCTAATTTAGATAAATGACTTTTTCATGCGGAATTATCCGATTTGCTTCAAATTTAGTATACAAGTTCATTCTGATAAGGCACTTCCCTGATTAGATTTGGAGGTTCATTGGTTAAGTATAAAGGGGGACTAACCCCCCCTCCTTAATCTAGCTAAATGCATATTTCATGCAGAACTATTCGATTTGCGTCAAATTTGGTATACAGGTTTATTGTCGTTTTCTTTATTTTTCGAGGGGCATTATTCTTTGAAATAAGATATAAATAATATACAATTAGTGAGTTCAATGCCATCAGTTTAACTGAGCACTTTTCTTTTTATCTAAGTATTTTACAATATCTTTTTGGCATATTATTAAGTGGTTTTATGAAGAAAAACAATTCTACCAAAAAATTAGGCAATTCTGTTGTTACAATTTGAAAAATAATTTTTTAAATAAAACCAAATATTTTTTCAAAACCTTTTTTCTCCCAAATATATTAAAATTTTTGTAGTATTTCCTTTTTAAATATTCTTAGAGGTGCTGCCTATAACTTTAAGATTAGATTTCCAAAAACTTAATTAGCTTGGAAGAAAAAAATTAAAATGTATGTATGTAAAAATACAGTAAAGTATCTATTTAACATTTATATTATTTAAAAAAAATGAAGGTTTCATATTATTACAAATTTTATTCTTAATTTTCTAAAACCCACTAATAAAATCAAGTCAATTAAGAAAAATATATTGGATTTGTAGCATTTTTAAAAACAAAACACACAAATTGAGAAAAATGAATTACAAATTTTGGTACTTCTCTATTATCCCATCGACCACTTTTCATAACAAAAAACTATCTTTAAACTGTAAGATTAAACGCCAAAAATGCAGTCCCATTTACTTGATGTCAGAAGCATTGTACATGTTTGTTATTTCATCAAGTGGTTTTTAATTTGACATTTGCGTGTATTTTTCATTATGTTTTACTGATTTATTAGTTATTTCATTAATTAAAATAACAATTGTGTCCATAAATTCTTATATTTTATTTATTTTGATATTCCAATGGCCCCGTTTATTTGGCGTTACAGTTTGGCGATAGTTTTTTGTTGTGAAAAGTGGTCGACGGGATAATTGAGAAGTATCAAATTTTTTAATTCTAACACAGTTAGAAGGATATGGATGCAATGAAAAGCCTTTTTTGTATATTTATGATTATTGGATCTTTATAAAACTTTGTCACAATATACTAGGAATGTCAAAATATCTTTTAAGGAAAAAATTATAAAATCAATATTTTCATATATCATTTTTTGCCAAATAAAAGCTGCGCAGAATCCCCTTAAATTTTATTTGTGAAATAAAATTTTAATTTATTCTTTTAAAACATTATTTATATCCTAACTAAGATAAAATGTAATTTTTTTCTTTCAAAAATGTACACAAATACTGCTATTAAAAATCATTCTTTTTGTTGTTGTTGTTTTATATTGGTACAAATCTTTTACACAACATCCTGGACACAAATTCATTCTTTGTTTATTTGGTAACTCTCAACTTTGTAGCCCATCTAAATTTGTTGTGTTCAGTATATCAGAAAAAAGGTGAAATTAAAAATAAATTTACTTGAAATTTTGTAAATAAGACATATAAAAAATTATTTGATCACTTTTTGTTTAGAATTTATCCTATTATGCAATAGATTTCTGCATAAAACATTTTTCTAATGCATATTAAAAGTAAACTATAATAAATAGAAAAAAAACACAAAAGTATAACACAGATAAGTTTTAGTTAATGCTTTATTTAAAAAATAATGTATATTTTAAAATTATACATCAATTCTCCATTTATTAGTATTAAAATAAACTGCATCCACATTGAATCCTTTTTCTTTTGTAGTTTTTAAAAAGCTACTAAATGTTTTCTTTGTATAGTCTCTTGAGGCAGTAATATAATACAGAATATTGTCCTCTAAAAAGAAATAAAAAAACCAGATATTCACTATTAAGTGTAACATTTTAAACCTTTTAAAATACTATAATTATTAAATTTAAAATGTCAGAGAAGTGTATTCATTATCAATAATAGAGTATTCAGCCATATTAATGAAAAAAATTAATTACTGCACTGAGAAAATTGTATTATAAAAAAAAAAAAAAAGAAAAGAAAAGGTATTGCTGTCCAGTAGCTGAGGTTTAATATCTCTTAAATATTTTAGGTTTTGACTGTTTTGCATATATCTTTCTTTATTGAAAAGTTACAAAAATTAAAAGGTATATTTTCATCGAATTTTATTTTATTTTTGTATAACTGATAAAGGAGCCAATACAAAAAGGTATTTACTGCATATGGTATTGGAGTACTAAAAAAAAATAGACATGTCAGAAGTAGTTTACAAAATTTCATTCTGATGATTTTTTAATTCAAGATGCACCACATTCTTGTAGACAAGTGAATAATGATGATGACAAATTAAAAGTACAGAATTGAGGCTATTTTCATATGTACATCATATAAGAGTAACAAATACTGTTAAAGCAAAAAAAAAAAAAAAAAAAAAGTGATTATTTTTAAAAACTTAGTTATTGGGAGGGAGAAGGAGAAAGAAAGAAAATTTTTGTTTCTACTTTATTCAACACACTCAATATGTGAATTGTAATAACAACAATGATTATAAAAACAATCCACGAAAATGTTTAAGACAATGATTTGAGAAAAATAAGACTAAATGATAATTTACATTAATAAAAAAATAAATAAAACTTAAGTACAAGGATATCTCAGCTAATAGATAATTTGTTATGGAATCACATTTGTTAGCCAAAATCTTTGTTTACCAAACCATGACTTCCTGTCCAATTAAAATACAATGCAGCTGCATTATGTTAGCTCAGGTGTCCAATAAAACACTCATCAGCAAAGTGAGAAAAACAGTGAAAAAAATTTTGTGAGACAAATAATTTATTAGCAGAGGCATCACTCTACTGTGTTGAATATATCTTTGTGTATCAGAAAATTTTCCATTATTTTAGAAATTGAAAAACAAAGTTATAAGGCTGAAAAGAAATTAAGTATAAAGTAAAAACAACAAAATAAATCCTACATTCCCATATTCTTTTTAATAATATAATTTTAGATTATTACTATTCATTGAAAATAAAATGTTCATAAGACAAAACTATAAAAAAAATTAAATTACACTTAAACTTTTTTTTTATTATCTAGCTTTAATTACTTTCTAAAAAAAAAGTTGTTGCAATTAGGGATTGGCAAATTATATGGCCAACTGCCCAAGGAAAGATTTTCTGAGAGAAAATAAAATTATCTGAATTTTCTTTTCTTTTTTCTGCACCTCTAAAAGAAATTCTGATGAGCCTATTCAGTCATTTTATTTTGGCTGCTCTGAATTTAACCTACAAATTTTGTGGCATGCATGCTAAACCAAGATATAAAAGTCTGAGACGGGATAGATAATCTAAAATCATCATTAAAAAAATGAAAAGTTTTAGGTAAATTTTCATATTTTACCATACAATTTTAAAATGAAAACTAACAGTTTGAAAAGAAGAAAATTAGGACAAAGTTATATGAAACTTAATATTTATAATTAGTCATTAATGCCTTAATACAATGATTTATTGAAACAGTATTGGATTAAATAAAAGGTACTTGTTTACTTTCTCATCTACCATTTAGGATAAACAAAATCTGTCATGAAACAATGTGCTTTAATGGCATTAATGGATAAGTGTGACATCACGTTAACTGTAGCGCTGCACATCACATTCAATGAGCATATTTCATTTTTATTTATTTTGTGCATAAGCCAGTTTAGTTTTTGTCGTGAAGGATATAAATTAATTGCTATTTGTTGGTTTTTCTCTCACATTCTGAAAAAAGAAAAATAAAGATTTGGGACCTTCTGTCTTTAGAACAGGATGTGTTGAAATATTTTCAAGATTACAGGTCTCTGCCATCAAAAAAGTGTGCATTAATGGGAATGATATGAGACTATCTACAAATGAATAAAAAATGGTGATGCAATGGGAAAAACTGTGACAAGAAAATATTTTTAAAAATATATATATGCTAAAAGTGATTACAGTAAACATAAAGGCTTAGGAAAACCATTTAATAAACAGACTTATTAGTTTCGTACATACAAATGGTGACATTCTCAGATCTGATCTTGAGAATGTCATCATTTGTGTGTACGAAAGTGGTAGGTCTGTTTATTAAAAGGTTTTTCTAAACGTTTATGTTTACTGTAATCACTTTTAGCATATATATTTTTATTTTAATGATAAGTGATTTTTCTTTTATAATTCTATAAGAAAATACCTATTAAAAAAACAGGACACAGTTTGATGGCTCCAAAATTATGCTTGCTTAAGTTTATTTACAGCTGGTAAAAAATAATAATTTGATTAAATGAGAAAAAAGAACAATTAGATTTGCATAACAAGATAGTGTTTGCATATGCACATCTATATTAGTGATGAATTTGGGCTCTTTGTTTTGGAACTCGAGCCTGACAATTTGAAGTCCAAGTCTGATACCAAAAGTGTGTAGTAAAAAATTACACTAGTAGGTAAAACTTCAGCAATAAACACAAAATGCTAATTTCTGAACATGTGCGTACTCAAAAGGAAATTCTATAAAGAGCAAGTATAGAAAAGAGGTACTACCCTAACAGAACGGCCAGTCGGAGTGAAGTCCCCTTGACGTCACACATGGTTAGAAGTGTCACAATCGCTACGGTGAAACAAAATATGAGATATTTCACTGTCTTATTATTACTCTCAAATGATTGTTAACACTGAAAAGTCACTGTGACTGTCGCTTTGTGATGGGTCACCAGGTGACATTACAATGAAGTCACCTTGTGATTCTCAAGTCACTGTCAGTTGAAGACTGAACTTTGAAGTCATTGTGAGCATTGCATTGTGATGAGTCGCCAAATGAAGTCGCATGGTGACTTTCCGGTGATCGACACTCTATTGTGAAGTCATCATTGCACTCCTTTGTGAAAAGTCACCAGATGATTTCATTTTCTGTCACTTGGGAACTCGTCACAGAACAGCTATCATGATGACTTTACAATGGAGTGTCAAAATGACAGTCACAAGATGACTTCATTGTAAAGTCACCTGGTGACTCGTCAAAAAGCAGCAGTCATGGTGACTATTCAGTGGAGTGAACAAATGAGAGTAAAAATGAGGAGAATGAAAGATATCACATTTTTGTTAATTGTAGTGACTGTGACAATTGTGACCATTTGTGATGTCAAGAAGACTTCACATTGACTGTCTGTGCTGTTAGGGTCGTACCTATTTTCTACATTTGCTGTTTATAGAAGTTCTTTTTGACTACTTACATGTACAGAAATTAGCATTTTGTGTTTGTTGCTTTTCTCATTTAAAAATCTATTCTTACATAGAAATAAGTATTAATACTAAATGTTCCCTCATGAATGACAACGTTTTGTAATTTTCATGCCCCAGAAAATCTTAAAATAGCAAATTTGTTATTTATTACCAACCACTGGCAGAAATCCGCAAAACCACAATTCTTATTCTTTTAAAATATCATTGTACAACTACAGCAGAAAGATATGAGTTCTGTTTTCCAGTAATTCTTTAAAAGGATTTCAAACAAAAAGGAGGAATAGACAAGAAATATCCCATGGCTTCTTTATGTTACTAATACTGGCCATGCAAAGGCTTCAGAATCAGATCGAATATATCTCTATATCCCATTTAAAATGATTCAGTTCCCTTTCAAACTATTTTTTAAAGGATTATAAAACGCTTAAAAACTTTGATTATGTTTTTGTTTCTGAAATAGCAAGTTTATTTTACTTTTTCCAATTTGTGAATAAATAAAACAGTTGTACCCGTCGAAATTTGAGGGAAGAGAATATATTAAATAAGTATTATACGAGGGCAATTTGATAAGTTTTCCGTTCTAACACAGAAATGGAACAAATATGACCAAATGACAATGTTGTTTGTAAAGTATGATCCTTTAGATGACATGCCGCCGAGTTTCAGACATGTGAGTTTACTGGTTATTGCTGGGCGATAAAGTAAAGTAAACAAGTTTTGATATTTTCAAAAAATGGAAAAAATTGAAGTTTGAGCTGTCATAAAATACTTTGTTAAAAATATTTAACCCCCCACAAACATACAAAAATAATTACAGTTTAACTTAAAGAATTCTTGTCCTTCATATTCGACGATAAAAAAGTGGGTTGCTGAATTTAAACATGGTAGGAAATCAATTCGCAATGATGAATGCTCAGGATGCCCCCCAAAAAAACCTGCTACAACTGACAAAATTGTCTCAAAAATTCACAATGTCGTATTGAATGATCGCTGATTGATGATATGCGAACTTGCTGACATTGCAAACATCTCTATAGACTGTGTCCACCACATTTTACACAATGCTATGCTTGTTGAACATTGACCAAAAATGCCAAAGAATGAACATTTCTCAAGAGTTTTCTGAAATGTATTGTGTTGCAAGGTGAAAAATAAAATGAAATATTGTCAAAAATCTTTTATTTTCTTTTTCAGGCCAGGAACTTTTCAAACCACCCTCGTACAGGGCTGCACTAAAGAATTCGCATACAAGAGTGTATCTTAAATGTATTGAGATGCAAGGGGACTACATTGAAAAATAATATGAAATTATGTCAAAAATCTTGTGTTTTCACTGTCAGGCCAAGAACTTATCACACCACCCTCATATTGCGTCTAACTTTAACAACTATTCTTTTTAAATACATTTGGCAGAATCTTAAGCATTCATATTGCTCTTCACATGCAATCAATTTTATTTATTTGTTTGTTTTATGCAAGGTAAAAAAAAAAGTGACACCACAAATCCAGAGCATCATATCAAAAAAGCGACACTGAAAAATGATATTCACACAAACATACTCAACACTTTGTACTTGAACACTCCACATTCCATTGAGATCCTGATATTGGTAAAAATTTGGACAATTATGTCATTTAAGCTTTGTAAAAATTGAAATTTTGTGTTTGAAACTGCACATTTTAAAAATGACATCATTTTCATAAGCAGACGATTAAGCTTTTAACTTCAGAGTTTGTGGAATAGAAAACTTGGAAAATGCTTTTATTTTCAAGAAAATATATAGAAAAATATTATCATAAAGAGTTATTTAAGCAATTGTTTTAAAATTCTTGAGTTTCTTTAAATATTTATAATAATTAAATGGAAATGATGTAATTTTCAGAAATATTTTATTTTGTGCATATCAAAGATCTACGAGTAGCAGAAGTTCAGTCTCTTTAGATGAAGGATTAAGGAGTCAGTGAATATGACGTCCTACTGACACAGGGTTAGTAAAATATTTTATATGCATGGAGGAAAATTCATCTTTTGTTTTCCGAATGACGTCATTTTCTTCATCGGAAACATTTCATTTTACATGTTACTTATTATGATAGATTATATTTATTGTTATTTTATTTACACAGATTACATGATATTATTTCTCAATAAATAATCTGTGTTCTGTTCTTCCGTGACTGTTTATGTTTAAATTTTATGAAGACCGTTGATATTTTTCTTTTAACTATGACGGCATTTTCACTGATGGAATCACACTTCTGATGAGTGGAATGTGTTAAGGCAAATCAATTTTATGTTATAGACAGAAAATTTTAACCTGATTGCCATTATTTTGAAAACATTTCATAAAAAACTTTTTGAATTAAAATTAAACTATAAAAATGGGAATATTTAAAAAAATAGCCAGGACAGGCACATCAATAAATGAACAGCTTTCATTAAAAACAATTTCTTTCATTGCAGCTTTCATTAGAAAAATTAAACTGGTTCAGTAGAAAGCTGAGGGCAGATGACCAAAAAAACAACCTTGTGTTTTAAATATATAGATTTTTACTTTGAGCTCGAGCCCATTTCATGCTGAGCCTATCTCATCTCTAATCTATATGAAAAAACCTTTACAAATTGTCTTATCAGAAATTAATGGTTACATGAAACCAGGGGAAAATATTATGAATAATGTCTTGTCTTATGCTTATCTATTAATGGCAATACGTATTGGCAACATGTATATTGGTGACAGAAAGAAATCAATGAAAAAATTATTAAGTACCAAATAAAATTAAATGAGACATATCTTTTCTAAAAAAAGAAGAATATCTTCAAATATTATTATGCTAAACAATCAAAAAATATTTTAAAAGAAATAAAGGATAATTTTGAAGGATACTTACTAGTCTTGAATTTTCAGAGAAGAAAAATCATGAAAAAGAAAGAAGCATGTATGAGTATATACTTTATATTCAATACCATATTAATTAAAAAAAATATTTTTTTAAAAAATTTTTTTAAAAATCTAAACATTAGTAGAAAGAGGGACAGTATTGCAGACTGCAAGCACAATTAGTGCACACTGAAAAATCAAAATAAACACTTACAACAATTAAAAATATATGTAAGATATCGATACGCCTCTGTATAACGAGCGCATCTCGGTATACCGAACGCACATCGATCCCTCTGTAACGACGGACGGTTGATCGCCGCTACCACACATCCCAGTAAGGTATAACGTCGTTGATGTAGTCGTGCGAATGTAAGAAATCAGCAGGCATTTACTGGGAACTAGCTTTTATTCCAATTAATTACAAGTCTCTCTTTAAGCTAGGCCCAGGGGACAGTTTGAAGAGTCTTTTACCGGGGAAACATCGTCTTATCGTTCATATTTCGGCGAATTGCCGGACTTACAATGGCAAGGATGCCGTCGCACTTCGAAGAATACTGACCGTAGTTTTTGTGGAGAGTGATTAGAGTCAAAAAGCCATGCAAAAAACGTGCTCCTGACATTATATACGGCCGGATCACCGCTAGGGACCGCTTTGCAACTTATGAAATAATGTCATTTAATTGGCTAATTACTTTTGACTCATATCTGGGTAAGCAGCCCAGATAATTAACATGCAAGATGTAGCCACCGGGAGAAGAGAGATGCGCTACCGTCAGCACTTTTAATCTTAACGAGGATTCAAAATTGATATCTGTTCGTAATAAATGTATCGTAAGGAAAGTTAAGTTACAGGGGCAACTAGAAATGAAGGCAAAACTTTAAAATTTTGACACACGATTTAGGGATTTTAAACTTTGAATTTTTATCTTTTAGTTTCTGATTTGGAATGGGTTTAACTAAACTATCCTTTCATATCAATCCACATTCGTTCACATTCAAAATTCTTTCATACTTTTTCACATTCATTTCATATATATAAAAATATTATTTAGAAATTTTTAAATGCTTGGTAACAGAATTACAAGAAACGGATTTCATTCCATTATCGAGCATTTAAAAGTTTCCAAATAATATCCTTATATATTTTTTAATTGTTGTAAGTGTTTATTTTGATTTCTTAGTGTGTACTAATTGTGCTGGCAGAAAGCAAAATTTCAAAGAAATAATTAACTTTATCTAATTCCAATAAAATTTTACAAATTTGCTCTGAACCATAATTCCGTTACCAATTAATTACCTAATTTCTACTTTGAACCATCTAAAATAATATTATAGACTAAATAACAATCTATTAAAAAATGAGAGGCATAAGTGTTAATTACTCACAAGTTGAGAACTTCCATTGTGCAACATGTGATCTAGATAACATGCTTCATACATTGCTTCCATTTCCGTTAAAGCTGTGCCTTTATAACTTAAAGCAACCTTGATCACAACTGAAAATATAATAGCTTATGCTCAAAATATAAAAAAAATTAATTACTGAAATGATTAATAATGAATTCATTTTTTAATTTAGAACTTCAGCAAAGTATAATATTTAATTTGAGCATTACAAAATACAGGATTTAGTGCTACAGAAAAATAATACAAATCAAGAACTAACAAAAGTTATTAGCTGTAAGGCCGGGAAAGTTTTTGTCTTCTTTTTCTTCTTAAAATACGTTTACTTCTATAACAAAATGACTGAAAAAATAATCAAAATATTTGCTTTCAGTAGCTATGACCATTTTCTGTCAGAAGTTGGATTCTATGTTAATAGAATAGCTTGTGGCTTTAGAACCCAATTTGACAAAAAATGTTTCTCAAAGTCGCAATCAAATAGTCCATATACAGTCCTCAACAGACTGAAAAATGTCATTGTACAAATTAAAAAATTCACTTTTTGTGTAACCAAAAATTATGATAGGCTAGTACCACATTATGGTTTAAATTAAATTAGATCATGATATTTTTTGCGCATACAGCAAAATATTTTTATTTTATTTATTTTTTTTTGTATATAATATTTTTATTTATTTGTTGCTTAGTTGCTAAAATGACAGTTGAGGCTTACTGTGGAGACTTAAAAGTTTTTGGTGTTTATGTGTTTGTCTCCATGTGTGTATGTCTCATGATAAGTGCCACAAAAAGAATCTGGTTAGTCTGTAATTAGATAGGTTGGTGAGGTACCTGAAATTAGCTGTATAGTTTTTGGTTAAATTTGGTTCATTTATTCGAAAAATATAAAGCCTTTTCTTTTGCACCATAATTATTTTCTATGGGAATTTAAGCAATTTTCAAATTTTACCATTCATTGAAAAGAAAATAGTGCAGTTGGATAAGTGATTTTTTATGCTAAAATTTTTAAAAGGGTGGGCATGGGGGGTTCCTTACATTACTCCGATTAGCTTGAAATTTTGTCAATATATATGTTAGGCATTCTAAATTATCTATATATATTTTTTAATGTAATTTTGTGAATCTATTCAAAAATATAAATCATTTTAACTTTTCAATTTTGTTTTTTCCACCATAAGTAAATCCCACCATAGTTCTTTCTTTTTTACTTTAACATTTGTCTAGCACTTTATTTCATAACATGTCAGAAAAAGAAATTTTATCATAATAATTCATTTATTCAAACTTTCCTGATTAGGAAATTTTTTTAAATAAAATATAGCTAGTGTTCCATAATGGCATCAACAGGCAAGGTTAGCTTAAAGCATATACAATATTAGCAGCAATATAATTTAAAATGCATGTAGATACTATTAAAAGAACCACCACAAAATCCACTCTATTGTGCAAAATCATACTTGTTAAAATACGCCATTTGGCAGTGGATGTAATTACAGAAGATTACACAATAGGTTTAAATATCTACACACAAGTGAATGTATTGAATTAAATTGCTAATGAACATTTTGGAACATCATTGACTAAGTGAATAAGTAAAGTACTTTTTGTCAAGCTTTGTACTTGAAATCTGAAGTATATAACAATACAAAATGTATAAAATGCTTCCATGATGGAAAAGTATCCTTCCTGTTGCATTGGTTTGTCCCAATTTAGTCGAGGATACAATAACTAAATTGATCTGAGAAAATACCATGTAGAAATGCCTAGTGTAGATTAAAGGGTGATCAAGCTGGTCACCACATGATGATAGTTAAACTAAAATTACAATATTTTATTTTCAAAAAAGCTTTTTTTGACGATGCTTTCGGCATGCTTCTTGTATCAAAGTAAATTTGATTTTTTTAAAATAGATAACAGCTCTTTTTTAAAATACTCTATAATACTCACCAAAACTGTTTTTTCCAAACAAAAATGATAAAAACATTGGATTTCTAAATTAGATATAAATCTTGTAATGGAAAGTTACGTTTATATATGTATTTTATCCAAAATTTAGAATCAATGTCGATGTTTTGTGGTTGACAGATATCATATGTTAGTATTTTATTAGGGTAGGATAAAATCTCATGTACAACACTTAACATAATGAAATACAGTTTGAAATGCACTCACAGATATATTAGAAACTTGAAATAGCAAAATTATTGGCAATTGCAAATATAAATTTAAAGAGACAACAAATGTTTGGGGGTAGCCCCCTCAAGATATGTACATTTTTACTCTAAAGAATTATTTTTATCCATAAGCAGTTGAATTGCATAGAATCGTGTTCAATATAACAGTTCTTAAAAATTAGATTTTCAGAATGTTTGGGAAATCTTATATGCTTAGAAATATACAAATAATCTTAACATAATGAACAGAGTAAAGTATATTCAACTAGGTAAATTATATCCAATGGTTGGAGTATCATAGTTGAGATTTTTTCCAACAGAGCGAAAATATGCCAGGACCAGGACTCAAACCTTGGTACTTTGGCTAGTCGTGCCAACGCTCTCCCTACTGAGCTATCCCAACGATATCCTAGCTGATATATCTCACTCTTATTATTTGTTGGACAAGGCTGTGAACTGTAGTGCTAATTTCATTCTTCTGAGCTATAACTAATAAGTTTGCAGCCTTGTCTAACAAATAAGAGTGAGATATGCCAGCCAGGATATCATTGGGATAGCTCAGTAGGAAAAGCGTTGGCACGGCAAGCCAAAGTACCCAGGTTCGAGTCCTGGTGCCAGCATATTTTCGCTCTGTTGGAAAAAATCTCAACTATGATACTCCAACCATTGAATATAATTTACCTAGTTGAATATACTTTACTCTGTTCATTATGACCTAATTACATGGTATACAGGAGTTTCCGTGGTTTTTCAGATTCATCATTTAAATGCTATAGTTATAGCTCAGATGAATGAAATTAGCGCTGTAGTTAACAGCCTTGTCCAACAAATAGTAAAAGTGAGATATGCCAGTCAGGATATCATTGGGATAGTTCAGTAAGGAGAGTGTGGGCACGGCAAGCCAAAGTACCCAGGTTCAAGTCCTGGTCCCGGCATATTTTTGCTCTGTTGGAAAAAATCTCAACTATGATACTCCAACTATTGGATATAATCTTAACATTATTAAATTACATATTTCAGATGTTAAAAATTCTGTGAAGTGAGATGAAAATTATAATGTCTTGCAAAATTCACGCTAAGTCCCCTGATCTGAAGATTTACTAGTTGTAATTCATTTTTGGGGGTTTACTGCCTGGGATGTGCAGTTCTTGGGAAGAAGGCAATGTTGAAGATTTAGAAGTTTAATTTCTCAATTTTGGGTAAAGAATAATCCAAACAATGTAACGGATCTTAGAAGTTGTATAGAAGAATGTTCTGAATTTTTGCTAAATGCTGAGATTCTGAATTTTCGCTATTATGATATCATCACTATACCAAGATAATTTAAGTCTTAGCCATGGAGAGTAATAGTAATTCTGAGCAGCTATCTGAATCAGAATCTATTTATTTGAAGCATTATAGGTATGTATTTAAAATACTTTTTCCTGAAATTTCTATTGTATTATACTGTGATTATTGCATAATAGTTTTTATCAACTGTTGTAATTTTCTGTTTCTTCTGGAATTTTATTGAAATAAATACTGGGTCTTTCTAAGGACGTTTCCATTCAATTTTGTATTGTTATGAACACTGTAGAATATTATTTAAGATCACATATTTGTACATGTATGGCTATAGCCATAATAATCTGAAATCGTTATAAAACCATGTTACACACACAAGCTTTTATCCAGATGTTAATTTCTGCAAAGTGGCAATGAAAAAATTCTATGAAAAACAAAACACTGTGCGAATATGAAAGATAAATGAATTTTATTCTAAAAAGAACACTTTAACCCTTAAAATACCATTTTCTACACCTGTTGGTACATATGTGTATCATCAGCAATATAAAGTTTAAAATAAAACTGATTGATGTTAAAAAAGAGGAATGTTGTTGAAATTAAATTGAGGAAAATTAATTTCTCTTAAAGAATTCCAGAGTCTCTCAAACATAAACCTATATTTACATGTTTCTTTAATATTTATTGGTAGAAGGTATTCCCTCATGTTGTTTTTAAAAAAGAATTCGTTGATGTTCATATTCTAAATAAATTATGCTGACATATAGAACAAATATAACTAAATACATGAATTTGACTTATTATGTAATAGAAAGGTATAATATTTAACATAATGCTGGGAATAATTTCATGCAATAAAAAAAAAAGTTTACCACTAAAGCTCATTATAATTTCTCTCATTCAATCATTTAAAAAAAAAATGTATATTTGAAACTTGAAGATCTGCTATTATGGGATCTTGGAAAAGTTAAGACACTGGTCTCAAAGATTTACCTGTTAAGTAAGTACTGCTCATTTTAACCCCTCTACTGCTAGACCATTTTATTCATGTGCATGAATTAGGTTAGTGCATATTTTATTTAGTAGGAATATAATAAATGGCATACAAGTAGTATGTTAAGTTGTGATCTATGATAAAATCATGATGTATGCAGTATACAGCATGGAAGTGAAGAAATTAAAATGAAGTTATGCTGGCAATTGCATCAAGCATTTCAACAAAAAAATAATTACAAATATAGCAACATGAATAAACAAAATACAATTAAATAAGTCAAATACATTTTAATTTAAGAACTGAACATAATAAACAAATTCATAATTTATATTTCAAAAATATATAAGAAAATGATGGCAATATTCACCTTTAGAAGCATTGTTTTGTAAATTACAGCTTATTATATAGTCACATTCTCTATAAAATTGCAGGCTCATTTCTAATTCTTTTCGACTAAATGAAAATAAGATATTACAATTTTTTTTAAATTATTATATAGTTAACAATAATTTGCAAACTCATCAACTAAATTTCAAAGTCAAATAGATACAAAATCTGGTGATGAAAATTTTGTTTACTTGCCTTTTACCGTCAATAACATCTTTCAAAGGTGAACCAAGTTTGATAACAGTTTCTCCAGAATAAATAGAAAAGAACATGCTCTCTTTTTTATTAACTTCATCAACTGTTGAAAGATTCTGCAATTTTCCTCCATGAGAGAAATAATGCTGAACATATATTTTGAATCTTGCAGAATTAAAAGTTTCCATAATAACAGATTTAACAGCAAAGTAATTAGCTGTAAGATGTAAAACCGTCATCGAAACATATGTAAACCAAAGTAACCTGTGAAAAAATAAAAATATACTAATATAATACAAAGTAACATCTAAAATATTTTTAAAACAGTTAAATCTAAGATGAACTGTCAAATAAAAATATTCAAATATTTGTTTTTACAGAAGTTGATGCAAGTTTGTTTTCTTGGGTCCTCATTTTGTTTTGTGAAAAATAAAATTTTGTAACGAAAGATTTAATTCAGTTACTCGAATTCCAACTGAGGATTTATTAATAATAACTTTTTAAAGTTTTCTTGCTAAAGTTTTCCTTTCTGATGAGGCTGTTTTGTTTGCAGATTACACTTTTAAAATCCTAACAATTTTTTAAAAAACTGCAAAGAATTCAGTTTTATGGAATAAAATTTTGAAAAGGGATACATTTTGTGAAGGGGCTTTGTTTAAAAAGATTGGGAAGGGGCCTTTTTAATTAAATGGAATTTTGTGAAGAGGTTACAAAGAGATTCCAATTTTTGCCTGGATCAACTTCTGTTTTAGTATCATATGCACAATTTGAATATCGCGGCAATATACTGATCAGGACATGCATTACAGGCATGTTGTGAACCAGATTAAATACAAGTAATACACAAGACACAACACAGTAAGCATCACATACTTATTTCCCAGCTATTTTGTGTGTATGTGTATATATACATACATATATACATACACACACATATATATATATATATAATATATATATATATATATATGCAATCTGCTAAATTATTCAATGAAATATTTCCATTTAGTAATGTTCCGCATATAACTCTAGCTTATTAAAATAATTCTTATTCTTAAAATAGTCCTTCACTATTGGTATGTAAAGCCATTTTATCCTAATCCACTTAATAGTATTTATTCTATTTTACTCAATTTTGAAAATGGCGCTTCTCACTTATATTTCTTATTTTTAAAACCCTTTTTATTAAAATCCTTATTAAATAATCCCTATCATTTCCCGTATCTAAAATCACTCTAAGTTCTTTAAATAAAATATAAAATATCATGTTTTCTAAATTATTCCATCTTAAAAAACCCTATTTCCATACATTCTTTCTTATATTAAAATATTAAATGTCTCCTATTATGTTTCAATGTTCAAAACTTTCTCACTTTTAATCCGTGTTAATTATTAAATTTCTTCCCTCATATCTTTCCTCGTATTCGGAGACACATAATTTTTGACGGATTCTCTTGCCTTTGAAGTTGTTGACAAATAATTCTGGAGTCGTAGTGAGAATAATGGAAATCCCTGTAGTATTCTCGTAACCTTAAATATCATGGAAACTCAATAGCTTCTAAATTTAAAGAACATTTTCCTCATGTGCTTGGTGTGTTGGACTGAATAAAATAACTGAAGTGAAACCTCTGTCTGTTTGTTTTCTATGTTTTACATTTCATGGTGTTAAAAACACTATCATAGTTTTTATTTATGTTTTTCTTTTTTATTCACATATTAATATATATAAAAAAAACTACAATGCACTTCTAATAAAAAAAAAGTCAAATTGATATAACTGAAACACATTAAAAATGTTTTTGTATTTGTATAACACATTTAAACAGTCTTCAAACAAAAATCAAACAGAGAGACTGTAAACATAGATCCTAAGTTATATTAAAACAATCAAAACATCTTAGGAAAGGGGAAAAATGTCCTATCAAGGAGGGAGGAGGGCAAAAATCAATACTTATCTACTCACCTCCTTTATTCTCAAGAAATTTTATGAGAGTTACAGTTAAATATTTAATATGTATTTTACAGCATACAAAGAAATAAAAAAAAATGTAGCAAAAACATAATAAAATTTAGGGGAAAAATAGATAGTTAAATTACTTACAGAAAATTTTGAGTTACAGTAGGAAGAATAAAAAAGCTGCATATTAAAGCCAGTAAATTTACTAAAGTTTCCTGACTACCATCCTTTGCAGAGACATCTGCCATATTGTTTTTCCTAGCCTGATGTTGGGTTAAAGCTGCTCGAGTAGATCCACCAGCTACGCCAACAAGTGACTAATCATGTAAAAAATAAAATAAACAAGTATTTACTAAACATTAATGCAAGATATGTGTTTATACTTTTCATATAAGTTTTATGGGTGCAAGAAAATGAGTCTGTGGGCCCAAGTGCAGTCACATGCATGTGGTTCGTGACATCTGATTTACAATATCTTTAGATTGTGCCGTACATGTTGAATTTAAATTAGATAAATCACTAGAAAATTGAAGTATACTTTTCCACTGGCAAATTTCAGTTTAGCGTCAACATGCTACACATTATTGTTAATCTGGTCTTATGATTAATCTTCCGTAACTGGGTCCATATAGCCCATAAATAATGTAAAAAGAAAGAAAACACTTTTTAATTTCCTCTGTTCAGGAAATTAAGGCAATCAATCGGCAATTGTGGTAACTCATCTATCACTAGCTATTTTTCATTATTGTACCAAACATAGTTCATTGTTGAGATAAAGAAATTCATGCTTCAAAATTATTTAAAAAGCCATAAAAAGTCACTAAATTGAGCTACAGTTTTCAAAGAAATTTCATTGGAAAGTACCCCCCCCCCCCCCACCTTTGATGATATGAAAATTGATTATGTGTTAAAAGAGATGTAATTGCAAAACCAGTGAAAGCCATAATGCTGATTGTTGCCAAAATCATTATACATTTCTAAAAGTAGTTACTGGTTTAGGAATTTTTATTTTTTTTTTGGAGAGGACAGAAAAGTCCATAGTGAAAAAATAAGACTTTGTCGTTAATAAATAAATTTTCTAAATATCGTATCAAAAGTATTAAAAATAATAAATATAAATCCTTTATTATTATTACAGATGTTACGAATGAAAATTAGAATAAACTATCCATGTTCACTGACAATAAATAAATAAAATAAGTAAATACTAAATAAGAATGTGACACTGAATTTTTTAGAGATTCTTCTAATGATTCTTCTATTTAGATATTTCTTGTGTCAATATTGTTAAAGAATTATCAGGTGTAATGTAAATATTTTAAGACAAGCATGATCGTAATTTTAAAATTAGTGATTGCAATTATGAATTAATATTTTATGAGTAGATGGCATAACCCAAAGCACTAAGTGCAATTCTTTAAGGTCACTACCGAGAAAGTTGAAAAGTGAAAAATGTTCTTACTTGATTTGTGGAACATGAAGAGATGCATGAAATGAAGACAACTTTTTGACCAAAAACATTTCTTTATTTAATCTTGAAAATTGAAGAGTAGATGATTCCCAGTTGACAGTTCAGTATATTAAATGAATGAATTTTTAACAAATAATCCTGTTGGATTAATAAAATAAAGAAAAACATGAAGAACTTTCATTTCATAAACAGCATATTTTACATTTAGAATTTGGCAACTTAAACACGACAATTCCATCAGATAATCAACTCATTTATATTTTAAATAGTCAGACTGTACAAATGAAATCACTGAGGCTTCAAATGTAACAAAAGAATTTTTTAAATCATTTGTCAAAAGTAGGACAGCGACAAATAATCAGAAATTGAATCAACTTTAGATACTGAAACTAAACCACATCACGATACATAAATGAGAGATATAGCTGATCATGATGTCATCCGACAAAACTCCAGTGCTGGAGAAATCCCATTCATTGGATAAGCCATATGCTGTGCCGAAAGAGCCACACCTCCGAGATTAATAATAACATGGTACTGACAGACTTATGTGATTGCAACACGAAAAACATGTCAATGATAGGAAAAAAGAAATTAGCCAGAAGAGAGACACTATCTGTATGGCATTAATAGAAATTAGCGATCAATGGATCACAGATGATTATGATTGCCATTACTATATTTTGGTGCATTTTAAAAATCTAAATGTCACTTCAATATTTACATGATTTATATTTGAAAAGATTACTTTACATTTAAATAATCTGCAAATAGACAGAATTGGATAAACGATAAGAACTGGCAAAACTGGATACCACAGTTTTGGCTTGATTAAAGCTGCTCTCCAACAGGTAACACCTGACACATATAGCTCTAGTCAAGAAGAAAAAGTGGTCATTTTAGTATTTTGCTACTAGTATATGAATGGTTTTTGTACTGTAAATTCATTTTATCAAGCTTAATGTTTAGATTCTTAGTTTGGTAATTTTCAGAGAACATGTATATGACACTATTTTTTTAGTTATGAAAAATGTTTATTTTATTGTTTTAATTATATTTAATAAGGATTCACTTCCCACATTAAAATTATTACTAGTATTTATAGATACTTTTTATGTTTTATTCTCAAATCCTCATACTTTTGGATAAACCAGGCATCCTAAGTGTAGACAGTTTAGGTAAAGAAAATTCATATACAGTTTTGATTAATGCCAAACATAACATTATTTATATAAAAGTTTAAAACTATGTTCATAGCTGTCAATCTTCTGCTTTTTTTTTTTAATTTAAATGAACGTATATTTTACCAGAAAATTTATTTAATGAAATGTTTATTGTTTCTAGGCGACTGTTATTTAACTTCATTTATTAAATAAATGTCTGATTCAAATTATAGTTATATGACTTGGGGGAAAAAAAAAAGAAGCTTGGCAGCTATGCATGTTTCTTGAAATAGTAAGAGAAATGTATGTTTTTTGGACAATTTATATTATTATATAAGGACCAATTATTTTCTCAACATCATAGTTACCAGTTTTAATTTGTAGCAGTTACAAATTTTTTATAGTGATTGGCAGCTCTATACATTTAATTTTTTCATACCTTTTCAACAAATAATTATTTTGCTATCGATTTTATTTTTATGATGTTTTATATGAATCATTCAATAAGACTGACTTTTGATATTTTATAAAATTTATTAATTTAACACATTATTATTATTTTTTATTTCTGTTCTTACAGTAGTAAATTTAGTACATCAAATTTGGCTTAACTTCTTTCAGTTTAATCAAGAAGAAAGTATTAAATTTGTTTCAAGTGGTAAAACCAGTTTGACAACATAATTACCACAAAAATTTTGATTTACTGTTTTTTTTTCTTTCTTCTATAGTTTTAAGAAGAAAGTATTGGATTTACAAATTTTCTAGCTGCTCTAAGTGAAGAACTGATGCATCGAATTCCATGAAGCTTCATAATCAGTAAAACCTTTGTATAAATTTGTACTGATTACATTTTAGTATATATCACCCAACAGGGGGCATTGCTATCTTCCTATATTTTTCATGATTTTTGGGATAGCTATATCTCAATATCTATGGAATAGAATTTCATCATATTCAGCTAAATCTTGGCCTAAATAGGTGCTGATTACATTTTTTTGTATATTTGCCAACAAGTGAGGCTGCTACACTGTAGATTTAACAAATTCCGCAATAGGTATATTTCAGTAACTATGGGATGTAATTGCCCCAAATTTAACATGCAAGATGCTCATTATGAAAAACTCTGCTGACTCAATTCTGGCTTTGATTACTCCAAGGCGGAGGAAGCAATGTCATACTATGCTTTTTGAGATGAAAATTACAGCTATATCTCAGCTTCTATTAGGTACAAATACAATAAATCTTAAATTAGGGGTTATCAATTAAAACTATAAACTATTACCATGTTAAATTTAAAAAAAAAATACTCTATACTTCATATTCCTAAATGTTCATGTGTAACTGCACTATTTAAATTAATATAAAACTGGCACTGCCAAAAGCAGGACAACCACTGTATCCAAGTTCTGAGGAACTTTTAACAAGCACAATCAGGAGGAGTCCTGTGTACTCTATGGCCGGTGGAGATATCACCACCTGTGCATCATCCCCATTCTCCCAAGTGAAAGTGATTGAAGATATGGTCGTTGTGACAGCATGCGATGGTGGAACCTGTGCCTGAAGGGGAAGTACCACGCTACACTTGGGAACATGCCAGAGTCCCCCAGCAGCTTCAAGAACCAGACACCCAGAAGGGAGCTGGGCCCTAGGCCTTAAGCCAGGTTTTTCCAGCCTATACTCGCTGCGCCAAAGCTCTTGGGGCATGAAAATCTACAGAGATAGTCACTAGCTCTTTTCACAATGGATTATATTTGAATGACATAGAAGAAAGTTTTGTGACTGCCACAACATATTAGTTTTAATTTTGTCAATGAAATTAATATATATTATTATTGCATACAATTACTTAATAATAAAGAATAATTTAAGACACATTACCTTAATTAATCCTGATAGGGAAACAATAAGAGTGAAATGATTCTGAAAGTAAGCAGATATTAAATCCAAGAACATGGCTGCATCACACATGACATCGGCAAATAATCTATTTAAACAGAAAAAAGAAAACAGCATAATCAATCTAAAATTTCAAAAAGAAAATTATAAATCAATGTATTAATGATGAAAGAAAACTTTGCATAAATTTCAATTTTTAAGGTTAGAATCATTAAAAATTCACTTAGTTCTACAGAAATTAACATAATCGCTTTCCTTAATGAATATTTCATCTTTCATCATTCCTTCACTTAGATCAAGTATTCTCAACATTTGTACTATCAGGCTCAATTGTATTTTTTATGGACAACTTTATAGATTTTAAGCAACAATGCATTTCTTTTAAATGTAAGTATGTGATTGGACCCTTTTCAATTTATTTTGCATGAGGAAGTGGTTTGTGCCACCCTTCTAACAACAGACTTGTTGACGCCACCCCTCTTCAGGCTCATTTAAATGAGCATGTGTCTGGTCCACAGTGCATATACAGTCAGACCTCGTTATATGGTCACCCGTGGGGACCGTTGAAAAGTGACCATATATGCGGGGTGACCATATATGCGATAAAAGAAAATTAAAGGCTATTTTTAATCTTAAACATGTTTGTCAACATAAAAAAAGCTAAAAACATGAAGTTTTTAAAAACAGAAGTGTACATAATATTAATTAATTATTTTATTTTAATTTAAGTATGAAACTGAATGGGATAATACAGACTACTATAATAGAAATTAATGCATTACTTACAGAATAGTTAGGAATGTACAGTGCGGTGTTTGAAATACTCATTTTTGCAGGATTGTCTTTGCTTCGGTTTCGCTGTTGTTAGCACTACCTTTTCAAGATTATTAGCAGTTTTAAAATGCTCTTCTGAAGCTTCTGAATGCGCAAAAAAAACACCTAACAACGTTCAGTGCCTTGAGAGCTTCTGCCTGAGTTACAGGCTGAATTTCCAATTCACCATCACTCTCTTCATCGTTGCTTCCGGAATTTGAATTTAACACTTCGGAGACAATTCCAGTAATGGACACTTCAGAAGATGTAGCTAAATCATTATCAATAGTTACGTAATCCATTTCATCAGGTACGGTGCATCCATAATTTTGAAGACTCTTTGCAAGTTCAGATAGAGGCACATCCTCATCTTCGTCGTCCGATAATTCATCATTTTCAGAGGGGCAAAAACCAGCATGTCTAAAACAATTTGAAATGGTTTTCTTTGATACCTTATTCCAAGCTTTGTCTATATAAAACAGCGCATCCAACACGGACACATAAAATTTCTCATTCTGATCAATTGCAGAAATCATGCCATTAAGGAGTAACTTCCGGTAGTTTACCTTAAAATTTTGAATAATCCCCTGATCTAGGGGTTGGGAAACACTAGTGCTGTTTGGAGGTAAGAAAACAAGTTCAATGGAATCTAATTGAGGAATGTCACAATGGGCAGGGAAGTTGTTGATAACGGAAACTATTTTTCTTTTTTCTTTGAGAAATATCTATCCATACGTCGGATTGTTTTCTCCCAGATACTTGTTGTCATCCAAGATTTCTGGTTCGCATCGTAGAACACAGGCAAAGATTTTATGTTTTTCATGCAACGGGGTCTCAGAAATTTTCCAATGACCAAAGGAGTTCGTTTTTCTGAGCCATCCATATTTGCTGCTAATAAAATGGTTAATCTGTCTTTGCTTCTCTTGCCACCTATACATTTATCGCTCTTAAAAGAAAGAGTTTTATCTGGTAGAGCACGATAGAATAGTCCACATTCATCAGCATTGTAAATATCAGAAGGATTATAACGCTTGAGGACATCACTCAAAACAGATTCTCTCCATTCGTTTAATTCACTATCATTCACATCAACAGCTTCACCGCATACTTTCTTGAAAGATAAATCTTGCCGGAACATAAATCTTTGAAGCCATCCGTTGCTAGCATTGAAATCGGATTCTCCTAATTCAGATGCAATTTGTAAAACCTTTTCTTTTAAGATGAAGGAAGATATTGGCATATTTTGAGATCTGGCATTTTTTATCCAAATCACAAGCGCTTGCTCAACCTTGTTGAATGGTGAAGCACGGTCCCGTTTTCTCTTTCCATTTTTGAAATCTACAGTACATGATTTTGATAAAATATTGTTTACAGTTGTCCTTGGAATTCCATGCTTTTTCGTAAAAGCCGCTTTAGATAAATTTGATGTTTGAAAAGATTTTATCAAATCTTTTTTTTCTTTAAATGACAATTTTTTTTGTTTTGCAGCCATGTTTACTCGCAAGCATAAGCAGTTGAAAGTGAATCCTGAACAAAAAAGCAGTGACCAAAAACAGGTGAAACAATTTTAGAATTTTATTGGCGCGATGGTGACACTTATTCCACACGTGTTCTTTTCCCTAAAGATTAGTGAACAAAGTTGGTTGCAATCCTGTTTTCTACGAAATGAGAATGGCATGCGAAATTCTTTCAGTAGCAAAGTGACGTGTGTCGGGGAGGGAAAGGAGAAAAGTCCTTTTGTAAGGGAGTCCCTGTCCCTTTTAAACGCTTTCCTCCTCAATAAATCATATTGACAGCATCCACTCAGCTATACTAAAATGGAAATGAAAGCGAACTTTTTCATTGATCGGAAGTATGTCTAATAGTTTCCTAGAAGAAAGATATTTTCACAAGTAAAGTGACCATATAAGCGGGTACAGGTATTCTGAAATGACCATATATGCGGAAACAAAATACACAGAATTCCTATTAAGTCAGCCGGGACTTTTCAAAAGTGACCATATATGCGGGCTGACCATATAAGCGGGTGACCATATAACGAGGTTTGACTGTACATATGCAATCCCCCATATAAATGGATATAGATGCGTATTTTGATTTTTGTTTTTTTAATCAAGTGTAAAGAGTAACACAGTTTTTTTTTGTTTTGTTTTTTTGTAATTACCAAAGATACAAAGAATGAAACAATGTACAAATATCTTATCTTTTTGAGTGCCAAGTGAGTCCCTTCAGTATTTTTTTCAAAGTAAATATGATAAGAAATCCTGTACAGAAGAGGATCTTTTGTTTCTTTCAATTAAAACCATGACTTATTATACAAGAGGGAAAAATTTGTAATTAAACATAAATTTATACATACCATGAATGCAATGAATTACACCTGTGGGCATATGTTAAACCCCTAACCTAGATCAAAATGTCCAATGACATGCATATTGGTCAAGACAAAATATTTCATCATCCATAATTTGTTTAGTGCGAGAGGGATGTTTTAAAATCAAATTTATGGAATATAAAATTGTTTTTTGAGAATGTCATTTCTTAAATAAAAATAAAACTCCCAGACTACTGTGAGTTTCATGCTAGTTTTCTTACCCCTTCCTCTTTTGCAACTCAGTTTAAAGCGTGGAGACAATGAAAAACTCAATAACATACACTATATGGCCCAAAGTCACTGGACACTTTCGATTTTACATGCTTTGTTGAATATCTACAGAAATATTTGATGAATTCTTCTGGAACTTCAGGAATGTAAAGAACATGTTTTACCTTGTGTTCTTCAGTGAATGTTTAGTCATGAGAGCAATTGGGGGATCAACAACAAATTGAATTTAAAAAATAATTGTGATCACCTAGTGAAATCAAATGCTCGAAATGATCTGTAGCTGTAGCTGATGATATGTGGATGCTGTACATTATTTGTGTAAGAATAGCATGTATATTGATAGATATAAAAGTTTCTTTAAAAAATGTTTAAAAAAAATTTACATGTTTTTTGTTTATAGCATGCAGGGTTTTCAACCAAATTTAACGTCACTTTCTGGTAACTTGACAATATGCAGTGGAAACAATGTACTGTAATTAGAATATAAAATATTTCATGAAATATGAGCATTTTTATGAAATAATTTTTAACTACAAACGTATGAATGATATATATATATATATTTTTTAATAATTTGGTTATCAACTATACATGACAACTCACACAAAAAGACCAGTTGAATACTGTGAAAATTGAGAAAAATATCAGCAATACAAAGAGCTGAATTTCAGTTGCTTTCTAAAAGTAACTGAATGATAAGAGATTTTCTTCAATTTGTCAATATTTTTTAACTGACTTTCAACTAAGCAGTATGTATTTATCAGGCACAACTTTTGAACAGTATCTGATTTTGATTTTTCTTTTTTTTTTTGTTGGAATGGACTTGTTCAGATGGTTTTTCTAAACAGAACTAAAACATCAATAAAAAAAAAAAAAAAAAATAACAAATAAAAAAAAAAATTTCTAAATAAAAGACATTGATTTTACAAAAATGTTAAGAAATTCTGCAGGCAAAGCTATCTGTAGAAATTGATGAGAATGATATCATGGATACATATCTTTTTACTAATTCCTTAGGATTCTTATTTTGGAAATTTTGAACTTATATGTCATTTAGAAAGCAAATCCAACTGTTCTTTTCCTCCTTCAATTAATGTTATTATTATTATTTTTTTTTTAACAGCTCTGAATAAATTTTAGTGTAGTCACAAATGTAATCTTGAAGCCATCAAACCATGTTCCTTTTGGCATTATATTAACTTGTCAAACAATGTTTTTCACATTCCATTGCTATATGTTTGTAGATAAAGTCTCAAAATGTGCCCTTTAATGCACAAATTATTTTTTAGAAAGTTGTTGTTTATATTATAAATTTAGGGATGATCATTCAACATTTTTAGATAAACTTCATAACTTCCAGATGTGATAAGGTCATTTTGCATAAAATGTGTTACAGATAATTTTAAATTAAGAATGTGATTGGACAGCGATAATCAAACATGTTTTGTAATGAAACAAATTCATCAACATTTGTATCAATTTAAAGGTATAAATGCAAACATAATCTAATACATTTTTAAGAGAAATACAAATACATTCATCTTAATAACTGAAATATAATAACATTAATACAAAAAAGGTACTTGTTTACTTTCATGTCAAACTCTTTTTCTCATACATGCAGCATAACAGTGTTGCTCAATGCCAATAATGGATAAACCTGACATTAAGAACATACTCATAATAGTATTCTTTGGTTTCATGAAACCTCAATTAATTTTCAATAGCCAATTTGTAAAGGTTTCATATAAACGAGTGTGTGTCAATCACTATCTTGTTGTTCAAATCCAACTGTTCTTTTCCTCATTTAATTGATGTTATGTATTTTTTTTTAACCAGCTGTGAATAAACTTTAGTGCAGTCACAAATGTAATTCTGAAGCCATCGAACCACATTCCTATTTTAATAGATTTTAACTTGTCCAAGTTTTTCACATTACATTGCCATTGTTTATCTAGTGGAAGATAAAATTGTATATTAATGCATATCATATTATGCCCATTAATGCACACATTATTTTGATGGCCCAATCACATGCATTTGAAAGTACTTCCCTCCTGTTTCATAGACGGAAGATCCCAAACCTTCATCCTTTTTTTTCAAAATACAAAAGAAAAACAGAGAAAAAGCAACCCACTTATACAGGGTTCCTACACAATTTTGGTGAGAAAATTCCCTGACTTTTTTACAAAAATTTCCCTGACCTTTCTTAATAAAAATTTGGCTTATATATTGTTCTAAAACGCTCCCCAATGGACACCTCCTAGTTACAGACAGTTGTTAATTTCCATAAAAATGCATTATTCTAATAGGAATATCCCTTTTCTTTTGCAAAAACTCTTATATGGACACTTATTTTACAGTGCCTAATAGCAAGAAAATAGCCAGAGCAAGAAAATTTCTAAAATAAGGAGACGATGTTGCCCCTACTCCTAAACAAAAAGTGCAAAACACTGATATGATAAGATTTGTAATCACATATTCAAGAGGACAAAATCCAAGAAAGTTTTCATCCAAGTGGTATAACATTTTATTTCAAACTGTAACTTGCAGCATAAAGATTTTTGTCTTCATCCAATAATTAAGTTAGCGGAACTAAATCCTGCCATGCTGATAATTATTTAATTACTATTGATATAATTTCAAACCTAGATATTTATTTTTTGGGGCTTCTATGTGAACTAAAAGCTTCCTGTTAAGTCACAATTATTTAAGAATGTTTAGTATCTATCTAAATTATATTTACTGAGTTAAAAAACTATTAGCATGCTGTCAATACATACAGCTTTACAGTAAAGAAATAAATAAGAGTACAGTGATCTGATATAGTGACTGCACTTGGTGCAAACAAATTAAAAACTGCAAAAGAAAATAATAATAATTATTAATAAGGAATTATACATATGGTACACTCTTAGCTCTTGTGTTAAAAACAAAAAGAGCCATATTCGGCATTATTTAATCAAAGCAAATACCTCTCTGTTATCTATACTAGTAAAGTAAAGTTTTTCTCTGCTTGTGTGTCAGCAGTGGCTAGTGAAATCAACTGCAACTAGAAGTATGAAAATTTGGGTGAAAACAGTCCAAGGCAGGTCCTGATGCACCTGATGCTCAGATTTTTAATTTTTTTATAATCAGCCAAGATATTAATTAAAAATTCATCGAAAACACCCACGCATGCCCAGAACCTGATTTTCAAGCAAAAAGGAATAGAGAGTGAAATGCTGGCATTTTTTGGCTTGTCTTTATCTCCATCGGTCCAACTATTTCGGATACAGAAAACAGAAGACATATTCTTAAAGTACAAACTTTTATGTCTTAAACTACGCAATCAGTTTGAAAAAATGTTGTTAACCCTTTGAAAAAAAATGTTTAAAAAAGGACCACTTTCGTGATTGACGCTTTCCCCCTTACGGAAACACTCCCTCAGGTCACAATTTTAGAGTTACCGACAAACAAAAGAAAGACTGTTAAAGCTGAGACGTTCGTCTCAGCAATGCAATTGTTTTTCAAAAATATGAATTTTAACCCTTTCAAAAACATTGGTGACTGAAGGTCACTTTGCAACTCCCGGAGACTATCTTTTTTCTACAATAAAAGTAACTAAACATCTGTATTCTTACACAATCTTTTAGATAATCTCAACAGACCAGATTTTCATCACCTGTAAAAATTTCAAAACCTTTAAATGAGTAAAAATATTTGAAAAAAATAAAATCTGAGAAATTTTTGATGAAAACGGCAAAACATAGACTGTTTTAGCACAGAGCAATTTTTAGAATTCAGGTCAGATTCTTCTTTGTTAATCTGACCAGAACTAATTTTCAAAAGAACAGTGCCATTTCCATGTATGCTGTGTTCTCTCCTTTTATTAGATAAATGCTAAAAAAAATATGCACTGCATCTATTTCCAATTTTTATTATTTTTCAAATTATGCTATTGTTGCATAGTTTGCAGCAATTTTATATAAAAATTATAGATTAGAAGAATAATTAATTCAAAATGTCTTCTTTTACAATGATAACTGAGATCCTGTTGGAAAGTAGTACACCAAAAATTCCCTGACCTCTTCAAAAAATTAAAAAATTCCCTGACATTTCCCTGACTTTTTGCCTCAATTTACGAATTCCCTGACTTTTCTCTGACCTGTAGGAACCCTGTTATATTCTTCATTAAAAAAATTAAACTGGATTATCCACAAAATAAATAAAAATGGAATATGTATATTGTGTGCGAAAATGTTGACAACAATGAACATGACATCATCTATACCCATTATTGGTGTTAAATCAAATTGTTTGGTGACAAATTTTGTTTACTGTAAATTATCGATGGGAAAGTAAACAAGTACCCGCAAGAATTATCAATGCTTACCTCCATTTTTTGCAATCACTATCTAATTTGGTCCTAAAAATAGAAAGAAGAGTGTAACAGTTCTGTTTATGCTACTATGTATACTATTTCTAGATACTTATTTTTTTAGAAGAAGAAAAAAATAAGAACATAATATGCTTGATTTTAATCGAATACACTACTGAAATTAATCATTAAATTATTAGATTAAGTGTTAAACTAAGATTAAAAAAATTAATTCAAAAAATCAGTTTCTTAATACAGTAAAACCTCCATAACAGACACTCCTGAATAGCAGTCACCTCTATTCAGCATTTTCAACCCCCAACACAGATATTTTTTGCAGGTTTTTACATTTGGATAGCAGACAAATTCCATGGTCCTGAGTTGCTTGTTAGTTAGGCATTTATTGTATTTTAAATGAATATTGATTATTATACAAATTTAAAAGAAAATAACTATTAAAACAAATAGTGTTGTAGAAAATAAAAATAAACTGCAATTTGTTAAGTGGGCTTTTAAGTTGGGAGAAACAATTTTAAAATGTAAAGCATACTAAATACTTTTCATAATAAATACTTTGACTGATATTGTCTGGCCATAATAAAATACTTTAAAATGGATGATATTGTAAATTTCATTCTATGATGATTTTTAACAATTAATAGAACCACACACTCTCAAACCACGAGGAAAAGAAAGCAGGGGGGGAGGCGACCAACACTTGTTAGCTGTTTATAAAAATACTTTATTTTTGTCTTCTTTTAACAGATATTTAACAAGAACGAAAAATCATGCATCAAGCATAGATTATTTAACACTTTCCAACGCTTCCAAAATAATTTTACAAATCATACCGTTTAATAAGCTGAAAGATAACATCTAAGTAAACAATTTGAAAAATGCATAACATATTTAAAAACATAATTTCAAGAATTTCCAACGTATACAATATTCAGAAAAATATCCGAATACTTTTATTCAGCCTTGTATATGATCTATAGATTTTTATATATACCACATAGGATGCTAAATTTCAATTCAGTTAAGAAACGCATAGGACAGTTTAAAATTCTCATTCTGGAGTTTCTGTCCATAAACGGAAATGTGTTCGCAAACTTTTGTGATTCCCTGTATATGGTCTACAGAATTTATACACACCACGTAATAAACAAAAAGTGAGTTAAATTTAAAATCGCGTTCAGTAACTTAAAACGCACTTCCAGGAATTATTGTTAACAGACAGTAGAGAATTCTTTTGTGTGTCCATGTATATGAACGATGATTGCTATACACACAATATTCTGTAGTAAGCCTCTTGTAATTCACCTTAGTGATATATATAAATTTCAATGCATTTAAAATAGGGAAACATTATTTAAATAAACCGCAGACGATTTTTCTCCATAGATGTAATGTAACGGAATTCTTTTGGCTGTCCCTGTAAATTAACTATAAGTGCTATCCACACCTTATTCCATATTAAGCTTCTTGTAATACACCTTAGTGATATATATCAATTACAATGTGTTTGCAATTGTGTAACATCCTTAAAATAAACCGCAAATGATTTTTCCCCATAGACCGTCCTGTAACGGTATTCTTTTGAGTGTCCCTGTAAAAAAACTATAAGTGCTACACACTTCCGTTGAAATAGGGAACGTGCTATAGATAACGACAATAACATATAAAAATTGCAAGGCAATCCGAGCCTATTTACGGGAGTTAGAGCACAGACAGACGGCCAGACAAAAGTCATAAACGCTTTTCAACTAGGTTGGAAAGTGTTAAAAAGGGATAAAATGTAAAAGTTTGTTAAATTAGATATTAAAATAACAGTGATAATTTTTATAAATTTGTTTTGAAGAAATGTATAAATAACATTCTGATACAGTAATCTAATACACTGTTTTCATTTTATATTTTTAATCTAGGAAAAATTGCATTATTATTAGAAGAAACAAAATTCAATGAGTCATAGTAATTATAAATTGTCAGAATTTTTGGGTAAAAAAGGAGGGGTTGGAAAATTAGTTGTTTAACATTAGGATGCTGAAGTCACCTTTGGACACAAGAGCTAAACAGAACTTACAGCTTAAAATGGATTCCAAGCCTCTGCTAACATCCAAATATATACTTGTTTGATGTTTATAAAAATACTTTATTTTTGTCTTTTTTTACTTTCAGAAAAAAAAGAATCAAAAGAAAAACAGATATTTAAAAAGGGATAAAATGTAAAAGTTTGTTAAATTAGATATTTAAATAACAGTGATAATTTTTGTAAATTTGTTTTGAAGAAATGTATAAATAACATTCTGATACAGTAATCTAATACACTGTTGTTTTCATTTTATATTTTTAATCTAGGAAAAATTGCATTATTATTAGAAGAAACAAAATTCAACGAGTCATAGTAATTATAAATTGTCAGAATTTTTGGGTAAAAAAGGAGAGGTTGGGAAATTGGTTGTTTAACATTAGGATGCTGAAGTCACCTTTGGACACAAGAGCTAAACAGAACTTACAGCTTAAAATGGATTCCAAGCCTCTGCTAACATCCAAATATAAACTAGAAATCAAACTTGACTAGTACAGAGAGCAGAAAATGTTTTTGCGGATCAAAAAATATTTTTTTTTTCTATTTAGATATTTAAATATTGACATAAGATGATGCATGTCTTTAGTCATATGTTTCAAATGTTCATTGATGTTTTTCTTTTGTTAGGTAAAAGCATGAATCAAAAAACTCAAAACAATAAAATTCTCACATGACATATGCAGAAATGTTTTGTGAATATATAAAAAGCCATTTACAAAAATCATCTGACACCAAAATGAGTTCATACAAACTACTGCTAAAAAATCAAATTCATTTTGTTGTTGAAGTGCAAGTGCATTTGGATCCATGGCTTTGTAGTTTGTTAAATGAGATGTTCTTCATAACGTTTTTGTTTGATTTTAACATCAATTTCCACAAAAATAAGTACAGATTTTGCATCTGATGCTCACTCCAAACGATCAGAGAAGTGACATGTGCAGACCATTCAACAAGAACTAATATCCTATCATTCTGTTCATTAAATGATTGTTCAACTCTATAAGCTTTTCATTTATTCCCAAGCTATTTATGTGCATGCAATGAGACCAGAGTTGTAAAAAACCTTGTTTAAAAAGAAAAAAAAAACCCAGCCCAGGTGGGTACCCAGGCAGCTACCCACTACAACCCTAAGGGTTGTAAAAAACCCAGCCCAGGCGGGTAGCTGGGCGGGTACCCGGGCAGCTACCCACTACAACCCTGAATGAGACAATTTTGTTCTTTGAGTTTTTGATTCATGCTTTTACCTAATGAAAAAATTATATTTTTTGATGCACTAAAATTATTTTCATCTTGTAGCCAGTAGACTAACCTCTAGAAAACAGCTTGAGAATTTTATTTATGTTAGTTTTGAAAGAAAGAAAAGGGTAGAATTTAATGTGAAAAAAAATAAAAGAAAAAGAATTAAGAACAATTTCAGAAAGTGATAGAGAAATTTAAGAAAAAGTTACCAGAATGATTTAGAGAAAAGCAATCAGTAAAATTATTTTTTTGGAAAAAGTAATTACAGCACAGATTTAATTAAAAACATATGCCATAATACAGAATCTTTCATATAACTTCTAAAAATAAGTAATGAACATATCTCCTAACAAAATTATTTAAAAGAAATATAATAAAAAATCATTTGAAATGAATGATGATTTTGAAACATTGGATGAAGAAAAAGAAAAGAGCTTTTAAATATGGAAAATTAACAATAAAATGGCATAAAGAACTATAATAAATGCTTAAAATACAATAATTACCCTTGAAGCCAGGCAAAAGTTATTCTACCAATCATTGATGTACCATCTACATATATAAAAAAATGTGAGAAAAATACTTTATATAAAATAAAAAGTTGCTAATATTAACCCCTTTGCTTCTAAAATAATAAAAAATATATAGTTTATAATTCCTCAACCTGGAGTCTCACAAAGAGTTAGTAATATACAACTTTTGTTATAATTAATGTTAAAAAAAAAAATCTAGTGTATAAATTGTTAATTCACTCACATTTTTTTAAATAATGTTTGGAGAAAAATCAAGTGTAAAAACTCATCAAAAGGAAAGAAAACACTGCAATGATTGTTTTGGGAAGTAGGGGTTAAGCATCAACTAGAGTTTGTCACATTGCTAGAGGAATGACGTGTTCTTCATGGAGGACTTTAGATGAATAAGTGACCTGAATTATCGTTTTTGTACAATGAAAACCTTACACATTCATTCTGCTCATACCATGCTGGTATCGAACCTGCAAGCATGAGGTGGCCAGTATGCTAACTACTGGGAAGGGGGGGGGGGGGGAGGCGGGGGTTGAGTGAGCCCCATTGATTTTTCTAGAAGCAATGCTTTTCTAATAAAAAATTAATACTTTATAAGAATGATTATAGAACATAACAATATTAACTTTTAATTATTGTGGAAAATATGTCAGAAAGGAATTTTGTTAGTTATAATAGTAAGAAAAAGAGCAATGTTTATCTTGTAACTATAGCTACAACTACAAACTGCAATAGCCAGGTATCTGATTTTATATCTGGTGTATAGGTCGACCCCTGAATTCTCTTTGTGTTTTGATAGTTTAAAATATTGACTTATACAGTGGAATATATGGTAAGTATAAAATTGGTATTTATTTGATTTATATTAACATTTTTATTTAAACCATACATATTTAAAATTAAATTCTACATTTTAACACACAATATTTATTCTTTATGAAAAACTATATTTCACAGAAATTTTAGTATGGCAATTAAATAAAAACATACATTTAAAATTATATAATGTGGGTATACAACAAGCATAAGAAGCTAAGGAAAATTGTATGTTTATGTTTTATGTTTATATATGTTTTCTACTATATTGAATTAAGTTATTTTTTATGATTTTAACTCCAATAAATTTTAAAATATGATTTAATTCAGAAAAGGTAAATTTTAATTATTGGTCTGATTCATTATTAAACTTGATTTAGAATCAAAGTAAGCTGATAATTATAATATAGTTACTAATAAAAATTAATATTCCCCATTTAATGTAATATAACATTTATGACAAATATGCAGCTTTTGAACTTCTAGTTCAAGTTAACAGTGAATTGGACTGTGATTATGCGCCATTAAGTACAGGAGAGGGAATTCAAATTATGCCTATATAAGTAACACACACAGGGAGCAAAGGGGTTAGTGAATGTTAGAAACAAAAAATAAATAAATAAACACATGAAAAGATAATCAGTATTTCAATATTTAATATAAGTTGCATTCTTTAGAAACAACAAGGGGGGTTAACAAAGAAATCAATAACAAAGAAACAAGTAATAAATAGCTTAAATGCCAATGGTGATATATATATATATATATATATATAGAAATTCATAGATATTATAATTATATATATACAGTGGAACCCCGATTTTACGTAACCCGTTTTGTACGATATCCCGCTTCCTACGTTATTTTTCGTCGGTCCCAGAAAATTCCTATTCCGATAATGTCAAAAGTACCTCGATTTTACGTTATTTACTCTTAGCGTTTCCCGCCTGGTACGTCATTTTAGTCGAAGTACCTCAGGAAATTTTGTCTTTTTTCGCTCATGGAAAAATTTTCAAAAGAACAAAAATGCTTTCCATTTGATCAACTGTTTGATTGTTACCAAAAACAGTTCAAAGTAATGAAGAACTATTTTTCATCTATCAGCACTTGACCAAACCTGCGTCACGTGATATGGGGGGGGGGGAGGTTTCTTTTACCGTCGTTCATTCATTTCAACCCGCAGTGGAGTAACTTTCTTTTGCTATCTCTTAGTGATTGCCAGTCAAAAGTAGGATGTCTAAAAGAAAATGTTTCTCTGTAGCCAAAAAGACAGAAATTATCGAAAAATCTAAAGTTTCCAAAGGAACTAAAGGTAAAACTCGTAAAATCGTTCGGTATCGCTTATTCCATGTTACAAACCATCCTAAAACAAAAGAGGTCTCTGTGGAATTAAAATCTGAAAAACTGGGAAATTTGTCAAAGAAAAGAAAAACCTCTCATTTTGAGGAACTGGAAAAGATTTTGTTCGAGTGGTTTAAAAAGCCCGTTCTGCCAAGATTCCAATCAATGGCTCAATTTTGTAGGAAAAGGCTCTTGAAATTTCTTCTCGACTTGAAATGCAGAATTTCATGGCATCCAACGGTTGGATCGACCGATTCAAGAAGAAGTACAATTTGTCTTACAAGTTTATTTGTGGTGAGGCAGATGGAGTAAATACTGCGGTCGTTGAGGATTGGATGGGAAAAAATTGCCTTCTCTTGTGTGTAATTACTCAAAAAAGACATCTTTAACGCAGATGAGACCAGTTTTTTTAAACTCTTCCCTAATAGAACATACACCGTAAAAGGAGAAACGTGGCACAGTCGGAAGCTATAAAAAGTGCGATTAACAGTTTTGTTATTACGGAACTGAGAAACTAACACCCTTTGTGATTGGTAAATCCAAGAAGCGTCGATGCTTCACAAACATTAAAAGTTAGCCGACAGATAAGAATGCCAACCACAATGCTTGGATAAACCTAAATCTTTTTGAAGATTTTGTAAGAAAATTGAATATAAAAATGAGCTTACAAAAGCGAAAAATAATTTTATTCGTAGACCAGTGCACTCATGTTAATCTGAATTTAACCCTTTATATCCTGAATTAATTTCCTAGCTACTTTTTTAGATGCTCAGAATCCTCGATTATTCTCACCAGTTATTTTTTTTTTGTAAAGTTTTCCTTATCTAATCATAGCATTTTTGCGATTCAATTAGATGAAAATTTCTCATTTGAAAAACCGGTGGTAACAGATTAAAAATTCTGTAAAAGACATTCGTCGCAAAGGGGTTAAAGTGGTACTTATAAGTACCGTCAGGATAAAAAGGGTTAAAGAATGTGCGTATAAAATTTTCCCCACTCAACTGTGCCAGTTTACTTCAACCATGTGACTTGCGAATAAACAGATCCTCCAAAATGCATTATAGAAAGCAACTGGTAAGAAAAGGCCTTTTTTCACTTGATTCAGTTGATCTTCAAGATGCTTAGAAAACAAAGCTAAATGTGCTAGAGGCATTTCATTTCATATCATTGGCATGGAATGGTGTAGATGAATAATGCATGTCAAATGCTTTTCTGAAGGGAGAATTTTCAAAATCCGAAATTAACAGTGAAGCGCTGCCAGAAGAGCTTTCTATGGAAGACTACGCAAAAAAGGATGAAATTATACTTGCAGACATCAATGTTGGTGAGTACATTGATTGCGATAAGGATGTTATCGCTACCACAGACATTCAGACTATTTCCGATTTGATTTCGCAATATTGAAGTGAGGATGATATTGATGAAGATCCAGAAGACATAGTGCCCTCATTGGCAGAGGCCATTGCGAGTTTAAAAATTTTAAAGAAATTTTAACAGGACAAGAAAAACAAATTGCAAGAACTTGCATGTATTGAAAATAGAGTATATGGGAAATTACACTTAAAAAGAAAACGCAATAAAGAATAACAAACTTTTTTAAATACTAATATGGTATTAGTAAGTTTATTTTTGTATAATTTGTTTTCTTGAAGTGTTTTTCTCTTTTCAACCCCGATTTTACGTTTTCCCGTTTCGTACGTTTTTTTCTGATGGCCCCGTGAAAAACGTAAAATCGGGGTTCCACTGTATATATATATATATATATATATATATACGTGTGTGTGTGTGTGTGTGTGTGTGTGTGTGAAAGAATAAAAAAAATAAAACCCTTTTTAAAATGCAAAATTTAAATTTAAAATTCAAAATTTAAACACCCCAAAACATTTTTTCTAACTTCATATATGTGTATTAAATCTAATTTGCACCTGGTATCTTCGTTTTCCTGCATCATAATTATTACTTTCAGGCATTATTTTACTTACCCATCATACGTAGTATAGGGTAAGTCTTGTAATCGTTTTGAAAATCGATATATATATATATATATATATATATATGTGTGTGTGTGTGTGTGTGTAAAAGGATAAAAAAAATAAAACCCTTTTTAAAATGCAAAATTTAAATTTAAAATTCAAAATTTAAACACCCCAAAACATTTTTTCTAACTTCATATATGTGTATTAAATCTAATTTGCGCCTGATATCTTCGTTTTCCTGCATCACAATTATTACTTTCAGGCATCATTTTACTTACCCATCATACGTAGTATAGGGTAAGTCTTGTAATCGTTTTGAAAATCGAAAAAAAATTTTTGAAGGATTTACACGTTTCAGACACTGGAGATTCCGAAAAACATATTTTTAGAAAAAAAATTTTGCCGTCCATCTGTGTGTCTGTAAACGCTCTATCTCCCGAAAATATTAAGATAGAGACTTGCAATTTGGTATGTACTTAGTATGTAATAATGGGAAGAAGCCTATTTCATTTCAATAACCTCGATTAACCGGAACTATTTTTTTCGGACTCTCGTTCCGATTCTATTCGTTCTGATAAAAGGTATATAAAAATTTTCGAAATTGTTTATTTTAAGAAATAATATAAAAGACAATATAAAAACATAAATTTTACATAAAGCATGAAGTCGATCGGATAATTAGTTGCCGAGATATTTGGAATCCTGTTTTCCACACTCTTCGATTTTTCATGACCCTGTATTTCATTCAAATTTCACTTTAAAGATATATTTTAATTGGAAATTTGACGCTTAATCAGATGCAATAAACTGCTAGTTAATAGGATTATTATTTTTGGAGTTATAAGGAAAAACCTCTTTCAAGCAATTCAGTAATCGAACCTTTAAAGTTTATGACATCATCAAGCCACGATTTTATTTGAATTGCAATGCATTTTACACATTTACACATTTTTATTTTAATATTTTACATTATGCATATCCATGATGGGTAAGTATTACGGTGGCCCCCAACGACTAGTTTTATCTCTCCTTAAGATTAAAAGTGCTGACTATTACGTTTTTTCAAGTGATTGCGGTTTCGATGAGCGAACAGATTTTGCAGGAACTGGCCTGGTCAAAAACCCGGGCAACATGTGATAGCTAAGTAACCAATTAACTGTCTGTCACCTCCTACTCCCAGGAGTGCACTCTAGCAAAAAATATTGGAGTTAGGATCCAATAAAAATCAGGAACACACATTTTTCGTGGCTTTTCGCCCAGTCCTGACTGCTATGAGGAACCACGCTCGGCCATTTCCAGAAAACATCGTTCTCGGGGCTTATTTGAACGTTTCCACCTTCTAAGAAGAGCGATGGTAGAATCTCCATCGATCCCGGCTCGAAACTGCCATCTCTAACGGGCTGGGCTGATTAAGTCTTTGATGTGTTGGTAAAACCAGCTCTCCAAATCCCTGGGGCTGACTTGTTAACAAAGAGACTGTACTTAAAAAGGAATAAAAAGTCAGGCTCCAGGAAAAAACTCTATGTTATTTCAACAGCCTTGACACAATGTCGCACCTGGCCCAAAGCCAAGTATCTCCTCACAAATATTTGTTACATATATATTGTTTCCAGTGATCTAATTTCTTTTCAATCATATGTGAGTAAGAGATTGTAGTAAAACTTGTCACTTGATGATTAATAACAATTAAGGATATTCTCAGAGTCCCAAAGTTATTGAGAAACATAACTTGATTCTGAGCAAGAGGTTTTTACTGAATTGGTTGGAATTGGGGTAATTATGTTTCATTGTCTAACATCACCTTTGCAGAAGTGATAAATGTAAAAATATAAAATAATGTATTTCATACAGAAATTTGACTAAAAACCTACTCTCCCACCACCATCCAAAAAAGTACATTAAGAAAGATTATTCATTTTATAAAATTTCTAGCCATTCAAAAAGAATCTCATGAATTAAGGAACAATGATAAATTGATATGCAAATAAGTAAAAAATATTTATTAAAAATCAACTCCAGATACAATGAAATGCAATGTGTTATTTATAATTTTAAGTAGCAGGTTATTTTTATTTACATCTAGAAATTTGCAAGATTATCAACAGAATGAAAATAATAAAGCCATTTAATAGAGATAAATGAAAAAGAAGACATATAAAAACTTAAATTTAAAATAAGTATTTATCTCCCTGTGAAAAACCCTTCTTAAAAGATTTTTAGAAAAATTGTGAGAGACAAAATGAACAAAAGTTGAAAGCTGTAATGATATGAAGACAACAACAATGATCATGTACAATTAAATTACTATTAATATGTTTTATATAAATCATATTCCTAATTCAGAAATACTAGTGATTCCAAATAGAGGTTGTGGCAATTAGTTCTTTAATCGCTGATGATAAAATCATACTGCCAATTATAAAAAGCATGCAAATCAAGTATAACTTTTAGAAATGCCTTTTTTTTAAACTTTTAAATGGAGCTGTACACATATTAAAATTAATTTTTTATATGGCCCCTTTTCCTATAACTTTTATTTTTTAAATATTTTACTTTTTTACGACCAAAACTTACCAAGTTATGATACTTTGAATTTTATAGAATTTCTGTATTTTCTTACACTAAAAATGCATCTTTTAATTTTTACTAAGAAAACACAAAAATGAATTGCATTGTAGGGTCAAATCTGTTGTACACTGAGTGTAATTTTTGGTACACTGAGTGCAATGAAAAATATGTCAAGCCATACATCTAATTATAATATGATTACACATGTGATTGAAATAAAAGTATAATACATGAGTATAATGATAAAAGTATTTACCTTTGTTTCTAATTTCCTTTCCACATGTTATTGCAGCAAAGTTATTACACATTTACTGTCACTTTGACAATAGTTGGTAGATACTTTTAACATGATGTAAATTACATACAAATTCTCCCAAAAGCCAACATGTAAATATTTTCTCTTAAGAAATCAAAGCTGCACACTTAGGAAAATATTTCAGTTTGTCCAGTAGTTTTTATACCAGATAAATTAAAACACCTCTTTTTTAATTTTGATAAACTTGTACTTTTGGGATTGCGTTAATAGAAGTTTTAAAAGGGTGTACTAAAAATTTGGCCATTATTGTCTCATTCTTTTAATAAATAATAATAATAAGATCAGTAAATTTAGTAATAATAATAAAAGATATCTGATTGCAATAAGTGCATTGTATTCGTGGTCAGTTCAGCTTCAATAGCTTTCTTTTAGAAGTGTTAGTTTGTTTTTTTAACTATGTGAAAATAGATCAGAAAATTTTTCATCCAAAACATTTTTCCTTAATCAGATTTCCTGCATAATTTGCAATAATTCTGTGCTATAAATAAGAAGTTATTGTTCTTAAGTTTATTATTTCATTTCAAGCTGAAACTATACCTTGCATGCACATGCTTTATGCTTAAAAAATCAAACATTCAACCAATAACTCCAAAAGAATAATACAGAGGTGGAAGACACTTTATACAACATGAAATGTGTTTTTAATTTGTATACAGAAATAAAGAAGAAATACAAAATTGGATGTTTAACATTAAGTAATCAAAATGTATCTGAAGAATTTACTCTGAAGACAATCTATATGGCAAGAAAAAAAAAATATTTATTAAAGTTTTAATATCAAAATTTGGATTTCTTAAAAAGGAAGGAACAGATATAAACTAATGAGGTAATTGGTATAACTGCATAAATATGCAGTAAACTATTTTAAATAAAAATTCAAACAAGGTGAAATACATAAATACATATGGAATAAATATTACCTTTAATAAGCCATGTGATAGTAGCAGCTAGAACTGATGCACTTTCATCTCCTACACCAGCACCTTTCAAAATAGCATGAGTACATATATTTCCAGTTATGCTACTTGCAAAAGCCTATAATACAATTCATTAAAAGAAAAAATCAATATAAATAAATATGCATCTAATTATCAACAAAACAACAGTTTACAAGAGCAACAGCACTTGTGAATTCTTATTGAAAACAGATGATGTTCAGGTACCTTTTTCTCAAAAATTACTCAAACAATTATTATTATTATTTAATTTTGGCACTTAGGCAGTAACTAAATGCTAAACTGATCGTTTGCCAAGAAATAAAAAAAGGAATAGTTACAAGATTTTACAAAAATACACTCTAGAATTTTTTTAAAAATTAACATTACTAAAAAAGAATTAATTTTCCAGGAAAAAAAAAAAGAAAAAGAAATATAGCGAATTATTAATATTAAAAAAAATAATAATAAAGTATTGAAATTTCTGCATTAAGAAAAAAGATGTGTCAACATCATCTGTTTCCCATAGAATTTCACAACTGTTGTTTCCCTTTAAATCATAGAGGAATTCAAAAAATGGTCTCAGATAAAGGTTAAAATTCCCAGTCGCCACCGGCCACTAAATGTAAAAAATTGGCGACTTTTTGCTATGCATCTGATCGCCAAAGTAGCGATTTCTATTTTACATGTAGTAGTACATACTGTAATTTCCGGGAAATAAGCAGCATTGTTGTATAGGCCGTATAAAATCTGCGAATTTCGTCGTTTGGTTGCAAAATAAAACTGTGAATTTCATAAATAGGCCGCAAAAAAACAACCCCACGAATTGTCCACCAAATGTTCGCAGAAAAAATTGAGAATTTTGTCAATTGGTCACGGAAAAAATCACGAATTCCGGTAATCGATCGCGGGAAAAAATAGATGAATTGCGTCAATTGGTCTCAGAAAATAATCATGAATTTTCTCAAACGATTGCGAGAAAAAACGCTGTGAATTTTGTCAATTAGTCGTAGAAGAAAATCGTGACTTTTATTACTTTATTGTGGAAAAAATAATTATTTTATTATTGGTCTCAGAAGAAATCGTGAATTTTGTCAACTGGTTATGGAGAAAAATTGTGAATTTCGTCAATTGGTCGCGGAATAAAATTATGAATATTGTTAATTGGTTGTGGAATAAAATTGTCAAGAAGTCGCAGAAAAGAATCGTGAAATCGGCAATTGGTCATGAAATTTTTAATTTATTTTCTCCATAGGGATAAAAAAAAAATCTTAATGATTTAATGCCAACAAAAGTCGCAACGAGACTTACAATGTTTGATTTTTCTTCATCTACAATATGAATGTCAAATTTATTTTATTAAAATCTAAAACCAAAAGGGAAATAAAACCTGTCCATATATTTTTTATTTTTACAGACATCTTTTTTTGTCATGCTAATAAATAGTAAAATTCATCACTGAGCTAATTGAATCTATAGCTGAGTTACCTCAATTGATATAAAATACTGGGAAATAAAGAAATATATATATTTATTTGCTAAATAGTATAAGTTTTCATGCATAATGCATTAAGAGCATTAAAAGTGCAAAGAATACCAAGTTTGACAGGAACTGTTTTTTTTTTAAAATCAGTTTTTGTTTTCTTTCCTGTTTTAAGCTAGTTGAAAAATAGTTTATTTTTTGTTTATAATTTATCTAGTTAATTATAAACAATATAGTTTATAAAATTCATGCCTAAATGCTATGAAAAATGTAAATTTTACTTCACATGTGATTTAATCTTTTTTCTTTTTTTTTTTTTTGTAGCATCCCTGAAAACCATTTAAATCTACAAACCACGGTGATATATGGCCGCTAACTTGACAGTAGTCGCTACTAAACATACAGCCTCTACCGGCCACGGCTACTAATGCAAATATTAAATTTTAACCTTCAGCCTCAGATAAAAAAAAGTCTTTTTTAGAAGGACAACCCACCTCTTCTGAAAGATTTTGAATTTTCTATCGTCATGATGAGCTAGAATGGAATAATTTCCAGAAGAATTGAAATCTTTCTGAGGTAAAAAGATCTGAATTCAACACTGGTTTAAATATTTATATTGATGTATAAATAAATTCATGAACATACACAGGAAAAAAAAAAAACACCCTTTAACTTCCTGAAGAGTAAATATAAAAATTTAAAAATAAACCAGTAATTACACAAACATTCATTTTAAAGTTACAAATTTTAAGCAATCAATCGCCAATTTGAACTATATTTACACATTATTTAAACATACTATAATTTTCCAATGGCAGGACAAAAGTGTGTTGATAATGAGGGAGGATGGAATAAATGTAGAAAGGATAGAATGTTATTTCATTGTTTATTGAATATTTATAGATTTAAAGATGTGTTTTGTTAAGATTTAAAGTTATTTACAATTTTCTAGTTAACAATTAAGTAATTTTACTTTTAAAATAGTTGAATCAGAAAAAAAAATGAAAAGAAAGAAAAGGAAAAAGAAAGGAGAAAATTTTGATATAAACCAAAACTGAAATGAAATCAGAACATAAATTTGTTGATACTTCTCATTCAAATAAAAATATTTATAAAAGATGCTAAAATAAAGACAAGACTCTGACTGTACAACAAAAGGGCAAAATTGTATCTTTGTATTTTATTTTAAATGCTAAAAAAAAGAGGATTATTCCAAAATTATATAAAAAACTAAATTATATATATATGAATATAATACTTTAGAGTATTAATCATTACTCAATATATTAAAACTGCATTATATTTGTAGAATTATATTAATTTAAATAATGCTTGCATTGCAGTGAAACCTGGAGCTTAGTGAGAAACGTATTAACATGGGCATGTCAGTGAGAGGGTTAAAAGTAAATAGAACAAAACTGGTATGTTACATTGGATTAATTCTCTATTGAAAATACTATGGTGAACATTTATGCTTCTTTCACAGGGAGACACAAAAGAAATCAGATAAATTATGATCAATGGATGATAATTCTTTGAAGTGTATTTTTAATGATATTGAACAATTTTCTACAGAGTACCTTTATATTGGGCAGTAAGGATGACATAAGCTCAGAGTGAATGATTAGATTCTTAAGTTTTTAAACTCTGGTAACTTACAGTACAGAGCTTAGCGATATTTATTAGTTCACTTGTCATTTGTGGAAGAATATTGTTTTTACAACTGCAATTTTCAAATACTGTATTGGCTATAATGACATACCAAATATCAAATCACATTTTATTGACAAAACTTCATGCCAAACACCTATTTTATAAAATTAAGAAATCAAGCCTCTATGATCCAGAGGACTTCAGTTATCAAAAACAGCCCAGATTTAATTTGAATAAGTTACAAGTTTTTCTCACCAAGGCAAGAGTATCAACAGGAATGGTTGACAGTCAGTGGGTCAGTATTGTCACAATGTCAGGGACTTATGTTTAATAGCTAACTGCTTGTAAATTTAGAAGGTGTTAAGCTTGAATTTTTGCTATTTTATGTTATGTTATTTTGATGCATTTTCTGATAGCAATATTGATAGGTGAGTCGTGATTGTCCAACATATGGTAAACAAGTTGCATCCTTTTAGCAATAAATGGTATGTTGAAAAACCATTTTTTTTTCACTGAACCAAAAGATCAAAATTGTATTTAACATAGTCATTCAGGGTAACTTTGATCCGCATTTTCTCTATTTTCAGATGCTACACCTTATTTTAAGAATATTGTTGCAACTAGGGGCATAAAAGAAAAGAAACGATCCTAAATTATTGTATAACTACCAAAAATTAAGGAATAATAATGATAAAAGTAATAAAAAGTGAATTTTTAACCTGGTTCAAAGTTACCCAGCCATGTAGGGTAACTTTGCACCATATGATAAGTATCATCTAAAATAATTCATTATAAAAAAAGTATTATATTTAGGACAACTTTGAACCTTCAAAAATGTTTTCAGATATGTAAAGACTCCTAATTTACATTTCCCTACACCACAAGATTTGTATAATTTATGGTATTACAACAAATACTATTCATAAGAAAAGTGGAAGAAGAAAACCGTGAATATTTAGAAATAAAAAAGAACTGTTTATTGTTCATATAACACATAAAAATGCAGTGAAAACAATTTACAATGTTTTAACTGAATAATATATCCATAGTTACAGTAATACATAACATACTAGTACTAGTATTATTCAAACAAGAATACAAAATGTCGAATATATGATATGTCAAATTTGAGTAGCTCCGCCCCAAATAACACCTTTAAATGAATTTTATGTATATTACATATATTTATGAAAATATTTACATGTTATATCTAATGCACACTTTCGGCATTTATATAAAATATACGTGCAAATATGCAGAATTTTTGACAGTAGTACCTATAATCAGTAAATAATAAACCAACGCCTTACTTTGAGGAGGCTTAAAGTTATACTGAAAATGGGATAAAACGGTAGTGCCTTCTTATTTTACATTTTATTAACTAGTAATAAATAAATATTCATAAAATATTAACACATTTACGACATTTAGATAATAATATGTCTGAAAAATGAGTATATTGTTACTTACTATAAAAATATAATTGGATTACAACGACTTCAAAACAGCATTCAAAATTAACTTGAAAACAGTATTTCACAATAATAGTTGGATGATGCAATTAATTGTGTATAATGTTGCTAATTTATTTTCCAAAATAAAGAGTAGAAATCTCAGTTTAGAACCTTGCCAACAGAACACAGTTCTGGAGTTTATCCAGCCTTTTGAAGTCAAAAATACTGAAAATTAGGTCGTGGTGCAAAGTTACACCCCATGGTTCTAAGTTACCCTGAATGACTGTAGTTCTTATATTGTTGGAAAGTGTTTCATGATTTATGTGTGATACATAATTTTTCTCTATTATTTATTACTTGTAAAAGTCATACAAGCAGAGAACTGCTTATTGAACTATTTGAATCTCACCATTGAGTATAGATAATACATAAATTATGTTAAAAATATGGAATCATGCAACTTTAAAATAAATAATTAACAACTGATTAATAAGACTGTCTTACTTACTTGAATACTGTCCCACAACTGATATTGCAGATAATCTTTGCTGACACTGTTGGGATACCCACCTGGTAGAAAGATATCCTATGTATAGAAAATAATAAAATTCTAAAAATCATAAAAATATTAATAAAACTAGATACAATATTTTTTTCCTTCATGACATAAGATAAAGAACAGCAAATCAATATTAATTAAACATATTTAAAAAATATAAATCAGTGGCATGATCTACAAAAGGGCCATTCCATGCAGCAACAGAAGGATATTTAACAGAAATTATATATTACTTTTGCTTTGTAAATATTTAATTAATGTGAATTCAACAAATCATTTTCTTTCAGATTTAAAGATTTTAATTCATAAAATAATGAACAAATGTTGCTCCCAAAATATACTCACTATTGTATATTTTAAGTAATTTTTGCAATGTGGTAGCAGAAGGACATTTTATGATAGGCATTTTGATAATGTTATATTCTGTTGAATAATTCAGTTAGTTGAAATTTCACTTATTATCATATTCTGGTCAGCTATATAAAACAAAAGTTTTTTGTCTAAAAAAATGAGTTGCGCTGCCAAGCACTGAGTGGCGCCCGTCTGGCACGTCAACCACTGTACTCAATCCTGGGGGACTTTTACCGCAGTCTGACCAGGAGGGTCCTCCTGTAAGTGCTACAGCCATGGGAGTGCCCCCACCTGCTGACCACTTCCATTGAACCCAAGTGAGTGACGACATAGGCCGTTGCGATTGTGGTGGCTCCCAGCCGTCTTGGAAGACCACCACATTACTCTTGGGTACGAGCCGGGATCCTTCAACAGCTTCAGGGCTGGACACACTAAAGGGAGCCAGGTCCTAAGCCTTAAGTCAGGTTTTCCCGACCCACACTTGCTCTACCAGAACTCGAGGGACTTGAAAACCTAGTCACAGTTCCTTCTTGTAATGAATTTTTTTCTTTTTGTGTGTGTGTAAAGTAAATAGTTATAAAATTTCTTATCTCGATAACAGAAGGACTACTGAAAAGACAAAAGTGATTTACAATTCAATTCAAAAAAGTCTAATTAATTTATGAAATATACTTAGTAGCAGAATTTTCTGTATCAATCTGCAATAAACAAAATTTATCTGCAACCCAACTATGTTGAACCAAACTACTATAATAAAAACTTATAGTTAACCCATAAAATAAGCAAAATTTGCATTTACCAGAAAAATGTAACTATACAATTATTTTAGAGACAAAGTATTTTAAACCTAGCATTCATTTTAAAACTTTTAGATTAATCTGCACAGTCCCTGCAGCAGTGCTGCATTAATTCTACTTTGTACTACTGGGGAAGTATATTTTAAAAAGCATTGTATTATGCTAATTTAAGCATAATACAATGAAACAGTAACAAACAGTATGGAAAATAAAAATGGTTTGATTTTCAACTATACAGAGCTTTTTAACTGAAACATGAAATTTGGTATTATGTGTAAGTTTCATTAGTTTTTTTTTTTTTTTTTTTTTTTATGTTGGAGGCTTTTCTTAGATTTGCCATTTATTGACTCAACAACTGTCTCATTTTATTAGAAATTTATTTTGAGAATATTTTACAAAGAGCAGGGATTTACAAGAGCAGATAAACCAAGGTAAGGTTTTGGGAAAGGTCTTTTATTAAATGGAATTTCATAAGACAATTTTTGCCTGGTTGCCTACTGGCTTCTATATGTGTATATCAGATAAATTCCCTTGCATATGAGATATAATTTTCCCAAAAAAGTCCGGGACAGGATTCAAGCCAGGGATCTCTTGGCTGAAGCTGCCAGTGCTCTACCAATAAAGCAATCCCAGACGAATATGGCAGAACTAATTTACCCAGTTAACCTTATTGATCATAGCATATGGTCTGATATCTGAATCAGCTCAACAGAATAAATCACAGGTAATGGGACCTCCAGTAAACACTGGAAACGTGATTACACTAGATTAATTTTGACACAAATATTCAAATTGGTAAAGAAATCATATGAGATGTAATTTTCCCAATTGGGCGAAAAAGTCCGGGCCAGGATTCGAACCAGGGATCTCTTGGCTGAAACTGTCAGTGCTCTACCAACTGAGCAATCCCATATGAATATGGCGAAACTGATTGCTTTACCAATTTGAATAATTGTGTCAAAATTAATCTAGTGTAAATTAATTGCATTATATGAAGTAGTAAATACAATGTTAGAAAATGTGCTTAAAAATTTTTTCTTTCTCTTGCTGAGGCCATTATAAAAAGGAAGCATACAACATTAAATAAGTTTTTTGAAAAAATTATTTTTTAATATTGGAACAATAATAATTTAAATACGTTTCTACAGATTTAATAAAATTTTAACTTTGAAAAATTAAAAAGCGATTGAAAATATATCACATATGAGGGATTCAATTCATTTCAATTTTAATTTCTCTTTCACAAAAAAAAAAAGTGAATTAGGCAGTATGTTAAAAATTTGCATTTTTTGCAATATATTTCCACGATTTACAATAAAAATAATAAGAAAACACAAAAATATAATTAGATTAACCGTACAGTTTAAGATACAAACATTCTAGATTTACATATCATTGCATCCCATATATAAAATGAAACAATGCATGTAAAAATTACAGCATAATAAAGCTTTTATTAGCTTTACAGCATAATAAAGCTTTAGGGTCATTCCATCTCAAATCAACCAAATATTTTCAATATTCAATCTGACCATTTCAGATTTTAATGAAACCTTCAGGAATCATTCTCCCTGATGATACAAATGAGAATATACTTTTACAATTTTTTTTATCTCAGTAAGTTTTTATACAACTAATTTTTTTAATTACGAAAAATCATCATTTTCTGGCTTGTATAAATATTTTCAATTTTGAATTTCTCAAATTCTATCAGACGTAGAGAGTTGTTTGACCCCTCATTTTAAAGAGTATTTCATGAGGTTTAATTTGATATGCAAGTTGACTATACTTGGTTAAAAAAAAAATTTACTTAGTTTAAAAATTAAAAAAAATTTTAAATAGTGTTTTTTAAAAATTTTGAAAAAAAAATATATCTTTTTTGAAATATTATAATCTTTAAATTCTGAAAGTTTTAGAGTGGGATCTCAATGGGATCAGCAATTATAAAAAAAAAAAAAATGTTTAGACAGGGTTCCTACACAATTTTGGTAAAAAAATTCCCTGACTTTTCCAGGTTTTCTCTGACTTTTTACAAAAATTTCCCTGACTTTTCTTAATAAAAATTTGGTTTATATATAGCTTTGAAACGCTCCACAACGGACACATCCTAGTTACAGACGGTTGCTAATTTCCATAAAAATGCATGACTCTTATTGGAATATCCCCTTTATTTTGAAAAACTCTTACATGGACACTTATTTTTAGTGCCTAATACTGGAAGATTTCTAAAATAAGGAGAGTATGTTGCCTGCAGCTAAACTAAAGGTGAAAAACACTGAAATAAGATTTGTAGTCACATATTCAAGAGGACAAAGTCCAAGAAAGTTTTCATCCAAGTGGTATAACATTCTATTTCAAACTGTAACATGCAACATAAAGCTACTTTGTCTTTATCCAGCAATTAAATTAGTAGAATTAAACCCTGACATGCTGATAATTATTTAATAATTATAGCTGTAATTTCATACCTGGAGATTTATTTTTTGGGGCTCCTAAAATCTTTGAATTTTTGTAATCCCTGATTTTGTATTTAGATTACAGAAAATTAAAATGTAATAACAAAAATAATAATGCTCAATGTGAACTAAAAGTTTTCTGTTAACTCATAAAGATATAAGATGTTTAGTATCTATTTAAATTATATTTACTTAGTTAAAAAACTATTAACATGCTGTCAAAACATACAGCTCTAGAGTAAATAAATAAATAACAGTACTAACAGTGATATATTGACTGCACTTGGTGCAAGCAGCAAGCAAATAAAAAAATGCAAAAGAAAAATCATTCTTCTAAGTAATACATATGATACACTCTTAGCTCTTGTGTTAAAAACAAAAAGAACCATATTCAGCATTATTTAGTTAAAGCAAATATCTCACTGTTATCTGTACTAATAAAAGAAGGTTTCGCTCTGTTTCTGTGTCGACGGTGGCTAACAAAATCAACTGCAAATAGAAGTCTGAAAATTTGGGTGAAAACAGTCAAAGGCAAGTCCTGATGCTCTGAATTTTAATTTTTTGATAATTAACCGAGATATTAATTAAAAACTCAGTGAAAAAGCATCTCCCCCACCCCCTGAAAATCAGTAAGCATGCCCACACATACTCAAAACCTGATTTTCAAGCGAAAAGCAATGGAGAATGAAATGCTGACATTTTGTTTTTACCTACATCGGCCAAACTATTCAGGAAACAGGAAACATTCTTAAAGTACGTTCTTTTATATCCTAAACTCCACAATCAGTTAGAAAAAAGTGTTGTTAACGCTTCAAAAAATTTTTTCGAAAAGGGCCGTTTTTGCAGTTGATGCTTTCTTCCATACAGAAATGATCCCCCAGGAAAAAATTTTAGAGTTACTGGCAAACAAAAGAAAGACTGTTAAAGCTGAAATGTTGTTCTTGACAGTGCAATTACTTTCCAAAAATACAATTTTAACCCTTTCAAAAACATTGAAAACTGCAGATCACTTTGCACCATCCCAGTATCTTTTGCATCTTTTTTTCTACGATAATAGTAACTAAACATCTGTATTCTGACACAATCTTTTTAGAGCATCTTGGCAGACCAGATTTACATCACCTGTAAAAATTTCAAAACGTTTGGACAAGTAGAAATATTTTTAAAAATTGTAATAAAATCTGAGAATTTTTTTATGAAAAGGTAAAACATGGGCTAATTCGGCACAGCTTCGGCTACTAAATATACATATTTTTCCACAAAAGTTTAAAGGGGGCTTGAATGTAGTTATATGTGTAACTGATTAAAATTTCACAGAGTTCAGATTATAAGAACTTTTTTTTTGTTTTTATGTTACAGGATCCGATGCGAAAACAAAAAACAAGCGAGAAGAAAACATTTCTTTTACAACTATAGATATTTTTTTTTTCCTCGAGCTGCAAGTTATAACAGATAAAAATTTCAAAGGGTACAAACAACAAAAACTTTCTTTTAAACTATGGAATGACCCTATGTGAAAAAACAAGAAAATGTATTCTTACAAGCACTTTTACCACTAAATATCAATATTTTTTCGTAAATATTTCATTTAAAATATAAATTCATACAAAATCGGGTTAAAGATATAAAATCATACAAATTTGATCTTTATTTATGGTTATTATCATGGGCCCAGGCAACGCTGGACATCTAGTTTTACACTATAATTAAAGAATTATGTCTCTCTGTGTGCAATGGCTAGGAAAATCTACCATGCATAGAGGTCTAAAAATTTGGATGAGGATAGTTCAACACAAGTTCTAACGCACCTAAGGATCAGATTTTTAATTTTTTTGATAATTAGATGAGATATTAATTAAAACCTACAATGAACGTCATTCTGAAACGCTGAAACAGAGAAAATTCAAAAGTGTTAAAAGAGTCAAATTCAAAATCACAGAGGACAAATTTTCTATAGCAATAGCGGGTTAAAACATTGTAACCTGAATTATTTTAGGAATGTCCAAAACTGCAGAACGCTAAAAAATTATAAAATCGCAGAAGAAAAATGTATTATATTAGGCTAAAAGTTTGAAACCAAATTCTTTTTCTCGAATTTGAATGTCCAAAAATCACCACAGAACATGAAAAAACTCTAGAAATCGCAGAACAAAAATCACTGACCGAATCGCAAATAAACTTTTCGAATATGAATGAATATATATTCAAATTATTTCATAACAAATAAAATTTATATTAGATACATAATTATAGATTATTAATTCATAATTGGATTTAAGTACAATATTAATTTTCTTTCATTGCATGATTGTTCTAGGTTACAGCAGTTCTTCAAGGTTCAGGCCGGGTTGCAGGTCGTCAAAAATTGTCTTTGTGGGTTAAAGGTCTATGATTTTTTTTATTATTATTATTATTTTTTTTTTTTGGGGGGGGGGGGGGGGGGGGGGTTGACTTCAAAGCAACTTTTAGAATTCAGGTCAGATTAATCTTTGTTAACCTGACAAGAACTAATTTCCAAAACAACGGTGCCATTTTCGTGTATGCTGTGTCCTCTACTGTTATTCTAGATAAATGCTTAAAAAAAATATGTGCAGCATGTATTTCCAATTTTAAATTACTTTTCAAATTATGCTATTGTCGCATAGTTTGCATAAATTTTATATAATAAAAATTATAGATCAGAGGAATAATTAATTCAAAATTTCTTCATTTACAATGATAACTGAAATCCTGTTGGAAAGTAATACATAAAAAATTCCCTGACCTCTTCAAATATTTAAAAAATTCCCTGACATTTCCCTGACTTTTTGCCTCAATTTTCAAATTCCCTGACCTGTAGGAACCCTGTTAGAATTAATAAGACTATATCTTTAGCACAATCATAAAGTTGGTGAGGTGCCAACTTTAAATACCAGTCCCAACTGGTGTTTAACATTAGTTTTTTTAACATAATTGATAATCTCATTCAGATCCCACTCTAAAACTTTCAGAATTTAAAGTTTATAACATTACAAAAAACATATTTTTTTCCAAATTTTTAAAAAACACTATATTAATATTAAATTAAATTAACTTTTTTAAAACCAAACATAGTCAACTTGCATATCAAATTAAATCTTATGAAATTCTCTTTAAAATGAGGGGTCAAACAACTCTCTACGCCTAATAGAACTCGAGAAGTTCAAAATTGAAAACATTTATACAAGAACAAGCCAAAAAATGATGATTTTTCGAAATTAAAAAATTTAATTGTATGAAAATTTACTGAAATAAAAAAAATAATAAAAGTATATTCTCATTTATATCATCAGGGAAAATGATTCCTGTAAGTTTCATCAAAATCTAAAATGGTCAGGTTGAGTCACGGGTTGATTTGACCCTTTAAAAATCGGATGAAACTAAAAATAACAATATACTAATATTGATATATTAAATATATAGAAAGAAAGGTAAAGAACAACAGTTGTGAGAATGATAGTCACTCCTAACATTCTTATTTCTGAGTCATGGTACGAATGAATGAGCAAAATATATTACTGTTCGTTTGCCGCTTTAACACTTATTGTGAACAGAAAGATAAGTACCGAGAAAAATCCAAATAAGGATTGCCATCGACTCTCTGACTTCTTCACAGATTTTAAATAAATATTATCACCCTCATAGCAAATTTTATATAAATTACGAGCCGAAACACCGTCATTTTGTTCTATATATATATTTTTATGGCTGGATTCTGTCATGTTTACAAACAAATTCACACGCCCACCCACGACCATAATTTTACAGTTACGGTCATACATTTTCACAATACTTCATTTTCATTTTCAGGTTTCAATCGACGCACGGGATGAATAGCTCCATGGCTTCATTATGCTCCGCCTAATGTTTATGAATGAAGAAGAACATGTACATACAGGTCATGCGCAATGAATAAATTGTCATTTGCTTATGGTTGACTCTTGACTGTTCTGTTTACGGGAGTGTTTTGGTTTAAATGAAATGTTTTATATCTCTTGTTAAATGGCCACTTCTTTAAATAGATCCGATACTAATCACAGAGAAAAAGTCCAGAAAGTATTTATTCAACGTGATTACTCGGAAGGAACAAATGTAAAATTTCAGACTAAATTTCCACCCGAACTGGAAGGTCTGATAGACAGAAACCTATTTGAACAGACGATCAACACCCTCAACAGAATTTACGCCGAAGCCGAAAAGACTAGTCCAACTACGTTTTGTGAAGGTTGTCTTGCTTGTTTAACATCTTACATAATATACTTATGCATAGAAACTCATTATCAGAAATGTCTGAAAAGAATAGCTGCATACCTGGATGACCAGAATGAAACGGTATACTTGCCTCGGGGATTGCTAATAACTGATCCAATCGAACGTGGACTAAGAGTTATAGAAATAGCAATTTTAGTTGACAATACTAACCGAGCGTGATAGTTAAGGACTCAAAAATTTATGTAAACCTTTGGTTAGCTTTCCGGTTAAGCGATAAACATTACACTCAGTTTTGGACATAATTGTTTTAGTGTTATATAAGTCTAACTTTAATGTTTTTAAAACTATATCTGTTTGAACAAAGTGCTCTAATCATCATTATTTCTTCTATTTTCAAGTTCACATAATTGAATATTGAAAGTGAGTACATTATGATGTGGCATTTCTTTTGCAATCCATTGAACGTCTTAAGATGTATAGTTTATTTATTATTTTTTAAATTACTGTTTTTGTAAGTCGGATACCGTATTATGTACAAATTGTATTGATTTTGACAATGTAGATAGTGTATTTACAGGCATCCGTATTTTTAAATGTTATGTGCTTCATGTGTTTCTGTCCATGGCTAACTGAACCTATAGCTCTTTTGCAGAATTTCACTTCTTATATGGCCAATTAAATGTGAATAAACCAACTTTTCAATGATCTGTTTTCTGTATTTTATCATTCACATACATTATCAGGATTTACATATAATTTAATGTTATTAGTCTCTTCCACTAAAAGAATATTTTAAATCTTAGGTGTAAAAAAAGGATAAGAGGAAATAAGCAAAAAATGTTTTGGATATCGCTCCTTTCAAAGAGAACATCATGTTCAAAATTTTTACAATTTGCAAGAATTATTATTTTTTTTAATGGTTAATTAAAAAAAATTGCTCAAAGTTTGTAAAAGCTTATTTTTGCCTTTGAAGTTAGTATTCTAAGATCTTTTAGATTTTATTTTTGTTATCGGGAGAAAATAATTAAAAATGAAAGTAAAAACAAAAAGGATATTTATTGGTTATCTTGGCACATATTTTTTTTTTTCTGTGGCATTTTTGGGGAGGAGGAGGGGGACGTCTTTGCAGTTATGTTCATTTAATATCCTACTTATAAAATTTATTATGGCACTGTGAATATTTTACACTAGATTCTTGATATTATGAAAAAAAATTACTTGGTATTTAAATAATGATAAAAGCAGGGTTCTTAAATATATTTTCAATAGAATTGTCAACATATTATTAGAATTTAATATTTTGGGGCTTGGTGTAAATTTAATTTAGAATATTTAATTAAAAATAAAATTTTGATCTACATTGAACTACTAAACACATAGTCGCAGTTTTGTGTAAAAATAGAGAATAATTTCTTGCATTATTTTCATGGAAATATTAAAAATATCAAATATGATGATGTTTAAAAATATGGTACTTCTCCATTATCCCGTCGACCACTTTTCATAACAAAAAACTATCGCCAAAAATGCAGTCCCATTAACTTATCATTAGAAGCATTACACATGTTTGTTATGTCATCATTGTATCCATGTGGGGTGTCCATCCAGTAATGGATACCTGACAAAAAAATAAGAGGTAATTGATTTTATGATTGTACTTAAAACCAAAATTTAATGAAAGCATATTAATGAAATAAAATAGTCATTTTTAAATAAATTTAACAATTAGGATATCAATAATTAATAAAATATTTATGAGGCTAATTCACTGTTTAAATTAATTATTGTCATTATCACAAGATCAGTATTTTAATTATTTTAGATAGAAGGTTTAAAATACTAAATTTCAAAGAATTATATTTACCATATTCTTAAGTCATTGAGGGGGGTTTAGAAGGGTTAGTTAAAAAAAAAATATATATATATATTTAAAGTGTCTTGGCGTACCAGTGCATGGAATCATATTTCTTTTTATTCTTAACAGTTAAACTTCCTAAAACTGCTTTATATATTACTTTTAGCAATTTGTATAAAATATATCAAATAAATGAAAGTGTAGGTTCAATGTTTTTAGCACTTTCCAACCTAGTTGAAAAGTGCTTATGACTTTGGTTTGTCTGGCCGTCTGCCGTCTGTCCGTGCTCTAACTCCCGTAAATATTCTCGGATTGCTCTGCAATTTTTATATGTTATTGTCGTTATCTATAGCATGTTCCCTATTTCAACGGAAGTGTATAGCACTTATAGTTTTATTACAGGGACACTCAAAAGAATTCCGTTACATTGCGGTCTATGGGGAAAAATCATTTGCGGTTTATTTAAATAATGTTTCAGTATTTTAAACGCATTGAAATTTATATATATCACTAAGGTGCATTAGAAGAAGCTTAATATGGAATAAGGTGTGCATAGCACTTATAGTTACTTTACAGGGACAGTCAAAAGAATTCCGTTACATGACGTCTATGGAGAAAAATCGTCTGCGGTTTATTTAAATAATGTTTCACTATTTTAAACACATTAAAATTTATATATATATATCTAAGGTGCATTACAAGAGGCTTACTACAGAATAGTGTGTGTATAGCAGTCATCGTTCATTTACAGGGACACACAAAAGAATTCTCTACTGTCTGTTAACACTAATTCTTGGAAGTGCGTTTTAAGTTACTAAACGCGATTTTAATTTTAACTCGCTTTTTGTCTATTACGTGGTGTGTATAAATTCTGTAGATCCTATACAGGGCAGCACAAAAGTTCGCGAACACATTTCCGTTTATTGACAGAAACTCCAGAAAGATAATTTTAAACTGTGCTACGCATTTCCTAACTAAACTAAAATTTAGCATCCTAGCATATACAAATCTATAGATCATATACAGGGCTGAATAAAAGTATTCGGATATTTTTCCGAATATTGTATATGTTGGAAATTCCTGAAATTATGTTTTTAAATATGTTATGCGTTTTCCAAATTGTTTACTTAGATGTTATCTTTTAGCTTATTAAACGGTATGTTTTGTAAAATTATTTTGGAAGCGTTGGAAAGTGCTACATAATCTATGCTTGATGCATGATTTTTCGTTCTTGTTTTAAATAAAATTATTTCAAAATAAAATATCAGAACTGACAATTGAGCCCCTTGATCTGCAGATTTACTACTTTCATTGCTACTATAAATTTAATATTATAATTTATAATATTGTAATGATTTTTTATGTATGTAGTTCTTTTGTCAGAGATGAATAATGAAACATTTAAGACAAAAAATAATAGATTTTTAAGAACTTGTGCGATTTAAAAAATTGTCTTTTTTTAAATGGGGAGAGTTTAAACCCCATGAGTCTCTCATTTTCCCATGCCTTTAAAGATTATTCTCTGCTTCCTGATGGGTGTTAATTGCCGCATTATAAAATATGCAAGGTACGGCTTACCAAAAAAAAAAAAAAAAAAAAAAAAAAAAAAAAAATTGATAACAATCTTTAAAAAAATATTAATTACGTGAAATTGATAAAAACTTCAGCTATTTATATAAAAAAATATATATTATTACATTCTGGTAAGTGAAATTAAAAAATTATATTTGATAGCTTTTCAGTTAAATAAAAAAAAAATATATGCACTATGAACATTACCGAAATTGCGTTTTCAGTATGTTCACATGGGGTGTCCATTACTGGAAATTGACTAATTAAGCATTCCAGTAATGGGCCATGGTCCTAAAACCTGAAAAATAAATGAAATTTTGTAAATTGTCATTGGTATGTAAAATTCAAAGTTTTCTATTATTGTCTAAACAAAACCATGCAATTTTTTCAAGAAAATAAATACATGAATTGTTTAAGTGAAGTAGCTAGTACCCTAGCTAGTAGTGAATGCTAGTACCCTAGCTATTAGCATGTTCATTAAGATTTTCACAGAAAATCTGTGGAACATTATTTTCTGCTTCCTGATTGGTTTGATTAAGAGTGTCAACAATAACCTAGATTATAAAACAAGCAAGGAGGAATTATGAAAAAATATATAAAAGGCTAAATTTTTATTGGTTATTTTTTTTTATAAATCCAAAACTTTGAAAGTGGCCCATAACTGGAAGGGGGTCCATTACTGGCACATCTACCCTATATATTCAAATGTAAACAGTGGAATTTATAGTTTATTTTTTTTTTAAATCTGTAGGTCGTAGGTAGCTGCACTTTTTTTTTTTGGGGGGGGGGGGGGGGCATTGATTTAATTTTAAGTTTAATCCTTGGTTATCTCTGAACCATAAATTAAATTAATAATTTAAAAATATATATTTACATTTTTATTACATCAATCTTGTTCCTGAACAGAAAATTGCATAACTTGCAAGATACTTTTCAAAAATAAATCTGAAATTATTAAAACAAAGAATTACATGCTTCAGAAAATTAAAACTGTTGAATGATGAATGTACATTTTGATTTGATATTTAAATACAGTCGGAGTCTGTTAAGATACTCACGTTTAATATGTGGATTTTTTCCGGTTTCTTGAACATCATCCATAAGACCAGGGGTGCAAAAATCTAGGCGCCAATGGGCCGATTCCCACCACTAAATTTTTAGTATTCTTCACCTAATAAGAATACTGATAAAATTTAGGTGAAGTATACTAATAAAATTTGACGAAGAGTACTGATAAAATTTAGTGGTGGGAATCAGCCCATTGGCACCTAGATTTTTGCACCTCTGCATAAGACTAAATGCAAAAATATGTTTAATACGCAAGCGGTTATTATGTAATCTCACTTAATACACGATAAAGTATCTGTCTCTTGAGGCAAAAAATCTCACTTAAGGTATGAATTCATAGATCTAGATTAAAATTTCTTCTCTCTTCTCCAGTGTTGCCAATTTAGTGGGACTTTTTTTTTTCATATCTATCACTATTTCCGAATAGTAATATTCAGCTTCTTGAATGGCAGATTAACTAAGGTGAATTTTACTAATCGGAGATAGTGGTATCTGAGTAAAAAAATCTCGCTAAATTAGAAACACTGGAACTCGTTTTTGATCCAATATTCTAATATTCTTTGTTTTTCGTTTCATGTATGTTTTGACTGACTGATGTAAAGAAAGACGAATTTTTTTTTTTTGCTATTTGTTTTTTATTCTTCTCTTTGCGCCGCATATGTTGTTAATTTTTGTTTTTTCCTCTGGTATACTTGTAAATAAAGCCTCTTTAGTACTGTGCGTTTTTAAAAGTGTTTGAAGAGAAATGGAAACATTTTTCCATTTTCAATTCTATTTCTTCATTACTTTCTTCTAATTCCTGCCTACTCTTGTTTTATTCATGTCCAGTCAAGTTACTTGTACCACGAGTTTCATGGAGTCAAGTTGTCTCTGATTGTGAGTTTCAGCATATTTTCTGTTAATTATGGAGAATAGTCATTAAAGAAAAGGAAGGCGTTACTCATTATAGCAAGTAATAAATATGTTTTTAATAACTGGGTTGCTGTGCAAATACTTAATGTTTTTGGTTTGGAAAAGTTTTGTGAAGGATCCTTTTTAAGACAAATTTTGTGTTTTGAGATGAAAAAAATTGTGAAGGTTCCTGTTTTAAGATGAAAAAAATTGTAAAGGGCCTTTTAAAGGATCTAAATTCTTCCTAAACAGATCCCTGTATGCAAACACCTCTGAAGTGTTAAAATTACAAATTTAAACAATGTGTAATAGACTTACCTTTTTCCCTATAATTATTTAAATTATAATTCTAAAAAAGCTTAACACTATCATATACTTGAAACTATAATATGGCCAGCATCACTCGTGTTTGAGACCAACCTTGGCTGATAGATTAAACAGAAAATTGCTCCTGATACAAACCTCATGATAGGATTGCAGCTATTCTTACCTTCCCTGCATCCAAACTTTTCGATCTCCTCTTTTTGATCCCCCAGAACACAAAGTTTAAAAAATTTAAAATTATCTTTTTTATTATAATGTTGCTATATTTATTTATTGTATTGTTCTACTTTTATTTGTTATTTTGAAGTACTAATAAAGAAATAATCATATAAATTCTTTGCTTGCTCTGTCCCCCTAAAATTTCCAATCTGTCATTTGATCTTCCCACCCAGCACACAGTCTAAAATCTTTAAAACTTTAATTTTTTATTAAAAATCTACATTATCCATTCCTTTGAAGTAGCAATAAATGAAGTACAAAGTGACAGTTTTTGTTTCAGTTCTGCATTTTAGCAGAACTGAACCAATTCTGTACCAACATTTAAAATAGAATTATTTGGGAGAAGGGGCAGTCTGTAATTTCTTTACATGTACATGCATAAGTATGCTTTCCTTCATAATATAGAAAGCCTTATGTAAGAAAAAAAAATTTACTCTTTTCGTGCTGTTAGATCTTAGAGGCAAAAATTGTCCTTGTTGCTCCAGACTGCTACTTAATTTAAATGTAGCTGATTTTCTAACATTTATTTATATATATAACAAAACAAGCTTTATGCATTTCTGTGAACATTGACTAATTTAAATGCAACAAGGTAACATTCTGACCAGGGTTAGAAATTAGCGGTCATTAGTCGTCAAATGCAACTAAATTATTGCATTTCACAACAACAAAATTATGCTTAGTCGTCAAATTTGATGCCTAGCTTTCTTTCACTTTAATTTTTGTTTAATAAACTCGCTCATTCATACTTTAGCATAAATTTTTTCCCCTGCCACATGCACTTCAAGAGTACTTGTTTTCGATAAAAGATCAGACAGCGACACATATCTCACACTCCCTTGCACCTGTCAATCATCTCTAAGTTGACTTCACTTTAGCCAATGACTGATAAAACTGACCTTAGAGATTACACCCCTAAAATTCTTGCACACCTTGTTCAAAAGCAATGCAGTGCAGATTTGTAGCTCGGAGGTGAGCACGTGTATTTTAAAATGGCAAAATGTAGTATATCTTCCTACTTTACATTACATTGCAATTGCAAGTAAGTAGTTTGCTTATGCAAGTAAACGTTTAAAATAAGTGAAGAAACTAAAAAACTGCGAGATTTTAGCAATGCAAATTCTTTGTTAACTATTGCTACAATAACAATTTATTGTTAACATGGTTGCGAAAAGAAATGAGAAATTATGATATAACATAAAATCGCAACCATGAACAACAGTTTGGCACCTAGAAAAAAAATTGTAGGTGTCATTTAACGCCTTACTCAGAGTTCCTAATTTGTAACCCTGATTCTGACGTTTATTAGCTTTCTTTTCTATTATCTCAAATATAAACCTATTTACTAAGAAGACTCTTCAGTCAAATGCTGAACTGAATTCAGGCTTGTTCACTGCTGCAACAGTGTTTATGTGTATAACAAAGTATGTCAATTATTATATGAGTGTTGTGAGATATGCATTACAAATGTATGATCACTTTTTTGCACAAAATAGAAATGTCTACCATTTTAATTAGAAACACCTCAAATACTTTAATATAATCAAATTTAAAAAGACGGAATCGCAAGGAACTAGAAAAAAATTTGTTTTTTTTTCTTTGCAGGTACACTGTATTACAAATGTATTTGATTCTTGTCGAAAAATGAAATTTTTCTATTTCAGGCAAGATTCTGCTGTAGACAAGTTCTGATTTCACAGGTTTTACTGTACTTTAATTTTGGCCTTGCACTTTATAATATTTTTTTTAATGTTTATTTTGGCAAGTTCTGTTACCCCTTGAAGTATAGCTCATTTTTTAAACAAAGGTTCATTTAAATTTTGAAATTGGACAGTAGTTTTCCAATCTTCTAAGCAAAAAAATTTTTTTTGAGAGACAAAGCTGTATTTTCTCTTCATATTCTATTTTTAGAACCTTTTTATGCAATGATATCAAATTGGAAAACAATTTTTATTGGATTTCAAAGTAAAATGCTTTAAAGAGGGACCAAGTGAAAAATGAGAGCGAAAGAGAGTAAGTGATGGCAATTATTTGATGACAAGGACTTGAAGCTTCGATCAAATTCTGGTATCTTAAAGTAGCTGTAAAATATGAGTTTCATTATTTATTTTGTATCTTTATTGATATTCGCACCTCAAGTAGAGTGCAGTTACGTCTGATTTATAAGAAATCCTTCTTAGCATCAGATCCCAATAACAGAAACCATGTTCCACAGCAGCAGTTACTACAGGTTATTTTAGACTGTGCAAATTAACAGTTAAAAGAAGAAAAAAATGTTTCACCATTATACTCATTAGTGTTCATTCCAGCAAAAAAAAGGCAGTGTGTGTTATTCAGCTACAAAGGTAGTAAAGTAGAAAAGTGCATTATTTCAAGTTAAATGGGTTTAGTAATGCTATAAGAAAAGAAAAAGTACATAATTTTTAAGTATGATAATTAAAGTTGTAATATGAATGATTTTATGAATTATAAATTTAAAAATACTATTAAATTACAAAATGGTTTAATAATATCCTGTGTTTTTCTTAAAGAAATGAATTTCTGAAATTTTGGCAAATTCTTTAACTTGGAAATACTGTAGTCAGGAAAAAGATTTTTACAAGAAATCTCCGAGTACAACTAAAGGTAAATGTCACTATTTTTAAAAAGGGCTGGTTGCATTTTACCAATTTTATAAAGTGCAGGGAGTTGCACCCTTTAAAAATAGCCTAAAGGGAACGGAACACTAATACCCATGTTTCAACAATAATTAGTAATATCAAAAGTTGTTAGCAAAATCCTGAATAATTCAGATAATTGTTTTTTTTCCTATCAATAAATAAGGAATAGAGTAAGGTATCACTAAGCCACAAATGTGTAATTTGCACTGTATATCTAAATGTAAACAAAGAAATTTAATTCTTAAAAAATAATTTCTCAGTGGCAACATTTAAAAAAAAAATTCTCCCAGGGTTAATTTTATTTCTAATACATATTTATCATATGTAATTTAAATCTTCTATTTTATAATGATAATACATATGAAATATTTTATTTATTTAGCCTTTCATATGATAAATAATAAAAATAAAAATGTCTCTTTTAATTTATTCTTTTATTTATTTATTGTATTAACGAAAAAGATGATTACAATTTATAGAATTTAAAATTAAGCCATTTATTTAAAAAACAAGCAATTAATCCCTTAGTCAATATTAAAAAAAAATCAATAAATTCTCATTTAATCGTTACATATGGTGTTTACAATATTTGGCTAAAGAATTCAAATTTCTAAAGACAAAATTTTGTAGTTCAGCAGGCAACAACAGCTATTTATAGACTGTGAGATACCATACAGAAACATAAACCAAATGAGTATTTTTCTGGTAACCAACACCATTGCTGCCAAATTAATCATTTGAAAAAAATATTGTTGCTGCGAAAGTGAAAATTTAAAAAATACAACATTTGAAAAATACAGACTTTTACGAATTATTTTATTATATCAATAAATATACTTAAAATAAAAGAACATATAAATATTATACAATAAAATAGTAAAATAAAATTCAATTTAAACTGCAGGCATGAAATTGTAAATGTGTCTTAGTATTGTGGCAATAAACATTTCGATTTTTGTAATAAAGACATTGTTGCATGAACTTTGTAAAATTGGATTGTGAATAACGACAAACAGTACAGTGTTGTCTTTTATTATGCCATTTTGTGGTGCCCTATTGTTATATCTTATTTGCATAAATTTCAGAAGTGTGTAATACCCATAATATTCTATAGTATTTAAACGGCAGGACATCCAGTGTTAGTGTCAACAAAATTATATTTGTGGTTTATTGTGAAATGTTCGTAGAAAAGTACCTTCGCTAAAAAATTTTTATGTATAATTCCATAGCCCTGAAACAATATTATTGATCTTCCTCAACATCAGGTGACTGCCAAATATTAAAATTTTTCTCAGTGTTAGCAAAAAATGAAAGTTGTAATTTATTAAAAAATATTTCTATTTCAAAAATTAGAGCAAATTAAGATGTTTTGTGTGGTTCTGGTTACAATTAAATATTTTTTTTTAAATTATTCATGTTCTATGCATAGTGTTTGGGATGGTTTGCAATACAAATTGTTTGCACATTAGCATACCTTTTGGAATGGTATTGGTATAAAACCGATCTGCACCGCCAGACCCCTGAGGCCACCTATCAAGCACGTCAACTTCTGTACCCAAGTTCTGAGGAACTTTTAACGGGCATGACCAGGAAAGTTCCTGTATGCTCTACAGCCAGTGGGGGTGCCACCACCTGCTGACCACCTCCATTTTTCCAAGTGATTGATGATATAGGTCGCTGCAATTTGCGGTGATTCCAACCCTCTTGGGAGACCACCATATTTACACTTTGGGACGAGTCGGAATCCCCCAACAGCTGACACCCAAAAGAGAGCCAGGTCCTAGGTCTTAAGTCAGGTTTCTGCGACCTGTACTTGCTTTACCAAAGCACGAGTGACGTGAAAATCTACAAAGGCAGTCACTGATCCCTCTTGCAGTGGATTGCATGGTGTTGGTGTAACAGAAGTACCACCAAATGTTTTAATACAAACAACTATAATATAAAATATTACAGTAACTATTTATAATATATTTAAAAAAACATATTAAATTATTTTTTTACTTTATTTATATGTATAACCATTAACTGTTGTTAACAGTCTCACGTACTGTTTCTTTTTTTTCAATTTTCGCAGTTTAACTACAGATAATAATTTTTAAATTTAGTAAAATTGTGTTTTGTTTGGAGCCCTAGTACTATCGCTAGAAACTTCTGAGTAGGTGAATTTTAATTATAAAAATCTTGTACAGAAATAGTATCCTATGAGCTAATTGAGCCCTTTATCCATTTTTCAATCAAGCATTCTCAGAGAAGTACCTATACAACAATTTCTGTGACAATACTTAAGGGTTAAATGTGTAATTTCTTTATTTTTAAGTATTAAAAATGTAAATTTGAAGTATAAATTAAAAAAAAAAAAAGTAAACAAAAATAGGCATGACCTGTATGTAATTTGCAGAAAGTCTCAAATCTGTAAAATACTTTGAAGCAAGCTCTGCTGATTAGTGGTCTTTTATTGTATAATAAATTATTTTAAAAGATTAAACTTTAAGTTATTTTGCTTAACTTTAGAATTTGTTTCCCTTTCTCTTCCTAAGTAGATGTAAATTCAATTTTAAACTGCAGGAATGTTTTGCATGTGTATTATTCATATCTGCCAAATATTTATAAATGCAAATTTTGCTCATTACATGGGTTAAGGTATTTTTTTACAGTAGAGTAGGGTTGATCCAGCATCATTGGGGTTGCAAATAAATGTTGGTTTGTGATTCTAATACTGCAAATTGACACAGAAAATTCAATTTTAAACTGCAGAAATGTTTTGCATGTGTATTATTTATAAATGCAAATTTTGCTTATTACATGGGCTAATATTATTTTTTATGGTAGAGTAGGGTTGATCCAGCATCATTGGAGTTGCAAATAAATGTTGGTTTGCGATGCTGATGCTGCAAATTGACACAGAAAATTCTGCTATTGGATATCAGTCTACTCCAGCTTCAAAAGAAGAATGTATGGATACAAGTTTAGCTTGGTAGTGATATTGATATAATAATGCTGTTAAAGAGATATGTTTAAGCAATTAATACTGTTCCTCAATTGAGTTATGCAAATCATTGAAAGCATTTATGATTTATTCTATGCATCTATGATTGATAAATATTATATTTTGGTTGCCCTTTTTATTCTCTTTTTTAATCCAATACAAATGAATTTCACCTACTTTGAAATTTCTAATACTTATAACAAAAATAAAATGCCTGAAAGATTATTTTTTTTATTTACTGTTGTTGACAGTGTCTGCTGTAGAAGTTTTCTTTTCAGATATCTGTTGTTGTTGGTAAGGCAAAACAGCATTTTATATTTTATGTTTAAAAGAAAACATCCTAATGTCTCAAATTTTAAATATACAAGGTACGTTCAAAAAGTTCCTGGAATAGGTCAATTACAAATGATTAAAAAATAGAACAATGATTTTACCTTATTGGCCTTCAAAGTACTTTCCTCCTGCATCCACACACTTCATCCAGCGTTCGTATGACTGTTCAAAACACTCCTTGAATCCATTTTTTGAGACGTCCTTCAGTAGCTTCGTCGCATTTTCGGTCATCTCATTTGAATCCATACAACTGTGTCCCTTCAATTTCATTTTCAGCTGTGGAAACAGGTAAAATTCCGCTGGTGCTAGGTCAGGAGAACAAGGAGGGTGTTCCATAGTGGTAACATTGTCTGGCAAGGTAATTTTTCACAATCAGAGCGCGATGTGGTGGAGCATTGTCGTGTATAAAAACCAATCATTTGTTGCCCATTTTTCAGGTCGTTTTCGTCTGATTGCATCTCATAGTCTTTAAGCATCTCATAGTCTTTAAACATCTCTTGGTAAGTACTTTATTGACAGTTTGTCCTTCAGGAATAAATTCATAGTGAATGATGCCCTCGTAATCGAAAAACACCTTCAACATCACTTTCCCTTGGCTTTTGTCCAAGAGAAATTTTTCCTTGATTGGTGATGTTTTTGCTGACCTTTACGAAAACGCTTATGTCATCGTTTCCGTATGCTTTCTTCAGCTTCTTGAGCTGCTCAGAAGGCGATTTCTTGAGCAAAACGCAGAATTTTATGTGTGCACGCAGCTCTAAAAACGACATTTCAAAATCCGACGAATGAAAAATTCGCTTTGTCTGAAATTATCTGCAGCTAATGCCAACAGTACCAGAAATGAATTCCAGATGTCTGTGTGTTTTCCTCAAAAAAGATATTTCCCCTCCAACGAACATCTGCGTGAATGTAGGCGACCATTCCGGGAATTTATTGACTCTACCTCGTATACAATGTAAGTATGTAATGCTGTATATCAGTAGGTTCACTGATTTTTTGGATTTAGCTTGGATTTCTTGAATATTTAATGATAAAATGAGTTATTAATGTATTCTAATTAATCCAGAACATATTATGGAATATAGTATGGTAAGTCTAAAAAAATATATAAGCAGCAAACTTTATACACAGCATATTCACTCAGCTTTGTTAAAAGCTGAGCAATTCAGAAGCAGTTGTGTCATTATCATGTATTCAATGGGTAGGATTACCAGAATAAGTATGCATAACTGAGCTCCTACCTTTCTACTGGACGATTTCATTTAGAACAGACAACATAAATAACATTATTGAAATGTGAGCAAAACTGTTGATCAGCAGAAAACCCTTCTCCTGTACAACGTTAAGAGAACTCTGCTGATTGTGATGTTGTGTTAGGTTAAATGTTGAGCGAAAATGCTTTATTCGATATATGCCTTTAATTTTTTTTAAAGCTAATAAGCTGATCCAAACAACCTTCTAGATATTTCGGTATTTAGTGGATGATAAATCACACATTTAACAATGAAAATATTTAAATTATTCTATTTTTATTTTACTTGTAGTATGGTCCTTAATTATTTAAAAATAAAACATCAATTTCATGGTAAATTGTTTACATGTAAAAACTCATTAAGAGTACATGAAACACTTCTTTTAGAGAAAGGAGAGAGAATAAATTGTATATTTTCTGTTTCTAATTTTTTTTTCTTTGATTTTATATTTTTTTAATAAAATTAAATATATCTGACCAGTAATTTTATTATTATTATTATTATTTATTTTTGAACATTTGATGATAATTTTCTTCTTTGTTATTGTGTGATTTCTTATATTATTTATACATTTTTAGATGCCATTACTTATTGAAGGTTTGTGTCCACAGCTTACGGCTGAAATTATCTATCAATGTAAAAAAGCTGGAATTCATACAGTGTCAGAATTCGTATCTACAAATACAGAAGATTTATCAAAAACATTTAAAATTCCATATAAGGTAAAAAGTTCTTATAATTATTAATTGCTAAACTATAAGTGTTTTTCTTTAAAAGTTTTACTTATTTTAAAGAAATAGAGCAGTTCACATCACATGACTTTTACCGTAAAACGTTAAAAAAGCTGTAGGACACACAAGTAGAAAACGCATTGATAAAGGTACCAATATCTGTCCTACAGCAGCAGCGAAAACCTGTTCGTGACGTCACCTTGCACAACTCTATTATAAAAGATCTACAGTTCATGTACTGATATATATATATATATATATATACACATATACGTATGTAATAAAGTAATTTGCATTAAATTCATTCTTATTTTCTAAATTAAATATATATATATATATATATGCTTTTGAATTTACATTATTAGCTATTTTATTTTCCTTAGCCTGTTACAAAATTTATACTTGCTTGAAAATTATACAAAACCTTGTATTTTAAGGAAATTTTGTGTTCAATAAAAAAACACAGAATCAACGAATTTGTTCATGAATTTATAGATAATTTAAAAATTTCCTTTTGAAGTTTCATAGAATTTTCATTTAAAGTAAAACAATATTAATTTGTATATCACACTCATAAATTAAGTTACGAATGAAAAATGAATACTAAGATAATACAGTGTTTCTAAACTAATGAAACAAACTTCCAGGGGTGTTAATACCTGTTAAGACAAATAATTTTTTAATAGGGATCCTTGTAATAATCAAGAAAGTTTAGTAGGATTTTTATCAGATTGCTATGTATGAATTGTAATGATATCATGAGAAATGTTTAAAGTGTAGTGTAATTTGATCAGCGACCTTGTATGTACTGTCAGCTACATTCCAAATTATGGAGTGTCTAGCTTGTATTGTTTGTATGTGAATGATGAGGCCATTTCCATCATGTCTTGGGATGTTACCATATTTCATAGAAAGCAAAATAAGTCTGCTGAAAATATTGTTACAATATATTCATCATCAACATATTCTAAAAAAAAAATGTTTCAATTCAAATATCATGTTAAAATAATGTAAGATTAATAAAATAGTTACTGACTTAATATTTCCTTTCATAATTTGCTAATGGTGTCTTATTTAATGGACATGTCTTGGATATTTCGTTAGTTGGTTTTAACAATTTAATGGAATTTCCAAATTTTAATGTTTATTAAATTTTGAATGAAAATCTTTTCTTTTAATATGATAAGGATAGTTCTACTGTTTTTGTCATGTCTGATGCTGCCGCTGACTGAAATGACAGACCATATCCCAAAGGCTTTGGGCAAGGAGAGTACAGCTTCCATTTTACAGACACCACAGGGAGAGGCTGACTAAATAGGCCTCAACATTCTTTTTCTACAATTTTGATCCTTACCAGAAGGGGATAATTTTCTGGTTCAGTACTTCTCTTCCCCCTTACTAATTTCTCAGTGAGAGGACTTTCCATACCACTGATTTTACCTGCAGATATGTTGCATCCACACAGTGACAACAACAGCGTAATGCTAACAGGAGGTCATGCTCCCAAATCCCATGCTAAATGCCATTTTACTTCAGTATTCAGATAAGAACTGGTACTTCACAGTAGTTCTGTCCAACGTTTTAAAAAACAAGGACTCACCTCAGTTTACTGCAAACAATGAGGGACATCATTATTCACACTGGGAATATGCTATATTATCTCATTCGTAGCTATATTATCTCATTAATAGCTATATTATCTCACAATATAATCTCATTAATGTAAATTTCACAGTAATAGCCCTAATCTTCTACAATGCAGGAGCCTTATGTAGAAATAAATAGTTAATTAATAATAGAAAAAATACAGATCTTTCTAAATTTAGCTTTATGTTTTTCTGAGGGAAGGATGAGGATTATCTCAAAAATTTTTTTTCAATGAATGAAGTCAAAAATATTAATGCCTGCAATAAGAAAAGTTTCGAACATTGAGGATTTTAAAGCAAAGCCATCTTTTAAAATGGAATTTTGTTTAAAAAAGCTGGTAACATGGAACATTTGAAGGAATGCCAAGAGAACCTTCAAAAAGCACCATCATACCCAAGGGTGTCACATTTTACAACCCTGCTTTACAGCAAAGTTAGCTGTTGGCTCAACAACAACAGAGAGGTTTTTAGCAACAAAGTTCTATTTCTTTTACTACAGACTTTTCTATCGTCTCCAAAAAATAATAGCTCACTTTTGGCAATTGATTGCCCAGAGCAAATTAAAAACATTCTCTTTCTTTTTTTTAAATATTTATCTTTCATAATTGGGTCTAGTTTCAAGAGTTGCCAGCATGGCTACAATATCCTTTAAAATAGATGTGAATACTACTAAATATTTTAAATATAATTTTTTCACTAAATAAGCCATTTGGCTATGGACCCAATTATGGAAGATTAAGCATAAGATCAAAATAAATAATAAATAAAAGTGAAGTTAGATCCGCCTAATTTTTATATATATGAAGCCTTTACTTTTATTAGAATATCTTTCTTGTATTTTGAAGTTTGTATAAATCAGTCAGATGTTTTGGTGTTTCTATAAATTGATTGACGCAAAGATCCATAGATAGATATTTTAATTTTAAAAAGTAAAAAAGATTGTTTGAAGAAACAATTTATATTAATTTTAACTTCTTAAATGTGGCTCAAACAAATCTCAAATTACTCTAAAGTTTAAAACTATTTCACTGATCCTATATTATTTCTTCTTTTATTTTTTCTGTGAAGTTAAAATTAATCTACTTAATGGTTTGGATTAAGTTTTCAAATATTTTTTTATTTTTAGGAACTTGTATATATTAGACATTATTTGCTGTCTAATTATGGATGTTTTCCTCAAAGAGCTGATAGTCTGTATTCTATGCTGCTTGAAACTATGCATGTAATTAACACTGGATCTAAAAGGTGATTTAACATTTCTGTGTAGTCATAATGCATTTCTTTAAATTCATTTTTCAACTGTTCTTTAAATAAATTAAGTTATTGAATTAATTTAATCACAAGTTCTTTTATAAATATTCTGAAAATTTTATATCTCTAGTCAAGACTCTAATATGTAGATCAGTGAACAAGTAGCAATTTATTAGTAAAAATAAAAGAAAACTTGACTGTAAAAAGAAAAGAAAAGAACAAAGATTCCAATTTTATAATATAATTAATGGCATATGTGTAGGGAATGATGTTTATAAGTTTTTATAAGAGCATTATTAAAAATTGTAAAATGTTGCTTTAAAATTGGAAAACAATGACATTTTTCCATATGCTGTCTTCTAGTCACACACCTCAAATTTCTGGTTGCCAATGGCGATTTTGAGACTGGGATATTCATGCTTTGCTTTTAAAGCATTCATTACATTTGGAAAATGTGTTTGATGGAAAAGCAGTTTTATATCAGATGATGCTAAATTGTGTGTTATTCTGAAACAAGGGTTTCCAGTCAATACTCATCTTGCTCATGGGCATCAGGTAATAAAATTATTTAAGTGTTGAGCTACCTCGTCTATGCTCAGGGGTGCACTGGTGCCACAATGCCGTTCTGGTACTGATTTTTGGGTAAAACAAGAACGAAAAATCATGCGTCAAGCATAGATTATGTAACACTTTCCAACGCTTCCAAAATAATTTTACAAATCATACCGTTTAATAAGCTGAAAGATAACATCTAAGTAAACAATTTGGAAAACGCATAACATATTTAAAAACATAATATCAGGAATTTCCAACATATACAATATTCGGAAAAATACCCGAATACTTTTATTCAGCCCTGTATATGATATATAGATTTGTAAATATACTACATAGGATGCTAAATTTTAGTTCAGTTAGGAAACGCGTAGCACAGTTTAAAATTCTCCTTCTGGAGTTTCTGTCAATAAACGGAAATGTGTTCGTGAAATTTTGTGCTTCCCTGTATATGATCTACAGAATTTATACATACCACGTAATAGACAAAAAGTGAGTTAAATTTAAAATCGCGTTCAGTAACGTAAAACGCACTTCCAGGAATTATTGTTAACAGACAGTAGAGAATTCTATTGTGTGTCCCTGTAAATGAACGATGACTGCTATACACACACTATTCTGTAGTAAGCCTCTTGTAATGCACCTTAGTGATATATATCAATTTCAATGCGTTTAAAACAGTGAAACATTATTTAAATAAACCACAGACGATTTTTCTCCATAGACGTAATGTAACGGAATTCTTTTGACTGTCCCTGTAAAGTAACTATCTCATCAAAAAGTCACCTGTAAAAATTGCAGCCAAGTCTCGTAACTCATTTACCGTAAAAAGTACTGAGATCGTATAAAGCCAAGTTTAACTATCTTATTAACTCTGAAATTTTCATTCACAAATCACTCCTCGTCCCTACCTCTTTAGTTAATTATTATGTTATGACTTGGCAATTACGTAGCACGAGAATGTGATGTATATAGTTAGTCTTAATCAAATAATACTATAACATATTAATAACTTCCCTGTGCGTATATAATTTGCTTTAATTAAATTATCCCATCCCATCCCATAACATAGTAAGGTGTAATAACTTCCCTGTGCTGCATAATTGCCAAGTCACAAAATAATAACTAGTAAATCTACATATCAGGAGCCTCAACGTCAGCTATATGAAAGTCAATGTTTTTTAATCTCATTTCTCATAATATTTAACATCTTATAATACGCAAATTAATTTTTTTAAATTATTACATGTATATTTATACGCATATAAAATAAATCGAAGGTTTCAGAAATTAGGAACATTAAATTAAACACGGTTTATGCAATAATATTCTGACATTCTTATGAACTTCTTATTTTATTTTTTAGGTAAAAAAATACATTTCTTCAGGGGGGCTCTGCCCCCCTGAACCCCCTGTAATCTTATTAAATTTATATTCGTGGTTTCCTATTGTTTGTGTGAATGATTCTAGTACATATTGGATTTCGTTCTACACATTGGTTTTATTATGAAAAGCAAAAATTTCGAAAATAATTTCATGTAGTACCTAAATAGCAATATTTACTTACCTTCCAACCACGAAGCACTCGCATCTGATAGATAAGTTGAATAATATCTCGTGTACAAAATCAACTTATGGAAATGTAAACTGAATCTACTATATATTCACTTATCTATTTCAGAAATTTAGTATTATTACAATTTTTGTTTCGGAAAAACAGTTTTGATGGCCATTGTACAATATTTATTTGACCTTAATACATCCTGATTTAATTCGATGGCAATAGCATACTAAAATCTCCCCAAAATAGGCTTATTTGGAAACTTTTAAACCTGAAAACTTTTATTGTGTAATATTTCATAATCGTGCCCACTGCCAATTCACTAAATAGCAATCTTGATTTGGCGCTATAAAGTGTTTTTTGTGATAACTTTTTATGATCTCAGTTACCAATAATTGTGCTATTTCAGGCTGTATGGATTCGTTTTACTACGCTAATTTCTTTAGATTAACTACCTCGTTGTATGAGATATTACATTATATTTTTAAAATAATACTAATTTTCAACCACGAAAAATCCGCATCTCTTCCAGAAAATTAATAATATCTCATATAAAAATGTTTCGGCTCTCATTCTATAGTAGTTAAAAGGTAACTTGTACCAAAATAAATTCTCATTTATTTCAATAAAATATAAAATCACCCAATAATATTTTATTTTGCGAATAAAATATTGTAGCAAAATCGTCTGAGTTACTTGAATTTTATCATTTTGATATTCTTTAAACATGGTTGCTAGGTTACGGTTATATTGAAAAGGAAAATAAAAATGAATGCATTTTAATATTTGCAAAAAATGATAAAATAAAAGTATTATATTATTAGAACAGATGTATAAAATTGCACCAAAAATTATACACCTAATTTAAAAAATCTGACGAATGTATAAACAAAATTTCAAATTAATTTGAATAATTTAACACCTGACTTGATAAATTTTAGCCTTCATAACTTACCGTTTAAATACATTAATCAAATGCGACATTTTATTTTCAACGACTGAAAAATTTCAAAATCGTCTGAAATCCCATAGGAAAGCATTATGATCAAAAAAGAAATGTTCTATAGTTTCCGAACGAGTGAACCAAATGTAACTAAAAACTATACAGCTAATTCCGGGTATCTCACCAATATACCTACCAAAAATCAAACTAATCGGATCATTTTTACGGCAGTTATCGCGGAACAGATCAGACAGACAGAAACCAAAAACTTTTCGGGTCTCCACAGTGAGCCTCAACTGACGTTTCGGCAATTAACTAAAGATGTAGAGACTAGGAGTGATTTGTGAATGAAAATTTCAGAGTTAAGAAAATAGTTAAACTTGGCTTTATACGATCTCAGTACTTTTTACGGTAAATGAGTTACGAGACTTGGCTGCATTTTTTACAGGTGACTTTTTGATGAGATTTCACTTCTTTTTGTAAGTAATCCTCCTTTTCTTGATTTTGTGTTCTTTTTGGAGATCATCCACTGATTTTCGCTAAGCCCACACTCTGTTCCTATTATTTACAGGTATCAAAAATTTGAAGCTTTAGTTTCGTTTGCAAAGTACTGTAGATAAAAAGAGATTTCAGGTTCTTAGGCAAGCACTAAGTTATGGGAGGGGGAATGTCAAAAGTACTCTCAATTGCTTCCAGTATAGGTGCTATCCATCTGAGATATTACTCGTAGCCCTAGATACTTGATATTTAACATAAAAGAACTTTTTAGTATAAAAAGAAAGCCAAAATTAAAATTTCCAGAAATTTCCAATAAATCAAACTGTATTCCTTTTTTCGATGTTTTTTTTTTCATTTTTTTTTAAGTCTTTTTTATTACGGATTTTTTCATTTTTTCTTACTTTGTGTACTAAACCCTGCCTTTCTGCCAAATGTTAAGCTTCTAGGACTACAAAATCGAATTATTTTCAAATTTTCGAGTTTTTATAAATTTATTGATTTTTCGATTTTAATTCTAAGTTACCTGTTTCTCATACCAATATAGTAATTATTTGATCCGTCTTCTTAGGATCATTTAGGTTCAATTTAGAGATAAATCAAGTGAATCTTAGAGTCACCATGATTTTATTTAGAAAGGACTATCAAGCCATAACCAGCCAGTAATGTCGGGAGGGTAGGGAGAGCTGTGAAAATTTTTGTGGGGCATCATTTAACAATCCATATTTCATATGTGAAGTAAATAGAGTACAACCTGTCAAATAAAACAAACCTGTCTATAAAGAAATCGCCTATATCGTAGCCAGTCTACAGCGGAACTTTTCTATAACGAAATTCGTAAACGAAAGAAAAGAAAACCATAATCCGGGGGAAATAACATAAAACAATTAGGGGCGTTGTACTAGCTAATAGGACAATTATCTTAAAACTAATGTTTCTAGCAGTACAAAATCAAATTGTTTTCGAATTTTCGATATTATTTTCGAATTTAACGATTATTTTAATTGTTCCTTTTATTGAATAGTAAATACTACCTTTACACCAAGTTTTAAGTTTCTAAGACTACAAGATAAAATTATTTTCAATTTTTGATTTTTTCGAATTTTTTTTATAATTTTCAGGATTTTTTAATTTTTTCTTATTTTGAATCCTTTGTTACAAATTTTAAGTTTCTAGCGCTACAAAATCGAATTTTTTTTTAAATTTCCGATCTTTTTCGAGTTTTTTATTCTATTTTCGAATTTATTGTATTTTAATTTTTCCTTTTTCTGTATCCTAAACAATAAGTTTACGCCGAATTTTAAGTTCTAAAGCTACAAAATCGATTTTTTTTTCAATTTTTCGAATTTTTGAATTTTACAGATTTTTTATTTATTTCTTTTTTTGTGTCCTAAATACTACATTTATTCCAAATTTTAAGTTTCTAGCTTTACAAAATCGAATTATTTTCAAATTTTCGTTTTTTTTTTTCGATTTTTTGATTTTATTTTCAATTTTTGTTGTGTTTTTAATTTTTTTCTTTTTCTGAATCCTAAACACTACCTTTACACCAAATTTTCAGTTTCTAAGACTACGAGATCATATTATTTTCAATTTCTCTCTTTTTCTTTCTTTCTTTCTTTTTTTTTTTTTTTTTTTTTTTTTTTGAATTTTTTTTTCTGAAAGTTTCGATTTTGTTTAATTATCTATATTTTTTAATGTTTCTTTATTTAGTATCTTAAATATTACCTTTATTCCAAATTTCAAGTTTCTAGCGCTATGAAATCGAATTATTTTCAAAATTTCCTTATTTATCGATTTTTTTATTTTATTTTTGATATTTATTGCGTTTTTATTTTAACTTATTCTGAATCCTAAACACTATCTTTACCACGAATTTTAAGTTTCTAAGGCCAAAAGATAAAATTATTTTAAATTTTTTCCATTTTTTTTCGAATTTTTGATTTTTTTTCGAATTTTCTGGATTTTTTAAGCCCCACCAGTGGCTGAGAGGTTCTGCTCTCGAAGCTGGTAGATGGGAGGTGCTGGGTTCAAACCCCTGTCGCGCTCGTCGACCTAATCGTTTGGAGTTTTCCGTGGTTTTCTTCGAACCTTGCGTAATTACGGGTTAGGATCCCTTAGAAAGACCCCCATGGAGGGCACTCCCTCCAGGGCCTATATCCCTCGTGTTGATAATTGGCCGTCATAAATCAACCCAACCCAACCTGGATTTTTTAATTTTTCCTTATTTTGCATCCTAAATACTACCTTTATTCCGAATTCCAAGTTTCTAGCGCAAAAAAAAATGGATTATTTGAAATTTTTCGATTTTTTTATTTTATTTCAATTTTTTTTTGTGTTTTTGATGTTTTCTTTTTCTGAATTCTAAACACTACCTTCACAGTAAATTTTAATTTTTTAAGACTACAAGATCGAGATGTTTTATTTTAATTTTCCAGATTTTTTAATTTTTTCTTTCTTTGTATCCGAAAAACTAGCTTTGTTCCAAATTTTAAGTTTCTGTGGCTGCGGGATCTACCCAGTCTTTTTGATGACGCGAGAGTGAGTGACAAAAAATCGAAACTTTGCATTCATATATCGTCTGCACTAATTTATGGGTATTTTTTGTATTATCCATATTTTTTGAATTTTTCCTTATTTAGTATCTTAAATATAACCTTTTTTCCAAATTTCAAGTTTCTAGCGCTATGAAATCGAATTATTTTAAAATTTTCCTTATTCATCGATTTTTTCGATTTGTTCGATTTTTTTCTTTTATTTTCGAATTTTATTGCGTTTTTTATTTTAACCCTCTAAGCGGTTTGAACGTAATATTCCGTTCACTAAGCTCCAGGTTTCACTGCAATATATGCAATGTTTAAGATAATATAATTCTATAGATTTAATGAATTTTTAAAACATTGAAGAATGATTAATACTCTCAAGGGTTACATTCATATTTGTAATTAAGTTTTATTTATAATGCTGGAAGAATCATATTTTTTTAGCATTTAAAACAAAATGCAGAGAAAACAACATTACAATTTTACCCTTTTTCAAAACGCTCAGAGGATTAACTTATTCTGAATCCTAAACACTATCTTTACTGCGAATTTTAAGTTTCTAAGGCTATAAAATCAAATTATTTTAATTTTTTCATTTTTTTTCGAATTTTTGAATTTTTTTTCGAATTTTCCGGAATTTTTAATTTTTCCTTATTTTGCATTCTAAATTCTATCTTTATTCCGAATTCCAAGTTTCTAGCGCAACAAAATCGGATTATTTGAAAATTTTCGATTTTTTGATTTTTTCAATTTTGCTTTCGATTTTTTTGGTGTTTTTGATGTTTTCTGTTTCTGGATACTAAACACTACCTTCACACTGAATCTTAAGTTTCTAAGACTACAAGATCGTATTATTTTTAATTTTCAATTTTGATGAAATTTGTTGAATTTTCGAATTTTCCGGATTTTATAATTTTTCCTTTCTTTGTATCCTAAACACTACCTTTTTTCCAAATGTCAAGTTTCTAGGGCTACGGGATCTACCTAATCTTTTTGATGATGCGTGTACGAGTGAGTGAGTGAGTGACAAAAAATCGAATGTTTGAGTTCATATATCGTCTGAACTAGAAAAGACAGAAAGTTGTGATTTTAAATTTTGGTCCTGTGTGCCAAATACTCTAGAAAAACTAAGTTTCAAATTTTTGGGATACTCCAGCGCGGAGATATGGGGGGGGTCAAAAGTGCCCTGAGTTGCTTCCAGAAAAGTATGCTTACGGCTGTCCTCTCTCGACTTGGCGGAGGCACTGCCGTGCCTCCAGATAAGTGCTATGCACACCCTATTCCATATTAAGCTTCTTGTAATGCACCTTAGTGATATATATCAATTACAATGTGTTTGAAATTGCATAACATCATTAAAATAAACCTCAAATGATTTTTCCCCATAGATCGTAATGTAACGGAATTCTTTTGAGTTTCCATGTAAAAAAACTTATAAGTGCTACACACTTCCGTTAAAATAGGGAACATGCTATAGATAACGACAATAACATATAAAAATTGCAGAGCAATCCGAGCATATTTACGGGAGTTAGAGCACGGACAGACGGCCATATGGCAGACAAACCGAAGTCATAAACACTTTTCAACTAGGTTGGAAAGTGTTAATAAAAAACATTTCCTTTCACTTGAAAAATTAATAGATAAATAAGTTTGCTCAAAATAAAAAATAATTACAAGGATTTTGTTAAAAATAATACAGTCGAACCTCATTAACGTGAACACTCAAGGAAACTTATTTTGTTCGTGTCAAAAGTAGTTTACGTATCCAAACTTAAATACATTACATACAACTGGACGGGGCAATCGGAAACAGTTCGTGCTAAAAATAATTCGTGTTAACGAGGTTTGACTGTATAAGGATGTACAAAATAATTAATCAATTAATTTTTAATTAATTAATAATAATAATTAATTAATTAACACCTTTGTTTAACAGCATAAAACTGATCCCCTGAAGTTCAGCTAACTGTGAAAGAGGATTTGTAGGACCCTTGTTATAATGTATTTCAATATGTTAGACTATTTTATGCTGCTATCTACATGCAGTTTTGTTAAACTCTGACTTATTCCAGTGTACAAAATTTAAAGTTTAAAGGCAGTTGCCAGTTTAAAAATAGTTGTCACAATCACTGCTGCTTTAAATGATTTGAAAATACCTACTGATAATCTAAAGATACAATTTGGATCTTTTTTGTTTCATTTATTATTTATTTATTGCAGTTTGCTTGTCTGTAATATTTATTATAGATTTATATAAAGTATAAAAATCATTATCTATTAATAAAAATTATTCAAGTTGTATCTGTGATTGGATAAAAAGTTGTAAAAAATTTAATCAAATCATACATACAATCATGACCAACATGCTGACTTATAGCAGCATTACATTGCAAAAAATAAATAAAAGTACAAGCAAGCTCAATTATGAAGAATTAAGGGAATATAGTATTAAATTAAATTAGCATTTCATTCTAATAACAAAAATCTTTATTTGAAATTTTACATTTGAAAATGTAATTTAGATTTAAAATAAGTTTACTGAATTTATTTGTCTGTACTTTAGAATCAATTCTTTCTTAAATGGAGGCATTTATACTGGTGAAGTGACAGAGTTTTATGGCCCTCCTGGATCAGGAAAAACACAGGTATTCTATTTTAATGAATCTTTATATTTTTTATATTAGTAATTTTATCAACAAAAATATGAAAAATGCAGTGTTATTTAAATGCAAAAATGTCTACTTTTGTGATTTTATAAGGTTTAGAATGGGTGATTTTTCTTAATTGTCATGATAAACATCACTTCAATTTACATTAATTATTAGCATTTACCTTAAAGCTATAATAGAAAATGAAAATCCCTAACACTAAAGAAAAGTAAATGAAAATTGTAGTTTGATTCTTGTAAAATACATTAATCATTTAAATATATATATATATATATATTATAAAGCAAAAACATGTCTGTGAGTAATATATTGGTGTCATACTAATGGTGGCAACTACCTAACCAATAAATTAGTTTTCAAATGCAATTTGTTTGAAAACTATATTTCAATTATACTTTTTTTTGTGTGTGTGTGCTTTTTAAAATAATTTTCAAGCATGAATTTTTAAAAATCTGCATGCAACCCAGTTACAAAAGAGTAACTCATTTGCACTTAAAATGATGTAATTAATTCAGCATTTGTTTGTTTCTCTGTAATATTCCGTAACTAAATTACAAAATGAAATTTAAACTTCACAAATAAATAAATAAAATATGAATTTAGTAGTGTGTAATTGAACTATGCACTTAAATACTGAAATAATCATAATCACAAAGCTTCCTATATAAATAGTAAAATTTATTGTGATTGACTGCTGGCATGTGGCTAATAGAAAACCAATAATATTTCTACATTACAACTGTCTGTCAAAATGTTCACACAGACGTAAAAAGGTGATGAGGAAAAAGGTTTTTGAAAAGCGATGAGATTTTGAAAATCTCATCACCTTTGTTTTAATATTCACGTATATAAAGTGTTTGGAAATATTATTTCGGCTTTTTAAATATGACGTAATTTTCACCATTAAATGCTTTTTGCGCATAATAATTTAATTATTTTAAAGCTTTTTTTCTCTTTTAATAGTCATGTGTAAATATAATTTTTCAATTGTTAAATGTTTAGAAATAATATTATTTGTGCTTTTTACTTACCCATCATATGTAGTATAGGGTAAGTCTTGTAATCGTTTTAAAAATTTAAAAAAAAAATTGACGGATTTACATGTTTCAGACACTGAAGATTTTGAAAAACATATTTTTAGAAGAAAAAAAATTGCTGTCTTTGTGTCTGTAAACAAAAGCATTTAGAAAGCACCTACGGCAAAAAAGAGCTGCCATGATATTTGTTTAGTTTCTTATTTGGGCTGCTAATTAACGAGATTGCTTTCTTTAACGTTTCTATAATTACTCATTATAATTTTATTAATTAAAACATAAAAATATAAATTATGCTTCTTAACTCTTCTATTTAGAGGTTTAGTTTCTTTAGAAACCTACAATTCTCAGTAGTCATTCAATATCTTAATGCAGAAAAAAAATTCAATTTAAACAAACAAACAATTAAAAAAAATTTCGCCTGATTTTAATTTTTCAAAACTGGATTATTTTTATTTTAATCAAGATTTTTTTACAACCTATTTCTTTTAATTTCCATAAAATTAATTTGCATAATTGATGAATCATGTTTGCTTTTGCTCTTTATTTTTTAGATTAAGACCATTTATGCTGTTGTTATTATTAAATCATTTCTCCTACTGATAAATTTTTAAAAGTATAAATCATAATTAGTCATTTCATTTCGAACTTTTATCCAAACCTTTGTAAATAATGCTGTTTTTTTTTCTGTATTTCCTGTTTTATTAATCCAGGGTGTAAACAGATAAAGCATTATATAGTAAATGGCAATAATGAAATTTAAATTTAAATCAAGTTATGAACAGAGAGGTTTTTTTTAATTGTTACCATATTCTGTCGATAAAATCTTATGGTTTTAAGTTTTCTATAAGTGATGACTGAATTGAGTTTAAAAATGTCTTAAATTTTAGTGTCACTTTTCAGTTGTAAAAAAAACTACTGAAATTATGATAAGCTTCGTAATTAATAGTTTATGTTAAACTATGAGTCAAATGAACATACAATAAAAGCGAAGTTTAAATCTGTTTATTTGAAAAAAGATGATGGGTGTTAAAAACAAAAAAAGAAAGTTTTCAGCACCCAATTAAACATTGCCCTAAATGCTGTTTTTCTTTATCATCACCAAGGGTTGGGATAGATTCTGAAAAACACTCAAAGGAGGTGAGAGGGAGATAGATAATAATAAGTTTATAGCTGTCTTCAGATCAGTTATATCCACCGTTACGTGTGTGACTTTTAGAGAGTGTTTTTTTTTTTTGCAATTGAGACAAATTTGGAAGTGAAATTACTTAGATAACGTTTTACTTTTTTTATTGCTATTACAGGACACATACAGAATCATTTTTGTAGTGACATCTTTAGTCTAAAGTAATAACAATTTAAAAAAAAAATAGTAAAGTCATTGTTACGTGTGTGACTCAGAAAAATCACACACGTAACAACGACTTTATTATTTAAAAAAAAAAAAATTGTTATTACTTTAGATTAAAGGTGTCACTACAAAAATGATTCTGCATGTGTCCTGTAATAGCAATAAAAAAAGTAAAACGCTATCTAAATAATTTCACTTCCAAATTTGTCTCAATTTGCAAAAAAACACTCTCTAAAAATCACACACGTAATGGTGGAATTGCCCTATAGCTTTATGCATGAAAGTTTATCTTAAAAATCATGTTTAATTTTATGACTGCAATTCATGCTGCACTAACTAGGAAATTTACTAAAAATTTAAAATTTTGTTCAGTTTTTTCTTTTGATATATGGCAACAGGAAATAAAAAAGTATTTTTATATTACTGCAAATGTTACATTATTGTAACAGATACATGTATTTATGATTGAGTCACTTAGTAATAGGTTAAAACATTTAAATTTTTGCAGTTTATTTTAAGATATGGCCACAGAAAAGAAAAAAGTGATTATTTAAACTATGTATTCAGAATTTCTAAGTTTTTTTCTCAGCGTACAATCATAATTTAATGAATATTAATCTATTAATTGATAGTAATTAAGTTCTGAAAGTATTGTATTGTCATTGAGAACACACAACTAAATGCACTTACTGGAACTCTAGCACACCTGGAAGTGGTGAAAAATGAATTACAAAATTTTATCTTTACATACATGAACCAAGTTAAATAAAAGTGTGTAAAAATTTACTCTAAGCCAAAATTAAATGCTTAACTCATCTTCTTTCTATTAAAATTATCTAAAATATTATTTCTTCATTTATTATCAAACTCCTCACTGTATTGAGCTTTGGTTATCAGATTAAAACTTCAAAAAAAGCATCTTTATCATTTTTTTTTAGTATATAAGTTGACCGAGCAAATTTGTTTTATATGGATAAAATCAATCCAAACTTTTATAATTAATTTAACTTGTACTATAGCTATTGTTCACTCAATCACTTATCTGCTCTAAATTAACAATTTTTTTTCTTGTATATAAAAAAAAGTAAAAAAAATACATTTATAAAACTTTTTTATTATTATTATTTCATTAGTGGTAATTTAATATTTTGTAACTATTCCAGCTATGCTTATCAACTGCAACAAGCTTGATGTCTGAATCGGATAGTAATACTATGCTATACTTGGATTCTAACGGAAATTTTTCTGCTGGACGTATAAGACAAATTTTAATGACAAAATATGCTGGAAAACAAGTATGTGTAACAAGTTTCTTAACCAAATTAATTTTTTTTTTTAAATACCCATTAAAAAAGAATATTTTCCATTTGTAATATGCAAAACAACTCTATCATGTTTTTTCATCCGTTTTGAAAGTAGATGGTGGAGAATCCTATTACACTTGCTATCGGAGATCACAGAATATTTGTATTTACAATTAATTACTAAAAAGGGATTTTGTAAACATCAAGATATTTCATGAAACTTCAAGTATTCTTTATATTCCAAATATACTCAATGAGATTAAGATCTAGAGCAGTGGTTCTGCTCCCCAGAACCCAAGGGCTTGCAACACATCTTCAGGAGGTCTGCGAAAATGTACCATTCAAAATAAAAATTTTCACAAATGAAAGAAAATGGGACAAATCTTGTGACTGAAATGCAAGGAAAAACTAAGAATACTGTTTAAAATACAGTACAGTTAGTTTATATAATTTATTAATTTATATATCCTGTATTCAAAATTCAATATTCTAAACATTCTCAGCCCTGAAGCCTCATGAAGATAAAGGGTCCATGATAACTAAAAAATTAAGAACTTCTAGTCTAGAGAATTGAAAATTTTTATATCATCTAAAATGTAATGCATTCTGTTCAAATCAGATAGATTGATGCTATGAATAATTGTAACTAATTCTTAATGATGTTAACCCCCTGACTGCCAAGCAAAAGGGCAAATTTGTAATGTTGTTTTCTGTGTCATTTTTTAAAAGTACTAAAAAAAGATGAATTTTCAAACTTGATGTAAAAAAACTTAATTACGTATATGAGTATAATACTTGAGAGTATTAATCATTAATCGATGTTTTAAAACTACATTATATTTGTAGAACTATATTAATTTAAACAATGATTCTATTGCAGTGAAATCTACAGCATAGTGAACGGATATATCAGTTCACAGCGGTGAGAAGGTTAATGCTTTCACTATATATTCTACAGCAATTTTCAATCCCAGAAATGTCCAGGTGAATATTCAACTTATTACTGCTACCACTATTCTGCATTCATCCGAGAGCAAGTTTGCATGCACAAAATAGATGTTTGCCTGGCAGATTTAATTCCTTATACAGGCGTCAATCTCGTGCAAAAGAAAACAGTTTTCCATGGGCATCTAGCTCTTTTCTGTTGTTTATACTACTATGTTCAACTATTACATGTGAAAATAGACACTTTTCAAAACAGAAAAATAAAGTTTTAATTGTAAATTTAAAAAGTATGAAAGATTTGTTGCTTTAAAGGAATCCAATAAACATTGGAGTTGTCAACCTTTCCAGTTTATGGTACAACTGTACTGTACAACTTTCTCTGCAATTTGATAACACTTTCTTAATGAACATGGATAAGGACATCTAACGAAATAGTGTTAATATCGTGTCGTGACTTTCTAACTTAATGGCAGCTACATGCACGGTTCTGTGCAGCCAGAGAGCACCCCTGCTAAGATAGTGCCACCTACAAACAACAAACCGAAACTGTCACTAACAATGTTTCATATTGCAATGTAAATGAAGAAGCAGGCAAACTGGTGACCTACAGAGAAAACTGTCCTACACAGGAATTTGAAACATTTTTCGAGGAACGGTTTTTTTCTTCGAAAGGCTATTTCATTAGAAGTCCTTATAAGAAGGGGGGGGGGGAATCACCTGACTCCATACCTTTCTTCCACCTATCAATCACTCTACAAGTAAGAGGACTCTCCCTATCACTTATTTTATGTGCAGGTACATGGCATCTATATGAAAGCCAAGAGCATTGAATGTTTCCAGGCAATTTGTCATCCAAGTATTAAATACATTCCAGCCTCCATACTGCTTCATTTGGATATTTCATTAGAAACCAGTGTTTTACAGCTGTTGACTCCAGTACTGTGTGACTTTGTGCTGTTGACTCCAGACAGCACAGAAAAGACATAATAACCTATTTTTATCTGTCTCTGATTTTATATTCATAATTTAAAAAGTATTTTACTGTCCTGGAAGGTGGCCTTTTTCACATTTGATAGTTGGACATGGTAGAAATTATAGCGAGATTTAGGGATCGGAGAACTTATACCGGGAAAAATTAACGAAGTAACGATTCTCTCGAAAAATATTCCGATTGAATCCAAACCTGAAAATTCAATTTAAAAAAGAGTACAAGTTAACTACCCCGAAATCTCTCTATATGGCGTAACATCAAGTGGTAGTAACATTGCGTTGTAAAAAATAAGTTAAATTAAAAAAAGTTAAAATTTAATGTTGGAAAAGAATTTAAATTAAAAGCTTAATTGTAAGATTTAGGAATTATAAACATTCTCTCAGAAGTTGATCCATCCAAATACCGTATCTGTTGAAATGTAAAAAGGAAAAACAAATGACTCACCAAATAGATGCCACTTAGTAGTTTATTTAGAAGCAGATAGAGCACTCACAGAATATTCAATCAAAAAAATCATCATTAATTATATTATTCACAATCTTCTTTTTTGCAATATCTCTTACAAGATAATTTTTGATGATAATTTAAAATATGAAAATACATTCAAAATGGTAGATGTTCAGTCCATATAGAATATTAATTGATTTAATTAAGATGATAGATATTCAATCTAAATTTTAATCATACTGTGTAAAAATGTTTGTTTGTCGAAATTGTCTTAATATGGTAGAGTCTATTTCTAGGTGCTAAAAGAGTTTTTTCATGAACATAATTTTTAGATTTGAAGTAAGTTGCTACTGTTGAAAGGTGGAACTTAATAAACGAAACAGTTCGTTAACTGGTCTGGAAAACTGATGAAATGACACATCTCCTCGAAAATGCTTGCTTCGGACTATTGAGAATTAACCACAGCTGGCTCTAGCGATAAGACATCGAATTGAATATCAGCGAACTTCGAAAATTGAAAATAGAAGTTGTCAGATAAATAAAGGAAGTTACTTAGAAACGAAAGATCTCATCTCGGCTCCAGATGACAAAATATAAATCTAAGATGTTGAAAATTTGATGAAACTATGGAGTTGCATCTAATACTTGAAAGTATAGTTATCTCTTGAAAGCCTGCATCTTGATGATCGCTGCTGTCAAACCAAATTTCTCCCTCTAACTGGAGAACTTCTTCAAGTGCTGGATAAAACTCAACTGCCGCCAGGCCAGAGGCCTGACAGCTTAAAAAATCGTTGTTTGTAAGTCAAGAGAGTCTGGCGAAGTGATTCTCCCTCAAATTCTCAAAGTACGATCTCTCTCTGAGATTTGAAATCTCCGCCAATCAGAAAACAGCATTTCCCACTGGTTCCAAATTTAACTGTCTCGCACGTAACACCACCTAACGGAATTTCTGTAAAAGCTCACCCACGCGGTCAAAGTTATATATTAACTGTTGACGACACGTCATTGCAAATGTTCCATGAGCTTCCATCTATCACCTTGAATCGGCCTGACAATGACATTACCTGTCGAGAGTCACTGACCCAGATACAAATGCGCAGGAAATAGAAATAACGCCTGCTTGTTTACCCGAAGCATCTGAGAATTTATCAATGGCGTCTCATAGCGAATCTCGACGAACTTCAAAACAAAATAAACGAAAGTAATAAAAAATCGATAACTGCCAAACTTATGGATGAAAATAAATGAAATTTTAGCAATCGAATTAAATTAAAAAGTTCTTTCCACCAGATATGTTTTGAAAGTAAAAAATTTTAATTTAAGAAATTTTGAAAAAGTAATTATTATACTTAGAAATTTTGAAACGATATATGAAAGTTTCGCGATTCCGAAAGATTTTGCATTGATCAAAATTAGCGAATCTGAACTTTCCAAAAGTAATAAAATTAGCTAATTAACCATTTTTTAATAATTATTATTAAAAGGAAATACGCTATATTTTGGAATAATTATTAATTTTATACTGTCTGTTATTTAAGAAAAATGGATATTATTTAAAAGTTAGAAAAAGTAAGTTAGAAATATTTTTATTTTAGATAATTTGAAATGAAGTTTAATTAATATTGCAAAGTGAATAAAATGTAAATTAAATTTGAAATGAATATCCTAAAACATATGTAATAGAAAGATTCTGAAATTAAATTATACTCTCACCAAAAGTAAACAATTTAAAAAGAATGTTTGATTTAAAATGCAAAAATGAAACTTAGCTTAATTAATTTAAATCAATTTAATGAGTTTAATTAAATGGATGAATAAATTAAAGTTAAATATTAAAATACTGAACAAATTAAGAGTAAAATTTTAAATCATAACAGAAATCATTTGCACTTACTGTTAGGTTGGATAAACTGAAACTCTAAGATCATTTATCACAAAATCATAATCTAGTTACTTTGACAAATTTTGTATTTGAAAATAATTGATACATAATTCTAATCTCCAATGAAAATAAATTAAAATTAAAAAACATATGAATCTGTATTATAATCATTACACAGATTGCTGAGATTATAGTATACAGAACCTTATGCAGCCTAAGGCTCCTATAATAGGAGCTGACGCATATCCATTTTGTTTCGCATTATTCGGGTCTCAGTTCAGCATCTCAATCTCCCGCTGCCGGAGCTGGGGTTGCCTAAGGCCTCGTTCCTCCACCTTCTGAAAGAGGCTGGATATTAAATGGCGGAAATTAGCTTGGTTTTTCGACTTTGAGACACATATCTGCGAGGATGCGTCAGCCTGTATTATAGGAGCTCTAATGCAGCCTACTGCTTTGTGTCACCTAATAAGAAAACTTCAAGATCTATGTATATATATATTTTTTTTTTAGATGTAGATATTTTGTATATATCAGCATTTTCCGTTAAAATAATTTATATATAATTATATTTGTAATATAATGGGTGCTTCATAATGTAGAATTCTCAGATTTGTTTAAAAAAATGTGATTGATGTTTAAAATTATATCTGTATAATCTATTTGTTTTATGTTGTACACTTATGTTTGTTCCTCTTTTTGGTCTGTTCAGATACCTTTAGAAGAATTACATAGAATTAGAGTTGTAAATATCCAAGACATTTACAACCTTTTAGACATTTTGGAGACAATTAAAAAGGAACTGTGCAATCCTGTAAGTTTTTTTATTTTCTCTTCATAATTATTGATGAAATATAGTAATAAAAAGATGTTATGGCATAATCTATTATTTATTTTATTGTTAAACTAGCTAACCCGCCCAGCGTTCCCGAGCCCAAGATATTAATAATCTGTTTTATACGAATATGACTCAAATCTGTAAGACTATCGAAATCAACTCGAATGAGGCAAACCCCGTCGTAATCGGGTTCATAAAACCCAAGATCGGAAAGTGCATCCTGGTGGTCGAAAGTACAACTAAAATATTTAAGGCTATAGATATCAAGTCGAATGAGCCAAACCCCGTCATAATCGGCCCATAGAACCAGAGATACTCCTATAGTTCCACCTTCCACCGCCAGAGGGCACAGTCTGTTTTTGAAGAGGCCTTTTCAGAACACTCGATCCAACCAAATTTCCTAGTAGAATTGAAATTTAACCACAGGTAAACATTGCCAAAATAGCAGAAATCGCGAAAGTGGGTTATGTAAACGATCAGTTTCGAAACGGTTAATGTAGATATTTTTTATAACTCAATGGTGTGTTTTGAAGAAAATGAACGTGTCAATGATCTGGAGTCTACTGTTTGTCCGTACTCGCATTTCCCGAGCGATGCCGATTTTTAAATCTGGATCGAAAAATGAAAATCGCGTGAGTGAGTTTTAGAAAGGCTTTTTTTCAGAGGGTTAAAATTAAAATTTTTCAAAACGGATACCACATTTTAAAAAACAAAGGGATGTAGATTAGGCGCAGTATTTTTAGTTTTTCGTATCTTGTTTATAAATGCCAATTCAGATTTTTAAAGATAGGAGAAATAGTTAAAAAAGCGAAATTGACTTATGGTAAAAAACATTTTCGAAAAGGTTAGCATGATTTTTTTTTAAACTAAAGGTTTCTGCCTAAACCCGATAGAACATAGATGTCTTTAGACATGTTTGCTTTTTGTTTGGTTATTTTAGAGAGCCGATGCCAGATTTTATGTAACACAAAAAATCGGAATTCGCAAAAGAGAGTCCTGCGTACAATTTTTTTTGAAGGGTTAATATTCGTATTTTTCAAAAACAAATACAGATGTCGAAAAAGGAATAAATGTAGATATTGTCTGGTATTTTTAGTTTTTCGTACCTTTCTCTGAATCGCCAAAGCAAATTTTTTAAAATTGCCAAAATCGCAAAAATCGCAAAATGGCATACAGAAAATACAAGTTTTCGAAGGGTTAATTTTTGTATTTTTTAAAACAAAAGGTGGCTTTGAAAAGGGCAAAGTCAGCTCTTTAATTTGGTGACCTTCGTTTTTCTGTATATTTTATATTCCGGTGGATGCAAGGCTTGGAAGACGGAAGAAAATAAAAAACATCAATTCGATGCTTTTTGATTATTTTTTTTGAAAGGGTTAAATGTAAATTTTTTTCAAACCAACCAGATCGTTTGAGACATAAATGTATGTTCTTTCAGAATATGTAGACGTTTTTTCCGTATTTCTAGCCGTTCGCCCATGGCAAATTTAGAAAAACTTAAAAAAAGAAAACGGCTTTCTTTCTTCTGTTCCCGCAGATACGGATATTGGTGTCTGAGCATGCACGAGCTAGCTTCGGAAGAATGACTTTTTTATTTGTGATCTTTGATCAGTTTTTAATTAATAACTACTTTAATTTTCAAAATTTTAAAATTCTAAGGCTCAGGTACACCAGGAGAGGGTTTGGCCTACCTAAATCTAAAATTTCAGGCTTCTAGGTGGGCTAGATTTTGCTAGCCATCGCCAACAGACACACACACACACAGACAGACAGAGCGAAACTTTATTTTATTAGTATAGACAAGTATAAATCAATAGTAATAAAAATCTGATTATCATTAAATGCAGTAAAATCAGGAAAACATGATAATTATATTGAATTCAAAATTTATAATGTAATTTTACGTGACATATATAGTTGTATTAATTTTGCATGTATGTGTCTGCCACAAGCAAAAAAGTTTAGTTGTAATCTCAGAAAATCCATTCACAATGCTAGTTTTCAGTTAGGGATTTATAGGTCAATGGTATGTAAAGTTGTCCATGAATGTTGGAAACTACTTGTAAATTATAAATTGTTTAACACCTTTTAGTGCGGAAGTCGACATCTAGGAGTTGGGTGCTGTAGACTACATTAAGCGTCTACAAAAGTCGCTTAGGCGTTCACGTCGTGTATTGTGCTCACTGTAGTGCATCATGGGCTTAGCAGTGATGACGCCTGCGTAGTGCAGTAATTTGGCTATAACCAAAACCAGTAACTTGCTTTTCGTATAACCATAAGATATGATTTTTAGTTTTGTATTGGGTCGTTCTGAAAGTCGTATCCCTTTGGGAAAATCAGTTCGTACCGGAAAATTCTGCCCGGTAATCAGATAAATAAAATCGCTTTTTTGGTCAAAATATTCTGCACAGGACATTAACCCCCCAAAAGTAATGCCACACTGAAAGGGTTAACAAAATAAACAACTGAAACTGATCAACAGATTCTTTAAGCAACAAATGGTGCTCATGTCAAAGTGTATTGAATGTTTTTCATGTTGTGAACAATTTTTACCTGACTGCATGCAGAAATTGAGGAAAAGGTTTTTAACTGTGGACAATGTAAGAATCTTAATTCTGTGATAAAATGGAAATGGGTTTATGGATTTAAATGTGGTATTAAAATGTTTGTTTTGACTCCCTGAGTGCCATAGATTATATAGCCAATGTTTCTTGGAATAACCGGATATCTTCAAAATGCTTGTTCTATTAAAAAGTATATTTTGAAGTTATGAAAATATAACAATTATTCACTGCCAAACATAATAAAATGTCAATAAATATAAATAAAAAACAAATGAATTAAAGAAAAAATTAGGAATAATTCTACATGAAATCATATGGCTCTAAATATTGAAATAATTTGATTATATCATAAAAAATGGAATCCTTATGTTTTTCTTTTTTTTTCTTCTGCACATTCAGGTTTTTTTTTTTTTTTTTTTTTAATTGTTACTTGTTGTATAAAAAATCTTTGAGTTGTTAAATTAATCTAGTAATATATATATATGCTAGGAAGAGGGGTCTCATTACTTTTTCCCATCATCTTTCTGAGTTATTTTGTTGTAAGCTATCGCTGGCAGTTACTTTATTTCTTCATTTTCTAGTGTAATCATGGTTAGATGTTATATCATGTAGACACAGAGACAAGCTCATAAAAAGGACCTCACTTTTATTCCTTTTAAGATGCAAGATGGTCTTTTCAAGTCGTGCCTGAGTTCTTCTAGAGAGTCTATATTATTTTAATCCTACTTAATTCTGGAATTGTGCCCACAAGTTCTGTGCATTTACTTAGCAATCCATTTATCGAAAAAGCCCCAATTTCCCGCATTTGTTGCTTTTGTTTCTGTAATTCTGATTTTTCCCAGTAGTGGGCAAAAGAACAAATAAGACCTTTAATTTAATTGGATTAGGATCATGTTTGATGTGGTCTTGTGACTGCAACAGAGTTTGGTGTCAGCCCAGTTTCATCACCATCAGCAATTTCTAATCTTGACATTAATTAGAATTTATGGCCTAAAAAAGTTGGACTGAGAAAAGTTAAAATCTAGAAAAATGCTTAAGTGATACAAAAAGAAACAACAAAAGGCTTATAAAAAAACCTTTTAATGATCAACATACATTTCAACTCTCATACAGTGCCATTTTCAAGAAATATAATGATAAACATAGTATTCTCGCAAATTGATGATAGTTGATTTGGCTCTATTGGGCCTATTTTCTTACAAACAACATTTTTTAATTTTATGGATGGTTTTGCTATCAGGGGTTTATGAAATCCCGTTCACCAGAGCAGATAGAACGTTACAATATTATATAGGAATGACCACTAGAAAGTTTAAACAAGATTAAAAGAGCATATGGCAGATATCAAATATGACAAGAGTACTACGAGAGCACTGGCACGGTTACATAGCACCAAGACAATAAAAATTGATTTTAAAAATAGTAAAATAATTTATCTATCAAGAGTCTACTTCCTATCTATTATCCTTGAATCAATAGAAATCTACATGTGTAACGTAAACATTTGCAATGAATCCGCCTCATTTAAATTGCCTAAAATTTGGCACAAGGTATTTTTCCATTTTAAAAAGCAATAATGAAATATTAATTTTCTTGATTACATTTGGCTACTTCATGCACCTGCTTTTTTTTTCATATATGATCTCGTGATTCATGTTTTCAAGTTTATTTTCCAAATTTGCGAGAATACTTTGTTTATCGTTATATTTCTTGTAAATGGTGCCATATGAGCGTTGAAATGTATGTTGATCATTAAAAGGTTTTTTTTATAAGCCTTTTGTTGTTTCTTTTTGTATCACTTAAGCATTTCTCTAGATTTTAATTATATTTAGTGATCTTATTTTGTGATTATGAGAAAAGTTAATTAGAATTTACAGCCTAAACATAATAATTGTCCAACTGAGAAAAGTTAAAGAGATTGTGGCTTTGAGTGATCATGTAATGTAAGCATGTCAATCAACTCATATTTTGGGAAACTAACTTTACAACATTTAATATTCTTGCTACTGTGTGCTAATCATCATTAAAGATGTTTGTGGTGGGTAATTTATTTTCATATCCTTTTATATATATTTTTTTTATCATTTATTCAAAAAATTTTGTAACTACTCTATCTATTGGTTAAATTTTGGAGACCTTGTATTATTAAAACTATTTGACTATTTTTTTTTATTATTATTGATCACATTAATAATTTAGTGTATCATGGTGCTGGCAGAATGAAATCCATAAAAGGTGGGATTTTAGAAAAGATGTTCTTGTGGTCTGCAACCTAGGCAGCATTTTTTTTTAATTTGAAAATATAAATTTGAAATAAACAAATCTAAAAAATTTTTGTCCAAACTCCTTATGCAAAATAATTTTAAAACAAATGAACATAAAAAGCAATATAGAGATTTAACAATTAAGAAATATTACATATCAAAAATAAGTTTCTACAGGTATTTTTCAAAATTGAAAATTTGAAATAAGAAATTGAAAATGAAAAGAAAATTTTTATTGAAAATGCTCATATTTGTTTGTCAAGAAATACCGTCTTCCACCTTCCTGGTTTAACACAATTCTCATACATACAAAGCAATACTGAAATTTAAAAAATGAGAAACATGAAAACTAAATTTATTCGAGTCCTTTTTAACCACTTCAACAGCCACAGAGATAAGGAAATAATTTTATTACCGCTGACTTATTTTGGGACTGCTGTTGAAGTGGTTACAATGGAGAATTATAGTAGGTTTTTTTTTTTTTTTTTTTTTTTTTTTTTTTGTCAGGAAAGTTTTGCCCTCTAGAACACCCCATTTAAGATAATTGTTTAACACATAAATGTAAAAAAAAAGCTAAAAAATGTTTTGACTGGGAGGAAAAGTGGAGGGGGGGGGGGGGGCAGAACCTGTGTGACAAAAACATTTTAGTTCCTTTTTCTCTTAGTATCTAATTGCTTTAAATCTCATAGGAAGAAAAAAAAATTAATATACAGGGTTATTCTAAATGATGGACCCATTTTCAAAAAATTGTATTTATTAAAGTACAAATCCAAAAAGAACAATCTTTATACCAATGAAAAGAGGAAGTTTCAAAGTTTTTTTTTAAGACATTATAAATGTTGAATGTGTCCACCGTTTGCTGCACGGCAAGCATCTACGCGATAGCCAAACTCGTCCCACACATGAGAAAGCGTATCTGCTGTTACTAAGTGCACGGCTTAGTAACAGCAGTCAAAGCGGTGATGGTTCCAGTAGAGGTTGCGCAGAAATAGGCCACGATTTCATTTCAGCAGATACGCTTTCTCATGTGTGGAACAAGTTTGGCTATCGCATAGATGTTTGCCGTGCAGCAAATGGCAGACACATTGAACATTTATAATACATTAAAAAAAACTTTGAAGTCTTTTCCTCTTTCTATTGGTATAAAGTAGGGGTGCACAACCTTTTTAAGCGAAGGGCCACTTACAAAAATGACTGGGTTGTCGAGGGCCACCATCAGTAGAATTTTGTTTACAGGAGGTGTGACGGGGGGGCTAGCCCCCTAGGTTCTTTCCTTCCCAGTCAACGTATTCAGTTCTGTTGGCAATGATATATCAACAGTTTACGTTTGTATTTATACAAGAGATATAGCTAAGATTATTTTCAAAGAGTGAAAATACTCCTTGACTTTATTTGAGGGAGTAAATTTAACTTTAAAGATTGCCAGTGCCGAAAAAAAATTCTGCTTTCAAGAATGAAGGTGGAGAGGAGGAGAAACATATATTAAATTGTACTTCTTAACATATTCAGTCATAAAATGTGGATATCAAGTAGGGGTGCACAACCTTTATAAGAGGAGGGCCAGTCACAAAAATGACTGGATTGTCGCGAGCCAACATCCGTAGGGTGAACAAAATTTTGTTTTGGGGAAGGAGGGAGAGAATCGGCCTAAATGTTCATAAAATTGCTAATTTTATAAAAGGAGAGTTAGCTCCCTATACTCAACCACCTCCTTAGTCAGCATAACCCATTTCAGTTGGCAAGGATAGAAAAATCTTGCATTTATTTTCCACGTGTGATTGACAATATTCAGTTTTTTTCCTAGTGATTGACAAAATTCACGATTTTTACGCGCCCGTTCGGCGAAATTTACGATTTATACGCACCTGATCGGCAAAATTCGCGATTTTTACACGCCCGATCGGCAAAATTCGTCATTTTTTCACGCCCGATCGGCAAAATTCGCGATTTTTACGTGCCCGATCGGCGAAATTTACGATTTATACGCACCTGATCGGCAAAATTCGCGATTTTTACACGCCCGATCGGCAAAATTCGTCATTTTTTCTCGCCCGATCGGCAAAATTCGCGATTTTTACGTGCCCGATCGGCGAAATTTACGATTTATACGAACCTGATCGGCAAAATTCGCGATTTATACGCACCATATCGGCAAAATTCACGATTTTTACGATCCCGATCGGCAAAATTTACGATTTTTACACGCCTGATCGGCAAAATTCGCGATTTATACGCACCCTATCGGCAAAATTCGCGATTTATACGCACCCTATCGGCAAAATTCACGATTTTTACGAGCCCGATCGGCAAAATTTACTATTTTTACGCTCCCGATCGGCAAAATTTGCGATTTTTATGCACCCGATCGGCAAAATTCGCAATTTTTACACGCCCGATCGGCAAAATTCGTCATTTTTTCACGCCCGATCGGCAAAATTCGCGATTTTTATGCATACGATCGGCGAAATTTACGATTTATACGCACCATATCGGCAAAATTCACGATTTTTACGATCCCGATCGGAAAAATTTACGATTTTTACGTGCCCGATCGGCAAAATTCGTGATTTATACGCACCCTATCGGCAAAATTCGCGATTTATACGCACCCTATCGGCAAAATTCACGATTTTTACGAGCCCGATCGGCAAAATTTACTATTTTTACGCTCCCGATCGGCAAAATTTGCGATTTTTATGCACCCGATCGGCAAAATTCGCGATTTTTACGCAAACGATCAGTGAAATTTACAATTTACACGCACGCGATCAGCAAAAGTAACGATTTATTCGCACCCGATCGGCAAAATTCGCGATTTTTACGGGCCCAATCGACAAAATTCATGCTTTTTACGCGCCCGATCGACAAAATTCGTGATTTTTACGCAGACGATCGGCGAAATTTACAATTTACACTCACCCGATCGGCAAAAGTAACGATTTATACGCACCCGATCGGCAAAATTCGCGATTTTTACGGGCCCGATCGACAAAATTCATGATTTTTACGCGCCCGATCGACAAAATTCGCGATTTATACGCACCCTACCGGCGAAATTTGCGATTTATACGCACCCTACCGGCGAAATTTGCGATTTATACGCACCCTACCGGCGAAATTTACGATTTATACGCACCCGATCGGCAAAATTTGTGATTTTTACACACCCGATGGTTGAAATTCGCGATTTTTTGCGTCCGATCGGCGAAATTGATCCACGGGCCACCAGTAATCCGATCGCGGGCCACAGGTTGTGCACCCCTAGTATAAAGATTGTTCATTTTGGATTTGTACTTTAATAAATACAATTTTTTGAAAATGGATCCATCATTTAGAATAACCCTGTATTTTCAAAACCATCTGAGAAAAGAAAATTTAATTAATTAAAATTCAATTAATTCCACGAAGGGGAAATGACTGCCCTCTCCTTCCAGACAATCATGTAGTGTTTTTATAAAACTTAAAAGCTAAATTTTGTTTTCTATTTCTTTTTTATAGACAAGTCAGTTCTTCAAGCATTTAAAAGTGATTGCAATTGACTCAGTTACTCATCTTCTTTCCCCATGCTTTGGAGGTAAATACTTAGATGGACCAAGTTTTATGGGTACCATTGCTCATTTATTCAAAGTAATTTGCTCGGATCATATGATAGCTATTCTGGTATGTCATCGTAAAAGTTTTTATTTTTCCCTTTAAAACATCTCGTTTTCATAATTTGAAATTTTAAGATAAAGTGTGACAAAATGTAAATTCTTCTATCTATATTATAAAGTACAAATGTGTCTGTATATCAGTAACATTATGCTCAAAATTAACACTGGATGTCATGGCCTATACTATTAATCTTTTATCATGTAACTTCACTTCTAAATATTGCATAATTCCAATCTTTACTCCACCGAACAGTACAAAAAAGTTTACTTTCAAATAAAGTTTGTTTGAAAACTGTAACTTAATTTATCAATGTATGTTATTTAAAAAAATAATTTTTTCTTTAATCTGTCAACGTGATGTAACAATAAACATTTGTTTGCTTCAATAATGTAAAATAAGTTTGCAGTAGCAATAAAGGACTCCAGTTAAATTAAAAAAATAATAATAAGGAAAAAATGGCAGGGTTTTACCACATCTGATGATTTATTGAATTTAATTATTTAAAAATTAACAAAATGTTATGTACCGCAAAAGAAACTTAAAATCACAAATTTAACTGACTATTGTATTGCTAAATGAGTGATAATATTGGTATAATAATTTGATGATTTTGTAAAACCAAGAAGCCAAGAAAAACAACATTTTTATCAGTGCAAATGTGATTTATGCCTCCAAGCAGACATTTCATTGCTATTGATATAATATTCTTTGTAAGTGGAGCATATATATTGATCTTTTCAGTACAGAGTTTGGTTGTCAGTTTCAGAAAATTTATGATGTATTTTTCATCTTTAATAAAAATATTTAAATTTTCCTCTAATTCAATATATTGAAGTGCTTTGTTTTTTATGTTATTCACCAAGCTTGAATTAGTTCACAGGAAGCTAAGCTGATTAACTAAGGTTAATAAATTTAATCATTGTGGCTGTGCATATATAATGTTATCACTTTAGGGGGGGAAGGGGAGGGGGTCTGGCACTTGATATCGTAAGATATTTCTATGGGGAGGGTGATATGACTTTTAATACTGTTATCATTTTTAATCCAAAGAAAATTTTCTTTTTTGGAACTTTTTCTTTACATCAAAATAGTTTTATGTTTTTTTTGTTGTTGTTGTTGTTTAGTCTTATCTATTGTTAGGAAAATACAAAGTTATTATTAAAGCCATTAACTGATTTTAAAATCATTTCATCCCTAAATATGGAATACCCCAATGTTCGGCATTCCTGTTCTTCTGCCATATACGCTGTTGGAGAAACCAAATATGAAATATGTTTGAAATGGTACTTGTTGTGTTTACTAGTATTGAAAGAGAAACATTGTTGTCCACCTGTTTTGTTGATAAGAAGTTCTGCTTTCATCTTCCCCATGCAAGGGGCAAGTGCATAATGGACAATTATTAATATTACTGTTGAATGTATTACAAAAAATATGAACTTTAATGTTAATGCATTAACATAAAAATAAGCTATTTTTAAATAGTAACTGTCTCTTTTAGATGTTATTTGATATAAAGGTATTTCATGTATAATAGTGTTATTTTATTGACTTTATTTGACTAAATTTGGTTTTATAAGAGTGCTGGTAAATCTGAACGAGAAATAGCTCGGTTAATGAAGCATTCTAAAACTGCTATTCACAATGAAATAATTAATTAAAAGGATTCAAATAAAATTAAACGATCTGGAAGAAAATGAATTTTGACAACACAGGATGATTGACAAATATTTCTATTATCAACTCAAAAAGGTCTTTCAACTCGAGAAATTTTGAACCGTTTCAACAAAAGAACCTCACACATAACAGTTTGGAAGAGTCTGAAATTAAATAGTAATGCAAAATATATGAAACTGTTGAAAAAACCGAGGTTAATGAAACATCATAAAGAAGAAAGACTGAAATGAGCTGAAAATGTCATGGGACAAGATATGGAAACAAGTGATATTTTCAGATGAAAAAAATTCAATCTTGATGGTTCAGATGGTTATAAACACTATTAACATTATTTAAGGAAGGAACCAAAACAATGCTTCAGTCGACAAATGGGAGGAGGATCAGTAATAGTTTGGGGAGCTTTTAGTCAGGCTGGATTATGCGATTTAACTCAAATTTTGGGATGCATGAACTCTGCACAATATCAGGCTATGTTATATGATCATTTGATACCATTTGGACCTTTTTTAGGTGGTGCTAACTGGATGTTTCAGCAGAACAATGCTTCTTGCCATGTGTCTAAATACACCCAACCAATGGTTTAAAAGTAAAAATTCATGTTTTGTCATGGCCAAGTCGAAGTCCAGACTTGAACCCTAAGGAAAATCTTTGGGGTGCATTAAGTCGCAAAGTTTATACTAATAATAAACAGTTTTTATCTGCCAATGAACTAGAAGTAGCAATTGTAAAATAATGGCACAATATTTCTGAATCTGTACTTAATCACCTGGTCACTTCTATGAAAAACAGAGTGTTTGAAGTTATAAGGAAAAATGAAGGACCAATATTGTATTAATTTACATAATATTTTTGTTTTTAGACAAGTGGTTTTATAATTTGTTAACAGTGTATTTTTCAATCATTGCTTGTATTTTTGTTAACATACTTATTTATTGCATTATTCAAAATTATTGCAAACTAATTTTAATAAATATGTTGTATTTTGATATCTCGTGTGTTTAAACTATAATTAGAACCTTTATTTACTGCATAATTTTCAAAATCCAAGTGATCTTATAATTTCTTAACGCACTGTAATATCTCAATTATGAAGGAATTTTTACATCCTTTAATTAATGGTATAAAAATAAATTATTGCTTATGCCATATTTAAATTTATCCTCTTAATATTTGATTTTTTAAGAAGTAAATTAATAAAGAAAAATCATAAAAGAGTAAACAAAATAAAATAAATAAATCATTCTTGGCATTTTATGTATTATAATTAGCAAGTTCAAACAGTGAAATAAAGGGTGATTTTTTCATTTTAGACTACCTCTCATGACACATTTTTCACCTAATGAAGCTCATTGCATAGAGAACATTATCATTTACCCATTTTGATTGAAAGAAACCTTAAAATTTACACAGAAATCCAGATTAACTGGATATGTCAATTGGAGAGGTGAATGTTTCATATTATTTTTATCATATTCATCTTCTGCTTCATTTTTGGCAGTTGTGCTTGTACTCTATAAAATGATATACTTCCTTGAAAAAAATCATTCCTTAAACATAAGACTTTTGTACTTGTAGATTTTTTGCTTATTACATCCTTAAGTTTACTCATAATACAGTTTTCTGCAAAATACTTTTATATTGGATCAAACATTTGCTGACTAATTCCTTATTGAAACAAAATTTTCATTACATCCTAGCACACTATAACAGAGTTCGACTGTACTTTTTATTATAGAATTTTTTGTGTGTGTGTTGTTGTATATGTGTGTTTTATTAAATAACCTAATTTATATTATATTTTGTTATATAGGTGACAAATAATACAGTTCAAAGTGAAAATCATGATGTCAAGGCAGGCCTTGGACCTAACTGGAAGTATGTGCCATCAGTTTCTCTCTGTATAAGTAAAGTAAACGATAGCAAGACTCAAAAACTGTCCATCATGAAAAGCTGTCGGAATGTAAGACAATTTTCTATTTCTAAATGGTAGAGTTATAAATATTCCTATCCATTCTTTGTTTAAACAAAAACACCTTACATTATTTCCCCCTTTTTTTTAAAGACTACAAAAAAAGTGCAGTTATTAATGGATGTTTAAAATTAAGAGTCTTCAATCCAAGGCTCGTGGGCAATGTGTGGCCCACCATGTCATTTCGAATTAAAAAAAATATATGCGAGATCAAAACTCTTTCGAGGTGTCTTAGTATGATAAATCCAAAGATGCATGCAAACTAATGAAGCAAGGGATCTTTCATAGCCACATTGTCAACTGTTTTGCATTTTTTACAAGGGTTATAGCTGGACTATAGACAAACGCTTCTTATTCTTGACTAGATTCTTGCATCGAATTAAGTAAGGTCTAGCGACAAAAGCTATTCATTTTTAAAATGTAATGTTTCTTTGTTGTGCAGTGAAAGTTGACAACAGTGCATAAAATGACAAAAAATACATGAGGTCTATACTCTTTCTGGCTGGTTTGATTAAAGACACTCAAGTATGGTGTCAAAAGTAGGTGGTACTGTTTGAAAAAAAAAAAAAAAAGTTCAAACAACTTTTAATGTGGAGACGACCCCCAAAAACCAGGCATAACATTTAATAATAGTTGTTATTATGAATATATACCAGTATATTTTTCATACAATGATTTCAAATAGAATTAGTGTTTGGGAGAGGTGTGCCCTTTATTTCCATGAAAGCGTGTGCTAGCTCGTCTAGCTGTTTTAAAATGCTGCTGCCTGATGAATTGTTATCATCATTATTATTATTATTACAAGTAGTACTACTAAATGAGGTAATTGTATTGAATTTGCTGATGACAAAATTTAAGATTACGTGCAAATATAAATAAATTGTTTTTCTTTCGAGAAGAAAAAGTAGTTCAATATGAATTAAGAAGAAAATAAAATTTTCCAATTTCTCAAAGTTTATAGAATTTTCCCTTAGTCTGGAAACCAATGTGTGCATACATTTCTTGTCAATGCTATTTAACTTCAGAGTTAATAGTTTGACCTCCTTTTTTAACCAGAAATTCCCAATTCGTACCGAAAAAATAATTTTTACTTTATATATTCATGTAATGTCTGTCCTTAATTATGTCAAAAAATACTATTTGGAATTTCTAGGATGAATTCTGAATAAAGGAGGAGGCTAAACTGGCTACTCTATTTAAATGACTTATGGTGGCACATGGAACTTCAATATAATTTATCAAAGTAACCTTTGAGCCTGAAATGTTGGAGACCACTATTTTAAAATTTCCAATTTCATATACATAGATGTAGTAATATTAGGATTTATACAGTACTTACAAATTTAAAAAGGGTCAGAGTTATTATATATTGCCTTTATATCTACCCTACATATATAAAATCCTAATGAAACGATTTTATGAAACGACTGATTATGTTTCAGGGCTATTTTTAATAAAATATTAAACGCTTGATAGTGAAATTAATACCAATTGTCCATAAAAATCCGCGGATGTCAAAACTGGTAATAGAATTTTGAAATTGGAATTAGTTTTCGAGATATTAATTTTTTTCTAATTTTAAATGACATTTCTGTAATGATGGCAACTAATTACTCAGTTTTTTTGTGACAAAAAAGGGAAAAAAATTGTAAAGGATCCCGATAGGGATTATTGATTTCTTTTTATTTGAATCTACTTTGAATCTATATTCTTTTTACTTTGAATTTATCTTCTATTTCTATCATTAATGAAGACAAGATTGTGATTAAATTATGTTTTTCAGGAAAATTTGAAAAAAAAAATCACATTTCTATCGTCAGGATTCAATCGTCTGTCAGCATTTAATTTAATTTATTCGGTGCTTTTCCAGTATATGGGGCCTTGACGAAATAGGGAAAATAACCTTGGCGGAAAAGGAAATTTGGCAACATACTTTCTGTCAACTTATTCACTTTGTCATTTCGTATACAGAAGCATTTTTTCAATATTTATACAATTTGTTTAGCGTAAAATGTCATTTATCCTATTTTATATATAATCAGAAGTAATTTGTATAGAAAAAACAATAATAATATACGTATAATTAAAATACGCATATAAACAAAAAAATCTTCGAATTTGTTTCCATGGCTGTTTATGTCATTTGGCACCAAATCTCACTTTCTGATGCCCGAATTGCGCCAAGCTTTTTAAAAAAGCGTCAAGACCCCTGTAATAGAAAAGCCCCAAAAGTTCATTGGGTTTGTTTTCATAACTTTTGGCAACAAATCTATGTATATTAACGAATCTATCCCTTTTTGAAGCTCGAATTACGCCAAACCTAAAAGCAAAGGATCCTATACTGGAAAAGTACCCGATTTTCTTATGGATAATATTGAAGTGACATAACAAGGTGTAAAATTATCGCGGATAGCAAATTTATTTAAATATCTCATCAATTGATGCCGAATAAATGCAGACATGCATGCACAAAATATTTAATTAATTTCGTATGATAAATAATTATTAGAAAATTCGTATATACATAATAATTAAAATAAATAATTTACATATTTAAAATAACATGAAAATATGCATGATGGTGCACTAAAACAGAGAGAAAATTAAAACCTGTTACTGAAAATATCTATAACATAGTACTTTTCAATACCGTGGTTCTTAATGTTATTCACAAGCAGATGGAATTTTTCTCATCCTTAAACGCAAAGGAAGAATTGAATACAGATCGTTGTTATAAAAGTCCGAGAGGTAGCCACAATTTAAACCTAACGATTTTATACAAGCTGGTTTTTAAGTTGTAATTGATCTTACTTATCAATCCCGAAAACAGTCGTCAGTTGTCGCAACAGCTGTGTATGAAGCCATGATAATCAAAAAATGCCCCATTAAAACGTTAAAAGCATGGCAACCCAATTACAGATTTACCAATATTTTTAAAACAAAGCACGCTGTCATGTTTTTAGAGGCCTCGAAGTCTGAGCGGGGGTTGGCGAGCGTAGCTCGCAGGGGGTAGGCCCCCTAGTTTTTAAATAATATATTTTTTCCTCTTCATGTATTTCAAACAGTGACTGATATTTTGCTCCAAGTTTCAATGTCCCTTACCACTTACACAGCAGCAATTAACACATATGCATAGGCAGAGCAGTTGCATAGTTTTTCTACAGTGTGTGCGAAAATTCATATGGCACCTTTGAGAGAAATTTTTTTTGCATTACTCATGAATTATGGTATATTTTCCAATGTTATGTACATACAATATATTGCACCATGTTAGTTTTTAGCCCACTCTATTAATTTTCACTCTGTCATCAATATCTCATAAAAACTGTCACATATTTACATTATTAAAAATATTTATTACATAAGTTATTACTAATAATTTATATTGAATTTCATATGTTCAGTGTAAGTTCAAAACATTATACAGCTTAAAGAAATTTTTATCAGTTAACTGAATCATCAGTTTTGAAGGGAAAAAATTAACATGTAGTTTACTAACATTTCTAACTAAAGCTATTGACGGTTAGAGCTTCTTTTCCTTTTTATTTCATCTATCATTGAAATAATGGATGCAGTTGTTACAAAAATTATTTTAGAAAGAGCTTTCTGGGATAGATCATAATATTTTTGAACATTTATAACCATTTAAAGCATTGGAAAGTTATTTTAAAGCACACAAAAGGGGTATCAAATTATAACCTTTTTTAGAGATAATTCTTTAATTATTTCTAACCATTTAAGTGAAAAAAAAAAAAAAAAACATTTTGTAGAGACACATCTTAACAAACATAAAAAAAATTGTTTCATTAAAATTTTCTGTTTGACCTTGATGAGCGGTATGTAACGTAAAATGCTTATGAAAGTGTCAAAGCGAAAAACAAACCAAGCAAAATGAAATTGCAACCAACAAATGAAACTACAGTACAAAATCTTTCCTTTCAAATCTTCAAGGTGAACAGATATTGCTACAGGCCTTATCTGTTGAGAAACTTGGCTTATGAGCGACCAATCAGAATCCGCTTCTCCTTTTTGATTCTTGACATTCATCAAAATGTAATCTATGCAGCTCTTAGAATTACAAGGAACCGTATATATCTTGAGAGTTATTTTATTGTAAATAATCATTATTGTTGATTTTAATAATGTAACTGCTTTCATTCAGTATGGATAAAAAAATCATTTTAAATGCTTACAGTGGTGTAACTTAAAAATGTTTAATTTGTTGTGTTGATGCATAAAGTTGCATAAAACCATTTAAATTGAAGGGTTTTTTTTTTTTTTTTTTTTTTGGAATTGAAAGTAAAATATGTTCTTTAGTAAAGATGGATTGGGAAGGTGATTTTTAATTTTGATCTTGTTGCATTTTGGTAGAATTAGTGAAGCAGACATCTTTGGCCAGTGTTTGCTGGATGGCAGTTTCTTTGAAATCTGAATGTTTAAAAGGGATGTTGCTAAATACTCAGAGTATGAGGGGGGGGGGGGGGGCAGATTATGTTTTATTTCTTTTTCTTCTTTGTCATTATTGCATTTTTAGAAAATGAGAGTTAAAAAAAATGAATGAAAGAAAGAAAATAGCATCGTATAAGTTGTGTAGTAACTTAATTTTAATACAATTATAATTAATTTGAAAATGTGTTAGGATGAATTGCATTTGATTATAAGTGTATAAATAATATTTGTGAGATTCTTTTTTTTTTTTTTTTTTTTTACAAATCATGTTAAAAATATGTTTTTTTCTTATACAGGGTGTCTCTTCTTATTGTGTACTAATAGCTAATTTCTAAACTGTTAGTTTTAGAGGTATAGTTCCAATTTACATTAAAATGGTTACTTTTCAAATAGTTAAAAATTTTATATAATGCCTATGTCCTATAAGTTTTATTTAGAAAAGTTTCTAAGTGTTCTAACAAGTAAAACAATTCAAATTTATTCTTCAATGACCGAAACTGAGTTATCATACTTAAAATTTTATGAATTTTCAACATTTGAGTCACTAAAAATGGAAAAAACATGTTTTTAATACCAGAAAAGCTAAAAATACATGAAATTCAAAGTATCATAACTAGGTAAGTTTTTATCGGCAAAAATATAGTTTAACCATGTAAACTGATTTTAATGGTGTGGATTCATCTCAACAGAAAACAGTGTCTATACTTACTTTTATTATTTAAAACATTCTGTTTAAATGCCTTTTAATTAAAACGTCCGTTGGCAGCATACATAGCAATTAGTTATACATTATAAAAATAACAGGTTGTTGAAACCTGTTGCCTATACAACTGTGAAATGATGCAACCTGTTAACCAAAAGTAACTATGTTTCCCCTCCCTAAAAAGTTAAAGTGCAGCCGAGCGATACTCAAAGGAAGTCATGAATATTTTCAATGAGTCAAAAGACTGAACAATTTAATCAATCAAATAAGAGAAAACTTGAGGATTTCTCACACATATTTTATATAAATAATAATAATAAAATAAGAAGTGCAATGCAATTACTTTTCCCAAAAATTAAATATCAACAAACATAAAACATATACAATTTGTTATATTTATTTGTAGTATTTGCATTCTAAAATTTGAATTTGTAAAATGGAGTATAATTTCATTTAATAGCTTTAGCTATTCATTTGTTGAAGAACTAATTTTTAATTGCAAATTAAAAATTACTTTACACAAAAAATAAAAAACCACTTTAAAAATAAATATCAGATATGTATCACTGAACCCTGTAAACGAAATAAATTTAAATACAGTAGACTCTCTCAAATCTGCACAGCTTGGGACCAGAGGTTATGCGGATTTTAGAATTTTGTGGATTTCTGGTCACTGTTTTGTTTACATTTTTTAAACAGTAATTTGAATGTAATAATGCACTCAAAATTATCATGAATGCTTACAATAAAGTAAAATATTAAAATAACTATGGGAAATAATGTAAAGGTTACATAAATAATTAATAATACATGATTAAATATGCGTAATAATGATGAGATAAATTTTTCTTGAATTATTCAATGAAACTCGCCACATAAAGGTACACTAGTAATTTACATCAAAACCATAAAATTACAAAATTTTATTTGATGTTTGACCAGATTTAATAAACAAAAAAGCTTGATTAATACATAAATGTATTTAATAAAAAGATCAATCACCACTAATATCAGTGTTATCTTGAAAAATTTCAGAGATAAATTTATACTTCCTTTATGAAAAAGTAAGAGTTAAATGATATTAACCAGAATTAGATAATAAAATCAGTACAGAATGATATAAAAATAAAAAAGCTTGAATTTCCTTCCTATATCTTAAGTGTAAATTTCACTGTTTACATCTGAAACAATGTGCAGATTTTAGAAAATTGCGGATTTTAGGGTTGTGGATTTGAGAGAGTCTACTGTATATATCAAATCAGAACACCTAGAGATAATATACTTCGTTAATCGCTAAAAGATGTTAATAAAATAGTAAAAAAAAGTTTTATATACAAACTGTCTACATGTTTCAGCTTCACTAAAGCCATTTTCAAGACAAATGAAAATATTCTACAGATGCACGATGTATAATGCAATGATTTTAAGTGCCATCATTTAAGTATTTCACATTCTCTCAGATTACTCACGTTATTTTATTTTTACTTAGATGCTTATTTTCATACTCGTAACCATGGAATAACTCAACCCATAATTCTTGTCAGTTAAATGATACTGTATCGTTACATTTTGTATTTTCATGAGCCACAATTTCAATGGTTTCCCTTATAATGGATGGATAGCATAGATTGGAGGAAAAAATTATTTTGCTTTCATTGAAATTTATTTGGATAGCTTCTTCTTGATATAATCTTGCGAGTGCTGTGGTTTTCTATTATACTGTACAACAGCTGTGTGTGTCTTAATTTTCAAAATGAATTGGATCAATTTTAGTGCAAATGATAGCTTTTAATTTTGGAGACAGTTTGGCCACTAAGCAAATATTGAAACATTTAAGGTTATATTTTAATTTCTCAAAACAGCTTGAAAAGTATTGGAAGTGTATAAAGTTTTTTAAAAATAAAATTTGTTTTCAGACTTATTATTATTAACAATATCTGGGATTAATTTATTAATATGTTGTACCTTAAAACCATTATTAAAAGCAATTCTTTGAATATCATATAGGTCATTATCTAAATTATTTTTGGTACATACTAAAGTATACCTAAATCATATGACATATAATCATAAGACGAACCTTTTTAATATGTATTGAAAATAATTTAGATAATAAATTATATAATATTCATAGATTTGCATTTATAAAATAAGGCCTGGGTCTAGCAAGCCAATAATAAACATTTTCAGTCTTTTTTTATCATAACCCATGGTATCATGTTGAAAAAAAATATATTAATTTTTGAAAAGAGATTTTTTAAACATGGAAAAAAATTTATTGAATTGTAAAAACGTAATAGAGTATCAAAATGCTGCACAGAATTGGGTGAAGCATCAAGTAAGAGTTAATTAAAACCATCAAAGAAAATAGTAAAAGTGAAGTGAAAATTGTTCAAATGATAATTATTACAGAAATAATATAATAGCTATTGATAAATTAAAAGTTAATTGAGTGTTGCAGAAACAGTTTTAAAATACATTAAAAGTTATTAAAGCATAGATTATTTTTATATGCAGTAGAATCCAGTTATTTGGGACACTGTTTAACTGGGACAGCCATTTAAATGTAATGTGACAAAATGTCGAGAACAAAATTGAAAAATGTCATTAGCTTTACTTCTGATAACTGGGGCTAATGCTTCGTTGGAACAAATTATACTAATACTAATGTGTTCCAGTTAACCAGAATCTGTGTTTTTCATAGCTATACAATTCTTTTTTTATGGGTTATCAGGACACTCATTAAAGTGCGTGTTCTCATGATTCCTGCAATATATTTTAACATCACACTTGAACTAACCAAAAAGAAAAAAAAAATCTTAAAAATCCTTCAAATTTTGGCTAGGATGGAAGATTTTACCTTATTTTGTTTCCCAATGTGAATCCGAGTTATAATAATGTTTAGAAAGTAGTATTCATACACTTTTTTTTATTTTTCTTCTTTTAGTTATATTTTGGATGATATTCTTGCTCATTTAAAATTCTATTTATTTTTAGGGACTTTACAATGAAATAACTTTCTGCATTTCTGAAAGTGGAATAGATGACTGAATAGAAGTAAAAAAAAAAAAATACAAACTGTTTCATGAGCACTTATTTCTTTTTAATACTAAAATATTTTCTTGTGTATATTACATCATGTACTAATATTTTATAGTTATGTATTAATAAAGTACTTTTGATCATATACTTTCTTTTTATTTCATAGAATTTACACAAATCGCAAAACATGCTTAATTATTTTATCTGTTAAACCAAAAATACCTCTTATAATACCTATTTATATTTAAAAAGTAAAATCCTCTTCATAAGTGCAAGATTGAATTGAAAACTTATATAGCAGATAATGTGCAGCAATAGCTGATGTTGGTACTTACGTATTAATGCCACCGCAGCAGAATATATAGCGCCAATAAAGAGCAATCTAGTTGTTCGCACACGCACGTAGTTATCTTTTGTATTCCTTATTGTTTGCTGATTTTTGACGCCATTTTTTCGTGCTACGAAAGATTGGCGGCACTTAAAACCCACCAAATCTGTAGCTGCGGTAGCGTTAATACGTAAGTACCCTGATGTTATATTAAATTTATCAGTCAAAATTCCATTCTTCGCACTAGAAACATATATTTTCCAAAATAAAATAAAATAAAAATTTTATTTGACATGTTTACTAGATCAATAAATAAAGTTTTAGATATTGCTAATAAAGCAATGTACCTTTTTTGTTTACAAAACCGTTTTTTGTGTTATTCATTTACATTAAGGTCTATATTTTCTTTTATATTACCAAGTTCAGATATTCTGGTTTTATCATCTATGTAACCCCCTTCCCAAAATAAATAAAACATTATTTCAAAATTTTATGCAGTTTTAAAAGTCTAACCATTCTTTGAATAAATAAAAGCTACAATTGATAAATTTAAAATGTTTTTTGATGTGCAACAGGAATATGTGCAATTGATAGTTGAATGACCTTTTTACACATACACTGTAGCTGTAACTGGAACTGTGTTGTATTAATGGCATTTCTAGTAAATTGAATATTGCTGCTTTTCAAATCAAAGCGTAACAGTTCGTAAAAATCTTTAGTAAATAATAAAAATTTTATTTGATGCAGTTCACATTAGAGCCTTAGGTTCAGGAAAATCTACATCACTACTTATATATGCAATATATTCTGCATACCTTTACTTACATCATGATTCTGATTTAACTTGGAGTGTAGTCGAGGTTTGTATTAACCACTTCAACGGCTGCAGATATAGGGACACAGTGTTATTACTCCTAACTTATCTCAGGGCTGCCATTGAAGTGGTTGAGTAATAAAACACAGAGATTTGACTTTTATTCCTTTTTCAGTTCAATATTATTCCTTTGAAGTCAGGGCTGTTGCAGAAAGAGTCATGATGACTATTAGTAATTCATTTTACCAAAAAAGCACTCTTTTCTCCTGTAGGCCATTTTTATAACATATTTCTAATTTTTCCTACAAAGGGAGAGTTTTATTTTTTTCCCATCAATCATAATACTGTCAATGATTGGACTTTTCACTGATATGTAGGTCAGACCGTGCAGACCTTCCCAGGAAATGGCTCTCTCACATCTAGCCACAGAAAAAGGATAGTTACATTTACCTCAGCAATTTTTATCATAAAGTTAGTTAGAATTTGAAGTCTGGAAGTAATAAATGTTGGGCTGAGAAACAAACTTAAAAGGAGCAAAATAGTTTTAAGCATTCTATTTTCAAGTTAGAAGAAAAATTTGGGAATTTTCTTTTGAATTTTAAAAGTTTTATTATTTTTTCATATATGCTTTGAAAGACTATGCTTTCAAGAGTATTAAAAAGTTGGTTTGCCTAAACATAACCTGGAGGATGTCATTCTCAAAAATTTAATTGCATGAAGTGAAACAGCTAAAAATAATAAATAGTAGCATTAAAGATTACCAAATGTTAAAAACCAAGCATAAGTCATGTAGTTTAACCAAATTTCCAGTATTCAATTTATTTTTTATAAATTTCAAATAAATATCAAGTTTATCTTTTAGGTTACTGGTCAAATAACATCCTTTTTTATTTTTTATGTAAACCCAAGTGATTTAAACAAAATAAAATATGGTCTGCTTTATGAGTCTATTTAATGAATAAGTAATTTCAATAGCACCTTTTGTTAAAAAAAACTATTGTACTACACATTTTCATTCATATACACAAGTACATTGGGTATATAAACCACTGAATATTTTAATGCTCTTAATATATCAATTAATGATGGCAGCATGTAATAATGCAGTATAGTTTAACCTCCAAAATTCCCAGTTTTAGCTTAGACTTCCATGTTATGATTAAGGTAAACCACTATTTAACATTCTGGACAACGAACACTGTCTTATGAATGATATATAAATATTGATGATATAATTTAATCCTTAAAATTTGTAACATTTTCTAGAATGGCGAGGAGAGGGAGTATAAATCTACCAGGTTACGCTGTGGCAGACCATTTAGAATTCCAGACAACACTGATTTATCAATAGTGTGTAAATTAATTATGATGATATTCAATATGTAGCATAATCTGTGGTCTTGTCCAGGGCTCAGAAAAACTACTTTTTTATTCTAGCGAACTACAACTACTTTATCGAAAATGTTAACTACAACTACTTGTTTCAAAAAGTAGCAACTACAAACTACTTTTCAAAAGTAGTCACTACTTCACTACTTTCAGATTTTGTCAAAGGGTTCCATTTACACTAGACATTAAAGACATGAATTAAATAATAAAGCGACCCCTCGTTATATAGTGTCTGCCGGGATATAATTAAATAAATGCAACATAATCAAGGGCATTAAAAAAGATAACATACAAGAAAATGTTGTGTGATTGTCTCCAAAATGTTAATTTACACACACATTAAATTTCGTAGCAAAATTAAGAGAGAGATTATAATCTAGAAAATTACAGAAAAAAAACTTTAGATGCAAATAATAAATAAATCTGTAAATCAAGAAATTCTGAATAAGAAACCGGCGTTAAAACACCAAGACTTAATAATGAGTAAATAGACAAGTGTTGCCAGAAAGAAAATTAATTCATTTGGTGGATTAGTACTTTATTTTAGCAGCAAGTATCAATGGGGAAAGTCTATCACTTCATGCGATACGTTGTTATACACTGCAGCTGAGATTCATAAATTGTTCAGCAGAACAAATTTTGACAACGTGATTTGCAGAATGTTACATTTCTCACCCCCTGAAGTAGCATTAAAAGTAGCGTTGTTTCTCGCTACAAACTACGGATTTTAGGTAGCTTTCAATACAAAAATGTATAAAGCTACCTATTGCAGCCGTTCGGAGGAAAGCAGTTCCGGAAAATTTCGATATATTTTCACCGATCATGACCCCCAGACCCCAAAACCACCCTCCGTTCAAATATATACATCTCCATATATATATATCTGAGCTATGTCATACGATAACGCTCGTATTTATAAATCAACTTTGATGAAACTAATTGTGTGTATTAAGCTCACCAATGTCTCGACCGAGTTCGTTGGGTAGCTTGGTCCGCCATTTTGTTTCAAGATGGTGGCCATTTAAAAATTTAAAAGTAAAATAAATATACAAAAAAGTTAAAAATTCAAATTTATTTTTTAATTACGTGTTAGGCCTTGATGCAAGGATTCCAGAGCATTTTTTGGTTTACCTGTATCTTAAAAAATGGCTGAGATAGAGCAGTTTGAATTTCTAGGGTGGCTGACATTTTGAAACAAAACAGCACATTAACACGATTACTCGCAAATTATTTACTTTCATTGTTGTAATAATTTTCCCAATCATACGCATAAAACTATATATTCATATCGTTAGCGCCAAATTTTCGCCAAAATTGGCAACATTTGGCAAAATATCGCCAAATTTGGCGACCAAAATAAGTCTTCATAAATGAAGCCAATTCGGCAATTGCTCAATAATTTGGCGAATTTCTTATTCAAATTCAGTATTAACGAATCTTTTGCAACCGTTTCTTTGCATTTTAACTTGCTGTTTTCGTGTAACATTAGCTAAAATTTTAAAACAAAGATATAGGAAAGCTACCTTTTCCTCCCGGTACAGGCCGGAAGGACTTTTTTGTATCATGCTACTCGCTACACTACATTATTAATAATGTAACAACTACTGTAAAAAGTAACAGCTACAGTAGTTTTGCTACTTGTAGCACACTACTTCCGACCCCTGGTCTTGTCCTTATCTACATGTATCTGTCAATTTAGAAATTGATCATAGAATCTATGCACAGAATTATGTTTTTCTTTCACTTTTGAATTTATTTCTTCCTTTCATGTTTCATCAATTTCCTAGACCTTTTTCTCAACTCAAAATCTCGACATTCATAAAACAGAGTAATCTATAATCTAGACATTTTTTATCCACCACTTTCTTTTCTCTTTAATATCCTTGAAATAAAAAAATAAAGAGGATTTCTTGAGATGTTTGCAAATTTTTTGAATGATGGTAGAAATGGGATAATGTGGTTGACAAAAAAAATGGCATTATTTGTGGCCATTAAAATTAAAACCATATTTTCAGAAAAGGAAAGAGTGAAATCTCTAAAATATAAAGCACATATTCTTGAAATAATACTACATCCAAACACAAATACAGTAACGTCTGAATACTACCTAGTGAATATGGAATACATCTGCTATTTGGAGGTATTTGCTATTCAGGGATAAAAATACATAATAAATTCCCCTCCCCTGACGAAACTACTGATATTTTTGCGAAGAAAAATGTCTAAATTTGTCTAAAATGTCCAACATGAGGTCGGGTAAGGCCTGCATGTCGGCTCTGTGCTAATTGTTTTTTTATTGCAGGTCAGGTTAATCTCATTTTTCAAAAGTTAGTTCAATATATTGTTTCAGATGAAAAACTATATCTATAATAATAAACATAGATGTTTGTCTCTGCGTGTGCTGTTTTGTGAAGAGACTCCTGCAATGTGCACATATCTACAAGACTTGGCAGGAAGGTACTGCACCTGTTATGTCTGAAGTTATGCACTTTGTAGAAAGTGTGTTTCTGGATCTCCTAATAGACTTTTTAAATTGATTTTTTTTTTTTTACCTTTCGTGGCGAATTTTCTAATTAGTAAAAGAAATATGGTTTCAATTTTTTATCCCAATGCAGCAAATTTTGAAGAAATTAGCATTTTATCAGCATATTTTTGAGGAATTCGTGTATTTTCAGCGATCTTTTGACAAAATTTGTGTCTTTTCAGCGATCCTTTGATGAAATTCATGTTTTTTTATTAATTCTTAGATGAAATTCATGTTTTTTCAGTGACCTTTTGCCGAATTTCGCGTTTTTAAACGATCTTTTGACGAAATTCGCGCTTTTTACTGCGATCCTTTGATGAAATTCGTGCTAATTTCATCAATCACTTTACGAAATTTTTTTTTTTTCAGCGATCTTTCGCCGAATTTTGCACTTTTTACATGATTATTTGACGAAATTAGTGTTTTTTCGGTGATCTTTTGACGAAATTAGAGTCTTTTCAGCGATACTTTGATGAAATTTGCGTCTTTTCAGCGATACTTTGACAAAATTTGTGTCTTTTCAACGATCCTTTCACCAAATTCTTGTTTTTTCAGCGATCTTGAGACAAAAATCGCTTTTTTCCAGCTATCCTTTGACGAAATTCACGTTTTTTTTCCGCAATCCTTTCATGAAATTTGCATTTTTTCCGCGATTTCTTTGACGAAATTAGCTTTATTTCAGTGATCCACTGATGAAATTCACGGGGGTTTTTCTTGCACGATTCTTTAGCGAAATTCGTAGTTTTAGACAAATTTTCGTAGCATCGTAGTTTTTAACTCCAAATCGTAGCAACTATGATTTTTTCGTAGCAGTTGGCAGCTCTGCATCTCTGGAAATTCTGAAGTTTCTCCTATGTACAATAACATATGATAATACTGTAATAAAGTAGAAAATACCGAAATCTGCCTACAGAAAAAATAATTTTCGGTACTTCTCTATTATCCCGTCGACCACTTTTCATAACAAAAACTATTCCAAACTGTAACGCCAAATAAACGGGAGAACATTGCCATTGGAATATCAAAATAAATAAAATATAACAATTTAAGGACACAATTGTTATTTTAATTAATGAAGTAACTAATAAATCAATAAAGCAATGAAAAATACATGCAAATGTTGAATTAAAAACCACTTGATGACATAACAAACAGGTATAATGCTTCTGACATCAAGTAAATGGGAGTGCATTTTTGGCGTTTAATCTTACAGTTTGGTGATAGTTTTTTGCTATGAAAAGTGGTCGACGGGATAATAGAGAAGTACCTAATTTTCCTCTCTAATTTTGATTTCAGTTTCCCCACGAGCACAGCAAAGTTCCTCAATTCACAATGTGATTTTTCCACGAATAGCTGAATTCCGTATATATATATACAGTAGAGGGCCAGAAATCTGCACTGTTTGGGAGAGGACATTGTGCGGATTTCGGGATTTTGCGGATTTTAGGCAATTGAAAAAAATAAAATAATAATAATAAAGATTAAAAATAAATAAATAAATAAAAACATTAATAGCAATAAAGTATTAGATTATTAAGTTATTTTATTATGAATGAAAAAAAATTGAAAACAATATAAACAAAACTTATTTTTTGAACTTTGAAAACATTTGATCAATAGTTGTCTGTTTCAAAATTTTAGATTGTTCTAATTTAAGTTTTTTCTGCAAGTTATAAATAGTCATTAATTCCTGTTCAGTAACACATTTTTGTTGTTTTAAGAAATTAAGATATTTTTCCCCCAAATTCAAACCCTCTTCAAATTGAACTTTTTCAGAACTCATCTTCATCATCATCATCAGAATTGCTTTTGCGTGGATTTAAAACACTGTCAACTATTTCATCATCAGCCATTTAGTACTGTTCTTTAAGTTCATCCGAATTAAACATCCAGTCTATAATCTCATTTTCATCAAATATGTTATCATTTTTTGTAACAGCTTTTGCAAACAACAGTTCTTTGGCTTTTTCTTTTATTAGATCGAGATTAAATCCAGCAAATTCCTTGTCAATTTCATTATCAATAAACAGGGAGTTTGGCCATATATTATGCCATGCATTAGTTAATGTTGATTGAGAAACAAGATTCCATGATTCAGCCAGCAGATTGACACAGTCCATGAGATTGAAATGTTTTTTATACTCTGCTAATTTCAGACATGGATCTACATCAAGAATTTTTTTCATAAATTCAGTTTTGTAGTAAGACTTGAAACTTTTTATAACACCCTGATCCATAGGTTGGATCAAGGAAGTTGTGTTTGGAGGTAAAAAGTGGGCTTCTATGTTATCAGTCTGCAACACATCAGCATCTGGATGGGCTTTACAATTGTCTAAGACTAACAGAATTTTGCAGTCAGATGCTAATCCAATACCATTACAATGTTTTCGTGCTTCTTTAGCGAAATTGTTGAAAAACCAATCAGTAATGATATCTTGGGTAACCCATGAATTTCGGTTGTTCGTATAAATGACTGGGAACTGCTTAAAAATACGTGGAGATTTATCAGGAATAGGAAAACAATGTGGCCTTGCACTTTTACTCACAACCAAAGGTTTACATTTTAAAGTTCCTGCTGCATTACTACAGAGCAAAACTGTTATTCTCTCCTTGTCTTCTTTCACTCCAGATGGAGCACTCTCCTCACTTGTAACAAAAGTCTTCCTTGGAAGACATCTCCAAAAAAGGCCTGTTTCGTCCATATTGAAGATTTGGTCCGGAGATAAGTTTTCCTCAGAAACTTTTTCAGCAAAAGCATCAACAAATTCCTCGGCAGCTACTTTATCTGCAGAAAGCCTTTCTCCACATGCTTTAATATAACGAATAGCATGCCTTTTTTTAAAACGTTTTAACCAACCTGAGGAAAAATCACATGGTTCCTTAATATTCAAATCGGCATGAAAGTTTTTTGCTCTTGCTCTAAGTAGTGGTCCTGAAATTGGTACTCCATCGCTACGCCGTTGCTTGAGCCATTCATAAACAATAGAATCTAAATCTTTCGATTTCGAATCATGCAAAGATTTTTGATTCATGATTCCAGCATTCGTATCACTTTTTGTGTAGAATTCCAATATTTTTTTTTCTCTGTTTACGAATATCGTAAACTGTTCTGATAGCAATGCCGTACGTATCAGCTATATACTTGGGCGTTGCTCCATCACTCAAATTTTTAATGATTTCTACTTTTTGTAGCACCGTAAGTGCAACATGCTTTCACTTTTCCAAATTTTAGAAACTTCACAGGAAAAAAAAATATCGTAAAATAAATTAAATAATGATTAAAATACAAGATCTCGCACATGATTAAAAACAGCAACAGAAATGCATGTGCATATCTAATAATCTTCTCTTCACTTCAGCTCCAACTTTTGCTGCGTTCTTTGTAAAAATACGCCCGGATCCAGGCAGACTCTTCGCTCATTAGCGAAAGAAGATGACTAATCAGAAGGCTGCATTTACGCAAACAGCGAAAATTGCCCAAAAACGCAGGAATCTGATTTTTCAAACTCATTTTGCTAATCAGGGGAAAATCTGTCTGGTTTCCGTCATCGATGAAAATGTTCTAAATCGATCATTCGCTTTGGAATGACGTCATCATTTCTTTAACTTCGTTCTTTTAGCGCCACGGAAGAAAGATATTTAATGTTTACATCTGCAAGCTTGCGCGGATTTTAGGTCAGTGGATTTGTGGCGCTCTACTGTATAATATATATATATATATATGTATATACACAGTCGAACCCTGATTTAAGGAATCATTCGGGACTAGCAACTTTGTTCATTAAATCGAGATTATTCGTTAAATCGGGATAATCAAAAGAATTTATTTATACAATAGAATAAGTTTAAAAAAAGGGTATAAATAAAAAGAACAATTCTCACTTTTACCTTAATAATGATGTTAAACATTCGTTGCTTTAAGAAATACACTGTATAAATAGTGATTATTTTTTTTATGTACTACTATAAATCACAAGCATCATAATTAAGAAAAAATCTCATTTATAAAAATCTTTATAGATATAAATTATTTTTTAGAAACTAAATATTTTATAAATGTTTGTTTTCTTAGTTTAAATTTTGTATTCCAAGCTTCTTCATAATTTTTTTTCAAAGCTGTGAAAACAGTATCATCAACATTACATTGTGCTATCAAATAACGTTTCAAAGTATCCAAACAGCTAACTGCTTCTTTGAATGTTGCATGCTTTATCTCTATTTCATCTTCTTCATCCGATCCAATACTACTGCTATTAATTGCCTCGCTGTAATGTACATTTTCGAATGTAGATAGTCTTGCGTCACAAGAAACATATTCAGAAAATTCACAATCAGAAGGAATTTTCTCCCACTCAGTTATTGTTTCATCATTTTCACTGATGTAATGTAGATTTTCCAGCACATTTTCTGGCTGGAAACCTTCTTCTGAAAAGCAATTACTGATAGTGTGTTTAGTAACTGCGTTGCACGACTGTCAAATACCGTTCGAGAATGTTTAGAAAAATGTCCACCTTTCTTCTGCGAGTTTTCTTCCATATTATCAATAATTTTCCTGATAAAAAGTTTTCAATATTGAACTTTAAATGATACGATAATTCCCGTATCAATGGGTTGTAACTCAGAGGTACAATTTGTAGGGAGAAAAATCACTTTAAGGTTCGGAAAATAAATTTGTGGGATCAGCATGACACTTATCGATGAAAAAAAATTCCATTTATTGAAAACATTTTACATTTTTCGATTCAGCCATTACGCTAGCATATATTTCAAGAACGTCTAGAACAGGGCACAGAAACTTTGTCAATGGACATTTTAGTGACCTCTCCCACCCTCTACTGATTCATTAGAAAAGGGGATGAATGTTTCTTCGAAGTTAGTTAAGGTCATTCAACAGTTCTACATTCCAAACACTACAGAGCAACATACATGGACTGAAAGGTGAAAGTGGCAAGCCATTTCCGGTCCCAGGTTCACAGAACATTTATGCACATGAGCTGGGCAGGCCTAGTTGACCCAGAACATAGCACAGACCCATGATTCCGGCTGCGAGGGAGCACTGCCTAATGCAGAATTCCAAATAATCAGTATTTTGGAATTACTCGATAAAAAAAATTACTAGTCAAAAAATAGATTTTAAGCAATTTTTACATTTTACAAAAGCATGATGGGTACTAATTGAATAATAATAATAAATTGCGTATTTCATCAATTGGTCGTGGAATCTCAAATTTCGGAAATTGGTCGCAGGAAAAAAATTACAAATTTCATCAATTGGTTGTGGAAAGTAATTGCGAACTTCATCAATCAAATGCGAAAAACAATCATGAATTTCACCAATTGTTAGCAGAAGAGAATTGCAAATTTCCTCAATCAGTCGGAAAAAAATGCGAATTTTGTCAATATATTTCATTAAAAGTCGCAAATTTCATCAATCAGTCGCATGGGGAAAAAAGAATATGTAACTTCATCAATTGCTTCCGAAAATAAATCGCCAATTCCGTCAGTTATGCACAGAAGGGGGGGGGGGGGGGGGGGGGGGACAAATTTTGTGAATTTGTTGTGGAAAAAAATTGTGAATTTCATTAATTGGTTGCTGAAAAAAATTGTAAATATTGTCAATCAGTCGCAGAAAAATATACATTTTGTCAATTAGTTGATGAAAATTGCAGATTTTGTCAATCAGTCACAGGAAAAAAATTAGTCTGTTGATCATGGAATTTCATGCATTTAAATTATTATTTTTTTTTTTTGCTCTGTAAAAAGCAACAACATTTTAATTCCTTTTTTTATAAATTCATTACAAAAAATAATTTATATTTAAAAAGTAAAAGTAAATTATGTAACCTTTAATTCTTTCGGATAAGTGAAAATGCTGTAAAAGTCAGATTCCAAGCATCTTTGTAAAAAATATTTATAAGTATAGCTTGAAAAAAATATTACGATTCCTAAAATGATAATATTTGACTCCTGAAGAGTGTCCAAAACTCCTGAAAACTAACTATAGTCATCAAGCCTTAGAATGTTGGTGTCTATGCTTATAGGTTGGCAGCTCCATTAGGTCCGAGTTTCTCTTACATCAATCAAAATGACAAAACTAAAATTTTGCCTTACAAACGGCAAAAGAAAACTTGCTTTACAGCAACTAATTGATGATTAAATTTGTAGTATAGTCTCTTAATACAAAAACTACTCCCAATTCTGAGAGTGAACTGGGGAATGACAAGAAAATTGCGGTAAGTAATGAGAGTGTTACTGTGCAAGCACTAACACAGCAATTGAAGAACTAGAAGAAAGGAAACTGCCATTAAATAAGATCATGTTTCTGTATTTTCCTCTGCAAATAACTTAAATATAATACAAAGCTCCACTCAATACATCAAAGTCTACTCAAAACTTTCTAAGATGTGGCACAGTAATGTACATATAACAGATGTTCCATGTAAAATCAGCTGTAGAGTGTAGAGGTCTGCATGTGCCCCAGCTTTGTTTAGTCATCACTCACATGCCAGACCTGGACTTCATTCATCTCAGAGAAACGATGATCTGACTCGTGCAAAAATCAGTGAAACAGCACAACAATTTTTGCAAAAAAAGAATACATTTTTAAATGTCTACAATTGAAATTTTATCTACAATTAAAATTATTTTTAAAGAATAGTACATACATTTCTAGGAAAATTTTTTAAGTACAGTAAAACCTGTGAAATAGAACCTGTGTATGATACAAACCTGTCCTAAATTGAAAAATGTCTTGATATGTGAAAAATTAATGTAATAATCCATGTAAAAAGGATATAATACATTTACAACAGATGATGTACCTGCTAAAGAATGGAACCTGTCTATAACAGATTTCACTTCTCTAATTAAATCTTCATTTGAATGTAATTGTCTAAGTCTTTTTTTTTTTAAATTGGTGTTTATCTACATAATTGTCTAAGTGATCATTAACATTATAGTTCTTTTGTATTCCATGCATTTCAAATGAAATCTGAAAATAAAATCTATGCATAAGTAAGGGTTGCTTTTTTTAATAATGTTACTTGCAGGATGTTGTTTCAGAAATATTGGCATGTTTTGTAGAAATTCGGTCAGGCGGGGCAGAAATTTTAACTTTTATACTTGGCCATGTCAAAAAAAAAAAATTCTTTGAGTTGCGCCGTGCCCAGAAATTTTGGCCCATGCAGACCACTAACCAACTGCCTGGTGAGTATGGTAAGATGTTCTTTGTATATTTCTAGTTGCTAGAGTCCTGCATGGGTCAGGCACAACCTAACCGAAACCAGAAAAGCCCATCTACTCTAATCTGACAAAAAAAAAAAAAAAAAAAAAAAAAATCCTCAACCCTGCAGCATCACTCAATACCCATAATAACGAAAATTCATGTCATATTTTAATACAATCAATGGCTATAAAATTACCTTTTATGAAGAAAAATTAATTTAGATTTATACTCATCCATATAATTTTTTTTTTTTTTTTTTTTTTTAATCAAAGAATATTTTGGTCTTTCTTTTGAAAAATCGGATATACTAAACCTGATCACAAAAACCAAAAATGAACTAAAAAAATATAGAGTCAATCCAATTTAGAGTTAAATGGGATTACCTGACCCAATTCAGGACTGTAGCTGCCTGTAGTACCATGCTTAACAGATAAGGTTGGCCAACAGAAGATCAATCATATTAATAATTGGAAAAAGTCAGGAAAAATACTTTGATCAATCAAAGTCAGTTTTATACAGGACACTTGATGTATATGTATGAAAGATAATATATATATATTTTTTTTACAGCTGCTAATTTCATGTGAAAACATTAATAATATATTTAGGTTTTTCTGTTATTTAGTATGTTCAACTTGAAATCGCTAACTGAATGATGATAAATAGCCAATCAATGATTATGTTACAAGAAAGTAAAAAAAATTGCTTTATGTTTTAAAATCTCTATCTCATGCTGTTATACCAGCAACCGTCAACCAGTTGTCCAAAGAAAAATCTGGGCATTATTTGAATCTTTATGTTTCATTAATAATAAAACAAAAACAATATTCTAAGGAATTCTTATATATATATATATATGAAAATTTATTGTTGAGTGAAAAAGCAATGAAAATTATTCAGTTTTCAACAACATATTTGTGCAAGACATTTTTATCTCCAACAGCAATTGAAACTTGATAGTGATCTCTGCTTAAAATAAAAACTGCTTTGTATCTTGCAGTAACATCATTAAAATAAAAATTAAAAAATCTATGAACTTATTTTGAAAGTGCAGGGATAACATCACACTAAAAATGTATAATACTTAGATAAGCTTAAATTATGTTGTAATAACTAAACTAACTTTAAGAATTTTGTTACCTTTAAAATTTTTTTATTAAATATGTGCATATCATATTGATAAAAATGGAAGTACTCTGATCAATATCATACCAATGTATTTATGTTTCTTAAACAAAAACAAAAAAAAAAAAAAAAAAAAAAAAAAAAAATCGCGTTAGTATTTTGCAGGATTTTAAGTTATAATCAAGTTAAGTCTGATGTCCAAAAGGTTTGCGACTGCTGTATTACACAGAAAAAATTCTATAAGCTGCTTTCTGCTTTGGATATAGTTGTGGGTATGCTGATTTTTACACTTTAAAATGACAGAATCTTAATACTGGTATGTTTATAGGTTGGTATTTTTATGCATATTAAGTAAATTTCTAAAATGCATAACAAAATGTGATACTTGGTGCAGTATAAAAAATTAACTTCACATATTCTAATAAAAGTAACTGTCATACATAACTGTCATGCATTTATTCACAATTTTCACAAAATTAAAATTGTCTTTTATATAAAAAAGCTCTAAAGTTCTTGAATAAAGGCACATACTCTATAATATACAAACTAATATTACATATGACACATCCAAAACATAAAATATAAAAATCTTCCAGAAGCTTCATTTCTTGAAGACCACATCAGAAAATTAAAGTAGCATCAAAAAGCAGAGGATACCATTCTGTAACTTCACCTCTTGAAGCCAAAATTAGAAAAGAAATCTAAAACAAGAAAATATAATGAATCAGAACACTAATTAACTGATAACTTTAAAACAAATAATTAAAAAAATAATAAAACTAACATCCACCATTGCCTATTTTTTATTATTATTTACTTGTTGCATGCAGTTGAAGTATTCTAGAGAAAACAGTCTGGCACAACAGAATGATTTTTGTGGCTGTTTTGTTAAGTTCCAATCCAAGGCAACTTCTACAAACAGTCTGATAGCTTAGCCATGGGCTCCCCCTGTATGTGATCTTCACAGACTTTTACATGCACTATTTTGAATGCACCCTCTTTAATAATTTATTTTTCCCTTTCTGGACTTGTTATGTTATTGACACACTATCTTGACAATATTCATAATGATCGACAGCAATATTCAATTTATTTATGAAACAGAAAATTATTCACTCCCATTTCCAAATACCAGTGTCACTCAAACTAAAAATGGCTTCTCTACATCAGTCTATAAAAAAGTTTCGCTGCCTCTCTACCACTCTATAGTAAAGTCATCCTTTTAGCCAAAATGGCCACTTTTATACCTTTGTAAATAAGGCTTATACATGTTTGCTCTGATCCTCACTCGCTTAATTCAGAAATTCAATATTTTAAAGCTATTGTTATTGACAGAGATTACAACCTTTTCATCATTGATACTGCCCTATTTAAATTACAGTTTCCCTATTTCTAAAGTTAACCTCAATCTTCATCTCTTTCTAATATTAGCATTTTTTCACCTTACTTTCCCAAATACAGCCTTCCCACTGCAAAAATTCTTCTTCTCTTTCTAATATTAGCATTCAACTGGCTTCATTAAGTGGACATTTCGTGAACCAAGCCTCCAAGAAAATACGGCTTCCATAAACATTGCTGTGGGAGACTTATTTTCTTGGAGGCTTGATTCACGAAATATCCACTTAATGAAGCCAGCTCGATTCCAGCTGAATATGCTAATTTATTTTGATTCAGATGTCCGCCCCTCCTTCTCCCATTTTTTTTAATTGTTACATACTAAATTTGCAACATATTAAATGGCTATAAAGCCATACTTGAATTCATACTTATTTTTAGGTATTATCCCAGTCAGTCCCATAAAAGCAGAGAAGGAGCTGAATGCAGTTAAACTGTATTCTAAATATGGGTAAAAGAAACCCTTTTCAACTGTAAACATAAAAATTAATGCTTTAAAGTTCATTTAGACAATTAGATACGTAAATAAGCTCAGTTCCTGTCACATTATGCAAATCACGTTTAATATGTGATCGCGCTTAATAAGCAAATTTTGTCCATTAGCTTGAAATGCGTCTTAACCGTTGTGACTGTATTACTAAAATTACTTTAGAATGTGAAGGAATTTAATTTACATCAAAATTCTAAAACTATCAACCTCATTAACATATTTGTTGCTGTTTTAATCTCAATAGCAGATCTGTAGGCATGCTCAACTGATGAAATGAGTGAACTGAACTTAAAAACTCTTGTTTTTTTGCTTCATTTCTTTTGAGATTTGAAGCATGATAATATGCAGAATATGCGCAAAGTTTAGATGTCAGTAAACAGTTTTCACTGGCATATGTATTTATAGAATTAAATGTTTCTTTATAAAATGACCATCCAAATTGGAATTATAACAAAGAAGTGACCAACTATATAAAGGTGATAGAAACCAATACAACAATGTAAAAATATTTTATAAATTTTATTTTGAGGAGTAGATCACTGCAAAAAATTCCACTTATAAGAATCACGTTAGATTCTTGTAAATGGTTGATTCTTTTAAGTGTGAAAATCCCAATGATTTTAAAGTGCATTTGTTTCTAGAATTTCAATTCTTATAACTAGTATATAAAAATGGTGGTTACTGTATTATCTGTGAATAATATACATTTTATATTAATAGTTATAATCAATTAAAAAGAAATCAAACATATTAAATGAGAACTTATAAATGCAGTTAAAAGCAGGTATGGCTAATAATAATAAACATTGTATTAACATACATTGCATGAGAAAAACAAAATTAATGCTTACAGCACAAATGTCAGATGCCTATTCAAAATCCTTTCATATGGTATCTCATTTGTCGTTCTGCTTTTTTTATTTGCTTAGAAAAAGGGATGTTGATAACAGAAATAATATATAGGATTACAGAAGCAAGGCTAAATTGATTATAAATCCAAAGCATTGATTTTTTATTATATATATTTTTTTCAAATTCTCTAGATATTTAAACATAATTTAAATTGCACCTTTTTATGCTCTTTTAAGAGTAGCATATTTTTATAAAATTATTTAAATTTAAATTTTCAAGCTTTCACCCTTGTAAAGAACAGTGAAATCAAATGTGCAAAAAAGCGAAACTTTATGTATCTAATCACAGGAAAGAAATACGGAGAAACAAATCTACAAACAATTACTATCGAATAAGAGTTAACCTAATCTTGGAACTACTGTAACTGTAAATTTAATTCTTATTAACTATGTCAATTCTAAAAACATTTTCCGGTGCTTTTATAAATTACTAATACAACATCATTTATTAAATACTAACATAATTTTTATAATTTATATATTACCTGTGAAATACTTTAGAATACTTAAGTTGAGTCACTTTGACTTTGTTCAGCAACTTTTGATACACTCAAAGAATTTTCCTTCACAAATGATTCAAATCGCTTAAGGTGAGATTTTAAACAGCTATTTTCTTCTTTTAAATGTTCAAGCTGCTGATTCTTTTCTGCCAGTCGTACTGAAATTTCTAGTACTTCATCTGAAGAAGTTTGGTCTCTTAACAACGAAGCCATCTCCTCAGCCTAAAAAAATAATTACATTCTAAGTGATATTATAAAATTTAAGCAACACACTTTTAACTCAAAACCAGCTGATTTGCCCGGCATTGCACGAACCCGGGATAATAACCTTATATATACCTAAAATTAGTGTTGAATTCAGACTTTTTCTCCAGGGGGAATTTCTGCAGCTGGGGGGGGGGGGGATGTTGTAGAGTTATGTTAGTGGGAGAGGATTGCACTTCTAGACCATTAATAATAATAAAATCCCAAATCTTCTGGGGGAGGGGACATTTCAATGTAAAATTTGAACAAAATCAGTTTGTTAAATATGAGATTTTAATTAAAAAATACAAAACAAAATTTCATCCAGGACCCTAACTTCAGTGCATCTGCGACATCTGTACCAATTTAATCAAAATTGTTTGGGTGCATCGCATATTGCTAAATTAATTAAATCCATGACTATTGTTTCTTTCTTAGATTAAAAACAAAAAAATTGAATGCAATACAATTATTTGATCAATCTGAAATTTTTTTCTTAGTTCAGGCTATACCGAAAACAAATATTTTATAACAGAAAAATAGCCAAAAAAGGACTGTTTCTTCAGCAGTTGTGACAGCTGAAGTTGGATAAAATGTAATAATCTTAATTTTACAATGATTATGCGAAACACCACAGAGAACACACACTATTTTTATATAAATAGGAGATATTTAAAAAGAAAAACAGAACTGATAATCTTCACTAACGTAATGTCTGAAAAAGCAAACAAATAAGTGATTCAACAAATCTTAAAAATAATATTTCTTAATATAACTACAAAATGTAGAAAAATATTCTGGTACTTCTCCATTATTCCATCAACCACTTTCCATCAAAAATACTATTGCCAAATTGTAGCATCCACTAAAGAAATGGAAGAATGTTGTCATTAGATCTGAAAATTAATTAATGAAATAACTAATAAATCAGTAAAAGATCATTAAAACTACATTAAACGTCGAATTAAAAATCACTTCATGAGATAACAAGCACGTGTAACACATTTGATGTCAACTGAATGTGATGCCACAATCATGCATTTTTGGCATTAAATGGAAAGTGGTCAGTGGGATAACAAAGTACCAAAATTCTTATAAAATCGTATGAAATTGAAGGGTATATGTATTTAATTTGTTTGAAAATATGGTTAACGTTTCTCAAACTTTGACGCTGTTGTTCATTACAATACAAATAAATTACACTTGAAAACATTAAAAACCTGCCTCATCTGCAGATTGTCTAATATTACTGTGTAAAAATTTCTCCATCTTTACATAAAAATTGATCAGCTTAAAACAATGGATGCGTTTTAGAAGATATGAACTTGAAACGAACAATGATTAAATCATATTATCACTTATAGATCTTCCCTAATCATGTCCAGTACCAATTGGCATATTTTAGAGAAAGTGGTTTGGTGCAAAATGAAATATATTTGTAAACCAGCTTTGTATTTTTTTATGATAAATATTTCACAGCATCCTAGGTGATTATTTCCTTGCTTGTCATTCATACCAATCTAGGTTGTGGACACAATTATTGAATATTAGCTATTTATACTTACTAATTAACTTTTAAAATTAAAATGAATCAATTGTAAACTAAAATTTGGATCCACATTAAATTATTATCATTTATAGATCTTCCATAATCAAGTCTACAGCCCATTAGCATACTCTAAATAGCTTAGCATGGTTTGGGGCAAAATTAAATGCATCATTGGAACCAGATTTGTTTTTTATGATACAAATATAATGCTAGGTGATCATTTCTTTGCTTATCAATGATACAAACCTTGGCTTTAGACCTGATTATTTAATATAGGCTCCTTACACTTACCAATCAAGTTTTTAAATGAGGTGTTGAAAACCAGGGTGGACTATGCTACATTTTTGTGAAAAATGAGTTTGAAGTATAAAAACATTGTACTTCATGCCATCTATTGGTTGTATAATGATTTTTTTTTTTTTTTAATTCTGAAACTATTCAAATGATAGAACCTGTTTAACAGATGGCCCAATGTAATTTGAATATCAATTTGCCAGTGCAAGAGTGGATCAAGTGAATCAACAAGAAAAAAAGTTGTTTAGTATGAAAGTTTAAGGTGACTTAAATAATAGTTTTATGGTTTATTGGTCCATTCTAGCAAAGCCAACTTAAATACCGTATGCTTGCTGAAGAAGCATGATTTCCTCTGGCACTGAGAGAACTTACCTAACGAAGTTTGACAAAAACTTGTACAAATTTTGGAAGATATTTTTCTCGAACTCACAGATGGCAAGGTTGGTCAGTTCCGGTTCTGAACATCTTTGTCTTCCCAAAAACTTTTTTAGCTATTGGAATGTGAAAAACTGCAGACTGTGGCCAAAAGCATTCTCTATCTGTCCCTGATAAGTTTAATGTTTCTATATAACCATTTCTTAGCTTATTCCAGACAGACCAACAGACAAATTTTAATGTTATTTTTTACAATACATCGTTTAAATAGTCAAATGAACTTGGAAATAAAGAGTTTTTCTGAAAGTCATAGACAGGCATTCAAATTTTATGTAGATAATAGAATAATTCCTATCAATGTTTGTGAACAGTGTCCAATTCAGAAAAACCTATTAGATATCTTTTGGAGCGGGTCATTAACAAAAACTTTGTTGCAATGCTGCATTCTAATCAGGATTTGCAAAAACTCAGATCACCAGGCTTTTCTGAATTTCTCTTAATCACATATATATTGTCTAAATATCTCAATGTTCTATTTCTAAATTACCTATATTTTGCTTGTTCTTTAATAATAATAATAATAATACAAAAAGATCAATATAGTAATTTTTGCAATTAAATACATAATACTTTAAAATTTAAATAATATGTCATACACATACCATTACGTTTGTGATAACAAATGTATTTCACTCTCCCCCCCACCCACCCCCTCCCTGTGACTGAAAAAGAAAAAGATCTGAAAAAGTGCATCAAAAAGGGCTGCAAGGGTCACTGGACACTTAAAATAGTTTTAAAAGGCATGATTGCATGAGGATAATGTTCCCTGCTGAATTGGCCTAGAGACAGCACTAGAATTTTACCTCTTTTTCTAATTCTTGTTTTTCTTTTTCTAATGTCTTGATCTGATTTTCCATCTCTTCACAAGTTTTAAGGAGGTTATGATGCTTTCTCTCAAAACGACGAGCATTTGATATCAGCAACTTGCATTTGTTTTCAAGATCCTGTACTTTGGATTCGCCATTCTGAAATGAAACAATTCAAGCAATTAGCTATTTTGAGGCAATATTCAATACTGTACCATGAGCATGCATTGCAACAAAAGTTACATTAAAAAAAGTTATTTATAATGTAAAATTGTTTAAGAATCACGAATTTAAGTTACAGTTTTTCAGCTATGTTTTAATTATACAGATATTCAAGCAATATTCAATACTGTACCATGAGCATGCATTGTAACACATGTTACATTTAAAAAAAAGTTATTGAAATTGTAAAATTATTTTAAAATCACGAATTTGTTAAGTTACAGTTTATCACCTACATTGTAATTATACAGATATTTAAAAGACTGACTTTGCTCTAGCGTTATTTTGTCACAAAACACAGGACAAAAATGTGGGATACTTTTTACTAAATAATAGACATTCTCAGTGCAAAGGTAAATGTTTGATGATGATTAAAAACTTGAGACTGCATGAAGTTATTTATGGGTTTGCGAGATGGAAACTTTATCACCTTCAGCAAATTTAATTCAAAAATCTAATCAGGGCATTCCAAAGATGTGAACAACTAATCCCTGATCCAGACTTTCGAGAAGGCAAAAACTTAAAAAAATAAATATAGAGGGTTTAAAAAAAATAAATGTAGATTTAAATTAAGAAAAAAGATGAGGTTTGAATGCTGAAGTTGGCACAATTTTAGCAAGTGTTTCAGGAGCCCCATAAAATAAAAGGTTAAAGCTGAGGTGCACTTTTACTTATTTTGGAAATATATGTCATGAATTCTCTGTGAAAAAAAATTAAAATTTAATTAGAGAAAACCATGTTATGTAGAATTTGATGAAATAATTTTTAATATAAATTTATAATAAAATCTAATTTGTGTGAATTAATCTGTTTAAATAAAATTTTACTTTTCTTAAAAATGAGTATCTCTCTTTTCTTGTTGACATACTGTACTTTATTTAAAGTTTAGATTGATGCTGATTTGGGTTGACTTTGATTAAAATGATTACATATAAATATATTATGATTTGTAACTATTTTTATATCAACATATTCATTAAAAATATTATTAGAATAAACAAAACTGAAATGATTTCATATTAAAAGAATAAATAAATAAATAAAAATAAAGCTGAATAAATGTAAGTAGCAGCTCTGTACTCACATAAACATCTCAGAGAAAAAATAATAATCATGAACAATTAAAATTAATCCTATACCTGATTTCCATTAGACAGATCCTCTTTTAGCTGCTGCATTTCAGACAGATCATCTTGCAATGACTTTACTTCCATTTCTCTTTTCAAAATGGTAGTTCTCATTGAATTGAAACGAGCATCTAACTTTTGACAACTGCTCTGTAGTTCGTGCGTTAACTTATTGATATCACAGTTAATGGAAGCAGTACTATCACTGCAGAGTGTTTCATTCAGATAACTTATTTCACCTAAAGCAGTCACATTAAAGTAATTTGTACATTCTTCAGACTCATCATAATACTTATTCAGTTCAACTACATGTTTAAAAGCAGCTTTGGCTAAATTATCAAGCTTTGATTCCAAGTCTTTCTGCATGCTTATATAATGTTGTAAAAATGAATGCAACTTTTTATATATGTCATTGATGTATGAATCTGAGTCTGTGATATTATCTTCCCACTTTTCAAGTTGTGACAAGAATTCAGATCTATATTTTCCAATATCACTATGGCATTCTGTTTTTTTAATTACTTCAGCAAGCACATTAACAAATTTCTTTAAAAATTCCTTGAGGTTATTTGAGGATTTGAAACTAGAAGTGTCAATTACAGAATTTGTATTGTTCTTATAATCTATATTTGACTGAGATTTAAGAACACAAATTTCAGCCTGTAAAGATGAATTTTCTTGAGATAATTCCTTAATTTGCTTTGCTGAAATCTGTCCATTATCAGAAATTTCTTTTCTTAATTTATCAACTTTCTGGACCAATTCTTGTATAAAAAGAGAGCTTTCTACATGTGATTTATCCTTCATTTGCATATCTCTTTTTAAAATATGCAGTTTCTTTTTTAAATCATCTCTCTCATGACTTAAAATCTCCTGAAGTTTATCTGATTTTTTCAGTTCTGCTTCAAGTACACTAATTTTATCACAGTATTCTTTTATTTTATTTTCAAGATTTAATTTTTCTTGAGTTAAATTTTCTATCTCTAACCTTAGAGATGAGCTTTCAGAAGCAAGTTGATCACATTTTGTTTTATAACTATTTTCAACTTCAAGCATCTGTGCCTTTTCATACTTCAGATCTGCAATTTGTTTTTCTAAATCAACTTTTTCTGCAGTTGCTTTGTCTAATTTATTTTCAAGATTATATGATAAAGAAATTTTCTTTTCCAATTCATCACTAAGTATCATCACTTTCATCTCAAGATTTTTTTTTTCGTCATCATATTCTGATATAATTTTTTTTAGCTCAGCTACAGTTGATTCATTTTTCTGGATGCTTAAGTTCTTTTCAATAACAGAAACTTTAAGCTCTTTTATAAGTTTAGTTGAGGAACAAATTTCATTTTGTAATTTACAATTCTTATTTTTCAATTCAGCATTTTCCTTTCTGTTACTTTCCATAGAATCTCTAAGTTCTTCAATAGTTAACTTTAAATTAGAAATTTCAGTTTCTTCCTTAATTATTTTGTTATTTGTTGATGAAATTTCTTGTTGTAGCCTTTCAATTTCACTAGTCTTTTCTTGTAGATTTTCTTCCAATTTTTGTTTTTCTGAGTAAGTATTTTGCAGCTGCTCTTCAACATTTTCTAGAGTCGTATTCAATAAGCTAGCAGATTCCTCTAAATTTGCTATTTTGCTGTTTGATTCTTTTAAACGAGAAGTCAAATTATTTATCGTGCTATTTAGATCACGAATTCTGGCTTCGAAATCTCCACATTTAGCTATTAAGGATTCATATTCAGACATTTTCTCTGAACTAGTTTTTTCACACTGAGCCATTTTTTGTTCATTCAATATAACTTCATCCTTAATCCTCTTATTTTCAGATAATAGTTCTTGATATTGTTGTCTATATTCATTAAGTTCATTTAATTTATCATCAAATGCCTTCTGTAAATCTTTGGATCGAATGTTTGTTTCTAAAATCTGGGCATTTAAACTTTGATACTCATTTTCAAGACATAAATTCTTTGTTTTCAAATTCTCTAATTCACAGTCTTTTGCAGTTACTTTTTCTTTTAATTCACACAAACATTGCTCAAGAACTGAATGCTCTGAAATAGTCTTTTCATACTGAGCTATTTTTTCTTCTTTCAGTATAATTTCTTCCTTAATCCTTTGATTTTCAGAAAATAGTTCTTGATATTGCTGTTTACATTTATTAAGTTCATTTAATTTATCATTAAATGCCTTGTCTACATCTTTGTACCCATTGTCTTTTTCTACAAATTGGATGTTTAAAATTTGGTACTTATTTTCTAGACATGAATATTCTGTTTTCAGATTATCTAGTTCATACTCCTTTACATCTATTTTTTCTTGTAATTCACCCAAAGATTTCTTAAGAATTGAATGTTCGAAAGTAGTTTGTTCACACTGAGCTATTTCTTGTTCTTTCAATATAATTTCATCCTTAACTTGCTGGTTTTCAGCAAGTAGTTCTTCATATTGATGTTTGCATTTATTAAGTTCACTTAATTTATCATCAAATGCCTTCTGTAAATCTTTGCATTTATTATTTGTTTCTAAGTATTGAGTGTTTAAACTTTGGTACTCATCTTCTAGACATGAACATTTTGATCTCAAATTCTCTAATTCATACTCTTTTCCTTTTACTTTTTCTTTTAATTCACACACAGACTGCTCGAGAGTTGAATGTTCTACACCAGCATTCTCTAATTCACTTTCTAGCATAACAATCTTCTGACTAATACCAATATTGGTTGCTTTCAACTGCATTATTTCTTTTTCACAGTCTGTTTTTGACATATAAAGTTCAGCCACAAAATGAATCAAATTCACAGGTGTGAAAGCTATGTGATCTACACCAGGCTGGGATTCACATTCTGTAATTAAGCATTGTTCACATAAACAGAAATTTTCAGAGAGTGCAGCACACTCTGACTGAAGTTTCAAAATATCACACTCCTTAATATTGTCACAGTCAAAAATATTTTTAAGTACAGAACACAGTTTACTAATTTCAAGAACTTTTCTCTCCCAATTTTTCTTTAGGATAACAACTGAACTTAAATTTCCGATAATTTCATTAACACGCAAATCTAAAATTTGCTTTTGATTTCTTTCTTCCATCAATGAGTCTTTAAGTGAATCAATTTGAAGTTGTTTATCAGTATTTTCTGATTTAAGTATATCAATTTCATTCACCAACACATCAAATAGATCTTCTGTTTGTTCTTTTTCATCATTAAAAGATTTTGTCATGAGTAATAAATCTTCTAATAATGAATACATCAAGTTTTGCAACAAGCTGAAGTGTCTCTTGTTAATATTATAACTTGATACTTTAGACAGTAGGTACAAGAAGCTTTCAATATGAATGCATGTTTCTGAAGACATAGAAGGGTGTTTTTCTGAATAAAAATACATCAACTTCTTAACTAAATGACTAATAAGATTTATATTAACTGAATTTTCATCAAATTTTGATAAACATCTTTCATGCAAATTAAATAAACAATTCACTATCAAGGGAACTTTAGCAGCACTTATGTTATCTAAAATTGTTCTGATTTCAAATATATCTAATTTTTTTCCAGAGCTCGCAATTGAACTACTTAGCTTTCTTTCTTTATGAAGTATTTCAACATTTAATGTATGCAAAAATAATAAATAATCCATTTTAATTATAACAGGCTTGTGTAAATAATGATAATCAACATTATCATATTGCTTATAACATGTGAAATGTTGTTCAAAGTTTGGGGTTTCTGAGTCAATAAAAGATTTAACTGAATTGAAAACCTTTTTCATTTTAGAGGCAATATACAAATCCTTATAAGTGTTAATTAACAAGCATTTTTCAAAATATGAATTTACATCATTTGCATCACACTTATTAGACAATAAGTTTATCAAATTAAATACATCTTCACGAGATTCACACGTAGGTTGTAAGAATTGATATCCAGACTTTATTGATTCAAGAGTTATTTCTTTAGAATGCAGTATGATGTATAATTTTCTCATATAATTGAGTGTCACATGCATCTTGCTAAAGTCATCAGTAGCAACCAGCTGATGATGAACTAAAAACTGAAACAAATAAATTAATTACAAATATAAAGTATCAAAAAATATATATTTTACAGACAACTTTACAATAATTTGTTGCGATGAAATTAGATACAAAATTTTCAATTAGATTCTATAAACTACTATAATATTGTTACTAGACATTGTTAAGTTTCTATTAATAAAAGAAGGTAGTTTTAAAAGCTCTTAAAAGTAAAAGGTAAAAATAAGAAATTTTCAAAAACCTTTCGGGACTAAGAGATCTCAACATTAAAATATTCAAGTAAATAATCTAAATGTCAAAAAAAAGGAAGTTGTTTAACAGAAAAGATAACTAAAAACACTTTAACCTTTAAAATATACTTCCAAAAGCATCCATAATCAGAATCTCAGAAACCCTTAATAAGAAAGGGATTTTTTTTTTTTTTATAGATTATTTGTCCATGTTAACTATATAATTATATAAGAAAAATCACTTATTAAAATAAAAATATAAAAAGTGATTACAGCACACTTAAAGGCTTATAAAAAACTTTTTAATAAACAAATTTCTTAGCTTCATACACACAATCGGCAACATTCTCAAAATCAATAATGATAAAATAAGCTATTTTTGAAAAAAAAAAAAAAATAAAATAAAGAAAAAGAAAAATGAACTTGATAAATGAAAACCAGGAGATCACAGGTGTAATGAAAGCAGGTGCTTTAATAAAAATGAACGTGAATTATTTTATCTTATCTTAATGTTTTCTAATTTATAAAGCATCTCATGCCAAATTCTAGGTAACTCAAAGAAGGCTGATTCATTACGCATGCTCTCATTGTGCATATAGATTTCTATTGATTCGTGGAAAATGGATGGGAAATTAATGTTGATAGATAAATTATTTTTAAAATTAAGCTGTAGTCTATGTTATGTAGTTTGGCTAAAACTGTGGTTCTCTTGCTGTATTTGATATCTGCTATATGTGCTTTCATCCTTGTTTAAACTTTGTATTTGTCTTTTCTACATAATATTACAATGTTTCATCTGCTTTGGTGAACATGATTTCATATACACCTGATAGTTAATCAGGTTCTATTGGATCTATTTTCTTACAGAACTATGTTTTTAAATTTTATGGAAGGTTTTGCAATGAAATCGATTGAATTTGTGAAGTTTATATTTTAATTTTTCAAAGAACTTGGGAAAATATTGTAAACTAGAAGATAGCCCCTTCAGAATGATGTATTTGTATTTTTAAAAGTATGATATAGTGTTGCATTATAAAAAGAATTATGAAGTAATAAATTTTATCTTATCTGACTAATAGGGTCAGGTAGGGTTAAATGGTTATAAACACTGCCCATTTTTCATTCAAACTTAATTTGCAAGAAAATTATTAATTGAATTGGTAAAATGATGATATAGAATATGCAAATGAACTTCACTCAAAAAATCTGAAGAACTATTTCACAAAAACATGCAAATTAGTACTAATAATGCTATATTAAAACATATTGTCAATTAACTATTTTACCCCATAGCATGGGGTAAAATAAGTATACTCAGTTAAAGCTTACTATAGCTGTCAAATATCTGTCAAATTTGTTAGCTAATAGTAAACAAGAACGAAAAATCATGCGTCAAGCATAGATTATGTAACACTTTCCAACGCTTCCAAAATAATTTTACAAATCATTGCCGTTTAACCCTTTAATGGGCGGTGGTCACAAAAAAGGACACCTAATTTTAATTCCAAAACTGATAAACGGTACCAAGAATATTTAATTAAAATTTTTCTTATATTCAGTACCGGAAAATAAGCAAGTTTTTATTTTCAAATAAATTCGTTTGTAAATTACGGTGTCAGTCCATTATTTCATCATTTTGCAAACAAACTTACTCCGCGCCGGAAAGGGTTAATAAGCAGAAAGATAACATCTAAGTGAACAATTTGGAAAACGCATGACATATTTAAAAACGTAATTTCAGGAATTTCCAACATATATAATATTTGGAAAAATATCCAAATACTTTTATTCAGCCCTGTATATGATCTATAGATTTGTATATGTACTACATAGGATGATAAATTTAGTTTAGTTAGGAAACACGTAGCACATAGTTTAAAATTCTCCTCCTGGAGTTTCTGTCAATAAACAGAAATGTGTTCGCGAACTTCTGTGCTTCCCTGCATATGATCTACAGAATTTATACACACCAAGTAATAGACAAAAAGTGAGTTAAATTCAAAATCGCGTTCAGCAACTTAAAACGCACTTCCAGGAATTATTGTTAACAGACAGTAGAAAATTCTTTTGTGTCTCCTTGTAAATGAACGATGACTGCTATACACACAATATTCTGTAGTAAGAGTCTTGTAATGCACCTTAGTGATATATATAAATTTCAATGCGTTTAAAATAATGAAACATTATTTAATTAAACCGCAAATGATTTTTCTCCATAGATGTAATGTAACGGATTTCTTTTGACTGTCCCTGTAAAGTAACTATATGTGCTATGCAAAGCATATTCCATATTAAACTTCTTGTAATGCACCTTAGTGATATATATCAATTACAATGTGTTTGAAATGGTGTAACATCATTAAAATAAACCGCAAATGATTTTTCCCCATAGACCATAATGTAACGGAATTCTTTTGAGTGTCCCTGTAACAAAAACTATAAGTGCTACACACTTCAGTTGAAATAATGAACATGCTATAGATAACGACAATAATATATAAAAATTGAAGGGCAATCCGAGCATATTTACGGGAGTTAGAGCACGGACAGACGGCAGACAAACCGAAGTCATAAACACTTTTCAACTAGGTTGGAAAGTGTTAAAAAGAACACACGTTATAAGATTGAAAAATCAAATCTAAAGAGTAAACATTCACTTGTGATGCCACTTGAAAGAATATATTTTTTAGGAAAAACAGTGGAGTCATTCTCAAGAGTAATTCACGGAACTGAGAACAAAATATTAAAACAGTCTGAATATAAAAATTTATACAATATTGCATTTAATACACATCTTCGCTTGCCTTAAATAGGCATTTTTAAAGAAAGTTTTAATGCATGGAGTTCATTCAGATCGCTATATTGCCAATGAGCTTCATGGTCTATATTTTAATGAATATCAAAGGAATAAATCAAAAATATTAATAATTAAACATTGTTTTTGAAATCGTGATACCTTCGCTTGTCTTAAATAGGCATTTTTAAGAAAGTTTTAATGCATGGAGTTCGTTCAGATCGCTAGATTGCCAATGAGCTCCATGGTCTATATTTTAATGAATCTCAAAGGAATGAATCAGAAACATTCATAATTAAACATTGTTTTTGAAATTGTGAAATGATTGTAAAAATGTTTTTAGTTTTTTATGTTTTATATTAATATTGAACAAAATTATTGCATCCATGTCTATATTTTAATGAAACTCAAAAGAAGGAATAACATATTGTTTACTACCACCGATTGCTGGGTGATACGATTTTCAATGCAAGTTATATCGAAAAACATTCATATTTCGATGTAGTTCATCACTCAAGTTGTTTTTGTTTTTCACAATCTTTCTAAAAAGGTTAATCTTATGCAGTTTTATTGAAATAATTAGATCTCTGAAAATTAAAATAAAAGGGCTGATTGTAACGAAAAATTATTGGGATCCGGATGAGTTCACTCCGGAAGAGTGATGCACTTAGTGCTATTATATATGTGGGATTATGATGAATAAATAATAGTTTCAACAGAACACAAGATTGTTCAAATATAATATAATAATAAAAAAAGATTTAATAAAATAACAATATACATACAACTGTGGATTGGATTTAAATACAAATATATAACTAGACCAATATTTATGAACGATACAAACATTCGTATCTCAATATAACATAATTAGTAAGCTTCTCTGAGCATTGCATCAAAATTCACCAAACAACCATGTTTAAAATCCATAGAACACGTGCCCGTGCTTGCATGCTTTTCCTTTGGCATTGCGTGAACAATGGCAGGTTTTGATTAATAGTACATCCGAAAAAGGGACAGTACCATTCTGTTCAACTTCCAAAGAAAATTTAATTTTTGAATCAGGGTTATTAATCTGAGCTAAGGTACCTTAATGTTACCATATGATGAAAATATAGTTTATGTATCTGAGCCATGTATTGAGGGTGCAATCAAATTTATTACATATCAGTTTCTAGAAACCGTAATATAAATTCAGCTAATAGTCTTGATATAGGGAACCCATCAGGGATCCATTATTTTATTTATAGATATTATTGTCAAGGATAAAATTCTTATTATTAACTATAAGATTAAGAGCACTTTTTAATGTAGTTAATAATTATCTGGAAAATGGATGTTATTCAAACATTAAATGACAAAGGAATTCATTCAATATTTATATTCTGCATTTATCATATATATAAGTTAACTAGTTGGAAACTGAGAATTTTAAAATTCCATAAAATTTTAACTAAGAAAATCTTTTAGTAATGATTTTAAAATTTCCCAAAACTTATAATACAATATTTGAAAAATCATCATACATAGTAAAATTTTGCAAAATTACATAAAAATAAAACAAGATATGATAAATTTGGAGTACAAAATTGATAATGATAAAATGTTAACAGCACAGTTCCTATATTAGTATATTTTGAACATAGACTCTTTCATCTTCCCTTTTCAAAGAATACAAATAACAAATATGAGAAATCACATACTTTAAATCTTTCTTTGGCTGCCAGAATTCTCTCTATAAACAAGGAAGTTTTGTTGTACACATCCCTGAAATCACTAATTAATTCCTCTTTAAATTTTGGTACAGATCTTTCTGTGGCAGATGAATACTGAACAGCATCTCCATCACAGTAGGTAAAGTACTTGGAGCTCAAGTCCTTAGATTTCACTTCACTTGAGTCAATATTCTGAATTCCCAGCATTACACATTGAGGAATGTCCTAATGATAAACAAAATTAAACTTACATCAAAATATATAGAAAATCTACACTGTTAAAAACTTTAAGAATTTTTAAATATTAAAACCAAATCAAACAATACAAAAGTATACACAGTACATCAGTAACATTTTCTAAATTGTGTTTCATGGAACTTTAATACAAAATAACCCTAAGGCTTTGCAAACTGCATACACAGTAGAGATGAGTTCAGTTTTTTTTTTTTTTTCTTTCTTTTCAGAGAGCCCAATCCCAATAACAAAAACATGCAATAGAAAATAATATGCATAACATTTAAAAATTGTTTGAAAAGCAAGATTTCATTTTTAAACAACTTCTTACATAGAAATAACTGTTAAATGAAAATTTAAATTTAATTTTATGAAAAGAGAAGTTCATTATCAAATAAAAATATACTTCATACAAAAAATGATTTTTTTTTTCTGCTTTAACAAGCAAATCTGATGGATATGTTAAAGTGCATTTAATGACTAAATGCATGAAATTTGCAGAAATTACTATTTATATGCCAAAGAATCGAACATTTTTTCAGTTTTCTATAATATGTCCTTATCCTTTCTATAATCCATAACTGTAATCGATTCCTTCTTCAGAACAATCTTTTGTGATTGTTAAGACCCTGGAAATCAGCTTAAATTTAAAAAGTTACAATATTATCTGAAAGATCCGATGCTTTTATAGGAAAAGAAGAAACACTGATTGCTTTCAATCTGAATAAAATGGTAATAATGTCAACTTATAGAAAAAAATGCCGACTACAGCCTTAGCATGAGCAGAGTTCACAATGAAAAATAGATATAACAATCACTAAAGTTATTTTTATATGAAGAATGATTATGACTCGTACACAAGAGAAGATTAAAAAATTCGCAAATTTTAAGCGAAAATTAAAATTCTCAAACCGTTGTGACCAAGAAATCTTTTTTTTAAAGTTTGTCACTTGAAGTTAACTTACCTTAATCATATAATTTTAATGTATATGATATTTGAAAATCATGCTGTGTATTAGAGATGAGATAGGCTCAGCTTAAACCCAGACCCAACATGGCCAACATGGTTTGAGAATTTTAATTGACCATACGATTCTGGTCGACTAAAAACAGGAAAAAATATTGTTTGCTTTACATCTCAAAATAAAATAAATAAATAAATGATCAATTAAAAATTATCCTCTGTCACAAATGAAAATCGAACCAAAATCAAATTCATTGTTTACAATTCTTTCGATTTGCACTATATCAACAGATCGTCGCCAGAAATATCAGACATAAATCTGCCAATATCAAATTTTCTTTTAAAATAGCATTCTAATACGTGAATAGAAAAACAAGATTTCTGTTTCCCCTTCATTCCAATCAAAATAGCATTAAAATGGCTTGAAAAGAAATGAGTAATTTTTAAGGGGAAAATTTTTTTTTTTTTTTTTTTTTTTTTTTACATGAATAAATATTTTTTTTTTAATTTTCAGAAAGAATGAGCCCGAGGACTGGTATTTAAAAAAAAGGCCATGTTGGGTCTGGGTTTAAGCTGAGCCTATCTCATCTCTAATACACAGCATGATTTTCAAATATCATATACATTAAAATTATATGATTAAGGTAAGTTAACTTCAAGTGACAAACTTTAAAAAAAAGATTTCTTGGTCACAACGGTTTGAGAACTGCTGCAGTACAGTGTCTATTGTTATCTGGATAGATTAGGAGGAAATATTATCTGGAAAACAGATATTCTGCTGACAGATCAATATCTAGAATACAGTACTAAAATAAATTATATATGCACTACAGTGCCAAAAATCAGCAAATACTTTTGATTTTAGATGCTTTGTCAAATATGAGAAATATTTGATGAACTTCAGAGATGTTAAAACTCATATTTTTTCAGTGAACATTTAATCACGAGGACAATTAATGGGACAACAATAAATTGAATTTTTTAAATATTTGTGATAGTCATGCATCATAAAAAGCTGAAAATTATCTAACTGTAACAAATTATTCCATAAGCCCTGTACATTTGTAAGCATTTGTGTAACAAAAGCATGTATACTAATTAAGACTTTTCTTTTTAAATAAAAAAATATCTGCAGGTTTTTTTTTTTTTTTTTAACCACATTTTATGTCATTTTCAGAAAACTTATGAAAACAACTTAAGAAAACATGTGAAACATTATACAGCATTATACAGAATAATGAATATATTATAAGATATGAGCATTTATATGAAATAATTTTTGACTGCATATGTACAAATGATGGTACATTTTTTAATCCTTTCATAATGTGACAGCCAACTATATAGTATGACATGGTTGTAAATACATACTCATTTTTTACAAAAATTTCCAATGAATTTTTTTCTCTCTTTCATTAAATGGTTGCTAAGCAACTGTATTTCAAAGAATATCAACAAAAGAAAATTCAAGTGAATCGCATTATTCTGACACTAAATTTTATTAACATAGCACTCAGAAGCTAATTTTCAAATGCAAGTTTTTAATTTTTTTTTTTTTTTTTTTTTTAATGAAATTGATGAGAATTTATTTTAACTACTGTTACGCGACGGCGGTGTATTAATTCTATTTTCAAAATTTAAATATCTTTAATTTAAATCTTTTGCAATTTAATTATTTTAAAATCTATATTTTAATTAAGTCCTAATTTTAATCATTTTAAATTATTTATTTCTAATATTATTCTTCATTTTTTTACTTTAAAAGACAGTCCTTTATAAAATACTATTACATTCATAATATTTCTGCATCTTCCTTTTTCAATATCTTATCTAACGTTTCTGTTTAGTCTAGAAAGGAAGAATCCCCCTTTTTCGCCTCTCAGTAACATTCCTTTCATAGCGTGTCTGCGCGGGTGCTGAGGTCATTGACTTTACGGTTCACTGCTTCAGCGACATGCACCCGTTCGGGGATTTTGAACACAGTATCGGTTAATTGCGATTAACCCGATCGCGAATACTTTTTTTTGATTGGAGGAACTCTTCAGTCCCAGCGGTTGAGATATTTTAACTGGCCTTTTAACGGCTCGAGTTTCCCGCCGATGCTTTGAATTTTGGATGATCTGAGCGTCATCTCGCTCTCTTCCCTTCTAACTTCCGAGATGCTTAGACGTACCTGAGTGCGCTCTTGGGCGCAAGTCCGACCGTTGGGATGGCGAAGGCCGTCCTAACGGTAGTGTTTGTAAGAAGTACAACAAATTAATAATTTATTACCAAGCCATCTGAATGTGTGCGGAGATTGTGATGAATAATCTGTGAAGGAAATACGAGTTCAACAAGGCAATCAACGAGATGCAACAATTTTCTGGATGCTTTGAAGTGCCTCCGGAATAAGATAACAGTTAAGGATCGCAGCATTGCTGTACAGTGATCAATCATGGGTGAAGGTTTTCCGATGATAGTCTGTCAATCACAGGTAACATTTACAATTATGGGATAAATTTGGGAAATTCTTGAATACAAGTTCGCTGAAAAGTCCGATAGTAACTAAAGGAAATTATGCAGACTCTGCTTGAATATCTGTACTTCTCTCCAAGTTGATAGGACAATTCAGATATGTTTTTCACTGCTATCTCAGAATTTTGCTAATCGCTGAATTTTCAGTCTCCGAATATCAAGATAGTATTATTTCAGCTTTGCTGAGCTGTGCTTTTATCCACTTAATTTTTCTGTATTATTATGAAGGTATATATATGCATATACCGAAAATCAAGTTAACAACTGTGATCTAGAACTATATTTTACATCAAGAATGATGACTTCACTTATATTGCTAGAACTGTGCTAGCATCTTTGGGTTCACCTTTATTGTAGCGATAACATATATGTATATTTATGTTTTCACAGATTGGTTATTACTTTCTTTTATCACTTAAAACCTATAATACTCAATACTTGAAAAACAGCATAATGATGATCAATATTAAATAAATATGTAAAGGGTTACTGCGCAGTTTACTCCTATTTATGCATTTATGAAAATAAATGGTAAATTTGATATTTTATGAGTTTTGTTTATTTGTTTACATTTTTTTCTGTTTTCTTCTCTATCAATTATATTTGAAGTATGTATTTCAGCGTAGGAAATAATTGCATTAGATGTATATACTGAATTGAATCAGGTAAGATATTTCATGTGATTCACCATATCTATTTACTTTATAATTATTTTCTATGTACTTTACCACTATACTTATAATTATTTAGATCACAGGCTCTTCTTCAAAAATCTCATTCTCCTCCTTTTTGATATTCCAAATTTTAAACATTCCCCCCTCTCTTTTACTTTCCCCCCTCTTTCAAGTAATTTTCAAAATTTTAATGTATTTTAATTTAACCCTTGTCCCCATTTTTTGTCGTTACAACTACTAAAGAAATATTACCAAATCGGTTTTCTAAATGAAAATAATAAAAATGTTGAATGTGTAAATTGAATGTACGTCACATAAGAGGAATTTAGATTTGTATAAGTATATTTTATACACAAAATTTTATTCAATTTCGGCAAAATATATGTTTAGTGGTTGAAATATAAGTATTCTTTTAAGGATAGGATAAAATCTCTTGTACAAAGAAATGGTTAATTCTAATGAAATTAAAATAGTAAATACATTCAGACATATATATACTCAAGAAATGAAATAGCACAATTACTGGAAATTGAGAATATAAAACAACATTGCATGCACTCTTAAAATAATGATTATCTCCAATGTAATGTAAAATTTAATCATTTTTGTTGCTTTTGTTATGCTTTTTATTGCTGTATAAAATTATCTTTATGAAAATGGGAAATATTTGTAACACAGTGAGTCACTTCAACAAATCTAACATTTAAAAATTAAGGCTACTGGAATAAAATTTGGAAGGAGTGGTTTAACATTATTGTGATGACTTTCTTAAGCTCATTCTGTAATAAAATGTTCTAAAAGGGATGTGAAAAAACATATTTATAAACTAACAGATAACAAATGAAAAGTGGAAGTGCTGATATTTTTAGATTTTTCATGATAAATTAGTTGAGAAATATAATAAATGATATGATGGAAAATTTTAATGCACCATGGAAATTTCCTGCTCAGGCAATAATAAGGCCCCAATTCAATCTTAGCAGCTTTTACTGTATTAACTAAATATTATCAAGCAGTAATAACAACTATTAAATACTGCAGTAATAACAACTATTATACAAAATTACATACCAAATTCTGACAACTGTCATAATGATCTTGAAAAATGTTTAGGCTTTCCAAAACAAATTCACACACTTCTTCAATTTCTTTGATTTTAGCTTCAACAGCATTCTTATCCCTGATGCAATCATTCATGAAATTATTTAAATCCTTAGAGCTTTTAAAACTTTGTTCTTGAAGTAGTTGCACAGTTGTAAATTCACTCCTACTATTCAATAGAACATCAGTAAGTTTTGAACTGATGTTTTGTAATGTGTTTTCTGCAGTCATCATTATTCCAGATAATGAAGATAGTTTTGCCTAGAGAGAAAAAAATACACACACATACATTATAAAGAAATATTTTTAGAATATTTGAGGTTTTAAGTACACCTGAATTTATTACTAAATAAATTCATATTAAAGTTAAGGACACAAAATTTCAAAAATCAACCTATTTAGAAAATTAAGTCCATTATTTACAGGGCATAGTACTATAACTGCTATTAAATTCTTAACAGTAATATTAAATAAGTATTATATGTTGGCAATAAAAAATGTGAGTTATATTTATCATCCTTGGCAGACTTTCAATTTAAGAAATATATTTTCCACATTTATCTGCTTACTTACTAAGCAATCAAAAGCTTTTATCATGGTGGGAGTAAGCATGGTTCCCGGAGAAACACTACGATTGAATTTTGAAAACTAGTATATCTGAATAATATTATTTGCCTTATTTAATTACAGAATTTCTGTGATTCATTAAAGTGAATATTACAATATGAAAATACTGGTATTCAAAATTAAATTGTTGTACTTTCCTGGGAACTTTGGGAGTAGGGTAGTGATGGGCGACATCGATCTTTTTAATCGATTTAATCGATGTTATCAAATTTACATCGATGTCGATCTTTTATATCGATTTAATCGATACTATGGCCCGATCGATTTTATAAATTTTTTTATCGATGTCTCTACGAATGTTATCGTTCGTTTATTTTCTTTCAAATCGTCACTGCAGATCGATCTTATCACCATCAGAGAATAGCGCCTAACGAAAATCTAATAGATTATAGATCAGGGTCGGCGAACCTATGGCACACGTGCCGTAGCTGGCAAGCGAGAGGATATTTTTGGCACGCCAGTGATTTAAATTCTAAATCAAGATTCAGTCAAACTCCCCAAAATTCTGAACCTCATTGATTTTTTTCCTATTTATACATGAGCTTGACTGAAAATAGCTTTTGTTTGTTATAATAAGTGCATGTGTACTTGTCATGTCATTGAATTACCCACTCAGAACATCTGATCTCTGACCCCTCCCCCCCCCCCTCCCCTTCTTCCTCGGTTTTGTACTGCCGGCGCCGATGATCGCATTGAAAGAGAGAGAAATATTGCAAATAAACTATTTTTTGCTTTATTGTTTCTGAAATTTCTGCATCATTTAATGCTTGTTGATCTGCATATGAGGCTTTATTTAACTGTTGCTGTAATTTGTTAATTAATTTTTAATCAGTTAAAATGACAAAAGCATTAATGAAACTAATAAAATATGCACTTTTTTCAGAGTTAAAAAAAATAATACATTGCTTGTTAAAACAGTTATAAAATGAAATGAAAACTATAATTTCAAAAATATGTTGTCTGCCGATTATGAAAGAACATGAAAAATGTGATTTGTAAACAATTTAAAGATATTTCCAATAAATAAGTATCAAACAAAAGCTACTAGATTTTTCCTGCCTTAGAGATAATTTACTCTAATCATTTTAATTACCTTATTCATTAAATGTGCATAAATGAAGATAATAGTAAATGATAATACTAATATGTTGAATATTGAATAACGAGAAATATTTTTGTCCTTTTATGTATCGGCTTCATAGAGAGGGGAGGGGAGTAATTAATCCAGCAGACGACTGGCTGCCGACTCAATTCTGTTATATATAAATCTGAGTAAATTTAGTGGCTAGTCATTTTATTATTATTCTGATTTGCTTTTATTCTATATAGTGATGTTTTCATCAACTCTACTATGCATAATCTTTTTTATCAACTAACTTCCTATAATCAACGATGGTAATCTAAGACTGATTAGATTGCAGCACTAAAGTAATATTTATTCAACATAGCCAATTTGGCTAAAAAATAGAAAATGCAAGATAGTAGAGAATTTCAAACGTGGTGGACTGAGAAATATGGGATGATTAATAAAGATGTTAAAAATCTATGCGTTTTATGTTCCGGGACAGTGGTCTGCAGTAAAACAACCTTATGAAACAAATCACAAACCTCTTTCCCCAAAAAGTTATGCAGAACAAAAGGAATCCATTGCCAGAGCAATTAAAGAAAAAATAAACTGTTGACATCTATGATTACATATATCAGCAAAGATCCTCAAACTAGTGTCACAAGTTTCTCGGCTGCGAATGTCATTGTTCGGAATGGTACATTTTTCTGCGATAGAGAGTTTTTGAAGGAATCCTGGTTAACATGCGCTCCATCATTTTTTAACGATTTTGAAATTAAAGATAAAATTATTTAACTAATTAAAGATACTCCTTTATCAAGAAATACAGTCAAAGATAGAATCTTGAAAGTGTAATACCAAAGTCTGATATCGTCTTCTCCTTTCACTTTATTTTGTCTTGATGAAAGTACAGATGTAACTAAATCTGCTCTTTTAGCTGTTTTTGTACGATATTCTGTTGAAAATGATATTAAGAAGGAATTATTCTCATTATTATCATTAGCAATTACAATCAAAGGTGCAAATATTTGTACAGCAGTTATAAATTCACTTACTGAAAAAGAAATAAATTTGTATAAAATTTACTACTGGCCATTAAAAATGCTACACCATGAAGGAATGCAAATAAAAGAATGATATTTATTGGATAAATACAAATACATTATAATGGGAAGGACAATTGATTACATTTTCAGAAAATTTGGAGGTATAGATCCTGAGAAAACACTACCCAAAGCAGCAACCTCTGGCCGCAATAACAGCATTTATCTGCCTAGCCATGGAGTCGAACAGAAATTGGATGTCATGTACGGGTACATCACTCCCTGCAGCTTCAACACTAGGCCACAGTTCATCAACCGTAGTAATGGGCGAGTGGAGGCGGGCCAGTCGCTCAGAAGCCATTGACAGGACATTTTCAATTGGTGAGAAATCAGGAGAACGTGCCGGCCAGGGCAACAGTCGAACATGTTCTGTATCAAGGAAGGTCAGGATAGTACAAACAACATGCGGTCGTGCATTGTCCTGCTAAAACGTAGAGATGCGGAGGCATCGAATATAAGGCAGAACCACGGGCCGTAACACATCAGAAATGTAACAGTTGCTGTTGAAATTGCCAGCAATGCGAACAAAAGGTTACCGAGACGTGTATCCAATGGTACTTCATACCGTCACTCCAAGTGATATGACAGTATGACGATTTGAATGCAAGATGGCAATCTGCGTTTTCCACGATGCCGCCAAATATGGATACGGGCATCAGGATGCTGTATTTAAAGCAGGAATGGCATCTCACGTCGTCTTTGATGAATCCAGGTTCTGTATGCAGCATCATGATGCTAGCATCCATGTTTGGCAGCATCGTGGAAAACGCACATTGCCAGCTTGCATTCGAAACGTCATACTGTCATATCACTTGGAGTGACGGTATGAAGTGCCATTGGATACACGTCTCGGTAACCTCTTGTTTGCATTGCCGGCAATTTCAACAGCAGCCGTTACATTTCTGATGTGTTACGTTCCGTGGTTCTGCTTTATCTTCGATGCCTCCACAACTCTACGTTTTAGCAGGAGAATGCACGACCGCATGTTGCTCGTACTATCCTGACCTTCCTTGATACAGATTATGTTCGACTGTTGCCCTGGCCGGCACGTTCTCATGATTTTTCACCGATTGAAAATGTCCTGTCAATGGGTTCTGAGCGACTGGCCCGTCACTACGGTTGATTAACTGTGACATAGTGTTGAAGCTGCATGGACTGATGTATCCGTACATGACATCCAATCTCTGTTCGACTCCATGGATAGGCAGATAAATGATGTTATTGCGGCAAGAGGTTGCTGCTTTGGGTAGTGTTTTCTCAGGATCTATACCTCCAAATTTTCTGAAAATGTAATCAATTGTCCTTCCCATTATAATGTATTTGTTCAATAAATACCATTCTGTTATTTGCATTCCTTCATGGTGTAGCATTTTTAATGGCCAGTAGTGTAGTTTTTGTTACAATTGAAGGAGGCATCAGTGTAATGGTAAAATAAATGTTTGTTTGTTTTCAGTTTATTTCAAACTCACATTGGACATATTATTCTTGGATTTCACAGCATTGTCATACATCAACAAGTCCTGGGTGCATAGGCTGGTTTTGAATCTCTTGGTGATATTATAGCCGTAGTCACAAAAATAGTTAATCTCAAATCGTCACAGGCTTTAAATAAACAAAAGTTTGACGCTTTGTTAGATCTACCTTATTTCCACAAACGTTAGCTACTTTATAAAAGAAACAAACATTTGTGACAATGAGAGTGATAACGAACTCGGTGAAGAGAAACTAACATCGAAATTCCAAAATGCTGTGGCTGCATTACGTACCTAACGAAGTTTTAAATTTTCTTCTGAAAAAAGAAGATTTTGCTGCAATGCTTAAGAAATTAGAAAATAAAATTCAATCAACAAAAACAAAAGAGAAAACAGATTTCTTAGGCAGACTTTTTAGGTAATATTTTTTATATATCCTAATTTCTTCTTATGCATTGTAATATATTTTTAAAATAATAACTTTCCATTTAATAGCAGGTGTAAAACAAATATTTTGAAGATATGATTCGTAAATAATTTTTTTCAATGTTGATTTTCTAGTTGTCTATTTTAAAAGAAAATTACCTCAATTATAAAACCAACACCCTGCTTAAAATGTCAAAATCAACAGATCCCAAGGGAAACATCATGTATTACCATAATTATTACAGTCATTTGGCAAGCTGTCTGGATTTGAGATTTTAATATTTTTTTTTACGATTTATATCTTATTAGTTCTTTATAATTATAACCACTTTTTTCTATAATTATTACTATCATTAATTAATCTTTTCTTGTGACCAGTTGTTTTGTTTTGAGTTTTCAATATTATACATTATTTAATTTAATAAGTATGTTGATATTACCCGAAGGTTTGTTATCCATATCTTAATCTAATAATAATAATAGTAATTTAATTCATTGTTTTTATAGAGTTTTTTTAGTCGGGGGAGGGGGGGAAGAAGTCGTTGGCACGCCATGGTCACTTAAAAAGTGTTTTTGACAAATATTGGCACGCAGATGTGAAAAGGTTCGCCGACCCTGTTATAGATCGATCTCTCTAGTACTAAATTACATGTATTTATTCTTTCACTTTGATTATTTTAGAGGCAGAGATGAACAGCTGTTGCTCTCAGATTTCATATAAGTAAGGGATTCGCGTCACATGTCGGGTGGGGGGGAAGGAGAGGCACGAACAAAATTAGGAAATATAATAAGCCGATTTGTTTGAAAGTTTACGATATTTTATAACGCATAACATAAATTTTAAGAATTAGCTAGTGTAAAAAAGTAGTAGTGGGGGGGGGGGCATTTTGAACTTTCGGGGAGGGGGAGGGGCTCGAACACAATTAGGAAATACAATAAAGCGATATGTTTGAAACTTTACGATATTTTATAACACATAAAATAAGTTTAAAAAATGAGGCCACGTCGAAAATTATGGGGAAGGGGGAGCGCGTTTTGCCTACACGGGAGGGGCACTTTTCTAAATTTTGCCGACACCCCTCATGTGATACATCGGTGGGAAGGTCTGTGATCACTTAATCATATAATGCATCTGATGTGTCAATCCCCCCCCCCCCCACCACCACCACTTTGCCTCCCTAAGGGGGGACACTTTTCTAAATTTTGCCGATACCCCTCATGTGATGTATCGTTGAAAAGGTCTGTGACCGCTGAATCATATTATGCATCTCCGGTGTCCATTCCCCCCCCCCTTTGCCCCTACAAGGGGGTTAATTTTCTGAATTTTGCACACAGCCGTCATGTGATATATTGTTGGAAAGGTCTGCGACCACTTAATCATTTTATGCATCTCCGGTGTCCATCCCCCCACTTCCCCCACACAAAGGGGGGTACTTTTCTGAATTTTTCACATACCCCTCATGCGATATATCGTTGGAAAGGTCTGTGAACGTTTAATCATGCTTATTCATATTATGACCGGTACACGGTGCCGACTCGACATCTATAGCCTTAACGATTTCAGTGCCCAAAGTTCGTGGAGAACAGATTGCACCACTTGTGGTAGACCGTGGAACTAATAGATATTGCAGCGCGTGTGCAGCACGACTGCTATACGGTGTCGGAGGCAGCGGGGACCCGAGTTGGAGGCTCGTTCAGTTAGAGTTTTATACTATTCGGTGTGCAAATTAAGGAATTATCCGGTGCCGAAGGCAGCGGGCACCCGGATCGGAGGTTCGTTCAGTTAGAGGTTTACACCATTCGATGTGAAAATTACGGAATTATCTGGTGTGTGCGTAGCACAACAGGTATACGGTGCCGAAGGCAGCGGGGACCCGAACCGGAGTTTCATTCGGTTTGAGGTTTTACAAGATTCGAAGCCCCAATGTAAATTAAGGGCCCACTAGCAGGCGACGCCCGCTAGTTAGTTTATTAAGTTTTAGTTTTCAAGTTCGCCCCTGCCTCCAAAAATCATAACATTCTTAGTTATGCACAGATTTGAACAGGACCTTTTTTGACATTCTTCCCAAGTCATTTGGTTAATAAATAAACATTGGTATTATATCTGCAATTGTTTGTCACCACTATTTATGAACAATAATCGAAATTTTCGGTTTTTTCCCAGTTAAAACACACTATCATTGGTTTAGAGCCACTTTACTCAGGATTCTTGTTAGTTAAGTTGTATTTGTCAATATTATCTCCGAGTGCCGAATTCAGTGGGTGGCCCGGGTGGGACACCACCCCTGGCAGAAGGTTTGAGATTTTATATTTTCAATGGTTAAAAAGTGCAATTCCCCGCCTCCGTAACTCTATAATGTCCCCCTCCCGGAGAAAAGTCTCTGAATTCAACGCATGTCTCCTCTCACCCTGTTTCCCTCACCTCCCCTTCCCTGTCGCCCAAAATCATAACTTGCGTCTTTTTTTTTTTTTTTTTTTTTTTTTTTTTAATAGAAAATGGAACGCTTTTCAAAATCAGTAGTTTGGGAGTTTTTTAATAAAAAATATGAAAACGATAGAGTTATATCAGTAGAATGCAAAAACTGTAACAGAACTTTTAACGAAGATACTTTCACTTTCAGAACTGATTTCGAAAGTAAAAGTATCTTCCTAAAAAAAATCCGCAAAGAAAATTGAAAAAGTAATCAACGGCGGAAATAGAGATTGATATCTACTATCCAATGCAAAAAAATAGTTTAAAAATGTTCAACTGCAAACGAGATAATAATGCCCCATAGGATTAATATTAGCGAGCGAGTGTTTTCAAGTGCGTGAAGAGGACCTTAAGAGCTCCTAGGCCTAATACGAGGGGAAATTTAATTATAAAAATGTTTTGCTCTAACATCACAGCTAGTACTATTAGAAAAAATTTTATTTGAAAAAAAAAAAAAAATCCACGTTTTAAGACATAAACAGCATTACCTCAAATATTTTTTCAGAATACATATGTAATATATATAAAGGTTTTTTGCATAATGTTTTTCGTATATGTTTTCATGTAATGTTATTTTCTAATCCATTTGAAATTATTGATTTTGTAAAGACTTAATTTTTATTGTGTTTTATGATGTTCTTATATACAATACAAGATTAATATTTAATTGGAATATCCACAAGTTTAGTCTTTTTCCTGTATAGTGTATTGTATATAAGAAATAAAACAACAAAATTTTCAAATGTACAAAATTCTCGGGGTCATTTTGTTTAAATTATTTGATACATTAATTTAAAAAATAAGTTGTTGTTGTTGTTGTTGTTTTAAAGTATTATCATACGTGTCTCTTGAAAAACATTAAAACCCAGCAGATGATTATTTAGTGTCAGAAAGCTCCGATATTTCATAAAATTCAAACTATCATAACTCAGCGGGTTTGGTCCTAAACTCTAAACAACTGGAATTTTTACTGTTTTATTTGACCGAGCACAGAGAAATTATTAAAATATAACTTCTACAAACATTTTGATAAACTAGAGCGACACAACTTAGCTAACGATAATCCTGAGTAATGTGGCTCTAATCCAAGAAAAAAGTGTTTTAACTGGAAAAAAAGCCGAAAATTTTGATTATTGTTCATAAATAGTGGTGATAAACAGTTGCAGATATAATACCAATGTTTATTTATTAACCAAATGACTTGGAAAGAATGTCACAAAAGGTCCCGTTCAAATCTGTGCATAACTAAGAAAGTTATGATTGGGGGGGGGGGGGGGGGGGGACATGGGGAGCAGAAAGGGGACAAACTTGAAAAATACAACTTAATGAACTAACTAACTGGCTTTGCCGGCTAGCGGGCCATTAATTTACCCAGGGGCTTCGAATCTTGTAAAACCTCGAATATGATAAACCTCGAACTGAACGAAACTCCGGATCAAGTAGCCGCTGCCTTCGGCACCGGATAATCCGATAATTTACACATCGAATAGTGTAAACCTCTAACCGAACGAACCTCCGACCCGGGTTCCCGCTGCCTTCGGCACCGGATAATCCCTTAATTTGTAAATGGAATAGTATAAATCTTTAACTGAACGAACCTCCAGCTCGGGTCCCCGATGACTCCGACACCGTATAGCAGTCGTCTACAATATGCATTAGTTCCACGTTTCACCCCCAGGTGGTGCAATCTGTTCTACACGAACTTCGGGAACTGAGATCGTTAAGGCTATAGAGGTAGAGTCGGCACCGTATACCGGTCATAATATGAATAAGCGTTATTAAACGTTCAAGACCTTTCCAACGATATAACACATGAGTGGTTGTGCGAAATTTCCAAAAGTACCCCCCCTTGTGGGGGGATGGACACCGGAAATGCATAATATGATTAATAGGGTGGTCCTTATTTTTGAAGTTTTAAAATTCATTGCTCTCACCCTCTAAATTTGTTCCATTATATCTAAAAATAATTCTTGTAAAATATAATCACTAAAAACTAATATTTATAGGTAGCTCAAGCAAGCATAAGTTTTATAATTTGGGGTCATTTTGTTGTTTTCTTCTCCTTTCACTTGAAAAAATATATTTAATCCCTGTTGTAATAAAATTAGTTTAATAGATTAAAAAGTCACTTATGTACACTATCAAATCCATAAAAGCATTTGTGAATGTAATTATTAAGTTAATTATCCCAAAATAATTCATTGATATAAAGATATAAATGTCTGGAATTATTTAAAGAATGAAGACTGGTTAAAGAAGAAGAAAGAAAACTGAAAAGCATGCATTTTCTTCAAAATTAGATAACTTATTCCATATTGCTCATGCCAATGCATTAAACATAATCAAAATAGCTGAAGATAGAAATTTCTTGCTAGCACAGCAAGAAGATGGCAGACGGGCATCAATGATTGGTACTGACATAAATAAATCTCTTGTGGATGGAATTGATTGCTTAAAAAAAGCAGAATCTTCTGAAGAAAAGATTAGAAAAAATGAAATGTTCACAGGAGAAAGAAACAAAAATAGCAGTACTTGAATCTTCTACAGATAGCTCAAATGAAGAAGATAGAAATGAATGAAAATTAACATCGCGATCAGGAAATAAAAATTTTACAGGATGCAGCATGAGATCCTGGTCCATCCAAAGCTAAGAGAGCGGAGGGCATATGGATATTATAACTCTATATCTAGCAACAGCTGTAGACAGGACAAAAGTATCAGGCAGTATTTGTAGTTATCGAAACTGCAGAGTTTAGGATATGTATTAAAGAAGTCAGTCTCGTTGAAAAAGAATTGTTCATGGAATTAAACAATCACAAAAATTAAAAGAATGGCTACAAAGAAATGTTCCTCTCATTGTCCATATAAATGGGAAACTTTTACCAGAATTAACTGATAAAGAGAAACTAGATAAACTACTAATTATAATTTCCAGAAAATGAGTTTCTCAGTTGCTAAACTACTTTCTGGAACAGGCAAAGCACAAGACTTGCAATTTATATGCAAAGTTTTCAATGAATGGGATATTGCAGATAAAGTGATTGGAATGAGCATTGATACCACATAAGCAAATACTGCAAATGATAAAGGTGCTTGTGTATATTTAGAAGAAAAGCTTGAGAAGAAATTTTTTTTTGCCTGCCGTCATCATATTATGGAAATTATTAGAAAAGTATTTCATAATTCTTTGTGAACTTTGTCATCAAGTCCAGAAGTACCTTTATTCAAACATTTTCAATGGTACTGGGGATTTCTAGATAGAGACAAATTTGAAACAGGTTTGAAATATAATATTAGAGTTCTTGTACAAAATGTAAAAGATGAAATTTTGGAGTTTGCTACTAGAAAAGAATCATGATCAACACCATCAGCACCTGGACCAACAGATGATTATCAAGAATTTGCAGAACTTGTTATTATTTTCCTTGGAGGAATACCTGTCAGGAGAATTTGTTTCATGCTTCCCAGGGCAATGCATCATGCTCCTTGGATGTCTAAGATGATATATTCTTTGAAGATATTCATCTTTAAGTCCCAATTCATGCTTACCAAAAAGGAAGAAAGAGGTTTTCGTGATGTTTGTTTTTATAGTGAGTGTATTTTAAAGTTTGGATTACTGCTTCAATAACAGAAACGTCACCAAACAATGACTTTCAGTTAATGAATAGTTTATTAGAGTATTCAAGAATACATGAAGAAATTGCAAAAGCTACATCTGAAAAATTTTCAAAGAATCTGTAATATTTGTTAGATTTTTCTGGACTGTCCCTTTTCGATAGCCATGTACTTGTATTAGAATCCTGAGAAGAAGATAACTGTTGCCCTTAAACATTTTCATGAAAAGAAGTTTGAAGATTTTTTTTACCAAAGTATCTTTCAAGCTGTTCAAAGAAATGAATTTACCCCAAGGATTCTTTCAAGTAGACACTGGACATTGGAACACAAATTCTGATAAGATTACATTAGAAATGGTGCGGTCTGTTAAAGTGGTAAATGATCATGCTGAGAGAGGTATTGCTTTGACCAAAGTATACACTAGAATCCTTGCACGAAATGAACCCCAGTTTCAGCTATTGGTGAATGTTGTGGAGGAACACTGGAAAGCTTATCCTTACTGCAGAAAAATGGACTTAACAAATTAATCTAATTACTAATACTTTCATACTTTAAACTTTTTATATGCTTAATATTGTGCTTTTATGTTATATAAAATATGAAAATAATTTACTATCATAATAAAAATTATCATTTTGACTTACTTTTCTCTTGTCAATAACATAATGTTTTTAAGTGTAATCGCCAAACTTTAGCAATCTTGAGCTACCTCTAAATATATTTCTTTTTCATTCAAACTTTTCCTACTTTGTTTTTTACTGTATTGGAACAAATTTTGAGGGTGAGACAGAAGAAAATTTAAAAAAAGTTAAAATCGATCATATAAGGACCACCCTAATGATTAAGCGGTCACAGACCTTTCCAACGATATAGCACTTGAGGGGTGTGTGCAAAATTTAGATAAGGAAACCCCTTGGGGGTGGTAAAGTGGGGGATGGATACCGGAGATGCATAATATGATTAAGCGGTCACAGACCTTTCGAACGATGTATCATAGGAGGGGTATCGGCAAAATTTAGAAAAGTGTCCCCTTCGGGGGGCAAAGGGGGGGGGGACAGACACCTCAGATGCATAATATGATTAAGCAGTCACAGACCTTTCCAACGATATAGCACATGAGGGTTGTGTGCAAAATTTAGAAAAGTACCCCCCTGGGGGGGCAAAGTGGGGGATGGACACGGGTGATGCATAATATGATTAAGCGGTCACAGACCTTTCCGACGATATATCACATGAGGGGTATCGGCAAAATTTAGAAAAGTGCCCCCCGTGTGGGCAAAACGTTCCCCTTGTTCTTAAATAGTGATGACAAACAGTTGGAGATATAATACAAATGTTTTGTTATTAACAGAATGACTTGAGAAAAATGTCAGAAAAGGTCCCGTTCAAATCTGACCATAATTAAAAAAGTTATGATTTCGGGGGGAGGGAGACTGCCCTCTCCCTTAATTTTTATCTCACATTTAGGATCTTTTACTTTCGGCGGCTTGGGGCATCAGCCCTACTTCTTTCTAAATTTTTATTAAATTCGGACAAGAAATTCTAGCTAAAATATAGTTAGCCCTCTTCAGTGTTGAATTCAGACACTTTTTTCGGAAGGGGGGGGGGGGCATTGTAGAGTTTTGGGGTGAAATTGCACTTTTTAACCATTAAAAGCTTAAAATCTCAAATCTTTCGGGGGGTTGGGGGGGGGGGGCATTTCAATTATCCGGGGTCAAATGCCCCCCCCCCCAAGCCTTCCCCTGAATTTAACACTGCCCTCTTCCTCTTCCACCCCTCCTTTCCCCTACGCATTCCCTAATTCACTCTTAGTACCCCCTACCTCTAAACTGAAAAGATAACAATTTTATCTGGAAAGAAACAAAAAAAACTTCCTTGAAACAAAATTTGACAGTAGCTAATACATTACATACTACAAGAAATGAGTGCCAGAAATATAGATTATTATCTGCTAATTTCCATTATCACAATGTATGATCAAATTTCCTGCCATTTGATCGATAAATTTGAGAGTTACTCTTTTTAAGCTATATGTGTAAGTATCGATTCTAAAACATCAATACTAGAATTTGTTAATCGATTATTTTTTTAATCGATGTTTTATACAGTATCGATGCTGATCGATTATCAAATTTTTCAGAATCGCCCATCACTAGAGTAGGGAATACCAACTTCTGAGTAAGAAAGTTACTTTTATACATTTGTTTTTCATATACTGTATTTTTTTCTTTTTTTCAATAGTTTAGACAAAAAAAGAAAGAAAAACTGTCTTATTGACATTCATTTTATTGTTGTGTCATCAGAATAGGAAAAATGAATAAATACTTTTTTTTTTTTTAAGGTACATTTTTTGCTCACTTCGGTGCATCAATAAGTCTGCCAATGAGCAGATTTTTAATTATTTCACTATTGACAATTTAAAAATAATTGCCATCAAAAACCTCTATAAGCAATAACAGTTTTCTGATTTGATTATTTTAACCTCCAGTTGTTCGATTGCACAGGCACTCTATTTAACAGATGTTCTATTGTAGAGTTTGTAAAATCTCTAAATGTTCGGAGCCAGGCTACAAAATCTAGCAGAAAAAAAAAATAGTGCAATATAATTTTGTTGACACTGGATGTCATACTCAATCTGTTTTGAGATTTTGGAGTATCGCAAAATGGCATAATAAAAGATAACACATCATTGTCTCATCACTATTTACAATCCTATCTCATAGAGTTCATATGGTGACATGACGTCTTTATTCAATAAAGGAAATGGTTACTGCAATGCTAAGTGACATTTACAATTTCATGCCTACAGTTTAAATTTTGTTTTATGTTATTATTTTATTGTACAATATACATTTTTAATTTTAAACATACATTTGTATTGATTTAATAAAATATTTAGTGAAAGTTTGTAATTTTCAAAATGTTATAATTTTTAAATAGCAACTTTTGCACCAACAATTAAAAAAAAACTCCAAATGTTTCATTTGGTGCCAATGACAGTTTTAACATTCTGTAATCGGGTCCACAAGCAAAATTGGCTTCAAACATGAAAGATACTAGCAACAATATGGTTTAATGTGAATGTGTATACTATTAAACTATTATTTAAAAAGGAAATATATATATATGTATCACTATGCATGAAACCATATTTGATAAAATATACCAATTTAGTTGTTGATTTCTTTATCTGAATCTTCCAATTTGGTTAGGTATTGAACAAGTAAATTGAATTATGAAAAAAATTAATATGTTGTAATGCTTAGTATACAATTAAGAGAGACCAAACTGGTTGTCAGAGGTAGCTAGTGGACATAGAATGATAAATAAATAAAAAGCTCAAAAAACGAATTCTTAACATTTGTTATTATTACTTTTAGAAACTAGAAATGGCATTTTCGTGTAGAAATAAATACACTTAAATAATAAATAAATGTTTTTTTTTTTTTTTTTTTTTCAAATGCTAATTTTAGATTCAAGGATGATACAAAACTTTAAAGTAATGAAAAAAAAAAAAAGTTATTTCAGACAAATAATATTAGATAAAACTGGAATTTTTTTCTGACATTAAAAGACTAAAAGCCTTTCAAACAGCCTAAGCAGCTTAAAAAAATAAATAAATCTTTTTAAAATGTCAATTTTATTTTAAAAATTTGTTTTGAAACAAAAGTTTTTAAAATATTGGAAATGTTACACTCATGAAATATGAATTTAATTAAATTTGTCAATTTGTTTTCTACATTATCATTATGAAAATTTAAGATTTAAAAATGTTTTCAAAAATCTGTCATAATTGTCCAAGTCTGATTTTTATCATTATATTTATTTATTTTTATGGAAAGCTCAAAAGTCTGTTGCATTCAATACTACTTTTGTGACAAAAGTGAAACATATTAAAAGATTAAACTCATAAATTTTACAGTGTTGCAATCTCATAAAAAATGTGAAAAATTCAGATATGTAAGTACAGATTTGCTTTTTAAAAGAGGCAAAAAAGTATAATTATAAATACAGCCAAATGAAGAATAATTACCTGAAGTTCTGTCTTTTCATGAGTAAGATTTTCTTTTGTATTTTTCAAATTTTCAATTGTAACTATCTGTTCATGGGTATTGAACAAACTACTTTCTTTCTCCGAGATTTCTTTTTCCATAAGTCTAACTTTTTCCATCAAATTTTTCCTTTCTTCCTCAACTAACTGATATTTATTCGATATATCTTCACATCCCAATTCAATCTCAACTAACTTATTCTTTAAACATGAAATTTCATTCTGAAAATATAATTATCAAATTATATGCATTAGTAGTACACGTATATTCAAATTTAAAACTGTTGCAATCAGCATAATAATACAAAAGAAAAAATAAAATCTGTAATGCACATGTTAACACAACAAAAATAATAATAAATAAATAAATAAATAAATACAAGAAAAAAAAAAAGAATTATCAACTGTTATTTTTCTAACAATTGAAAGATGAAGTAATTAAATGTTATTTTATATATTCTGTAACTTATTCACATATAAATAAATGAAAGAATACTCTATTGTATAGTTTAAAAACTTTATGAAACACCATAAAAATAAATAAAGCACTTATGCAATTCAAAAAAACTTCTCTTTTAAAATGGTAGTATGTCTTGTTTTCACCTGATAAAGACTTATTCTACTGAAATGCGTAGTGCTTTTCATGGCCTTTCAAAAAGTATTAAAATTATATTGTGCATGACACCAGTTTTTATAACATCTTACAGCAATACCATATTGGTTAGTCCCATTCATTCATCATAGAAACTCGATAGAGTTTCTCGCCAAGCATAAGAAACAGCAATGCATTGAACCGTAAATGAAAGGAATTTCTGCCAATGGATGCCAAACGATTTTACAAAAATTTTTTAGCACTGTCTAGTTTATATTTTGCAGACGGGACAAAACGGGTTTTTGACACATCTATATCTCATGTTCTATTTATGATAGAAACAAAATTCTTGATTCTATGGAATGGGGTGTGCCAAGTGACTAAGAAATTAAAAGTAAAGCAAAATCCGACGAATAGGTTTTCAGTAAATGAGATTTTAAAAGTGCTGTTTTTTGCACTTTTTAAATCTTGTTCAGACCAAAAACTGTTGACAGGACTACAGCAATGTGTAATTATCGGGTTTTTACGCGGCTTACGTCATTTGAATTGTTTTTATGAGTAGTTCAAACCTTTGTAAGTTTCATGTAAAAATATTATTTAGTTTTTGGTTTATATCAGTTTAAAGTTATTGATTCCTATACTTAACATAGAGCAAAAAAATAATAAATGACCCAACTCTTTTAGGAATGGCCGTATACACATGATATTAAGATATGTTATTACAGTCGACCCAAGTAAGCTTCCTATTATAAAAAAAATAGAAACATTTAAGATTCGTTTACAGGGTCTCACAAAAGATCTTTTAATATAGGGCTAAAGAATTGTGCAATTATCCGATTTTTATGCGGTTTTCAGCAATTGCATTGTTTTTATGAGTAGTTCAAATGTTTAATATTTCGTGTAAAAATATGAATTAGTTTTTTTATGTATATCACTTTAAAGTGATTTATTCCTATACTTAAGATGAAGCAAAGAAATATTAAATGGTCTAACTCTTTTCAAAAAGAACGTATGCTCATATTAAAATATGTTACTACGAACGACCTAAGTTATCTTCCTATTGGAAAACAGAATTGTAGAATTTACTGTTCATTTATAGGGTAACTCAAAAGATTTTTTATAAAGACTAAATAGTAGTATAATTAGCGAATTTGTATGTTGACGTACTTGATTCCTGTACTTAACACAGAGGAAAAACAGTAAATAGCATAACTTTTGTCAAAGTGGCTATATACACAAGATATTCAAATATGTTACTACATCAAATTCATTTAAACTCTCTATTGTAAAGCAGCATTGAACCATATATGTTTCGTTTACAGGGTCTCTTAGACGATCTTGATTACATTACAACCGATGTATATTTACTTAATGAGATGTATTTTAATGATTTTATACGGTTTCAAACTCTGTAAGGTTTTATTATCTTGCTTTAAAATTTAATATGCGTTCATTTTGTCCACCTGAAAGCTTGCCAATCTTAAGCTCTAAATCTATTAAAATATAGTATTTTCATCGATAAAAAAAAAACTGTTTATTTATAATTATATAGTGCTATATAATTCTAGCGTATTAAGAATTGATTGAAATAGTGATTAAAAAATTTCAACTTTACATTCATGCGCTGAGTAATAGAATGTAAAAATGTTGCTACCCCAAGATTACAAGTTTTGCGTTTAAATATTTGCTGTTCATCGAATTTCCGGCTATGACGAATTTAAAATGCTCTAAAAACGGGCCTAGAGCACAATAAAAAAGAAATAACTTCTTAAATTTCCCGTAAAAATTAAAAATGATAAATTTCATATACAATAGGTGATCGGTAACGAACTGTTTGGTTTACAAACAAATCGGTTAACGAACACTTTCGCGTGAGATTTTTATGTTCGGATAACGAACACATGTTCGGTAAACGAACACTTTCGATTCATATTTACCGAGTTATACTTATTGCCTCTATTGTCGACTTAGAGAACATTTTAACAGTTACATACATATGTCCTAATTAATTCATCGACTGCCGGGGATTGGGGACCTATATTTTAGGATGGACAAACTAGAAACATTAATTATGTATTTTGTGTCTATGCATTCTGTGCATTTAGTAAATAGTCCTTTTCGGTTTAATCACTCTCCTTTTTAAAATCTAATTTAAAGCTTTATGAATTATCAGATCAAAAATTTTAATAAAATTTTACATCTAATGGTTCATTATGTAAATGCTTTAGTCTTTGCGGTATATTTACAAAATCACACAAAATTTTGGATTACATGTCATCCTACGAACAGTTTCTATTTTGAAATCACTTTAATAGTTTTTATACTTTTGCAAACATTGCGAATCTTATATTTTTCCGATTCTCGAAACGTTGAGTTAAAAAACTTTTAAGGTGCTCAGTAGTTTTCAAGAATAATATTTAATATATTAGTATAAAAATCCCTGTGAATTACAATGGTTCGTAGAAAAAAAAAATTGATTATTCTCGGTAAAGTATGCTCTATAAAGTTATTGTTATAATTGACCGAAAAAAAGTGCTCCTTATTTTTCCACATTTTTCTGAAACTGCAGTATTTTAATTAGCTTGTAAACTACTGTAAAATTTTCTAATTTTTTGTTTTTTGAATGTGTACAAACGGAAGAGTGATATAAACAAAAGGGAAAATAAACATGTCATAAATAATCTAATGAATACAATGTAAGGAAATTAATATAAAAGTTTCCCCGTTGCTATGGTAGCGACATGTACATTGGGATAAGTCACTCAATAAATTGTATAATTCTGTTTATAGCATCACTATTATTTTTTTTGCCCCTTTCATCTTTTCTTTTCTGAATAAAAATGGAATCCGTATAATTGAAATTAAATACTTTACAAAAAGGAGTGATGAGTGATATCTCATCAAAAACAACTCGTTGTAAATGATCCTGCCAAGCCACAAACCTAAGTCACAAAAAGAAGTGATATCACATAAAAAGAAGCGATATAGAAGTGCATACTCCGAGTCCCGTGTAAAAATCTATCACCACTCATAATGTTTCCAAAGGACTCGGAGTGAGGTACAGTATGTGAAAACTGCTTGGCGACCTGCAGGCTTTTATAATATATGCAGTATATTAAATTGGAAAATCGAAAAAATAAATTTTCAATTTTTGTTATATCACTCTTATAAATATTTTTGTATGCGAAAGAACTGACAGCTGGACGGATTTTTCCCCAGATCTATGCGATTCCGCTTACGCTAGAATTACTGCAATATATCTCAATTTAGTTAACGTTTATTATAAGGTGAATTGTTATTAATATGCATAGGGTCATTATATATGTATATATATATATATATGTTACAAACTCAAAATCTTTACATGTTTACTTAAAAAATCCTCTTCGTAAGAGTGGTGTTTCTAGTTTAAATAATGGTAAATAAAATCAACAAATTTATTTTTCAAGCTCATAAATAAGAAAGGACATGCAAACACAGAAGCTTCAACATTTTACAATTTTATGGGAGCAAAATAAATAAATAAATAAAATAAAATAAAAATAACAATATAGTCGTATGTAATTGCAGGAAACGCAAACATTATAAAAGGCTGCAGGTCGCCAAGCAGTTTTCACATACTGTACCTCACTCCGAGTCCTTTGGAAACATTATGAGTCGTGATAGATTTTTACACGGGACTCTGAGTATGCACTTCTATATCGCTTCTTTTTATGCGATATCACTTCTTTTTATGACTGCCGTTTTACGTTTGTGGCTTGGCAGGATTATTTACAACGAGTTGATTTTGATGAGATAAATAAATATATCATTGAAGAAAAATGCTAAACTTGCCAAAGGAAAGGAAAATGTAAATTCCAAAAAAGAGAGGACAATGCACCTGTCTAATGCAATTTAACATATGACAAAAATTGCTAAATGAATAAATAAATACAAATACATATTAGTAGATCATGTTAGGTTTCAATTTATTGACACAAAAATTACATTAACACAATGAGCCAATTAAAGCTTAATAAAAAAACTTCCTTTTAACATTTTAAATTTGAAGAATTATGGACATATTCATATTCTGTACATATAAGTATTGAAAATTATTTTTGCTTGTTGCTGGCTGGTACAAGTTATTTAGTAAGGACAACTTAGTCCAATGGTGAAACAAGTTAAACACAATGTGTTTCACTGAACTTTTGAAGTCATCATCATCATCATCATCATCAACCGTTTTCAATCCACTGCTGGATGTAGGTCTCCCCCAGATTTTTCCATTGTTGCCTGTCTAGTGCTTTAGTCATCCAATTAACACCGGCCACTTTTCTGATTTCGTCACTCCATCTTACTTGAGGTCGTCTTCTTGGTCGTTTTACATCTCTGGGATACCACTGTAGGGTGTTTGTGCTCCATCTATTGTCTTGTCTTCTTGCAATGTGCCCAGCCCATTTCCATTTTAGCCATTTAATTCTCTCGATAATGTCAAAAACTTTCGTCTGACTTCTTATCCACGTTATTCAAGTTAAACACAATGTGTTTCACTGAACTTTTGAAGTGGTATTTAAAAATGGGAAAATAGTAAAGATTCATTTCTGAAAGTTACAGCAACAAAAGAAAAAAAAAATCCAATTCATAATAAGTACACCGAGAAAATACAAAATGATTACACTAGAATTTGAATATTTACCTGCAGTTCAGTATTTTCAAGTATTAAGGTCTTTTTCACATCTTTTAGACCTTCAATAATAGTAGACATTTCATTTGTAACAGAAGAATTATTTTGCAACTCTAATTCTTTCCCCTTAAGTCTTTGTTCAACAAGCTTTATTTTCTGATGTAAATTTGCATTTTCCTTTGAAATGATTTCATATTCCAGGCACTTTGTTGCTTTCTGCGATTCCATTTCACCTAATTTACTCTTGAGATTTGACATTTCATCCTGAAAATTTTATATAGTTTATGATATGTAAACATAAATATCAAATGTTTAAGTACAACTTGACTATATACATTTTTTTGTGAAATTGAAAAACGCCATAAAAAATAAATAATACAAAGTTTTTTTTTTTCAGTTAAATATTAAACTTTGCTTATAGAATTTTCATTAGCAACAAAATGTAAATCTTAGCATGATAAATTATAATTTTCTTATCAATTAAATTATAAGTATTGTAATCGAGATAATCTCATTAATATCGAAGAATAAAATATATTAGGAAATATATTAGAAGAAAATACCTCAAATAACTGAAAAATACTATTAATTATTTACATATGTTGCTAAAAAGAAAGCAGTAAGGGAAATGGACATAGTCAAGAAAATTTTAGCACATGAAACTAAATTCTGTTAAAGTGGGTTATAAATATTCAAATTATAAGTAAGAATATTTACCGTGAGTTGCTTAATTTCTTGCTCTAATTTTTCTTTTGTAAAATTGAGATCTTCCATCGCAATTACTTGCTCTTTTTTAAATAACATCAAGTCTTCTATCTGCAATTCTTTTTCATGAAGTTTTCCTTCAATGAGTTTAAGTTCTTCATGTAGAGTGGTTTTTTCCTCTAAAATATTATCATATTCAGAATTCTTTGTAGAATTCAATGAATTCATTTCATGTAAATCCCCCTTCAAACGAGAAATATCTTCCTGAAATTGTAATGTGTTTATTTAAAAAATTAAATGACTAAGAACTAAAACGCAGAAAACAAGAAACTTATTACACCATTTATTTCCAAAACAAATATACAGACATATACAGAATGATCCAGAGTTGAATGTTCAATGATAACACATACCACAACAAATATTTTTTGTATAGCAAACCAAGGTCTTAACAAGGTGTTTCACTTTAAACAAAACTCTGATTTTTTTTATACATAGCTTTAATAATAATGAAGATATTTTAATGAAATTTGCAACTGATTCACCTTGCTTTGTGTGAAATGTAACAATATCACAAGAAGTGGTAGAAAAGGCTGCCATCCCCATCCAAATAGCACTGAACTAGATGCTACATACAACCCTTGGCAAAAAGTTTTCGATCAGTGTTATCAAGTTTATGATTTTTGCATTTCGAAGCATATATTTCGCAATTCATGAGCATAGGGGCATTTTACAATATGCCAAATAAAAGAACACGTATTAAAATATAAATGAAAAATGAATTAAATATAACAATCATATAATTTATAATTATACTGCAGGCGAAAAAGTTTCCTCGTCAGAAAAAAATATCCGATCAAGACGGAAGTTGGAAAATAGTAATCGATCACTGAGGAAACAAGTTTGAAATTTGCATATTGAAGACAGATAAGAGTGCCTGCACATGCATACAATATCTGAAACCTATTTAAAAGAATAAAACTTCAAGCAGCGAGATCCAAAGCAGCTCTGAAGTGCTGGACAATGGCTCGTGTGAAAAACCGGTCTTGCGGATTTTTAAATCGCATGATAAAATTGTTGCAAGAGGGTTATTCACAAAGGAAAGTGGATGCTTCATTAAATTGTGCTCAAAGTACGGTATGCGATATTTGGAAAAAATATCAGTTGACTAACAGCGAAAAATTTATCTCGAAGTGGACGTCCACGAATGACAACTCCTAGGGAGGACAGAAAACTTGTGGAAATAGCGAAAAGAGAGCGGCGAGCAACCTCAAAACAACTCAATGCCGAATGGTCTAAGTATAACGTAAAGGTATGTGACCAAACTGTACGTAATCATCTAAATGCTGCAGGATTTAAATTCTGTAAAGCTAAAACGAAACCTTACTTGACAAAGAAGCATAGAAAAGAGCGCTTGCAATGGTGTAAAAAACATGTACACTGGCCATTTCATAAATGGAATAAAGTTATTTTTAGCGATGAATCTCTCATATCTCTCGGAACAGATGATGACTCTGGAACATTTGTTTGGAGGAGAGTTGGTGAAAAGTTCAATGATAAGTGTGTCATAAGAGGACTAAATTTTCACCTGCACTTACAGTTTGGAGTTGTATGACATCACAAGGCGTCGGCAAGTTGTGTATTGTGTTGCGTATAGTAAATTCTGATGTTTACATTGACATTTTAGAGGGGTTTTTTATTCCCAGCATCGATCAATGGTTCGGGGATCAAAATGACTTCTTATTTCAAGATGACAATGCAGCTCTCGATCACATCAAATCAGTGAAGAAATTTCTACAAAATGTAGGTAATAATCCAATTTAAACCATGACTTGTCCGCCCAATAGTCCGGATCTTAATCCCATCGGAAATCTGCAGAATATATTAAAAAGAAAAATAGATTTTTGAAGGATCACAAATGCCATAGAACTACGTAAAGCTGTAAGGGAATGCTGGTATGAAATTACTCCCAATGAGTGCAAAAAGCTTATTGAGTCCATTCCACGAAAAATTTCGGCAGTCATCCGAGCTAAAGGCGGATTTACTAAATATTGATTACAGTGATCGGTTATTTTTTTCCAAATCAAAGCGTGATTGGATAATTTTTTCTTTGGTGTTTAAATTTCAATCACCATTTTTCTGTTTATAAAGTGACATATAATGATTTTTCTTTATTGCATATTGTTGTTCATTATATATAATACAAATGTATTATCGCTAATAATCGTTTAATTTTTATGCAGTGAGAATAAATAATCCTTTCTTACAAAAAATGGTAGTGTTGGTGTAATGATCGGAAACTTTATGCCAAGGGTTTTTTTTCAAATGTAACAGTACATAGTTTCACTTGCTGAAATACTGCACACGCTCTTCACTTTCCATGATGTCACTGGATTTCACACAAAAAAAGATATGTCTGTTGAAAATTTCTTCAAAATATCTTTATTTTTGTTATAGTTATTAACAATACTTATGTTTATATCGAAGCAAAATACCCTGTAATTTTGAGTGAATAATTGGATTTTTATATTCTTTGGTTTCCTACACAAAAAATGTTTCGATAAACTCTACCACTCCTTGAAATTTGAACAATTAATTTTGAATACAGCAAGACCTTAATAAACCATCATTCAAGAGATTGAGTAATTTTGACACATTAAGCAAGGACTTGAATCATACTTTATTTTCAGGTTATTGTTAAAGTTCAGTTAAAATGAAATATTTCAGTTTTAAGGTTCATGTTTCCTTAAAAATAACAGCAGTTTCTGGTTTGGTTTTGAGAACCCCCCCCCCCCCCCCCCCCCACACACACACACCTAAAAAGAAAGCATTGTTTATAGACATTTATTCAGTTTATTTTGTTCAAGTTTAATGCTAAATTAATAATTGTTACTGTGTTAAAAAAATAATAATAACTATTATTATTATTATTATTTGAGATTTTATAAAAATATTTTTAACGGGGCATTGTAATGAGATATTGAAAAATGGGTATAAAAAAATTAATTAAATATAATTATCAACTCCAGTAAGCAATTAATACTATTATCATAAATGATATTATCTTAATTTTAGTTTAATTTATTTTAAATACCTACACCCATGTTCCAATACTCCAAATGAAACTGTACAGTGACCAAAAATATACATAATATGACAATGTGTTGTTAAATTAATCAAAAATTAATCATAACAGTTAGATTTATCTCCTCAATCTAAACTTTAATTTCATATGAATCAAGGATTAAAATTAAAAATCAATATTCTAACATGAGAACTCTTTTCAGTTTTAGTTTTTTAGTTATATTATTTTTTTTTTAATTATCACCCATAGGACGGTGTTGGTGATCAGATTTGAAGCAAAGATGACAACTACTTTATACTAGAACATTTTCTTTTTATTCAGATTAAACATATATTTATTCAAAATAATCTTTGAGCTGCAGCTTGTCGTTACCAATAAATTAAAAAGAGTACAAAATGAAAAAAGATTCTTTTCATCAATTTATAGTATGGTTTGATTATTTAGAATTCACAGTTTTGCAGTTCCATTAAACGTAAAATGAAATAGAAAACAATTCTTATCAATTCATAGCATGGTTTAATTCTTTACAGTATTGCAAAGCACTCCTGAAATATAAAATCTTATATTTAAATGGTATTGGTATTTTTATCTATGTAGCATTGTTTCTACCATTATTGCATGATGGAAAGGAAATCAACCATCATTTTCACTTACATCGATGCTAATTGCAGAATACCATAGATTGGGGAAAATTAGAATAATCTATTAAGCTACATTGAAGAAAAATTCTTTTGATGAAATTATGGTAAACAAATGTTCCCAGTATCTATCCCAAGTTTACAATGAATAGATTGGGAAGGAACTGGGATAATCTAGTAAACCATTATAGAATTTTTTTTTAGGATGAGGCTGTAATGAACCAAAGTTCCATGAACAATCGGGTTTTGAGTTAGAAAGGGAGAATTTAAAGTTTGTTTTCGGAAGGGGCAATCTCTTACCCATTGATATGAATTTGGAATGCCAATGTTGAAGCAAAATGGCACATCGTTGGTAGCAATGTGGCCTGATAATGCAAATTTGGTCTCTGTGGAGATGGTTGGAAAAGACTAACATTATTTTGGGAGCTCCTTTGAGGGTTAGGTGTAAATGGTCAATTCTGGAGGGCTTGGTATGGGCAGCGATAACTCCATGATCGCATTTGGAAATTCTGCTCATTATTAACATTCGATCTGGATGGCCACCATTGCATAAATTGGTTTTGGTGAGTTGTCTCATTTTTACTTTCGTTACTCTTTCTCATGAATTGAAGTTTACTTAGTCTAAAGACTAATTCTCTCCATTCGGTGGCCCTCTTAGGGGCATTTGTGCCTATGAGTTTTTGCATTTCTAAAGATAGACCCTCTGTTAATCATTGTAGGATGAATCAGCTATCTAACCCTAATGTACGCCCCATTTTAGTATTTTTCTGGTAATTAAGATCATCCCTGATTTTAAAGTGGATGTTAGAAAAATCAGTTAAAGATGGTGTTTAGGGGGTGGAAAAGTTTTCTGTAAATATGGCTACAAACTCTGACCAGTGCATTAAATGTAAACAATTGTTGATGTATAGGGTAAGGGCACTGTCTTTCAAATTTCTGAATTTTCCCGAATTTTCCACATATTGTCCTTGTGTTCTTCGATACATATTGATTCAAAATAATAAAGCCAATGAGCCCAAAGCATTTTGTATTCTATGAAAAATAAAACAATTTCTGGATCTTAGGGGCCATTTTTATCAGCACTGGTGATATAATTAGTTACACTAGCCATTCTATTTAAATCTACTAAAGCTGTGGTGGTCTTAATTTTACTACTTTGATTGGCCTCCTGACTACCGTTGTTATTTTGGTTGTTGTTTGCATTTATAGGAGTTGTTTCACTAATTTCTGTACTAGGAGGACTTTTATAGGGGTTTCACTACTTCTTGCAGCTCCTGAAGCCGCAGTTTCCGAGGTTCGAGAGTTTTTTTTCATTCTGTTTATCGGGTTCATCGTTACTCATATTTATTTTTTATGTTTTACTCTCAAATCGAACCTAATATTGTTTAAAAAAATAATAATGTTTAACAAAAAATCATAATCAGCAGTTCAACATAAAAATTATTTTCCTAAAAATCAGAATTAAAAGTTTAATAACAATAAAATAATAATTTCAGTAATACCCCAATTTCAAACTATCTAGAAAAAATATTTTTACTAATATGAACTTTTCCTTTTTAAATATTCTACAGAAAAACAATATTTATTAAAAGTTTTCTACTATTTTAACATTTCAAAACAAAAACAAAAAAATTAAGTTAAAAAGTCACAAGTTAAATGAATTAAATTATGTCCTTTTAACCAATCAAAATTGTTTTTTTTAAAATAAGGTTTCTTTCAATAAGGGTGTTTTTTACAAAAAAAAAAAAGTTTTCACCTAATTAAATATTTTTTCTTTTCTTAATCTTTTCGTTAAAATTAATATAAAATGGACATATCTTCTTCCAGCTGAATATGTTTAATCCATAAAATCCATTGATCACGTGAACACACACACTCGCAAAAATGAAGAAACAAAAAATAAAATAAATTTATTATAATCTGTTCTTCCTTTGAAATCCTGAATTTGCGCAAAATGACTAGCAGGTGATCTCTCCTTCAGATCTTCAAAACAGTACCAAAAGTTTCTTCTGTAGCACAAATCAGGAGAGGTTGCAAAGAGGAAGGAAAGTTTCTTATTAATAAAGACAAGTTTGTTACGTAGATTGAAATCTGGATGTTATAAGTCCATCATTTTTTTACGATAAATTATTTTTCCTCCACATCAATACATACATCAAATTGTGATTTCACAGTCTGGTGATTATTTTTTCTTTACTTTTCGGCATGCATTTATTGTTGATTGACGAACTCTAAGTTTCTAATTGCATACGATTTCTCTTGAGATGCCCTGCAACAGGACCAACCTAGGCAACTTTAAATAATGTAAGAAATTACCAACATTACACGTTCTTGTTGTGTCACATCAGTTCTTTTAGATTTCTTATTTGTAACGAACCCGGTGACCGGGGCTTGCGATGATTGCAAAGGCATCTTCCAGATCAATGGAGTGTAGTCAAGTACAAATAAAAATGCCATTATTTCCTGGGATTTGACTTTTATTCCTTTTTTAATACATTATAATCCTTTTGCAAGTCAGGCTCAGGATAAGTTTGAAAATCTGATGAGATTACAGGCTCATATTTAGAAGTACTGAGCCTAGCCAGTTGATTTTCAGGATGGCAGAGCAGCCGTAATTTGTTTGAGTAGTTAGTAGAGGGGAAAAAAAGGCTCAAAATCCTACAAAAAAAAAAGAGTGTTCCCCATTTTTGTTTGGCTTTTCTCATATTCTCCAGCAGAGGGCGAACTAATCAAATCAAGGCATGAACTTGCTTTTAGTTGGATAAAAGACTATTAATGTGATCTTATGATGCAACGGGTTTTGCCAATTGCATCAACAACAGTCATTTCTAAATTTAATGTGAATGGTTATTTATTATCTAAAATGTTATGAGAAATGCCAGACAGATAAAAGTAATTAGAATTTACGACCTAAAATTGGACCAATTTCTTATATTGACAATAATTTGAATTTATATTCTGAACATAATCATCAAATATTTACTTTGGATCAAATATTTACACTGATTTCTTGATCTGAATGCAATAACTGTCATTTTGGGAGAAATTGATTAAACTTGTGATATAAATGAAAATTTGGACTGCAATAATCATATATTGTTTATAATTTATTTCAGAAATAATCAAGCACAGCCAGAAAACTCTGTTTATGTTACAATTGGCTCATAATAGAGATTTATTACTGTTATAATTATTTTAAGATCATTTAATATGTTTTATGAGATGAGTCTAACTGTTATATTGATGAAAAGTATATTACAATTTATGGTTTTAAATGATCATATAATGTTTCAAAAACATCAATCAATGTCAAAGATTATTATGACTGGCAAATTAGTTTAAAGCATTGTTTTCTCCATGTTAGAGAAAATGCTTTGAGGATTTTAACTTTTAAACTTTTATTTTTGAATATTACAAAGATTTACTTTTTATCCTTTCATATATATATATATATATATGAAAGGATAAAAGCTAAACCCCTTTTTAAAATGCAAAATCCCTTTTTGCCCCTTTTAAAATTTTAAATTACCGTTTTAAAAAATAGAAATTTAAATCAAAACTTTTAAATGCTTTAATAATTGTGTTTCAATTGATTGAAAATGCCGTCGCCCCTGTTAAATTAGTTTTCCTGCATCGCATCTTATAACTTTCAAAGATCATTTTCTGACTCTTCATAAGAATATTTGTGCTGACGCTAACGCAATTTTAAAGTCTTGCGGCATCCGATCGGCCGATGGAGCCAACGCCTTTATTCCGCACAATCAATCACTCAGCTCGCGGCCAATTAAAATTAAAAATACGCCTCTTTTGACTTAGACGACCTCTAGCAGAAATAATGCAAAAACCTCATATTTATACCATTACACGGCTATCAGGAGCGAACTTTTTATGATTTCCCTCATCTAAACAAATCCACGCCAATCTGCTCTCTCGGAATTGCCTCGCGATGGACGAACCTTCGATGTCCAGACAGACTTAAAAAGCAGCTCTCATGCCAATATGGGCCTGGTTTAAAAGGATGCATGTAAGAAAAAGAAATAAACCAGGTTCCGTAATAGACGGTGTCTTCCTTTAAACAGACATACATTCACTCGGAATTTAACCGAATCCCGCTCACGGCCCAGGACTACAAGAGCATGCAAGGGAATCAGAATGAGCGCTTTGACGTAAATACGGAGCCGCCATCAGTCCGCGCAGCCACCGGCCCGGCGATCAAGGACCCACCGACGGAGCAACACGCTTCGTTTCAGAAGTCGAGTAGGACAGTTCATCTCAACGGGAAAATCCCAAAAACTAAACAGTTACGTAATCTACGCCCGTCAATCACAGCGAATACCTCCGTGAAAAATTCTTACAGCATACGGTGAAAGACTTACGGAATTTATCCCAAAAACTCAAAAGTACTTAATCTCCCTTCGTCAAAAGGAAAGTGAATCATTAACTTTTCTTCATTCTCAATCTTGTGCAGTATTTCATTCTGCCGGCAAGAATCGAAGTGTTTTATCGGATGAAAAGTAGGTCAACTACACAGCTGTTTTCAATTTTCAAGAGCGCGCTGATAAAGAAATGAACTCAAGTGACCTATTAAGCGCCAGATGTTTGAGTTTTGGTTTGTGGACTATAGAAAAAAGGAAAGAAAATAAATCATTTGGTTAATGATCAGAGAAATCTTTCTGCGAAAGTTATTTTTTTATTATTGTTTCGCGTCGTGGTGGTGAAAAAAAAAAAAAAAAAAAAAAAGTAAGAGGTAAATTTTTCATGGATTTATTTAAAGCAAAGCCGTATAAAGGTATGTACTTTTGATATTAACGTACAGAAAAAAAAAAAAAAAATTTTTAAAGATCTTTTTAGTGAGAGGCAGTGGTTCTCAAACTTTTTATTTAATTTTTTATGCATGCCAAAAATAAATTAAAGAGGATTATTTTATTATGCTATTACTTGTGTGAAAATTTTAATTATTTTTAAGTCAGCTATTTAAGTTCAAATATATAATTGTTTATGTATTGTGTTTAACGTAATTTTAAAGAGATGAAAGAGTAAGAATGGTGATTTTTATGAAAATTCTTTAGTTGTGTTGAACGGATAATTACGATTTTAATGAAAAATAACATTAACTAAACCTCATATTAAAATCATTTTTCTAGACAGTTTGAAAATATTTTAGCAGAAGTGAAAATTTTATTATTATTATATTATTATAATATTTTTATTATTAAGTGTTAAACTTTTTAAAGGTGATTTATATGCAACGTACTTTATAGTTAGTGAGGTTATTTAAATTTTTTTTATTGAATTCAAGTTATTGAAAAAAAAAAAAAAAAAAAAAAAAAATATTAAGGTGGATTTTAATTTTAAAAAGATGATTTTAACAGATATTTAGATATAGTGTTACAAATTTTAAATAGTTTGAAAGATTTTTTCATTTTTATTCTTATGTGCTTTAATTGTGTATTATATTTCTGTGTAATTCAGTGATATTTAGTATTTATATCTATCATGAGTAACCCAACACCTCCCAAAGAAGTAGAGGATTTAACAGACAAATCAGGTGACCCCAAAAAAGAAAAAAATCAAATTTCGAGCAAAGATGATAATCCCGTTAATAATCCTGAAGAGAAAAATAATCAGAAGTCTAGTCAGGAATCTGGAGGTGCACCAGAGACATCTGGTGTAACAATGTTAGGTGGACAGACCCTGTCAGCTCAAGCTGGGTCTGGTCACACTTCAGTATCCGCCAACCCAAAAATGTCAGTAGACCCCGATATCGTTGCGTTTTCTCCGCAAGATGGAATGTCTTGGATACCATGGCTAGCCTATTTCAAGAGTGTCTGTATAGGACAGGGAAAAGACGAGTGCTGGAAAATTAGGCACATACAGAAGTATTTAAAGGACAGTGCACTTACGTTGTACATTAATAATTGTCTAAATGTACTTCATTGGTCCGAATTTGTCACTTTGTTTAATGAACACTACGAAATTCCAGATACCCTTTCTCTCACTGATTTTTCACGTATTAGATATAAAGTTGGAGAGGACTTGAACGAATATTATCAAAAAAAGACTAAAGTAGGCCGAACCTTAGGTTTAGAGCAGAAACTTATCCTGGAAGGGTTAACGGAGGGCTTGCCATTAGAAATGCAGAAATTAGTTATTGCAGGCAACCCCTCAACTACACATGCATGGCGTGAATTAGTTTTCAGAATTAGCAAACTGCAACTGGACAGAAAGGGAAATGAGAGCAAATTTGAAGCAAGCCCCCAAAACCCCAATCAGTATCGCCAATGGCGACCAAACCGACCTCCATATGAGAATGGACAGAATTTTAACAGGCAGTGGAACTACAGAGTTCCCTATCAAACACACCCCATTCGACCTTTTCCATCAAATCAAGCCAGAAATCCCCAAAATACGTTTAGACCGACTTCAAATGTTCCACCACGACCTAATGTACACCACCAGACCACTTTGCCGCCCTATCCATGCAAAGTTTGTCTTAATATCGGAATACCAAATGCGTATCATTGGGTGGGAAACTGCCCTTTTCGACAACAAGTGTTAGCAGTACCAACCCCTAGTCACAATATGACTTTGCCGAACCCCAACCAAGATCATAGCGCTAATGAGTCATCCCAAAATACATCTAGTAATCAATGACGATTTCTTATGTCCGGACATATACAAAAAGAAAAAGCTAGCTATAAAAAATCAAATAGAGATTGTCATAAAGTTACTTATGTAAAAAATGAAGACTCACTACCTTGTTTGATCGATACTGGGAGTTCGATTAGTGTTATTCCTTGTCATTTAGCCCATAAACTTAACCTAAAAATATGTAAAGTTCAGCAGAGTATACCAGTCACCCAAACACAAGGTGTTCTTGCTTTGAAAGAAAAATGCCTTGTTAGTTTGCAATTAGGACGTATCTCTAAGAGAATTGAACTTTTTATAATTAACAATCAGTTACCTTATGCTTTGATTGGGCTACCCCATTGCAAACTGTTTAGATTAAATATTGACTGTGTTAAAATGCAAATAACTCAAGATAATAAGAAAGTACCTCTCATGGACCATATTCCAACAAATGCGTCTCACCATACTTTACATTTATCAGAAGTATATACTAACCAGCCAGCAATTGAAAATGCAGAGATATTCGAAGAAAATTTTGAGCCGGAGTTGTTCGAGACCACTGACCATGTGCAAAATGTTCAGTCTGTCAGAGAACAATTACCTGCTCTTCTAGCCAAATATGTCTGTATTTTCGCCAAAGATAAATATGATATAGGCTGTGTAAACATGGAACCCCAGAGAATACAGTTAACATCAGATCTCCCCGTTTCTTTAAGAGCATATCGCACTTCCCCTAAGGAAGAAGAGGAAATTAAAGAACAAATTCAAAATTTATTGCGAGCCGGTATCATTAAAGAAAGCTATTCCCCTTATTCATCACCCGTAACTTTGGTGTATAAACGTGAAGAAGGGAAGAAAACCCGGTTATGTATTGACTTCAGAAAATTAAATGCCATTACAAAAACAGATGCAGAACCCTTACCTCGAATCGACACCCTGTTAGATAAATTGGCGCATGCTAAAATTTTTTCCACTCTTGACTTAGCTAGTGGATATTGGCACATTCCTATCCACCCTCGAGACACTGAGAAGCTGGCATTTGCCACCACCTTTGGATTATATGAGTGGAATCGTTTACCGTTTGGATGGAAAAACTCACCTGCTTGGTTTAACCGTACCCTCCGTAGAATTCTTAATAAATACAAAATTGACTTTGCCTGTAGTTACTTTGATGATGTTATTGTATTCTCCCAAAATGAAGAGGAACATTTATGTCATTTAGAGACATTATTTAATATATGTGTTCAAGAAAACCTTAAACTCAAATTGTCAAAGTGTAATTTTGTGAAATCCAAAATTAATTCTCTAGGATATGGAGTTTCGAACGGTTGTATCACACCTGACAACACTAATATAGAGACGATTAAGAAATTAACACCACCAACGAATGTAAAAGAATTACAACGTTTTTTGGGATCTATAAATGTTTATCACAAATTTATTCCAAAGTATGCTAACATTCGATACCCTCTCAACAATTTGTTGAAGAAAAATGTCCCTTATGTGTGGGACCAAAATTGTCAAAATTCTTTTGAAAAATTAAAAAATGCTTTAATTGAAAAACCAATCTTAAAGTTGTTTGATCCCAAAACACCTTGTCATTTGTTTGTAGACGCATCAAGTCATGGAGTGGGATGTGTAGTGAAACAAGTTGATGAAAAAGGAACATTACATCCTATAGCATATCACTCTAGAAATCTTCGCGATTATGAAAAAAATTATGCAATTACGGAATTAGAATGTTTGGCGATTGTGGATGCTTTAGATAAATTTTATCATTATTTACACGGTCAAAAATTTGTCATACATACAGATCATGCGGCACTTACCTGGCTCAAAAGTGTTAAAAATTTAAGAGGACGTCTTTTCCGCTGGTCCCTAAAACTTAGTATGTTTGACTATGAAATTAAATACCAGAAAGGCTCCACTAATGTTGAAGCTGATATGCTATCTAGACAACCTGTTTCAGAAAATTTACCCCATATTATACATCTCCTTGACTTGAATGAAGTAAGAGACAATCAGAAGAAAGAAAATGTAACAATTGATGGTAAAAAGTACACTGAGATAAATGATGTTGTTGTTATTAAAAAGAAAGGTTTGTATAAGATTGTGGTCCCCATGTCTTTACGTTTACCCCTATTAGAAAAAACCCACACACAATTTGGCCACCCTGGAATTTATAAAATGATAAATTTAATCTCTCCGCAATATTATTGGCCTAACTTTAATCAGGACATTGAAAATTTTGTAAAACACTGCCACACTTGTCAGATAAACAAAAAATGTAGACAAAAAAGATTTGGCTTATTGCAATTAATGCCCCCAACAGAGATACCTTTTGAATGTTTGGCAGTAGACTCTGTTGGCGGATTTAATTATTACAATTCTACAAAAAAATATTTGCATTTAGTCGTTGACCATGCAACTCGCTATGTGTGGGGTTTTCCGTCAAAAAGTGTAACTACCGAAACTTATACAAACATTTTGAAACAATTATTTCAAATACAAGTACCAGATAGATTGTTAACCGACAGAAATGGAGCATTTACGGCTTCCAGGTTTAGGAGATTTCTTCGTAATTACAATATAAAACACAGATTGACGAGCAGCCATCACCCGGAAACGAATGGGAAAATTGAACGACTAAATCAGACTATTGTCACTAGATTAAAATGTAAAGTCAATTCCACATCCAAGAAAATACCCTGGACTAAGCTTTTAGATGAAGTCTTATATGAATATAATAACACCCCTCATTCTGTAACCCAATTCACCCCTAGCTATTTATTTTTAGGAAATTTACCATATGATCCCCCTTTACCAAATAATAGTTACTATCCCCCTGTGGAAGAAGCTAGAAAATTGGCTAAAGAGAGAACAATTGCTTACCATAAAAAGAATAAAGTCCGTTATGATGCTCGTTTCCTTCCTGTAAAGTTTAAAGTTGGTGACATTGTGATGTATGAAGAATTTCACTATCCGAATACCCGTAAATTGACGGCACCATACTCTGGCCCATACACCATTTTAAAACAACTTTCTGATGTATCCTTTGAAATTGATAAACCCAGCCCACATTTTAAGAGAAATTCCGAAATTGTCCATTCCTCCAAGTTAAGATACTACCACCCTCCTCAAAATCTTAAACTCAGCCATGAATAAACCCCATCTATCTCTTTCAGCTGTCAATTTTTTTTTAATTTTTGCTTTCCTATCGTCCCCCTTACTCGTAGCATTTGGATGAGGACCCAGCTAGGCGTGTAACCTATCTCCCCAGCAGTGTAGAATGATGGTGACAGTTTAAAAGTACTGTTAGAATTTTTATTATTTTTTTTAAAAATATTATAATGACGAATTGATGACACATGAAGGGGTCAAGGGGTCCTCCGCTCCGTGGCCACCCATCTTTAGCCGGACTGTTTTCCCAGATTCTCTTTCCAGGTTGAACGGAGAATCTGGCAAAACTGCTTCGCTTCCCCTCTGCAGGTGAATATCGATTACCCACTTTTCTTTTTCTGTCGTGCGAGTGGCACATTTTTGGGTGATATTCCCCTCAGAGTATTAAAACCCATATCGCACTGACCCTGCGCATGGTGAAAATTATAGCAAGTGTATATTTAGTTTTTATTAGCTGTAGTTTTCTTTTTTTTTTAAACAACTTAGTGTTGTTTTTTCATGGATATAAACCTAAGGCTGCATCATAGAAGTAGCTAAGTCCCGAACAAAACGGAAAGGTATACGAAGAAATATAATTTGTTTTTGTTATTAGTATTTTAGGATATTTTACTGTTATTTTATCTCAGTGTGAAAATTCAATATTTCTAGAAATGCAAGCTTTTCAAATTGCATTTGAGATACAATATATTTTGTTGATAGTATTAGTGCATATTTTGTATTATTGAATATTTTATATTTTTGAATAATTTGTATTTGTGAATATATTTTACATTTTAATATTTTGTATTTGTGAATATTTTTTTTTACATTTGAACATTGTCTATTATTGAATATTTTTTACATTTGCATATGTTGTATAGTTTTCAGTATGTTTACCTGTGAATATTTTAATATACTATATAGTTTATGGTTGCAATTTGCAATTATACACAAAAGGATGTTTCCCAACAAACTATATCAAAAACTTTAAAACAAAAACTGGAAACGAAAGGGAAACACTACAAACACAGTTGTGTTACGATAATTGGTATAATCAAGATATGTCTCGAGACACATTATTGTTTTGCTGCAGCACCATTGAAAGAATTCCAATATTTTAGTGTAACCAATATTTTTATGTAAATTTGATATATAAATGTAAAAATAGGTCCAATTGACTTGAGAGCTGAAGTAAATACTGAAGAGCTGGAGAAATTACTTGAGAGCAGGAGAAAATAAGAATAAAAAAACATGGGTTAAATTCACGAGATAAGACCCACAGGTCTTGCAGGCGAGCCCTGTGGCTCATGTTTTAGTGGGGGGGGATATGAAAGGATAAAAGCTAAACCCCTTTTTAAAATGCAAAATCCCTTTTTGCCCCTTTTAAAATTTTAAATTACCGTTTTAAAAAATAGAAATTTAAATCAAAACTTTTAAATGCTTTAATAATTGTGTTTCAATTGATTGAAAATGCCGTCGCCCCTGTTAAATTAGTTTTCCTGCATCGCATCTTATAACTTTCAAAGATCATTTTCTGACTCTTCATAAGAATATTTGTGCTGACGCTAACGCAATTTTAAAGTCTTGCGGCATCCGATCGGCCGATGGAGCCAACGCCTTTATTCCGCACAATCAATCACTCAGCTCGCGGCCAATTAAAATTAAAAATACGCCTCTTTTGACTTAGACGACCTCTAGCAGAAATAATGCAAAAACCTCATATTTATACCATTACACGGCTATCAGGAGCGAACTTTTTATGATTTCCCTCATCTAAACAAATCCACGCCAATCTGCTCTCTCGGAATTGCCTCGCGATGGACGAACCTTCGATGTCCAGACAGACTTAAAAAGCAGCTCTCATGCCAATATGGGCCTGGTTTAAAAGGATGCATGTAAGAAAAAGAAATAAACCAGGTTCCGTAATAGACGGTGTCTTCCTTTAAACAGACATACATTCACTCGGAATTTAACCGAATCCCGCTCACGGCCCAGGACTACAAGAGCATGCAAGGGAATCAGAATGAGCGCTTTGACGTAAATACGGAGCCGCCATCAGTCCGCGCAGCCACCGGCCCGGCGATCAAGGACCCACCGACGGAGCAACACGCTTCGTTTCATATATATATATATATATATATGGGCTGTTTAATAGCCTCTGCTTGTTAACTAGGAGAAGACCCTTTAAATGCCTCAGAGGAGGACTTAAAGGAATCAACTGGGAGCAGGGACTTGATGTCCAATCCGCACCTTCCATCGGTGCAGCCTGTTAGTACCCTTGCCTAGTGCATGGGGAACGAACGCGGATGGGCTTCCTCCAACCCGCTTGGCCAGCGTGGAGGAATTTGGCCACCTCCCCCCTTATTTTACCATGAATTCACAAAACAAATCACGGCCCTCAATTCCCGGCAGTCTGCATGTTCCTGATTACGGCAGCGATCAGAAAGACATGAAGACAGAGGGTGCTAAGAATCACCGGGCTCGGCTTGGCTGCCATAAGTTGATGACCTTGGCTACGTATAATGGACGATCCTTATCTTCTGAAAGTCGTTTACAGGAACTTGAAGAAGAATTAGAAAGAATCAACTGGGACATCCTAGGATTATGCGAAATAAGAAGAAAAGGGGAAGAGAAGATTGATCTTGCCAGTGGACATGTATTGTACTACAGAGGTACAGAAGATGGAAAAACAAGTGGTGTAGGATTTCTGATTCATAAAAGGTGGAAGAATCACATCGTAGAATATGATAGTGCATCAGATAGAGTTGCAAGGTTAGTTATACAAGTGTCAAAAAGATACAAGCTGCAAGTTACCCAAGTTTATGCACCAACAATTAGCTATACTGATGAAGAAATTGAGGATTTCTATGAAGAAGTAGCTTCAATGCATCAAAAAGGGAAATGCTACATAAAATTAATAATGGGAGACTGGAATGCTAGAATTGGGGAAAAAAAGAAAGGTGAGTTCTCAGTAGGAAATCATGGATATGGGGTGCGTAATGAAAGAGGTAACAGATTGATTGAATTTGCAGAATGTGAACAGATGTATATCATGAATTCATTTTTCAAGAAAAAGCCACAAAGAAAATGGACATGGCGTAGTGCAAATGGCTCAACAAGTGAAATCGACTACATCTTGACAAACAAAAAGCATCTTATTCAGGATTGCAGCGTTCTCAATAACTTCAATACAGGAAGCGATCACAGGTTAGTTAGATGCAAACTGCTTTTAAATACTAAAGTGGAAGGAATGAAGCTTTTGCAATGCTCAAAGAAATCAGTCGATATTATAAATCTCCAGAAACATAAAGAAGAATTTAATTTAGAACTTAAAAATCGTTTTCAAGTACTTCAATCAATCTTAGAAGAAGAACAAGATGTTACAGTAGTGAACAAGAAAATAACAAATACTCTACAAGAAATTGCAAGGATGATAGCTGGTGAAGCACCAGTAAAGCAGATAAAGAAAATAACAGAAGAAACAAGAAGATTGATGAAGAAACACAGATAATTTAAAATGAAGAAAAACTATTCTAAATCAAAAGTTGAATATGCAGAATTATGTAAAACGGTAAGAAAATGTGTTACAGAAGATATCAGAAAATTTAACTGTGATCTTGTCAAAAAAGTTCTAGAAGATAACAAAAGTTTAAAATCAGCTAAGCGCAAACTGTGTGTTGGAAGAAAAGGTATTTTTGCACTGAAGAGAGCAGATGGAACAATCACCAAAATCAATAATGAAATAGTACACATTGTCGAAAAATTCTATAACAATCTATATAAATGTGAAGATCAAAGGGAAATCAACCTACGTGATCCACTAGTAAACATAACAGAAACTGAAGAGATAATCCCAGTGATGACAGATGAAGTTGTACAAGCCATTAGAGGCATGAAAAAAGGTAAATGCCCTGGCGAAGATGGCCTTACAATTGACCTTATCAAAGAAGCAGGAGAAGAATTCGCAAAAATGCTAGCCTTACTGTTTTCCAAATGTCTCGAGAAATCAGATGCACCAGAAGATTGGAATAATGCTGTGATGGTGTTACTTTATAAGAAAGGAGAAAAGGAAAACATTAAAAACTACCATCCAATCAGCTTACTGTCAGTGATTTATAAAATTTTCACCAAAGTTTTAACGACAAGACTTGAATCAGCTCTGTACTCAGCTCAACCTAGAGAACAAGCAGGATTTCGAAGTGGATTTAGCACAATGGATCATATTCAAACAGTAAGGGAAGTTATAGGAAAACATAAAGAATATAATTTACTTCTCTGTCTTGCCTTTATTGATTATGAAAAAGCATTTGATTCGGTCTACACATCTGCAGTAATTACTTCTCTGGAGGACATTGGTATAGACAAACCTTATATCAATATCATAAAGAAGATCTACAAGAAAGCAACAGCCACCATCCGTTTGGACAAAGGAAAAGCGAAGATCAAGCTTGGAAGAGGAGTAAGACAAGGAGACACCATTTCGCCTAAGCTTTTTACTGCTGTCTTACAGAGTATTTTCAAGAAGCTGGATTGGGAAAACAAAGGGATTAGAATAAATGGGGAATATTTAAGCCATCTCCGGTTTGCTGATGACATTTTAATTTTCAGTAATAGCCCTGAAGAATTGTAAAATATGCTAAAAGATTTGGCAGAAGCTAGCAATAATGTGGGATTAAAAATAAATTTGGAAAAGACTAAGGTGATGTTCAATTCATTTGCATCAAAAAAGAAAATCGTCTACAACAACACTGAGATTAAAGATGTTGAAAGTTATGTGTACCTTGGACAAGAAATATCTTCAGACAACAGTATCATGAATGAAATCAATAGAAGAATAAGAAATGGATGGAGTGCTTTTGGGAAGAACAATATTATTCTGAAAAGTAACATGCCTCTTTATTTGAAAAGAAAGGTGTTTAACCAATGTGTTTTGCCTGCACTAACTTATGGAGCAGAAACTTGGACACTAACAAAACGGATGGTACAAAGATTACAAACAACACAGCGAAGTATGGAAAGATGTATGCTAGGCATAACCAGAAGAGACCGAAAGAGAATAACGTGGATAAGAAGTCAGACGAAAGTTTTTGACATTATCGAGAGAATTAAACGGCTAAAATGGAAATGGGCTGGGCACATTGCAAGAAGACAAGACAATAGATGGAGCACAAACACCCTACAGTGGTATCCCAGAGATGTAAAAGGACCAAGAAGACGACCTCAAGTAAGATGGAGTGACGAAATCAGAAAAGTGGCCGGTGTTAATTGGATGACTAAAGCACTAGACAGGCAACAATGGAAAAATCTGGGGGAGACCTACATCCAGCAGTGGATTGAAAACGGTTGATGATGATGATATATATATATATATTTCTATTATGACCTTTAAAATTATACCTTTCATGTAAAATAATAATAATAATAAATCACTTGTACTTCTATTTTTGTGAAAATGACCAATATGTAAATGACCCTTTATTAGTATTCTCTCTAGGTCATTTTTTGAGGGTGCAGTATCCGTCCTTTTTTATAATAGTGAAATGCACTCTTAGTTGTACCCACAGATCTCTTGTAAAAAATCTCCCCATACCACAGTATTTCTAAATCAATGTGTCTAACACAACAGCATGCAAAAATTATAAAACTTCCCTCATTTCTTTAGGAAAAAGACAGGAGGTTACTAAAATATACTGTAGTTTAATTGTATTTTTTATTATAATTCATAAAATCATGTAAAATTAGTATTACTTTAGTTATCATATCTAAAAATTATAATTTCTTTTTTTTAATACAATACATCCCCCCCCCCCTTTACTCTTTTCTACTCAGCTAGTGTCCTTTTCTCTGCTTCATTAGAGCACTTTTTAATGACAAGTACCTTTCCCAATTTCTTTCTAGAATGAACACTACCTTTATGCAAACAAAATATTAAAATACTACCTACTATTCTAAAAGAAAACAAAATTGAAAGTTTAAGATTTATACTTTAATTTTTATAAATAATTTTCAAATAATGAGATGTATCTTCAAAAATAGATAAATAAATAAATAAAAAACCAGGAGGTGAAATGAACCTGGAAAATACTTTGATTATATTAGATCCTTCCACCTTACACAAAAGAGTTTGATAAAGGTATGGCAATGAACATAATGCATAAAACAGAGAAATAAAGTTTATAAAAAGATTTATATTTACTTGAAGCTTTTCATTTTCAAGAGTTAACACTCCATTATCATTCTTGACATTCTTAATCGTAACTACATATTCATGTGAATTCAAAATACTGTTTTCTAGTTCTAATTCTTTCAAATTGAGTTTATCTTCAATGCATTTAATTTTTGCAAGCAGGCTTTCTTTCTCTTTAAACCAGCTACTGCATTCTTCAGATTTTGTAGCAATTTGAGATTCTACTTCACCTAAGTGAATTTTCAAAAGAGAAATTTCTTCCTGAAAATTAGAAAACATCATGTTAAGTAATCAACTTGAAATTAAAGTTGTATCCTCAATATGTACATATGATGTGCTTGCAACCAGGATAGACCATTATCTTACAGTTTTGAGATAATACAGTCCTACAATTTAAATTTTTACTGATTTCAAGGAATGCATTGTTAAAAGTTAATATTTTTAATTGAAGATATTTATAATTTAAAAACAAACAGACAAAATGTCATAAGTTCATTGTGGCAACAAGCATTTTCACAAGGTAAATAAGAAAAATAAGTATACAAGTAAAAATAGTTAAACTCTATTTTATAAGAATTCTGTTAAGTTTGTGGGTTAATATTACAGTAAATATGCGAGCACTGTAAGGCTGACAGAAAATGATAACAAGTATTATTTAGAAAGAAACTCACTACATATCAGATAGCTCAAGACTGCTGAACTCTCAGCGATTTGCCGATCATGGCGAACACGTGCAATCTGTCTTGAATTAGTTTAAATACAAAGCATTTCACAACAAACCCCTTGGGAAACTGGACACATCACTTTGATCAACTGTGGTACAAGTATGAAGGCCTGACTAGTGAACAAGTAAATTTCAATTAATTTTTCAGGAGTGAAATTTGCCCGAAATTAATGAGTAACAAGCAAGTGGATTTTTTCATTACTAAACTGAGCATAAAGCCAAGAAGGTGAAAAATGTCCAAGCCGGGAATCGAACCAGGGCCCTCAAAAAAGCACTCAGGCTCTACCACTGAGCTACAAGGACAATATCCCAACTCGGCATCTCTCACTCTTAAATATATCGGACAGGCTGCAAACGTAGCACGAGATGGAAACTGTCATCCAGAGCATACAAACCTTGTGACAAATTTTAGACGACATTGATCTATGCTACACTTGGTGTAGCTTTAAAAGTGGTAGAGCCTGAGAGCGCTACTCTGGGGACTCAGGTTCGATTCCCGGCTCGGACATTTTTCACCCTGTGGACATTTTACCTGTCAGCTTTATGCTCAGTTTAGCAATGAAAAAAATCCACTTGTTTGTTACTGACTAGTGAAGTTTCTCCTGCATTTGATGTGCCAGATCCTGCTGTTCCACAAGCAGTGCTCATGGATGTACATACTGAGGAACACACAAACACCCCCAATGCTTACCTCAAAGGTAAGAACCCCAGCTGAAGGAAACAGTTCTCCGCTTTTGATTTTTAATTTAGAACTTAATTTAAATTTTGAATTTAAAAAAATCCTTTTATATCCCCTTGAAAAGGATCATGTAATGTTAAGAAAGAATAAAGTCTGGTCCTATACAAACTGTTTCCCTTATTTATTCCCACAGCCAAATAATTCACAACAATGAGGAGGAAAAAAGAATGAAGCTCCAAAATATTACATGCATGAACAACATTATTTTTATCTCTATAAAAGAGTAAGTGTCTGTCTGCCTGCCTGCCAGCGGATTTCTCCGTAAATATAACACCTAGGACTCAGAATTTTTTGTCATGTGTAGATGTTGTCACCGGACAGTATACCTCGCGGCCGGATTTTTAAATTTTAATTGGGTTTTTTTTTTTTAAATTAAAACGTGTATATGGAATTGTGGGTTCGAGGCTATTTCAAGCTCCTCCCATGAAATAGCCTCGGCAACGCCATCCGTGGCAACGAAGCAGCTTGCCAATGAGAGCAGTGTAATGACCGAAGAAATCTATGGCCTAGCCTGACTCGTGAGTTGCTGGCCAAGAGTTGTCCAGTTTTTGTCCATAGTTTTGTCGCCTAGCTTCGGAGGTTGACTGCCGTGTAAGCCGTGTAATCGAATCGAAAGGACAGTTTTCGATATGCAAAGAGACTGCAAGAGATGTTAGTTGTCAGGTCAAAAAGAAGTGAACCGAACTAAGCTAAGAGAGATGCAGAGAGAGTTGATGGTGAGCGGAAAATGATGTGTGCGCGTGAACAGTATATGATGGTTGTGTATGCTGGGGTTTTGATGGCAGAGTGTCATGTTTTTTAATTGTTCATCTTATTTTAACTTGTGTATCAACGATGCCTAATAAAAAGTGCTGGATGTTAATCATCACCTTGGATCACTGGAGTTCGTTAAGTCATTACAGTATGGCTCTTTCCACCCGACATCAATAGGGCTTACTGATTTTAGTTCGGATTTTCACTACAGGGGGCGCTTTCGTATCTTTGGTTCTATGGGCTGGATCATGACGGGGTATGCCTCATTCGACTCAACATCGATAACCTTAATGAATTCAGTTATATTCGTATAGAACATAAGGATTTTGCAGCTAACTCTGATTCTATGGGTCACATCACGACACGGTTTGGCTCATTCGACACAACATCAATAGAGCTTACCTATTTCAGTTCCGAATTTCACCACCAAGGGGTGCTTTCCTATCTCTGTTTCTATGGGCTGGATCACAATGGGGTATGGCTCTTTCCACTTGACATCGATAGAGCTGACTGATTTTAGTTCGGATTTTCACCACAAGGGGTGCTTTCCTATATCTGGTTCTATAGGCTGGATCACGACGGGGTATGGCTCATTCGACTCTACATAGATAGAGCTTTTCGATTTTCACCACCAGGGGTGCTTTTCTATCTCTGGTTCTATGGGCTGGATCATGAAGGGGTATGGCTCTTTCGACTCGACTTACGGTAATATATGGGAGTGTGTATGGCACGCCCAGTGTTTGCTGTCTAAGGTAGTGGGGCCCCCAACATTAGAGTTGTTTAAAAATAAAAAAAATGTTCAACACTGATTTCAGGTACATTTAAGGTTGTTGGCACGGGCAACGCCGGGCGGGTAAGCTAGTGTTAAATAAAAGCGTGTAAAAATGGACCAAATTATTGATGACGTCACTTTCTATAAATAAAACTAGTCGGATGTGCCAATCCCAAAACTTTCTTCTATCTCACACAGGTTTCACATACACTAAAAAGAATCAGCAACCAATTTATATGAAGGTCTACCTCAATCTGAAGTTTTATTAAATTCCGTACATTGTTTCTTAAGATATGACTACTGCTAAAATCCTGTAAATCCTGCAAAATGCAGGATAGCAGTGCCACCTGTTGGGAGATTTAGACCTAAACCTAATCAACAATAACTTATGACAACGTCTAACTAAATCTGAAGTTTGATGAAAATCCGTGCATTAGTTCTTGAGATATACTTATCGTGATAATAATGAAAAAAGTAGCATAGCAGCGCCACCAGTTGGGCTATTTACACCAAAACGTAATCAACATTTATTTATGTCAAGGTCTAACAGAATCTGAAGTTTGGTGAAATTCCGTGCATTAGTTCTTGAGATATAGCTATCGTAAAAATAATGATAAAAGTGGTATAGCAGCCCCACCTGTTGGGATATCTACACCAAAATGTAATCAGTGTCTATTTATGACAAGGTCTAACTGAATCTGAAGTTTAATGAAAATAACTGCATTAGTTCTTGAGATAGAGCTATTTCAGAAATCACAAAAAAAATGCATTATAGCAGCGCCATCTGTTGGGTGATTTTCACAAAAAACTAATCAGCACTAACTTATATTAGGGACTAACTTAATATAAAGTTTTATTAAATTTCGTACATTAGTTCTTGAGATAGAGAGCTTACAAAATTTTTGTCATATACAGACAGACGGACATACATTTTCTAAAATCAGTCAAATCATGTTCAGGACCTTCTAAAACGTATAAATCCGTCAAAAACCAGAAGTCGATAATTTTCATGAATCCAATACTTTCTTCTTGTAAAGATAGAAGAAAGTAAAAATTAATTTTAAAAAATTAAGAGAAAATTTCAATTTTGCTAGCTGAAAGGCGACAATAACTCATTTTCAGCAGAAACGTCAGATAGTCCATTTTGTTTCTAACAGCCTCATTAATTTTTGATACATAAAAACTTAAGGAAAATTTTATAAATGTAAAATAATAAAAATAAGGACAATAAAATATCTTTATTATTACAATTTAATGAGTTTAAATGCAATACGAAAGCGATTTTTCAATTACAATACTCAAAGCTAAATTTTTTATGGAAAGGGAGAAGCTGCTTTAAATATTTTATAGTCTGAATCGTTATAATACAATAGTGTTTTACTAATTAAAACATGATGTTCATCAATGCAGAATGTTCCTCAATTACTGGTAATAAATGTTTATGGTAATGAAACAGATAAATGATACATTGGTAACAAACAAACAGAAATGCTGAAGATTTACTTTGAATTCAACTATTAACATACATAATTAGATTCATTATTAGACTTTAATCATACAATCATATAATATAGCCTTAATGATTCAAGTATACCGTTAACTACTTTTATGCTGTTATAATTTTTATACATTATGCTTACAACATAATCGTTTGAATTCTAAATACTCTACATTTTTAATAAGTAATACTTATAAAAATTAATATGCAATTAGGATAAAACTTTTTTTTTTTGGAGAGTTATGTAACATACACACCGTAATTTTTAATATTTGTGGAAAAAAATTCGAAAGAAAAAGAGAAAAACATTTTAAACAGATCTTATTCTATTAAAATCTAACAGTTAGTACTAAAATTGCATAGTATTCACAATGTACATGTTAATGTTTTATAAATTTAAATACAAAATTGGTACCCAATGATTATATACAATGACCAATGTTCATTAGGAAGGAAATCATTCAAAATTCAAATTTCAAATATTAATGTGGTCTTTAATTTTAAAACAAATTTTGAGAGTTAAGAAAAAAGAAAAAAAAATGCAGCATACACGAAAAAATACAGCATTCTAAAATTTAAAAGTTCTGTATTATTATTAAATAATAAAATTTTCAAATCTTACTTCATAATTCACAACTAAAGCTTCTGCATGATTTTCAATTGTATTCAACTGATTTAAAAGGTCATACAGTAATTCTACTCTAGCTTTTTGATCACAAGTCATCTTCAATTGTGTTTCTTGACATTCTTCTTTAATACTACATATTTCATTTTGCAAAGTTTCATTTTGAGCAGCAATATTACTCATCGAATCTAACATTGAGAGTAAGCTTGTTTTGACATCCTCGATATTAGCATTTATTTTGGATTTTTCCTCCTGAAAAGAAAGAGTTGCAAAATATATCAATTATTACTACTAAAGAAAAATTTCAGTTATTGAATATATATGAAACATTTTATTTTATATTATTTAGCTGGCTGTACATTGGCAATGTTTTCATTAGATGCTCTTTTTTTCCCCTTTCACAGGTTAAATTGATGTTCATATTTTATTTAAACAACTGTACCCGGAACAAAAATAAAACTGATTTATTTTTTATATGGTATAGCAAAAAAAATATGCTAAGAAATATGCTTTGCCAAAATTATCATAATTTAAATTTTAACTATGGGACTATACACCTGCAAGCTAAGCTTGTCAATCCCCATCCAGACCCTGCAGGCAGTGGTGTAGTCGAGGGGGGACGCGGGGGGACGGCGTCCCCTCACTTTTTTATTTTATGTCGAGCGTCCCCTTACTTTTTATTTTCAAGGGGGACGCTAGAGACTCGAGAGGACGCCATCTTTTCAAACTTACTAATTTTTTTTTTAATTATGAGCACACCAATAAATCAACAATTTTAAGAAATAAGGCATTGATTTTTAATACTTTTCAACAACATGGAAAGTGTTTACGGTGTCAGATCGCTTGTCTGTCTCCATCTGTTCGCATTCTACTTGTAACTTCCAAAAGTTTGCTTGAATTTCGACAAAATTTTATGTATATTTTTTCAATGTAGCCTTATCACTATTGTGAATTATGTGTATATCATCAGTATTTTGTTTACGAGTGATCAAAAAAGAGTTCTTTCATATTACTGTTTACTGGGCAGAGATTGTTTGAAATACACATAAATGAAGTAATGCCATATGGTATTGAAATTCGTTACAACATATTCCCTATCAAAAATAGCATTTATCGTTCGTTTACAGGGACGTTAAAAAGTATTTCGAAACACCATGAGCTATTAACAGTAATTGTTTGCAATGCATGGAAAACGGTGTTTGAAACATTTATAGTTATTTTACAAGGCCAAAGAATCCGGACACATTGTCAGACGTGGGTTCAGTTGCTCGAAACGTGTTTTCGATTATATTTTGTATTTTTCAGCTGAAGAAAATATTTATTTGCTAAGTGATACGTAAATGATATTCGTATACAGGGCCACACAAAAATAATCCAAATACACTACTGTCATGGCCGGATATTTCTTGAAATGCGTTTTGCAGCTGGTTTAAATTTTAGTGTGTTATGTGATGAGCATATGATTATTAATTTCTATACATGACCACTCAAAATAATTCGAATGAATACGTTACCATTTATAGATAATTATTGCTTGGTATGTGTTTAAACTGAACGAAATTATATTTTCGATAAAAAAAAAAAAAACGCTAGACATGCTTTTCCTTCACACATTGTTGCACCAAATTAATTTTACAAACATTTGTGTGTAATGAATATAATATATATTGGCCGGTATACAGTGTGTCTGTGTATTATAAAAGTTGACACGCACTTTAATTTGTTACCTGCTGGAGATAAGTAGATAACGTAAATTATAAAAAAGTTTAAAATAAAGTAAACAAAAAATAATATTGAAATAATATTGTCAATGAAATAATTATCTTGTTAATTTTCAAACATTTATACAATAACTCTTTATGCGACTCTTCTATTCAAAATTTGTCAGTCAGAAAATTTTTCCTTTTTGCTGCAATAAAATCATTAAAAATCTGCATATATTTAAAATAATTTAAAAAATGAAGGAAGAAAGCTGACTTATAAAACCTTTTCGAACCATTTAAATATTACTTTATCAGTGAAAATGGTCCTGTGCACATATTGGCGATAGCCTTTTTAGAACAAAATTAAATATTAAAGAAAAAAAAATGCACCGCAAGTGTATTTACATAAAAAGCTGCACAGGCAGAAATCATGTAAAGAGACAGTGTAGTTTTAAAATAAGTTCACTTTTTTACCCGCTTTCTTTTATCTTACATTTCTGTATCTATGTGACAGTCAAATCTTGTGATTCATTTTTCACCCACTTCCTGTTGACGTAGAGCTTTGAAATTTGGAATATATATATATGTATACCTGAGGAAAATACATGAATTGGACATTCATTTTTTAAAAATTAGATCCCTAAGGGGGGGGGTCAATGTCGGCACAAAAATGGCATTTACCCCCATAGAAATAACATTACGATTGTTTAATTGAAAAAAATAGCTCCATTGTTTCAAAATTCATCCATTTTCACCACATTGCTGCCCGCATCAGTATGACATCATTGAGCGACGCACACATTTGTGCTTTATAATATAAGTTGACTTTTTGTGAATTTTAATGAAAGTATGTTTTTTTTTTTATATTTAATTTATTTTTATTAACGTTAAAAGTAATTTTATTAGGAAAGTGTTTCTTAAGTAAGTCATCTGGCACAAGTATAAGTATTATTTGCCATAGAAACTCTACTTCAAAATTATATCTTTAAAAAATTTCCGCTCAATTCTTTAAACACTTATAGAATGGCATGGATTCAAATCAATTTATAACTAGAGTAGACTTTTATATCGCTATTAATAGTGTGGTAACATTCACTGAGACGATTCCCACATTAAAATTTCAATTCATCGTAGAGAATATTTACGAGTTAAATAACTTCTATGTCAAATTTGAAGTTTCTAGTACTGATAGTTTCAGAAGAATAACAACTTTAAAAAGTTTTCGGCTTATTTCAGCACTTAAAATGTCGAATATTTTAAAAGCCATTCTTCGTGAGCATCTGCATGTTAATAGCTACCGGATAAATCGTGATGAAACGAGTTTAGAAGATTTACTTAACAATCAGGGCTCCCAAATGGTCCGCTTTTTGAATACCAGTATTTTCTTAGAAAAATTTTATTTTTAGATTTTTCTTGTAAATTTTGCAGAAACAACCTTCGGGAGTAAATTTTTGCAGAAAAGTTTTAGAAACCAACTAAGAAATTTTCTGTTAAAAAATATTGGTATTCAGTTTGTGAACCATTTGAGAGCCCTGGACAATTCATCCTTTTAAAATGTAAATAACAAAATAATAATAAATAAGATTTTACGAGCATGTAAGTCCTGAAAGTATATGTGTGCCAAGTTTTAAGTCAGTTACTCTTGCTCAAATATTTCCCCACAAATCATGATGAAACCAATATTTTTGAACGTCTTTCTCTATTTCATCCCGTAAAAATTCAATACTTACAGATTAGAAGTAACCTAGTAACTGATTTAGAGTTACTAATTCTACAAAAATCTTGATAAAACGCGATTTTCAGAAATTTTCTTTATAAGGATACTGGTCTATTTCACACCTTTCAAATTCGTATTGGGATGTTCGGAAAGTTCCTTTCATTTGAGAAAACTAATTCGTACCAGAAAATTCTGCCCGTCAATTGACATTAGGTATTGAAATTAATGTCTAATAATTAAATGATAGAGTTTTCCGGTACGAATTGGTTTTCCCAAACGGAAGAAACTTTCCGAACTACCCAATATTTTTACACGTTGTTCAAAATTTTGTATAGAGTTTGGGCAGTGGCATATATAATCCAGAATGTTAAATAATCTTTTCATCATATATAACATACCTGCGAAATTTAATCTCAACCGAAAACACCGTTTAAATGCTACCCTCTCAGACACATACACATATTGACTCATTGCAAAATCACCAAACACAGACTTTGGGAATCTTAAAGAAAATACCAACTCGCACACATGCATACGCTCATACATAGAGAATTGTTACAGAAATAGGAAAAGTGGACTCAGGGAACCTATAAAAGTAAAGATATAAATTTCATAGTCTTTTTTCTTGTCATGATTACAATATTTTCCTTACATTATACGTGTCCGTAATGTAAAAATGCAATAATTTTCAATGCTCTTAGTATACAATAGTTATTCTATCACTATCTCAAAAATAAACAATGTCTAACAAAAGTCTCGTTGCGTGGATTAGTGTTATTAAATTACGAATTCTATTTCAAATACGTATTTTCACACATGAAATAAGGTTAACAATATTTTAATTTATGGGAAGCTATGAACGACCAACAGATAAAAAACTTTAATTAATTTAATTTAAATTAATTTTAATTTAAAATTTAATTTTTCAATTACTTTTCTCTGCAATTCAAAATGAAAAGCAAGATTCATAATCAAGTTTGCCCTATGGGTGCTACAGATACAGACCCTAATGATTGAGACTATGAGCGTCCCCCCACTTTTTTCCCCCAGGACTACACCACTGCCTGCAGGGTCTAAAAATATTCCAATTTGTTCTGTTTTATAAAGGTTATACAATTACAAAAGATTAAAAGATATTACATTTATTAGTGGCAATCTTCCATAATCAGCTTGCCATTCATTTCCCTTTAACTGGGGAATTTTTCAGTCTCCCAAGGCTCCATCCAATGCTATTGCAACAGCTGACGGCTGTTTTCATGATTGATTTTATTTAATCAATCAATAAGATCAATTACATATTTAAAAATCAGTTTGTATAAAAATGGTTAATTAAAAAATGTCACTTCCACACTATTTTAATTTCTAGAAGAAAAGTTATTTGAGACACTACAAGAAAATTGTTTTAAATATGAAGTAAACTTCCCCCCATCAACTGTTTTTCGCTCATTATAGTTTAATGAGTTTACAGTTTTCTTTCTTTCTCAATACACACGTGTAAATATATATTTCAACTAAAAACACAGTTTTTGAAAAAATTATTATTTGGGCCTTTTAAAAATCAAAGACGATTACTGAAGAATGCCTACGTGGGGCGTAATGCCGACGTTTACTTCACATCTAGATGAGAACAGTCTATGGAGATGGCATCAAAGATTCAAAAATATAAAAGTTCTCTCGCAGCAGGCTGCGGTGGAATGATGCAGATGTAGTAGGAGCACCCTGGATGTGTGCTTTGATACTTTGATTGGAGTCGGAATGGTGAGCATGGGGGGGGGGGGAGGCCCCATCAGAGCCAGACAATTTTTCTAATTATCATACTTAATATTTTTTTAATCTAAAAAACTAATGCAAACAATTTAATTTAGATAAGATGCAAACAATTAGTTTATATAAGATTCAAATAATTAAATTTTGAAGATGCAAAGATAATTAAGTATAAATACAATTAAGATGCAAAAAATAATATAAGTATAATTTTTTTTTTCCTTAAAATTGCAAAAGAGGTAAGAAGGAAAGTTAGCAGAACCAGATGCCAATAGCAAGGCGGGAAGACGTCAATAGGAAAAATTTAGTGTAGGAAGGTCAAATGGGAATAACAATGCAGGTACCAAAGTTTTATGAATTTGGAATAGCACAACGATGTCTTTAGGGCGGTTCCCTTCGCCTTCTTTTGGAAGGCGGAGCAAAGCCGTCATCTCTGCACAAGATGGCAAGCGGTCTCTTCTTCCCTCTACTGGTATTTACAATGTACGGTTGAATGGACCGCAACGCTTCGTTGGGTATTAAAAGTCGATCTCTGTGGAAATTTTGTGCAAGTTTTTTAATAACTTGCGAGATAGGCCTAATATTGAGATCAGCATGGATGACGTCATTCCAGACAAACGTTGTCGCCTTGCAAATCCTACGTAACGGCCTTTTAAAAATCCAAACAGTAGATAAAAATGGTTATTGCAAAATATGAATTAAATCAATAAAATTTGACTAAAAAAATTTTTTCAAAAACTTAGATACATTTAAAAAGTGATTGGACACTATAAATCCTTAAATAAAATAAATCATTTTTGACACCCCCCCTCCCCCCCCCAAAAAAAAAAGAAAGAAAAGTTGATATAAAAACTGTCCTGATTTTTCTTTAATCTGCATATTTCTAGCAAAGATTTTCTGAAAAATGTAAGCCAACTGGCCAAAAATGCCTAGTTCAAAAAGCACTTTTTTGGAAATGACATTTAAAGCGTAGAAAAGGATATGACAGACAACAAAAGTATGTGTTATAAATATTTTAAATCTATCACTTGACCAAATTTAACTTGTTCTTTAGAGTCCAAAAACATTTTTATGAAAGGAAAAAAAGGATTCCTTCACATTTTAAAGGTGGTGTTAACCCATAAAAGACATCTTTAATCATACAACATCAAATAGAGATGTTTTTTTTTTTTTTTTTTTTTTTTTTTTTTTGCCAAAACCTTATTTACAACGTGATACTCAATGCAGCCAGCTACAGTGATTTTTATTAAGGTGATATTATTAACAATCTACAATATTACATAATTCACTAAGGATGTGTTCAGATCACATTTTCAAATTCTGCGATGAGAAGTCAAACTATTTCTCTTGGCTGTCTTTTCCAAAGGCTCTGTGGCCATCAACAAAAGTAAAGGGAGGTGATGAACATGTCAGGTACTTCCCACATCAAAGAAGCCAACAAACGATAGGCTGTCGCAGTTTGTGATTGGATAGCACCTTAAGGATGCAGAGAGCAAATCTTCTAGAGATAATGGAACTTTTATATGCACCTTGCATATAAATATTAAAAGATTTAGTGCTAAGTGAGACTTTAATCACACTGCATTTCAGATTTTTAAAATTTAAGAGAGGAAACATGATTTTCTTCATAGAAAAATATAACTAAATACAGTAAAGCTCCGCAAACCCAAATTTAGACAGAAAGTGACAAATTGCCAAAAAGGTCAAGTTTATTGGAGTAAGGGGTGACTTATTCACAACTCATATTTTACTGCATATTACTCTAATAAAAGTACTAGCACAGGACACAGGTAATTACAACATATCTAAAAATAATTGTTAAAAAATCTCTTTTGCTTTTAAATATTAAAAGAGCATATACAATGATATATATATTCAATTCATGCTTATAAAACTGCACAAAATGCAATGATTATTTTTCAAAGGATTAAATCTCATACTGTAGCTCAGCAGCATAGTCAAATACCACACTAATTTGAATATTTTTACAGTGAACATAGATCACAATGTGTACAAACTTTAGTGGTGGCCCCTTTGAATACCCTTTTCAAAAGAATAATATTTAACATCAATAACATAGTCAAATGTTATCTCACAGTTAATGTTCTGTTTCTCCAGAAAAAGTAATTTAGTGATTTTAAAAAAAATGTTTTTTTAATTGACAGTCAGGTTACATGGAATGTTGTGAAAGTGCGAGACAAGTTAACAGGATTCTACTGTATAATAAACAAGCAAATATCAAAAGTAATAATAACCTCCAACACAAGTATTTGGCAATACCAATAATAAGTTAAATAATTGAAGAGGAACTGCTAAAAATAATGCCCTTAACAAAAATGGAACATGGTTGAAACAATACAATCCAGTGCTTTGTATTCATATTTCAACATCCTGTTAAAAGAAATAAATTAAGGAATATAAAAATTTAACCATTCGACATAACTTTTAACTAAAAATATATCTCAATAATTAATCTTAGTTGAAAAAAATTTAAATAAACATTCTCAAAAGGGAGGACTTATCAACTGAAAAATTTTTAGAGTTAAATTTGGTAAAAAAGGACTAAATTTAACGCCTTCTGGTTTAAAAAAGAAAATTCAATAATAGTAAGTGATAGAGAGTGCATAGTAGAACCAAATCAATGTGAAGTTTCTATGCTTAATGCACTAAGCTGTAATGGTTTTGTTTACAATTATTTGATTTGTAAAATTGGTCGACTCATTTGATCAGTAATTTAGATAAGTGGCGACTATTGCATCTGCAAATACTATAAATTATTAAGTCTAAAATATAATATCCACATTAACGCATCAAAATAAATTTCTAAAAGCAAAATAATGTACATTCAATCCTTACATCATAATTTTCCTTCAAGTCTGCAGCTTCTTTTATCAGTAGGGTTATTTTCTCTTCTTTTAATTTATTATCAGTCTGAAGGACTGTTAATTGTGACACCAATTCTTTAACGTAAGATTCTATTGACACCTTTTCCGAATTTACAGCTTTAAATGAATTTGCAGTCTCACTGTTTTCCACTTGCAATTGCTTGATTTTCTCTCGCAATATCAGTTCATTTTCAGAAAATTCATGTAACTTATCTTGAAGAGATAAAATTTCTGCATTAGCTGAATTCACAGACTTTTCTATCTCCTGGACTTTCATCTAGCAAAAATATAATGGTAAGATTAATCAAAAATAAAATTAGTATAAAAATAAACACACACACATATATATATAGTATATATACATTCTCTTATATATTTTGACATACAGTAAAAAAAAAAATAATAATGACAAAAAAGACTATTTGCATAAACTGGCAAAATCTTCTTAAATTTCAAATATGTCGCTATGAATGTCTATTCTAATCATGAGATTAGACAATTAAATATTTAAAGCAGAGGAATTTGATCATCAAGTATAAAATATGCTGAAAAAAATATAACATATATACGAGATTGTGTACCCATATATTTAAAAGCTATTAATAATTAAGGAATGTGTCTAAGATTATCATATGTAACATATTTATTCTTACTTATATCAGCAGTCTTTCATGTTTTCTAATTATGAACAAGTTGCTTTACCTTTTTGAAACCACAGTATTATAGCTAAATTTCACAATTAAAAAGTGTTTGAACAATTCAATATATAAAATGAAAAAGTTACTTTTTTTTTTGTCAATTATCAAATATATATCTAAATAATATGCCCCCCCCCCCCCACCTCTCACCCCAAAAAACTCTAAAGACAATATATTGGAATGCATCCAATGACAAATTCAAGAGGCAGCCTGCAGAGAAGGAATCCCTCCCTCCCCAAAAGAAGATTTGAGCGTTTGTATTTGGTAATGGTGTAAGTACACCATTATTAGTTTCCCTCTACACCAGGAATTGCAAAATTCCTTCCCGGAGAAAAGTGCCTGAATTAAACTTATTGCTAATATATATAAGAAAGAATAAATATGTTACATTCTGAAATGAAATGATAATCTTAGACATACTGTATACATCAGATTAGAGTCTGATATCAGGTTGTGTAACCTGCTTTTACCTGAACCCAACCCGCAGTTTGGGTCGGTTTGGCACTATATTTTTTGTTGTAGGTTGCTTTTAACCTCTACTTTTTGCTACGGGTTGGGTTGATTTTCATTGTCTCGGGTTTGGGTCTGTTTTGAGTTGAGTTCTGACTCCGGTGGGTTAGACTAATCTGATTTTTCAAAAGAATGTCCAAAAAATTTTTTCAGGTAAAAAATTTATATACAATAAAACTTCCATAACGGACACTCCCGAATAGCAGACAACTATTTAGCGAACACTTTTTCAATTCCCAACACATATATATGCACGCGTTTAGCTCTGAATCTACACACTTTCGAATCTAAACACACGTAACGTGTGTGTGTGTAAACTATCACAAATATGATACCTGGGTTTTTATGTATATCAAAAGTGAAATGCTGGTACCGTAATTTCGCACGTATGCGCCGCAGCTTAGTTAAGTCTTTTTCAAACTGGAAATTTTATTGAAAATAAGAAGTCAAATAAGTGCTAAGCAGAAGTAAGTCACATTTTATTTAAAATAAATTCTGGTAGGAAATCAAATTATTTGAGGTGCGGCATATACGCGCGAAATAACGGTAATATTTTTCATATTCTGAAAGAAAGAAAGAAAAGGTTCTTAACTATATCATAAAGATAGAATAATCAATTGTCACATTTCTTATATACATTTTATTTCTCATGCAAAAAATTGAATATAAACTCATTCATATTCAAATATGTATTTATTTTCATCTTAAACAATGTTCTGCTCAAACTGACTTGCAAAACTTTAAATCTGACACACAAGAAACATTCTACAGCCATACTCAACCTGTGGCCTGGCGACCACAGGTGACTCACGCTATGGCCTGGCCAGTAGATACTCAATATGCGGCCTGAGATGCACAATCAATTAATCCACATTTATAAAAAATTTTGATGTGAATAAAATGTATTTATGACCGTCACTATTCTTTTGTCAATACTTATAGGGGGAAAAAAATCTATATGTTCTTATTTATAATTAAATTAAAATTGCGTAAAAATATGCCTTTTGCTTAGTCAAAAGTTCTGTTTACATATCCTTCTATTTGCGTTACATAATATATATCTTCACCATTAATCAAACATTCATTATTTCAAATAAATTCAATTTGCACTACATAATTTTATATTTTTTAAAGAAAATTTTTTGCATTCAGCAAAAGTCTGATTTATTAAAGAAAATCTTTTGATGTTTTTATCTTTAGAAATCTTGAAAATTCTGTATGATTATATTTGTATTATTATATTTGAATTAATTTTGTTATATTGCTTTGTTCTACTAATTTTGTTATTTTAATTATCTTCATTAACATTATTATATAAATATAGTAAATTGCTGCCCATGTAACATGGCAAACACATATTTGCAACCCGCGAGAGAAAAAGGTTGAGTATTGAATATTAAAGTATATGTCTATTTTTCTATATAAAAGATAAAATTAGTATTTGAGAGATTTAATTGTAGATTACTTTTCATAATTGCATTAAAACATGAATTAATTTCGTTTAATTTCGGATTCACATCGGGTTGCGGATCAATGAAAATTATTTTGTGAAATTTTAATTTTTTCAATGAAATTTTTTTTGTCTGTTTCAGGTCAGGTTGACTACAAATAGAATGTTTGGGTCGGGTTGTACCCAACCCTTTAAGGACTCTACATCACTTATGATACTCCATACAATGAAAATTTAATAAAGACTAAGTCTTACCTCATGATTTTCTATTAATGAAGATATTTCAGATTCTAAAGAATTAATTCTTTCATTTTTCTCATTTAATTCAGCCAGTAGATACTCAACTCTCTTTTTTAACTCTCTTTCAGAAGACATAAGTAAAGAAACATTTTGACATTCCACTTTTGTCTCTTCAAGCTTCTTTATCAATGATATTTCTCTTAAAGAGTTTTCTTTTAAATCTTCTTTGAGTGTTGAAACTTTCGAAGTTAAGGATTCATTACTTAACTGGAGTTCTGATATTGTGTTCTAAAAAAAGGTCATATTGTACAAATTTAACACATTAAAAATTTCATAAACTTTAATGACACTTGAAAAAAATTTTAACAGCTTTATTCAAAGGATTTTTTTATTAATGCGACTAATTTTACATTAATAAGCTAATATAAACATCATATTAGAAAATTAAATAACAACAAGCTATTTATGTATTCATTTAAGATTTCTGAAAAGTAATGGTTGATCAAAATTTTTACAAAAGTGTATGTTAAACATTTTTATTCACAGTATCTTTTTATCAGTCTCAATCATTTGCTTAAGTATGCAGGTCTTAACCTTTTGTACATTTGCACCATTTTTCCTATGTCCATCATATCTTGCTTCCTTAACTAAAAATTTTTTTAATTACAAAAGAATTAATTACCAAGTAATATAATTATATACAACAATCTGAATACATTTGCATTAAAAAATATAAAAACACGGGCAATAATAATTTCAGGTTACTAATCGCATACTTTTGTCAATTTTTTGTTTCACCTTATAAGTTGTACCCTACAGATTGTGAACTATTAGCTTAAAGGAAGGGAGGGAGGGAGGTTACAGTTTGAATGTTAAAATAAATGTCATACTTTAGAAATTTTTGGTACTTTCATGTTTTATGTTAGCTGGGTGCAAGTCTCACGAATATTTCGTATTTTTTTTTCATAAAAAATCACTTCATCTTTGGCATTCATGTAAATAAGGATGTCCTGATAATCCAGTGCCTGCTGGCATGGCAGTTTGCACCAAATATTCCCAAAACATCAAAATGAATTTTTAAAAAATTATGCAATTAATCTTTAGTGTATTGACTGTGACGTAGCATAGGATTTTTTCAAAATTTATATATTTGTGAAAACGAAGACATTTTAAAAAAATAGCCTAAAATACTTGTAAAAATCAAAAAATGAAAATATCAAAAGAAATCTTATGTAGTGCCATAGAGAATTCAATTCTGAATGCTGGTATTAAAAGTTGGAAATCAGTAAAACAGTTCTCCAGCAGCCCAATCAGACAGGTAAAAAATGGATTTAAAGTTTAAAGTTTGCTTTAGCAGTAATTAGTTACAGTGGCATATTTATTGCTGTAACTTTTGTAAAAATAATATAAAAGACTGGTTATATTTTAGACAAGATATAAAAAAATGATCCATCATGTCGGGAAAAATCGGTTTAAAGTATAGAATTGCCAACCAGTTTAGAAAAAAAGAGCAGAGCACAATCAGCTACAACACAAAGTAAGAGGTAAAGCAAAATTTCTCTCAACTTTTCTTGGTCCTTGTTAAGGAGTGAAAAAAGAAAAATTAAAATGTAATTGCTCTTAAATAGTGGTTGATAGCTGAATTTTTAATAATTATTTAAATTTATTACTTAGTTTTATATATGATGTTTTTATTATCTTATAGCCATTTTCTTCTGACATATGTTTTATTGGATTTGATGTGCATTGGATATAATTTGAACATTGAATACAGGTAGTATTAACAGTCAAAAAATAAGAAATCATAGAATATATTTTATTTAATAAAGAATATTAAGATATTTAATATGATTTTAACAATTATGGTGTCTACTGAAATAAGCCAAACAAATAATCTAATAAATATAAGGATATAAATAATATAACTTTACAAGATTTAAAACTTATTAAAAATATTAAAGAGAAATTTAAATACACCTACTTGTAGTTATGTATATCATGTATACTTAGGGAGTGAAGACATTTTCTCCAGTTGAGGTTAGTGCATTTCCATTATTAATCTTTCACCATGAATTCCTTTTATTATTTACTTTCCCAACTTTTAATATTTATTATACTCAACTGCAATGTACAATTTTATTTCATACCACTATTTACCTTTTGTTCACGTATCAAAATTCTTAGACTTTTTACTTCGATAATCCAAATTTTACTTTATTTAAATAATTAATCAAATTTCAATTATCAACTACTATTTAAAAGTAATAACTTTTTTTTCTTTTCTTTTTTTCTCAATCTTTTTTCTTAACAGTCCAATACTTATTACACATGTTACATTACAATCAGTAAATTTATAAATGAATATAATTTATGTTATTTACCTTTAAACTGATTGAATGTGCTTAACCCATTAAAGCCTAGCGTTGCATCAATGCAACACCATAGCTAACAATACTTTTGTTGTTTGCACACCAGTAATTCTTGAAAGAAAATTTCGCTTTCTTTGATTACCAAAAACTCCTCGATAAAATAAGACAAAAATGTCTATTCTAAAAAAGCAGTATTTCCATTTTTCAAGAGAAAAATAATTTTGGCATTAATGGGTTAATATATTAAAACACACTGAAAAAAAAATATATTATGAGAGCTACAGTTATAACTGAAACATTGTTAATGAGACTACAATAAGCCGTACACATTGAAAACAAGAATACAAAAAAAAAAAAACTTTTCCATTTGATTTCTTAATTTAAAAATAATTATCCATTTAAAATTGAATTTTAAGATATGCATGACAATAAATACTTTAATATGAGAATTAATAATTTGAAAATTTGGATGCGTATAGTCAAAGGCAGCTCCGAATGCACCTGCAGTTCAGATTTTTCATGTTTTGTTAATTAGGCGAGATAGTAATTAAAAACTACAATGAACTGTCATCAAAAATGCACTTTTTTCCTCTCGAAATGGCATGACATGGCTGTTCCAAAGTTTGCTAGCATAGAACATCCAAAATATCAAAAATGGTTCTTTTTTTCCATGTTTTTTGAAGCCTCCATTGGTTGAACCATTTGTAATACAGAAAAATGAAAGACACCAAACTACATTAGGTATTTTAAGCTTTCTAAAATCTTTCTACATACATCATCTAACATAAGCTTTCTATGTATTTTAACAGCTATGTACATTCAACATCCTCATTTGATGACTGCTATAAAATCCTATTTTCAGCAAGGTTTTATCCTTTAGAAAGAACTAATCCTGGTACGCCACGGTAGATGGCAGCACAATAAACCTTTCCCAACTCACGGGCAGGTGTTTTTGGAACACATTTTTGCTTTCTTATTCGGCTTTGCTTTTACTAAAAAATAGTAAAATATTTTGCTGTCCTCATTTGAGGACACTGGGCATTTGGCAAATTATTTCTTTTGATTCCACCTTTTATGTTAAGTTTGGGATATAATGTGTATAAATGTGTAATAATGCATTTTTATGATTATTTCTTTGATATTTGAATATAAAGAATGATTCATTACTATATATTTATGTCAACACTATTTCATATGTAATTCTACTTTTAGATTTTGAAGTCTTCGAAAATATTTTAAACCTCTTGAAGATTATAGGTGCAGATTCCCAAAATCTGTAAGGAGCCAGTGGCTCCTAAACCCAAAAAATCCAGTGGCCACATTGTGAAACAAACGCATAAAAACAATAGCATTTATATGGCTATATGGGATTTATTGTCTACTATTAAAGCTTAAAAGTAATAAACAGTATTTTTTAAAATAAAATTTACACAAAACTTAAATAAATGATTTATTTTTTCCTTATTAAAATTGAGCAACAGGATTTTATAGAATCTTCCAACCATAATTGTATACAGTTTGTAGGAATAAATATTTATAATGTAAAGTCCCAAATAAAAGATTCTCTAACTTTTTTTGTTCTATAGATAAATCCCCCCCCCCCCCAAAGTGTTTTTCATAGCTGAAAATAAATGCTCACCATGGACATTTGCATCAAAAAGTATGTCTATAAAAATCAAAAGAAAATATATATGGAGAAGATTTATTTTCTTTTACGTTTTAGATATTAATAAAATTAATTGAACAATTTTTGACATTCAGAGATAATTTCTTTTTAAAGAAGAAAACGGGAAACTTGTAGATCTGCAGAAATGTGGTATCCATGCTTAATCATGTTTTTTAATTATGGACAACAGAAAAAGTAAAAAAGGGGTAAATATCGCAGAAGAAGTGCAGAATTGATTTTAAAAAAATATTTTTTTTTAAATGCGGAAATCTGACAGTTGGTGGAAAAGGGGCATCCCTGTAAGACACTTAGACTTAGGCGACTTAGACATGGAAAGTTGGTGGCCAAAGAAAAAAAATCCAGTCGCCACGTGGCGACTGGCGACCATGAATCTGCACCTATATTGAAGATGCTCTTGAGTACTTATTTTCCTAGCAAATTGAAGCGAATACAATTGTAATCTCCCCAGAAAGTTAATGAGATAACTGCTGAAGATGAACATGAAGAAATAATCCCTCCTTCAAAGCAAAAGTGTAAGATTCCTACAAAATGGGTAAAGGTAAGTCCAGCATATTAAGCTTTAAGAAGAAGTTTTATTCAAGGAATTACTGAAAATTTTAAAAGAGGAATTGGGTTGCTAGAAGGAACTACATATATTTGATTTTTTTTACTTTAGAAATTTTTGATCAAACTGAAACAATTTAGATACACCATAGAAATTAAGAATATTCAAATACTCAGAATCATTTATATACTAAAATATGACAAGCAATAAAATATTTTAATTAGAATTAATTTGGGCATTAACTGGTTAAACGCAATCCGTTAAATATATATATGGACATTTAACCCTTTCAAAATTTCAATTTTCTTTTTTTCCTTCCCTGCATTTTGAAGCTTTCATCCACCAAACTAATCAAAATACGGAAAAACGAAACATATCCATTTAACCAATGTGCTTTCATCTTTAAAATACTGCAATCTGTTCGAAAAAACCTTAATGTTAACCCTTTCCAAAAAAAATTTCCATGAGAGCAGTTTCAGAAGCTTTGCGTTTTCCTTCAAAGTTTTAAAATCTGCATCCGCGCTTCCAATCAAAATATGAATAAACAAAAAATACACAATCTGCGTACATTTAGCTTAAAAAGATGTCTTCAGTTTAAAAAAAATTAATATTAACCTTTAAAAAAAAAAAAGTTTCTGAAAGTCACTCTTGCATTTTTAATTTTTTTTTTCTGCAACTGCCATTTTTAGTTGAAACCCCAGAAAAAAAAATATATATATAAATATAAAATAATAAGTGTACATTTAGCTTTAAAACGTCTATGGTTAAAAAAATAATATATTAATCCTTTCCAGAACTTACTCAGGTAACTTTCGATTTTTTCATACTGTAAAATTCTGAATCTGGTTTGGAAAACAAATTGTACCCACTTAACAAGCATACATTTAACTTTTAAATGTCTTCAGTTTTAAAAAATAATATTAAGCCTTTCAAAAAATTTCTTGACTAAAAGTAACTTTATGATTTCTCCAGACATTTTTTTTTCTAAGCAAAATATCAGTATTTTCTCACAATTTTTTTACAAAGTCTTTGGTCACATTATTTGTATCACATATAAAAAAATTAAACCATTCAGACAATTCTAAGTACTTCAAAATACTCAAAATCTGCTCAATCTTTACCTTTTTCTGATTCATCCTCCCCCCCCCCTTTTTTTTCCAATTTGAACAGAGTTGTTACAACTAAATATCCATATTTTAGCACGAAAATTACTCACAGGCATCAAAAACATTATTTATAACTGATAAAAGTTTTAAGAAAAATAAATATACTTTTTGAACATTAAATGTTTCATTCATTTCATGTTCAATGGTGTATGCTGCCAAAAGCAGCAGGGTCTCCCTACATTAGGTTAGTTTAAATATATTAATTTATTCAACACTAATTTTGGGTATATTTAAGGTTATTATCACAAGCACGGGCTATGCCAGTCTTTCATTTAAAAATATATAATCTAAACAGATTGGAGCCTACATAGGATGCCCGGTATATATGCCAAAGGCAGTGGAACCCCAACTCTAGGTTCGTTTGGATAGATTTTTATTTAAAAATATAAAATCATACAAATTCGAGTGTGTATGCTCCTGAAGGCAATGGGACCACAATATTAGGATCGCTTGGAAAGATTTTTGTTTGAATTTATTAAATAATTCAACACTAATTTTAGATATATTTAAGGTTATTATCACAGGTTTGGACAACACCGGGCAGGTCAACTTGTATGAAATAAATGACATTTTAAAAAGAATGAAGGTGTATTGTGCTTAGGATCTATTTAAAGTGTTGCAATTGCATAAATCAGATAATACATTTACAGTTGAATGCACAATACCAAGTTAAGATATGTTTATTATGTTTTTAATATGTTTTCTTAAACTACTTAGTATTTTTAAAAACTCCAGAAAGAATAGAAATATCCAGAATTGAAATTGCATGTAGATTTAATTATTTTTTTATTTGAATCATGTAGTGCAGTTTCAAAAAATAATTCAGAAATAAACACGAAAATACCATTACCTCGAAATTTTCTTTCATACGTTCCATTTCAGTATTTATAACCAACTCGCTCGCAATTTTAGAAATTACAAAATACTCTTGACTTGTTAAATTATTCATCAGGCTTACAACCTTTGATTCAAGCAGCTGAGTCTTTTTAGTCTCATTCATTAAATTATTTGTCAGGCTTACAACCTTTGATTCAAGTAGCTGTGTCTTTTTAGTTTCAGTTGACAAAACATCTGAAGTACGATTCTTTTCATTTTCAGCTTTCTCTAAAGCTTCTCTTACACTGAGTTCGTTTAAAACAAAGTCCTTTACTTGATTTAATAGACACTCATTATCGGACTTCAAAGTTTCCAGCGTGTTTTTGTATTCTAAAATTTTTGCCTGCAAATAATAAAGTGAAATTATTGCTTTAGACTAGACTAGAGATGCAGTGAATAGTCATTTGACTACAAATATTCAGCAAAACCTCAAGGCAAATAGTTTGCTAATTTGCTGACGAATAATGAATTCATTGTTGTATAAAGACCACCAAAGTGGTCCAACAAAGTGGAGCCTACTGTCTAATACTTATTTGAGGGCCCCTTACCATAATTCTAACAAAAAATTAGATTATTTATTCCTTAGAAAACAGGAATATATAACTACATATACAGATAAATATACATTTTGTACTTGACCTACTTGAAATACAAAATATTGATAACCAGTGGAGAGAAAAAAAAACAATTAAAAATTTCAGGACATGAATATCATAATGTATAAGGAAGTAAAATACAGATATTTAGCACAAAACATTGGACCCCAAAAATCAGGGATCTATTTCAAGTCCCAGCGACCCAACTTATCCAGGTCCTGCTAAAAATAGATATAACAATCTACACACATTTCTTATATGTTTCTTAATTAAAATGCATTGTTTTCTTCTGTAACACACTTGCTGTCATTTTAATTTATCCGTAGCATAATTTAAGACCTACAACTGAAATGAAATTCAAATTAAATGCTTGCTGCATGTTTATAAAAATTCCACTAATTATTTTTAAATTAATATTTTATTATTATTTTAATGTATGTGGTTAGACAATTTAAAATGAGTTACTAATAATATGTCTGCAACTGCACAGCTTAACAGAATATGTATTTTAAAAATTGTGTAAATAAATTTAGAAAACTTTGTCATTTAAACTTTATGGGCTCCTGATGTCAAAGCACTACCCTTGCTGCTGTTTTGATTTCCTTTTTAAGTAAGTTACCTACTAAGATTAAACAATATAAACAACTCTATTAAATCATAAAATTTAATAAAGTTGCATTAATTTTTTCCCTGTGTGCTTTTGGAGTAATATTTATAATTAATTTATAAAAATATGAGTTTTATAGTTTCCTTTCTTCTTCTTATTATTATTTTAAAATAAAAGCAAATTTAGCTTAGATTAGGGGGGAAATGTGTATTTTCTAAATAGCTGTATTTCATAAATCAGGCCAACTGGCCAGCTTTTGAGGGCTCGCTAATTTCAGATTAGCCAACTTTCACAGGCTCACTAATCAGTAGCGTAGCTAAGGGGGGGGGCAAGGGGGGCATCCGCCTCGGGCGCCGCTGTCAAGGGGTGCCAAATTGAGAGAGGTTTTTAACGGAAATTTTCACAAATTTTGACAATAAATAAAAATTGTTGATCTTTTTTTGGTGTAAGTCTGAATGTTTTCTTTAAAATATTTTTTTATATCCAAATAATGAACGAAAACGCTTTTGTAAATGTTTCTAGGAGTGGCTCAACACACTTTGTACCTTACATGTTTACGTATCTGAAAGAAGTCGCAACATGATTAAATGGGGGAGAGGGCGCCCAATTGAGAGACGCTTTAAGCCAAAATTTTCTCACATATTTTGACAATAAATGATAATTTTTTAACGTTTTTTCCGTGCTTGTGAATGTTTTGATGAAATTCGGCGATGAAGTGGGGGAATGGAGAGACCCATGAATGCCAGTCACAGATGGAGGCTCCTCACTGTCTAGCCTCTAGCTTATAAAACAAAGAACCCTGCTGGTGTCAAAAGTGGTGTCTTATGTCAAGAGAGCATTTCTTTATTTCTCTATTGATTTTCCAGCTGATTTTTGTGTTCTTAGTTTTCCATATTAATAATTTCATATAAGGGCTTCTGTGAACCATTGCAAAATGGATTTAGCTGGAGGAACTGAAAGTAAATGCTATATTATTCCTTCTTTATTGGAAATTATATTTTTCAGCTTAACTGGCATTTAGAAAAGCGAAATAATTAAATGTTTGCTATATACCCCCAATTTTCCTCTTCTTAAAAAGTGTATAAAAATGAAAGCAGGGCTTTTCAGTCTTTCTAGTACGATCAGTACAAATGGCTAATATCATACAACCATATATTCCTGCTACTGCTATTGATTGGAGATTTTTGAGTTTTTTTTCTTTCTAGTCAGTGTTACCACTTCGCCACTCTTTTTAAATTCAAATTGCTTGATTGCCACCATTTTTTTAAGTAGAAATATTCCCCTTATTTAATGGCAGATTAAGTAACGCGAGAATAAGGGCCAATTATACCATTTTAAAAAAGTGGTGGGAATGAAGCAATCTTAATTTTTAAAAAGTAACCTACTGGCAACACTGTTTCTTGCGACCTATTGGCAAATTTGCGGATGGATTTTTTTCAGAGCTTTGCTGGCGAAACTCGTGTTTTTTTTTGTTTTTTTTTACGCCATTGTACATGAATTTTCCGTCCTCATTGTATACGTGATTTATTATAAATAAGAAATGATATTGCAGAGATCATCTGCATAGTTTTTATGGCTAAGCCATAAAAAGCAATTAATTTGTTGTAAACTACAATATTATAAGTTTCAAGGACGCAACCGTAGTTACGCTGCTACTTTTAAACAACAAGCTCAAATTTTCTAAATAGAGAATTTCTAAATAAAGTTTTTAAATTGTTTTTCAAACCAGGATTACTATCATGTGATCAAAATAAAGCAAAAGAGACAGAAAATAATGAAATTTCATCTGAATGGACAAAAGTGTTATTCCTCTCTTTCTATTTGGGCCAATCAAAGTAAAATTTGTACGGTAATTAAAATTTGCAAGGTGCACGGATGTAAATTTTTAAGATGCATTTATTATTATTATATTATATGGTTTTATGAAAGTTTTATGATTTAATCAAGTAAAAACGTAATTTTTGGGATAAAATTAATGGTGTATAACAAATATTTAATTGGAAAAAAAAAATTAAGAAAATTTTAAACCACACTTTTCCTACAAATTTCAACTTTTCGCAGCATTTTTTTCATATTTTCCTTATAAATCTACTCTATAACTGTAAAAATCATATTTTCAAAAAAAAAAAAAAAAAAAAAAAAAAAAAGTTAAAATGTCATGACAAATTTTAAAATATAATAAAAATGTCTTTTTACTTAAAATTTGTGTTTTTTGAAAGTAAACTATTTATATTGCTGAAAATCCTATTTTTAATTTTATGGAATGCAACTTAAGAATTATAAAAAAAAAAAAAAAAAAAAGAAAGAAAAAAATAGCGAGACGCAGTTAAAAAATATTAGTTAAAATTTGTCACTTAAGACATATGGAACTCCTTGGAAATTCCAAAGAGTGTACACACCTTGTAAATGAAACAAGACAGCATATTTTTTTTTCCTCCATAATCGAGTTTAATTTGAGTTTTAGCAAACGTGGTTTCTTGCAAATTTATTTTCATTATTGTAATCATTGTTGCTACTCTCATTAGCTTAAAACTACATAGTCACATCTGCTAACGTCAAATTAGGCAATATTTGGCTAAATATATTGGCGATAAAAGTAGGTCGCCATAAATGTAGCCATCTTGGCGATAGCTGACTAATTTTTCAAAATTCCCATTGAAATTCAGTATTGATGAGAAGTAGGAATCTTTTATAATCGGGTTCATGCATTTTAACTTCGTGTGTGAGTAAAATTAGTTCAATTCTGAAAAACAAGGAAGAAGAAAACTACCTTTTCCTAACGGTACAATCCAGAAAGTCTTTTTTGTCGTTTTGAGAAAAAATAATGTGGTTATTTTTTTATTTAGGGGGGGTGGGGGGGTGGAGCAGAATTTCTTCCTGCCCCGGGCGCCAAAAAACGTAGCTACGCCACTGTCACTAATTTCAGATTGGTTGATACGGTCACCATTTTGTTCGCTTCTATGTGTATAAAAATGGGAGCTTGAACCCCACTGTCATTTACAATAACTATTCATGCTTTGAAACAGATCCTGTACTAATGGGAATTATTTTAATGGTAAAAACAAGATTGATATTAGTGACCAACTAAAACAGTTTTCAGGTTGAAACTTAACCATAACCAAATATTAGTACTTTATTGGGTTTTAGCCGAAAATGAAACTCTCTTAAATTAAATTTAATGCTATTAATGCATACTAGGGTGAGCCGAAAAAATTCAAAAATTGTTTTTCAAGTCGTAATACCGCAGAAAAGTTGCGAATTGGGGAGACAAAAAAGGGGTAAAAAAAGAAATAAAATCGGTTTATATCTTTCGATCATGCATGTGCTGTAAAGTTTGCTAAAATGTGAAAAAAAATTGACATTTTTACAAAAATTTTTAAAATTTTTAAATTAGCCTCTTTACGAATGTAATAGCTGAAATTCTTATCTATTACACTAACAAAACATAATATTTAAATAGTATTTAATTTCATCAACATTTTCCGATCGCGATGTGCTATAAAATTCGCCGAAATTTGGCAAAAATCACACTTTTACGATAATCTTTTATCTTGTTTCTTAGCTTGTCAATATTTAAATGTAATAGCTGTTAGCGACTCTTTCTCGAAACAATAACACTTTAGAGAATTAAAAATTTAGTAAAAAAAAATCGTTCAATTCTGCTAAGGTAATCCGATAGAGCAACAGTAGTCAAATCTAAGAAATTCACGCACGTGCTGTAATTGACGCGGGGTCAAGGATTAATTACAGATTCTGACGTCTCCCATGTTAAAGACAAAAACAAAATATTAGGGCTGAATTATGTAATAAATCTGACGATTTTACACTACAAGGTCTCTATTTGAATGGGAGGAAAGACAACACGTTAGTGGTGGTTGTAGCTCATTCAAAAATGTTCCTTAGAGTAAAAAAGGAAGAGCATTACTCGCTAATTCAAGAACATGGCTCAGTCTACATCGGCCATGTAACTCCAACTTCTGGAAATTCTGAACCTATTGTTACTTCTGTTATTTCTTAACTGTCTGGTGTGTAATTTCTCTTGAAAAATTAGTTGTCATAGGATGTGATAGGAATGTTAACACAAGTTGGAAAAATGGTCTGATTTGCCGAATGGAAATGCATTTGTGGAAACTGTTACAATGAGCAGTTTGCCTTCTTCATTTTAGTCAACTGCCGGTTCAGGCATCTGTTTCAATATTTTGACAGTAAGTCAACGGGTTCAAAATCTTTAAGAGGGCCAATCGGTGAAAAGCTAAGTGGTTGCGAAAAGCGTCTAGTGATTAGCTTCAAGAGTATTAACTGTCAGATCCCCATAATAGACAGAAGTATATTAAGTTAAGATAAGGAATATCTACTCTTTATTTCCATGGCAATAAAGTCGAGAAACTAAAGAGGATTTAGCTGTACAAAATCCGACAGGCAAGACAGATCGAAAGAGAACAACTATCAGAACATTCATGCCTCCAAAATTCCATTTCAAGGCTCAAGACTACTCATACATAATTAACTGGATGACTGTGATTTATCTTTTCCCCCATTATTAAAGGATAATCAGTCACGATGAGATTAACTCACATATTCAAAGTGGCTCAGTTCGTAATTGGGATATAACTGTCGCGAATCCAATTGAATTAAACGTATTCTTGGCTCCTACTAACAGGCGATGTTTGCATAAATGTATCTTTCTAAGCTGTGTGAGAAATATGTTTTTGTTTTTGTAGATGTAAATTTCTAAGCTGTGTGAGCAAGATGTTTTTTGTTTTTGTAACTGTATTTTTCCAAGCTGTGTGAAAAAATGTTGTTGTTGTAGAAATGGTTTTGTAGAATGTTTTGTCGGCACGGAAGTGAGATAATAAAAAGATATTCGTTATGTTTTTTAAAAGGAATGTTTTTCACGTATTAAAGTATTATTTTCTATTGTTTTAAAAATGACGAAAGTATTAAAACGGGTAGTTTTAAACTATCGAAAGTCGCTATGTATGTATTTGCGACAATTTGGCACCCGAACAGAAGGACATAGGAAGTAATATTTTTTTAAGTGGAAAACTGTTCGTATGGATGCGTTAAAAATAAAAAGAACACCCCTTAGAAGCGCATTTACGAAGACTTTAAATGCTTTAAACGAAGCTATTAACCAGTCAAGCCCAGATGTTAATCTAATAGAAGAGCTTTTAGATCAATTAGTAGACAAAGCATCAAGATTACGTTCCACAGATGACGAAATATTAAATTTTATGTTGGCGAATGGGTTTCCAGAAAAAGATTATGTAAAAGAGTTCGAGGCATGCGAGGAATACCATGAAAAATTAATAACAGTGAAGCAAAGTGCAAGACATTTTTTTGTTAAGCCTACCGTCGAACATCAGCCTCTTTTATCTAATTCGATAGAAAACGAAAGAATGGGATCCCGCACCCTTAGATTACCTGAAATTAGTTTGCAGCCGTTTGATGGGGACTCAAGATCGTGGCTAACATTTTGGAATACCTTCAAGAAAATTCACGAAGACACTGTGTTAGACGATCACTCGAAGTTCGTATATCTGATGCAAGCAATTACTCCAAAATCGAAAGCGTCTCAAATTGTGAAAAGTTATCCTATATCGGCTGAAAATTATGCTAAAGTAATTCAACATCTTAAAGAAAGATTCGGAAGAGAAGACACTCTGATACAAATTTATGTTCGCGATCTGCTGCAGCTGGTATTATGTAATAATAATACATCGAAAAGAGTGTAATTTGTCGTCGTTATATGACAACCTAGAAACCAAACTTAGATCATTGGAATCTCTTGGGGTCACAGAGGATAAATATGCGAGCATTTTATTCCCGTTGGTGGAATCGTGTTTACCTCATGACGTTCTCCGAATTTGGGAACGGGATCGTGAGAAGTCTGATCAAGGTAAGAGTGAATTAAAGTCTATACTTAATTTCTTAAAAAATGAAGTGTTGTCTGAAGAACGTATTTTATTGGCGCGTACTAGTTTTGGTTTTGATAAATCTAAGAATTTTACTAGATTTAAAAATGTTGAATATAATTCTGTGCCAACTGCTACTGATTTATTTGTAAGTGATAAATCTAAGGATAAACATTTAATTAAGAAATATGAGGAAACATGTATATTTTGTGACAAGTGTCACTTATCAGAAAAATGTTTTAAAGCTAATTCGCTTTCTTTTGAAGATAAACGAAGTATAATTTTGAAAAAGGGGGCTTGTTTTGTCTGTCTTAAGAAAAATCATATTTCACGTCACTGTAAATCGAAGATTAAATGTTTAAATTGTGGTAAAAGGCATTTTGCTGTAATGTGTCAAAATGTTTGTAATGAAGAGAGTAATACGGCATTAGAAAGTCGTAAACATGAGTCAGGGAGTAGTGATACTGTTTTGACTACTCAAGGGTCCGACCCATCAGTGTTATTACAAACTTTGCATGTACGTGTAAAGCACGATGGCAAAGAAAAAATTGTACGGGGAGTCATAGATACGGGCTCAGAGCGTTCATATTTATCAGAAGATGTAATTAAGTATTTGAATTATAAAAGTATTGATGAAGTTAAATTAATTCATAAATTATTTGGTGGTGTTGAAACAAGTGAGACAAACCACAACAAATATAGAATTCATTTAAGTAGTATTGATAATAGTTATAAATGTGATATGCATGTTTTAGATGTTCCTGTTATTTGTTCTAATATAAAAAAGGTGCCAAATGGACCTTGGTTAAAAGAATTAAATAAATATGGTATTAAGATTTCGGATGTTGAAAACAATGTATGTAAAACCGAAAACGAAATTAAATTGTTAATTGGTTCCGATGTGGCAGGAAAATTACTCACCGGAAATATTAAAGTTTTAAAAAGTGGTCCGGTTGCTGTAAAGACCCATTTGGGGTGGACTCTCATGGGGAAAATTCCAGGCATTAAATCTGAAACAAATGATTCTCTTATGGTTATTTCGTCTCTTTGGAACGAAAGTTCCGTTGCTAAATTATGGAAGCTAGATATTCTTGGTATAACTGATCCGGTTGAATCTAAAACTAAAAATGAAATTCATGAAGAAACTATGCAACATTTTAAAAGAAACATAAGAATAGATTCAGATGGGAGGTATGAAGTAGCATTGCCTTGGGTACTAGATAATGCCCGCTTACCTAGTAATAGAGAATTGGCCGAAAAACGGCTTGCTGCAACGAAGAAAAGGTTATCAAATTTGAATAAAACTGAAGTTTATAATGAAGTATTTGATACATGGTTAAATGCAGGAATAATTGAAAGGGTGGTCGATAATAAAAAATCCAAAATACATTATTTGCCACACAGGCCTGTATTTAAAGAATCGAGTGAAACTACTAAAGTAAGGCCGGTTTTTGATGCTTCGGCTCATGTGAAAGGTTTTCCTTCATTAAATAATTGTCTAGATAAAGGATTAAATATGATTGAAATGATTCCGACAATATTGCATCATTTTCGGAAATTTCCTGTTGGTGCAGTATCTGATATAGAAAAGGCATTCTTACAGATAGGTATTACAGAAAGTGATAGAGACTATCTACGGTTTTTATGGAAGGATAATATAATTTACAGACATAAACGTGTGGTTTTCGGAATCAATTGCAGCCCTTTTTTACTAGCGGCTACTCTGAAACACCATCTGGAAAGTACACCTGACAATTTTGTTTCTACAGCAGAAACTTTGAATGAATCTTTGTATGTAGATAATTGTGTTTGTAGTTTCAACACAACTGAAGAGTTAAACAAGTTCATAATTGAATCGAGAATGTTACTGTCCTCCGCGAAATTCAATTTAAGGGGATGGCTGTCAAATTATCCAATTCAAATTATGTCTGAAACTTCAACAGTTAACATAATACCAGTACTAGGCTTAAACTGGGATCTAGAAAACGATACCCTATCTTGCAAAATCGGCCCTATTGAGGAAGAGCAAATTATTCCTACAAAACGAGCTCTACTTTCATTGGCTCAGAAGGCTTTTGATCCTTTGGGATTTGCCTCACCCGTGACTTTGCTCCCTAAACTTATTCTACAAGAATGCTGGAAGTTGAAATTAAAGTGGGATGAATTAATTCCAGAGAATTTAGCTAAACAATTTTTGAAGTGGGTGCAAGGAATAAAATTAATTTCTGACATCAAACTTGAGCGCTGGATGAATCTACATAATTTTGAAAATGATGTAAGTCTTCACATATTTTGTGACGGAAGTAAACACGCATATGCTACTTGTATTTTTCTGAGAGTAAAGAAGAAAAATGAAATTTTGGTGAGTTTTATACAAGCACGCGCAAGAGTAGCTCCTCTTAAGAACCTAACTATACCGCGGTTAGAGCTTTTATCATGCTGCATTGGAGCCAGGTTGGGTAGTCGTGTCATTGCTGATTTAAGAATTCCAAATTTGAAGATCTGTTATTGGTGTGATTCAACCACAGCTTTAAGCTGGATAAAGCGAGATGATAGATGGGGAACATTTGTCTGGAATCGTGTAGAAGAAATCAGATCTTTGTCACAGGAAGATCAGTGGCGACATATTTCAGGAAAATTTAATCCGGCTGATCTTCCTTCCAGAGGTTGTTCCATTGAACAGTTCTTGCAGCTAAAATGGTGGGAGGGACCAGCCTGGCTGGCTGAGCCAGAATTTACTTGGCCTCAAAGTGTCGAATCACCAGATGAAGAAGTTATTAATACTGAGAAACGGAAAAGTGTCATTTCAGCATTAAACAAGAACATGAAACCTAATGATTGGTATTATCGACGATTTTCATCATACAAGAAAATAATAAGATTGATTGCATGGATTCTAAGATTCATAAGTAATTCAAGAAAACCGAATTTAAAAGAAGTATCTGATCTTACATGTTTAGAAATAGAACAAGCTGAAAGAAAATTAATGATTTTGATCCAGAAAGACAGCTTTGATGGAAAAAATAATGAGAAAATTCGTAGTCTAAGACCAATCCGTGATGAAGATGGTATCATCAGAGTAAAAACACAAGTCATCTATCGAGAAGATACTGTCAATTTTAAGTACCCAATTCTTTTGTCGTCTGACCATCCTGTAGTCCATCGATTGATCTCCTGGAAACACCAAGAGCTATTACATGCAGGAGTGGCTCTTTTGATGACATCTATACGAGAAGACTACTGGATCCTGAAAGCCAGGAAAACCATTCGAGCAGTAGTTCAGAAATGTGTGCGTTGCAAAATATTTAGTGCACAGAAGACAGAGTCAGAACCTATTGCATTGCCAGCAGAAAGAGTTCAAGATGCGGCAGTATTCCAAATAACTGGAGTAGATTTAGCTGGGCCCTTATATTTGAAAAATGGGAAAGAGGTATGGATTGTGTTGTACACTTGTGCAGTGTACAGGGCCATACATTTAGAATTAGTGACGTCATTAGCAACAGATACCTTCCTCCAATCTTTTAGGCGCTTTATAGCGAGAAGAGGAAGACCGACGACCGTTTATTCTGATAGTGGTAAAAATTTTGTCGGTGCAGATAGAGCTTTTTCAGACATCGATTGGGAACAGATCTCAGCTGCAGCAGCTGTACAAAAGATTCGTTGGAAATTCAATCCGCCTACTGCTGCCTGGTGGGGTGGTTGGTGGGAGAGGTTGATACAAATGGTGAAACGCATCTTGAGGAAAGTACTAGGTAGAGCCTCATTATCCTATGAAGAACTTATCACAATTCTTTGTGACTGCGAACAAGTTGTAAATGCTAGACCACTCACGTATGTCTCAGAAGATGTGGATGATCTAGCACCTTTAACACCATCAATGTTTCTACAAGAAATAAAATCTTCAGATGTGATAGATTTTGATGCAATTGACGCACAAGAATTAAACAGAAGAGCAAAGTATAGACAACAAGTTCGAGAACATCTTAGAAGACGATTCCGTATTGAGTATTTAGGGCAGTTACGCCAACAAAATTCCCTGCAAAAGAATGCCAAGCAACTGACCGTTGGTGATGTCCTTCTCGTAGAGTCTGATAAGAAACGTACGTATTGGACTTTAGCTCGTGTGCAAGAACTAATTTCTGGAAAAGATGGTCACCCGAGAGTTGCTCGGGTAAAAACTGAAAATGGTGAACTTTTAAGATCAATACAAAAACTGTATAATCTAGAGATTCCAAAAGAAAACTCTTTAGAACCAATATTACGAACAAGAAGTGGTAGAACAGTGACTGTTCCAAAACGTTTTCAGTCATAAGACTATTTTTTTTTAACACTGAACTTTTCAAACTTTTTTCCTTATTTTTTAGTAGATCTCATTTCCTAGTGTTAATTTGAATTTGTAATAATATGTTTAATTTTTGTTTGAATTTTTGCAGAAATTTGTATAATTTGTCTTTGAAAATTAGTATTAAGAATATCTATACTTTGGCCATGTAATGTAAGTATAATGTTACACATATTTTGTTTTATTTTGAATTTTGTTGTGCATATTGTTGAGTTTTCCTGTTGAAAACTCAAGGTGGGAGATTGTCGCGAATCCAATTGAATTAAACGTATTCTTGGCTCCTACTAACAGGCGATGTTTGCATAAATGTATCTTTCTAAGCTGTGTGAGAAATATGTTTTTGTTTTTGTAGATGTAAATTTCTAAGCTGTGTGAGCAAGATGTTTTTTTGTTTTTGTAACTGTATTTTTCCAAGCTGTGTGAAAAAATGTTGTTGTTGTAGAAATGGTTTTGTAGAATGTTTTGTCGGCACGGAAGTGAGATAATAAAAAGATATTCGTTATGTTTTTTAAAAGGAATGTTTTTCACGTATTAAAGTATTATTTTCTATTGTTTTAAAAATGACGAAAGTATTAAAACGGGTAGTTTTAAGCTATCGAAAGTCGCTATGTATGTATTTGCGACAATAACATTCGAGAATTTTTCAGTCCATACTCAAGCAGTTGAACGATGTGTCAAACTCGCAACAGAAGCCTCAGTAAAAGTTTGTGGAGCTGAGACAACTAATGGTTTTATCAGAACAACACTGCGGTCAAGGTCAACCATGCCTAACTTCGCCCGTAAATCTGATTTCAAAGTATCTTCATCTAAGAATGAGTGAAAATGGTGATGTTCAACTGTTCAACATGTGTTTCGTGAGATTATGACTCTCTTCACATAAAACTTAGATTTTCCAATAAGAAAATGGGTTTATAAATAATACTAATGATCTAACATAATTTGTTTTAAACATTTAAACTTGTATTCAATAAAAGAAACCAATAAAGGAAGGTAAGTTTTGATTTTGTTCCCTTGAACTGCGATTTACCTTTATTTGTAATTATCTATTTCAAAATTTCCTTAATGCAATTCGCGACCAAAAGATGTTGACGAATTTAAGTATTTAAGTAATATTTATACATCATGTTTTGTTATTCTAATACATAATAATTTCAGCTATTACATTCGTGAAGAAGCTAATTTAAATTTTCTTGTAAATATGTGAATTTTTGCCCATTTTTGGCAAATTTTAGAGAACATGCTCGATCGGTAGGTGTTGATGGATTTAAATAATATTTAAATAATATGTTTTGTTAGTATAATAGATAAGAATTCCAGCTATTACATTAGTGAAGAGGCTAATTTAAATGTTTAAAAAAAAATTGTAAAAATATCGAATTTTCCCCATTTTAGCAAACTTTACAGCACATGCGCGATCGGAAGATATGAACTGATTTTATTTCTTTTTTTATCCATTTTTAGTCTCCCCGATTCACAACATATCTGCAGTATTACGACTTGAAAAACATTTTTTGAATTTTTTTGGCCCACCCTAATACATACATACAAAAAAATTATTTATTCAGAAATACACATACCTATCTACAGAGACACTTATACAGTGTCTCACATAAGTGATGGGACACTTGTGCTTTACAAAAGGAAACTAATCAAATAAATTAAAAAAACATGTACACATTTTTTTTGTGGGTGTGTTTCATACTTAAATTTAGTAAAGATTATTACATAACATACATTTTGTCAAAATATTAAAATATTAATTTAATAAAAATACAAATGTTTAGAACGGAGCAAAAAATAGCTCACATAAGTGATGGGACACCATTATATATGCAACAAAAATCGTCTGAAATAAGCAATAAAAATATTTTTTGGGGTTTTATTTTTACTTAAAAGCAATTGGCAATAATTTATAAAATCGTCTGCAGTATTTCTCTCCAGTTTGTTTTGGAATTTTTGTGTTTTTTAGCTCTGTGTAGTCATGAATGCTAAACGAAAAGAAACTTCGCCTGAAATTCGAAAATTAGTTATTAATTTGCATATTGAACGTGGAAAATCTATTAGAAAAACTGCTGAAACAGTTAACTTGAGTCGTTCAACAGTTTTCAATATCATTAAACGATATAAAAAGAATCATATGATTCAGGATAAAAGAAGACCTGGCTGACCATCAAAGCTATCCAATGGAATAAAGCGAATTATCGTTCGAAATATTAAAAAAAATCCAAGAATTAGTGCTTCAAAAGTTACTGCTGATTTACAAGCATTATATGGAATAATTGTTAATCCTGAAACTATTAGAAGGGTAATTCGATCTGCTGGATATCACGGTAGAGTAGCCAGGAAAAAATTCTTCGTAAGTGAAAAGAATAGAAAACTCAGACTAGCTTTCGCAAAATCCAACATAAATAAGAATTCTGATTACTGGAATAAAGTTATATTTGCTGATGAGAGTAAATTTAATATATTTGGTTCTGACGGTAGAATCTTGGTGTGGAGAAAACCCAGGGAAGAACTTCGCAAACAGAACTTGGTACCAACAGTAAAACATGGTGGAGGAGGAGTTATGGTATGGGGGTGTATGTCGTCCGCTGGAGTTGGTAATCTTGTTTTTATTGACAGTATAATGGATCAGTACAAGTATATTGATATTTTAAAGCAAAATTTGAAATCTTCAGCACGAAAATTGAACCTTCATAACGATTTTAAATTCTACCAGGACAATGACCCCAAGCACACTGCTCTGAACGTTAGACTCTGGCTGCTATATAACTGTCCTGAAATAATAAAAACACCACCACAATCTCCAGACTTAAATCCCATAGAGAATATTTGGCAAGAATTGGAATCAAGAATTCGCAAACACACCATTTCTTCAAAACAACAACTAAAATCGGTGCTTCAAGAAGAATGGGGTAAAATCACTCCAGAAATCACAAAAAAATAGTCGAATCCATCCCAAAAAGATTAAATCATGTTTTAAAAGTAAAAGGAAATCCAACAAAATATTAAAACCTTTTAAAAAGTAAAATTTTTGGATAAATATTTGATGGAAAAGTAAGTGTCCCATCACTTATGTGAGCCATTTTTTGCTCCGTTCTGAACAATTGTATTTTTACTAAATTAATATTTTAATATTTTGACAAAATGTATGTTATGTAATAATTGTTACTAACTTTAAATATGAAACACACCCAAAAAATTTTTGCACATGTTTGTATATTTATTTTATTGCAGTTTCTTTTTATAAAGCACAAGTGTCCCATCACTTTTGTGAGACACTGTACATATCCATGAATGTGCATGTGTTTGTTTTCAAAAATAATTGTAAAAAAAAAAGAAAAAATATTCAATCATTTAAAAAAAAAATTATAATCAGAAATCTTGGACACTTATAAATACCTATCAAGTCTGCCGAATTTTGGACACCACTTCTTCTGAATAGAAATATTCTCTTTATTTAATTGTAAAATTTCTCTTGTTAAATAACATGAATATTTCTATTTGAAAAAACTGGTGCCCAGAATCCAAGAGCATAATAAACAAATGCATGGCATCCATGCATTTGTTTATTATTATTAACTACATAATTATTCATATAGTAAAAGTTTGAACATAGAGTTTGAAAATGCTTATTTAACTTTTAACATGATCGAAAAGTATTTAAAATATAATGATTGAAGAGAGTAATAGCATGCCCATTCTTAGAAAAAGGAAGGAAAAAAAAACTAGCTGTTTTCATTTTACAACTATTATTTCAGAAAAAGTAAAAATGTAAAAAAAGGGGAGAAAAAATCCCATACTAGCTCTGCCAAAAATCATCATATAAAAATGTAATGTTCTAATTGATTAGTAATAAATTTAAATTTTGCTTAGGGGTTGTCTTACATTTGGAAATTGTAACAAAGAAAAATTTACGAACACCTAATTTTGACATCATATTTGGATTATCCAGTAAATTTTACCTTTGAATACCAAATATGAGGTCACTCAGTCAAGTAGCTTAGGAATTATGCAGGTTTAAAGCTTCGAACTCCTAATGTTAAATTTCAATTTCAATCATTGCAAAACAGATTACAATGCAGATCTTTAATTAAGAACTAGCAAAACCCACAGCTTTGCATGTGTGGTTGTTTATATTAGAGATCTGCACGGGGCGGGCCAAGGCCCGAAGCCCGGGCTCGGGCCTATTTTTCTTCACGGCACTCGGGCCGGGCCCGGGCCATATTTTTTTCTGAAGGCTCGGGCCGGGCCAAGTGATTACTCTTTACGGGCCGGGCCGGGTCCTACTTTTTTCCTGAAGGAAAAGGCCGTGCCTTAAATTATTTTTTCCGTACAGAGCCGGGACTGGTTTCATTCTTCCTAAATTTTTAGTCCTGGTTTTGACTCGTATGAAAATCATTGTCTCGGTGTACCTGGTCCATTCGAAGGTCAGTAAAATAAGATCTGGCATAAAAATCTTTTCAAAACATGCATACATTTTTAAATCGCCATTATTTTATAATTAAACATTAAAATTTATTCTTTTTAAAGAATAGTAGATTTATACACTTATTAAAATATAGTAAAACGTGTGAAAAAGAACCTGCTTATGATGGAATCCTGTCTTAAATTGATAAATGTGTTGATCCATTAAAAATGAATATACTAATATGTAAGAAAAGAATATATAATACATTTACACCTGCTAAGAAGGCAAATTGTCTATAACTCATTTTTTTTTTCTTCCCTATGCAATTCCATCTTAGATTTTACTGTATAGCATTTTTCTGATTTTTAACACTTCAATAAATGGAATATGGATTAACAATATCGATGATAACTTAAACACATACATACAAGAAATAGAGATTTATTAAAAAAATAAATATTCCAGCTTGCGGCACCTCTATAAAAATGAAGATTATAAACATGAAAAAAAAAAGGCTGAGATAGGAATTTTTGGTTAGATCTCCTCCTATGGGGCAAATTTTTAACCAAATCGACGTAAAAATTATGTTTTGTAGAAATTCACTCGAGCCGGGCCGGGTTCGGGCCGAGATTTTAACTTTTTTCTGGGCCGGGCTCGGGCTGAACTTTTAACTTTTAAATCGGGCCGGGCCGGGCCAATATTTTTTTTGTTCGGGCCGGGCCGAACTTTTAATTTTTGTATCGGGCCGGGCCAAATTATTTTTTGTATGGGTCGGGCCGGGCCCGGGCCTGGAAATTTTGGCCCGTGCAGACCTCTAGTTTATATATGCTAAGTGGTATTTGTTCCTATTAACATTAGGGAAAATGATACTGCTACAAATAATTAGTTCTACCCAACATTTTTATAATTATGTACCGGGTGGTTATAAAATAAGTATCCCTATTTGGAGCTGTCTGTAGCTTTAAGGAATAGCAGGAATGAAACCAAAATCGGTACACTTACTATTCGAGAAGGGGGAAGAAGAATGGAACAATAAAAAAGTTAATTGCAATAATCGCCGACAGATGACGCTTTTGAGTGTGAAATGTAATGTATAATATTGCGTACCGTGGAGATGTAATAAACCTCAATGGCTTTACTGCTTATTATAACATCTATGAAACATCATTCCTGATGCATTACATTCTGCACTTGAGCACGTTGTGCACAGCCTGGATTGTGTCCTCTAGCAGAATGACCATGTGGAACCTGAACATGATCGCGGCACCACCATGCAAAAAGAGCAACCACGTTCACTGTGACATTTTCCAATAAATTAGGTGTGCCATTCGGTCTGCGCCTTAATTTTTTGTTCTTGTACTACATTTGACACTCAGTAGCACCATCTGTCGAGGATTATTGAAATAATTTTTTTATTATTATTAATTTCTGCTTCCCCCTTCTCGAATAGTAAGTATACCGATTTTGGTTTCACTCTGATCATTCCTTGGAGCTACAGACAGCTCCAAATAGAGATACTTATTTTATAACCACCCTGTATATTCACATAAAAAGTATCTTCAGTATTTTTTTCCAAAATTTTTCGATAATTATGGAAACCTTAATTGTTAGAGATTGTTTGGCATTCGGATACAGTGCAACTTCAACTACCATTATTGCGTCTTACCATACACATCTTGTTTCGTTTTTTATTATTACATAGAATGAACAGCAATTGTTATTATTAAATGCTTTACTGCTATCAATACTGTTTGAATATTCAAACAATTATAGCATGAATGAAAAATATCAGGCACTATGGGTTATACATGAATTCTTTTATAGGTAAGCATTTATAACAGGATGGCGAACCTTTTCACACTGATGTGCAAAACTTTTTCAAAAAATAGTTTATGCAACCATGACATGCCAATAACGAAAAACAATGCAACAAATTTTTTGTGTTTAGCAATAAAATAATGAATTAAAGTTTCTCAAAAGTTTTTATTGAGATTACACAGGTATAGTTAAACATACATTTATGTTAACCATACTTTTAGATATTACTATAACAATTATAGTAACAGCTATATTTTACAAAGTAATGAAGAAACTATTATTGCGAATTGATGCGAAATAATTGGCATTAAGTTCATATTCATTTACTTTGTACAGAATATATAACTAGAGAAACTAGAAGCTATTTTTATTTGAATTTGTAATAATCATTTCTGGAGAAATAATGAGTTGATTAGGTAGATGGAATTAAGGCAAACATCTTTAAAAGCTATACATGTATAGAATCTAATTCCAAGCAATTATATTTTTAGATTACATCGGCAGTTTAACTTCAAACACCTGATAATCTTTCATTTCCTCTACTCTCCAAATCTTCTCTTAATTTGATAAATTTTCAGCCCACACTTAATCAGACTGGAAATCAATAAGATACATTTCAGTTTCTAATCAATCCAATTTAGATAAGCTCAACTAAATCAGTAGAACTCGCATCGACATCAGGATATATAATAAATTATAAATGTTTCTAAAAACCCTTTTAACTAACTAAATATTAGTAAACTCATTAATCAGAAATTTTATCACCTAAAAAAGAGTTTTGCTTGGTCTATTTTGTTTATGGATTATCTACAATTTGTGTACCGTGCCCAAATGTATGCCATAAATTTGCTGCCCCTGATTTATGAGATCCGACTACAGTTTCAGTTAGCATTGAATGAATGTTTGACTGTTTTATCACTATAATTGAATGTTTGCCAAAACCCTCTGGAAACAGAAAAAACTGAATTTTTGGTCAGTCTCCAGTTGTTATTAATAATGAATAACCTTTTGCTGAAAAAGGTTAAAATATATATGTATATTAAATTTAAAATACTTCTTGAATAAAGTACTATTTGTTTCTTTATACAAGTTATTTTAAAAAACTAGATTTAAGGTAGTTATTGTAACAAAAATAAAATGTATCAATTGGATGGAATACAAATTAAAAAAAAAATTAGTTAAATAATAGTCATAAAAGCAATCCACTACTTTTAAAAACACATAATTCTCAATAGGAAATGGGGGGGGAGGGAACAGCACATAACTCTTAATTTCTATGTAACAAGGCTGTCCAATGTGGCACTCTTCAAAGGTTTTCAAGGCATAAATTTTCAGCACTTCAAATGTTTTCTGTTATTTGCCCTTTTAAAAATTAAAAATCCATTTTAAAAAGATACTTTGCTTTAAACTCCTCAATGCATTCATATATTTTAATAAAAGCATCATTAAGCTTTTTGGCTTTGCCCTGGCAATTTTTTTTGGATAACCTCCACCCGCCACTCTCATCAGGAAAATGTACTACTAAATTTACAAAAAAATTTTCCTGCAATTAATTTTTTCATAGGGCTTAAATTTTGTAGCAGCCATACGGCTACTTCTTTTAGGCTATTTCTTTTAGACAACATTTATCATGTATGTAGAAGTAGATGCTTGTTTGTGTTCACTACTACTACAACAAAGAGATAATATTGTTGCATGTTTCCAATCAGGTTAATAATGGCCCTTAATATATATATATATATATATATATATCTGAAAGTATTCTTACCTCATAATCTTCTTTTAAGGAATTTATTTCAGTCTTTAAAAATAATTCATTTCCTACATCAGAAATAACATCATACTCTAGCTCTGAGATAGTATTTTCCAGTTTCTCTACTTGTGACTCAAGCTTTTTGCTTTTTTCAGTTTCACATAATAAAGAATCAGAAATAATCTTCTTTTCATTTTCAGTTTTTTCTAAAGTTTCTTTTAAGTTGTTTTCACTGGCAAGATACATAATTGTTTGGCTAGATATGTTGTGATTCTCCGATTTCAGAGCTTCCACAGTATTTCCAAGCTCTAGTAATTTAGCCTAAAAACATTAGAGAAAGTTTAAAATATTAGATATTATGTTTGATAATAAATGCACTTAATTTCAAAATACCTTAGACATTTTTTTATTTTAGAAGAGAGGGAAAACAATTTTAAATGTTTGAAAATAAAGAAATTTGTATCAGGTATGGCAATATAAACATATAACATTGGCAATATAACATTGAGTCCTTCCTGCCAAATATGAAACAAAATAGTTAATTTTGATGAAGACAGTTCTTAAAATCTTATTGGTATTAATAATCAGCATTCCAGCATGCAGTTAATAATTAGCATTTTAATATTGACCTCTTTACCCTAGCATATTGCTTAAAAATTTGCAGTATATTTTTAAGTGTAGACTAATACCAGTTGTAGTGAAGGCCAAAAAACTCATTTTGTCAAAAATTCAGGGATGAAAGTGCACTAAAGCCATTTTGTAGCAGCTTTGTAGCAGCAAAAATCTAATTTTGTAGCAGCAAAAATCTAATTTTGTAGCAGTAAAAATCTAATTTTGGAGCAATAAAAACTGTTTTTGGAGCAGATTGAAATTCTAATGTTAATAAAAATTATTGCTATCTTGAAAATACTCTGAAAAAAATTACTCTGATAAAATTTTGCCACACTTTTTGCTAACCCTGAACATTCTAAACAACATTTGGGTACTGATTGCAATAATGCATGTATGTTAAAGAAATACTAAGTAATGTGCAAGTACAGCAGATTATTAAATTAATGAATCTATAAAATCCCCCACCCACCACTAAAAAAAAAAAAAAAAATCTGGCAAGGAAAAAAAAAAATTCTGGCAACTATTTGTGGCGGGCGCGAACAGTCAACCCCGAATCCAGGGATGATTCTAAGTAAAAAAAAAAAATTCTGAAATTCACAGCAAATTTTCTGAAAAGTTACAACAGAGGGAGGGGGGGGGGGGGGGTGTCCCCCTCCCGTCACTTTTTTTTGCGTCTTATGACGAAATTTGCAGGGTTTTTTTTGGTATTTTTTGACGCAATTTGCCATTTTTCGCGATCTTTTGATGAAATTTGCCGTTTTTCGCAATGTTTATGATGAAATTTGCCTTTTTTTGCAATCTTTTGACGAAATTTGCCGTTTTTCGCAATGTTTTTGACGAAATTTGCCGTTTTTTCGCGATTTTTTGGAGAAAGTCACGCTTTTCCCACTATCTGTTGACAAATTTTGTCTTTTTTTTGCGATCTTTTGTCGAAATTTGCCGTTTTTTCGCAATGTTTTTGACAAAATTTGCCGTTTTTTCACGATTCTCTGACGAAAGTCACTTTTTCCCGCTATCTGTTGCCAAAATTTGTTGTTTTTTCACAGTCTTTTGACAAAATTTGCCATTTTTCGCAATGTTTTTTGACGAAATTTGTCGTTTTTCCATGATTTTTTGACGAAATTTGCCGTTTTTTGCAATGTTTTTGATGAAATTTGCCGTTTTTCGCGATGTTTTTGATGAAATTTGTCGTTTTTTTGCGATCTTTTGACAAAATTTGCCATTTTTGCAATGTTTTTGACGAAATTTGACCTTTTTTTTTAGATTCTCTGACGAAAGTCATGTTTTTCTCGCGATCTATTGACAAAACTTGTGTTTTATCGCGATCTTTTGACGAAATTTGCCGCTTTTCGCAATGTTTTTGACGAAATTTGCCTTTTTTTTGCTATTCTCTGACAAAATTGACGACTTTTCTTCGAACGAATGACGAGATTGACTTTTTTCAGGGATCATTTGCCGAAATACCAATACATTTTATGTCCGAATTTTCGGATTTATGACAGATATTATTTTTTTTTTTTTTTTCGGAAATCATTGCCTTAATTTTTCGGAATTTTCAGACGCGAATCACAGTTTAAGTAAAAAAAAAAAAAAGGATGAACTTTGTACCATACGGAGATCGGCCGGGCAGGGTTACACACAGCAGTGACGTCAAGAGGTAATTCAAGCGGAGTTGCAAGAAATGGCGATATGGCGCAGGTTTGGCGCAAAATTGAAAAAAATAGCTGTTTTTGTTAGGAATCTGCAACCCTTGGTCTTGTCCATGTATTCACATCTTTATATATCCTACCATATGCTCTTTATTTAATAATATTCATTCATCTTAATTTACAATAGTTCATTTAAATATCTTTCCTTTATTTATATTTCATACTTCAAATCTTATTTATTTAATATCTAAAGTTTACTTACAGTACTTATTTTTATTAAAGTTTTCCCTCTTCAGTCTACGGTTTGTTTACATCGCATTTCTGCTTATCGAAGAACGTCACTTCATATCTTCCTTTCACCCTCTTCTGGAGTGGTTCAGATTGTCGATACTAGATGGCGGTAGCAGATTGTTTTAGTCACGATTTGCATAAGCAATCGTACATCTCCACTCCACTCTCTTAGGAACATTCTAGATGCCAGAAGAGGGCGTTGTTCTGTCATGCATAGTTAATCAGCATGTGTCAGAGATCGGTATATATTCTTCGCTGACTATGCTTACGATGCATTTGTTCTTTTAGTTTTTCGGAGGAATTGTAGTTGTTGTTTTTCGTTTCAACTGTTTGCATGCAACTGATGGCTCGATGTTATTTTTAGAGTGTTTGACTTCAGTCATTGATAGTGATAGCTCGTGTGTAATAGTTATGAAAGTCGGTCAGTAGTTTTATAGTTGTCTTTTGGAAATGAAGTTATCATTTATCAAGTTCGTCAATTTTCCTGTTCTTGAATGTTTTTCCTGTGAACTGAAATAGTGTTAGACGAATGACTGATATTTAGACCCGTCTTCATAACGTCCTGAGCAGTTTTAGATTAGTGACTGGAGCTGTCGAATCAACGAAGATAGTATGAAGTTTAATCGACTTGAACTTGTAGCCGTTGCAGTTTTTCATCTTAAATCATTTGAATTAGTTTTTCCTAAAACTGTCTAAGAAGTAATTGTCAACAGTTCATCTGAATTCTCTTTTAGCATCAATTGAAGTTCTAATTGGATCGTGAGGTTCAGAATGAAATTTGAACTGTTTTATTTTATTCAAGACGACGTTGAGTTCCGGTTACATCAGTTTCAGAAGTGATATTTAAGTTTTTCAGTTGATCATCTATATTATGTAAAGTACCTGTGTCATGATAAATGGATATGTTATCATAACGAATTAAGTCAGATAAGTGTTTCAATAATGTTAATATATTTCTTATTTTATTTTTATTTGTTGTTTTATTTAAAGTCTTTTTAATAAATGTTATTTGTTTTTAATTAGTTGTTTTTCATTTAATCCACCATCATAGTCTAAGCTACTTCTTTTTCAGATTTAACTTTATTATATATTTAAGATTTATTTACTTGGGGTTTAAACCAGCTTATACGCTTCACACTGTTTAAATGTACTCTGCTAATTATTTAACCCCTTGGGATATACATTGTATTTCCCAAACAAATATTTTATGGGCTATTGTTGCCTTTAGGCATAGCCAATTTAGAATTAGTATAATAAGTTTCTTTTTCAAATAATTAAATAAGTTTTCTTTATTATAAAAGTAAATGTAAGTTGATAATTGTTTAAACTGTTATAACAAGTTAAGTTTAATTTTTGTGAATTGTAATTTGACTAAAATGTTTTTTTTTTTTTTTAATGCATTATAATTTATTTTTTTAGCTTACTGTTTTTGACCTTAATAGGTCTGGTGATGGTGGATATTTTCGGTCCCGACATTTTCGATCATTTTCGTCGGGGAGGCCGAGTTTAAATAAGTTTTGTTTTGATTTTTGAAACTTAAAATTGTTTATACAGTATGGAACCATTTATCCGGAATCCAGTTAACCGGAAAACCAGTTATCCGGAATGATATTTCCAACTGACTGATTTCAGAAACTTTCCAGAAAAAAGTTCCATGCAGTGCTAGTTTGACATGTGCATTGCTTGATAGATTACCACATGCATTGTACAACTTGATCAATATCTTGGATTTGAAATGAAAGCCTATTTAGTTAGATATTGAGTTTTATGCAGTATTATTGTTTCCAAGATATTGAAAGAAATTGCCTTCTTTCAAACTCTGATTAATCTTTGATCTTGATAGGATCTGAGCCTTAATCAGAGTAATCTAATAATTTGAAATCAGTAACAATGTTACAGCCACATATATTCTACAAATCTCATTAAGTGGAAGCTGTTTTAATGTCCAACCAGTTATCCAGAAAAACCAGTTATCCGGAATACATCTGGCCCCGACCATTCCGGATAAATGGTTCTATACTGTAAATGGTGTTTAATAAATTTTAAATTGATATTTTAAGGATAATAAAGGTAATAGAAGTTAAATTGTTTATAATGAGTTATATAGATATTTGTTTCTGAAAAATTTAACGTAATTTGAGGTTAACTGAGTAAAATGTATAAAATAAAAATATAATTTCACTTGAAGAATTTAAAAGTTTATTAGGTTATTTTAAGATCATGACACAGAATTAAAGTAAAAATGAAGTATCAAGAAAGTTATTGAAGAATAAAGAAGTTCATCTGGTGAAATGATGTCATCGATTGTAGTGAAAAATGTGATACATCAGTGAAAGTTTGTTTTTGTGCAAGTCATTTGGTGTTAGGCGAGCAGTGGAGCGTGATGGGCACCTCCCTGTTTCGATATTTTTTTGGATTAATGACTTTGTTTTTGGATTAAATATCATCGGACCGTTTCTGCAATGTTTTACAAGTTGTGGACTTTGTCCCTGTTTTTATAAAGAAAAACCGCTATTTCGTCAAAGTGACATTTCTCTGATGTTTGTGTTTGTTTAGTCCAGTTTTGCTCTTGCCATCCATATGGATTGTGTGCCATTTTAATACATATAGGAAGGAGAGGCCCCTCATCTGTGAAAATCCCTTATAGTGATCTGTAGGACTTTTTATTGATCTATAGGACTGATTCCAGTGCTATTTTACATCTTGGACCAAGTTACATTATTTAAGTGCTATTAAATATATATTTATGTATTAAGGACTGCATCTTTTACAGGACTGTTTTTTTTTCGGGTTTAACTGAAGTTAATTTTTGAATAGTTGTTTTAATTAATAGTTTAATTGTGGTTAATTAATTGTGTTAATCTTAAAATGAAATTATATGATTTTTTATATATATATATATATATATATATGTATATTGATTTTTAGTAAAGAGTTTAAATTTGTCTAAAATGTTGATAATTAAATGTTAAATTTAAGAACTTTAAAAGTTTGAAATTTTTTTTACTAGTAAAGATATAAATTTGAGATAGAAATATGGCTTTTGTTAAAGTTAATTGTTAAAATTGATTGTTTTCGAAATTTTTTTTGACTTTGTGGCATCTGGAGTATCCATTTTTTTTTGTGTGTGTGTGAAGGAGATGTAATCCGTAGTTGTATTCAGCAGTTGCATACGGAGGAATGATAGGAGAGTGCATGATCTAGATGGTGTGACTGGATATAATTTGTGAGGAATGAGCGAGTGTTCTGTGAGTTTTGTCATATATTTTAGATGCCTGGCAAAGTATATTTTTATGTGCCTTTCTGAATTGGTTTAATTGACATTGTCAAAATAAATTAAGATATCTGAACTTAACTGGGTTTAATTTTGGTTTAAATTTTTGAGCTATTTAAAGCAATTTTTTTTTTAAAAGTATGTTTAAAAATCTGTAAGCTGATTGTTGAATTGACCTTCTTTTCTGGTAATTTTGAAAATTTTTAAAATAAAAGCATTGGATATTTAAAGTTTAGTTGAAGTTTAATAGAAATTTTTTTTTAATTATAAAATTTAAGATAATGGTTTTCAAAATGTTTAAATTTTTTTTAAAGGTTTTCTTTACAGAAGTTACTCCTAACATTTTTAAGCAGCATTCACTGTTTGGTTTGGGTAGGCTTTAGTTTTAAATTTGAAGGAAAAAGTGTAAGATGGCCTTGCCCTGTGTAACTAAATTGAGTGTTGTGCTTTGGTTAGGGTATTTATATATTTAATTTTATAATTTAGAAGTTTTAATTTGATCCGTTAAAATTTTACCTGTCAAGATATATTTATAAAGGTAATTTTCATGATAAAAGTTTAGTTATTCTTTGGGGGGGAGGTCAAATAAATTTTTTTTAGTGGTTAAAATAAGTTGTTTTTAAAGTAGTATATTAAAAGCCAATTATGTCATGTTAACTAAAGGTCATGAAGAGATGTATAATACATTATATATGCAAATAATCTACTATTTTTGTTTTAATCTATTAAAGATTTAAGTTTTTCAATAAAAGTTTTAGAATTTTTAAATTTTTAATAGTCATGTTGTCTATCTTCCATTTAATGAATAGATATAATTTATTTATATATTGTTTGGTTTTCAGATAAATTTTTATATTGAATCTTGAAATGTAGAAGTTTAAATATTGATTTTGCAATAGTTATTTTTAGTGGATTATTTCTAATGCATGTGTACATGAAACAGATTTCAAGTGGGTCTGGGATGATAGTCTTGTAGTTTAAATGTTTGAGGGGAATTTGTTAAAAATTGGTTTTAGGAGAAAAAAAAATGTTAAGAGAAAGAAAGGTTAAGTTAAGAAAAAAAAAAAATTAATGTTAAGAAAAAAAAAGGGAAAATAATTTGTCTAGAACTGAGAGGAAGCAGCTGGGTATTTTTCATGTGTTTGTAAAAGTTTTAAAGCAAAGGGTTGAATGACTGTCATAATATCAAGAGTTGTTCACTACTGTTTTTTTTTTTAGGTGAATTTAACTTTTGAACTCAATGAGTTTGTGTCAGGTGTGAGTGCAGGTTTTTAAGTGAGAAGATTCTGGCATTATCATGTCATGAAGAAAAAAAAAAGAGGGCCCTCACTAATTTATTACTATCTCATTGCTAAATTCATGATTTGGGATGCTGGATTTCTTTTATGTTCACCCTTGCATTGGTTGGTTGTCCGTGTGTTGAATTCTCCCATAGGTACTATTTTGGAGGAATTATATATTGCTGTGTAAGTTGTTTTTCTGAGAGATTAAGAGAGGGGGAATTCCATGAAGTTGGGCAACTGTATGGAATAAGATGCTGTTTTCTCATTCAGAAATTGTTGTAGTTGAAATTTAGTTTTGGATGTGATGGTTCTTCTTTCTGGCTAAGGACATTGACGTGTTAATCTGCTTGTAATTTGAAGGTTTGATAATTGTCTATTTAAGATTTTGGTAAATTAAATGTATAAAAATTGTTTTGGTCGGGCAATTTCTAGGTGTGGAATTTTTACTTGGCAGTGGTTACTGATGTTCAGATGTTCGATGTTTTCATTGTCGGCTGGAATTTCTTTTTAGGTGCTTATGGCTTGAGAATTCGACATAGCATAAAGAAATGCTTGACTAAATCATCTTTTGCCATCTGGTTTTGTGAGCTGTATGGTGTTTTTGTTAATGTACTAGGGCTCCTGAATTAGGATGGTAATTTTCAGAAAATAGTGACTTTATTTTTCCATTTACTGAAATTAGTTTTTATGCTGTGCATGTATACAAAGCATGATTGAGACATCTATGGTGGTCCTGGCTGATGTTGGGGAATGATGTTATGAATAGTGCTCTATTTTTGTGATAGTTTTTATACTGTCATGAAATGGTGTTTTTGGTTTCCTTAAACTGTTAATTTAAATCTCATTATGATAGTTCTGGCTCTCTACCTATGTCTTATTTTTTGTGAGGGAATGTGTAATATTAAGTACCCAGATTAGATAGGAAAGAATGAGGATGGATGAATGAGAGGTTTTCTGGGTTATCTCGTTTTGAAAGGGAAAGTATGTGTGTGATGTTCCATATAATTGATGTTCTGGTCAGATTCTTGGGTAGTTAGTCGGTTTTTGGTTTTAAGTTGTTTTGTTTTTACACATGCATTTATAAAAATTGTTTAGTTTTTAAGGAGGTATTAATATCTTCTCTAAGTGTGATCCCTGACTGAGGTGTTATGGATTTACATAAGCTGTTTGGCCAGTTTTTGAACTACATGGAGGATGTTACATGAAATGCTGAGTTACATGTTTTTATAAATATTTGGCTTGAAATTTTTATATGCTGTCAATGTGTTTTTGGCTGGGGAGAAATCTTGTTCCATCTAATTGTAATCGTTTCATCTGATTAATTGTAATTTCCCTTTAGTTATTTGAAAAGTAGGATTTTTGAGGACAGGATATTTTTCAGGATGGGGGTGGGGTGTATGTTTTGTGTATGTATAATAGACTTTTTGGGAGATCTCAGAATTTAACGTGTCTTAAAATGATATCAAGCTGGGATAGGTGCATGATAAATACAGTGTATGACAATATGGAATGGTCAAGGACTATAATTTTTTTTTTTTTTAACTGGACATTGTTTTTTTTTTGTATATGTTTTTATGTGTATGTTTTTTTTTTTTTTTTGTGTAATAGTATATGTATAAATTTAAATAGTAAATTTTTAGTTTAAAACCAGAGCTCATTGTCATTAGAGGTTTTTTTTTTTTGGTCATTTTTAGGTTTTCTAGTTGTGTGTTAAATTTTTGGTCATCAAGGGTGTAAGGTGTCTTTGGTAGGTGTGTTGAGTGTTTTGTTTTAGGATCAAAGGTGTAATCTCTTGGCCATGGTGAATACCAGTTGGTTCTTTTTGGAATAATACCTCATATAAGTAATTGGCTGTGACATGGGTAATATCAGTGATGCCATTGGGGATATTTGTGAGGTGAGATTGTGTTACTTTGGTCTGTCGTACAGGTGACAAGAGGGGGGGCTTTGTTAGGAATCTGCAACCCTTGGTCTTGTCCCTGTACTCACATCTTTATATATCCTACCATATGCTCTTTATTTAATAATATTCATTCATCTTGATTTACAATAGTTCATTTAAATATCTTTCCTTTATTTATATTTCATACTTTAAATCTTATTTATTTAATATCTAAAGTTTACTTACAGTACTTATTTTTATTAAAGTTTTCCCTCTTCAGTCTACGGTTTGTTTGCATCGCATTTCTGCTTATCGAAGAACGTCACTTCGTATCTTCCTTTCACCCTCTTCTGGAGTGGTTCAGATTGTCGATACTAGATGGCGGTAGCAGATTGTTTTAGTCACGATTTGCATAAGCAATCGTACATCTCCACTCCACTCTCTTAGGAACATTCTAGATGCCAGAAGAGGGCGTTGTTCTGTCATGCATAGTTAATCAGCATGTGTCAGAGATCGGTATATATTCTTGGCTGACTATGCTTATGATGCATTTGTTCTTTTAGTTTTTCGGAGGAATTGTAGTTGTTGTTTTTCGTTTCAACTGTTTGCAGAGATGGCTCGATGTTATTTTTAGAGTGTTTGACTTCAGTCATTGATAGTGATAGCTCGTGTGTAATATTTATGAAAGTCGGTCAGTAGTTTTATAGTTGTCTTTTGGAAATGAAGTTCATCATTTATCAAGTTCGTCAATTTTCCTGTTCTTGGATGTTTTTCCTGTGAACTGAAATAGTGTTAGACGAATGACTGATATTTAGACCCGTCTTCATAACGTCCTGAGCAGTTTTAGATTAGTGACTGGAGCTGTCGAATCAACGAAGATAGTATGAAGTTTAATCGACTTGAACTTGTAGCCGTTGTAGTTTTTCATCTTAAATCATTTGAATTAGTTTTTCCTAATACTGTCTAAGAAGTAATTGTCAACAGTTCATCTGAATTCTCTTTTAGCATCAATTGAAGTTCTAATTGGATCGTGAGGTTCAGAATGAAATTTGAACTGTTTTATTTTATTCAAAACGACGTTGAGTTCCGGTTACATCAGTTTCAGAAGTGATATTTAAGTTTTTCAGTTGATCATCTATATTATGTAAAGTACCTGTGTCATGATAAATGGATATGTTATCATAACGAATTAAGTCAGATAAGTGTTTCAATAATGTTAATATATTTCTTATTTTATTTTTATTTGTTGTTTTATTTAAAGTCTTTTTAATAAATGTTATTTGTTTTTAATTAGTTGTTTTTCATTTAATCCACCATCATAGTCTAAGCTACTTCTTTTTCAGGTTTAACTTTATTATATATTTAAGATTTATTTACTTGGGGTTTAAATCAGCTTATATGCTTCACACTGTTTAAATGTACTCTGCTAATTATTTAACCCCTTGGGATATACATTGTATTTCCCGAACAGTTTTGTAGCAGCTTGGCGCAGGAAAGCAGTTTTGGCGCAGTCTGGCGCAATTGGCGCAGGTCTTACATCCCTGAAAATTGTCACTAATGATAAATTTATGGGAAAGGCTTAAAATTACTTTTTTGTTTTTCAATGTGTCAAAGCAATATAATACAAAAAAAAATTAATAATGAAGTCACTTAAGATTGCTACAAAAATTTAATGCTATATGGTAATAAATGATTTAATGAATGAATATAATTTGTAAAATATAGCTTCATCACACAGATGCTTTATATCCAACTTGATAAAATAATTGTCAAGCTTTATGATACATTTTTAATTTTTATAAGTGAAATCTTCACAAACAGGTTATATGCATAAATGGATTTTAATTCACATAATGTAAACCCCACCATAATTGGGAAAAAAATATAAATTCTCCTTTCTCCTTCTTCCTGCAGTCTTTCACAAGCATACATTTAATATGGGATACATGCAATATTATACACAGAGGTTTAAGATGATATTTTAAAAAATATCATCTTTTTAGTTCTGTGTTTTCAGCATTGTTATTTTAAGCTTTCTATTCTTAGAAGTGAGAAAAGGAAAGGGGAGAGGCTCAGGAAATTTAGATGGATTATTTATTATTTCAATAAAATGGCAGATATAGCAGGGGAAAAAATTAAAGATCAAACAGTCTTAAAGATTTTAAAATTTCAGTGCTGGAGAAGCAAAGTGGGAGAAAGTGGAAATTTTGCAGGGAGGAGGTTATTTAGATGACTTTTTATTTTGTGTTACTACGGAATTACAAGGCAGAAAAAAACTTAAAAGTAAAGAGTTTTAAAGATTTTTATATTTGTTTTTTTAAATTTGTATAGGAAGTTGCTATTTCAGGTGGAGGACTTAGAGGACTGATTATTTATTGCTACAATAAAGTAAAAAGAAAGGAAGAAAAAAATTAAAAACTGAAAAGTGAAAGATTTTTTTACTCTTATTTTTTATACTTTTATTTTCTTCAAAGAGAAGAGTGGAGATTTTGATACAATTTTTTAAAAAAGCAAAAATCCACAAAAATTCAGAAAATTTTTAGCGATATAAATAGTATAGTACGATTGAATGCAATAAGCAACATGAATAAGAGTGTCACCTGTATATGGGGGGGGGGGGATTAATTATCGCAATTTTGACCTTTCCTTTCCTCACCAAATGAAGAATTTTGTTGCAATTTGACACAAAGTGATTGGCAAGAAGAGCCCTGTCTTGAATGTTATCTTTTTCTAAAAGTTTAGTACGCTAAATTAAGCAGTTATCTTCCCCCCCCCCTCCCCCAAATTACTCTATTAAGCTTCATTTATACAGATTCCAATTAAAAAAAAATTGCATTTACTCTCATATTTTGTGCTTTTTTTTCTTTTTTTTGGAGTTTTTTAAGGGGGTGCGAAAAAGGAGAATTTTTTTTTTTCTCTCAACAGAAAGCTCATAGTAAAGACAGAAATGTCTATCTAATGAATAGATTATTTCAAATGAATGAATTAAGATTAAATAATTATAATTAAGTATATAAAAAAATATACATAAGTTGGCAAACAAATACAGAAAAAAATTTAATAGGTTTAACCATTTAATAGAAACATTCAGTATAGTTGTGTTCTTTTAAATACGAAAGCATAGGAACTTTTATTCAGATGCATGTCTCGGAACCACAAAATGCTTATACACTTTTAACTGCTATCTTTAGCACATACTTCTTTTTGACTAATATCAAATAAATACTACATTCACTTTAATACTCTTCCAACTGCCCTGTTACTATTTATGCTTTATTCTTTTTTTAAATAAAGCAGTATACAAGAAATACATTTTTTTCTGTGATATTGTTACTTTTCTAAACATTGTGAATGTAAACAAATCAGCGCAAATGTACCACAGGATTGTTGAAACCAAATTAGTTATAATCAGGGATGAGATTGACAAAAAAGCAAAATAGCTGAAAACTGCGCGAACGACGTTTGAGCAACAAGTTATGAATTTCAAACGCAACAAATATAATTGCTATAAAAAAAATATATTTTTCAAATAAAATATATAACATCAATTTAGCTTTGAGTACATTAAAAAGAAATGTACATTTATTAACAAAAATTAGGTAAAAATTATTTACTTTAATAAAAAGTCTATTTTACCAAGATACAGCACATTAATAAAACTTTTCAATGGCATGAACATTTTTTTAATTCAAATTTTGAAAAATTGTAAGACACTTTTCTTGAAAGAGCAAATCAAGTATATGCTAATAATTGCAACCACCTTAAATAAATGATAGAACAGAGTTCCCATTTTTTTTTAAATAAAAAATAAGTTTCTAAGGAATTACAGATTTTTTAAGTGAAATTATCAGTGAAACCAACTAGTCAGTGTCGGGGTTATTCCAGATTCCACAGGTCATTTTTACCAGTCAGCTTGAAGCTAGTTTTTGGATTTTTTTTTTAATAGATTTTTTTTTAATTTAATGTTTTTGTATCATAGCAAATTTTCTACATTACTAAAAGAAATTTGGTTTAAATCTTTTAACCCAATGCAGTAAATTCTGACAAAATTCGCTTATTTTCAGCGATCCTTTGACTAAATTATTTTATTTTAGGCGATTTTTTTGATGAAATTCGCTTATTTTCGGCGATTTTTTTGACGAAATACGATTATTTTTGGCGATTTTTTGGCTAAATTCGCATTTTTGCGGCGATCTTTCGGCCAAATTCGCGTTTTTACGGTGATCTTTCTGCCAAATTCACGTTTTTACGGCGATCTTTCTGCCAAATTCGGGTTTTTACCGCAATCTTGTGGCTAAATTCCCATTTTTCTGCAATCCTTTGATTAAAATCGCATTTTTTTCAGCGATCGTATGGCTAAATTTGCGTTTTTACGGCGATTTTTTGGCCAAATTCGCGTTTATATGGCAATCTTTCAGCCAAATTCGCGTTTTTACGGCGATCTTTCGGCCAAATTCGCGTTTTTACGGCGATCTTTCGGCCAAATTCGCATTTTTACGGCGATCTTTCCGGCCAAATTCGTGTTTTTACGACATCTTTCGGCCAAATTCGCGTTTTTACGGCGATCTTTTGGCTAAATTCGCGTTTTTACGGCGATCGTTTGGCTAAATTCGCATTTTTTCAACGATTCTTTGGCTAAATTCAAGTTTTTTTAGCGATTCTGACGAGATTTGAGTTTCTTCAGCGATCTTTTGGCGATTTTCACATGATCATTTGAAGAAATTCGCGTTTTTCAGCGATGCTTTGAAGAAATTTGTGGGTTTTTTTTCGCGATCTTTAGGCAAATTTCGCGTTTTTTTTTTTGGAAAATCCGAAAATGGTGAAAAAGCGGAAATAGGAAAATGACAATAAAGCGGAAAACCGTGGAAGAATCTCATGCCTGTATAATACCACATACATAATGAAGCTGAAAAAATTTTCTAAGATCCCGTACAAAAAATCTTAAAAATAAAAGTTGTTAGGGCATATACGGTGAGATTAAACATTTCATTTATTTAAATTATGGGTCATTCCATGTCAAATCAACTAAAAACTTTTCAATATTCAACCTGACCATTTCAGATTTTAATGAAACCTTCAGGAATCATTCTCCCTGATGATACAAATGAGAATATGCTTATATAATTTTTTATCTCAGTAAATTTTCATACAATTAGTTTTTTAAATTTCGAAAAATCATTTTTTGGCTTGTATAAATGTTTTCAACTTTGAATTTCTCAAGTTCTATCAGGCGTAAAGAGTTGTTTGACTCCTCGTTTTAAAGAGAATTTCATAAGGTTAATTTGATATGCAAGTTGACTATGCTCGGTTAAAAAAAAAGTTAATTTAATTTTTAAATTTTAAAATAGTGTTTTTTAAAAATTTTGAAAAAAAAAATGTTTTTTTGTAATATTATAATCTTTAAATTTTAAAAGTTTTAGAGTGGGATCGTAATTTTTAGAGTGGGATCAGCAGTTATAATTTAAAAAAATAACGTTTAAAATGAATAAGACATACTATCTTTAACACAACCATAAAGTTGGCGAGGTAGCAACTTTAAATACCAGCCCCAACTGGTGTTTAACATTAATTTTACTAACATAACTGCTGATCCCATTGAGATCCCACTCTAAAACTTTCAGAATTTAAAGTTTATACTATTACAAAAAACATATTTTTTTGAAAATTTTTACAAAACACTATTTTAAAAATGTTTAAATTAAATTAATTTTTTTTTAACCAAGCATAGTCAACTTGCATATCAACTTAAACCTTACGAAATTCTCTTTTAAATGAGAGGTCAAACAACTCTACGTTTGATAGAGCTTGAGAAATTCAAAATTGAAAACATTTATACAAGCCAAAAAATGATTTTTCGAAATTAAAAAAATTGTATGAAAATTTACTAAGATAAAAAAATAATAAAAGTATATTCTCATTTATATCATCAGGGAGAATGATTCCTGTAAATTTCATCAAAATCTAAAATGGTCAGGTTGAGTCACTGGTTGATTTGATATGGAATGACCTGATATTCTGATATTTTACATGCGAAAATTACACAAAACTTTGTCTTTTACCGAAATTTTCTTTCAAGAATAGAGGGTGTCAAAAATATGTGACGGCATAAATTACACAACTAAATACAATATATAAAACTTAAAATATAAAAAATATTTCACTGAAAATAGAAGTATCAAGAATTACAAATTTATTTCTAAATGTGTAATAAAAATTAAATAATTAAAATTCATGGTCTTCATAATTACAAGGTGTCCACAATTTAATCACAAAAAAAAAATCATTAAAACATAGTTTTGCAAGATGTAGAAAATGTACATTGATATATTTTTTAACTTTTTCTTTTATCGATGGTAACACTAGAAACATTTTATTTATTATGTTTGTTAAAGGAAAAATGGTATCTCCTGGTGAAAAAACAATGTGATTTTTTTAGGTATGAAAAAAAATTCTCTAAAGACAGTTTATAAGCAATTTAGACAGGAATTTCATAAAGATTTGCTAACAGAATAATCCAACGATGACTGAACAATTGCAAGGATGTAAAATTCTCAAATCAGTGGATTAGTAGACATGAACTCCACATTATTCTGATATTATCAGATTAATATTCAGCCTTTAACAAAAATATTTCAGACAGATTTTATATTGTAAAGTACCAAGTGCCATAATGTGGTAGAATCACTACAGCAAAACTTAGTGACTTCAAAAAAATTTTAGACTATCTGAAGAGAACCCGAGAACAGGGTTGATAATCACCCAGTAACTAATTGAACTCCAGTTTAAATTACCTTTAAATCCTTTATGTTGAGATAAACAGAAAAGATAGCTGTTTCAGGTCTGGCATAAAATTTGTAGAATTCATTTACAACAATCATTGCACAATTGCAGTATGAAAAGTTATTCCTCTCTCTCATTAGATACTCATACTGCCATTTTGTTTCCTTATGGGGAAAAAAAAAAAATGCCGATTTGGCACAAAAACAGCAGTTTTGCCACAGAAGGGCTCAATTTTATTTTGGCACAGAAGTGTCCCCTGTCCTTCTTTTAAATTGTAACTGCAGGTTTAACCTTGTGAATTATTTATGAAACTTATAACAAAGAGCACAGAGAAATATCCCAAGTTAAATAAAAAATTAAATTTATTTAAGATTCTTTAGAGAAAGAGTACTAAATGTACTTAGAACAGAGAAAACCAAACTGTGTCTTACATTATAATTTTTCTCCAAGTCAGCAAATTCTCCTTTTAGTGTAGCTATCTCTTCTTCTTTTGAAGCAGCAGTAGTTTGCACAGCGACCAGTTGAGATTTCATTTCCTGGATAGATGATTCCTTTGATGCATCAATATCATTTAATAAACTTGAAATTCTTTTATTTTCCTCTTCTAATTTAGACATATTTTCTTGCACTAAAATATCTTTTTCAGTGGATTCAACTAACTTTTTTTGAAGTGATGAATTTTCAGAAGTGTAGGAACTCACTGATTTTTGCAGATCATCAATTGTCTTCTAAATGGGAATTTAAAAAAAAGGTGAATAATTAGAACAGCATCAATTTGGAAAAGAAAAAATAGGTTATAGATATATACAAATACAGGGTTGTTATAATTAAAGTTCGCCTATTCAGAAGGCTCTAGAGCCGGTTCTATGGCTCCAAACGTATAAGGTAAGATTAAATTTGGCCTACCCATCAGTTCGCATTTTAAAAAAACTCATGGTCGGTACGTACGTAAGAAGTAAAACTTTTAAAAGTCAATCTATATTATAAATCACATATCTGTGCATCAGTAACGTTGACGTCATAACGATGAGGTTAAAATGTGTAAATTACAACAATGGAGCTAATGTTTTATTAATAATTCAAACAATCGCAATGTTATTTCTATGGGAAAATGGAAAATTCTAGAGCAGACGTTTCCGGGCGTTAGAGTTGACGTATATTTCTGATTTTCAATCCCCGGCGAGATTTTGGCACTACCAACTTCCAGTCCAATTTTGGTGTCAATGCGACAAATATTTTGGCCGTTATTGTGTACACAAAGGTGTCATTTTTCACGGGAAGCCGGAGATTTGCTCCGAAAAATTCATGGTCTTCATAATTACAGAGTGTCCACAATTTAATCACAAAATAAAAAAAATTCATTAAAACATAGTTTTGCAAGGATGTAGAAAATGTACGTTGATATATATTTTAGCTTTTTCTTCTATCGATGGTAACACTAGAAACTTTATTTATTGTGTTTGTTAAAGGAAAAATGGTATCTCCTGGTGAAAAAACAATGTGATTTTTTTTAATGTATGAAAAAAAAATTCTCTAAAGACAGATTATAAGCAATTTAGACAGGAATTTCATAAAGACTTGCCAACAGAATAATCCAACGATGACTGAACAATTGCAAGGATGTAAAATTCTCAAATCAGTGGATTAGTAGACATGAACTCCACATTATTCTGATATCAGATTAATATTCAGCCTTTAACAGAAATATTTTAAACAGATTTTATATTGTAGAACACCAATGCCACAATGTGGCAGAATCACTACAGCAATACATGCTGAGACTTCAAAAATTTTTTAGACTATCTGGAGAGAACCCGAGAACAGGGTTGATAATCTCTCAGTAACTAATGGAACTCCAATTTAAATGAATACCTCTTATGTTGAATTAAACAGAAACGATAGCTGTTTCAGGTCTGGCGTAAAATTTGTAGAATTCATGTACAGCAAGCATTGCACAATCGTGATATGAAAAGTTATTATTTTCTCTCATTAGATACTCATATTGCCATTTTGTTTCCTTATGGGGGAAAAAAATGCTGATTTGGCACAAAAAAGGCAGTTTTGCCACAGAATGGCTCAATAATTTTATTTTGGCACAGAAGTGAGACCCCTGTCCTTCTTTTAAATTGTAACTGCAGGTTTAACCATGTGAATTAGTTATGAAACTTATAACAAAGAGCACAGAGAAATATCCCAAGTTAAATAAAAAATTAAATTTATTTGAAAAGAAGTATTCTATAAAGAAAAAATACTAAATGACCTTAGAACAAAGAAAACCAAACCGTGTCTTACATTATAAGTTTTCTCCAAGTCATCAAATTCTCCTTTTAGTTTAGCTATCTCTTCTTCTTTTGAAGCAGCGGTAGTTTGCATGGCAATTAGTTGAGATTTCATTTCTTGGATAGATGATTCCTTTGATGCATCAATGTCATTTAACAAACTTGAAATTCTTTTATTTTCCTCTTCTAATTTAGACATATTTTCTTGCACTAAAAGACCTTTTTCAGTTGATTCAACTAACTTCTTTTGAAGTAATGAATTTTCAGAAGTGTAGGAACTCACTGATTTTTGCAGATCATCAATTGTCTTCTAAATGGGAATTTTAAAAAAAAGGTGAATAATTGGAACAGCATCAATTTAGAAAAGAAAAAACAGATTATATATGCGTGACTAGATGTTATTTAACACTAGAACGGCAGTAGGGGTGTCACTTTGATCACTGAGCACTTTTGTCCGTTGATTACTTTTGTTTGGTTGGAAGAAATTTTTTGAATTTTCCAAAATAGATAACAAGTATTTAAAAATAAAATCAGCATTCTAGATTTGTTAGTTTTTGAAATATTGGACAATATTGAATATATATATATACATACATATATATATATATATATATATGAAATAATGATTAAAAAAATATTAATTTATAAATTGCGTTTTATTTTAGTTAGCAATAGTTTTAAATTTGTGAAACCAATCAATTTTTGTATCAAATTAATGACTTATTTTAGTTGTAGTATAATCCAATTGATCGCCTTGTAGGCGTTACATTTACAGTCCTTTAAAAATTCAATAAATTATCAAGTAATATTATACATAAATTATATGATGAAATACACGTAAATTACATATGTTTTCCGATGTATGGCATTTAAAATTTCTGTATCGTTGTTATTTCAGTAGTTTCACCGAGTGGTCAAAATGGCCCCTTCCCGCCGTTCTAGTGTTAAGATTTAAAAATCACATAATCAAACTGGCTCACAACTAACAAAGCAAAGGTAAAAAATGGATTTAAAAAAATATTTTTTTATTAATTCAAAGTTGTTCCTATATTTAAAAAAATAATTAGTTGTTTGCATATCTAGCAAATGAATCCATTATCCTAGAGTATTATTTTTTTCCAGGAAGAAATAGCTGTTTTGTCAATTAAAAATATATAAATATATATGTATACTCTGAGTTAAATAGTAAAAAAGCGTACTAAAGTAAATGTATACCTTTTTTTTTTTTTTTTTTCATTCACCTAACGTGTTTAAATAGTTTAAGAAAGTGACAAAAGAGTATTTCTCATATGAAGCTGATAAGTAATTTAGAAATTGATTAGAAAGAGAGTTTACAAAATTTAATTTATCTGAATGAAGATTTCTTTAGATTTTTATCTGAAGATTTTTAACCTTTAAAGAGCTGTTAATTGATATATCTTAAAGCTAAAAGTAATAGGCATGTAAAAAGCCACAAGGTTGGTGTAAGGTACATGCGAATTTTATTTTTATGCACTTAATGTGATCCTCTATTAAATTTATTTTTCTAATTAAACTTTCTCAATAAATGATTAGTGATTCAATGATGCACAGTAGATTTGCTCACTGATAGTCAGTGTTGACAACTCATCAAGGAAGATAAAAGCTAAAAAGTGACTCAGAAAAGGGGGAAGAGTAAAATTATGGGCAAAAAAGTGCTTAAAAAAAGCAGAGTAACATTTTCATCAAAATGCACTACAAACTGAGATAAAACAAATGAATAAAGGATGATGTAACGATTGATGTATATTTTATAATTATTTGCTTTCTATACTATTATATTAAGATATTACAATTGTTAAATGGGGCTTTTAATGGATTGCATTCCAGCAGTTAAACAAAATTTAAGAAAGGCAGCATGTTTGTAATTAAATATAATAAACAAGCAAATGGAAAATACAATAATAGCCTTAACAAAAGCATTTCGCAATACCAATAATAATTTTAATAATTCAAGAGACACTTAAAAACATGCCGTTAACATAAATGAAACATGGTTGAAACATTAAAATTCAGCATTTCCTATTAATATTTCAACATACTAAAAATTAAATAAACTAAAACTTAAATACTAGGTATAAATTATAACTAAAAGTACGTCAGAACGATTAAAATTAGCTAAAATCTTCAAATAAACAATCTCAAAAGCAAGGCTGCGAAATGAATAATTTTTACGACTAAATTTGTTAAAATAGATTTAAATTTAGCCCTGTTCTGTTTGGCAGCAATTCACAACATGATTCTAGAAAAGAAAAAAAGTAGTTTCAAGTATATGATGGACAGTGCATAATAGAGTCAAATCAATATAGAATTAATATAATTACTGTACAGGGTGATTCATAATGAATGGGACAAAAAGAAAACATGATTGTGAACGTTGTAATTAATATATTTAGAAAATTCAAATTTACCTCAAAACTACATTTATTCAAGTTTCAACAGGTGTTCAATATGTGCCCCTCCGGTGACACAACAAATGTCTACACGTTAATCAAGCTCCTGCCACACTCGTGATAGCATATCCCCTGTGATGGAGTTGAACACTGCAGTTATCCGCTGCTTCAGTTCCTCTAAGTCCTGAGGAAGTGGAGGCATAAACACCTTGTCTTTAACGAAACCCCAGAGAAAAAAAATCACAGGGCGTTAGATCTGGTTCGTTTTTCAGCAAAGAAAAACGGACCAAAAACACAACTGTATGATAAAGTGCAGAAAACGTTCACCTTGGGAGAATCACGCTGATGTTCAAATGTTACATGGGCATTTTCCGTGCCCCAAAATCACAAATTATGGCGATTAACTTTACCACATAAGTGGAACGTGGCTTTCGCAGTACGCTTTATCTTGCATGGACGACATTTTGTTTAACAGCGCCTCTAGCGGCGAGTTCGTCATTCGATATTTTTTCCTTGTTGCCAAATAAAACTTGTATAATTGTAGTTGCAGAATAAATTTGTTTCAGCTGAATAAATCCATTACGGCAGTCACACTGCGCTATTCTTTTTGGCCCATTCATTATGAATCACCCTGTATAGCTTTAAGCAGCCTTTGTTTTGTTTTCAGTTATTTGAATCAAACTGGCTGACTCATTTAACCAGTAATTCATACAAACGGAGATTACTGCATATGATAATGATAAATTACTATGCATAAAATATAATATCCACTTTAAAGCACTAAAATAAATTTCTAAAAGCAAAATATTGTAAATTTAAGTCTTACATCATAATTTTCCTTCAGGTCAGCAGCCTCTTTTATCAGAAGAGTTATTTTCTCTTCTTTCGATTTACTATCAGTCTGAAGGGCAGTTAATTGTGATACCAACTCTTCAATGTGAGAATCCATTGATGCCTTTTCAGAATTTACAGCTTTCAACGAATTTACAATCTCGCTATTTTCCACTTGTAATTGTTTCAATTTCTCTTGTACTGTCAGTTCATTTTCAGATAATTCATGTAACTTATCTTTAAGAGATAAAACTTCTGCATTAGCTGAATTCAGAGACTTTTCTAGCTCCCGGTCTTTCATCTAACAAAAATATGACAGTAAGATTTTTTTTTAATTATCAGTGCCGAAACACACACACATACATTATATACATTCTCTTACATAATTTTGACATACAGTGAAAACTAAAAGAAAATTATTACAGACAGATTGCATAAACTGGCAAAATCTTTAATTTCAAATATGTCACCATAAATGTCTATTCTAATCATAAAATAAAACTATATCAAAGTGAAATACATTGTAATGAATATGGGAGGAAAAATCTTCCAAAATTATGTTCAACAAAATACAGACACAATTAACCGAATGGCCAAGAATTTTGTGTTTAAAATTTTTAGATTATGAAGTACAGTGAAACACCAAAAATCTGGCAAGCATTGCCAGTTTTTTGTTTTGTTAGCTTGTTGTTAAATACAAACTGGTTACTTTCTGGCATATCCAAAGAAACAGTTTTATTCAAATACCAAGAAATCAAACAACATTTTAGCGTTATTGTCATTTTTTGATAAACACAATGAAATTTTCAGGAAATGTCCTAAAATTTATGTTTTTAACCAGTTTTGGAAATATGACAATAATAGAATGACGATCATTAGATAGTGATAGACTTAAATCAATATGTATCAAATTTATAGAAAATTAGAAAATGCTATTTGATTCTTAAAAACCAAAATGTGAAAATCTAAATATTTTGCGGAAATTAGACAGGCTTTGCCCATCTAGACTTGTTTGGAGGGCTGCACAAAAAGGTTTAGGGGGCTGTCTCCACATTAAAATAAAAACAAACAAAAAATTACAATATGCTAACACCCAAATTTGACATATTTTAATTCAAGAGTAAATTTTAATTTCAGATACTAGAAGTCATCTGGTGAAATAATTTAGGAATTGTATAGATGCAAAGTTGCATCTCCTAAGAATGTTAAATTAATTTTTAATAATTTTATTCACTTTTCATGTAATAGTTATATTTCCACGCCAATATTTTGGAGGATGTAATTATTAAGTATTCCAAATAATTATGTATTTTAATATGTAAGTAATAATAATAGTAAGAAATAATAAGTAAATAATTATGTATTATTTGCTGTTTTCAGACATTTTCATAATTTTTGTGAATAAAGCATGAAATATGAAATTTATATTTAAAAAAAATAAATATTTTCATACAAATAAATTTCTAAAGGCTTCAAAATTGTATGCAAGTTGCAGCTCATTCTTAAAAGTTTTTGAATCGTGCTTAAAAAACCTACAGCACTACAGTTAGAAAAACTGCATAGTCCTAAAGATTAATTAAAATACAGTGGAACTTCCATTTAACGAAGTCTCATCGTTACACTTAAAAACTTCGTTATGAAGAAAATTCGTTAAATTGAAATCAACTTAAATTCATGAAAATTTTCCTTCAGATATGACAAACAGGAATTGGTGTCAGAAGCATTTGATTCAGTTTCAATTATGAAGCCGTCTTTTACAAAACAGTTGTGTACAGTCGATGAAATCACATGTTACATTCCCAAGCTTTGGCTCAAACTTTCATCAGCTCTGATACACGTATTCTCAAATTAATGTTTTCACTACATTGTCTTTTTCGATAATGTACTTCAAGATTTTTTATTATTCCTTAGACTAACGGCTGAAGTTTAGAAATTGTATTGGCAGGAACAAAAATAACTTTGATGTTCTTCGATTTGCATTTTGAAGCATATTCTTGTGGATGTACAAAGCAATTGTCTATCAGCAATGGAAGGTCAGAATAGTAATTGTCTGACTCTAATTGATATTTTTTGCTTCAATGGTGGTCTTTCTCGGTGTGGGAGAGTAATGATAACAAGTGTTTTTCTTAGTGTGAAAAAAAATTGTTTTTTTTAGCACCAAGCAGAATGGAAATTATTTAAATGTGTTCATTACCATACAATCCACAGAAATAAATTCGCATATCCATCTCAACAGCAACTTGTTAGTTTGAAATCTGTACACGTACAAAAGTGGAGTAAACTTCGTTATATAGAATATATTTTTCGTAATAGGGAGATTAATTTACATGCTAATGGTGTTCAAAGTCAAAGTTCTGTAGAAAATTTCGTTAAGTAGAAAACTTCGTTAAATAGGGACTTCGTTAAAGGGGTATATATATATATATATATATATATATATATATATATATATATATATATATTGATAACTACAATAGCAGTGTAAATTATTTGTTAGAATATCTAAATATTTATTTAGCATTTTTCTAACACTAATATTATTTCTCATTGAAAAAATTTGCATTAGGGGAGAGTGGGGGCTAATGGGACAGTGGCCAAACTTTATTGAAAATATTATTTTTAACAAAACATTATGCTACACCTAGATGGCAATACCAAAGTTACTAACTTCAACAACAAGTCAGCTGTTTGAAATTGTTTGAAAGAGTGCATGAAGAAAGTTTGCTTTCAACTATAAAAAGTTAGTTTATTTTTTTACACTTAAATGACATTTACAATTCATTATTGCCTGAATTTTTTTATGAGGCTACTAATTAATGTAACACAAATATTCCATTTTATATTAAACTTAGTTAAATTATCTTTGGATAAACATGCGCTATGTAGATTAGAAATATATAAAATATCAGATATGGGGACTAATGGGACAACTGGATTGATGATGCATAGGCATTTATTGTTAGTGATAGGTATGCATGATTTATTTAAAAGATTGCCTTGTTAAAATGTTTTAAAAAACACCTGAAAAAGTAGTAGATAATACTAAAATAACTCTGAAAAAGATCTAAAAACTGCCTAAATTAATATAAAAAATAAGAAGCGTATCTCTTTTTCAGAAAGTTCTGAAAGTAGTTTTGTACTACATGATTCTTCAAGTAATGAAGAGTTACCAGAAAGAATTAATGTTGAAGAAAATGTTCTTTAGAGCAAATATCTGAAAATGATTTTGTCTTAGTAAAATTTGAAGGGAAACGTTCTATATCTCATTATGTGGCAGTTGTTATTGAAATAAACTGTGGAATTCAAGAACTTTTTCTGAGTGTCCTCACAAAAAGGTGTGATTCACAAAAGTTTGTTTATCCTGAAAAAGAAGAAAAATACTGGACTGAAATTAAAGGAATTACCCCAGCCTACAATCGATTAGAAAGCTATTCGTTCATCAACTTTAATGTCTTTTGATTTTAATTTTTTCAAATTTTAATATGCAATAATTAATACTATACTCTTTATGTACAGTATTTTGAAGTAAAATGTGCTGTCTTTAAAATAGGTACTGCAACTCTAGTTTTTGTGTTGATTTTGATATGCCCCATTAGACCCACGGGGTGTCCCAATAGACCCCAACCTAGGGGACTAATGAGACAAGTACAATAGTGTATAAAAGTCATTATATTTAATAAATTTTTTAACCAAAAACAGAACCGACTTCAAAAACTACAAAGTAAAAAATATTTTTTTTTAGATAATAGTTAATAATAAATTAAGAGCATTGTATTTACCATGCATATTATTATATTTATGTACATTAATTTGATTTTTTGGAGTCTGTGCCAGCCAAGCCAAATTAAAGCCATGTTACCATTTTTAAACATTTCATCTGATGTTATAAATGTGTATTTTGAATGAGATTAGCAACTATATATGTCGACAAACATTGCTTTGGAAATTAGTTAATCATTTAAATCATTGTATTTTCTACCATTTGAAGAGTTATGTGTATTTTTTTTTATTATTGTCTCGTATTTATGTAGATATAATTTATATGCGTGTTACGATTTATGTTGGATATTTTGTTTTGAATTTTGTACATGGCTTGGCTGGCACAGACTCCAAAAAATTAAAAATTAATGTACATAAATATAATAATATGCATGGTAAATACAATGCTCTTAATTTAATTTCTTATTAACTATTATATAAAAAAAAATATTTTTTACTTTGTAGTAGTTTTTGAAGTTGGTTCTATTTTTGGTTAAAAAGTTTATTTTTCGTTTTTTAATAAAAAGTTAACGTGTGGCAATAATGATTTCTTTTGGTGGAAATTACAGAGTTTTAACGAAACTTTTAAGAAATTATTTTTTAGTTTTTGAAGTCAATTCTATTTTTGGTTAAAAAATTAATTTTTCGCTTTTTAGTAGTTTTTGAAGTCTGTTTCTTTTTTTCAGTTAAAAAGTTTATTTATTTATTACTTTAGTGATATCCATATTTACATTAAACCATATTGTTGCTAATATCTTTTTTATTTCACGCTAATCTTGGCAGTAGACTCTATTACGGAAGATTAGAAATTTTATCATTATTCTCACCTAATTGTCTTGGATAATGAGTCATAATCGGGCTGTATACTACAGTTTTGATAACTGCTTAACTCACTGATTTCGGTGCTTATGCTTAATGTGTATTTATTTTTACGATCCGTACAAGGTAAATACACTGCGCTAACAATGTCACCTATAATACTATTCGGAGTAACCCCTTTCTTTCTTTCTTTCTATATTGTCACTCTATAGTTCATATTATGTAGTAGAAATATTAAAAGACAATTTCAGAAGCATTTATATACAACTGTATTGTATAATATAATATAGATAATTGGGTATTTTAAAGGCAGTTTCCAACTAGTGTGCCACAGGTGATAAATCGCTAAATATTTTCTGTAACTCGTACATTTGTATGGGAGTTGAAACAACAATGTATTTAATTATGCGCCAATAAATGCTCGTCAAAATATGTCAAACCGCTGTGAAACTGCAACAATGGAACTTTTAAAAGATTCAAAAGTAGATTTGTTGTGGCATAATTTATAGTTTTTATCCGTACGTTGTATTATATTTATCCAATTCACAATTTTATGTAATTTTGCTTTTCAAATTTGGCAACACTCAAAAGTTTTGGTTTTTGTTTGGATCTTAAAAAGTTTGTTCTATGAAAAAAAGAAATCCTATAAGTTAAAGCTGATTTAAAAAGGTCAGTCTTTTTATTATTTGCAACTTGAAAGTCGTCTGCCCAACAACTGGTGGCCCGAACGTAATAACTCTTGATAATATCCGATTTGCTTAAAATTTTGTATATACGTTCATTGTGATAAGGCACTCATTGGTTAAGTATAAAGAGGGGGGAAACAGTGGCTAATCCCCCCTCCTTTAATTTATTCATGCAGAATTATAATCTGATAAGTTAAAGCTGATTTCAATATGTCACTCTTTATTTGCAAATTCACGTAATAGAATATTTTAGGATATTAAATGAAAGTCAGCTGCCCAACAAATTAACTATTTTTAAAATGCTTATTTTTTTTTCGTTTTTGTTGAATTTCTGAAAAAGTACTGAACCAATTTTCATAAAATTGAAATGGGACAAATTCGAGAGTATTCTCTTTTGAATTTAAAAAAAAAAAAAAATCACATAAATAGGATGCATAGTTCCAGAGTAATCGGTGAGAATACATTAAAAAATAAATAAATAAATAAATACACATCGAATTGATAACCTCCTCCTTTTTCGAGTCGGTTAAAAAACAACAAATGCTATCTCTTCAAATTATTTTTTTATATAAAGCCAATACTTCTCTTTCTATGCACACAAAAAAAAAAAAAAAAAAAAAAAAAAATAGAAATTTGTTGATTTCATTTAAAAATAATTAAAATTTTAAAATTGTCCCATTAGCCCCCACTCTCCTCTACATCAACCTTAAAGTAAATGTTTCCACTCTTCTTGAGTATGCCACCCTAAATAGCCCAATTTTAAAATATATTAAATATAAGTATTCATAAAAATTTCATGCAAAAATATATTTGCTTAATTCAAGTGTCTAGATTTGTATTCTGGTATTAAACTTAAATATATCAGTATCGAAAATTTTAATAATAATTTCTATTTTAATACACAGACAATTCTTTAAACTTATTTAAATAAAGAAAAGAAAAACCAATCAATTTTAAAATAACATAATTCCTAATTGAATGATACTTTCCACTTTTTTATGCAATAATTTTATGTATATATATATGGGTTCTATTTCTTGTTTGATCAACTGTACAAAAATAAAATTAAGTGGTAACGTAGTACAGAAAATAAGTTATACAGTCAAATTTACTTATAGTAAGCTCAGATGCAATGAGAATTCAATTTAACAAAGAATTAGTGAGCAAATGGTTGGCCCAATATGAAATGCATTGCAAGAAACTTTGTCATTACGAGCAAACCTCGAATGTAGTAAGCAAAAAATCTGCAAATTTGTGAAAAAGTTTGAAAAATATTATTGAAAAATAACTATTCTGAGAAAAGATATCATTTTAAAAGTTTCTTTTTACACAATATTGGCAAAAATGATGAAGATAATGAGAATGATTGTGATACCGCTGAGTGTAAAATTTGGATTTCTATGTGAAATTACAAAACTTTTTAAATGTTAAAGAGACAAATGACAATGTTTTCCAGGAGCGATTTTAAATTAGACAAAAAATGTGTGATGAAAAATATTCTGAAGAAAGTTCATATTCAGAATATAAGAAACTTTTTATATTAATCTACAAATAATAAATAAATAGTCAAACTGATTTCTTTTCTTTTTTTCTTTGCATTTTACTTTATTGTTATTTCATTTACTTAAATTATTAATAATTATAAGAATGAAGTTAAACACTGCTTTATAATTAACAATTTACTTCTGTATATTTAATTAAAGGACTAAAGCTACATCTACAAATGTTTTAATTCAGCTGTTCCTGCTGCTTTATTTAAACTTTTATGTATTATCTCATTTCAGATTATTATAAATGAACAAACAGAGGCTTGAACTCTCTTATTGTGAGAACTCCATTATAATGAGCAAAAGCACTGACCCCTTTCATTCTAGTTACTAGCTAACCTGCCCGGCGTTGCCCGGGCCCGAGATAATTACAATCTCAGAGAAAGGCGTTAACCCCCTCCCTCCCCATACCCACAAATATAATGAATAATTTGTTCAAGAAAACCACCGTCACGTACATTAACGCTATCATTAAAAAAGAATTAAATTTTTCTGATAATTAGAACATAACGAAGACGCTACGCTAAAATAGCCGGCAGATGACGGCAGATGACACCCCTTCCCGACCTCAATTTCAAATCTATATCTTAATTAGTTACCTAAATATTTGTTCATTAGTAAAATTTGGCAATTATTTCCTTTCATTTTTGCAAACTAAATGAGAGGGATCGGCCAGAGAAACATATCTCTTTGTAGTTCAGTTTTTAATGAAAGCCGATCCCTGTCTGAAAATTTCTCCGATCATTTTCACTGCCGCCGGCAGATTTTTGGCAGTAAATTTTTGGCAGTAAATTTTAAAAAATTACCGACCGAATTTTTCAAAAATCACATAGTCAGATACAGAATATTTTTTTACATATGCTCAGAAATTTTCAATTTGATATCTCAATTAGTTTTCTTAAAATTCGCTAATTAGTTAAATAATTTCGAATTCGTTCATTTACGGTTGCAAATCCAATACGCCTGTCCGTTTCTTTTGCCATTTTGATTTGAAAGATGATATTTTAGAAGCGATGGTTAATGATAATCTAATTAATATCTAGGCTAATTATCAAAATATTAAAATTCTGAGACTCAGGTGCACATGGCCAGACCTTGGACTATCCACACCTAAATTTCCAGCCTTCTAGGTGGGCTAGATTTTCCTAGCCATCGCCAACAGACACACACACACACACAGAGCGAAACTTTCTTTTATTAGTTTAGATAACAGAATTCAACTGTATTTTTAAAAATATGATATTAAGATACTCTTAATCAAACTGATTATTTTGGTTTTGTAATATAATACTAAAAGATCTCTGGATTAGTTGGGTAGCCCAGTATGCTAAATAGGAAACATTTTTTCTATGTATACCATAAAATCCCGAAAGTAAGCCCCTCCCTCGAATGTAAGCCCCCTCCTACTTTTAAGCAATTTTGGTTTTCTTTTCCATTCCCAAATATAAGCCCCCCCCCCCCCCCCCCCCCACACACACACACACACACACAAAAAAAAAAAAAAAATACCCATAAATATATACCCATAAAATCTCGAAAGTAAGCACCCCACCCACTTTTAAGCAATTTTGATTTCCTTTTCCATTCTCAAATGTAAGCCCTCGCCCCCCTCTCACATACAAAAAAAATTTTTATGAGCAAAAAATTATCCAAGGGAGGCAATTTTCATTCTTTTGATATTTTTGACAGATTTCCACTTATGTTTTTATATGATGTTAATGAAATCTTTCCTCTCACATGAAATGTCTGTTTCCCTTCTATGCCCTCTCTAAGATAAAAAGTTTGAAAACTTGAGAATTTTAAATCCTTCTGTACTTCTTTCTGCTCACTAGTAACATAACAGGTTGGAGTTATTTATTTTTAATATAGAATATTTAATAAGTCTGAAAATAAGTTTAAAATTAAAATGTTATTAAGGTTAAACTATGCATTTTTGGTACCAAAGGAGGGAGGCAAAGGGGGAAACAGTAATTTTGAGAGCAGATTTATATGATTGATTATTTGTTGTTACAATAAAATAAGGAATAAAGAAAAATATTAGAAAAAATTTTTTAATTTGTTCTTTTTCTTTTTTTTGACGGGGAGGGGGGAGGCGCCAGGATTTTAGGGTTGAATTTATTTTTATTTTTTTATCTGCTGAAATACGGAAGACTCTCGCCTTTTTTTTTTATTAATTTTACAATTTTACAGATTTTAAATTTTACGCGATGCATTTGGAGGGGGAGGATCTTCATGAGATAAGGGGGGGGGGAGAGAAGCAGAGATTTTAGGAGGTGGGGTTAATTTAGGTGGTAGGTTGGATTTATTTATTTTAATATAGAGTATTTAATAAGTCTGAAAAGAAGTTTAATAAAAAAATCCCTGACGGCTCGGCCTACAGGCACAGGTAGATTTCGAAGACGCAGATCGTGGGGTGCCTGTTTGTCGGGAATTGCTACTTCGAAACCAAACTTGTTTGCAGGCGGAACCAGCAAGTTTTTTTTTTTTTTTTTTGTTTTTTTTTTTTGAGTTGGTCCTATAAAAAACATGCCAATATAAAAGTTTTAGATAATATTAAGAGGATTTATAATAAATTTAAGCGGATTTGAAATCTTGGGAATTGACGAAGTTATGAATTTTTTTTCTTCAAAAACCTCCCCCCCACCCCCTTAAGGCAATTTTTAATTATATCAAAAATCTGTCATACATAAATTTTCGGCCCTTCTCCTAGAAGTAATAATAACTTCAAACGGATTCAATACGTATCATAATTAAGAAATTATTGGGTTTTTTCTGTTTTCACAAAAAGTCCCCCCCCCCCCATTCCCCCCCCCCCCCGGTTCGATTTTGCCCATTAACGAACTTGACAGAGATTTTATGCCCCTTTATTTTATGTATCAGTTTCGAAAAGATGCGGGAGTTGGAACCGCCTACTTCGAAAAATAACTTGTTTGCAGTCTGAGCCGGCAGGGATTTTTTTGTTTTTAATTTTTTTTTTTGCTATAACGGTTGGTCCTATAAAAAACTTGTCAATATAAAAGTTTTAGATAATATTAAGAGGATTTATAATAAATTTAAGCGGATTTGAAATCTTGGGAATTGACGAAGTTATGAATTTTTTTCTTCTAAAACCAACCCTTCCCTCCCCCCCTTAAGGCAATTTTTAATTATAACAAAAATCTGTCATACATAAGTTTTTGGCCCTGTTCCTAGAAGTAATAATAACTTTAAACGGATTCGATACGTATCATAATTCAGAAATTATGGGTTTTTTTCTGTTTTCACAAAAAGCCCCCCCCCCCCTGGTTTGATTTTGAGTTATTAAGAGCCATTAACGAACGTGACCGAGATTTTATGCCCCTTGATTTTATGTATCAGTTTCGAAAAGATGCGGGAGTTGGAACCGCCTACTTCGAAAAATAACTTGTTTGCAGGCGGAGTCGGCAGGGATTTTTTTTGTTTTTAATTTTTTTTTGCTATAACGGTTGGTCCTATAAAAAACTTGTCAATATAAAAGTTTTAGATAATACTAAGAGGATTAATAATAAATTTACGCGGATTTGATATCTTGTGAATTGACGAAGCTATGATTTTTTTTCTTCTAAAAACCACCCTTTTTCCCCCCCTTGGGGCCATTTTTAATTATATCAAAAATCTGTCATACATAAATTTTCGGCCCTTTTCCTAGAAGTAATAATAACTTTAAACGGATTCGATACGTATAATAATAAAGAAATTATGAGGGTTTTTCTGTTTTCACAAAAAGACCCCCCATTTCCCCCCCCCCCCTTGGTTCGATTTTGCCGATTAACGAACTTGACCGAGATTTTATGACCCTTGATTTTATGTATCAGTTTGGAAGAGATTTATGCAGAATTTTTCTAGTTATCGTGGTCAGAAAAAAGTGACATAGATAGATAGATAGATAGATATATAAAGTTTTGAACTGGGGGTGGTTTTGGGTTCTGGGAGTCATGATCGGCGTAGATCTGCAAAAATTTTTCAAAATTTCCAACTTAGGTGAGAATGTAATAGGTAGTATTTCTTACGAAATCTACCTAAAAGTATAAAGGTTAAACTATGCATTTTTGGTACCAGAGGGGAGGGAGGCAAAGGGGAGAAACAGTAATTTTGAGAGCAGATTTAGATTGATTTTAGATAGATAGTATTTATTGTTACAATAAAATAAAAAATTTAAAAAAAAAAATTAAATGATTTTTAATTTGTTGGGGGAGGGGGGGGGGGGGCAGGATTTTAGAGTTGGAAATTTATTTTTATTTTATTTTATTATTTTTTTTTTTTTAATCTGCCGAAATACGGAAGATGATTCTCGCCCCTTTTTTAACTTCTAAATTAATGGTAAAAACAGGTTTTTAAATGATTTTTAGAAAAAATCCAGTTTAAAAGCCCCCTCTGAAATTTAACCTTTTTTGATTTTGAAAAAGGGAGGGGGGGCTTACAATCGGGATTTTACGGTATATGCATATGGAGTATGTGCTAAAAAAGACTGGTGGCTGTAGAAAGTAATGAAACTTAATTTCTTACTTCATAATTTACCTCCAGATCAGCAGCGGCTTTTTTCAACTGATTTATCTTCTCATCCTTAGATTTATTATCTGTCTGAAGTAATGTCAACTGTGACATCAACTCTTTGACATGAAATTCCATGGATGTTTTCTCCGAATCGACAACTTTCAATGAGTCTGCAATCTTGTTATTTTCCTCTTTCAACTGCCTGAGGCTTTCTTGCAGGGACATTTCATTTTTGGTAAATTCACTTAGTTTAACTTTTAGAGATGAAATTTCTGCACTATATGAGGTTACAGCGTTTTCTAGTTCTATAACTTTCACCTAGAAAAAAATATTCATAGTGGATTGTTTAGTAGATAAAATGATCAGAATTATCCTTATCACATGCATATATTTTTTGTCAGTCAAGGTCAAACAACTAATAAATATTATGATAAACAAAATTATTTACATAAAATGATGAAATTTTAAAAGTAAAAGTATGACATTTTATCCTAATCATGAAATAATGTAATTAAATCAAAAATTTATATTACACAGCAAAATTTATACACTTTAAAAAAATAAAAAAATATGGCAAAATATATCCAGTAGTTTAATGTTTAGCAAAATACTGCGAAATTTTTTTGGAGATAGTTCAGTACACCAAAAATAGAAAATTAAAGACAGAAGAATTAAATTTTTTTATAATTATTATTTTCTTTTATTTGATACTTATGTATCTGACAGAACTTTACATTGAGACAGATGCTGACTACAGCTAAGAATGATTAAGTAGAAAATATACAAAAAAAAAAGTATTAAAATGTCTTTTTTTTTATGCAATTATTCAGATCCAGAGATGCCAATAAATATTGATTCTCCGTAATTGGGAAGAGAGATTGAGCTTTTTAAAGAAAATTCCCATTTTTAAAGCAAACTGGTGGAGAATTCAGATCTTTTGTTTCTGTAGCGAAATATTTTTAGAAATGTTGCTGAATGCAACAACAAATTAAAACTATAGCATTATGAAGTAAATGGAGGTAATTTCAATTCTTGGAGTAATTTTATGTATTTAACAAAGGTGATATTACATTATAGAAATCGTTTTAAAGTTGATAAACATTACAAAAATTATATACTGAGAAAATGCAAATAAGGATTGTGACAGAAAGCGCAATATTATTGCATTGTTGAAGTCGATAAAATATCTTTTTTAAATAATAGAGTAAAAAATGTACCATAAAGCAATTGATGGCTGCTTCAGAAAGTAATGAAACTTACTTCATAATTTTCTTTTAGATCAGCAGCTTCTTTCATCAGCTGATTTATTTTCTCATCCTTATATTTATTATCAGTCTGAAGTGATATCAACTGTGTCATCAATTCTTTGGTACGAGATTCCACTGATGTTTTCTCAGAATTGGCAGCCTTCAATGAGTCTGTAATCTTGTTGTTTTCCTCTTCCAAATGTTTGATGGTGTCTTGCATAGACTTTTCCTTCTTGGTAAATTCACCCAGGTTATTTTTTAAAGATGAAATTTCTGCACTGGATGAGATTACCGTGTTTTCAAGTACTTTGATTTTTACCTAAAAAAATATTTTTAGTATGATGTTTAATAAATGAAATAATTAGAAACATGATTCAAGCATACACTGTATTTAAATTCCTGATTCCAGTTAATGTCAAATAACTAATAAGAAATACTAAGATAAACGTATTTATATGAATAAAACAATGAAATTATTTTTAAAATAGGGAATTGACTCTGCTTACTAAACAATGTTTAGAACACTGTATATTTAAATAAATGTATAACCAAATTAAGACAACACCCTATGTATTATCACTGGTGGAAAATAATGCTTAAAACAAGCTCAATAAGAAATTTTGTCCATTATAATTACACAAAATTCTGGGAAAGTATTGTATAAATCTAATTAAAATAAAAGTTGTGTAAAAAAATTCATATGTTTGATATAAAGATGTTATAAAAGCTTCTTTCATTAATTTTAGTATTAATCTTCTGTGTTCAGAGACTATACACAAATGTACTCAAACATAGGTAGGCTGAAACGTGGTACTCTGCATAGTACAAAACAAAAAGCATGTGAAAACAAGATAAGGAAACTGTAATTCAGTAAAATATTAAATATATACTTAAAAAACTTACACCTGGTAACAAGGATGCAGTTAATTTTACACTGAAACACAGCAGCTAAAATGAGTTTCAATTCATGTGGACTCCTGATTATGGAAGATTTCCAGTTTTGGTTAATATCAAATTTGAATGGAATTTTCACCAAGTAAGCTACTCAGCACCAATTTGGCAATATCTCATAAAGCATTATCAAAGTTGGCAACAATTCGGCATACTCATGCATTTGTACGTGACCATGTCTGCACGCAAATGTTGTATGTAAATACTATATTTAATGAAATACAATATTACAGTTTACTTACAAACATGCCTTATCAAACAATATACTATAACAGCTCTAGCTTAATATGCCATCAGAAGTGTTCATCATGCTTCCAATGTGACTTCACCTTTTATTGTAACAAATATGAAATTACATCACTTTACCTACTTTGGCAATCATTGTTGTTTTCATGACTATTATTTTCATTGTTATATTTATTCATGCTTGTGTATTATGAGATTTTTCAGAAGTTGCGCAATCTTGGAGAGACTGTCTACGTCGTTAAGTTTGTACTTCCATTAAATCTTATAAAAATGAATAATAAAAAAGAAAGAAAGAGCATTCTTAGCGAATATCTAAGTCTAAAAAGTAATGTCCATGCTTGATTAGACAACAGGACCTGGAAGGTCAAAAAAGCACAAATCAGGGGTTGATGCAGGCTTTTTCTCTTAGATCCGCCTTTAGTAGAGACCAGATCCTTTAGGATTCAACAGAGCACTGGTTAAGAACTGCCTTACACTATATGTGTCCAGAAAGTAAAGTGGGAAAACAAAAAACATTGGCTGTTTATTCTAATCATAAGACAATGCAACTAAATAAAAATTCATTACATAACTGCTTTCTTTTCTTCTTTTTAATACTAAAAATAGATTGAAATACCTCCAGTAGTTTGGCATAATGCAGTAATTTCATTCTTTTGTAGCATAGGAAAATACATTGTATGATCAAATATATTAATAAGATATTTCATTTTTTAAGGAAATAGATAATAAATTAATATTTTTAATTTATTATTATTAATTTAAATTTAGTATTAGTGTTTTTCTCTGGACTTGGTTGACACAACGGCAGATGATTAAGTGTCAAATCTAGCAAAACTTATAAAAGCAAAAGAAACTTTTTTTTTTTCAAATAACAAATAACAAATATATTTATTTATCTATTTACTTTTATTATTTTTTTTTATTTATTTATTTATTATTATTATTATTATTTTTTTTTTTTTTGGGGGGGGGGGGAATAAGAATACATATACAAGTGTTTATATATGAATAATAAGGTAACAGTACAAAAATTGTTTAAAATGTTGATAAACAGGAGAGAAATTTATAGACAGAAGGCACAATACTATGGCTGGAGTTTATGAAACATATTACACATTTTTATGTAAGCCAGTGGACCCGTGCGAAGATTTCGTACTGCAGTCTAAGATTTTTTTTACCAATATCTAATATTTTTTAGATGCAGGACTAAAAATATCTACAAACAACATTAGTCAAACCATAATATCATCTAATTTATTCCATCAAAGTTACAGTAAACACTGAGCAATATAGCAAAAGAAAAAAATATATATATCAATCGTATTTTAACTGCATTAGAGGATGACATCTGTTTCGGAAAATAACATGGGATAAAGAAAAATAAATTGCACATTTGAATTTCAATTTTGCTTTTAATTGTAAATATAAAATAAACTCGTGCAGCAAGAATGTCCCACTTTATCTTTATTTTACTTTTTAAATCATTGCTGAGCACAACATAATGCAGTATTTTATTTTTGTGGCAACACTGATTTGAGAAAAAACTTTCATTTCACTTATAAAAATAATGCCGATTTAATTTTTAATGAACAGCAGTTTTTAAATCAAAAAACATGTTTTAATGAAATCTGAGTGTACTACGCAGGGTTGGTAAGGTTTTTCCCACCCCCGGTAAATACCATGGTAAAAACCGGTATTTACCGTCAAATACTATGTTTTTCCCACATGGGAAAAACTGATTATTAAAAACATAAATATAAATTCAAAACAACCTTTAAAAATGCAAAATTGAGTTCTAAGTAAGTAGTTTGAAAGGTAAAAAAAGAAAAGAAAGGGAAGATCTAAAAAAATGGAAAATGCAGTGCATTTATTTAAATATTTACACACCACACAGATTCCCAAACATTTACCAATTGTAATGGTATTCATATTCTTCGTCTTCCACTTCCACATTGGGTTTTAGCATCATATAACAAAATACTAATTTAGAGGCTTTTTGTAAACCCAGTCTATTTCTAATCTTGTTTTGGATGAAAAAAAATTAGAAAAAATAGGCTCCAGAGATGCTGATGATGCAGGACATCCCTGAAGATGTTCCATAAATTGGAGAAATTTTGCATCTATTCCTGTTTTACTTAAATTCTTCCACCATAGTGCAGGTGAAATAGTGCTATGTCTTTGGAGAAAAATGTCTTCGGAAAAGGTGCATCTTCTAACTTGAACTGTATTGTGTATTGTAAGTACTTTGGATTTTAAGTCTGGAAATATTCATGAGCAAATCCCTCCTGATCTTGTGATAACTTTTCACCTTTATATTTCGAATTCTTCAGGTGTGCCAAAAAATGGACAGGGGTCATTGCTTTATCAAAGCTAGATTTCTCTTTGTTGAAATGTGGATTGAGTTCCTTATTTTGAAGAAGCTCTAGATAAATTTCAGAAGCATCAGCAATATTGGCATTATTATCGTATTGTAACTTTGTAGGGGCTTTTGCAACTGGTTCCAGTTGGTTGTACATATTTTTTGCTTCTTAATACATATGAAGATTATTTACTTAATGTTGTTATCAATTTAATCTTCGTGATTATCCACAATTTGAAGATAAAAAGGCCTGTTAGTAATAAAAGTTTTTAAACAAGCTATTTGTGAGTTTCACCTGGAATTTGTGGTTTAACCGAATCGGCATAATTTTTCAATAAACTACGTGGAATATAGTGATTTCTAAAAAATTTCTGAATTTTAACAACATTAGCCATAACAGAATCAGTAGTTGCATTCTTGCCAAGAATATTTAAATAATGTGATGCACATCCATATGTAACTGGTATAAAATCTTCCATTTCAAGATTCTGCCGCATTGTAAGCATTTTCTGTTCATTATCCAAAACGAAACTCTTTACAGTAGATCCATATGTAGCTTCTACTGCAATTTTTGCCTCACGAGCATTTGTATAATACTCACTCGTTTTCATATTCTCAATTTACATTGCACCTTCTATCAACGTAATCAGGTCAAGGTACAAAGTGTATTGAGCCAACCCTAGAAACATTTACAGGATCTTTTTGTTTAATTATTTGGATATACTAAAATATTTTACTAAGAGAGTAGCATTCACACAAACACTACACAACAACGAAAAAAACAACAATTTTTATTGTCAAAATATGTGATATAATTTTGGTTAAAAACCTCCCTCAATTTTACATCCCTTGGCAGTTGCCCCCCCCCCCCCTAGCTACGCCACTGCTAATGATGTAAAAGAACATTTTGCATAAATATTACATCAAACGAAAATTGTAAAATTTAAAAAAAAATTGTGTTTAATAGGTCTACTTAAAAAGTAATAAAATTTTTATTTAAATTTAAAACAAATTATTTGTTGTTTCTCTTGATGACACTGATATTTTTAAGTTTAATAATTTTATTTTATTGTGTTATAAAATATTTATTTAGTAAATTCATTTTTATTAAAAAATTTATGAGCAAATTTTATGTTTTATGCAATAATTCTTATTTATTTATATTCCTTTCCTACAGAATAATTTTAAACTTAAGGGAAATTTGTAATAACTATGTATGTTTAACTTTAATTTTATCAGATTCAGAAAGCCAGAATATTCCTTACATATTGTCATTTGGAAGTTTTTCCCAGTATTTACCACTTTTTCCCGGTATTTACCACTTTTTCCCAGTATTTACCACTTTTTCCCGGTGGGATGGGAAAAACAAGTTTCGGACGGGAAAAAGCCAACCTTAGTACTACGTCAGAAGCCTGTTCAAAATCCTTTCATATAGTATCTTATTTATCATTATGTGTTTTCTATTTGCTTAGAAAAAGGGACATTGACAACAGAAATAATATATATGATTATTTAAAAGTTTATGGTACAAAAGAATTTAAAAAATATTCATAGCTGTTTCAGAAAGTAATAAAACTTAATTTCTTACTTCATAATTTTCTTTTAGATCAGCAGCTTCTTTATTCAACTGATTTATCTTCTCATCTTTAGATTTATTATCAATCTGAAGTGCTGTCAACTGTGACATCAATTCTTTGATGTGAGATTCCATGGATGTTTTTTCAGAATTGACAATTTTCAATGAGTCTGTAATCTTGTTATTATCTTCTTTCAATTGCTTGACAGTTTCTTGTATGGACATTTCATTCTTGGTAAATTCACTCAATTTATTTTTTAGGGATGAAATTTCAGCACTGGATGTGGTTACAGTGTTTTCTAGTACGTTTATTTTTACCTAGAAAATATATTTATGGAATGATGTTCAATAGATAAAATTATTAAAAATAGGCTTACTACATGCATAGATTATTTTAATACATTCCTAATGTAATTGATAAGGTCAAATAACTAATAAGAAATACTATTAAGATAAACAAAGACTACCTGCATAATGTGATAAAATCACTATATGCTTTTATTTAACTTAATTCTTGCACAAATATGTTGATAAAAACAAAAGTTTCATTGTTAAACTTTTTTTTTTTAACTTCATTTCACATACAATTTAAAATATATATATTTTTTTAACTGCTGCTAACTCTTTTTTAATTATATGACTTTTATTTTATAAATTATTTTCAAAATCCTTAAATATTTTTATTTATTTATTTTAGAATTATAAAAGCTAAAGCTTCTTAGAGAAGAGCTTTATAATATTATAGCAAATATTTAAAGATTTTTTTTTTTTTTTAAATTGTACAATACATTAGCTGATTCAGAAAGTAATGCAACTTAATTTCTTACCTCATAATTCTCCTTCATTTCAGCAGCTTCTTTTTTCAGCAGATTCGCCTTCTCATCTTTAGATTTATTATCAGTCTGAAGTAATATTAACTGCGACATCAATTCTTTGATGTGAGATTCCATAGATGTTTTTTCAGAATTGACAATTTTTAATGAATCTGCAATCTTGTTATTTTCCTCTTTCAATTGCTTGATGGTTTCCTGTATGGACATTTCATTCTTGGTAAATTCGGTCAGTTTATTCTTTAAAGATGAAATTTCTGCACTGGATGTGGTTACCGTATTTTCTAATACTTTGATTTTTACCTAGAAGAATTTAGTATAATGTTCAATAGATCAAATGATTACAAATACACTTATTACTATGGATACATTTTTCATTTTTTATGTTATCCAAGGTCAAATAACTAATAAAAAATATTAACAAAAACTGAATTATTTGCATAAAATTAGATTTTAAAAGGAACACTGATTGTTTATTCTAATTATAAAATAATGCAATTAAGTCTTAATTTATATTACATAGCTAAATATATACTGTATTTACTTGAATCTAAGGTGCATTTTGATCCTTCAAAATTGAATTTATTTAAATGGGTGCATCTTGAATTTGCATTTGATTATGTTAAGTTTTTTCCCATATCTTAATTTATTTATCGATTACAGTTTTAAATATCATTTATATAAACTTTCTTGGCTTCTATTAAATTGATGCAGTTATATTTTCAAGTTGTTCTTTTACAGTTGTGTTTTTATAATTGACTATGATTTATTTCAAATAAACTGGCTTTTAAGGAACTTACTTGTTTTTAATGAATCACGTCATCTCTCACTTCATATTTTCAAGTTTAAAGCAGCTTCACTTATTTTCATAAAGTCTGCATTCATTAAGATTTTTTCTTCTTTAAATATTTATAGCTTTCTCATCTGCTTATTTTCAGCTGGTCTGAAATACTGCATAGTTTTAATCAGTGTGAAGTCTTTTAGTTTGAGAAAGTTGACTTTGGTCACTTCCCTAACAGTTATGTCTGGAACAATGTCTTCCTATTTCAAGCATTCAATGTATAAAGCCTTTTAAGGCAGCAATTTGTTCCTTTTATAATACATAGTTTATATCGAGAAACATAGAACTAACGAAAACTGGATGTATTAAAAGAATCATTCACTTTCTATAAGCACAGTGATGTCAGATGCATGTAAATTCATTTTTAATGATTTCGTTAAACTGTCTTTCTTGAAGTGTCATTTCCGATGTGATGAATAGAACCAAAGATGACACTATCTACGAACAATTCAGAAATGTAGCTACATATGAGAGTAAAAAAAACACTATGCAGAGAAATATCTGAGGAAGTAGATTGACAGATATCTTGGAACAATAGAGACTAATTTGGAAATATATAGCTAATAAATAAAATTAGATGTTATCATATTTCATATCTTTCACACATTTTTTCTTTTATTCAAATCCTCTTGCATGTTATATAAGAGCTTTAAAGAAAAATCCTTATTTTCATTGGTAAGAAAGAAAGTGTGTCTTAAATTTGAGCAAATACGGTATATATAAGAGTGTTATTTTTAAAGTAAGTACCTTTTTGAAATTCCGGCATGGCAGCGCTGCAGTCGGCATTCCGCATGTTGACTCTGTTTACCTACATTTGTTGGCAAGCCACAGGCACCATTACAGAAACATTCAACAGTGTTAACATTTGTTTTTGAGTATTTAAAATGGCTCTGCTGATTGGAATCTTGCCACTTATGAAATACAATTGGCAATTCGTTTTCTTAGAGCTAAAGACATAAAAGCGGCTCAAATTCATCATATTAGTGAAGTTTATAAAAATGACATTACGACAGGTGGAATGGTATGGAGTTAGAGCTTTTAAAGATGGCCCCATGAATGTTCATGATGAGGAACGAAGTGGGAGAGCTTCAGTCATTACTGAAGATTTCGTGCAGAAAATTGATGAACGAGTGAATCAGGACAAACGCTTTACAATTTTGTCATTATCTGATGAATTCCCTCGAGTTTCAAAACGAGAGTATTTCAGTGGGTGTCAAATCAGGCACCAGACTTCTACGAAGATGAGATTCAAAAACTAGTTGTACAATACAATAAGTGCCTTAATATTGGCAGAGATTATGTAGAAATATAGATAGATGATCAATTTTCATATAAAAATAAAATTGGTAAGAAAATTACACTTGTTTCTTTTAGGTAGAAACATTACAAAAAGTAAAAAGCTACCTATTGCAGCCATTTGGAGGAAAGCAATTCAGGAAAATTTTGGTATATTTTCACCAATCATGACTCCTCCCCAAGACCCCAAAACTACCCTTCGTTCAAATGTTGATTTATTTATGTATGTATATAAGCTATGTTATACAATAACACTCATATTTATAAACCAATTTGGATGTAACTAAGTGTGAGTATTTGGCTCACCAATATCTCGGCCAAGTTTGTTGGCCAGCTTTATCCACCATCTTGTTTCAAAATAACAGCCACTAAAAGATTTAAAACTAAAAAAATACCCAAAAAAAATTAGAAATTCAAATTTATTTTTTGTTTAAGTGTTAGGCTTTGATACAAGGATTCCAGAGTATTTTTTGTTTTGCCTCTTTCTTAAAAAAATGGCCGAGATATAGCAGCTGAAATTTTAGGATGGCTGACATTTAGAAACAAGGCAGCAGATTACAAAATACAAGAAATCAAAAATTAATTTTTGAGTTTTAATAAACGTGATTTCTTGCAAATCTTATATGTAATCATTTTCCCAATCATACGCATAAAACTATATATTCGTATCTGTTAGCGTCAAATTCTCGCCAAGCTTGATGACACTTTGAGAAATATCACCAAATTTGGCAACTAAAAATAAGCCTCCATAAATGAAGCCAACTTGGCTGTAGCTGACTAATTTGTCAAATTTCTTATTCAAATTCAGTATTAATGAATCTTCTGTAATCAGGTTCTTTGCATTTTAGCTTCCTGCTTTCGAGTAACATTAGCTTAAATTTGAAAACAAAGATATAGGAAAGCTACCTTTTCCTTCCGGTACAGACCGGAAGGACTTTATTTCAAAACTGTACTTACTTTAAAAATAACCCTTGTATATATACATATATACTTTTTTTAATCACACATAACATTTTCTCCAGTGGTAAAAATTTAATATTTCAGAAAAATGCAACAAAAATTTGAGAAAAGTACATTTTCTAACCAAATTGATGATTAAGAGCAGAAGATTTCCATTTTTACTTATTTATTTATTTTTGGTACTTCTGATATTTTCTTAACTTTACGTTGTTACAGTTGCAGATGATTAATTGCCAAATCTACCAAAACTTATTTTTTTATGCATCAATATGTACTTTTCGTAATATCCCACACTCAGACACAGAGATGCCAATAAATATGGATTCTCCGTAAACAGGAAGAGGGCTTTTTAAAGCAAATGCATGTTTAAAGTAAATTGGTGAAGAATTCAGAAATTTTGCAATTTTTTGTAGCAGAATGCAATAAATTAAAACTAAACTGTAACAGTTTATAGCAATTGCAGAAAATTTCCATATTTCCATACTTGGAGTATTAAATTCCTAGAGTATCTCTTCTTTTTTTTTTTTGGCATTTTTGGATTAATCCCAAGAGTATCCAAAATTAAAGAAATTCCTTATATTACATTGTGCATGCTGAGAGACAAAAAAGGTACAATATTACTAAGGCATTAAAATTAAGAAAGATGGTAACATACATATAAATGCTTTGTATTTATTTCCAAAACATTAGTCTTACAATTTTTTTAATAAAATTAATGATTTAGAATTAACTTTTTTGTATCGATCGAACATTGCCGTTCAAAGGTTAAAGTGTTATGGAGGGAAGAAATGGAAACAGAGACTGACTGTTCTTCTATGCACAAATAGTACAGGCATGCATAAAATCCAAACTCTCGTTATCAGTCATGCATTGAAGCCAAAGGTGCTTTAAGAATCCGAAAAGTCTTCCCGTGGAATATAAAGCCAATAAAAAGGCTTGGATGACATCTAAAAATTTTTCTAAATGGTTACAAAAGTTAGATAAAGAAATGAAGAAGAGAAACAAAAAAATCGTTTTGTTGGTAGATAACTGCAGTGCTCACGCCTCATTTCATAAACTACAAAATGTCGAAATTGGTTTTTTCTTGCCAACTGTACTTCAATTTTGCAACTTCTAGATATGGGTATAATTAAGTATTTTAAAGGATATAACAGAAAACAGTTGGTAGAGTCGATACTTGAAAATATTGAAAATGAAGTAGAAGACCCTTTTAAAGCTGTAAATGTGAAGGAAGCGTGTGACAATATTGCTGGAAGTTGTTTAGAAAAGGCCGGTCTTTGTGTAATGGAAGATAAGAAATCTGAATGTGGTGAAAATTCCATAAATCTTTCAGATGATCAAGAATGTGTTTTGAACCTCCACAAATCTTCATCCCAACTTGAGAGAGAAGCGGCAAAAAGTCTGGAATTAACGTGGAAGACTATTTTACAGCAGATGACGACCTTATGGTTTCGGCAGGAGTTACTGATGAGTTCTCTGAAATTACTGATGAGATATAAAATAAAGAAGGAGGGGAGGATGGTGATACAGGTCCATCAAAATCCTTATTGTCATCCCAGAAGTTCTTCAATCTGAAGTCTACACGGACATTTTTTTCAAGCCTTTCGTCGACAAATGAAGATCATTTCATGCACTAGACTCAATGCATAACTTGCTGGTTGACTTAACAGTTAAAAAAAATGAATAAACAAACTAAAATATTGGATTATTTTCAATAAAAATGGTTTTCAGATATGTGAATATTTCTGTGCTTGTTTTCTGATTTTTTTTTTTTTTTTTGGTAGTATATAACCACTACTATTAACACTCTGCTAATTAATTTCTTCTAAATATAAATTTTTAAATAGTATATACCTTAAAATTAAAAAAAAAAATCCTTATTAAATTCCCAAAATATGTTAGCTCTCGATATAGCACTAACATACCCCTCTACAACAATATATTTATTTAGTCCCTAAAATATTGTTGCAACGAGGTTTTACTGTGTATATATATATACACACACACAAAATATTGAGGCATACTTAATGTATGCATGCACAAATGTTTTTTTTTTAATAAAAGACATTTTAAGAAAATACTAAAATATATCTTACGTCATAACTTTCTTCTGTATCAGCAGCTTCTTTTTTAAGAAGAATTATTTTTTCTTCTTTAGATTTATTATCAATCTGAAGAGCTGTCAATTGAGATACCAGGTCTTTAATATGCGACTCCATTGATATCTTCTTAGAATCCAAAACCTCCAATGAGTTTGAAATCTTTTTATTTTCCTCTTCCAATTTGTTAGTTTTTTCTTTCAGAGACAACTCACTTTTAGTAAATTCGCTTAACTTATTTTTTAGAGATGAAATTTCTGCATTTGATGAACTAATGGAGTTTTCTAGTTCTTTTATTTTAATCTGAGAAAAGTATACATAATAAAATAATAAGTACATCAGAAATACACATATTTTTATACATTTAAATCAAATAAAAAATAATTTAACAGAAACAAACAGGATTTAAATTTATATGTACTTTTTCTCCCTTTAACCCTGGAATGGTAGCATGATTGAGTTCACTATTTTTCACCTATAATGAGAGTACATAAAATTTACACATACTATCATTCCGGAGTTAAACTTCAGAAGACGGCACAGTTATATTTTGTACAGTGAAAATATAGATGCTTGAACAGAACGTGTGATAAAGGGCAAAACTAAAATTCCATTAGTAGCCAATGAACAGTATTAGCAGTTTCATTAATTTAAGTACTACACAATAAACTTAAATATATATATATGTACAAATTATGTACATGGTCAGTTGGTTGTGTATGGTTAACTGGCACACGGTCTCAAAAGGAACATGCTATGCCAAAAACATGGTTAAAAAGAGGAAAATATAGATAACAAAATAATGAGATGTCTACAATCGCATTTAAAAGAAACTTTATTTGTACTTTACATCTAAATAAATATATTAACATATTGCTACTGGCAAGAGTAGAAACACTGATGGCATGTACAGGGCTGTCCTCTAAAAAGGGACAACTCTGTTTTTAAAAAGGGGACCATTTATATTAAAAAAGGGGATTAAAAGTGGGCCACGTGTCTAAAAATACTGCACCAAGTTTCACTAAATATGTAAGTAATTTTTTTTTTAATTGCCCCAGAAAATATTTTAATTGATTATCTTTACAAAGATGTCATTAAACAAAGTTATACAGCTTTATTTAACACACTTAAATATCCTACTGCAAGATGGGTAATATTTAGAACAGCAAAAACTGATTTGGAATAAAATATAAACGGAAAAAATTAATGCATCTCAGAAAATATTAAATCAATCAATTGTTAGCTGAGTCACACAGTAACAATTACAAAAGTATACTGCATTTCTTGGAATTTAACATTGAGTAACAACGATCAGTGAATTAAAAAAGCACAGAATAACAGCAACTTCTGTTGTGTAATAAAATTTAAAACTAGATTAACATATATATATTGCTAATTACTAATCTCAAACATAAAATTTAGTTCTTTTCTACACAATAGAAGTTGAGATAAGTTATAATGTTCATCAGAAAAAGCACAGTATAGCAACACCCCTTGGGAAGTGATCAAAGCCAATATTGAAAAATCTTAAAAATTTTACATATTTAATTTGCTGAAATTCTATCCCAAACAGGCTGAGATCTGGCTATCATGGATATTTGGATATTGTTAAAAATGCAACCCAGTAGCTCCACCTTTTGGGCGAAATACACAAAAATCTAATTAGCATCAATTTATGTTAAGGGTTAACTGAATGTGAAGGTTGATGAAATTTCACCCCAGAGATGCAGAGATTGCCTTATAAAAATACCTCATGTAAAATGTGAAAAATGCAGCATAGCAGTGCCACCTGTTGGGCCATACATGCCAAAAAACATAATCAGTACCTGTATGTGTCTGAAGTCTAATTAAATTTGCGTAAAATTTGCAAAGCAGACATTTGATGAAATCCCATGCTTTAGTTTTTGATATAGAATGCTTACAAAATTTGTATATCACATACAGAGAATTATTTTTTTTTTTTAATGTCAAACCGTATTCAGTCAACTTAAAACAGTCAACATCCATCAAAAAATGGAAATTTTCATGATTACAAGACTTTTTTCTGATAAATATATATTAAAGACAGTATTAAAAAAAGAAGAAATTGTAATTAAGATTTCCTTTAATAGCTGGGATATACTTTCCATCAAAACTGAAAACAAAACTACATCCATAATAACATAGAAGTTTGTGTGCTGAAGAGACTGTTGCATGTCGAACTATAAGATTTGGTAGGAAGGTATCTGTATATTTAAGTTAGTTTTCAAATTTTTTGATTAGTTTCTTTTTATTTAATTTTTTATGCAATTTTTACCTTCATTTTCATATTTTGTGGTGATTTTTTAACATTAATAAAAGGAATTCAGTTTCAATATTTTAGCTCAATGTAGTAATTTTTTTTTCTTTTCCAATTTTATACGGAAGTTTATTCGGAATTTGTATAGTGATTTTTAAATTTTCCACAAATTCTTTATACGAATTTCAGCCTTTTTTATGACTTGCAGTAATTTTTTGACATTGGTAAAAAAGATTCGGTTTTTAACTTTTAGCCCTAATGTAATATATCTTGTCTTTCTACAATTGCGTCCTTTGAATTGAATTTTTACCCTTTTTTAGCTTTTTTTCGCATACTACAGCGATTTTTTTACATTTGTGAAAAAATTCCGGTTACAATGTTAACTATAAGAATTTTGTCTTCTGCAATTTTTGTATGTTTTGCAGTGTTTTTTTACAGAGGAATCTGGTTTCAATTTTTTTAGCCCAATATAATAAAAGTTTATTTGGAATTCGTGCAGCAATTTTTTACGTGATTTTTAGAGGGTTTTTTGCATTCTGCGACAATTTAACATTTTGTAAAGGAATCCGGTTTCTATCTTTTAGACCAGTTTAATAATTTTTTTTCTCTTTTCAATAAATTTATTTGGAATTTGTACAGTGATTTTTGAATTTTTGGCTATTTTTTATGCAATTAGTTTTTTTTTTTTCATTTTACGGCGATTTTTTGATTGTATATTTTGTCTTCTCCTTTGAGATTTTTGAACTGTAGTGATTTTTAATGAGATTTTCAATGCATTTTTCCACACTCCACAGTGATTTTTTGGACATTCTTGAAAGAATTCTGGTTACAATGTTTTAGCTCATTATAGTAAATTTTGTCCTCTATGATTTTTGAAGTTTTAGCGATTTTTAAAGTTTTTTGCATTTTGCAGCAATTTTTCCATTTTAGTTAATTTTTGAAAAAAAATTTCCAGTCACTAAAAATGGGACTAAGGGGACCAAAATTTATAAAAGGGGACTAAAGTCAACCTTTTTCTAAAAAGAGGACTTTAGGGGGGAAAAGGGGACCATTTGTGAAACCTGCATTGAGGAAAATTTGCAAATATATGAAACAAGATGATGAGGAAATGACAATGTGTTTTGGTGCACATTTTTGAAAGATTTTCCAAATCTAATCCGGAGGCAATTTACAATTTTGCCTTTTAACACGTGAGCGTAGAGCATAACATTAGAGGTCTGTGCGGGCCGAAATTTCCAGGCCGGAGACCGTCCTGTTCCGTACAAAACTTTTTTTTTGGCCCAGCCTGAAATAAAGTTAAGCTCAGCTCACACCGTAAAATTTATTTTATTGGCCTGGCATGGCCTTGGAATAAAAACTAAAATCTCACCAGAGCCCGGACCAGTATAAAAGCTAAAAGTTTGGTGCGAGCCTAGTCAAACTGAATTTCTACAAAACATGCAGATATTTATGAAGCAACATTGTTCAACAGTTAAAATTATTCAAAAAGTACACTTACTTTTGCATATATTTTATTTTCAGGTTATGTTCAAAATGCATGGAATACAAAATACAGTGGAACCCCGAATTTACATAACCCGTTTCGTACGTTATTCCGCTTCCTACGTTATTTTTCATCGGTCCCAGAAAATTCCTATTCAGATAATGTTAAAAGTACCTCGATTCTACGTTATTTACTCTTAGCATTTCCCGCTTGGTACGTCATTTTAGTCGAAGTACCTTAGGACATTTTATCTTTTTTCACCCATGGAACATTTTTCCAAAAGAACAAAAATGCTTTCCACTTGGTCAACTGTTTGATTGTTACCAAAAACAGTTCAAAGTAAGGAAGAACTATTTTTCGTCTATCAGCACTTGACCAAACCTGCGTCACGTGATATCGGGAAGGGGGGAGGGGTGTTTCTTTTTCTGTCATTCATTCATTTCAACCCACAGTGGAGTAGCTTTCTTTTGCTATCTTAGTGATTGCCAATCAAAAGTAGGATGTCTAAAAGAAATTGTTTCTCTGTAGCCAAAAAGGCAGAAATTATCGAAAAATCCAAAGTTTCCAAAGGAACTAAAGGTAAAACTCGTAAAATCATTCGGTATCGCTTATTCCACGTTACAAACCATCCTAAAACAAAAGAGGTATGTGTGGAATTAAAATCTGAAAAACTGGGAAATTTATCAAAAAAAAAAAAGAAAAACATTGAAAACCTCTCATTTTGAGGAACTGGAAAAGATTTTGTACGAGTGGTTTAAAACAGCCCGTGCTGCCAAGATTCCAATCAATGATGGCTCAATTTTGTACGAAAATACTCTTGAAATTTCTTCTCGACTTGAAATGCAGAATTTCATGGCATCCAACGGTTGGATCGACCAATTCAAGAAGAGGTATAATTTGTCTTACAAGTTTATTTGTGGTGAGTCAGACGAAGTAAATACTGCGGTCATTGAGGAATGGATGGACAAAAACTTTGCCTTCTCTCGTGTGTAATTACTCAAAAAAGACATCTTTAACGCAGATGAGATAAGATTGTTTTTGTAAACTCTTCCCTGATAGAGCATACACTGTAAAATGAGAAACGGGGCACAGTCAGAAACTATCAAAATTGTGATTAATAGTTTTGTTGTTACGGAACTGAGAAGCTAACACCCTTTGTGATTGGTAAATCCAAGAAGCCTCGATGCTTCATAAACATTAAAAGTTTGCCAACAGATTACAATGCCAACGACAATGCTTGGATGAACCTAAATCTTTTTGAAGATTTTGTCAGAAAATTGAATATAAAAATGAGCTTACAAAAGCGAAAAATAATTTTATTCGTAGACCAGTGCACTCATCTTAATCTGAATTTAAAGAATGTGCGTATAGAATTTTTCCCACCCAACTGTACCAGTTTACTTCAGCCATGTGATTTGCGAATAAACAGATCCTCCAAAATGCTTTATAGAAAGAGACTGGTAAAAAAAGGCCTTTTTTCACTTGATTCAGTTCAGCTTCAAGATGACTAGAAAACAAAGCTAAATGTGCTGGAGGCATTTCATTTCATCTCATTGGCGTGGAATGGTGTAGATGAAAACTGCATTTCAAATGCTTTTCTGAAGGGAGAATTTTCAAAATCCGAACTTAACAATGAAGCACCGCCGGAAGAGCTCTCTATGGAAGACTACACAAAAGAGGATGAATTTATACTTGCAGACATCAATGTTGGTGAGTACATTGATTGCGATAAGGATGCTATCGCTAATACAGACATTCAAACTATTTCAGATTTGATTTTGCAATATTGAAGTGAGGATGATATTGATGAAGATCCAGAAGACATCGTGTCTTCATCGACAGAGGCCATTGCGAGCCAAAAAATTTTAACCGGACATGAAAATTAAGAAAATCAAATTGCAAAAACTTGCATGTATAGAAAATAGAGCATATGTGAAATTACACTTAAAAAGAAAATGCAATAAAGAATAACAGACTTTTTTAGCACTTTCCAACCTAGTTGAAAAGTGCTTATGACTTCGGTTTGTCTGGCCGGATGGCCGTCTGGCCGTGCTCTAACTCCCGTAAATATGCTCGGATTGCTCTGCAATTTTTATATGTTATTGTCATTATCTATGGCACGTTCCCTATTTCAACTGAAGTGTGTAGCACTTATAGTTTTCTTACAGGGACACTCAAAAGAATTCCGTTACATTGCGGTCTATGGGGAAAAATCATTTGCGGTTTATTTTAAAAATGTTTCACTATTGTAAACGCATTGAAATTTATATAGATCACTAAGATGCATTAGAAGAAGCTTAATATGGAATAGTAGGTGTATAGCACTTAGAGTTACTTTACAGGGACAGTCAAAATAATTCCGTTACATTACGTCTATGGAGAAAAATCGTCTGCGGCTTATTTAAATAATGTTCCACTATTTTAAACGCATTGAAGTTTATATATATTACTAAGGTGCATTAAAAGAGGCTTACTACAGAATAGTGTGTGTATAGCAGTCATCGTTCATTTACAGGGACACACAAAAGAATTCTCTACTGTCTGTTAACAATAATTCCTGGAAGTGCGTTTTAAGTTACTGAACGCGATTTTAATCTTAACTAGCTTTTTGTCTATTACGTGGTGTGTATAAATTCTGTAGATCCTATACAGGGCAGCACAAAAGTTCGCGAACACATTTCCGTTTATTGACAGAAACTCCAGAAGGAGAATTTAAACTGTGTTATGCGTTTCCTAACTAAACTAAAATTTAGCATCCTATGTATATATACAAATCTATAGATCATATACAGGGCTACATAAAAGTATTCGGATATTTTTCCGATTATTGTATATAATGAAAATTCCTGAAATTACGTTTTTAAATATGTTATGCGTTTTCCAAATTGTTTACTTAGATGTCATCTTTCAGCTTATTAAACAGTAATGATTTGTAAAATTATTTTAGAAGCGTTGGAAAGTGCTACATAATCTATGCTTGACGCATGATTTTTCGTTCTTGTTTAAATACTAATATGGTATTAGTAAGTTTATTTTTGTATAATTAGTTTTCTTGAAGTGTTTTTCTCTATTTGACCCCGATTTTACGTTTTCCCGTTTCGTACTTTTTTTCTGATGGCCCCGTGAAAAACGTAAAATCGGGGTTCCACTGTATTAACAATATTAATGACCACTTACACAATTACGTACATAAACATCAATTAAAAAAATTGACTTAGACAATTACATTCAAATGAAGATTCAGTATAAGAAAAATCAGGAGAGAAAAAAAATCTGTTATAGACAGGTTCCATTCTTAGCAGGTACATCATCTGTTGTAAATGTATTATAGTCTTTTCGCACATATTAATATATAGGTTTCTGTCACAGACAGGTTCTATTTCACAGGTTTTACTGTACTTTAATTTTTTGGGTCTAGAAACGCATAAACTATTCTTTAAAAAGAATTGTAGAATAATGGCCATTTAAAAATATATGCATTTTTGCAAAAATTGTTTTGCCGAGCCTTATTTTACTGATTTTTGGATGGGCCAAGACAGTCCAGGCCAATGATTTTCATATGGAATGGGTTGGGATGGGCCTGAAAATTTGGGCCCATGCAGACCTCTAAGAAGAATGAAGTCCAGACACAGCTTGGCCTGGCCCAAGTCTGCAGAAAAAAAATAGGCCCTGGCCTGGGCCTGAACCTGCAGAAAAAAACTAAGGTCCGGCCAAGTTTCATGATGGCTCAGCTCATGCAGACCTCTACATCACTTACAACTTATACACTCTGACACTGCTATGACGCCAAAGAAGCAAATGAAGATTAATAGAAAAATAATATGCATACAGGAAGCATTCAATTATACTAAGTGTGATTTTTATGCATTTTAAATAGTGTACAGTAAAAAACTGTATGATATTAATTTCTGAGAATTTTCTTAGTGTAACTGAAAGCTATGGATGAACATTATTGATTTCAGCAAGGAAAACTAAGAGAAGCAAAACAAAAATAACACGAAAATAACCACAGTAGAATATCATTTATATATTTACATATGTTTGAAGTTTAAATTGAGGTCTCAAATCAATTCTATGCTTACCCATGATTAAATGCTTTATTTTTATAGCAGAATTCAGCTTTTTTTTCCATTTACAATATTTATTCCAGAGAATTCAATTCTAGAATTCATTCTGGAAAATTTTGATTTCAGGCAGAAAATCTATATGCCATTTTATACTAAATAATTAAGGCGTTGACATGGGAAGGGGAGTAAGTGCCAAAAACCCATTTTTCTGTTTTTTAACACTTTCCAACCCAGCTGAAAAGTGTTTATGACTTCGGTTTGTCTGGCCGTATGTCCATGCTCTAACTCCCGTAAATATGCTCGGATTGCGTAGCAATTTTTATATGTTATTGCCGTTGTCTATAGCATGTTCCCTATTTCAACTGAAGTGTGTAGCACTTATAGTTTTTTTACAGGGACACTCAAAAGAATTCCGTTACATTACGGTCTATGGGGAAAAATCATTTGCGGTTTATTTTAATGATGTTACACAATTTTAAACACATTGTAATTGATATATATCACGAAAGTGCATTATAAGAAGCTTAATATGGAATAGGGTGTGCATAGTACTTATAGTTACTTTACAGGGATAGTCAAAAGAAAACCGTTACATTACGTCTATGGAGAAAAATCATTTGCGGTTTAATTAAATAATGTTTCACTATTTTAAACGCATTGAAATTTATATACATCACTAAGGTGCATTACAAGAGGCTTACTACAGAATATTGTGTGTATAGTAGTCATCGTTCATTTACAGGGACACAAAAGAATTCTCTGTCTGACTGTTAACAATAATTCCTGGAAGTGCATTTTAAGTTGCTGAACGCGATTTTAAATTTAACTCACTTTTTGTCTATTACTTGGTGCGTATAAATTCTGTAGATCATATACAGGGCAGCACAAAAGTTCGCAAACCCATTTCCGTTTATTAACAGAAATTCCAGAAGGAGAAGTTTAAACTATGCTACCCGTTTCCAAACTAAACTAAAATTTAGCATCTTATGTAGTATATATACAAATTTATAGATCATATACAGGGCTGAATAAAAGCATTAGGATATTTTTCCGAATATTGTATATGTTGGAAATTCCTGAAAGTACGTTTTTAAATATGTTATGCATTTTCCAAATTGTTTACTTAGATGTTATCTTTCAGCTTATTAAACGGTAATGATTTGTAAAATTATTTTGGAAGCGTTGGAAAGTGTTACATAATCTATGCTTGACACATGATTTTTCGTTCTTGTTTTGTTGATAAAATAGTAAATACTAAGAGCAATAGCATGGGTCCATATCCTGTTTATTGTATTTCTTATTAGCTGACCCACCCGGCATTGCCCAAGCAAGTGAAATAAATTTTAAAAAAAATTAATCAAGTTTTTGATATGTTGAATGACCCAAACCCTGTTCAAGTCGAGCCCATAGAACCTAAGAAAAGAATGTGCCCCCAGGCGGTGGAATATGATCCCCTGCAAATTTAACAAATTTCCTTTAATATTAATGTGATATTTAATTTACGGATGAAATCCCCCCCACCTCACTCTAAACTTAACCACTTATCTTTAACAGTAACGCGATTTTTAATTTACGGCTGTAGTGAGCAGATGCAAGTTGATGCTGAAAAAGAAGATTAATATTTAAAAATAGGGTGGTAGTTCAGGGTCTAAGGAAATAAGAAGCTGGAGTACCCTAGAACTATGTCAAAAGAAAACTGTAAGAGAATCGGATCATTTTTAAAGAAGCTGCATCAAGGACCCCAAGAAGGAACTTAATATTCAAAATTGGTGGCAGCTGAAGTCAGAGAAATTTTTTTGTCGTGCATATAGTAGCTGGAAGTCCTAAGAAACCATTAGAAAAAAAAAAGCTAGTGAAAAGGTCCTAGTGCTTAGCGCTTTAGATCTTTAATTAGTCGAAATTAAGCATAGGGTATAAATTAATCATTAGAATAAAATTTTAAAATGCTTAAAAAGGGGCCCTAGGGCCCCAATAAAAATATGAGGGTGGTGGCCCAAGGAGAGAAGTCCAAGACTCAACTTCAAAGTTATGCATTGAGATGGTGACACAATTAGGAGAGGTGTGGAAAAATATATGGCACACAAAAAGTTCAAGGGCCCCGGACAGGGCCCCAGAATCCTAACTGGAATGTGCGGTAGAAATAGGAGAACAGCTAAATAGAGAAAAGGTCCCAAAAACAAAGATTGGATTATAAGGGGGCAAGTTATTAACATTTTAGAGAACAAAAAATTCAAGGAGCCCTGTGCCGGGCACCAAGGGGCCAGGGTCTTAACTGAAATGCTGTAATGGAAGAATAATTAAATGGAGAAAGGAGCCCTAAAAACAAAAGATTGGATAAAAAGGAGACAAGTTATTAAAAATTTAGGGCACAAAAATGTAAAGGGGCCCAGGGGACCCGGGTCTTGTTCAAGAATTTGTTTGTCATTCATATAGTAGATGGAAGTCCCAAGAAGTTGTTAGAAGAAAAAAGCTAGTGAGTCGGACTATTTTTAAGGGTGCTATAGTAGGGGGCCCAAAAGGGGTCGCTGATAGTTTTGAGCAGGGACCTAAGATGAATGGTCCTAACTGGAATGTAGAAATGGAAGAATAAAGAAAAGGCCCCAAAAATGAAGATCAGATTATAAAGGGGCAAGTTATTAACAATTTAGGAAGCAAAAACTTTAACAGGCCCCATACCAGGCCCCAGGGGGCAGGGTCTTAACTGGAACGTAGAAATTGGAGAAAAGCTAAATGGAGAAAGGTCCTGAAAAATGAAGGGGATAGGATAAAAATATGACTGCAAGTTAATAACTGCAAGAGATTACAAGTTATTATAGTCACAAGTTATTAACAATTTTTGGAAAAAATCTTAAAGGGGCCCCACAGGGTTTGGGTCCCAAAAAATTAAAAGTTTGAGCCTCGGGTGCATCAGGACCTGCCTTGAACTATCCTCACCCAAATTTTCAGACTCCTATGTGTGGTAAATTTTGCTAGCCATCGAACACAGACAAACAACTTTCTTTTATTAGTATAGATGATGGCTGCAAGATGGTTCAGGTAGTAACTCCAATGCCTTCGGCATGAAAAAAAGGTAGTTTCATTTTTGGCACTTACGCTCCTTCCTATGTCAACGCCTCAATTACTTCTGGATGTAAGATCAAAAATTTAATCAAAAGATGCAATATTCAATTAAATAAGATACATTTATTTAAAATTTGCATTGAAAATAAGGGTCATAATTTTCATATACTTTGAAAAGATTTTCCTATGTTTTGTTCCTTAAAGACATTATGAGCACATTCAGTATAGTTTAGTAGGATGTGTAAAGTGATGATAAGTGCAATAAAACCAAAACATACTAGTGTCAATAATGATATCCTTTTTTTTCCTACCCAGAGAGGGAGACAAATCGTGCAATTCTATAGACTACACTTTTGTAAAGAAAATCGCTTGAGTAACATTGAAAAAAAGCAGGAAAATTTTTAAATGCTTACATTAGAATTATTCTTTAACTGTTCTAATTCTGCTTTGAGGGAATCAATCAACTTTTCTTTATCTTCAATTTCAGACTGAAGACTAACTTTATCTTTTTTGTTTGTCATTAAATCAAGATCCAGCGTTGCAGATTTACTCTTTTCTAAATCTAACAAACTGCAGATATTCTTCTTTTCTTCAGAAATAACTTTAAGATTTTCCTTCAGGGATATCATATCTACATCAAAATCTTGCAGTTTTTTCTCTAGATGACATTTTTCTGACTGGGTTGTAGATAAATCCTTATTAATGGCTTGGATTTTGGTCTGAAAAAATAGCAACATCAGAAAAATACCATTAAATATAAGAAACAAAATGTACGAGTAAAAAAATTAAAAATCATCTCAGAATAAGTCAAATACGAGCACTGTTAAAATGAGCAGTTTGCTCATTAAAAATTTTCAAAGGAAGATTTAACTAAGCATTATTATTTTTTTTTTCATCTTAATATATAAAGATTTTGCAGTCTTCCGTAAAGAATACCAGTCTTTCCATTGTATTTGTAAAAGTCACTTTACCCTTAAAAACATAGTTATTTTAGATTTACCAGAATTTTAATGAATTTACCTGTTATAACTACTTACTTGGAGCTCTAATTTCACTCTTGATAAATGGTCATTTTCTTTTTTCATATTATTCAGCAATGTCTCCTTTTCTTTTACAAGGTTATTGCTACCTTCTAACTGCATTTTCAAATCTCTAACTTCTTCATGCCATGAAATTTTCTGAGCTTGAAGAGCATTATTGCTCTGTTCCAATTCTCTTTTTTCAGAGTTCAATTTTTTAGCTGTAGCTTCTAAGTTGTTTTTCATTTTCAGGAGGTCTTTTAATTCTTCATCCTTTTGTTGTAACTCAGTATTACGAGAATTTACTTGTAATTCAAGAGCTTTTAGGTCTTTTTCCATTTGTCTAGAATACAAAAAATTATTAATTAACATTCATCATTTAATATATTATATTACATTAAAGTTATTTCTGCAATATAGTGGTTGCAGCAAGGACATAGAAAAATATAAGACATAAAACTTATTTATAAAGTGGGAGTTCAAAAAAAATAATTTTTGCATTAACGCAGTGCAATTTGAATTAACATTAACACATGTTATGTTGATAATTTGGATTTTGCACAATAAGTTAAAAAAAAAAAATTGTATGTCTAAATTTTCATTTCATAATTTACTAAACACATGGTGCCGATTTAACGATGTTTTGTGTATTCTTCCGCGGCAATCGGACCACGTTTTTATATGTGTTTTTACTCCATTTTTTAATCAATAATTACTGTAAAAGAAAGTATGCAAAATATAAACTGTACATCGATAAGCAAATTTTGAAATGTTTTTAAATTGATCAACAAGTTAAAACATCGTCATCTTTGGCGCGCCATCGGATTAATTGCCGTGGCGTGAAGCGAAGGTGCGCGACGGCAAAAGGATAAAAGGACCGGCGATTCACGGAGATGGGGACTTTTTCGACGAACGGAGACGGCAGAAAGAACGAGCCCGGAGGAGGTAGCAAGCTGAGCCCAGAGGAGGTGGATGACTGTCTGAATTGGAGTGCTTTGATTTCTGGTGCTAGAGCAGGAGATTGAAATCGGAAATGAGACTCAGAGGTTTAACTATGATGGATGGAAGGAGAGACAGAATCACCGAATATGTTCTTAGTTACACGACAGAAATTTCAATATAAGTTAGAGTTGTGGTCGACCACGTGGTGAGAATATTACACCTTTTTTTTAGTACTCCGGAGTAAGGTTTTTTCATTGAATAAACTAAGCATGCTAAAAGTAATTTGACTATTGTAAATGATTCTCTATGTAATATGTCTTACTGATAAATTTAATTCAATTTTCATTAGTTAAACTATTCATGTTAAAAGGAAATAAGACTATTATAATAATATTTATGTAAAATTTTAATTGTGCTTTAAATCAATATTCATTCACTTTCAATAAACTTAAATATTCAATTTACAAAGAAAATCTCTATTTTCTTTTCTATTTTTTTCTACAGCAGCAAATTATGTTATGTCCCTTATTTAGGTTTTTCAGTGTGAATAAGTTCAAAATACTATACGATCAAGGTCTTCTTTATTCACCATTAAATTCATTGTATATAAAAGATTTAATTATTTGGTAGATTGTTTTTTTCTACCACGTGTTTGTGTCTGCCTAGGGAAGTTTTAGGTACGACACAACACATTTTTGGTGCCGTGACCAGGATGACAAGGATTCAGACAAACAGCTGAGAAATGTACAAAGGCAAGTGTCTCTCTTTTTTTTTTTTTTTTTTAACTTATTGTGCAAAATCCAAATTATCAACATAACACATTAATACACAAATAAATCACAAAAATATTGTTAAAACAATTTATAAGCATAATAAAATGTCTATAACAATAACTGAATAAGAGCAGTTTTGTAATTTTTTAGGGTTTCGTTCATCTCACGAAACCCTATTATAGTCCAGCTTCGTTGTCTGTCTGGCATGAAGCTGGTTCTCAGAAACTATATAACTTACAGACTTGAAATTTTGTGCACTTATAGCTGAATACCTACTATGAAGCTGAAAATCATAAAATAAAAAACATTTTAATATATAGAGATAAAAAACCTAAAATCTAACAGCCTTTTCCTATTAAATTTAAACATTTTTTGTTATAGCAGTTGCCAACAATTAAAAATCCACAATAAAATTCTTTCTACAATAATTAATTTCTTAATTAAATACTTCCACTTGAAAAATAAAAATGAAATAAAAAGTTTCACCAATTGAAAAAAAAAGATTAATATGACATCATATTGGTAATAAAACGAAATTTTCAAACATTTCTTAATAATACAAGGAGTATGAGTAAATACAGAAATCAGCTTAATATGATGTCATTAGAGAATTAAAAAGAAAATTAATCTGACGTCATAACAGATTTTTCACATGTTTAAGAATAATACAAAGAGTATTAATATGAGTAGTAGAGAATAGTAAATATATAAGTTTGAGGAACATATTGAATCATGATAAAAACCTGATTATGGAAATATTGGCATATTTTAACATTTTGAAGGTCTCTATACAACATGTTTACTTTTGAAATTGATTTTTTTTTTTTAATATCACATTTAGTCCACATGACAGATATTATTATGACAGAGTATAATAGCGGGCTTCGTCTGCTATTGGACCAGTTCATATTTTCAAAAAAACGAGACAATAGACCAGTAAATTTTTACTTTATAAAAAAAAAAAAAAACTTTTTTTTTAATGAAATTTATTTAGGTTTATTAAAGAAAGGACAAAGTGTTTTGAAAGGATTATTTTAATCAAACCATATGTGCGATCTTCGATCATGCTTATCCACTTGTTCATATCTAGTTTTGTAAAAACATACTGTCTATAAATCAGTAGATAAACGGTTGCAACCTGTCTCAAATGAAAATAAATACTTTTTCATCCTGCATATGAAAATTTTGGATTCCCAATCTCCCTTGCATACAAACCAATTTTCTTTCATGCTTAAAAAATTGTATTTCCCCTGAAAATCTTTGAGCGTACAAACTGCAGTAAAATATTTGTTGATCTACAAATAAAATTCTCTAATAATCTACAGAACCATATTATAAATGAATCTAAAAAATAATTACACTGCATAAAGCAGGGGTGTGCATTTTTCTTCTTCTTTCCTTGAACCACAATTGCAAAGTAAAATTTGTCTAGGCCTGCACATAAACTGTACAATTAATAATAGTTATTTGTCTTGTAATCTTTCCCTTCTTTACAAACCTTCTTATTAAAGTTATTGAGCAGACGAGCCAGAACATTAAGACTACTCACATAATATTGTGTTGATTTAACTCGGGCATGCAAAACATTTGAATTTCTTCCTGCAATCTACACTAATAGTTTCACTCTGTGTTTGTATGTGTGCAATGGCTAGGAAAATCTAGAGCACCTAGAAGTCTGAAAATTTAGGTGAGGATAGTCCAAAGCCTGTTCTGATGTACCTGAGTCTCAGATTTTTAATATTTTGATAATTAGCCAAGATTTTAATTATAAAACCCATCAAAAACTAATTTCTTTCTTTACGAGCCGGTAAAATCTGTTGTGCATGCCTAAAACCCGATTTACACATTGGGAGAGAATGAAGAACAAAACGCAAGTTTGTGCTATTTTGTAGTTTTAAATCGGCTTAAATCAACCAAACCACTTGGTACAGTTAAAATTTAAAGATATATTCAGAAAGATTGTATTCTTACAACTCAAATTCTGCGATTAATTCAAAAATATATCGTTGTTAAACTTTTGAAAAAAAAAAATTCAAAAAAGGTTGTTTTTCCAAAAGACATTTTCTCTCTTATGGCAACGCCACTCCAGGGTGCAATTTTAGAGGTACCAACAAACCAAAAATATGCTTTTAAAGCTGAAACCTTCTTCTAATTGATGGTGCAATCAGTTTTAAAAAATACAAATTTTAAACCTTTTAGAAACACTAGCAAACACAGGTCACTTTGCGCGTCACAGAGACTATATATATTTTTTTCTCTGTCAAAAGTAACAGACTATATTTTTTTCTCTGCCAAAAGTAACTAAACGTCCCTATTTCGATACAACCTTTTTAGAGCACCTAGGCAGACCAGATTTACATCACTACAAAATTTCCAAAACATTCAGGCATGTAGAAATATTTAAAAAATAAAAATAAAATCTGAGAAACTTTAGAAAAAAAGAGTGAATAGCGTGCCATCGCTCTGTTTCAACTCATGTTTTCACTACTAAATATGCATATTTTTTCATGAAATTTTAAAGACAGCTTGGATACAGTTATACGCAGGGCTTTACAAATTTGATAAAATCTGGTAGCCAGCAAAAATTTCTAGTCGCCAGTAAAAAAATATACCGTCCCCCCCCCACCATTGTTTTTCAAAAAAAAAAAAAAAACACAAAAGTTTTCTATGGATTAAAAAAAATTTAAAGAATAACAAGCAGAGGTTAGAATTGTTAGTTACATAGTTTAGAACAGTATATAATTATACTAACATATAAACTAAGAACACACTAACATTTAACACCTATAAACCAAGTTTTCTAATGTAACTTAACAAAATTACATATCTCTGAAAAATGATACTATAAAGGCTGAATTAACCAGCTGGTTCTTAAAATGCTGATTGCCGAATGCTTCAAATGTCTGGATAGTTGAGTACTCCAAAATCCATACTGATGAGGGGAGCATTTTTCTTATTTTCCGAGCAATATAATTCTCATTTTGTTATTTTAAAATGTACATTTGATGAACTTATTTTTGCCAAATTCGAAATAAAAGTTACAAATGATTTTTGTTTTAATATAATTTCTAAGTTTATTTTTTAGTATTTTGGAACTTTGCAACATCTATAATGAAACATTTTATGAGAATTTTAAGTTAAGATTGTAATTAAGATAAGTAACAGATGCTGCTCTTGATAGAAATTGTAAGCAACTATAATTGTAAAAAAATAGACTTTTTTATATACATAAACCGGCTCTAATAATAAAAAACTTTACGTGCTTGTAAAATAAATACATATATGAGAATTATCAAAACTGATTAAGCTTGCAAAATAACTCAAAAATCGTATTACGTAATCGAAATTAGCCGGCTGAGGGGAGGAGGAAGGTTTATTTGGATCCAACAATCTATGATAAAAATTGGAGGATAAAGAAAATAATAATAATAATAAAAACTTACCCTTCTGAAGTGCAACGAATGATTTGTTCTGGTTCATTTGGTTTTGATTGTTTGCCACCATTTTACACCTTATTACCACTTTTATAAATTCCAAATGATTAAAAAAAAAAAAAAAAAAAAAAAAAAAAAAGAAAGAATTTTTTTTTTTTGTTTTTTACTTTTCATAATAAAAAATAAGTCTCCAGACAGCAGTATTATAACATAAAAATAAAAAAACGAAGATTCAAATGCAAAAAGATTCTAGGGCTCCATGGAGCGAGGCATCGCAATAGATTTCATTAGCGAAATAAATTGTTACAAAAAAAAAAAAACAAGGATGCTTAATATTTGTTGAATTATTTTTTTTTTTCTTTTTTCAAAAGCAGCCAATCTCTGCAAACACGCTGTACCTTCAATCTTTTATGTCATATAGACTAGACAACCGTGCTGCAAACCAGGGTGACGCCAAAGAATGGTGACGCCTACGTATTGTGCAAAGTGTGTGGTGTGCATGTGCAGATAATAAAGGAGCCATGCATTTTTACGCGAGGGAGAAATATTTAAAAATTCACATTTTTATTAAAATTAGTTATTCTTCAAATTTCAATTAAATTTTATAGTATACTTCAAATGAATTACTTATAATCACTTAATTTAGATGTTATTATTCTTTAAAATGAATGGGATAGATTAATCAGTTTTAATTCTGAAATACAAAAATCTGATTTGAAACAAAAAAATACCTTGAGCATTTTGTAGCATTGTATCAAATTTTAGATGCCGTCAGAGAGGCTAGATTATCTTGATTGCTTACATTTTTATTGAAACCTCCCTCTTTCCCCCCACTCTTCCCACATTGTAATCACGTGGTATGCTATAACGGAAAAGAATGACGTTTTCTGTGCATGAGATGGGAAATAAATGCCTTTTAAATTCGTCTCTTTTGTTAAATAGACGATAGAAGAGAAAAATCATTGGTTTCCGCGGACAAGTAAGGGTGTGTGTGTGTGTGTATGGAGGGGGGGGGGGGGGACCGCTTACGTTAATTTCTTATGTCAATTTTTATAAAAAAAAAAAATAAATAAAAATAAATAAAAAGCCAGATTAAAAAACTTTTAACCTGGATAGAAAAATCTGGTCGCCAGATAGAAAAACCTAGTCGCCAGTGGCGACCGCATTTGTTAAGCCCTGGTTATACGTATAACTGATTAAAATTTCAAAGAGTTCGGGAGATGAGAACTATTTTTTTATTGTTATGTTAAAGCAGCCGAGGCAAAAACAAATGTAACCAAACAAAGTGAGAAGAAAACATTTCTTTTACAACTATTTTCAACAAACATTTCTTTTTACACGGGCTGTAAAACCGTTATATTTATAACAGATAGAAATTTCAAAAAGTTCGGGCAACAAGAACCTTTTTTTTTAACTATAAAAGACCTTATGTGAAAAAACAAGAAAATGTCTACTTACGAGTGCTTTTATCACTAAATATCAATATTTTTTATGCGAATTTTTCTTTTAAATAAATAATTTCATATAAAATCGGGTTAAAGATATAAAATCATACAAGCTTGAGGTTTGTTTTAATTTATTATCATAGGCACAGGCAACGCTGGGCAGGTCAGCTATTGGGAACTAAAAGGTACATTTTACCCAATATTGAAGTGCAGCTTACTCAATTTTAACATTTAGCTATTAGGTAATATCTATGTTCTCAGTTCAGAGCCTCTTCAAATATAGTTATTCTGAGCAGCTGGACAGCTACAAACTAGTTCTTATCTAAACCATTAAAAATCAGAAGTCTTTCCAATTAGATTTTCAGTGATCCAACAAAATGAAACCTTTATATCCCCAGAATATCTTGCATTTCTAATTTGTCACAGCAAATTAATATTTTGAGCAGGAGTACTTACTTGAACACATACGAGTTGCAATAATATTTTAACTGATTAGTGCAATACAGGAAATGAAACAAATGCCTTCTTTCAGTAATAAATTTATACTCGCATCATTTTGAAGCAATAGTTTCAATAACTGTATTATGAAACCCACAAATTTAAAAAACTACTTTGAAATCTCAATATTTTAAGAATTTTTTCAATTTTTTTTAGAATTGCACTCACTGTGGCACTGTTGCCTGCATGTTGAACAGCTCTGTTAATAAAGATATTTATATTGTACTTCACAATCATTTTTATAATTAGGGAAAAAAAACGGAATTTTAAATTTAGTATGAATAATAGTGGACTGTAAAATTTTACACAACTGAATGATTAAATTTATTGAAAAAATTTTACAAAATAATATAAGGAATATAATCCTAAAAACCACACCAAATTTAATAACATTAAATGAAATGGCTTTAGATGATAAATTTAATACTAATCTCTCTATATTTAAAAAAAAGTAACCACTGCCGCTGCCACTGTCAGTGAAAATTTTGTGTCTTGAAGTCTTTCTGGACTAATATCCAGAAAACTATTGCATAAAAAAATATGAATATTGGTAGTTTTATAAAGAAATGTTCGATAAACACGCTGAAGTAGACAGTTTTTAAATCTAAGAATTATTTTAAGAGATATTTAATATTAAAGTTGGTCAAAATATTTCTCTTAGAAAAGTTTTATAGGAACGAAAACTATGCATAGAAATTTAAAGAGAATTAATTAAATTATTAAGCGTTTTCAAAGCATTAAGTAGGGAAACTTAAGGCATTAAATCATAAATTTTAGCGACAGTTCTTTTCTTTCATAGAAAGAAGTCGACGAGATAATGGAGAAGTAACCAATTTTCTATAGCATCGTTATAAAATTCTCCAATGCAGCGACATTGTCAGGGTTCATACAGAGTTGGGAAGAAAAAATCCAAGGAGTACCGAAAAAATCCAAGGAGTCCAAAAAATGTTAAGGATTTGCAATTTTTTGTTGTTGTTGTTGTTTTTATGTGCTGTATCGTTATGTGGTATGCACACTCCAATTTTTAATGGCCAATTTGGAGACAAAAACAAATTTTACTCTATTAGAATCTAATTGTTAGTGCTGGAATTGCACAGTATTCACAAAATATTGCTTACTGATTTCGTAAGTTTAAATACAAAATAGACAATCAACTTTTTTATGCAGCGACCAATGGTCATATAAACAGAGATTAGTCAAACCTCAAACACTTATTATGTATAACACATACATGATACATCTTTAAAAAAAATTTTTAAGGTAAAAAAAAAAAAATCCTAAACGTAACATATAAGAAAAAATATAACAAGTTTTGAATTTGTACTTTTAGAACAGCTGTAATCGATTTCGTTGAAGGTGAAACTTTGACGAAATTCACGTGTTTTTTGCGACCTTCTGGGAGAAATTCGCGATCTTCTGGGAGAAATTAGTGTTTTTTTCGCGATCTTTTAATGGAATTCTCGTTTTATTTCGATCGTTTGACGAAACTGACGTTTTTCTCGTGATCTTTTGACGGAAACTGCGTGTTTTTAGCGATCTTTTGAGAAATTTTGCATGTTTTTCGCGATCTTCTGAGGAAATTCGCATGTTTTTTGCGATCTTTTGAGGAAATTCGTGTCTTTTTTCACGATTTTCTGGGGGAAATTCGCATCTTTTTTCGCGATCTTTTGGGAGAAATTAGTGTTTTTTTGCGATATTTTAATGGAATTCGTGTTTTATTTCGATCGTGTAATGAAACTGGTGTTTTTTCCCCGATCTTTTGATGGAAACTGCATGTTTTTCGCGATCCTTTGACGAAATTGGTGTGTTTTTTGCGATTATTTGAGGAAATTTGCGTGTTTTTGGCGATCTTTCGAGGAAATTCGCGTGTTTTTTGTAATCTTTCGAGGAAATTCACATTTTTCGCGATCTTTTGAGGAAATTCGTGTGTTTTTCGCTATATTCTGGAGGAAATTAGAGGTTTTTTTCCCCATGATCTTCTGGGGATAAATTCGTGTTTTTTGCCACAATCTTCTGGGAGACATTCACGTTTTTTCGCGATCTTTTAATGGAATTCGCATTTTATTTCGATCGTTTGACGAAACTGATGTTTTTTTCGCGATCTTTTGATGGAAACCACGTGTGTTTTGCGATCTTTTGAGGAAATTTGCGTATTTTTCGCGATCTTCTGGGGGGAAATTCCTGTTTTTGCACGATCTTTTGAGGGAATTCACATTTTAATTCTATAGTTTCACAAAATTGATGGTTTTTTTCGCGATCTTTTGATGGAAACCGCGTGTTTTTCCTGATCCTTTGACAAAATTCGCGTGTTTTTCACGATCCTTTAACGAAATTCACGTGTTTTTCGTGATTTTTTGAGGAAATTCGCGTGTTTTTCGCAATCTTTTTAGGAAATTCGTGTTTTTGGCGATCTTTTGAGGAAATCTGCATTTTTCTCGATCTTTTGAGGAAATCTGCATTTTTCTCGATCTTTTGAGGAAATCCGCATTTTTCTCAATCTGTTGGAGAAATTAGAGTTTTTTCACCATCCTTTGACAAAATTTATTAATTTTTTCCGCGATCGGTTGAAGAAATTTGACAGTATTTTTTGGGATATATTTGCAAAAAACGCGATTTTTGGCTAAATTCCAAACATTGATAAAATTTAAAGTAAAGTACAGTGTTGAAAAAGACTTTACGGACCTAATAATTGAAAAACGGACCTAGTGGGAGCCCTGCTATAAGATTATCCTAACCAATCAATGCTGTGCTTCAGATAAATGACATGTATAAACGATTTACCGTGCGTTTTACAATCCCGTTGGCAGCAATATCGCTTGAGTCCGAAGCCGCAATACAATTTAAGGAGTTTCTAAGGAGTGGTTTGCCTATCTAAGTAGTTCTAAGTACTACTTGGGAATGTTTTCATTTCTAAGGAGTTTCCAAGGAGTCTAAGGAGTCTGTGAGAACCCTGCATTGTTTACTTAACCATTTTACACAAGTTGATTTTTAAATGTTGATTCGACCTTAAAATCCCTCAGTCAAAGGAAAATGAATAGAAACCCAGTTACAGCAGATCGCCACTGGTCATTTAATTATAATACAATCTTCCATAATCGTTTTAGAGTTGATCAAATCAGTGTTTTTAAAGTTTGCGGTGTCAAAACAGGGGTTGGCGAGCGTAGCTTGTGGGGGGCAGAGCCTCCTAGTTTGTTAAAAAAATAAAAGGAGCCTATAAAAACCTATCTGAACGATTTTTAAAGTTTCGAACATAATTTCACTTAAAAAATACAACAATCATGCCTAATTTCTCAAAGACAAGCATCTAGACTTACAATAACAAATAGTAATTCATTTTGGTAGCTTTTAAGAAAAATTCAGATACTTCCTACCATTATTAATATTGCATACTTACTGTTTCAATAGTTCACTTTTTTGCAACTGTGCATTAACTATGTCTAGTTTCTTACTGGTTTGAACAACATCTTGTTGATATTTGTTTTGTATTTCTCTCAAATCTTTATCAAGATCATGAATTGCTAAAAGAAAAATAAAGTGATAGTTAATAATTAGTAATGCTAATTATATAGGTGCAAAATTAAAAAGTATAGCAATATAGTGCAAAATGACTATCTTCCTTCATAACACAATAAACCTAAATAATATAATTTTGATCCTGTTATACACTTGCATTTATTTATATTTTTCTTTTTCAGTAACTGAATATACAGTTTAATAGTTATGAATGAAAATAAGACTATGCTTTATAGAAGAAAATAGTCTATGCTGTCAAACCTAAAATTGATCTTTTCAAAATGTTCTAATAACAGAACTATTAAAGCACCTTTAACATATTGTTATGAATTTTGTACATATTCCAATTTCTTATAGTGAAATTGCAGCATTATTTAATGTATTTCCTATCGAAAATTATGTAACTCAATGCAAAAGGCCTCGGGTGCTTTGCAAGAAAAGCAACCTTACAGCATCGTCTTTACAATGGAGGTCTATGGGAAAATCGCCAAGGAATGGGTTTATCGCCAAGTTGGCGACTTTTTGTGCAATGTAATAATTAAGCACAATTAAATAATTACCCTCAAGGAGGCGTGCAGTCAAGTGCTCAAAAACAAATCACTAACTTTGACTGTTGGTATATGCTTCAGCTGAATACGGCTCTGCACTTTTATAAGGAACACAAATTTAATTTTTACGAAAACTGTTATTCTAAAATAGCGGTATTATCTATATAAAACAGCGATTAAACGTTACTGGTGAAATTAAAAATGTTAAATGTAATTATTTTTGTTGAAATCAGAACAGTAGACTTTGATTCATTAATAAGGAGGGTCAATGAATGAAAAAGCCGCCGCCAGGCGGTGCGCTAACAAATAAAATAAATGTGGTATTTAATAAAAAGTTGTTTACCCCCACCCCTCCCTGCAAATTTAACAAATAATCTGTTAAATAAAGTTTTCTGTATTAATAATCTCTATCATTCTAATATAGGTCATGTAAGAAAACCCTTAAACCCAGCTAATTATCATTCATGAAGTCGATAAAATCCTTTAAAATTAAGTTTTTAGCATTTGGCAACGGTTAATAATTAAGTTGATTGTCTACATGTCATATAATCTCTGATCCATCGGTTTTAAACACTCGACTCGCAATTGCTATGATCTCTACCATGATTTATTTAATGACTTCTGCGGAGATTTTATACAACCAACCAACCAACCGAAGATAAAAAAGCGTATTTTGGATGAGATCTCTTTATGGATGGATTTTATTAATATTTAATCTTATCAAAATCTATTAAACATTTTCAAATTTTTTGCCTTCAATCGTTTATGGCCCACCTACCAGCAACCCACACGCCAAATTTCGTAGCCCTGCGTCCTGTGGTTTTCGAGTTTTTGAGGTTACATAGATACGCTCACGGATTTTAATAGTATAGATTTTTAAGTCACAGGGTATGCAAAAATTATTTTTTCTTTTCTTTTTAAAAAAAATCAGATTAGAATTAAATTGATTTTTTTTTAATTTGAATCTGATTTTTTTTTAAATTAAAATTGATAATATCCATCTTATTGCTGTCCCTCCCAGAAAATTGGTTGACTTAGTTTCATGTAAATTAGATCCTATCCCCCCTGATCAATTCGCAGGTGTTTATGAAATCCCCATTAGCTTAAATAATAATATTATTTTTTACATTGGTATGACTAAAAGAAAGTTTTTGGAAAGGTTAAAAGAGCATAAAAACAACATAAAATTTGGAAAGTTATCCACTGCACTCTCCTGGTTTTACGCTAAAAATAATGATACTGTAATTAATTTCGATAAAGCAAGAATTATCCATAGGTTCAATAACCCATTTAAAGCCGCCATTAGGGAATCATTGGAAATTAAAATTAGAAAAGATTGTATTTGTAATGATAACTTTTCTTTCAACATACCTAGTTTATGGGATACATTTTTAACCCCTTGTTAATTCATTGTTTTGTTTTTCGCTCTTTGGCAACATAGAGCGCCCGCTTATTTTATTTAAATTTTTCCATACTGTTGATTTCAATTTTCTCGTGTCGAAAATTAAAAGATCAGTAGTCGTTTGTGTTGTTCCTCTTCCCCGATGATAGCTTTAAGTTTAAAGCCGAAACATGTAGGATTTTAGCTCTTTTATGAGTTTAAAACAATTTTTACACTGATTTTAGCAACTAATAAGCACAATTTGTGCAACTTGTGTTTTTAAAATACTAGTTAACAGTGTAGTGTCCAAATGGATTCAATTGTAAAATTGATTATTTTGGAAATTTTTTGTTTTTTTACACATTAAACATATGAATTTACAAAAAACGCTTGATGATTTTTTAAATTCAAAATGCAAGTACCATATGAAAACTAATAAATATATTTATTTTTAAATTGCATGAAAATATCCTATATATAAAAAAAAGTTTTGGCTTAAAAATGGACCAATGAAAATCTGCGTAGATATTCCGGGTTAGTCTCATCGCTTTTTTATTAGGGACTTTTTTGAGGAGCGATTACTTTTTTCCTAGCCATCCTACGGATTCGAAAATTATACCACCAGACGCGAAATATAACAAGCTTTCAGAAATTCAAAAAATTATCATGGTTGGACAATAAAAACTCAAAAAATCCTTAAAAATCGAGTAAAAAATCTTTTATTGAAAAATTCATTTTTTATATTGTTGCCAAAAAAGCGCAAATGATTATATTTTATCTCAAATAAAAAATGTATTTGCGCAAGACTATTAAAAACAATAATGAAAGTTTAAAATAATAATTAAATGATCACGTGTTGAAAGCAGGAAACAAAGAAAATTACGTCATAAAAATTGTGTTTACACATGAATCCTTCTAATACCTCGAAACGTATCTGATTGGTCAGAGCTTTCTGACTTTTCTTAGGAGGAATTAACATGAAAGTAGAGAATTTAGATAGGATGGATGCTATTAGAGGGGTTACCAAGAGGTAGAGACCCGAGTATGTCGCCAATTTTAGCGCCAACTTGGCGATATATCGCCAAATTTGGCGGCCAAAATCAGCTGCCAAAAGTGGCGCCAACTTGACGCTAAATATTCCAATATTTCGCCAAATTTCCATAGACTCCTATTGAAATCCAATAGCGTTTACTCACTTACAAAAAATCACCAAATTAAGATATTGCAATGCAACAAAAATTAATATTAGCTTATGAATAGAGCTTAATTGAACTATTTACATTATTTTTAAGCACAAACACTAGCTATTTACAATATTCGTAACACTATATATACAATTGGTTCTTGTTAGTTATCCTGTCGACCAAATTACTGTCGCCAAATTCATATATATTAAACGAGCAAGAGATTTTCCTGATTATGAATGATATCGTAAACGACATGGAAGATTTTCACGAAAATTGTCCCCTGTACTAAATCGAGCACGAATAAAAGATCTAGCTAGGTTCCGAATACAAGAAAATTCGTTTTTACAGGGTAAAACAAACTCAGCCCTGAAAATGTTTTTTGTTATAAATGGAAAAATACTCAAACGATTTACACGAAACGTGTTGCCTATACTAATTCGAGGACGAGAAATCAATCTAGCTAGGTTTCGAATTCGGGAAAGGTCATTTTGATCTATTAAAAGGAACTCAGCACTAAGAATGCTGCTATATATCGAAAACGGCACTAACGATTTTCACAAAAATTAATGACTACACTAATTCGAACACAAGAAATCGATCTAGCTAGGTCACTAATTCGAGAAAACTCGTTTTCAGTATTTAAAACTCGACGTGGTATAAAAAACAAGTCTTGAAACAAAATCGAAAAAGTACAGAAAGTTCTTTGTCCAGATCGACTTTAGCTATCCAGTGCCAAAAAAAGTTTGTGCTTTTCGAACCAAAATGTACCAAAAAAAGAAATAAAGGAAAAAAACATTCATAAATATTGAAATGCAAACGAGATATTAAAACAAATATATCCCACAGGACTAAAGTAAGCCAGCGAGTATTTTTGTGTGAGTGTAGTATCCTCTTTAACTAACAATTGTGTTTTTAAACGGCCTCGACAAAATTTTAAAAGCGGTAAAAGAATTGAAAAAATTTAGTGATGCATAGTTACATAGATTAGATCAGTTTCTACTGACGTCACAAACATTCACCTGTCGAGAGGGATAATTATGAAAAATATTGTAAATACATAAATATCCAATATTATTTTTTTTCTGTTTTCCTTAATACATTTTAAAATTTATTTTAATAAAATATTGATAGTTGACACTTGAGTGAATGCAGCTTTTCCGATTTTTTTTTTAAATTATTCCAATGCCAACATTCACCCATTTGTTTATTTGGCGTTAGAGTCTGGGTCTGGCGATTACTTTGGCGATAGTTTATTTTATGGAAAATGGTTGATGGGATAATGCGGAAATACCAAAAATAGTTTTTTAAAAACACTCTTTTATAAACAACCAATGGTCATCTTGAAAATACCGCGGAATTTTTTTAACCACAATTCATATTTTTTACGTAAAATATCTATTACAATGCATTAATTTGGCCTGGGCAAAGACCTCTATTATGAAAAATTCACCTCTTTTTTATACGTTTGCCAGGAAGCTCAAAATAATGAATTTATTTGAAATATATACTTTTTGCTCTGTTTATTTGTCAACAAAAGAAAATCAGAAAGAAAAATGAAACATTATTTAAATTATCTCTTTACTCTTTTAAATTTATTTGGCATCGTGTAATCGTAAATTTATTGATATTTAATTATTAATTGATGAAAGCGTATTCTGTATGTTACGTTTTTTTTTAACAATTCATTTTTTACTTTTAACTCTTTAAAATATTGACTTTTGCCATTTCACAGCGCTTTGGCCTATTTTGGCGAGCATTTTACTGTCACATAATTAAATCCGTTGTTTTTCAACTCCCATACAATTGCACGAGTTACAGAGATATTTGGCGATTTATCACCTGTGACCGCCTAATTGAAAAAGAACAATCAATTTCAAGTGAATGTATCATATATATTATTTCTCCTGTCAACATCCCTTTTTTTCTGAAAATACGAAACGCAGAACGACGAATGAGATAGCATATGAAAGGATTTTGAAAACGCTTCTGACATAGCTTACTTAACATTTCGTTAAAACATGTTTTCGATTAAAAATTGCTGATAATTAAAAATTAAATCGGCATTGTTTTCCTAAATGAAATGAAAGGTTTTCCTCAAAACATTGTTGCCAAAAAAATAAAATACCACATTATATGATGCTCAGCAATTATTATAAAAAACACTGCACGGGTTTATTTTATATTTATGATTAAAAAGCGAAATTTAAATTGAAATGTTTAGATTTATATTTCTATGTCCCATGTTTTTCCTGAAGCGGATGACGTCATCCTCTAATGCAGTTAAAATACGATTGTTAATTTTTTTTTTCTCGCGCGTGCCTTTAGCAATCTTGGATCAGTTTTTACTCTAACTTTGATGGAATAAATTAGATGATATTCTGGATTGACTAACAACTAAATGTTGTTTACAGATATTTTTATCCTTGCTTTTTCTTTAGAAGTTTAAACCTGCATCTAATAACTATTACATATTGATAAAAAATGGTACTTCTCTTTTATCCCGTCGACCACTTTTCATAACAAAAAACTATTGCCAAATAAACGGGAGAACGTTGCCATTGGAATATCAAAATAAATAAATAAAATATAAGAATTTAAGGACACAATTGTTATTTTAATTAATGAAATAACTAATAAACCAGTAAAACATAATGAAAAATACACGCAAATGTCGAATTAAAAACCACTTGATGATTTAACAAACACGTATAATGCTTCTGACATCAAGTAAATGAGACTGCATTTTTGGCGTTTAATCTTACAATTTGGCGATAGTTTTTTGTTATGAGAAGTGGTCGACAGCATAATAGAGAAGTACCTAAAAAATATTAGATTTCAGTGTGAAATCCTCGCACGGGCCCTCTGGTTAATTTATAATTAAGTTGTAAAAATATTAAAATGTTGTATTGTCATCGGCAAAACACTTTTCAACATAACTTATATAATTCTTGCATATCAGGAATTGTGTTAAAAATCGATTGGAAAATTCCATGAATAAAAAAAAAAGTAATTAAAATAAGCTAGAAAAAAAATTAAATAAAATAAAATAAAAATATACCTGTTGCAAAAAATTACCGAGCGAGGATTGGTCTACTAGGTACTTGTAAGATTAAATGCCAATAGTGGTTGATCAAAAATGTCACATTCACTTGACAACACGTGTTTACGTCATCAAGTTATTTTTCGATGTTTTATTTATATTTTTATTAATGTTATACTAATTTATTTGTTTTTTCGTTATTTAAAATAAAAATTATGTCAATTTGTATAATTTGGTGAGTGAGCAGGAAAAAAAGAAAATTACGTCATAAAAATCGGGTTTACACATGAATATTAAAAATAAAGATTAATTAAATGAAAAAGCATTATAACCAGTTAAATGAAAAAGCATTATAACCTGATTACAGAAGAAAGTCGCCGTTCGTGATATCACCATCATCTTTTTAAAACAGGATACATTACCAGGTTTTAAGAGGCTGTGAAATCAGAACGGGGGTTGGTGAGCGTAGCGAGCAGGGGGCAGAGCCCCCTAGTTTGGAGAAAAGAAAGTTTTTTTTTTTTTTCTTTTTGCAATAGATAGTATTTTGTTAGCATATAAGATATGTCCTATTTGTTAAAAATAATTTCTTTAAATATGTAAATGTAAAATATATGAGATCTAAAATCTTTTGAAATAAAATTTTTCATAAAAATATGTATATACACATTGGTTAATACAATTTATTTACTATATTACATAAATGTTCAAGTTTTTTTCTCAAAAGATTTAAGTTAAAAAATATAACAATTAATAGCATTTTAGAGTCACCTCCATTTCCATTTCTAATTTTATAAGTACTTAATATTGAAAGTCAATGAGAAAAATTAATTTTGAACTGCTTTGGTGACTTTTAGTAAGTAGAAATATTGAAATGAAAAATAGACGAATACTTTAGAAGATATGAAAAATTTATTATCATTTTTTTCAAAAGGCTAAAGGGCTTGTAATTCAAGGCTTTCGATAAAAAAAAAATTTCCTGCTTTTTCATTCCCCAGTTTGTTTCTAAGTTTCGAATGTACTAAACCATAAGTAGAAAATAGTATTTTCTACAGAGTTGCTTTACTGCTTTTTCATCTGACGTTTCACAAATACTTGAATTGAACTGGGCTCTCCTCCATTTCGAAGGGGATATTTGGGATACAATATTTTGCTCAAAAAGAAAATCATAAAAGGATATGCTTTAGCTAGAAATCTCATGATTAAAGCTTAAAACTACTAAAAAATTTATTCTTAGCAAAATCATTTTTTTTTTTTTTTTTTTTTTTTTTATCTCAGTCAAATCGCATCTTTTTTCATTCATCATGCATACTCTTGACATTAGCTGCAATATCTGTGACAAGGTTACCAATGAAACAGTTACATTCAGCTTTCCACTTTAATATTACAGTCAAACTCATTTATAACGAGCGTGAAGGGACCATGATATTTGCTCGTTATAACCGGGTGCTCGTAAAAAATTATAAAAATTCATGCGTACTTGCTTTATTATACATACTTTATTTTTTATTTCTGTACAGTACAAAAGAAGTTGGTTAATTTACTTTCAACTGTCTCATTGTCTCTTTTTTGTGTTATTGTTTGTCGGAGAAGACTCATGGCACGTAAAACATCGTCATTTGCACCCCTGGCTTCGAAAAACGTTTGAAGTATTTTGTGCACTCGAAAGCTGTTGAGTATGTTGGGGGTGGTTCAGATTGAAATTCTTCACATTCTTCACATCATTCGTCGTTATCATTGTCACTTTCATAATTTTTTTCATCTTCTTTAGCTTGAATTTTAGCTACAATATCCTCGGGAGTAGGTACTTCGGAAGTAATAACGTTGACGTCAACGGATGCATAATTTTCAAATTCTTCTCTACTCATTTCCAAATTTTTCAAGTTGTCTACTTCTTTTTCTTCCTCAGAGATTTGCACCTCTTGAGAAATATCCAATCCAGCCTTACGGAAGCAATTGGTAATGCATCTTGAAGCAACGTTTGCCCATGTATCGTTCATTAAACGTATCGCTTCCAGTATGTTTACATTAGCATTTGAGGTTGTTCCTATTATATAAAAATAGCCTGACTGATGAAAAATTGTCAATCACAGAAATAGAGAGATAAATTGTTTTAACAAACAATTAAAATTAATTCTTGTTTTTTAGAGCGTAACAGTATTTTGTAGACACCCTGTACTTTAATATGAACCATAATCATTTATGAAATTTTAAAAGCAATGAAATATTAATAACCGTGAAGAATATGGAGATAAAAAAATTCTTTCAAAGATCATTTTATATAATCTGAAAACGTCTAAGAAATTAAAAAAGCATTTGTTGAAAATTTCCAACTGTATCCTTCTGTGTCACAGAAAATCAGAAGCCAGCTTGAATTATTGTTCGATACCTTGGATGAGGCTTTAAAAAATAATTTCAACACCAAATAAAAAATACAATGTCTAAAGCAGACTTTGTAAGACAGAAATATCGTTTAATGTGGAAAGATTTTCAAGTTCTACCGAATCCATAAAAATATAGTAGACTATCTAAGACTGAATACTGTCTATGACAGAAAATTTTCAAGGCCCAAAATTATTCTACCTTAAACAGAATTTACTCTACATAACTTTTTACAGCTATAATTTTTAAAAGTGACATGTCTTGTGACAAACTGCTAATATAAAAATGCCATTCAAGAATATTTGTAAATTTTAACACTTACTTTGAGCTTGTTGCTTTAGTTCAGCTTTCAAAGCATTTTCTTTTTCTTTTAATCTTTGTTCCAAGGCCTTTTTAACTGCTTCAGAATTATGCCTTTGGCACTCAAGTTCTTGAGACAATTGTTTCACTTTTAACTGAAGATTACGCACCTATATTAAAATATAACGTTATACTTAAAAATATGAAAAATAAATATAAAAGTAAAAACAGTTTTTTTAAAAAAAAACATACTTTTATAAGCATTCAATGCTTTTCTAAAAATCATGACTAATTATATGACAGCAATTCATATCAATCGAAACAGGTATAAAGAAAAAAAATACTTTACTATTACTGCAAATGCTACATTATTAAAAAAACAAATATTTATTATTTGGTCTCGCAACAGATTTTCTTTTTTAAATTTTTGCTCAGTTTCTTTTTAACATATTCTCTGATAACAATACAACATTTCTAGTATTTTGGTTGGTTGATTGATTGATTGATTTATGACGACCGATTATCTACTCGATTTTTAGTATTTTGATACAAATATTTTTTGCATCTTAAAGTAGGATTTTAAACTAGGCCTTAAAACCAATAAAGCTGTCCTCAAAACTCATACAGTTGGAGGCCAGGACAAGAGTAGTGTCTGTACAATTCAAAACAAATCCAGACGCTTTAAAGAAGGGACCTCAGCATTGAAATCAAACCCAGAAGTGACAGGCCAACAGTTGTGAATTTTGACCCGTTAAGAGGAAAAAATTTTCCATTCCCCAGTATTAATTTTGATGCTAAAAATTAACATAACTAAACATTCAAACATTAATAATTGTTGATTGTGTAGTTTTGTTAATTATTAACATCAAAATTGATTAGTGGAGAATGGATTCTCTTTTTTCCCTCTTCAGCTTGTCAAAATTCATCTGTCACTTATGGGTTTGATTTCAAGGCTGATGTCCCCTTCCTTAAAACGTTTGGATGTGTTTTGAACTGTCCGGACACTACTCTTGCCCTGGCCTTCGGTCAACTGCACAAGTTTTGAGGACAGCTTTATTGATTTTAAGGCCTGGCTTAAAATCATGCTTTAAGATGCATAAGATCTCAACATTTGTATCACTCATTTTGTGACCTAAAAACAGGGTTGGAAAAAAACGTTTTAAAAAAAAAAAAAAAAACTAGGTTTTTTTGGTTTAAACCAGGTTTTTTAAAATAATTATATAAATAGCATTTTTAAGAAAAAAAGTATAGATTTTAGTAGTAAGTCATGATGATTTTTTATAATTAATAGTTAATAAATGTTAAACATTCAGATTAGTACATATTTTATTTTTAATAATTAATTAATAAATACAAAAATTTATAATTAAATTACCTCATACGTATAGATTTCTATAGGGAAAGTTTTATTGTTTGAAAAACTTAGTTATTATTTTATTACTATACTTATATAAAACTTTTGGAAAATAATTAAAGAAATTATTATGAGTATTGATACAAAACATAATGAGAGGCAAAGAAAAAAAAAAACAGTTTACTAAACCAACAAAAAATAAGCTAAAATAGAAAGTATTTTCATAAGCATAATTTGTGTTCATAACCAAAAAATTATTTACAGTATCAATAATATCAACATCAACAAATGATAAAAAGTCTCTTAATACATATATTTACTTTAAAAATCAAAAAATCATTTTTTTTCTAACTAAAAGGAAAAATACATATGTATTGACTTACCTGATTTATCTGTGAGTGTAACACTTATAAAAATTGAGACAGACTTAAAAAACTCATTTATAATTTTAAAAATACTAACTTTATTTTTCTTGGTTAAACATATTTAGGAAAACAATTTCTTTATAAAAGCAACTCCATGCATTTTAATTAAAAGATTTAAATAAAAAGACAAGTTTTGAAGCCTTTTCCAATCCCAACTTATTTCATATTTTTGATTGAATTAATCCAAATGTTGAAAATATTCTTTCAACACTTGCTGGGGATGCTTTTGCTGTTATAAGTTGTTCAATTTCAGTAAAGACTTTGCTGTTAAATTTATTTACTTGAATTTGCTGACTCTTTCACCATTCATATGGGGTGACTTCTCTTACTATATTCTGCTCAAAAAAAAGTTCTTCAAAAGGTGCAGATTTGGTGTTAAATTTTACAAATCAGTGCAAGTATAGAGTTAGATGGAAAAAGTTTTGTTTTGCAAAATTTAATGCATCTTTTTTTTTTTCTTGCTCAGATAGTTCACTTTGATTGTACCGTGGATCAAGCATATATGCCAAAAAGTGTGTGGGTGTTAGAGCCATTTTATACCTGGTTTCAAAAAGCTGCGAGACTTCTTTATTTACCTTTTTCTCTTTTAATATTTTTTTATTATTTAAGATCTTTCCAAATATAAACTGCATCAGCAATAGAACAATTATTACTTTGGACATTATTCAAGGCAGTTGAAATAGGCTTTAACAGTTCAAACATATCTTCAACATTTCTTTTTAGATTAGACACGAGTTTTTGAATGTTTTTATCAATAACATTCCTATTTTCTTCACAAATTTTAAATAAAGTGGGCCAATTTTTAAGGTAAACGTCTAAAGCATCTGAAAAAGAATTGCATCTAGTATTAGAAAGAAGAACTAATTTGACAGCATTTTCATGCGATCTGTAACATGCATTTTGCAAATTGATTATTGCGAAAAAACTTGCGAAATGGTGTCTCCTTGTCTTACTCCTCTTCTAAGCTTGATCTTCGCTTTTCCTTTGTCGTAACTCCAAACGGATCGTGGCTGTAGCTTTCTTGTAAATCTTCTTTATGATATTGATGTAAGGTTTGTCTATATCAATCTCCTCCAGAGAATCAACTACTGCAGATGTCTAGATCGAATCAAATGCTTTTCCATAATCAATAAAAGGCAAGGCAGAGAGGTAAATTATATTTATGTTTTTCTATAAGTTACTGTTTGAATATGTTGAATTCTGTTTGAATATACTGAACCCTTACTGTTTGAATATGATCCATTGTGCTAAATCCTCTTCGTAATCCTGCTTGTTCACTAGGTTGAGCTGAGTCCAGAGCTCATTCAAGTCTTGTCCTTAAAACTTAGGAGAAAATTTTATAAGTCACTGACAATAAGTTGATTGGACAGTAGTTTTTAACCCATTAAGGACTAGTGTCACCATATGGTAACAGAATAGCTGCCAATCATTTTGCTGTTTAAGTACCAGTACTTTTTAAGAGAAATATTCATTTTATTGGATGACAGATATTTCGCAATAAAAAGGAACCAAAGTTGCTATTCTAAAAAATTGGTACGAAATGCAATTTTTGCATTTTAAAGAGAAAAATAATTCCGTCATTAATGGGTTAATGTTTTCTTTCTCCCCTTTCTTGTAAAGTAGCACCATCACAGCATTATTCCAATCTTCTGGTACATCTGATTTCTCGATACATTTAGTAAACAGTAAGGCTAACATTTTGCAAATTTTTTTCCTGCTTCTTTGATAAGGTCAATTGTAATTCCATCTTCGCCAGGGCATTTACCTTTTTTCAAGCATCTAATGGCTTGTACAACATCATCTGTCATCACTGGGATTACCTCTTCAGTTTTTGTTATGTTTACTCGTGGATCATGTAGGTTGATTTCCCTTTGATCATCACAGTTATATAGATCATTATAGAATTTTTCGACAATAGGTACCATTTCATTATTAATTTTGGTGATTGTTCCATCTGCTCTCTTCGGTGCAAAAATAAATTTTCTTCCAACACACAGTTTGCGCTTAGCTGATTTTAAACTTTTGTTATCTTCTAGAACTTTCTTGACAAGATCACAGTTAAATTTTCTGATATCTTCTGTAACACATTTTCTTACCGTTTTACATAATTCTGCATATTCAACTTTTGATTTAGAATAGTTTTTCTTCATTTTAAATTATCTGTGTTTCTTCATCAATCTTCTTGTTTCTTCTGTTATTTTCTTTATCTGCTTTACTGGTGCTTCACCAGCTATCATCCTTGCAATTTCTTGTAGAGTATTTGTTATTTTCTTGTTCACTACTGTAACATCTTGTTCTTCTTCTAAGATTGATTGAAGTACTTGGAAATGATTTTTAAGTTCTAAATTAAATTCTTCTTTATGTTTCTGGAGATTTATAATATCGACTGATTTCTTTGAGTGTTGTAAAAGCTTCAATCTTTCCACTTTAGTGTTTAAAAGCAGTTTGCATCTAATCAACCTGTGATCGCTTGCCATATTGAAGTTATCGAGAACGCTGCAATCCTGAACAAGATGCTTTTTGTTTGTCAAGATGATGTCGATTTCACTTGTCGAGCCATTTGCACTATGCCATGTCCATTTTCTTTGTACAGGGTTCATACTCTATTTGAATAACAAAATTCCCTGACTTTTCCAGGTTTTTTCCAGACCATTTTCCTACAATTCCACGTCCTCAATTCACGTCAATTTTAGAAATACGATTAGCAATTCTAGATCTAAATGATAAATATATCTCTGAAAATAAAAGTAATCTGTAAAATTGAAACTAAAAATCTATTTTTTGATATTTAAAATATAAAAAAGGAAAAACAATTAAAAATATACAATTGGGGTGGATTCAAAGTAACATTTCATTGATATAATTAGATTTCACATATCAACCATTCAAATATTTTTTAACATTTCTACTACCATTTCCTTTGTTTGTGTTATTTCAGAAGCAGTTTCTTATGTAACTTTCAATTTTTGGTCTTTTAACAATTTAATTTTAGCTACAGCTTTTCTTTTTTGCTTGCTTTATAATTTTCTTTCTTTTTCTTTTTTAAATATTCATGATATCTCATCCTAGCCACCTTAACATAACTCAATATTTCTTTCGCAGAAGTATCACCTATTTAGCAACAAATTTGTATGACTAAAACATAATTATGTTAAAAATATGAATGTAGCAAAATACTACTTGCTAGTAAAAAATCTGAATTTTTTGCAGACTGAATTCGGAACTCGGAAAAATCTTGACACATGATAAAACATTTTTTTTTAATCCCTGACTTTTCCAGGTTTTAGGGAAAAAATACAATTTTCCCTGATTTTTCCATGACTTTTTGAGCATTTGTCATTTTCCTGACAATTCCCTGTTTTCCATATTTTCCAGTTGCGTAGGAACCCTGTTTGTGGCTTTTTCTTGAAAAATGAATTCATGATTATACATCTGTTCACATTCTGCAATCTCAATCTGTTTCCTCTTTCATTACACACCACATATCCATGATTTACTACTGAGAACTCACCTTTCTTTTTTTCCCCAATTCTAGCATTCCAGTCTCCCATTATTAATTTTATGTACCATTTTCCCTTTTGATGCATTGAAGCTACTCCTTCATAGAAATCCTCAATTTCTTCATCAGTATAGCTAATTGTTGGTGCATAAACTTGGGTAATTTGCAGCTTGTATCTTCTTGACACTTGTATAACTAACCTTGCAATTCTAACTAATGCACTATCATATTCTACTTATGTGATTCTTCTACCTTTTTATGAATCAGAAATCCTACACCGCTTGTTTTTCCATCTTCTGTACCTCTGTAGTACAATACATGTCCACTGGATATATTTTTTTTTTTTTTTTACTTATTCAAATAGCATTCTAAAAGATTACTTTTAAAATTCTTAACAGTTATTTTATAACTAAAATACTGTCATCTACACTCCAAAAGAGAGAAAAAGAAAGAAAAGCAGCTTAAAACACTATGCCTACTAATGAATGATTTTTTTTAATAACTTTATGTAACCCAAAACATGTTTATTATTTTTTCGAAATTTTAAGTATAAAGAAATTATAAATATTCTTCAATGGCAAAAAGTGCTAAAGAAGCAAAAACACTGAAATGCTACTTTAAGTACCTTTTCATCACTGTCATCAAAAGCAGAAGACTCAGAATGATGTTTCATTGCTTTTCCAGGCTTAGATGGTGTTGTTCCAAAACTATCCCAAAAGCTAAAGGAATTATTTGCTGATCTTTCTACTAGAAAACAAAACCAAAATAAACTATTCTAATTTATGAAATTAAATTTTTCAAAACAGAAAAGAAATTGAGAAATACATATAATTAAAAAACAATTACAAAACTACTGGTATGCAATTTAAACTTTTGACACAGCTTTAAATATAGCATTAAAGATAAACCACTCACAATGGCAGAAATGATTTCCAATTAAGCAGGAAGACTTGGCAAAAATGAAAATTTTATCAAATTAAGATTCAATAGTTTGTACAAATCTATCATTAACAGGTTTGTTTTAAAAACTAACAAACTATTTTAGCAAAAATTATAAATTACTCAAGGTTATTACAATAACATTGTCAATGTACATTTCAACTTTTTTTTTTTTTAATTACAATAATTATTACACTATTATTGTGACAATACTAAAAACTGTAATATTGCCTTTTAACACTATTTACAGTTCTGAACTCAATAAATATAGATTTTACAAAAAGATTTATATGAGAATAAAATTAAAAAATATTTTCTAAGCAAACATTACAATAAGCAAAATATTGATAAATTTTGTATTTGATAAGGACGGGGATTTTTACAAAACAACAAATTTAGCAATTTTAAATACATGAGAAATTAAGTGACAATCAAAGCTGTTGTTATACAGAAAAAAAAAAATTAATAGTGTAATGCATATTTTGTCATATATGCCAGAAGCAAGAAAAAAGCATAATATGACCAGTCGATTTTTTTTTCCTTTAAAGATAAGGTACAAAAAATGCTTCTATTTATTTCCAAAATGTTCTAGTTTATGCACATATTTCAATTTTCTTAATAAGGTTGATGAAGAGATTTACATTTATTGTAATAAACACATCTATAAAGTTATCTAAAAAATTAAGACAGTTCTGGTGACACAAAAAAGAACAATATATTTGAATTGCAATGTAACAAGGAGTTACTGAATAAAGATCATATAACAGGAAAATCCCTTTGAAAAAGAATATGAAAAATCTCTTGGCAAATTCTGCATTAATTTTTGAGATGTATAAGAGCTACAGTTAAAAAGAAAATATATTTGACAAAACTTTTTTTCTTGTAATGAGTTAAAGAATTATATCTAATTATTTATACCAATGATAATAAAATATTGGCAATAACTTTTTTTAAACGTAGATTTTTTTTTAAAGTTACTCTTTCTATAAATAAAACAATATTCTTTTTCCAGGTATCAGGAATAAGAAAAAGTTTTATTAGCTTTGGTGTACATGATTAAACTTCCATAAATTAAACATCTCCATCTGTAACTCGAATTCTCAATATATGAAAATTTTGTATTCCAATACAAAAAAAAAAATACATTTTAAATATTTCAAAATTCTGTATATATATATATATCTTTTTAGGGGTTGTGCATATGTAACGTTACCACTTTAGAGAGGAGGGGGATGATAAGAAATTTCTAGAGGAAGGGGGGGAATTTGTCTCTTGATATTGTAATCCATTTAGATACAATCAAAATTTATTTTTTGTAACTTTTTTCTTTAAACCAAAGTAGTCAGTAGTCTATTTTTGTGAAAATACAAACATTTTATTAAAACTATTAAATGATTATAAAATTATTTCATTGAAAAATATTGAATACCCCAACGTTTGGCATTCCTATTCTTCTGCCATATGCGCATATAAAATCCACTGTTGGATAAACCAAGTGTGAACTAACTATGTTTGAAATTATACTTGTTGTGTTTGCTAATAAAAAGAAAAAAAAGAACGTTGTCCATTTGTTTTGTTTCCCCATGCAAGGGGCAAGTGCAAAAAGACAATATTACTGTTCAATGCACTATGTAACAAAAGCTATTATTAAATATTTTTAAGTAGTAACGATCTATTTTAAGCATTTGATATAAAGTTATTTCATATATAATAGTGATATTTTATTGACTTCTGTTTATTTGAAATAGGTATGTGAATAATAAATGTATAAGCATATCTGTATATCAATTCAAACATATAAAAAAGAAAGAAAAATTTACACAAATAAAAGGAATTTTTAGACACAGACTTGTGAGTAAACCTGTAGACAATTTTAAGTGACTGGTAAAAAAATATGTACCTATCAGTAATGATGGCTGATAAAATTTTTCACTTTTAAGAGGGTTGGTATGAAGGGAAAAAACCCATAAGTGCAGGATAAAATTATATTTCATCATTATTAAAAATACCAATTACAAAAGGCTTGGGATTGATAAAGCTTTAAATGTGGCCACTCTGTCTATGTGATACTACTGTAAAGGTAAAATAATATAGTTATTGGCACTGCAGAAATATAATTTACTTAATGATATTACAAAAATTTGATTTTATATAAATATATAAAGAGTTATAAAATACATATATAAAACTATAATATAATGAACTTTATTTTGTAAGCAAAAAAGTTTTTTTTTTTTTTCCAAGTAATAACAGTGAATTGTGTACCAATTTTATTTTACTGTTTTATAAATCCTTATACCTTTAACATTAACATCTATAAAAATCTAAAAGATACTTTTGTTTGATTATGTTCCGTGTGTTATAAAACAAATAAAATGTGAAAAAAAAAAGACAATAACCAAAATATTTCTAATTTAGCTTTTAAATAAGAGCAAGTTGAAGTACCAATATTATTTTAATGCTTTATCAATCCTTGATATAACTTTAATAAAAACAAATCAAAATTAAATTGGAAACTTTGCTCTGTGTGAAATAGATAAGATAAAATATAGGGAAACAAATAGCAAAAATATAAGAATAGCTAAGTTTGGCCACCAAAATCAATCTTGAAGTAAACCTAAATATTATATAATATTTAATAGATATAATAAACAATAAAAAACATACGAAAAAAAATTAGAAAAAACTTCTATGTTTACCACTGAAAGAGCTACTTTCATAGTCTTATTGGCCTTGGTCCTTTAACAAATAAAACTCAACTACATATTTATTTATTTTTCAATAAGAAGGTTGGGAAGACAAAAAATTTAATAAAATAATATACCTGTCTTACAGATAATATGACAAATTGACATAATTAAACAACAAACTTGAAAAATATATTTCAAACAAAATATATATATATATATTTTTTTTTTTTACTATACCTGATGTATTTGTTTTGACAGGGGTTAAAATGTCACTTGGAGGTCCCATTTTTTCTTTACCAGAAGAAATATTTTTCAACTATTTATAAAATAATGTAAGAATAAATATATAGATAAAATAAGTCATTGAATTATACAAAATTTAAAAGTTATTATTTTTATCAAAATCATTATTATTTTTTTTTATTTAACCCTTTCAAGTCCTTATTTTTTTCAATTTCGTGAAAAAATTTACTTTTACATTAATAAAATTAAAAGTAGCTAAAAGTTGTAGTCTAAATCACAAATTTTAATGTTTACTGAAATTTAAGGAATACTGAAATCTAACGAATTTAGTTATTTTGTGTACTATGCAATACATATGGCAATAGGCTAAGAAAGAAATTTTAAAGACATTTGAAAAATGTTGTATTATAACAGGATTAAACAGACATACCATATATTCCAGTGTATAACATGCACTTTATTTTTATCAAAATCATTATTATTTTTTTTATTTAACCCTTTCAAGTCCTTATTTTTTTCAATTTCCTGAAAAAAAATTACTTTTACATTAATAAAATTAAAAGTAGCTAAAAGTTGTAGTCTAAATCACAAATTTTAATGTTTACTGAAATTTAAAGAATACTGAAATCTAATGAATTTAGTTATTTTGTGTACTATGCAATGCATATGGCAATAGGCTAAGAAAGAAATTTTAAAGACATTTGAAAAATGTTGTATTATAACAGGATTAAACAGACATACCGTATATTCCAGTGTATAACATGCACTTTTGAAACAGGAAAATTAATGAACATTTACAGGTATACACAAAATATAAAAATGAAAGCTTAAAATTAAGAATTGCATTGAGATTTCTATATTAAATCTTAAAATTGCTTATTCTTATACCTATTTTAATGAAGAAGAGAAGAAGACATGATTATTTAAATGAATGAGAGTACACTTTCCAAACACTTTGTAGGGATTCAAGCTAGGCTTGGCAGTAGCACACATCCTCACTTTGCATGTACTTATTTTCTTCGTTTGTACTAGTTATATTTTTAACAATATTTATTGTATTTCCATGCTACATATCGCATATAAGTTTCTTGGCAAATAAATAAAATTAAATAAATAAAGTGGGTGGTGGGGTGGGAGACTGCCTAATACACCAAATATACTTCTAAGGATAGAAAAATAGCATCTCAAATCATAGGTACACATTACATGCTGGAGCACATTATACGCCGGAATATAAGGTCATTCTAGTCTTCACTTTCTAGTATTTTTTTTATATTTTATCATGAATTATTCCTTTGGAAAAATAGCCTCTATTTTAAATTTAAAGAGCAAAACATATCTTTGAAATAAAAGAATTGTCGATGATGCAAAAATTTAAACAAACTTTTATTATTATCACTAAATTGCTGAAACATAAATGAAGTGACAATAAATGTATAGAATAATTATTACTATCATTACTGCAATAATTACTTTCATTACTACATGTACATAATACAAAATATAATTGTTAGGATAAAATAATAGTCAATCAAAAGACATGTTATATTAATAGAATACCAGACCAAAACAGATTAAAATTCTGAAAATTTTTAAAAATGCAAATTATTTTCTGGTGCATTCAAACAATTACCAAAATTATTTGTGATAAATGCAAAGGAATCATTTAAAACTTTCAATGAACAATAAAACTTTCTGACGAAAACATATATAGGGGAGATGGGGGATGAATGGGACAAGGGATGGATGGGACATTCTCAATATTTCAGGTAATGAACTGGTTTTTTTTAGTTGTTTCTTATCCTCATAAATTTCACTACCATAGTGTGTTTCAGAACCAAAAGCAAGAGCACATGGCTGTTTTCAGTTTTCTTCAAATTTGCATTTCCTGAAAACTCTGCTTAAAAGTATTTTTTTTTTTTTTTACATTTGAAGTTACTTAAATATCTTATGCAATATAAATAATTAAGATATGTTGTAGTTTTTTTATTTCAAAGCTCAATATTGGTAATTAAAAGGAATGCATATTAACCATTGTGCCAAATAATTTTTGGGATGAAATGGCTGACAATTGAATATATGCATCATAGAGATGATTGGGACATTTCAAATGGGATGAATGGAACTGTCTCATTCATCCCTAGGAGATGCTGAAAAATATATTTATTAACTAAATAATATTAATAGGTTGATAAATTAATACTTTATGGTAATTATTCTTTTAACATTTCATCCTCATTGTAGTCATCGTCTTCAGCCATTGAATGCTTCTGTTTATGGGCCTTTTAAGGCAAAGCTGATATGAGTCCAAGAGGATTGGCTAACAAATAATCCTGGAGATCACATTACAATTTATATTCTCTCAGCTTGTGCCAAGAAAGCATTTTTGTCAGCTTTTATTCCTTAACATTGAATACGAGGAGGAAAATGATTGTGTCCCATTCATCCCCGCTGAGGGGATGATTGGGAAATAGAACTTTTTTTTAAATTTCATTTATATTTCTGTATAATAATAATCTTGAACAAATATTGCACATAAGATGTAGTCAAACACTTAATGTATGACATGTGATATATAATATTGATAATAACTTAAATAAAATAGTTAAAATAAATATTTTTGTGAAAATGTCCCATTAATCCCCCATCTCCCCTATATGTCTTTACCTTTGATTTTTGAAATTGTGATTTCACTTTAACTATTTATATTATATATTTACAAAAAAAAAAAAAAAAAAAAAAAAAAAAAAAAGATAAAAATAAAATATTGCATAGTTCTCTTTTAATAGAAGATATTAAAAAAATTTACCTGTTCTTTAAGGTTATTGATGATATTTTCCTGTTCTAATATCTTCTTTTTTAAAGATTCGGAATTTTTATCATCACCCTCACCTGTAATATATATGAGTTTAATTAGATACTTTAAAATATACTGAAAAGTACAAAGATAAACTTTAATAAAAAAAGACTGAAGATACTTCACCTTTATAAGAAAAGAAAACTGCTATTTGATTTCTCAGTATCTAAATAAAAAGAAACATGCACATTTTTTGCATTTAACAAAAATGACTCTGTGAATGTGTCATAAAGCAGTTAATTTAGATTCCTCATACTAGAAAGATTTTTGAAATTTTATCCTGTATAAATGTACTGGTGCAGATTTGCTTAATTTATTTTGAAAATTATGCAAAAAAGGAACGTTTAAGCAATAAATGGGTGTTACAAAACGTATAATTTTTTCTTTATTTTTAGTTTTCCAGCTCAACTTTCTTAAATAGTCCCCTTTCAAAATTAATAATAACCATTTAAGTTAATGATACATTGAGTTTGGGATATTATAAATAATTAAGAGAATTTATTTTAGGCTTTAATATATTTTCAAGCAATTAATAATAATTTAAATATGCTACATGAACAATCATCATATATTACACAAAATAAATATCCCAACTCCAACAAATCAAAACAAACCATTAACGTACAGTGGTATTAACAGTTCATATTTTATATTGCATTGCATTAATTAACTTCAGATATAATAGAAATTTTGATCTTCTTAAATTCGTTAATTAAAAATCAAGATGACAGATTTTTAAACATATCAATTTTTCCACAAATATATAATTTATTAAATAAAATATAAATTGCACAAGAATGGAAGGGATAAAAGTTTCACTCACCAGTAGGGTTCTGTAGGGTAAGTGTAATAATAAAACATCAACATCAAAAACTGTAGCATTATATTTTTTATTTTGTTCAAGCACAAATAGAATAATTAAATAATATGAAATCAATTGCAGCTCAAGATATTTTGAAATTAAATATAAAGGAAATAAATAATAATAATAATAAAATGGGTATAAAATTATCGATTTGAATTCACCATTTTAACAATGCATTAAAATTAGACTATAACAATCAATCAGTGATGTGAGCAAAATGCAATAATGCATAAGGCAATAGTTAGAAGTTCATAGAATCTACAATTAGCTGCACAATTAATTTTGCTATCAATTATATAGTCAGTTTTTCAATGATTTCATACTAAATTCCATTTTTTATTTTTTCTTGAAAATGATTATCTTATAATTTAGTTTCGCAAGATATAAAAATTTCAATCCAACATCGGAAACAGGCTAGGGCTTTCAGACCTTAGCTGTTCTCTATTTTTACCACGTGCTTTCGGGAAAAAACTTGACAACAAGCTCTCCTCTTCTAAAAAAATCATTCACACCAGATCTTCTCTTCCGTGCAATGGTTTGTTTTTGAAAAATTAGCCAATCAGTATCCCGAACTGCAGTTGGATGGTTCCATAAGACACACATAAGTGCCTTAATTAATCTGTAACTATTCCTAATGATTCACAATCCGGTCGATCTCACTGCAGTATTTTGACATGTGCCAACAGTTTGCTAGACTGAGCTATTTTAATTGCATTCTTTAAGGCGTGCATGGCAAAAGTTTGTTGAACTGTCTCTAGAGCAGCAGTTCCCAACCTTTTTTCCTCACATACCTTTTACTTAGACTTTTGATTTTATGCGTACCCGTTCTCGCATAAATCCGTCTCAAGCCAGTCTATTATTGTTTTCATTCATCTCCAACTATAATAAAGAAGCAAGTTTGTGTGTCTGTTTCTCTGTTGTGTTCTGAAGAGACCGCTGCACGCAGAGCTACAAAATTTGGTGGGAAGGTACGTTTATGCATGTAGTTTTGTACCTCGAAGCCAGATTTTGGAATTTTTGAATAGATTTTTTTTAATTCAATTTTTTATGCGATTTTTAGTGTTTTTTCATGTTTTGATGTGATTTTTCCACATTAATAATGGGAATCCGGTTCCAATCTTTTAGCTCAATATAGTAAATTTTGTCCTCTTTTCAATAAAGTTGGTGCGAAATTCGTAAGGCAATTTTTGAATTTTTGGCAAATTTTTTTCCTTTGACACTAAGAAATTTTGCCAGAATGCTTGATTGGTTCGATGGTTGCGCTTCCATATAAACCTCAGATACGATCAGAATCGTAATTTTTTTTTTCTCTCTCTTTTCAGCTTGGAGAAAGTTGATAATTCTTTACAGATAAAAAATCGGTTTTAAAAATGCGATTTTTAGTGTTTTTTGACATTTTGCTGCGATTTACCCACATTAGTAACCGGAATCCGGTTTCAATCTTTTAGTCCAATATAGTAAATTTTATCCTCTTTTCAATAAAGTTTATGCGAAATTCGTACAGCGATTTTTGATTTTTTTCCTTTGACAACAAGTATTTTCGTCCAGAACGCTTGATTGGTTCGGTGGTTGCTTCCATTTCAGCCTCCGATACACTCATAATCGCCATTTTTTTTATACTCTTTTTAGCTTGGAGAAAGTTGATAATTCTTTACAGATAAAAAATCTTAATTTTAAAAGGGAAGGGCGAATTATTTATTAACCCGATTTTTTTTATTAGACTTTTTCTTTTAGTTTCATTTTTTAACATTTTTTTCATGTTTTGCAGTGTTTTTTTGTTTCAAATGACGTTACAAATCGCCCACTACAAGTCAAACATCATTGGAGGGCAGTGTTTGATTGGTAGCTGATAGAATTGTGGTCACAGCTGGAAGTCAACCGGGCAATTGTGATTGGCAGATGAAAAGGTCGTCAGCTCAGCTGATTGCAATTCGAACAGCAAGTTGTGAATTTTTGCCAATTGTTTTATGCGATTTTTAGAGTTTTTTTTATGTATACGTCAGTTCTGTATTTGATTTTAGAAATTAACAACGATAACTTACTGTTTTTGTATGTTAAAAAAGAGGTTATTGTTTCTGTTTTAAAAATTAATAATTCCTAATTTTTTAACACCGTAGATTTAATTCTCTGTGTGTGTGGGGGGGGGGGGGGGGGGGGGGGATGAATGTTCGATTGTAGTTTAAATATAGAGTTAATGCTCTGATCAAAACTCCCCCCCCCCCCCCCCTGCCTCCAAATTCAGAACTATTTAATTATTAGTCCGATTCAAACGAAACCTTTCCTCAGTTCCCCAGGTACTAGATAAACTTCGGTATAATTTTTTCAGCCCTTGGTTACCACTATTTCTGAATATTAATGACCAGCGAGTGGTATTTTCTTGGGTTCTGTTTTCTGGAATTTCAATGAGAATTAGTTCATTCAACTTAATACGAATTAAGATATAGAATGGAACTAAAAGATTTTACAGCGCCTGCTATACGGTGTCGTAGGCAAAAGGGACATGTGTCAAAGTTTCGATCGGAAAAAGTTTTATTTAGAACTGAGTGCACCCCTTAGCGGTGGGAAGTGAAACTAAACAATTTTGCATTTAAACTTTGTCCGATTCAAACAAAAGGCCCGATTTCAACAACAATTTATTCATTCAACTTAACATGAAATAATTAAGATATAGATAACTAATTAAGACATAGGTTTCTCGCCCCCTGGTGGTGGAAAGTGGAACTAAAACATTTTTTGCGTGTGCACAGAACGCCTTTTATACGTTGTCATAAGCAGCGGGGACACGTGCCGGAGTTTCGTTCAGAAAGAGGTGTGTTTAGAGCAAAGTACACCTCCTGGCGGTGGAAAATGTAAATAAAAGATTTTGCATTTAATCTAGGTCAAATTCAAACGAAATCTTTTCTGACATTCTTCCGAGGTCTCCCAGATAACTTCAGTATCATTTTTCCTGCCCTTGGTTACCACCATTTATGAATATTAATATCCAGGGGTGTTGATTTATTTTCTCGGGTTCTATGGGTCCAATTTCAACAGGAATGGGTTCATTCAACTTAACATGAACTAATTAAGATATAGCTAATTATTTCAGACTCAGATTTGGTACTCCCTGGCAGAGGAAAGTGGAACTAACAGATTTTTCGCACGTGCAAGGCACGCCTTCTACACGGTGCCGTAAGCAGCATGAACGAGTGCCGGAGTTTCGTTCGGGAATAGGTTTATTTAGAACAGAATGCTCCACCTGGTGGTGGAAACTGGACCTAAAAGATTTTGCAGAGCGTGCCTAGAATGCCTGCTATACACGGTATCGTAGGCAGCGGGGACATGTGTCGGATAATTTGTTTAGACCAAAATGCATCTCCTGGCGGTGTAATTAAAAGATTGTCCTGCGCCTGCATCAAAAATGGTTATTTTTATTGAAACCGCAAAAGAAGTTGCCGATTTGATAGTCCCAGACAACGAAAAAGTTTCATTTTCACTCATTCTGGAGTATTAAACAAAGTATTGAAATAATTGACTCTGAACTCACAGCTTATTTTTCTGATTCCAAAAATGCGAATTTTATAAAAATCAAACTTTTTTTTTTAATCAAAAACTGACCCATTTTGAATCAAATGATCCAGACATTTGAGGAGGCGGTATTAAATTTACTTCCGCTTTGGGTCCATCTCTCTATTTATTTTCCGAAAGACAAAGAGTTACCAGTGGAAGGGCTTCGTGCAGCGATTTTTAAGAGTGATTTCGCATTTCGTATTACGTTTTGGCGGGACCGGGCAGCACCGGGCGGATCTGCTAGTTAGTAATATTCTTACGTTAGTTTCCAATGTTAGATGTGGCAATGGTTCTCTTTAGAATTCCAGTTTTAAACCACTTATCCATTTTAAAGTGCAACACGATATCAACATAAAGTTACTTAAAACACTAAATATTAGCTAAAATATCAAATTAAGGCCTTGCAAAGAAGGAATGAAGCAATACACATTAATATTTGTTAATGAGTTTATGCTAATGCTGCCCAGTCGAACAGTAAAATAATGACTTGATTTTAAATGAAATCGTCGAAACTAAAAGCTTCGATAGGATGCATGTTTTATCTAGATATTACTAGAAAGAAAAGAACAATAAAAGAAGAGGAGGGATGCATATGAATTCGCAAAATATGATTAGGAGTATGTGGGAATAATGACATAAAATAAATTTTATTTAATGATATTAAGTGCATTTAGTTGGAAGATTTTTTAATTATATGGAATTTAGAATATTATTAAAAAGATTGTTCAGATTCATGAATATAGTTGTAAATAATTATCACAGGCAAATAGATAATTACTTTTTAATGATTTAAATTATTTTTATTATTAATTTTGAAAGGGGGTAGTTAGGAAAGTTGAACTGTAAAACTAAAAATAAAGAAAAAAAAATTATACATTTTGTAACATTTCTTTTTAAATTTCAAATGAAATTTCGTTCAAATTATCTGGAGTTTCAGACAAGCAGAGTTTTACTGTATTTAAAAGCCTATGCAAACTGTGTGAAGACCCTCGTGAGCTAAACCAATGGGAGTTTTCTGTACAAATTTCTCATTTGCATTTTAATATTTCCCCCATACAATATCTGCGATCAATGTACAACTGGATACCTTTTTACTATTTTTATTTTATTTTTATTTTTTTCTTTCTGAGGGCACTTTTAATTTTAGAACCAGTTACAAAATTAAAAGTATAAATTAAAAAAAAGAAATCTGCAACCAAAAATTGAAAACGTAAAAGGTAAAACGATATTATGTTTCATATTGATCTAAAATATCCAATGCAAATGAAAATGAAAAAAAAAAAAAAAAAAATGAAGAATCGCGAACGATTCTGATTGTCAGACTAACTTTTCCCACCAGATCTCTCGAAATGATAGAGCCTCTTCCCATGTGAATCATTCTGAGCAGAGCAGCAAAAAAGGTGAAAAGAATTTTTGTGACATGGGGTCGACCACAGGGCTGTATGAGTTTATCAGTCGTGGTTGATTTTGCTCAATAATTCCTGTTACAAATGTTAGTGAACCCTGTGAAAAATCCGATTTTTATCCTGGAAATGATCAAGACTCCAAATTTAGATAAAATTTAACATTAGCTTTCAAGTGTCTTTGTGTGACTAACATAGGCTCTTAAATTGAAAATTATATTACAAGGACAATTTCTGAACAAAGGAAAAAAGATAGGTTTAGAGTTTAACAATTAAAATAACAATTAATAAAAAAGTTGATATTAAAAATTAAAATTTTCTTTTGAATGCTAATAAAAATACTTACTCTTAAAAGCATCAATATTTTCTTTATTAGCATCCATTGTCACAGACTTATCACTAATAACAAGTAACGAAGAACTAAAACTTTTTTCTTGTAATGATTTTATAGTCTGCTCTAAATCTGTTATAGCATCATTCTGTTTTACAATAGTGCTTTGCTCTTTCTTTAGCTTTTCTTCTAGTTCTTTGTGTTCCAATTTTGTGTCCTCACGAAGGCACCTTAAATCTTCAATATCCTTTTCAAGTTGCTGCAACTAAATAACAAAATAATATATTTTAAAAAAGGAAAGAAATATCTTTTAATATCTAATTTTATCCAATATTCTAAGACACAGAATAAATACAAAATAACATGCTGTGATATATACTTATTTACTATGTATGAGGCCTGCACTAGAGCCATAAGAAATTTACTATTTACTATCTTTTTCTGATGACATTTGGCTTTTATACTTTTTTATAAGGTTTGTAGTACCTCGTTCAAGCATTTCAAATGTTTTTTAGATTAAATGTGTTCAAGACTTAAATATATCCTTAAGTAGTTTGATGTGTAAAGCAGAGTTGTATAATATAGATGCACGCGTGCACGGAAAATTTTATGCAAAATTCAAAACTTTGCAATTTTTTTTTTTTTTTTAATATTGAAAAATTATAAATATTCCCCAATTTTATGTAAAATTTTTTTACAGTTTGCACACAATTCAAAATTTAAAGATGCAAAACATTGTTGTGACATCACAGAAGCTTTTATTTCTATTTTTCGCAGACTAGAGCTTGTCGCCGATTGGTATCGACGGCAGTCAAATCGAATACCTTCGTAGTGTTAGAAAACATTTTCAATTGAATTTCTTTAAAATGATTTAAAGCTAAATTTAAATATTTCAAAATGCATCAAATTTTAATGAACATCAATGACTAACTGGAAGCTAGCCAAAAAAAAAAAAAAAAAAATCTGTGGCTGGAAAATTTTCAAAATAGAAATAAAAATAATAGTAGAAAATAGCAATAGAAAAAAAAGAAAAAATCATACATGACACAGAAGAAATGATGTATTATTTTTAGGCATGTGTTTTGTTTTTTTCTTCTTCTCAAATTAGATTCTGCAGAAAATTGTTTACTTTCGAATGGCAACTCACAACTCCAAACACAGCCAAAGCTGCCGCCAGGATGTAGCACATATCTTAGCACCCCATCAAACACAAACATGTGCAACTCACTCCAAAGTAATACTTAGTGTGGCCCATACGTTCGTTCTATTGAACTTTAGGATTATTCTTCATTTCTTTTTTTATTTAAAATTAATTTTAAATATATTGTGATAAGGAAAATTACAGTGTGCATTTACAATGTAAGCACAGTCAAACAAGTTCTGTTGATAAAAGAAGTGCAAATCAAACATCAATCAATAAATGCAGCTTTTGTCAAACCTCAAAATAAGCATGGAAATAAAAATATTGATCCCATTTCTGAAAATTTTGAAGGTGGGAGTATTTCCTCTGAATTGACTGTTTCCTGGAGTGAGGAAACTCTTAAAGTCTTAGATGATTCTCTGAGAAAATTCTGAAATGCTTGTTTCAATTTTGTCTGAAACGCTGTATTTTTTTTAACCAAAATAATTATTCTTTATTTAATATTAATTTTTAATATAAATGGTAATTATTTCAAACTACTGTTTTTAATTCATAACGTCAAAATTATATAACACGTAATTTTATTAAACATTAAATTATTTTGCAGAAAGTTTTTGGCTTTATACAAGTCTGCTCCCTAGTTTAATAAAAGAATACAATTTTAAAAAAGAAAAAAAAATTTCTTCCCGATAATTTTTTTTATAATTTAATTTTTTATGGGATTTTTAGTGTTTTTTCGAATTTTGCAGCAATTTTGTCATATTAGTAAAAATAATCCCATTTCAATCTTTTAGCCTAATATAGGAAATGTTGACCTGTTTTCAGTAAAGTTTATTTGGAATTCATACAACAATTTTTACATTTTCCTGCGTTCCACAGTGATTTTTTGACATTCATAAAAAGAATTTGGTTTCAAACTTTTAGCCTAATATGTAAACTAAATTTTGTCCTTGGCAATTTTTAATGCGATTTTCAGCATTTTCCGCTTTCCACAGTGATTTTTTGTCATTCGTGAAAGAAATCTGGTTAAAATTTTTTAGTTCACTATAGTAAAATTTATTTTTTTTTTTTTTTTTAATTTCAGAGTGATTTTTCCACATTAGTAAAAGGAATCCAGTTGTAATCTTTTAACCCAATATATTACATGTTGTCTTCTTTTCAATATAGTTTATTCAGAATTCATACAGCGATTTTTGAATTTTTCCTGTCATTTTTAGTTTTTTCACGTTTTGTAGCAATTTTTTTACAATCATAAAAGGAATTCGGTTTCTAACTTTTAGCCTAATGCAGTAATTTTTTCCTGCACAATTTTTGAATTTTTATTGTGGTTTTCAATGCGATTTTTAGTATTTTTGCACATTTCACAGAGTTTTTTGTCATTTGTGAGAGAATACTGTTACAATGTTTTGGCTCACCATAATAAATTTTGTCCTCTGCCAAATGTTTAGTGTTATTTTTTTTCTTTTTGCAGGGAGTTTTTCATGTTACTAAAATAACCCAACTGTAATCTTTTAGCCCAATATAGTAAATAGTTTTTTTTTTTTTTTTAGAATTTGTACAGGGATTTTTTTTTTTTTTTTTCATTTTGAAATACTTTTTGACATTTGTAAAAGAAACTCGGGTTCAAACTTTTAGCCTAATATAGTAAAGTTTGCCCACTGAAATTTTTGAGACTTTGTACTGTACAGTAAAACTGGCGAAACAAAATGAAATACGTGCAAAATGAATATAATACATTTACAACAGACAATGTACCTACTAAGAATTGAGCCTGTCTATAACAGGTTTATCTTGTCATCTGATTTTTCTTCTCTTACTGAATCTTTATTTGAATGTAATTGTCCAAGCCAATTTTTTAAATCAGTGTTTATGAACGTAATTGCCTAAGTGATTAATATTGTTGATAGTTTGTATTACATACATGTTGAACATAATCTGAAAGTAAAATCTACGCATGCATAAGTAAGTGTGCTTTTGAATAATTTTAATAGTAGGATAATGTTGCTTCAAAAATATTGGCATGTTTTGTAGAAATTCAGTCGGGCTGGGATCAAACTTTTAGCTTTTATAATGGGCTGGGCTGAGATTTTAGCATTTATTCTGGGCCAGTCTGGTCCAAAAATATTTTGTACAAGCCACGCTTGAACCTAACTTTTATACTGGGTCGGGCTAGTGACAGAAAATTTTGGCCCATGCAGACCTCCAGTCCTTTGTATCATTACTAAAAAATTTGACTTTAAAAAAAACTAATATATATTAGATTTTATTTACATTTCTGTTAATCTTTTAGCTTTAAAAAATATTTCATTTTTTTTTTATTATTATTATTAGATATACTAAGTACAAATACTCTGCTCCCTCCCTCCCAAAAAATTGCTAATTTATTTTTCATTTTTAAGAAAAATATACTTAAAGGTTGCTTTCATGATAATATGAGGTTCATTAAATAAAAAAAAAACTTTATATCAGTAAAAGTTCATACCAATTTTTAAAAAAAAAGAAAAGAAAGAAATTACACTTACTCGGCAATTCTGCTTCTTAGCTTGAGCAAGTTGAGCTTCTAAATTGTTTTGTCGTGAATCTCTGTTCTGAATTTCAATAAGTAATTTTTGTTGCTTAGTTTCTAAATTTTTACAAGTATCAGCAACTGATTGCAGCTCACGTTCAAGCCTTGAAGTTTGTTGTTTTTCTTGTTCAACCTTACAAATATAAATTAAATCAAATAAAAATTCAAGTAATTGGATTTAAAAAAAATATCAAAAAGAATTAAATTACAAAATCTTGTATTAAGGTTCCACATCAGTCAGATCTCAAATTCCCTTCTCTAATGTGAGGCCATGAAATGCCATCTTAATTTTCAAAATCCTGATGAGAAAATTAAAGTTTTTAATTTATTTTTAGAATTTTGGTCATTTGATTGAAACCCTATTTGTCTCACTTCTCTGCCTGTCACAGAGTTCATACTTGGAAACAGTATAAGATAGAGACTTGAAATTTTGCATACTTATAGCTGAATACCTCCTGTCACACAACAAATCATAAAATTTTGAAAAATTCTTGTATTATTTTAATTAAATGAATTAATTTAAAGACATCTGACCATTTTTGCAATTTAGATTTTAAAACAGAACCTTAATTTGTCTTTTTTGCATAAGCTAGGTGGTTCAGTTGTAGCGTGTTTACCTTCTAATCCAAAGGTTCCGGGTTCTATTCTCAACAATGGAAATTGAAATTTTGAATTTTTTCCATTCGGACTACATTTCATTGTCCAATGGATTTAATTAAAAGAACTGTCTTATTTGTTTTGCCATTTTAAGGCTTTTTTTTTTAAAAGCTAAAATTAAATCATGTAATTAAATATGTTTTTCATATACACACACATATGTTGTTACAAATGGCTGAAAAGCAGTTCTTGAATATTTTTAATTTGATTAAAAAAATAGTTTCCTCTTGTTATTTTATTATAAAATGATAAAAATAAACGAGATCACATGTATAATGAAAGCAGGTTCTTAAAAAATAGTCAACTGTAAATGTAAAAATTACTATTTTTCTGATTGCTTTTTTAATTTGTAAAGAATTTCATGCCAAACTTTAGGTTACTCAAAAGAAGCTGATTCATTGCATATGTTCTCACTTCGCAAACAGATTTCTATTGATTCTGGGATAATAGATGGGAAATGAAATCTTGATATATAAATTATTTTACTATTCTTAAAATCAATCTGCAAAGGCTCTATCCTATGTAGTCTGGCCAAAGCTGTAGTTCTTCTGTCGTATTTGCTATCTGGCATATATTTTTTTTTTCTTGTTTTAAACTTTATTTTTCATTCCTATATAATACTGCAATGTTCCATCTGCCCTGGTGAACGGGATTTCATAAACACCTAATAGCTGATCAACCTCCATTGGATCTATTTTCCTACAGACTATGTTTTTTAATTTTATGGAAGGTTTTGCAACAAGGCAGATATTGAATTTACTAAGTTTATATTTCAAACTTTCAAAAAACCCAGCAAAATATTGTAAAGCAGATAACTTTGAATTTTGCTCATCGAAGTTTTTCTTGCCTTTCTTATCCATGCTCGTAATTAATTTATTAATAGTGATTTCTTTACACAGTAGACTCACGATTTTACAACCCTTGATTTAACGACCTATCGCGATTTGGTAACCATTGGGTTGGGTTGATAGTTGATTATTGACGGCCAATTATCTACACTTGGGATATAGGCCCGGGGAGAGTACCCTTGGTAACCATTGGATCAGGTCCCGAAAGTTTCCCAATACTCACAATATTTTTCATCACTTGTTTTAAAAACCCGTAAATAATTCGAATCTTGATGTAACGACTTTCCCGAGAACATGAATAAACATTGCATTGTATTCAACTTTTCCAAGAAGTATAAAAGAGCAAGTAGTCAAAAATTTCGACTTCTTCTGAGCCTGACCCTTTCAGATGTCTGTCAGCTCTGCCACCCCTCTACCTTCTATTTCTTCTCCACGCTCAAGAAATGACAATGCATCTAATAACAGCTCTTTTTAATTTCTTGGAAATTTCTCTCCTCTTATGCCTGTAGCTTTGCAGAGCACGCCCACTGAGCCAGTGTTGAATTCAGACACTTTTCTCCGGGAGGGATTTCTGTAGCTCCGGGGGGGACATTATAGAGTTCCGGGGGGGAAATTGAAATTCCACTTTTTGACCCCTGAAAGCATCAAATTTCAAATACTCTGGGGGGGACATTCCAATGCTCCGGGGGGGGACATTCCCCCCCCGGGCCACCCCCTGGATTCAACACTGCACTGAGCTCTGCGATTATCTGGCTTGTGATCGTCACAAAAATACCCATATTACGCAAATGTGCACATCACGTAACGGAATAATCTCTGAATATACAATCTTTTAGGAGTAATTTCGTCAATGATAAATCATTTGTGTTGTCTGTATTTTTTTATGCTAAACATTTTTATTTCTCCATGGCTCTTATTGTAAGTAAAATATCATCTACATCCATTGACATGAAGGAGAAAATTCTTAAAAGTGTGGATAAACATCACATAGAAAAATCTGAAATTGCTAAAATGTTTAATATTTCAAAAAGTACACTTTTCACGATCATACAAATCTTCGAACGACTACTTTCAGATGATCAATGGTCTCAAAAGCGGCATTCTGGAAGTTTCCAGCCACCATTTGAAGCAAAAAAGAATTTCAAAAAATTTTAATTAACTAGTGTCAACTCATTTTTTAATTTTATAAAATGTTTAGATTAATTCTTGCCTATAAAATTATTCCATAATTTTTATGTATTTTTTTCATTCTAAAGATTAAGACAAATTACAACAAAAAAAAATTTTTTTAATTGTGTAAATCAATAGTTTTTATTACATTAGAATTTAGGTATTTTTGAATGCATTAAAAACAACCCATATTACCAACTTTTGATTTAACGACCATTCGATTTTACATCTGATTTGTGGAGGTCCCTTGAAGTTCGTTAAATTGCAAGTCTACTGTATCCCTTATTTCTTGCGATGTCACATGTTTTATTTATTTCATTGATTAACTGATCAGGAGTAAAAAGAAGGTTTTGTTAAAGGACTGTAAAGGCTCTTTTAACAAAATATCTTAATGCAGAAGCTTTATAGGAATGAAAAGGGTGCTTGAGTATTATTTGGGATAGTGGATTGATTGCCTATTGGTTTTCTATAAACTGTGTGTTTTATGCTATGGTAGGTTTTGATTATTAAAACGAGAATAAAAACATATGGCAGATATCAAACATTAAAGAACTACTACAGCTTTGGTCAGACTACATAGGATAGAGCCTTTGCAGATTGATTTTAAGAATAGTAAAATAATTTATCAAGATTTTATTTCCCATCCATTATCAGTGAATCTATTTGCTAAGCGAGAATATACACAATGAATCAGGTTCCTTTGAATTGCCTAAAATTTGGCACAAGATGCTTTACAAATTAAAAAAGAATGAATTTTTACGTTTATAGTTGACCATTTTAAGCGCCTGCTTTCATTATACATGAGATCTAGTAGTTTATGTTCATCAATTTCAAAAAATATTGCGAGAATAGTTTATCATTATTGATCTTGGAAATGTTGTTGTTTGAGCATATGAAACATTTCGATTTTTATATTACAGTAGAACTCCAGTTATACGTTTTGCCAGGGACCGGACAACAAAATGTATAACTCAGTAAAACGTACAACTCAATTAATGATCTACAGGAACCTTTATATATATATATCGTAAACTCTTTGATCCGCTGAGGTGTTTCAGTTACCTTTATATCGCAAACGGAAGTTTCCTAAGTGTTACTGCACCCATGACATAAATTTTAGGAAAGGGAGCAGAGTAGAAAAAATATATATATGGAAAGTACACATGATGTTATTTTATCATAAACACTTCATTAAAAACATTTTTAACATTTTAACACACATAGAATACTTAAAAGAAATCATTGGAATCGCCTCCTTGGCATGTAAATCATTTATCAATAGACATTTCAAGTTTACTGAATCTTGTTGAAATAACTTTTCAAGGATTTTCAAGGACTTATTTAAATATTTTCAAGGACTGTTTAGATATACAACATTACACGTATTAACCCCTTACCAGTGTCTCCCAAACTCAGTTTGGGCAATAATTTGTTTCTCAAATGATTATTCAAATGAAATTTTATTTGTGCATTATTTGATTATTTTATATGAAGGCCAAGTTTCATTTAAAATTTGAATAGACATTTAAATATATAATTTATTACTTTCATGTTATTCTTATTATACTTGGAAGGGCGGGGAGATCTTACTACACTGTTAAGGAGTTAAAATGAATCTAGAACAGGGGTTCCCAAACTTTTAGACCAACGTACCACTAAATCCAAGTTCATACTTCCGCATACCACGAGGTAACAAACGTAAAGCCAATATAGAAAAACCTGTAAAAAGAAACCTGTCTAAAATGAAATATCTCTCCGGTCTTGTGTGTTTCCGTCACAGCAGGTTTTATTTTATTTTAAAAAAGAATGATTACATTACTAAATTGACTGCTTTACAATAACATTCAAATAAAAAGCAGTATCATCATTAAATTTTAATAATGCATACAATATCAAAATACAGTGTTTTGGTGTAGTAAAATAGCCACAATTCCTAATCACATATTGGAGCACACCGATTCATATACTGTTACAGTAGACCAATTGCACTAATTTGCTTTTAGCTTCTATCGCTAATGAAAAGGGTGGACTAATTTTATCAAGCACAGCTTCCTCATGTCTGGTTTAATATTAGGTAGTTTTAGTCATAAGTCAGATTCGATGTTTAGTTTATTCCTGTATTTGTTTTTCACATAAAGGGGAAAAAAGCACATTCACAGAGATATGTTGTGCTAAAAACAAACAGACTTTGACAATATCTGACGGTACTCTTCTCGCCAGCGAAAATTCTGTTACATTCATCCTTTTGAATGTGGACAGAAAGTTACTACTAGTTATCCATCACAGGACAGATGAATAAGTTCACTTCTTTCCTCTCTCGTGAGATACAGTGACAGGGTGACGCAAATGAGAAATGAATTTTTTATTCAAAGCTTAGCGCATTTAACATAGGCTCAGTACAACTGCATTAATAATCTGCATACCTTTAAATGCGACAATAATGTCACGCAGTTGGCAAACACTTGCAAGTTTCTTCATACATTTACGTATATACCACCTCAATACATATCTACAATGCTTTACATGACATCCGCACTGCATATGACCACAATTTTTGTTTGATTTCAGATCACCATTTTAAATAACCTTACTCTGTTAAACTATTTTCATGAAATAGGAGGAAACTATAACACGTTTTCTACAAGAAAAGAAAAATATTTCAATCAACAGAATGAATTAATTTATGAATTATTTTGTATTTTATTCCACGTACTAGTATCGGACTACTGTGTACCAGTAGCCAGAACTTCGTGCACCAGAACTGGTACGCGTACCATAGTTTGGGAACCCCTGGTCTAGAATAACTGTAATACATAAGAGAAAGAAATCCCCACACTGCCTGTCTATTTCAAAGAATTGTTATCAGATCTTTAAAAAAAATTATAAATAGATATTTTCAAGACAACATATTAGAGAATATTTAAATAATAAAATATTTTAACTTAACACCCCTATTAAAACACACCTATACCATGGAAAGAAATTCCATATGTCACACAGTTTGATCTTTTTTTCTTTAAGAGCAAAATAGATGTGATATCACTACAAGAGCAGAAGTAAAGTTTCAATTGAAGTTATTTTTCATTTACTTTTACTATTATTTAAAGATTTGCTCGTAAAGAAACATTAATAACCATTAATTACCAGAATAATTAATAACATTACTTTAAAATTAAAAGTAAGCTAGAGATTTCTCTTAAACAATACTGCTACTTACCATTTATCATAATACATTTTGTACGTACAAACAGTTTAAGAAAGAAAAAAAAATTAAAGTTAATAATTTCCTTCAATACTTTACTTTTTTCACTTAAATTTGATGGCCAAATTTCATTTGCAAATTCAAGAACTATTATTACATTTTAAAAATTTTCAAGAACTTTTAAAGAACTTTAACACTTAAAAATGATTTTTTTTTTCAAGTACTTTTCATAGCTTTTCCAAAACATACGAACCATGTCAATGTTATAGCGCTAGCATTAATTCTGATTCTGAGCACAGTACATGCTCACAAATTCTGTTTAATTAATATAGATAGAGTCAGCTGGGGTAATTCCTGGTCAACGACTTTCAGGGGTAATTCTTGGTCACAGTACTTTTCAGTGTTTGAAAAAGTCCTCACCAAAATTTAAAAAATCATAAAGATACTCTAAACTATCTTCTTTAGAATTTATCATTTAATTGTAGAATTACTACTTATTTAGTTTGAGAAAAAAAATTGTTTTGAAAGTGCTTGCTTAGTTTCTGTAAAACAACATTGGTCTCAGCAGTGGCACATTTTTACAAAGATCTTTGTCACAACTCAAATTTTAAATATTTTTCTTTTCTTTCTTTTTAGTTCAATTATCAACTACTTTAGCTATTAAAAAATAGTCTCTATATTTCTTATACTATTTTAAATAATTTTACAGAAGTTGACCAAATATTGCCCCATGTAACTGGGGTAAGTCTTGGTCACTGGGGTAATTCCTGGTCAATGTTTTTCTCATCATTTAGTCCCTTTTTATTGTCATATTTAGGGAATTTAATTGTTGGTAAATGCTTTAAGCATTAACTGTAAAGTTAACTGTAACCACATTGTTTACCACATTTTAGTTAATTATAGTTCTTAATAAAGTAGAGTCACTCAGGGTAATTCCTGGTCACTGAATTTCTGAGGTAACTCTCGATCATTTTCACTTTCATTATCAAAATAACAATTTATCAAACTGTAAAAAATCTTAAAGATACTTTGAAATGCATGCCTAAATTACTCATTTGGTTGAAATTTAATATTGAAAAAATACATTCAAAACTGTAATTCAAATTTCTGCAAAACAACATTAACCTTGATGTTTACATATTTTACAAAGATTAGTGTCATTTTTAAAGTTTTAATTATTTTATTTTATTTCAACTATGGCATATCACAATCTTTAAAAAAGATTATAAAATTTTCTTCTACTATATTAACGATTACTACTGTATCTATAATATTATTATCTCATTGCAAAATGTCAAAATGGTGCATAAAAATATACATAATGCAATAGAGGAACCTAATTATTATGCTGTGTATTATAATAAAGATCTGTATTGAAGTTTGTGTAAAATTTCTTGAAAAAAGAAAAAAAGACTGAAACCAAAGTGAGATAAAATCAAAGATATAAACATTCAGTTATACATTTTATGGGCCAATAAATTTGCAAGGTATTAATTAATCCATTCACAGTGGATAAATAAGTAATAAATACTGCTTATAAATGTTGGAAAACTGCATAAAAATTCTTTGGCTAATTAATGTTTTGTAAAATGTACAAGTCTTTAGCACATCAAATAAATTTGTATTTATAACCAAAACAAAGTCTATGCTTTATTATTCTACAATTATGCGATGAATAAATCTTTTACAAGATTGATTCTACTTATTTTAATACTCAGTCTTAAAGAAATTAACTTTACTACTTTATTTACATCAAAAATGATGCTGACCGATAATTACCCCAGAATTGACCAAGAATTGCCCCGTTTCCGGGGTAATTCTTGGTCACTTAAAAATTATAATTATTTCAATTATAAGTGCATTTAAATTTAAATAAGCATTTTCTTATATAGCCATCAGAGGGGACTTATTCCACAAAAAAATTTAAAACAATAACTTTCATAGTTTTTATAATAATTGGATGTTGATGATTTTTGACCAGGAATTACCCCGGGTGACCCTAATTATGATATTAAATGAATTACCTCTTTTGCAACAAGTTTCTTTTACAGAATTTTTTATCTTTTATCAGTGGTTTTTCAAAATAGAAATTTCTGCCTAGTAAGACTGCAGAAATGTTCTAGTTGAAAAAGACAAAATTTACAATAAAAAAAAAATATTTGTACGAATATTCAATGATTCTGAGCACCTTTTGCATCATGCATACATGACAATTATCGCGAAGAGGTTAAACATTACAACAGGTACAGGTGACATGAAAACTACATGATTAAAAATATAATAATATACTTTTGCAGTGGGAGAGGAAGAAATGATAATATCACAATGACATAATATCACATAGCATTTCTTTGACTTTCAGCCAAAGCATGGCAGATTTGAATTTTCTGTTTTTTCATTTCAAGCTTCATAAGTTTCCAATTTTGTTATGATTTGAAATGTGTAAATTTGAAAACTAGTGTTCCCATTTGATGTTTTTCAAAGGGTGCTGCGTCCTGCCCTTTTTGTTTAAACTGACGATGCACCCTGTCTTTTTTAGACATGGTACAAACGTCCTGCCCGTTTTCCCAGTAGCTTTTTTGTGGTCTCTCTATTTTTTTTTTTTTAATATTTGGCTTTATCCTCTCCTACCCCCTCCCAGAAATTACATGGACTTTTGAAAACAGAAGTTCTGTTGCTCTGATTAACTCATGTGCTGTATGTTCTAAATCAATGTTTAAAAACCTTGATAATGTATGCCAGTATGGTAAGTATTGTCCTTTTTTGCTCTTTTTACTAAGATTCTAATTAGAATCAAAGATACGAAACTATTTAAAATTTAATGTTTTTATTTAACAATTTAAATAATTTTTAATATTTAGAAATTAAATTTAAATAAGTTTTTGTGACAGAGTTTAGTATTACCTGTTAATATTTTAAACATATGCTACCAAGAAAACAAATCAATACAATTTAAAACACTTCATGCTCTTCAAATATGTAATATATTTGCATAAAACATCTTCCCCCAAGCTCTTCAATTATGATTTATGAAGTACATTAAAAGTTACCTTTCGCTTTTCTTTGTCTAATAGTAGTTCCAGACATTCAAACTGGGTCTGTTTCTGCTGCCTTTCTTTTTGCAATTTCTCAATTTTCTCTTCCAAGGCATTTATTTTTTGTAAAGCAGTAGAAGGTAACCCTTCTTTCCACTGAGACGAAGCCCAATCCATTTCTTTAGGAGGAAAAAAAAATAATTAAAATGGTTAATTGCATATATTATAAAATCTTGAACAAAAACATTTATTACATGCATATTCGTAATGGCAAAATTACAACAGATCTTCCAAACTAATGAACCAAGCTGTAAAGGTCATCCATTAATTATGTCAAGTAGGATATGAACAATTTTAATCAGACGATTAAAATAAGCAATTAAATCATGATTTTATCAGAGGATTAAGAGAAGAATCATTGATTAAAATGAGAAATTTTCTTAATTTTTAAAATGAGGGTCATTCCATGTCAAATCAACCAGTGACTCAACCTGACCATTTTAGATTTTGATGAAACTTACAGGAATCATTCTCCCTGATGATATGAGAATATACTTTTATTATTTTTTTATCTCAGTAAAATTTCATACAATTAATTTTTTTAATTCCGAAAAATTATCATTTTTTGGCTTGTATAAATGTTTTCAATTTTGAATTTCTCAAGTTCTATCAGGTGTAGAGAGTTGTTTGACCCCTCATTTTAAAGAGAATTTCATAAGGTTTAATTTGATATGCAAGTTGACTACGCTTGGTTAAAAAAAAGTAAATTTAATTTCATTTTTTAAAAAAATTAAATAGTGTTTTTTAAAAATTTTGTGGTTTTTTTAAAATACAGTGAACTCTTGTTAAGACGGATAGTCAAGGGCAAGCGTTTTTTGTCTGTATTAACGAGAGTCCATTATAACAGGAGTTCCCAAATTTGACGTTTTACATTACAGTAAAACATACTTATTATGTACATATATATTGTAATATGACTAAAAATTTGATTTCTCAGACCATTTTATGCTACTTTACTAAAAATGTACAAGAACAACTTTAAAATGAAAAAAAAATATATATATATATTTGAAACTTGAGTTTACGTTGAAGCATGCTTACATTGTTACTTGAAGGTGCAAAATGTTAGTACATGAAAGAAAACAGTCAAGAGTACTTAAAAGCAATCCAAAATAAGAAGTAATCTTCATTTGTTTTTTCTTGGTAAGCGACCTTCTTTCGATATCGTTCTCAAGTTTAGCCAAATGCTCAAATGTGTCTCAGAAACATTTACAGTTGATTGATAAAGTTTCCTAACCAGCATATCACGGACATCTTTCACCCGAATAGCTTACACTTTTGGAGGAGAGATTTCTTCGTCGGCTGCTCCGTGACGTCAGAGGCGAGGTTTCTACTCATTTCATCTTAAAAATAGAATAGAAAAAATTTTGGGATTTCGTTGTCCTGATGAATATTTGTCCATCTTAATGAATGAAATCTTAAACTGTACGTATTAAACGATGTCTGTTACATGCACTTCCTACAGACCTTAACCGGAAATTTTATTTTTGTACGTAATAATGAGAAATCCATCTTAAACGGGGCCGTCTTAACGGAAGTTCACTGTAATTAAAATTTTTTTTGTAATATTATAAACTTTAAATTCTGAAAGTTTTAGAGTGGGATCTCAATGGGATCAGCAGTTATGCTAAAAAAACTAATGTTAAACACCAGTTGGAGCTGGTATTTAAAGTTGGCACCTCGCCAACTTTATGATTAAGCTAAAGATAGTCTCTATTATTAATGTTCGTAAACGTCTGTCTCTATCTGTGTGTCTGTACCCGGATAAACTGAGACGTTAGAGTTGGCACTTTTCTGTTATACCAACACCATTGTCGCCAAGCGTAATAGTTAGCGCCAAATGGAACATTAGAAAAAAATTAACATTGTTGGTACAAGAGAGATCATTTAAAAAACACAACGGTTGAATCCAAGGACAAGCGAGGAAGTTGGCAGTGTTGGATTTGGCAAGGTGATAAATGAGATTTTCTTGCTACCAGTTTGTGTCTTACATTTTTCCACGCCTACGTTGTTTGACGTAGAAATTCGATTGGTTTATGAGTAAATTAAATTGTTTGGTCGTCTTGTGTGCCATAATGTTGGATTTATAGAGTTTGGATGTAGCTAGAGATACAGCACAGCGTAAAAATGTCTTGGAGTATGAAGCCGGTTTTTGCTCAAATCACTAGCCCCAAAGAAGAGAAGCACATGGAATAAGGGCTGAATTAATTGGACGGTGATAGGTTTTCAAAGGAAGACGTGAGTTGTTTGGGCCGACTTTAGTGTTGCATTTCTAGTGTCACGCCAATCGTACATAATAAATGTCTATTTTCATTTAAACTCTGTTTCTGGGATAAGTTTTGTGAAGTGAAATGAAGTGAATTGAATCGTTTGACGTTCGAAAAAGGATTTGTGTGCAGAAGAATACCAAGATAAAAAAATAAAATCAAAAATATTTAATAAGCATTGTAAATTAAATTTAAAATATTGAATGTTTCGTTGATCAAAATCACCAAGCTACATCTGTCACACTCCCAGACAACATGCTGGATAGATTAAAAGAAAAATTTGATGTAAAACTCTACAATGAATTTAAAAACTACACAAAACAATTTAAATAAAATACTGGGGGAAATTAACAGCATTAGACAAGTAGGAAGTCTTTGATGAGACTTTTTGTTTCGCACAATTTGCCCTTTAGCTGTTTAGAGATTTAAATTTTTATAATCATTTAATTATGTTTTACTATACAACAACAGAATAAATATTTTGTAATCGTACGTACAACTATTAACACTATTTGTATTAACTACAATACATCTTATAAAGTAATGAAATATTTTTTAATCCTTGCGGAGTGCGTAGCTATGTAGGCGCGCTTACAACCGGCTACTTTTTGCATAATGCTTATACTTTTAGCAGTGAAGAGATTTACTGCACTTGAATATGAATTTTATAATTGTATTCATAAAGATTTATTATAAAATAAATTTTAATAAAGAAATAACTACGAAAACAAATAACAAACAATTATCTGTTTTGTATTCAAAATAACGAACAAAGAAAAATGCTAATATAACATTTCATATTAATAAATAATATATATCATACTTTTATTCAGAAGAAATTTTAAGACTGGTGGAAAGAACGTGCTTACAAACGTAAAACATGAAGAAATATCATTGTAAAGTATTTCCTTTAACTAACAATACGAAACTATATTTTAGCACACCCTACAAAGTTTAAAACAAATACATTATGACTTTAAACGCTGATTGGACAAATCGCAACTTCAGTTGGTTGGTTAATTGAATGGCATTTCGTTCGGTGAACAGGAAAGTGAAATATTCTGAGATCTCTTCTCAGATCTTTGTGTTTGAGGCTACAAAAATTCGTCTGCTTGGGGACGCTTTCAGTAGTGACGTCAGTGATGACGTTTTGCTTGGAAACTGACTCCAAACAAGCGGTTGCTATGTTGTATTTTCTATTATGTTTGCATATTATACCTATATCTTATAATTATATCTCACGGCAAAATGTTTTAATACATTATATGCAGTGGTAATATTTTCTACGATTTATATTTAATAAGAAATGAAACATAGCAACCGTTTGTTTGGAGTCAGTATCCAAGCAAAACGTCATGACTGACGTCACACTGAAAGCGTCTTATACCCTGTTCACATCGGACATTTAAGATATCTTAGACCGCCATTTTTGAGGTGGTACCTCCCCGGAATTGAATACCTGTCCACACCGCCAAACGCATTTAAGATAACTCACTCAACATCACTGTGTCCACTGCGCATGCGCATATGCTAAAAGCAAACTCAACAGCCAATCGGCCTCCAGAGCCAATCAGAGTGAGCGGTACTGACTGTATCTAGCAATGGAAAGTTCGAACTCACTAAGTGAGTTTCTGGAACTCACTCAGTGAGTTCAGCGGTCTAAGATATCTTAACTATCCGATCTGAACGTAGTATTATAGACGCTTTCAGTGTATGAGCTTTAAAGCTCTGCATCAGGGAGATATAAATAGATTAGGAGAATTTTCCCCTATGGCATCTTCCTTGCAAACTTGAGCCTAACGCCGAAGTGGCCGCATGTGGCGCTGCGATCTTTAGCTGAGTCAAAATAACATTGTTTGCTATAGGAGTGCGTTATTATTTCTTTAATAAAATATTAATTTTACATTATATTTTAATATGGCTCGGAACTGTTTTGTATATGGATGTGACACAGGACACAGGTTATAAGAAAGTCGAAAGACAGAATAAAGAACTGGGTATAAGAAATCCATCGTTGTTTCCGGGAGCATAGCTTATCTAGCACAGTAAAAAATGCCAAAAATTTAGTTCAGATAGGAAACACAGTTAAAAATTATCTTCTCGCCAATTCAAAAAATGAATCCACCCCTTCCAGGAAAAAAGAAAAAGGGAGGGGGGGGGTGCAACAGATAAATTAACTGAATAAAATGGATGGCCTTTGTGCTTCTTTTTGAAATTATATATATATATAGTTTTGTTTTTTGTTTTTTTAAATCTAAGGTAAATGCTGTGATTTTTAAATGTTTGTAGCCGAGTAATTCTTGAAATTATATTTTTTGTATTTTTCTTTGTTAAATAAATGTTTGTTAATTATTTCTGTTAAATAATGTTTGTTCCTTAAATAACGATATGTAATTTTTCTTGTGTAATCTTTATTTAAATATACACACATAGGCACAAAAGTTTTTTAATTTATCAAAATATCTTGATCATATGCAATAAATACATAGACATCAAATTATTTTTGCATTTGAAAAAAAAGAAAAAGAAAAAAGTATTTCAAATAGGAAGTTATTGACAGCAAGTCTTGAATGTAGAAAATGATTCATATTATACATGTGTATTAATTTACCGAAAAAGCTAGTTGTATTTGAATTTATATTACATCAAATATAAGAATAAAATTACAATAATCCAGCAGTATAGGAAACACTATTTTTCTTTTCTAGGGTCCCCTTTCCTGTATTGTCACAAAAATTTGAGCATTTCTGATGCCTCAAAGTATAGATGGGAGTATGTAAATAAATATTTAGATAAATATATTTATTATTATCCTACTCTAATAGTATAAAATATCATCTCTAATGAAAATTACATGCTAAATTTGGGGGCCTAGGGCCCAATTGCTACAAATTTCAAATTTACTTTACATTTGTAGTAGGCATAAATATTTTTTTAATCTAGAGTTTGAGTACAATAAAATTAATCCTATCAAAATTTACCTTATTCCAATACTTGTTTTGAATAGGAATTGATATTTTTTACTCATTTTAAATAATACAGCTGGGAAGAAAATATATATAATTTTTAGTTATTTGCAGTTTGTAAAATTTAGTATGAATATTTAACAAATTCTTAAACTAAATAGTCCTGTTTTTCATATTTTATTTATTTTAAAAAATAAATAAAAGTATATAAAAACATCATCATTTGTTTTAATTAGAAAAAAAAAAGTTATTCTATAAAATATTTACGATAATTACGTGATAAATCCCGGATATCTAAGTACAATAAAATTTAAAAGAAAAAAAGATATATTTGAGTTCCAGGCTTGTTTTGAATAAGAATGAATATTTTTTGTTCCTTTTTAATATTACAGTGAAAATATATATTATTTGCAGTTTGTAAAATTTAATATAAATATTTTACAAACTCTTAAAATAGTTCGTTTTCTGTTTTATTAATTAAAAAACATCACAGAATTTCTTTTTAAATGCAGCTTGAGGAAAAAAAAAAAAGTTTTCGATTTGCTGAACTTCGATTGCTGACACAGATGGCGCTCCGGCCATTACACGAGATTTCGCGCATTACCAAACTTCATTTCGGAGTCAAAAACCTAACACAGCGTTCCCCTACCTGAGGTATTCTATTACCATGCTCTGCATCAGTAGGATTTGAAATTTCCCCCTGCCATGTTAAACCAATGGTCGCGGATTCCATTCGTATTTGTCGACTATCTCATTAGGAAATTAATATTTTTGACTTTTTTTTTTTTAGTATTCTATTCTTAAAGGATGTCTCTTATTTTCTGTATTGACAAAATATTTCTAAATTATATATAGATTTTTTAATTTAGTGCTAAAGTCTTAAGAAGTCAGCGAGATGTGAATAACACTAAATAACTCCAAAACTATTTGGAGTTTTAAAAACTGGAAAACACTGAAATAAAGTGCATGTTCTCATCTATTCATATAAATAAAGAAAATTCGTTTAAGTTTATTTAAACTCTAGATAATAGACAAATAAGCTGAAAATTTCATCCCCCCACTAAGCAATAAATCAAGGCAGGAGGAGGGCCACAGTTGACCTTTGACATCACACAGGTCGAAAGTCAAGGGGTCGTTAGAACGGTGAGATCTTGGAAACGGGTTGTCGTTTCACGATGCTCGCTTTAATTGCTTTTTCCTTCCCAAAGGTCAAGTCGGGAAGAAATTTATATTATATTATTGGGGTAAATTGAGAATGGGGTTCTATTGTGAAGGGTGACCCGAGCGGTGTGATGCAGAATCCTTGGAAACGCATGGGGATTCATTCAGTATGCCTGTAATTTTTAATACAGAACCGAGGCTAACGAAAAAGACAGGCTACCGCGGTGCATTCCACTTATCTTTTTTTACAGACCGCTAGAGTGACGTGATGCTCTTTTCGTACACCTGCATTGGTGCATTCGAGCATCACGTGACTCCGGCGGTCTGTAAAAAAAGATATTCGTAAAGCACCGCGGTAGCCTGTCTTTTTCGTTAGCCTCGACAGAACAGAGTCTGATATAGTGAAGATTAAATTATTTTGACAAACTAAGAAAATATATATATATATATATATATATATTGTGTGAGGACTTCATTTAAAACTGATTCATATATAAGTTTAATCTTTATTGTAAAGGATTCCCTTCTTTATTAAAAAGTATAAAAAACTGAAAACTTTACAGATCGGCAACATTTTAATTGACGTAATAAATTAAATATATTTTTAAAATAAAGATAAAAAATACAGAAGGTATCTTGCATAGTAAAAATTATGTTTGAATAAAGAGTTTATCAGATTATAAATTATTTATAATATATTTATAATTATAAATATTTTACAATAATTTAATACAAATTATAATTTATTATATTTATATGTTACTGTGTTTATATGTTATATTATAATTTATACTTCGCAATTATGACATGATTATTATAATTCTCCGCTACATTGATGTAAAAATCTATTTTATGCTTATATATTCAGTGTCAATTTTCTTGGTATACTGTCGCTTGATGCTTCAGCATAAATTTGAAATAGCATATTTAGTTATACACAAATAAAATACGAATGGGGTCGAAAGATTTTTGAAGCGGTTTCTGGCATAGTACACTCACATTTCGTTAAAACATGTTTTTTTTTATTAAAAATTGCTGTAATTAAAAATTAAATCGGCGTTGTTTTCATAAATTAAATAAAAGGTTTTGCTCAGATTTGTGTCGCTACAAAAATGAAATAACGCATTATATGACGCTCAACATGATTATAAAAAAAAAAAAAAGATAATGTATGATTTCTCAGCACGGGTTTATTTCATATTTATGGATAAAAAGCAAAATTGAAATGTTTAGAAGAAAAAGATATCATCAATCGATAGAAGCAGTGGTATTTCACGTGTAGAATAAAAGGTATGCTTTGTTGTTCAGAAGAAAAAGATATCATCAATCGATAGAAGCAGTGGTATTTCACGTGTAGGATAAAAGGTATGCTTTGTTAGATTAGATTAACTTTTATTTTAAATGCATTCAATTTATTTTTCTTTGTATTAATATTCCTGAATAATAAGATAATGAAAATTTATAAAAAGAATATTTTTTAATGAGAAAAGAAAAAATACAATTATGAGTTACAGGCTAGAGTACACCGCGAGTCGGGTTGTGCCCGACATCTGACCTCTGCAAAACAACCCCAACCCAAACAAAAAAAAAAAATCACCAACCCAAAAATAAAAGTTGATTGCTGACTTATTGTTTGTTTTTATCTCTTTAAATAAATTTAAAATACACTTTTAATGTTTTTAGAAAAATACATTATTTGCATTTAAAGAAGAATATATATATACATATATATATATGTATATATATATATATATGAAAGGATAAAAATAAACCCTTTTTAAAATGCAAAATTAAAATTTAAAATCCCAAAACATTTATTCTAACTTTTAAATCTAATGCTTAAATCTAATCTGCTCCTTTGATCTTTGTTTCTCAGCCTCACAAATATTACTTTCATCTATCAATTTCGACATCTCTTTAAGTTTTAAAAGTGATGAGTTTGCATTCCTTGCAGCAGTCTGCGGGGTGAGGCTCCCAGGCCCGGCCAAGCCTTGGTGTCGGCATAAGACCCCAGACATTAGTCAAAAGCTAATCGACCAATTAAAATAAATGATCCTCCCAATTTGACTCTTTCTCCCTCTGCTGGAAAATATCCTAAATTCGAATTAAAAACAGCATGCAAGGACGAAGAAGGCAGAATTTTGGCGCATTTGAGCGGTCAGCCAAACCCTCGGCCATGTAGTTCTCAAAATTTAACGTAAATGGCTCGCGGGACCTCCGACTGAATGCGCGAAGATGTCTGTACGAAGAAATGCTTCAATAAACGAGTGCGATCTGTCTAGAGGTCCCGAGTCCAACTTATTTGTATGTTTCTGTCGATTATTAGTCTCCCAAGTCGTCCCCGGATAATTCCTTACATATATATATACTAGGGGGCCTACCCCCTGCGAGCTACGCTCGCCAACCCCCGTTCAAACTTCGAAGCCTCTAAAAACATGACAGCGTGCTTTGTTTTAAAAATATTGGTAAATCTGTAATTGGGTTGCCATGCTTTCAACGTTTTAATGGGGCATTTTTTTATTACCATGGCCTCATACACAGCTGTTGCGACAACTGACGACTGTTTTCGGGATTGATAAGTAAAATCAATTAACGACTTGAAAACCAGCTTGTATAAAATGGTTAGGTTTAAATTGTGGCTACCTCTCGGACTTTTATAACAACGATCTGTATTATATTCTTCCTTTGCGTTTAAGGATGAGAATAATTCCATCTGCTTGTGAGTAAGATTAAGAACCACGGTATTGAAAAGTACTATGTTATAGATATTTTCAGTAACAGGTTTTAATTTTCTCTCTATTTTAGTGTACCATCATGCATATTTTCATGTTATTTTAAATATGTAAATTATTTATTTTAATTAATATGTATATACGAATTTTCTAATAATTATTTATCATACAAAATTAATTAAATATTTTGTGCATGCATGCCTGCATTTATTCGGCATCAATTGATGACATATTTAAACAAATTTGCAATCCGCGATAATTTTACACCTTGTTATGTCACTTGAATATTGTCCATAAGAAAATCGGGTACTTTTCCAGTATAGGATCCTTTGCTTGTAGATTTGGCGTAATTCGAGCTTCGAAAAGGGATAGATTCGTTAATATACATAGATTTGTTGCCAAAAGTTATGAAAACAAACCCAATGAGCTTTTGGTGCTTTTATTTTATAAGGGTCTTGACAACCATGGTCTTGACTTTTTTAAAAAGCTTGGCGCAATTCGGGCATTAGAAAGTGAGATTTGGTGCCAAATGACATAAACAGCCATGGAAACAAATTCGACGATTTTTTTGTTTATATGCGTATTTTAATTATACATATATTATTATTGTTTTTTCTATACAAATTACTTCTGATTATATATAAAATAGGATAAAGGACATTTTACGCTAAACAAATTGTATAAATATTTTTTTGCTCCTTTCTTTTGCGTTTACATAAATGACGTCATTTGGACGAATTTATTCAAAATATTTTCAGTTTATAAATTAAACTAGCTTACCCGCCCGGCGTTGCCCGTGCCAACAACCTTAAATGTACCTGAAATCAGTGTTGAACATTTTTTTTATTTTTAAACAAATCTAATGTTGGGGGCCCCACTACCTTAGACAGCAAACACTGGGCGTGCCATACACACTCCCATATATTACCGTAAGTCGAGTCGAAAGAGCCATACCCCTTCATGATCCAGCCCATAGAACCAGAGATATAAAAGCACCCCTGGTGGTGAAAATCGAAAAGCTCTATCTATGTAGAGTCGAATGAGCCATACCCCGTCGTGAACCAGATATAGGAAAGCACCCCTTGTGGTGAAAATCCGAACTAAAATCAGTCACCTCTATCGATGTCAAGTGGAAAGCGCCATACCCCATTGTGATCCAGCCCATAGAAACAGAGATAGGAAAGCACCCATTGGTGGTGAAATTCAGAACTAAAATAGGTAAGCTCTATTGATGCTGTGTCGAATGAGCCAAACCGTGTCGTGATGTGACCCATAGAACCCGAGTTAGCTGCAAAATCCTTTAGTTACACCTTCCACCGCCAGGGGGCACAATATGTTCTATACGAACATAACTGAATTCATTAAGGTTATCGATGTCGAGTCGAATGAGGCATACCCCGTCATGATCCAGCCCATAGTGTTGTGGGATTTGGGGTTCTTTCTAGAATAATTTATTTAAATTTAAAAAGCACATTTATTATTCAATCTTCACTTGACAATTAAATATTTAAAAAAAAATAAGTATACCCTGATTAGCTCCACTGAAATCTGTTGCCATGGAAAAGGGAGCAAATTATATTAAACTAATCAAAATATCAAAACTTAAGAATCCGAATAGGTTAATACAACAATGATAATTTTGAACTCATCATTTTAAGACAATGTTAAATGTAGTAAGGGGCAACAGATTTCTAAATCAAGTAGCATACTGAATTGCATAAAGAACACCCAACTCCACTCCAACCCGATCAAGCTCAAATCTCCATACACATTAAATTAACAAAAGTGTAATCATCATATAATTTGGAAAAATGCAGACAACCTGAAATTCCTCCAATATGAGGACCAAAAGGAGAAAGAGTTAAATCCGTTAATAGAGTAGGGATATGATGATGTACTAAATTTTAGAACAACTATGGAGATTGTGAACAAGATCAGATCGGTTAACCAAGGATCGTATAGTGGCTATAAAATAACTGAAAACTTTTTTTTTTTTTTTTTTTTTTTTACTTTGTTAAAAAAACAACCATTTTGTTGTTTGTTTTGAATAATACTTCAAAGAAAGGATAATTAAAAATTAAATTAATCAATTAGACTTAATTTTACTTTAGCATCAATTCTCAGTATATCCATTACTGAGATAGGAACAATAATTACATCTAATAACCTTGCGTAAACCTCAATTAATTTTCAAATAAATTATTACCATGAATTAAAAATTTAAGAAATAAAAAAAAATATTAATTTAGCAAAATTATAGCTTTCATATTTTTAATCACACTTACTGAGAGGTTAATTCCTTCTTATAGGTATGTTGTAATTATAGAAATATTAATTATTTAAAAATTATATATAAAGAAAAACATACCATATTTGAGAATAAACAAAAACTTTCTTTATTTGAATAATTAAAAATTATAAAAGTAAGGTAGTTCTCAAACAAAATATAATAATAACATAATAACAAAGTTGATCAAAAAAAAAAAATACTGAAATTGCTTATTACAACACTTTACATTAAGCAGCAAAGTCCCTAAAATTACCACAATACCATGATTTAAAGATGGATCAACTTTTCAAAATTTAATTATTGATTAATTTTCAATTAAATATCATAAATCTTAAACTATTAACAAACCAACAATTCAAATGTCGTTCAATCATAAATAAAAAGGTTACATGTTAATCATCTTAAAATACCAATAATTATATTTTTTTGTTTCTCCAGGTATTTATAAATATCACAACAGTAGACAACATGTAATAAAGAAGAAATATGGGTTACTTACAATATACTTTGATATTTACTACCGTCAATGTGGGCACACTTCATTGCAGATATGTTGATCTGCCATAATCTCCTTTTTTTTTTTTTCAACCTATTCTTTTCAGCTGCCTCTACGAGTCAACACCGTTACTCCATACATCACTTGGAGATTTTGATTTATTCCCGATTCAAAACGTCGTCACATCACCGATACCTTGTAAAGCGGGCAAGTCTACTCAGCTAGTCACGTCAGCCTTCTTAGTCTAGGATTGATAATGCCCCATCTCCAGAAATGATGCTCGTCTAATCATTAATTCATTTTTCATCAAGGTATCATTAACAACCGCCGCTTAAGAAGTCAACACAAGACAACACTTTTTCTAGGAACGCCGCTACTACATGATGGGTCAAACATATTTTCTTTTCATTCGCCCTCCATCAGATACAGATCCTTACTTCGAAAATGCCCTTATAGCCTCTTTTCATCATAACCTCATGATTTAGGATAATTAAAGTAGGCCATCAATGCCCCACTCTCAAAACAAAATCTTCCAGAAACCTGTCCGCCTTCAACAACTTCGCGATCCAGCCCACAGGCCAGTCTTCGAGCCCCGTAATAAGTCGAATTTTTTTTACGAGTCAAACGACAGGTCTCTTGGCCAAGCAACAAGTGTCGTAAACATTCATTCTCCCGCGCTGCTTGAAAAACGGGACCGATCCACTCTGCCAAAGGGGTACGGGAATGGAAACAAAAGGGAAAATGGACTCTCCTTGAAGGCACCAGCCTGTCGTTCCACCCTGCCAGCCGCTTCATGGGGGAAGGCAGCCATGTTTCACCCCCATGGCGTGTGCAGAAGGGGGTCCTGTGAGCCTCTGTTGACCTGGGCGCCAGCTATCCGCCTGATAGCAGAGCTCATTGAAGCCTGTCGTAAGCTTACAAAGCCTAATTGCGTATATAGTACACTCATAAGATAACGTAATTCTTATACAGGGCGGTCGGTCATTCTTATATCAAAGTCAGACTAGATGACTCCAAATTTTCCACCTGTGCGGTCTTTAACTGACAAAACATCCCTCCCTTGCTGTCTGCTTTTCGTATTTGAAAACAGGAAGCAAAGCTAGACTATAAACGTTGAATTTACTTTGCAAAAAGAAAAGGAAAGAAGAAAAAATAAAAACTGATTTTATTATTATTATTACAATTACTTTTATTTATTTAAATTTTTATTAGAAACAGAAGAAAAAAGAGTGCTTTTAAATAAATGTAGAGAAAGTGATTTAAATAATTAATGTAGATTAAAAAAAAATTGGTTGAAACCAACCGTAACAATAGAACCAAAGATACGAAAGCGCATCCTGTGGTGAAAATCCGAAATAAAATCAGTAAGCTCTATTGATGTCGGGTGGAAAGAGCCATACTGTAATGACTTAATGAACTCCAGTGATCCAAGGTGATGATTAACATCCAGAAGTTTTTATTAGGCATCGTTGATACACAAGTTAAAATAAGATGAACAATTAAAAAACATTACACTCTGCCATCAAAACCCCAGCGTACACAACCATCATATACTGTTCACGCGCACACATCATTTTCCGCTCACCATCGTCTGTTCAACTCTCTCTGCATCTCTCTTAGCGTAGCTCGGTGCACTTCTTTTTGACCTGCCAACTAACATCTCTTGCAGTCTCTTTGCATATCGAAAACTGTCCTTTCGATTCGATTACACGGCTTACACGGCAGTCATCAACCTCCGAAGCTAGGCGGCAAAACCATGGACAAAAACTAGACAACTCTAGGCCAGCAACTCACGAGTCAGGCTAGACTATAGATTTCTTCGGTCGTTACACTGCTCTCATTGGCTGGCTGCTTCGTTGCCACGGTGGCGTTGCCGAGGCTATTTCATGGGAGGAGCTTGAAATAGTCTCGAACCCAAAATTCCATATACACGTTTTAATTTAAAAAAAAAATCTGAATTAAAATTTAAAAATCCGGCCCCGAGGTATACTGTCCGGTGACATCTACACATGACAAAAATATTAGAGTCCTAGGTGTTATAATTACGGAGAAATCCGCGGGCAGGCAGGCAGACAGACAGACACTTACTCTTTTATAGAGATAGAGATTAAATGCTGACAGACAATTGAATCCTGACGTTAGAAATGTGATTTTTTTTTTTTCCTGAAAAACATAATTTAATCACAATCTTGTCTTCATTATCGATTGAAATAAAAGATAAATTCAATTTCAATTTGAAAATGACGAATAAAGATAAATCAATAATCCCTATCGGGATCCTTTTCAATTTTTTTCCCTTTTTTTGTTGTCACAAAAAAACTGAGTAATTAGTTGCCATCATTACAGAAATGTCATTAAAATTAGAAAAAAATTAATATCTCGAAAACTAATTCCAATTTCAAAATTCTATTACCCGTTTTGACATCCGCGGATTTTTATGGACAATTGGTATTAATTTCACCATCAAGCGTTTAATATTTTATTAAAAACTAGCTGTTACCCGTGACTTCGTTCACGTATCATTAAAAGAAGAATAAATGCATTAATTAAGCAAAATGTTTCATTCCCGATAATTAGAAACGTAAATAATTAACTATCTCTTTATCACATTCCATAGGAGACAATACAGTATTTCTATGTTATAGAGGAATGACATAACTAAGTTTTAAAAAAGTGAAATTTTGTGACAAATAATCACGAAAAGGAAACTGCAACCAATGAAAAAAGGCAGGCCAAATAAAATCGTGGAAATCAGCGAATTATATAAAAACATATGTCAAGTTTACCTGGTAAACCATTTTACTTTTAACGCCTTTGTGAAACTTTTTAATAGCCATCCTTCAAAGATAATGGAAATAGTATATTCTTTTTCATTAAATTCAATTCTTGTGAATAAGGAGTAATTATTGTAGACCTAAATGCAAGGAGCTTAAATTTGCCTCCTTGATTTAATCTATAACTGAAAAAAAATCTTTATTTCTAAATGAAAATATGTTGACAGACGATTTTTGTTCTCCAGAATAAATTGATTCATGAAGTTTGAATATGTGAAAATACGTTTTTATTTTTCAAAAATTTTACTGTAATCAAAAATTTTTTTTTCTTTCACCATTTATTCAAATTGAAAATAAATTCCTTTTTTTTTTTCAGTTTTAATGAGAAAAAATATATTAATCCGTTTTATTTCTTCTTTTTTATCCCCAAAAATGGAATAATTTAGTTTCCATTTTTAGAGAAACTTCGTTAAAATTTACAAAAAAAATATAATAAAAAGTAATAATAATAATAATATCTCGGAATTTAAATCATTTTTTTAAATTCTGAGAGTTTATGACATCCTCGCATGAATGATAACCGGTGTTAAGTAAATCGCGTTGCGTTCGACAATCTGGAAAGAGTAGTTGCAAAATACAAACAGGTGGTCAGATTTTAATATAATAGATTCGTATTTATTTTTCTTTTCCTAATAACCATGGTGTGGTTTTTGGCAAAAAACTCTCATCTGTATGTAACTGATATTCATCCTTAATAATCGGTATAGATAAAAAAAAAATAATAATTCAATTTTTCGTTTTAAATATGTCGTGAAATTAATCTACTTTCTATACTTACTGATCCTTGTATTATTAATGTACGGAATTAATTCCCGCGCCTTGCAAAACACATTTGAAAAATCCAGTTTTATTTCAAATATGACGTCACATTTTCCTCAGAGAAATTTCTTTTTAATGCCATAATTCTTGTTAATTTTCTTTTTCTGGCAATCAGGACGTAAATTTTAGCGGAAAACTCACATTTGTATGTAACTGGTACTCAAGCTAATTATTAATCAGTATCCATAAAAAATATTTCGGTTTTTCATCGTAAATATTACGTCCATCATCTATCTACTTTCATTATACATTGATATTCATGCTCCTTGTATTATTACGACTATTTGAAAATACATGTTTTATTTATGACGTCATATTTGTCCAAGCCGAGGAAGATCCTTTTCATAGTTCCATGATCCAAGCGAAATCCATTTTTAAGAATATAATTATTGTTCATTTTTTCTTCTAATTATAACGCAGTTTTTTGACAGAAAAAGATCTTTTTAATGTAACCGATATTCATACTTCATGTATAATAACAAATACTCCATATTTTTGTTTCAAACATCACGGAAATTCTTCTTCTTTTGAATTCTTTTTCATTTTCATTTTTCACGTGAAAATCGTTCAATTAAAAATTAATTGTTGAGGAAAAATTATTTTTCCGTGTTTTCATTTATTGGCAACGATCAAAGCCCTAGCAATGATAAAGTAAAATGGTTAAATTTTATGGAAAAATGTCCATTTATTCTCTATGAAAATAACGAAATTTTGAATTATTAAGAAAAATATTTGAATAATTTGAACAAAAACAGGCCTTATGTTCATTTGAGGGTTATAATCAACGTATATGCAAAGATACAGGATCATTAAATGCTCCATTTTGACGCTGGCTTCAGCCTAACATTTGCACACAATCAGATTTATAATATTATTAGGATAGCCCTGAAACATAATCAGTCGTTTAATCAGTCGTTTCATAAAATCATTTCATAAATTCGTTTCATAAAATCGTTTCACAAATTTGTTTCATTAGGATTTTATATATATAGGGTAGATATAAGAAGAAAAATCTTATGCGATTTATTCTCTATTCAGAAAGTCTAAAAAATTCCTTTAAACAGTATAAGAAATTAAAATATCCTTAGTTTAATCCAATGTAAATGAAATTATGATTGCTTTTTAATAATTATTTTGTATATGCTAACCCACGTACTTCAAAATTGTTTAAACTTACCTTCGGTATGGAATCCATTTAAATATTTCGATACAAATTATGGAGAGTTACAGACATTCTTGAGAAATAAGATAATGAAAATTTATAATGAAACTGGTTTGAATGAGTGTCAATTCAATATGCCATTTATTTATAACTAGCGGCCCGTCCCGGCTTTGCACGGGTAGACAATGTGTTGACTACAATGTAGGGTACAGAAGTGTAGGTACTTTAAAAAAGTTGTTCTAAATTGGATAAACGTGAGAGTGAGACAAAACTTCAGTACTTAGAAATTTTGAAAATTAAAAGCTTGTAAGTTTGTGATAAATAAATTTTCGTGTTTAGGTACATATTGAAACTAATAAATAATACACGGCCCATGGAAGGACATAGCAACTATATGTGTTCATGTAGAATGTGTTTTCTTGAATTTCACGCTTCCACCTAAATCTGCTGCTGAGATATGGCGAAATGACACAAAACATTTCAATACCCCTTTAACGACCTTCTGGGGGAAATTTCCAAAATCGCCGAAATAAGCATGGATGTACTATATAGTACATCCATGGAAATAAGTGTTTAACCCATTTTTTAATAGATTTGTTTTAATTAATTTCGCCCTCCTACATAAAAGCTGAGATATGGCGAAATGACCTAAAAAATTGGACCGCCCCCCACCCTTTAACTTACCTTCTGGGGGGAATTTCCAAAATTGCTGAAATACGTGTTTTATTCATTTTTAGTAGATTTGTTTTCCTGATTTTTGCGCTCCTAACTAAAACTGCTGCTGAGATATGACGAAATGATCTGAAACATTCGACCCCCTTGTAACCCCCTTTGGGGGAAAATTTCTAAAATTGCTGAAATACGTGTTTAACCAATTTTTTAGTAGATTTGTTTTCCTTAATTTCGCGCTCCTACATAAAACTGCTGCTGAAATATGGCGAAATGACCTAAAACATTTGACCACCCCCTTTAACCACCTTTAGGGGGGAATTTCTAAAATCGTTGAAATACGTGTTTAATCATTTTTAGTAGATTCGTTTTCCTGATTTTCGCGCTCCTACCTATAGCTGCTGCTGATATATGGCGAAATAACCTAAAACAATCGACCACCCCCCCCTTTAATCCCCTTCTGGGAGGAATTTCTAAAATCGCTGAAATAGGTGTTTAATCATTTTTTAGTAAATTTATTTTCCTGATTTTCGTGCTTCTACCTATAACTACTGCTGAGATATGTCAAATGACCTAAAACATTCGACCCCCCTTTAATCCCCACCGGGAGGGATATTTCTAAATTCGCTGAAATATATGTTTAATCATTTTTTAGTAGATTTGTTTTCCTGATTTTCGCGTTTCTACCTATAACTGCTGCTGAGATATGGCGAAATGACCTAAAAGATTCGACCATCCCCCTTTAACTCCTTCAGGGGGAGGGAGGATAATTTCCAAAATCACTGAAATACATGTTTAATGATGTTTTTAGTAGATTTGTTTTCCTGATTTTTGCTCTCTTAACTAAAATTGCTGCTGAGCTATGGCAAAATGATCTAAAACATTCGACCCCCCTTTAACCACCTCCAGGGGGGAATTTCTAAAATCGTTGAAATACGTATTTAATCATTTTTTTAGTAAATTTGTTTCCCTGATTTTCGCGCTCCTACCTATAACTGCTGCTGAGATATGGCGAAATAACCTAAAACATTCGACCACCCCCCTTTAATCCCCTCCGGGAGGGTAATTTCTAAGATCGCTGAAATACATGTTTAATCATATTTTTAGTAGATTTCTTTTCCTGATTTTCGCGCTCCTACCTATAACTGCTGCTGAGATATGGCGAAATGACCTAAAAGATTCGACCACCCCCTTTCAACCCCTTCGGGGGGGGGGGGATAATTTCCAAAATCACTGAAATACATGTTTAATCATGTTTTTAGTAGATTTGTTTTCCTGATTTTTATGCTCTTAACTGAAATTGCTGCTGAGATATGGCAAAATGACCTAAAACATTCGACCACGCCCCTTTAACCCCTTCGGGGGGTGGGGGGCGATAATTTCCAAAATCACTGAAATACATGTTTAATCATGTTTTTAGTAGATTTGTTTTCCTGATTTTTGTGCTCTTAACTAAAATTGCTGCTGAGATATGGCGAAATGACCTAAAAGATTCGTCCACCCCCCTTTAACCCCTTCGGGGGGTGGGGGATAATTTCCAAAATCACTGAAATACATGTTTAATCATGTTTTTAGTAGATTTGTTTTCCTGATTTTCGCGCTCCTACCTGTAACTGCTGCTGAGATATGGCGAAATGACCTAAAATATTCGACCACCCCCCTTAAACACTCTTTGGTGGGGGGGGATTTTCAAAAATCCCTTCTTATTGCTTGCCTAGGCCATAATAGCAATCTACAGTCCAAATTTCGTGACCCTAACTTTAGTAGTTTCGGCTGGGCGTTGATGAGTCAGTCAGTCAGTCACCGTTTCCTCTTTATATAATAGTATGTGGCGACGCTAATTGTGCTAATTCGCCTTATTTGAAAATGGAAGAGGAAGCATAATCCATTTAAGTTTCTCTAGCGGAGCAAAAGAGCGTTCTCACATTTGGCGAAAGTTTGGCGGTTGGAAAGTTTTGCCAAGTATAGACTGACGGTGGATTCGACCGGAATCTTTGACACTTGCTCTTCGGCAGTCTCCAGTGATGCATCGTGATTTTAGAGAGCTGCTGGACGGCTATTAAACATTATATTTATTTATTAATTAATTATGTTTATTTGAATATGTTGAATTTTATATATTTTGTTAAAGTAATAAAGTCGTATATAGTAAATTATGCCGTCGTATAAATAACCACAGCGCAACCTTTGCATACCTATAAGTGGTGACCCGTATACACGCTTTTGGCTGTGGTTTAAAAGAGTAAAAGAAAGATTAATTCATAATGAGTTCTCGTCCAGTCTATTAGGATGTCTTTCAAGGATTAAGGTATGAGATTACGTACTGTTTATTTCCTTTTGCATGTATCCTCTGAGGACTTTTAAGATAATTTAAACTTAGGTTCCAATGGTTGGATGGTTTCGATGTTGATATTGCTGTTTTAAGTGTTAAGATGTTTTAACCTTCGTTCAGTCTGGATTAAATTGTTGTTTAGTTCGGCAGTTTGAGATTTCTGTTTGTTTTTTGATAGTATAAGGGATGCCGGACGACAATCCTAGTGAAACTGTGAAAGGGGGGAGTACAGGATGCAATAGAGTGTCGGTAAAAATTCCAAATTTTTGGCCTAGTAATGCAAAGTTATTTTTTGTACAGCTAGAGGCTAGTTTTAGGTTAGCGGGAATCTCGGTCGAACAAACTAAATTTGATCATTTGGTGGCGTCTTTGGATGCTGAAACTTTATCTTTTGCTTCCGATATTGTGTGTAAACCCCCAGAAGAACCGTACAGTGCTCTTAAAGCGAGGTTATTATCGGAATTTGAAGTTTCTCAGAATCGGAAGGTTAAGACTCTGCTGGAAGATTTAGAACTGGGTGATAGGTCCCCCTCAATGTTATTGCGTAAGATGAGAGAGTTAAGTGAGGGCCATGTTGACGATGACTTTTTGAAAAATATATGGCTTCGGAGGTTACCGGTATCTGTGCAAACAATTTTGTCTGTCAGCTCTGAGGGTTTAAATAAATTAGCGGAGATGGCGGATAGGATTTGTGAATGTACGCAGGTTGGTGTTAACTCTCTGGAATCGAGAGGGGCTGAACAAACTCAGTTTAGTCAACAAAATAAACAGTTGGAGCAGCTACAATTTCAGGTTCAGGAACTTTCAAAGCTGGTTAAAGCGGGTTCTTGTCCCAAGTCGCCTAGGAAATCTTGCCGGCGGAACTCATTTAACTCAGGGGATAGGTCACACAGAGAGGGGTGGCTATGTTGGTATCATTTTCGATTTAAGGAAAGGGCTCGAAAATGTGTACCCCCGTGTGCTTACAAACCAAAAAACGACCTTCGCTCGCAGGAGTAGCGACGGCTACTGCACGTATGGGCTTGAGTCGCAGGCTTTATGTTACAGATAAGGTTACTCAATCCAGCTATTTGATAGATACAGGCAGTGATGTCTCATGTTTTCCGAAGTCATTTTTAGTTAAAAGTACTAGAAAGAGGGATTTCACATTGTATGCCGCTAATGGTACAAAAATCTGTACTTACGGTACTAAACTATTGACACTGGATTTGGGACTGAAACGTAAATTACAATGGCCATTTATCATAGCTGAGGTATCTAAACCAATTATAGGTGCTGACTTTCTACAACATTTTGGTTTAATGGTTGATTTAAAAAAGCGGCGTTTATTAGACCCTGTAACTAACTTTTCTGCTCGTGGTCGCGCCAGTCTGTGTGATGTCCCGGTGGTTAAAACTATCATCGGAAACACTGCATATATAGAACTGCTAAAAAAGTATAAAGAGATTACCCAGTTAAATAATACGAATAAACGAACTGTAAAACATGATACAATCCATTTTATCCCTACTGTTGGCCCACCTGTGACAGCTAGAGCTCGGCGGTTACATCCAGCGCAGCTCCGGATAGCTAAGCAGGAATTTGACTATATGCTTGAGAAAGGTATCTGTAGGCCATCTAAAAGTAATTGGGCCAGTCCATTACATATGGTTCCTAAAGGCGTTTCGGATTGGAGACCAACTGGGGATTACAGGGCACTTAACCGAATTACTGTACAAGACAGATACCCCATTCCTCACATTCAAGATTTTACTTATATGTTAAAAGGTAAAAAAATATTTTCTAAACTGGATTTAGTCCGTGCTTATCATCAAATTCCGGTTCATCCTCCCGATATCCATAAAACTGCTATTATAACTCCTTTTGGTTTGTTTGAATTTCCATTTTTAAACTTTGGGTTATGCTCTGCAGCGCAAACGTTTCAACGCTTTATAAATGAGGTATTACGAGGTTTGGACTATTGCTTTCCGTATCTCGATGACATCTTAATAGCGAGTGAAACTCACGCTCAGCATATGCAGCATTTAGAGGAAGTTTTTAAGCGGTTTAGAGATTACGGGATTATAATTAATGAATCTAAATGTGAGTTTGGCGAAGAAACTATAGATTTTCTGGGTCATACTATTGATAGCCAGGGCTGTGTTCCACACAAAGATAAGGTGAAAGCTATACTTGAATTCCCAAAACCAAAAACTGTTAGCGATCTCAGGAGATTTTTGGGAATGGTGAACTACTATCATCGTTTTGTACCCCATATTGCAGCAATATTAAGACCACTAAATGTGTTCTTAAATGGAGCAAAAAAGAGGGATAAAAGAGAAATTCAGTGGGATGCGGATGCAGAAAGCAGTTTTGAGCAAGTTAAGCAAGCTATAGCTAATGCGACTTTGCTTTATCACCCTTCTCAAAATGCGAAGCTTGCACTTATAACTGACTGCAGTGATTTTGCTATGGGTGGGGTGTTACAAGAAGTTACGCCCGATGGTCCGAAACCACTTGGATTTTTCTCTCGTAAGTTGTCCCCTACACAGTGCAAATATTCAACATATGACCGGGAATTGTTGGCGGCATATTCTGCGATCCAATATTTTAGGCATATGTTGGAGGCTCGGGTATTTACGTTGTATGTAGATCACAAACCCCTAATTTTTGCATTTCAGCAGAAACAGGAGAAATGTTCCCCTAGAAGGCTTCGGCAATTAGACTTTATATCTCAGTTTACTACGGATATACGTTATTTGCCAGGCAAGGGAAATTTTGTTGCTGACAGTTTATCTAGAGTTTGTGAGATTCAATTTGCGTCACTTGCAGATTTTGAGTTGTGGGATAAGTTGCAAACAGAGGATGAGGAGCTAAAGGCTATTTTGGACGGAAAGGCTGAGTTTAGTGGAAATTTAGCTAAAGTACAAATGCCGGATGCTAAGACATTATTGTATTGTGAAACTTCTGGTGAGGTGAACAGGTTTTATGTCCCCCAGACCTTGAGATATAAGGTGTTTGAGTCAATGCATGGGCTGTCGCATCCAGGAATACGGGCTTCTAGGCAGCTAATCTGTTCGAAATATGTTTGGCCAGGGCTAAATAAAGATGTTGCTGTGTGGTGTAGAGCGTGTATACCCTGTCAAAGGACTAAGGTACACCTGCATACTAAGTCTCCTTTGGTACAATTTTTCGTTCCAGACGAGAGATTTACTCATATACACATAGATATCATTGGTCCCTTACCTCTAGTACGTGGATTCAGATATTGCCTAACTATGATAGATAGGTTTACCCGGTGGCCAGAGGCAGTACCTATTGTGGATATGACTGCTGAAACTGTTGCTCAGGCTTTTGTTCAGACGTGGGTTTCCCGTTTTGGTACGCCTCAGAGGATAACATGCGATAGGGGTAAACAATTTGAGTCCATACTTTTTGAAAGTCTGGCAAAAATGCTAGGCTCTGTTATAGCTAGAACTGCTTCGTATAGGCCCCAGACGAATGGTTTGGTGGAGCGACTTCATCGACCTTTAAAGCAGGCCTTAATGTGCTATAAGGTGGATTGGTTGGAAGCTCTCCCCCTGGTGTTGCTGGGTCTACGGACAACAGTACGTGCGGACCTTGGTGCATCTACAACTGAGCTGACGTATGGAACGACTCTACGGCTTCCAGGCCAGTTGTACGAGGATAGCTCCTTCTCAGACCCACCGACTTATATTTCAAAACTACAAAAAATTATGTGTTCTTTGAGACCTTGTCAACCTTTAAGGCATGGGCAGCAAAAGATCTATGTTCCGAAAGAACTAAAGAACTGCACCCATGTATTTGTACGTAGAGGTCCTTTTAAGAGATCTTTACAACCGACTTACGAGGGTCCATTCAAAGTCGTAAAACGACTGCAGAAAGATTTTGTGGTTTCTATCGGGAACCAGGAAAAGATCATAAATATTGATCGTTTAAAACCTGCGTTTCTGTTGAATGAGGATGGTGAGCCTGATCCTACAACTTATATAACGAGATCGGGAAGGAAAGTTCGTTTTCGTCTCCCACGGGTTGTGTGAGACTGGCGGGGGAGTCATGTGGCGACGCTAATTGTGCTAATTCGCCTTATTTGAAAATGGAAGAGGAAGCATAATCCATTTAAGTTTCTCTAGCGGAGCAAAAGAGCGTTCTCACATTTGGCGAAAGTTTGGCGGTTGGAAAGTTTTGCCAAGTATAGACTGACGGTGGATTCGACCGGAATCTTTGACACTTGCTCTTCGGCAGTCTCCAGTGATGCATCGTGATTTTAGAGAGCTGCTGGACGGCTATTAAACATTATATTTATTTATTAATTAATTATGTTTATTTGAATATGTTGAATTTTATATATTTTGTTAAAGTAATAAAGTCGTATATAGTAAATTATGCCGTCGTATAAATAACCACAGCGCAACCTTTACATTCCTACAAGTATAGACTAGGATATTTTTTAATGAGAAAAAAAAAATTAAGTCACAGATTTGAAATTTAACAAGACCAACGAAAGAAATCTGCACAATTATGAGTTTCAAATATTCTTTATCGCTTTTTGTTTTTATAGAATATCATCTTAAAAAAAAAGAGTGAGCAAATTGGTATTGATAATAACTGTAAAATAACCTAATAAAAGCTTTGTTCTGAGAGGACTGACTTATTTTATTGATATTTCATTTAGGGCATACTCAAATATTTAATTTTAAATGAAACCTTCTTGCACATTCCCAAACTCATTTTTGAACCTAAATACCTAAAATTTTCCTAGCGTAACTATATAAATGCCTAAGAATTATACTACATTTTTCTTTTTTCTCAAATGAGACGTATTAAATTATGGTCGTTTAAATGCTCATAAACAATGAAATTTGCAGACATTATTTGAATACCTACAAATATGTAGCATTTTTCTTTTTCTATTAAATGGGACCATTACTGAATTGTAATTAGTATTTTTGATGACTGCCTTTTCAAGGATGTTGTATCTCAAAAATCAGATTAAAATTTAAATTTTGACAGTGTAGAAAAAACAAAAACCCTAGCTTTTTTCATAGAAAAATAGAAAGTGCTATTTGACCTTATTTTTATCAAAATTAAATTAAAAACTGCAAATTTTATGTACGTGGTAGGGTCAAAAAGTTCCCGGAATAGGTCAATAACAAATTATTAAAAAATAGAACAATACCTTATTGGAATTCAAAGTACTTTCCTCCTGCATCCACACACTTCTTCCAGCGTTCGTATAACTGTTCAAACCACTCCTTAAATCCATTTTTTAGACGTCCTTCAGTAGCTTCGTCGCATTTTCGATCATCTCATCTGAATCCATAAAGCTGTGTCCCTTCAATTTCATTTTCAGCCGTGGAAACAGGTAAAAATCCGCTGGTGCTAGGTCGGGAGAATAAGGAGGGTGTTCCAGAGTGGTAACACTGTGTCTGGCAAGGTAATTTTTCACAATCAGAGCGCGATGTGGTGGAGCATTGTTATGTAAAGAAACACATCATTTGTTGCCCATTTTTCAGGTCGTTTTCGTCTGATTGTATCTCGTAGTCTTTAAGGATCTCCAGGTAAAGTTCTTTATTGACAGTTTGGCCTTCAGGAATAAATTCGTAGTGAATGACACCCTCGTAATTGAAAAACACCTCCAACATCACTTTCCCTCGACTTTTGTCGAAGCGAAATTTTTCCTTCCTTTGTGATGTTTTTGCTGACCTTTACGAAAACGTTTATGCCATCGTTTCCGTATGCTTTCTTCAGTATCTCGAGCGTCTCAGAAGACGATTTCTCGAGCAAAACGCAAAATTTGATGTTTGCATGCTGCTCTAAAAACGACATTTCAAAATCCGACGAATGAAAAATTCGCTTTGTCAGAAATGATCTGCAGCTAAAGTCAACAGTATCGGAAATGAATTCCGAATGCCTGTATGTTTTCCTTATCAGTGCTGCCAATCTCCAAAAAATATATTTCCCCTCCAACGAACACCTGCGTGAATGTAGGCGACCATTCCGGGAATTTATTGACTCTACCTCGTATTTATAAGTGAAAATGACTTTAAAAATGTATCAAAAGTAGCCAGTTTAGATTTGAAAACAATATTAAATAAAAATTCATGAGGAATACGAAAGAAAAAAAAATGAATTTATTTCATACACAAATTACCTACAATATTTAATTAAGTTATTTTCTAAATCGTTATCATCACAAATATGATACAGATTGGCTTGGAAAGGGTAAAATTCACCCGATAGAAAAATATTTTAAATCCAGATTTTTCACTCGAAATGAACTAGTATTTTTTGTATTTTTCCTTCATCATTTTTTATGCTTGTTTACAAATGAATATTTTTATTATAATTTATTAATAAAGAATTATTACTATATTTGCAAAAACAAAGTCAAAGTGAAACCGGGCGGGGAGGCCTACCTTTCGACTTTAGCTCAACTAGCCCAGCCTAGTATTTTCAAAAACACATAAAACTAATAAAAAGAAAAACAACAGATGATATTTACAAATCAGAAAGGGGGGAGGAGGTTGAAATTGCCCCAGGCTGTCCTTCCTAAATGACACTTTTGATTTCTATTAATTTTATCTTAACTTGTGCAGTGGTGCGTACTAAAACATTTCAATTAAAACAAGTGGTAGCTTGGACTGGTTACCACTATTTTTTAATAAAAATGTTTTACTGTGCACTTCTGCAAAAGTTAAAATAAAATTACTAGAAATTCGAGACATCATTTGGGAAGGGCAGGGTGGGGTCACCCCCCCCCCCCCCCCCAACACCCGTTTTTTAAAATAATTTTCCTTTTCATATAAAGCGTCCGCTACTGATCCTATGAATGTCTAAAAGTGACGCTTGCCGGACAAACAGAGGATGCGCAATTCTATTCATTTTATCTCGTCCTATTGTCATCCTATACATGGCTGAAAATGACCGCTACAGGAGTCTCTTTTTGCTCCCCACCGAACATTCTCAGGACATGGATGGGATATTGTAGGACGTCCAACGGACGAGGCGTTATTCTACATATGACGTTCATCGTATGTCCTCAGGACGTTATGGACCTTACCCACGAGTGGCAACAGCCCCACCTCTGAGGGTAATTTCCTTCGGAAAAAGACTGTTTATTGGACGAAGGGGAAGGTGTGTTAAAATGTTCTTCACGCCTATTGGTGTTTTTCTTCTCTTTACCCACAGATGACGTGATATGGGTAAAGTCCATTGTGCTGTATGGGTTTGGTCACTTAAAGCCACGTCCTCGGTACACAGATACATTTTACCGTTCGTTCCGACAACCACTAAAATGCAATAAAAGAAATTGCCTTTGGTACAGTGCCTAGAAGTAACTTTACTTCTAGGCACTGTACCTTTGGTGAGCAAGAGTCGAAACAACATGTTGAAATGAAGGAAAGAAGCCCGCCGCCGCTTCTATTTATACTCGGCCCTGAAGCTCCGCCCATCCAGAAAACCAGTTTTTTTTTTTTTTTTAAACCATTTGGAAAATGGTTGTTGTTTTCGGTCGAGAATGGATCACCTTGGGATCACCCGTTCACATTTTCTTAGGTAAGTGCGGCTCTAGATAAGATCTTCGTCTATATTCTCTGTTTGGGTTCGAGGCTACTATCGCGATTCAGTACCTACTCATAAACTCAATGGTCAGTTTCAGTGGTCGATGTCAGTCAACTGACGTCACGTGGATGTAAAAAAAATAAAAAATAAAAACGGAAGTGTATTTTTCCGCTAGATAGAGTGCTTTAAATTGGCAACGCTTTATATATAAACTAAAGACAGCTGTGTTGATTTTCTTGAGTTGTTTTTAATTTTAATATGTTTTGAGTTTTAAAACTTTTGATATTGAAGTTTGAAATTTAAATAACAAGAAAACACTTTATAGAACTGTTTATCATAAAATTTATAGTACATTTTCAGGACAATGAATTCTTGTGTCTAGTAGATAAAGGCGGAAATACATGATTTTGACATTCAATCTTTAAAAAGTGCATTGTCTGTGAAAAATTATTTCTCAGTCAAAAATGTGTGCACTACCGTTGTCAAAAGTTCTTCCACAAAGAAAAACTAATAGTTTAGATGCCGAAAGAGAAAACTTTGAGAGATCCCAGGTAAGATCTGTCTTGTGCTATCCGTTATTCTGTGGAAACCGGAGATGTTAACGCCTTACGTATGTTCTTCTGGTATGTGTCTGTCATGCAGAACTGATTGTCATGAGTCAAAATACTTGAGTTCACTCTTCACGCTCTTTTACTTAGTAATTTTATTGGAACGTGAAACGCTTTTTTTTTTTCTCTTTTTAATCTGTTTAAGCGATGTCAAAGCCGTTTTCTCAATTTCCCTGTTAAAGGATAGTGTTTTGCATCTTCATTTTATAATGGTTTGCATTTATGAGTTTTCAATATTTTAAGTCCATTGCGTAAACAATTGTTATTGCTTTCAAAAATTGTATTTAGCTGTATGTTTTATTTATTTTTTAAAAAGAAAAATTTGAAACTATATATATATTTATATTTCATTTGTAGAGCGTGAGCATATCTAAAGCGATAAATTGTCAAGAATCTCCTGTTAAAGAAAAACATGTGCGATGTATCCTTTATATATATTTATGTATATATTTTTTCCCAGTTATAATAGCTTAAATCATTGTGTATTATAATTTAAAGGTTTTATCAGATGTGAATTAAAATACAATTTTTAATCACGTTTAATCTAATAAATATCTTTGTTTTTTGTAATTAGTAAAAAAACTTTTATGTTTATATATCAAATATACCATATAAAGATAAATAGCTAATGACTAATTTCAATTGCATAAAACTTGTTTGTGCATATTTAAATAATAAGTGTAATGTACATTTATTTCCATTGAAAGCTTAGAATGAATGCTTAATTTCTTGTCAAATATTGTACTGTCCTCTAAAAAAAAACCATTTTTTGAAATTTTCACTATATAAAGTCTAATAAGAAATTTTAAAAAATTAGACATGACTAAATTTTTACAGCCTGTTCTGACTAAGATTTTAATGTTGGACATTTTACATTTTATCACTTTATTTCAAAATGACAGCCAACTAAGCGAGAATTTGGAAAAAAAAACCCACTTTTCCAAAAATTAACCCATGTTACCTGAAAAAAAAAAAAAAAAAAACCACACTTGACATAATCAGCGGAAAATGAAGCATTTTATTTTATATTAATGGTTTAACTTTAAAAAAAATTAAAATGTAAGATCATTCTAAAATTATATTATAACAAGAAAATCCATAAAAATGAAGGTCATGTTTTGCCAGAATTCTGCAATTGTTAATTTAAATTATTTTAAAACTAAATAAGCACTCCTTAGGTATTTTTAACTATTTTTATTATTTTAAATGGTTCATAAAAACAGAACAAAACAAAAAAAAATTGACTTTAGTGAAATATTTTATGTAGTACTACGGTGGGTTTTTTTAAGGAAACATTTCACTGTGGGTTTTTTTTAGAGGACAGCCTAATAATTCTTTGTAATGTTATATTATGTCTGTGATATACATATTTATTCTTTCTTATTTTAATATGCATTTGATTGTTTTCCATTCTTAAAATGTGATTTTTTTTTTACAAAATTTTTAAAATTTTGACTGTAATGCTTTTTTTTTTTTTTTTTTTTTTTTTTTTTTTAATTATAATTTGGAATAAAGCTAAAATAAAAATTCTAAAAATTTTTCTGTTTGTAAAGTGTAGCATGAGAAATAAAGAAGGTAAGGAAAATCTTACAAACACAATTTGCATATAATATACACAGACATATAATAGTATTTATTTATTTATTCTGGAAGATGCTGTCTGGATTAAGAGAATCATTAATAAAAAAGGAATTACTATCATGATAAAACTGTTTAAGGCAGTAAGTACAGTTGAAAATGACCAAAGCCTTCAAATGATGTTGCAGTGTTAATGTAATGTAACCAGGTTTTCCCATACTTGACTCACCTTGAATTATGGGCAACTACAATTTTTTTCCCCTATCAAGCAAACAATGCTAGGAGCTATGACACAATTGGAATAATTGATGACTTACTCTATAAACTTTTCTATTTCTTGTTCTTTTTTTTGCTTAGGAACTACTGCAGTGATTTCATTATTTTTTATTAAATTATTCTGGCAATAACTAATCTATAATTTCATTGTTCACAGAAAAATAAAATAATAATAACATTACTATTCAGCAACTGATTTTTCAGTAAAAGAAAATGATCACAATATAGCTTTACTAGCAATATAATAATAATAATATTCAGTGTTTTTTGCAAAATACTGAATAAAAATATTGGCTGTTTTTATCAATTTTACAAAATTACGTGTCCATTTAGTGTGGTCTCAATTAATGAGGATTTATTCGTATTCACAAAGTAAAGAAATCAGTTAAATTTTTTTATTTAATCTTTATATACTTGTGAAAATTCATATAGCAAAGCAAAACTTTTGATGTGGTGTATTCTGTACACAATTTTGTAACCCTTTTTGTTATTTTTCTAAATGTCTGGGCAAATAAATTAGTGTTTTATAAAGATTAATTTTAAGTCAAATACAGTTATCACGTAATACAATATTATATACCCCCCCCCCCCCTTCTTCACACACATATATATACGTATATGTGATAAATGTTTTTGAATAATGTGAATTGGCTGAATCCTAGAAGAAGCGAGGCACTTTTCGACATTGAATTTGTTAAGGTGATAAATCACTTCTTCTTGTAATACCACTTTGTTTCATTCATTGTGGATACACCTAGTTTAATTTGATTTTTTTCGGATAATTGGGTTTCTAGAAATGGATGTTTTGGTGAGTTGAGGTGTTTTTTTATTTTGTTGTTTGTAATGAAGATTAAGATTGAAAGTACAATATGTCATGTGTGCAATGGATTGAATTGTGTATCTTGGGGTCTTTTTTTTATATTTTGAAATATTTTTTCATAAGCAGCCTATTTTAAGTGTGGACAAAAAGGGGAAATAAAAGTAAGTGAATTTTTTAAAATTTTACTTGATAAGTCAGTCATTTCAATTTTACACACAGATTTCCACTTTTACAGAAGCAATTTTCTTTTGTTACATTTTGGTCACAATAATTACTTTTTATAGCTGTATAAGCTAAATAACTGTATAAAGTACAGCAAATAACTGACGGAAGCACTTAATGTTATTTATTTAAGCTAGCAAACCTGTTGAAAGATGCCTAGATGTACAAATTTGTAACCTCTGTTACCAGATACAAAGATGCAATTATCATATTTTTATAAAAAGAAGCAGTCAAACAATTCTCTTTACTACTATGTTTAATAGAAGGGCTTAGCCAAGTTCATGCTGCATATTAGTTAAAATCTGTTTAAGGAGGATGAATAATAGAGTGACCATGTAACCTCTGTTAACAAATTACAAATTTTAACATTAAAACTTTTTCAAAACTCCTTAAATAACTAGTTGTTGGGGGCCACCGTAATACTTACCCATCATGGATATGCATAATATAAAATGCATTGCGATTCGAATAAAATCATGGCTTGATGACATCATAAACTTTAAATGCTCTATTACTGAATTGCGTAAAAGAAACATCCTTATAACTCCAAAATTGATAATCATATTTAATAACGGTTTACTGCGTTGAATTAAGTGTCTCATTTCCAATTAAAATATATCTTAGAATTGAAATTTGAATGAAATACAGGGTCATGAAAAATCTAAGAGTGTGGAAAATAGGATTCCAAATATTTTGGCAACTCATTATCCGATCGACTTCATTCTTTATGCAAAATTTATGTTTTTTTATTGTCTTTTATATTCACTCCTTCAAATAAACAATTTCGAAAATTTTTATATACCTTTTATCAGAATGAATATTTTGAGAGTTCGAAAAAATAGTTCCAGATAATCATGGTTACTGAAATTCAATAAGCTTCTTCCCATTATTAGATACTAAGTACATACCAAATTTTAAGTTTCTATCTCAATTTGTTTGGGAGATAGAGCGTTTACAGACACACAGACAGGTGGTCAACAATTTTTTTTCTGAAAATATGTTTTTCGGAATCTCCAGTGTCTGAAACGTGTAAATCCATCAAAAAAAAATTTCCGATTTTCAAAACGATTACAAGACTTACCCTATACTATGTATGATGGGTAAGTAATAATGCAATATTAAAATTGACATTTAGTTATTCTGTGTCACTTTTTGAGTAAATATTAAATCTACTAATAAATTACAGAATAATCAAAGTAGAAATTTTCCAGAAATTAATTAATTACTCATAGCAGAGGTTACACAAGGTAACAGAAATTAGATAAAAGTAACAGAAAAGTTACCAATGCCAACTTAATTTAGTGATTTTGTTATCCTGATATCTTAGGGATGATGTTTTAAGTTTACTACACCAAAAGTTTTCCTAATTAAAGGAATTGATAGTTAATAATATCTGTATCTGGTAACAGAAGTTAAATTCAGAAAGAGAAAAAAATTATCCTGAGCACTCATTTTATTTGGTTTACCTACCAGTCTAATTATTTGATAATGGTACAATACCAAAAATGTGTTTGCTTTGATTTATAATTATTCTAAAATCACAATATAAATAATTGGTAACAGGGGTTACATAGAGAAAAAAAATCCTCCCAAGAAAAACACAAATCTGTCCTCTGTATTTGATATTCATATCAAATATTCCTAAACGACTATTGCAACCACTTGCTTACTTATAAACTTCATTTGTGTCCTGTGAATACATTCTTTTGACAAGAAGAAAAATAAATTATATGTGGTAACAGAGGTTACACAACAGATTTAAAAAACCAGGGACACTCACTTTTTATTGAAAAAATATAACAAAACATGGATTTGAAGAATTAATTTATGTAACATTTTAATTATTATAGTATGTTCTATGTAAAAAAATGCTTGCATGTGAGAATGACAATGTTATAGTACTACTAAATAAAAAATATCTTTCAAAGAAACTTCATCTTGGGACAGCCCAAAAAGGGGATGATCAATTTTTTAACATATATATTTTTAAATTCAAATTTTAATTGCTTAATAGGCACACAGCCAACATAGTGAAAAAGTACCCAAGCTGGGGCTCGGACCCGGGTCATCAGATTAGTGCACTGACATTCTACCAACTGAACCACTTGGGAACGATACTCAGCCTGGAACTTTATCACCATAACATGTTGGCAAGGCTACAAACGCAGCACAAGATGGAATATTTTTCGTGAGCCGCCAGCCCTGGGACAAACACGAAATCAAAGAAAATCCAGCATCGACAATTGAAATAAATTCATATTTAATACTTGGAAATTTTTCCAGAGAAAATTTCTCACGCCTTGCATTCATAATTATGGTGTTATCAACATGTTATGGTGAAAAAGTTCCAGGCTGAGTATCGTTCCCAAGTGGTTCAGTTGGTAGAACGTCAGTGCGCTAATCTGATGACCCGGGTTCGAGTCCCGGCTTGGGTACTTTTTCACTATGTTGGCTGTGCGCCTATTAAGCAATTAAAATTTGAATAATTATGAATGCAAGGCGTGAGAAATTTTCTCTGGAAAAATTTCCAAGTATTAAATATGAATATATTTGTTTGTTTAGAAAATAAAGTCTTAATGAATTTTTAAGATTGCTAAAATAAAGAAATTTTAATGTATTGGGCTAGAAGATTAAAACCAGAGTTAGTGATGAATTTGTGCTTTTTTAACCCCTTCGCGACAACGACAAGCGTCCCTTACATAATTTTTAAACTTTTACCACCGGTTTTTCAAAACAGAAATTTGCGCCTAATTGAATCTCAGAAATGCTGTCATTAAATAAGGCAAAGCTTACAATAAAAATTAACTGGTGGGAATATTCAAGGATTCTGAGCATCTTAGGCGTCACGTATACGTGTCGCTCGTCCCCAAGGTATTAAGATTGTGAATAAAGAAATTTTATTGTGTTGACTAGAAGATTTAAACTGGAGCTATTGACACACTTTTTTGACGAATTTGTGCATTTTTAAGATTGTAAATAAGGAAATTTTAATGCATTGGGCTAAAAGATTAAAACCAGAGTTATTTTTCTGTGTAAAAATCAGAGTGAAACGTAAAAAATTGCTATAATTTTGAAAATTGTAGAGGACAAAATTTACTATAGTGGATTAAAACATTGTAAACATTGTAACATTGTAAATAGATTTCTTTTAGGAATGTTAAAAATTTGCCATGGAGCGTGAAGAAATTGTTAAAAATCCAAAGGACAAAATTCAGTGTATTAGAATAAAAGTTTGAAATTAAATTTTGTGTACAAATGTTAAAAAATTGTCATAAAAACAAAAAAACACTAAAAAAATTGAAAAGCATGAAGGAAAAAAAGTATTATATTAGGCTAAATGATTTAAACTGGAATCCTTTTAAAAATTTGCTGCAGAAACAGAACAAAACCAATACGATGAAATCAGATATTTTATTCATAAGTTGCTGAAAAATGAAACTTTTTTGCATTCAATGTTTACTTTGTGAATGAAATTCTTGTTGGAACTGTCTAGTAATGAATTGTATGCGGCAATATAAGCGAATTTCACCCCCAATCACATCACTGAGGATTTCGCTTTTTAGGTTGACACGTGTCATATAAATCAAAAAGTCGGGTGTGTCAGTTATTCTAGGATCCTGCCATATGAATTTGTAATTACAAAGATAATACAAATAATTAATAGAGGTAATTACAAAGAATAAATATAGCAGCCAATAAAGCTCCAATGGTGTGTAAATACACTGTAGCATGCAGGATTAAGTGTTAAATAAATAAATACTCACAGAATTATTTCTGTTTTTAAACTGATTACCAATTTTTTACTTGTTTGAATCAGATATGAATATTCAAGATGCTTAACTTTGATTTGATGAAGATGTATAGCATAAATGATAAAATAAAAACTTACTGAAAAATGTTTGAATATATTAAGAGCCAGCCGTAAGAAGTACAAATTGAGCTGAATTTTCTCAGCTGGGATACTTTTTCTATGGGAAAAATTTAAAGCTTTAAATTAGTTTTGAATGATAATAATTGTTGTTGTATTATGTAATTTATTTCTGTGTTATTGTGCTCGTTATTGTCTTAATTATTAAAGCTGCTATTATTGGAACTTTCAATGAGAAGGGAGCTGGCACTTTTTGGAATGTTGTCATGAAGCTTCCTCTTCAAGGCAATCCAATAGTATGTTGGAAATTCTGCCATGTTTTGCACAAAGTTTTAAGAGAAGGGCATCCACATGTAAGAGTCATTTTCTTTTCTAAACTTATTAACTTGTCTTTGATGGCTGATAATTTTAATTTTTTTATGTATCTTTATTTAGGTTATTCTAGATTCTCAGAAATACAAAACTAGTATGAAAGATTTAGGAAAGCTCTGGGTAAGTGATGTTGTAGTTATATAATTGTACATAAATTTGTTTAATCTATATAGGAAAATCTTTTTTCTTTTTTTAAATTATTTAAAAAATACTTTAAAGTATGATTACATAAAAAAAAATGAAAAATGAAAATCTAGACTAAAAATCGAAGGATTTTCTCACATGGCCTATTTTTTCTAAAATTCTAGTTTATAAACCTCTTTTTAATCACTTTTCACCATTATGACATACAGGTAAAAAACCGTAAAATTAAAAACCTACTAACCTGCATTTTTTAGTGGTATATAGCAAAGAAATGAGCAATCCCATCCAAACTTTTGTTTTATTCTTTTTCAATCTCTCCCCTTTTTAGAAAAATTATCTTGATAATTTCTTCTTTTGATTTCTATTGGTTTCATCCCTGAAATTCTTTTCTAAGAAAAAGAGAAACACAAAATGTTAACAAATATAGAAAAAAGATATTTATATAGTCATTTATTGCATCATAAATGACTAAATAAAGTACACACAACTGAAATAAAAAAGATTATTAACTAGTAAATATTACATTTAAAAGTGTTTTTTGTGTGTGCATGTGTGTAAAGAATACCCATTTTTTGAAGAAATGGGCTAGTCGCTTTTTCTGAACTTTTGGCAAATCCCAAATTTTGGAATCCATTGCAGCCAAAAAAAAAAGTCACTATATGAGTGATTATTGTAAATAAAATTGTCGCCATGAAAGAAGCCAAACCAAATTGGTGACACCTGGCAGCCAGAAATTAAACTGAAAAAAGCACCAAGCACTAAAGAAAAACTACTAATAAATATTTAAAAGGTTTATTTTTATAGATAGACATCAAATAGATAGGCAGGGCTGTCCTCTATAAAAGGTCCTAGGTGAAAAAAAAAGAAAAATTACTTTTCAATGTATTGAAAAAAAAAGAAAAAGATACTTTTGTCTCATTGAAAGCCGCTTTAAATATAAAAGCCAGATGAGTGCAAAAGATTTTGAGGCTCTAATTTTTATTTTTCAGAGGTTAAAAAAGATACTTTTTTAGTTTTCTTGAAGGCTTGTATAAGCACAAGATCTTTATGGATTAAATAACACTCCTATGGCCTGCCCTGCCTATAGAGTATATCAATGATAATATTCAGTTAAAAAATTCAATTAATTGGAAAAAATCTTATTATATTTAAATAAAAGTTATTGCATATTATTTGTTTTATTTATTTAAAATAAATGTTAGGGTTGCTTGGTTTCAAGTCAGCAGTTTATGCTAAGTACTAAACACACGCACACATATATTATATGTAACGTATGTTTCAGCTATGTAAATAATTCAAATTGATCAGAGTTGATGATTTTTGCGTTATAATATTGTTATATTTAATGAAAGAGATCTGTTTCCTTTTAAAAAACTTTTGATGATAAGTGAGAATTGATTCCCCCCCCCCCCCCCTCTCTACTCCAAGTAAAATTTGTTTTTTTTTTAACAAAGGTAATATTCTTTTGGTTATATAGACCAGATTATTGATTATTCCTTTTCTTATAAAATTGATTTCACATTTATTCACAGGCGCTGTATTTTTTTTAATGTATGATAAAATATGATGAAGGATTAACATTTTTATGAGGTATCACAGTTACATGATTTTAGTTTTCATTTTCTTAATTTGAATATGAATTTCATTTATGGGGTGAGAGTTTCCTTTCCCCTACTCTCACTTTTTCTGTCACAAGCATTTCGGATATTTCCCATGAACTTACAACCATGGATTAAAAAAAAGAAAGAAACACATCAGCTATTTGTCATTTCTGTTCTAGATTATTGTACTAAAACTCTATGTTGTAATTTTGATAAATTACTAAAATGTATTTCTTTGATTTAGGGTCTATTAAAAGATGGATATGGACGTTTGATTCAATGTTATTGTAATCTATTGGTTGCTAAACTTGATTTTCATAGGAGAGTAAGTTAGATTGAATTCAAATAAATATTTAAATCAATTTATATTATTTTAATTATGATTAAAATAACTTATTAAACAACATGATTTAAATTTTTGTAGAATCCTAGATTTCCTGGCAACTTAACTGTCACTGATGAAGAGCTGGATGATATAGGTGAAAGAGATGTCAATGTCTTGTAAGTATTTCTTTCTCTCTTAATATTTCATTAAGTTATTTCTGTTTACTTAAATAAAAGTATTTGGTGCAGGATATAGAAAAGTTTTAATTTCTATAAAATGAGAGATTATTGTCATTCAAATTTTGCTACCAGGTTAAAATTAACTCACTTAAACTGTGTTTCATCAGATTGAACGTATTATGCTCAGAGGACGCATACTGCAAAATGTCAAATGAGTAACCAAGAGAGTCTGTATGTGCTTCCCCAGTAGGAATGTGTTAATGAAAAATCAAACTCCATTTTATAAATAATTAAATTTACAAATTTTATGATGCAAATCATTGAAATTTTGTATTGCATCATAATATTGCTGTTTGGGAAACATTGTCTTTTCAACACTTAGTACAATATTGAATCCAATAGAAAATTATACTTTAAGTGTGAAATTAGTGTGTTGTAATGTGTTTCAATTTTTGTTTCAAAGTATAATTTTTAATATTTTATCTCTTAATTGTAAAACAATGTCCTTGTAATGTTTATGGTTATGTTTAATTTAATGTTTTATGTTTTGAACAAATTGGTTACATTTAGAATAATTTGATTTAGAGTTTAGTTTGTCATGTTATTTTATATTTGGGGAGGGGGGAGCTTATAAATTAGTTGATATATTCAGATATTTTGATTTATAAAAGTTATACATATTGATTTCTGTATCAGATGCATTACACATGATTTTTAAATTGAAAAGGTAAATCAAATTGTCTATATTTTAAAAAAAGGTTAATTTTGTTTAGTAAAGATTTATTCTAAGAATGGAACAAATATAATATTGTAAGTCTGGGCACAAGTTGGAAGGGATCTTATTATTGATTTGATCTAAGCTAATTAATTCATTGAAGTAGAGGATCATGGAAAGATTGTATTATGTAAGCTGAATCAGTAAAAATATTCATATTCATTTCTTTTCTTCATGTTAAAAAATCTGCCTAGTGCAGTTTGGTTTGTGGTAATATGCTATCTCATAATAACTTTATTTTTTATATAAAGGAATTTCTGTGTTGTAACTCATTACACTTTTTCTTTCTGTTTTTCTTAATAATATAAACTGGTACACTGATTATTTCTCAGGTGGAAATTCAGTAAATTCAGGCACTTGTTCATTAAGGGGAATAAATTTGCAAAATTTGAAAATTATTAGCCAATTTTAAAAAAACATTAGTTAAATTTATTTTTCGTAATACTATTTTTTTTTAAATCTATGAAACTTACATTCACAGTAATTAAAGGGAAGAATTTTTAAAATGCGGTGTACAATAGCAATTAAATATTTACATATTAATTTATCAAAAAAGCATCTATTTTCTACATGTGCTCCAGCATTCAAACTCCAAATAATAATTAAAACTCTTTGTCTGACTCTTCACTATAATTTACAATTAAAAAAACTAAAGCTTTTTATTTTTATAATACTATTTAGAGAACTCTTAATGTTGTATTTGACACATTAAAACCTATGGTTGCTAATTAGAGAATTCATTAGTACACGAAACTGTACAGATTTGTGTTAGGAATACGATGCAAAGTGGCCATGATTCATCTTCATAGATATGTTTTTCATCTTAGGTATGATTATATTTTTTCCCCCACTCCTTTTGTTTATTAAAAGAAAAAAAAATCTTGAAAAAAAAAAAAAAATTCCCAAATACTTAGCCAAAATTTAAATTTTATTTCAAACTGTCAGATTTACATTTTACATTCGGTGAGGTAACAAAAGCTTAGTTCTTGCCTTGCTTCTAAAAAAATAATAATAATAAATTGTAGCCTTTGTTGTTTGTATAGTTCTATCGGTCGCTCTTTCCTTTTATACCAACTTATCTATATCATAGTTTTTAGCACTTCTCTTTATATTGAGAGGGATGATTAAATCAGAACCACATTGTGATTTCTGTATTTTTATGGTATAATTAATTAAGAAAACATTGTCAAATAATTATAATTTCATTACTTGTTTCAATATTCCTGGACACATTAATCTTGAAATTAAAAACATGTACTGATTATATTCTTGTTTTATGTACTTGCATTATGCTGAGCTATTCATTTATCAAAATTATATTGAGAATGATTAAGAAATAAAAAGATATCAATGCAAAATACCTGAAAGGAAAAAGAATCAAGAATTAATTCATGTTTTGAAAGAAGAGAATGTAAAACTTTCAAAAGAACAAGTTCCTTAATGATGTACTAAAAACAGTCGTAATAAATGATATATTAGTGACAAGATGCACAAAAATATTTTTTATTCAGGCATTTTTTTCAGGAAATTTTGTTTTGTTTTTGTGAATACATACAAAGAAGCATGTAACTACCAACAACTTGCTGCATTTTATTTTGTTGAGAGTTATACAATCAATATCTCTTTAAATTTCTTTGTATTTGTTGTTATTATTTTTTTTTAACCATTACTTTTTTTCATAGTCTGATTTCAGATATGTTTGCTACTGAAATAAGTTTTTCTTTCCAAAAGTAGAAACTGTAGTTTTTTGTGTACACTGTGCCCTTGTGTAACATACATTCACTGATTTTTATGGTTTCATTCATCTGACGAAACCCTGTTCTTCATCGCTCCTTCTTTGTATTTGTTGTTATTTTTTTTTTTAATCATTACTTTTTTCCATAGTCTGGTTTCAGATATGTTTGTTACTGGAATAAATTTTTCTTTCTAAAAGTAGATACTGTACTTTTTCGTGTATGCTGTGCCCTTGTTTAAGATACATACACTGATTTTTATGGTTTCATTCATCTGATGAAACCTTATTCGTCTCACTCCTCTGTCTATCTGTGTGTCCATCACAGAGTTCGTACTCGAAAACTGTATAAGTTAGAGACTTGAAATTTTGAATACTTATAGCTGAATACCTCCTGTCACATGAAAAATCATAAAATTTAAAAAAAGTCTTATGCAGTCAAACCTTGTTAACATGAACATGCTTAACGTGAATTACTTTTAACATGAACTGTTTTCATAGTCCCCTATAAAAACGAGACAAAAATTTGATACTGATAACATGAATTACTGTTAACATGAACAAAATTTTGATTCCCCTTGAGGTTCATGTTAACGAGGTTCGACTGTATTATTTTAATTAATTGGATTAATTTCATGACATCTGATCATTTCTGTGATTTTCTCAGATCTTAAAACAGAATCTTAATTTCAGTCTTTTACGGGAAGGCTAGACAGTTCAGTGGTAGAGCATTTTCCTCCTAACCCAAAGGTTCCAGGTTCTATTCTGGACTACAGAACTTGAAATTTTTTATTTTTACATTTCATTGTCTGATGGATTTAATTAAAAGAACTTTTGTATTTTAAGGTTTTTGCCATTTTAAGGGTTTCTTTTCTTTTCTTTTTTTTTTTTTAAGTTAAAATTTAATCATATAATTAAATATTCTTTTCAGATATACTGTAAAGAAACCATGATGTTGTGTGTTTTTGAAATGGGGTAGCGTGGAACCGTTTCACAATGGATCACCTTCATTAAATATTTCAGAACAAATTTTATTAAAATGCGTTCTTGATATTTCTAGAGGTAAAAATTATTTACAACAATTTTTTTTAGCTGAGTTCGCTCGACTTGTAATTTATAGCAAATCACCGAATAGTCCAGTCTTTTACAGTAGCTTTAAAATCTTAAAGTCTTAACTAGTGCTACTTTTCACTCTCCCCGAAAAGTCAAATCCAAGGCTGATGCGTTGACTTCAGAGAGATCGCACTCTCTCATTCAAAAATCTGTCAGCAAAACTTTCCTTCCCTCCTAAGATGGGAATCCGTCCTGAGATGAGTGTTTTCCACCAACACTCGTTCTCCTGCCGAAACTCTAACTAACTTCCCCTCGCTTCTCTTTTCCGGTCCCCTTGCTCTAACAAAAGATACTCCGATCACCAATCAAAAAAGTTTTAGTTCACGTCATTAGTTTCGGTTTTTAAGTCATAGGATAAACCATTCTTTTGGGGAGGTCTTCCTGAACTTTAGAATGTTCACACGGCAATTTCTCACGATCCGAGACCCCACATGTAGTCGGACAGATCAGAGAAATATCTTGCTGTCTAAGCAATTTCAGTTCACAAGATTGATCGAAGCTCATCTTTTTCTATTGTAGTAAGTGACGTTCTTGTAACTCCACAGCGAAGCGTGAGAAAAGTTCTCCAACTCTTGGGAATTTCTATCCTTGATTATTTTGTATAATTAGCAGACTGTGAGAGATTTAATGAGATCGTCACAACACCCCCACCATCAAAACATTTTCCGGGTTAAAACGCGAAAAATCTGCAAAAAAAGGATTAGCTCAACATATTTGAGTGGCTCAAATAACACTTCAATTTAACCTCACTATATACATCAGTGACTTAATTTCTTATATACTGTTTACCATTGCTTGAACATCTAGCTTTAGAGACTTTTTTTTTTTTTTTTTTTTGAAAGATACTTTTTTACTACACATGCCAAAATAACAATAAAACTAAAAATAATCAAATATGTACAAAAGATTGGATTTTACTCAAAAACTTACTACTGAATTTCTTTACTTGTGTTTGCCGAACAATACGTTTTACACAATCGTTCAATTTCTTTAACAAGAGTGTCACAAAGGCGTGAATTTCCACTGTCCCTACTCTCTTTCAACAGAATTTCGAAGGATTTTAGAAAACTCTTTGTGAATCCGCTCACTTCCTCTAGATTAACTTTCGAATGATAACCCTTCCTGTCAACACTCACTTCCATATTTTCGCGTTTATTTTTCGAATTTCCCTGCCTTTCGAAAACCAACTCATCAACTTTCCTTGACCTTTTCAAAAGGGTTTCTTTTTCCGCAATACACTGAGAACGGTGGTTCTTCATTTCGGAGGGGAATGACGAAAGAATTTCTTCCTGCCCTTGGGGATCTGTTAAAGGGTTTATCTCAATCCCCGGGTTCTCAAAACTGGAATTAGTTTGCGATTTTTGCTTTCGCTCGCTAACTTATGCAATACGGATTCTAACACTTTATGGAAAATTTTCTGCAACTACCCACATAATACTAACAATTTTAAATACAATTCAATTTGAGGAATAATAAAAATAGTATACATATAAAAATAGACTTTCAATATTGTAAAATTTTCAATACACTGACACGTTTTGGTGTCGATCATACACATTTAAAACAAATTTAGAAATTTGAAATTCTGTGCACATAATTCAACCAATACTTGATATTTCTGACCCCGCAGGTAACAATTTTCCCATTTATAACAAAATGACCACTTTTGCAACTGCTAAAAAAATTTTCCTAACATCACATATGCAAAATATTAGATTATCAACAACACCTATTGTTTCCCTAATAATATAAAAAAGTACACCTTTGAAATCTTTCAATCATGAATAACTAGACAATCGACTTATTTGAAAAATCAAAATTTTTATCTCTTTTTTTTTCGAGAAAAAAAAATTATATATATACACATTTAGCCTGACAATCCTTATATTATTTTACTGCCAAAAGAAAATTCACACTATCAAATTTTATGCTGATAACAAATATACATATATTTTTCCAAATATGTTGGTTATTAGATTTAAAAATTTATCATAATTTATCATATATCAATATTCAAATAAAAAATTTCTCAGAAATGAATTTTCCTCACCAAAGAATATGTAAACAAAATGAGAGCCACTCAAAAATGAATTGAGCTTACCTTTTCTACAGTCTTTGTCTGCATCATCTGTCGCCGGTTTCGGGTCTGGTCTAGACGTCGTCGATTTCACAGGTTATCTCGGTTTGTCGGCTCCTGATGTTTCCTAGAAAGGGCTTGCTTCGGACTTATTCTCTGTAAACACGGGCTTGCTTCCAGGACGGAACTGCGGTCTGTCGTGACACTGCAAGGGCTTGCTTCGGGCTTGTTCTCTGTAAACACGGGCTTGCTTCCAGGACGGAACTGCGGTCTGTCGTGACACTGCAAGGGCTCGCTTCGGGCTTGTTCTTTGTAAACACGGGCTTGCTTCCAGGACGGAACTGCGGTCTGTCGTGACACTGCAAGGGCTTGCTTCGGTCTCTGCTTTCCTCTCCTGAACTGGCGTCAGATCTTGCGCGCTTAGATGCGGGCGGGCGTCACTGCTACTGTCTGGGCTCTCTTCACTAATGCTAATAAATTTTTGTCGAAATATCCGACTCGCTTGCCACCAGCTGTAAAGAAACCATGATGTTGTGTGTTTTTGAAATGGGGTAGCGTGGAACCGTTTCACAATGGATCACCTTCATTAAATATTTCAGAACAAATTTTATTAAAATGCGTTCTTGATATTTCTAGAGGTAAAAATTATTTACAACAATTTTTTTTAGCTGAGTTCGCTCGACTTGTAATTTATAGCAAATCACCGAATAGTCCAGTCTTTTACAGTAGCTTTAAAATCTTAAAGTCTTAACTAGTGCTACTTTTCACTCTCCCCGAAAAGTCAAATCCAAGGCTGATGCGTTGACTTCAGAGAGATTGCACTCTCTCATTCAAAAATCTGTCAGCAAAACTTTCCTTCCCTCCTAAGATGGGAATCCATCCTGAGATGAGTGTTTTCCACTAACACTCGTTCTCCTGCCGAAACTCTAACTAACTTCCCCTCGCTTCTCTTTTCCGGTCCCCTTGCTCTAACAAAAGATACTCCGATCACCAATCAAAAAAGTTTTAGTTCACGTCATTAGTTTCGGTTTTTAAGTCATAGGATAAACCATTCTTTTGGGGAGGTCTTCCTGAACTTTAGAATGTTCACACGGCAATTTCTCACGATCCGAGACCCCACATGTAGTCGGACAGATCAGAGAAATATCTTGCTGTCTAAGCAATTTCAGTTCACAAGATTGATCGAAGCTCATCCTTTTCTATTGTAGTAAGTGACGTTCTTGTAACCCCACAGCGAAGCGTGAGAAAAGTTCTCCAACTCTTGGGAATTTCTATCCTTGATTATTTTGCATAATTAGCAGACTGTGAGAGATTTAATGAGATCGTCACAATACAAACTGTTTCTGTTTGCCTGAAAATTAGTTCTTGAATATTTTTAATTTGATTTATAAATAGATTTCTCTTGTTATCATTTTATTATTAAATTTAGTGGTGCTGCCATCTATGTTCTTATAGATAAGTGTACACTTATCAATAAGAACAGGATAAATGATAACGATAATTATAAATTATTAATGATTTGGATTTATTAATTAAAGGATAAAATGTTTTGAAAGGAATATTAAACGAAACCCTTTGTAAAATCTTTGATCACACTTACCCACTTGTTAATCCTTCATTAAAAAAAAAAAAAAAAAAAAAAAAGTTCTGCATCAGGCATAGATTATGAAACACTTTCCAACACTAACAGAAATATTCTTAAAAAAAATTCATATTTTCATAAAATGGAATGAGATAGCTAAATATGAAACTTAAATAAATGCATAACTCTGTAAAAATCAATTTTCTGCAATTGCTGTCCATATCAGGTAATCTGTGTGAATTCTTTCGTATAACTCTGTATGTGGTTTATAGAATTTCTACACACCATATCTGATACACTTAAAATTAGATAAGTTTTAAAATGCATACCACAACAAAAAACACACTTCCAGCAATTATTGATCATAATCAGTCCTGTAACCGAATTCTTTTGTCTGTGTCTGTAAATGAACGATAAATGCTAATGCATTCCATAATAATAGAAAACATGTTGTAGTGCACTTTAGCGATTTCATTATGCTTGAATTATCAAAACATCATTAAAATGCACCACAAAAAATTTTTCCCTATAGATTATAATCTATTTATTCATACATTTTACCAATTTCTCTCAGACATTACTTATAAAAAAGTATGGTCAAAAATTTTCATTAAAAATGTCCTTTATTTAAAAAATTAAAAACAGTCTCTAATAAAAACTTCCACCACCTAACAAAAGCGCTTTCACCCCTCGCCAGGACATCATCAGTTGTGTTCTCTATCCAACTTCCTCTCCTTTATATAGGTGACTGGTGGCTATAGAGCTCCTCCTATCAGATTTCAATATTTTCTCTCTATCTCTATATTGAAATTCGATAGGGGGAGCTCTACAGCCACCAGTCACCTATATAAAGGAGAAGAAGTTGGATAGAGAACACAACTGATGATGCCCTGGCGAGGGGTGAAAGCGCTTTCGTTAGGTGGTGGAAGTTTTTATTAGAGACTTTTAATTTTTTAAATGAAGGACATTTTTAATGAAAATTTTGACCATACTTTTTTATAAGTGATGTCTGAGAGAAATTGGTAAAATGTATGAATAAATATATGTACAGACATTAACGGGTGAACACCTATTTTTAAGATTATAATCTAATGAAATTTTTTTGTTCATGCCTGTAAATGTTTGTTGTTCATGTTGTAGTTCATCCACTGAGCTCCATATGTAACAGGAGTTCTGAGTCAGCAGTCAGAAGCTTGCCAGACAAATGAAGCATGCCAGGCAAAGGTGAAAAATAGTCTTTGTTGTCAATGTTAAATAAGTGTTCTCATTTATTATTATCCTAATTTATGCTTTTCTAACTAAGCTATGCTTATCTAATTAATAAATGATTCTCTAATCATGTAAAGGAATGTGAGAAACAGCATTTTTTACAATGAAGCAAACTAAAATTATTGTCACTGTATCCTTGTGCGCTGACTGCTGGAAATCATGTTGGGAAATAGGAAGACAGATCTCCTGTTACATATGGAGCACAGTGAGTCCATCTCATTGACACATATCTCATTATGTTTGAAAAATCTTAACAACATTTTTCCTCCATAATGTAATGAAATTTCTTTGTTTGACCCTGTAAATGAATTAAAAATGCTACACATTTCATTTTTAATATCGAACATTTTATAGTAAACTTCAATAATACAGTAGAGCGCCACAAATCCGCCGACCTAAAATCCGCCAGAGTCCGAAATCTGCACAAGCTTGCAGATGTAAACATTAAACATCTTCATCTTTCTTCCGTGGCACTAAAAGAACGAAGTTAAAGAAATGATGACGTCATTCCAAAGCGAATGATCGATTCAGAACATTCTCATCGATGACGGAAACCAGACAGATTTTCCAGAGTATAAAAAACATTTCAATATCATGGACTGTGTCAATCTGGTGGCTGAATCATGGAATCTTGTTTCTCAATAAACATTAACTAATATATGGCCAAACTTCCTGTTTATTGATAATGAAATTGATAAGGAATTTGCTGGATTTAATCTCGATCCAATAAAAGAAAAAGCAAAAGAACTGTTGTTGTTTGCAAAAGCTGTTACAAAAAATGACAACATATTTGATGAAAATGAGATTATAGACTGGATGTCTAATTCGGATGAACTTAAAGAACAGTATCAAATGACTGATGATGATGATGATGATGAAGATGAGTTGGATAATTCTGAAAAAGTTCAATTTGAAGAGGGTTTGAATTTGGGGGAAAAATATCTTAATTTCTTAAAACAACAAAAATGTGTTACTGAATAGGAATTAATGACTATTTATAACTTGCAAAAAAAACTTAAATTAGAATAATCTAAAATGTTGAAACAGCCAACTAGCATTGATCAAATGTTTTCAAAGTTCAAAAAATAAGTTGTTTTGTTTATATTGTTTTAAATTTTTTTTCATTCATAATAAAATAACTTAATAATCTAATATTTTATTGCTATTAATGTTTTTATTTATTTATTTATTTTTAATCTTTATTATTATTATTATTTTTTTCCAATGGCCTAAAATCTGCAAAATCCCGAAATCCGCACAATGTCCTCTCCCAAACAGTGCGGATTTCTGGCCCTCTACTGTATTTTAAAATTATGTGGGAATCTGACTATATTTACGAGAGTTAGAGACGGACAGGTGGCATACAAACAAATCACATTCATAAACACTTTTCAACTATGAAAGAGTTAAAAATAGAAGAAAAATATTTTAAACAGAGTTTACTTTAGTATTGAAATCTAACAATTAGTACTAAAAATGCACAGTATTCATGGTTTTGAAAATCTAATTACAAAATTGCTACTTAATCAGTTTATGCCGCAAATTGTGCTTATATACACAGAGACCATGAGACCATTCAAATCCCAAATACTCATGTACCACATGCATACTGATTTTTAAATAAATTTACACCACGCAATATATACAAAAAAAGTGTGTATGTAATGTCTATGTGTATGCATGTGTATATGTGTATGTTTTCATGTTTAACATTAATACTATTTTATTTCTAGTTTTCAACTTAGTTGTGAGTTTTTTGATTATATGGATGAAGTTCTTGCTCTTCAAGCTGCAGGTATATCTTCATTTAAAAAATAAGACGTTTTAAAAGTGATACAATTTTACTCAGTTGAAATCCTTATTTCAATTACTCTGATTACATGTATATCTCTTAACATGAATTTACTTAATTTTCTGTTGCCATAACAACTAGTTAAATTAAATTTCAATAAAAAATAACAAGTTTCTCATGACCATGGAGGCTACAGTCATTTCAATTTTTATGAAAATCGAATCAAAACTTTAAAAATATATTAATAAAAGTTTTCTTCATTCTATTTAATCCTGTCATACTTAATTAATTCAATAATATCCCGTGATAGATAATGATTTTAAGTTGCCATGGTGATTGCACCCTATTTAAGATGGAGTCATATTATTTCCATATTACTGAATTAAAACATTGGATTTGTATATTAAAATTGTTTAATTATAGCAATCATATAATCAATCTACCAACAGTTTTTTGGATATATGTTTTCGGAGAAATAAATATTAAATGGAAAAAGAGTTTAAATAGGGATTTAAAGTTCTGAAATTTTCTAAGCTGTGCTTAAGTTTCCCATTGGAATTTTCAGTAAATGTCAACAAAAGATAAAATGTTGCCATCTTAAAATGTACTTATTTTATTACAGAAATTAATCATATCACAATAACAGATGATATAATTAATTTTTTTCAGTGAAATAATAATGATTTTTTTTTTTTTTTTTGTACATTGTATTGGATATTTGCGCATAGTATAATTTTAATGTCACAGAATTGTAATTAATTGTTTGTAAAAGTGCGTTGAAACTTAATAAAATAAAATAAAATGAATATCTATAATATGAAAATCTGCACATAAAATAAATTTTGTATTCATTCATTTTTGCATAAGAGTGCAACAGCTATTGTACCAAGATTTGAATAGTTATAAAACTAGTTATAGTATAAACACACCTCATTTGTCACATTTGACGTACAATGTCCAACTTGTTAAAGTACATTATTGTTTTGAAAAACAAAAAAAAAATGTAAAACTATGTTGGTGCTAATGACTTTTTTAATTCACAAGTACTCACACACTTCATATTGTATATGACTCACATTATTTAAGCATCTATTAATTCTATACCTCTCCTTCTTTAATTTGAAAGCTTTTGTGTTCCATGCATATTCTAGCAAAATATATACTTTCTATCACATATCATGCTCCCCATATTTATTGAAATGCAGTAGTGTTTTATGAGTTTTTTTAGATTAAATCATTAATGAAAATATATATCTTTTATTTTCTAGTGTTTGGGTCTTTAGATATGTCAAGATCAAATTCAATGACCAATTGTGGACAGTGCCGTTTAGCACCTCTTATACCCTGTATCCAAGATTCAAGCCAGCTGTATGATTATACTGTTAAAGTACTTTTCAAACTTCATTCAGGTGAGTAAAATTACAAAAAAGTAAGTTGATATATTTTGTTTTAAAGGATTATAGGTGTTTGCGTATTATTATTATTTTTTTTTAGAAATGTGGGCACAAATTTTATAGTAATGAATAGGGAAGGATTTGAAATTGTTAAGGACATATATTTTATCTCTTTTTTTTTATGTATACGTAGGTTGATCCAAAAAAAAGTTTACAAGCAGAAGCATTTGAAACGTAATAATTGTGGAGCGAATATTTCCACCCAGGGTTGTTGACAGATGGCGCTAGTTGTCCTACAGCGGTTCTACGAGTAAGTAGCGTCAGTACGCAGACACTTAAGAGCGACAGTAATGGCACCACATCTAGAAAAGTGGTCTCGCATAGAGGTAGGAGCCGTAATTCGATTCTTATGGGCCAAGAATGTGGCCGCATCCGAAATTCAAAGGCGTCATTCTTCTGCATGACAATGCCAGGCCCCATACAGCTCGCCAGACTCAGGAATTGCTGCAAAGGTTCATGTGGGAGGTCTGAAATCACCCCCCATACAGCCCCGATTTGGCTCCAAGTGACTATTTCCTTTTTCCAGCGTTGAAGCAAAACTTATCCGGAACATGGTTCACCTCAGACAATGCAGTGAAAACAGCTGCCGAGAAATGGCTCAATGAGCAGGGCCCTGATTACTGCCAAGACGGGATAAATAAGTTGGTCGAACGTTCTGACAAATGCCTAAACAGGTTTGGCGACTATGTGGAAAAGTAAAGGCCAGATGTGTCTCTTGATTGCCATTTGTATCTTGTTTCTATTGTTAATAAATACTTTTTCCTTTGCCTTGTAAACTTTTTTTTGGGATCACTCCTCGTATACAATATGCATTTATTTTGATCCACACCTTTTTGAATGTTAAGATTGATGGGTTTTTTTGCTAATATAAAGGTGAAACAATGATTTAGGTTGCAATTTTGTTATTTTTTATTAAAGTAAATTTTTTAAAATCTGCTTTTAATTTCTTTTAAATTTCTGATGAATATCTAGTAAATTTTCTTCCTGTAAGGTTTCCTGGGGTAACTGGGCCATGATTTTACAATGTGACTCTGGAGTTTCTGGCAATTCAGTTTCCTGAAGCCAATGTTCATTTTGAATTAAAAGTCTGAACTTTTGTAAATGTGTTCAGAGAGACTCTATCAAACAGTATTTTTCAAAGTTGAGCCTTACTGACTAAAAATGAAAAAAAATATGTATTTCATCTTTACCTCTCGGCAGCTGGACCAAGTAGGTCTGTGTTCCATACTCGTTCATTTTGTTTAAGTTGGGGTATCAGGCCTATTTCAAAAGTGTAAATAGCTAAAAAAAATTTAAGACAGGCAGATCATGTAAACTTAAGTATCTCATTCTCTTTTTTATTTAACTCATCACTGTAATAAGAGACAGCCCTTTGTTTGTCTCCCTAATATATGTTTGTGCCATATCCTGTAATTAAAAAAAAATAATAATCCAAATTAATTAAGTGTCTGATATCTCACTTAGCAGCTACTAAGTAAGTATTATTTACATAGTAGTTTTTTATAAACAAAAACTTAAGTTACATACATAAACATGTGATCAGTTAAAAAACTGTAGGTGTTATATAATTTTCTTTATTGCAAACAAAAATCACTCAAAAAATTAATTTACTGTAGTAAGAGCAACTCCAAAAAAATTATTTATAACTGTTTAGGTAACTGGACCCTGTGGGATCCAGTTATCCCATTCTTGAAAATTTTATGGGGTAACTGGAACACCAGCCTTAGATTTGAAACATGAAGTAAATATGTATAGATACCTAATAATATATTAATGTATTTATGCCTAATCTTAAAAAAATTAAAGATTGTTTATTAAAAGTAATTACCGTATTTTATTAAAAAGCTGAAGAAGTTCAACAAAATTGACTTTGTTCATAAAAAAAAACTCCTCTAAGTTTTCGGCAACCTATCACTGCAAAGGCAGAGTTATGATTGAGCTCACATGCATTGTTTTAAGAAGTACAGATGATGCCGTAATGATGCTAACCACTAAAACTAACGGTTTATTATAATATAGCCTAAGGCCCAGTTACCTCTTTGGAGTTACCCCAACTTACCTTACTCAGCTTTTGTATAAAAAAGTCACAAAAATTATATATCTCAAAATTTATCAGGAAAGAAGTTTGCATCTGATAGAATTTTCTGCATACATTTTCAACCGTTTCTTTTTAAAGTATAAAAATAAACATTTGTAATGTTTTTATTCATTTTTTGAGGCAGTATGTGATGGGTACAGGCTATTAATAATATTTGTGATTCATTTTTATAACACAGCATGCATTTTGGTCAGTAGCAAAAGACTGTTTCTTCTGTTTAATTTTTATTTTCATTAAATATAAACTATTTTTAATACTGTTAATTAAACTTATTTGGTGAAACACTTATTTAAGTTGTTTGTTTCAATAATTAATCATTATTCAGGTACTTAAATGTAACAAAAATAGATTTTACTTGTTGTCCCAAATATAATAAAATCTTAATTAGATGAAAACACAAATTCTGAGTGAAATTTGTTCTTAATGAAATAATTATTTAAGTTTATTGTTATATATAAAGTAGTATAGTGTATCCTGTTAATAGTTTGAGACATTATTATATTGTAAAGGATTTAAAAACAGAAAGCCCTTTTGAATGTCTTTTAATTTAATATTCGTATAAATTTTATATAAGCTTTGTGTTATATTTACTAATTTGTGGTGCTATATTTGTACAACAATTTCATGCACTATTAAGATGTATGATAATGAGATAAAGTATGTCAGTATAAGTGTGATTCTTAATAGTTTTATAAAATATGAATGTCCTTTATTAAAAATCATAACTTATAAAAGTATCACTCTTTGTCAGTCTAGAGACAAAGTCTCAGAAAAACATGATTGTAAGATAAAAAATATAAGTAGTAAACAGTGCAACTAGTGCTTCATAAAATAACTGAGATATCAACTACAGTACACTCCCTCAAATCCGCAAACACTTAAAATCTGCACATTGTTGCAAATGTAAACAGTGAAACTTAAGATTAAGATGTAAGGAGGAAATTCAAGATTTTATTATTTTTATGTCATTCAGTACACATTTTAGTATGTAATTCAGTTAATATCACCAAACTCATGCTTTCTCATGTAGAAAGTAGAAATTTAATTCTGAAAAAATTAAAGATAGCGCTGATATCACTGGCGATTGCTATCTTTTTATCAAAAACATTTATGTATCAATCAAGCATTTTTGGTTATTAAGTCTGGCTAAACATGAAATAAAATTTCATTATTTTGCAATTTTGATGTAAATTATTTGTGTACCCTTATGAGGCAAAATCCATTGAATAAATCAGAAAAAAATATCTCATCATTATTTTACATATTTAGTTATGCATTATTAATTATTTACTTCACCTTCACTTTTAATATTTTAATTGTTTTTTTAATTTTCTTAATTTTTTTAAATTTTACTTTATTATTTTCCTTAATTATTTTAATATTTTACTTTAATGTCAGCATTCATTATAATTTTGAGTGCATTATTACATTCAAATTACTATTTAAAAAATGTAAACAAAACAGTGACCAGAAATTTGCATAACCTCTAGTCCCAAGCTGTGCGGAGGTAAAAGAGTACTGTTTTAATTTAATAGTAAAGTACTTAAATTAAGTGATCTATGCTTGAATATTTGGTACATTGTACCTTTGAGCATGTATTAAGGACTTTTAGTTTCCATTCTTATAAGAAAAGACTAAATCAATACGGTATTATGTGATTAGTCTTAATGGTCTGGCTCATACACGTCAATATGTATGTAATTTTGGCATTGTATATGTCATATGTACATCGTATATGACTATAACTTGGACATATATATCATGAAATGTCATACACATCATAAATGATTATGATGTCATATATTCTTATAATTTTGCAATACAATTTGTGATTCATCCTCGAGGGCTGCTATAACAAAGGGGTACTGACATTTCTATTAGGAAAAATGTCAGAAATTGCAAAGCAATTTTGTAAAATAGCTATAATTAATATTACATTGTATAGCTTACAGTATACTGTATTGTATATGCTGCCTGACACAAATTTTTAACCTGTAAGTGTGGTCCAAGAAATATTTTTCTTCTGCATATGTGGCCAAAGGTTGCATACTCCTGATTGAGTATGACAAATTAAGGATGTTCAGGATGCAAATTTCCAAATGACGCCCTTATTTTTTACAGCTATAAAGTAGTAAAAACAATAATAATAAACAAAAAAGAAATCACTTTACAAATATTATGCTGACTTGATGTTTATTGACTTGGAAAAAAAAATAGTCAGACATTTCCCTCTAGAAACAACATACACTGTGAACTGTAGGGATGCTTCAAAGGATATAAAAACATTTCATTTAGCATTATCAGTGATGCTGGGGATGCTCTATAGCATATTATTTAAGCAAAAAATTGACGATGCTATGCATAAAAAATTGTGATGGCTCCTTCAGGATGCATAATTTTTACATAAAGAGTGGAAAAGAGGAAAATTTTCTATTAAATACAATGATGATGACTTATTTCTAAAATAAGGACCCACTTTTGTAAAAAAAAGACTCAGTTTTTTGGAAGTGTCTGGGTCCCAGAGACTAAGCATTTCAAAAGCCTAGCGACATCATTGATTATTAATTTCGGTACTTCTCTATTATCCTGTCAACCACTTTTCATAACAAAAAACTATCGCCAAATTGTAAGATTAAACGCCAAAAATACAGTCTCATTTACTTGATGTCAGAAGCATTATATGTGTTTGTTATGTCATCAATAGGGCTGGACGATATCAGAAATTTAATATCGCAATATATCAACGAATTAATATTGATATTGGTGATATATCGCGATAACTACCTTAAAGTGTGTGGGAATAGAAAAAATGCTAATTTTCAAAGATAAATGGTATGGTAGCAGCAATTTAAGTACAAACAGGTGTAGAAAGCAACGAATCAACTCTCCTAATCTATTTGCTCACACAGCATCCTTTAAATATTATAGTTTCATATTTATACAAAACAGAAATATTTTAGGAAATGGACACATTGTGCGATATATATTTGGCTTATACCATTGCTTGGATGGTGGTTTTCTTTCAAAATAGTATGCTCCCTATTCTTCCTATTTTCTGCACTATTTTGACTATTTAATATCCTCGTGTATAACTAAGAATATTATAAAAAAAGAAACTAAAATAAAATGTTCTTAAATTTAGGACGTTGCTGATTTTAATATTATTAAAATAAGTAAAAATCAACAGCAAAAACTGAAATTAGTTTAATGCCACATGTCATGCTAATATACTTGTAATTAGATTGCTTTCAATGGATTACAGATGCTGCAGAAATGTTGTTTTTCAATCTTTCTCTTAGATATCAATGCCTTCTTAATAGAAAAAAAATACAAATTTTCACTGTATTTACAGCTTCCTATCTATTTACTATACATAAATACAACATTGAAATCTTTTTTTAAATATAAATATTCAAATCACATTTCGGAATAGTTTTGTACTAATTAAAATGTACTTTTTTGACTTCGTTTTAAGCTAAAGTATCAAGACAGCATATATTAAAATCAATCCGATTCGCGCGCTCTCTAACAATAAAACAACAGACGAAATAGGAATAGAATAAACACTGGCTGGCTATTCAGCACTCGCAATATTAGACGTTAATAGCTAGGAAGCTCCTCTCAAAAAAGACGAATCACAGTGAAAGAATGTGGAAGCTTAGCTTCACCAACGTAGCCGAAAGGCGAAATTTTACCATTTCGCACTCTGATTGGTTGATCGCGAACCGAGCTTTCCAGCTGCTAAGCTCTGACTCCACAACTAACTCGTACGTATTTTAAGCGCTTCTTTATTCGTTTGAATTTGGACATATCAATATGTGGGATATATTGCAATATGTCTAAGCAGCGACGGAAACACAGACGATAACAGTTTTATTCAGTAACAAACGAACAGGGGAATATGCGGTTTGTTTAAATAAAAGTAAAGCATAGATTGTATCGGGATATATTGGAATAACAACGAAAAAGAGATAATCATTAGAAGGGATATTTGGCTTTGAATGAAGCAGGCAGGAATAAATGAATGGTGGAAAATGATTATTCCGATATTAGTACTGCAATTTCGGAGCTTTTTCTAGGATTTCGAAGTCGCGCTGCGGGGAAAAAAAATGTTATTGGGATACATTGGATTACAGTCGCGTTGCGGAATTTTTTTTTTTTTTTATTGGGATACAATGATTATTCTGATATTAGTACTGCAATTTGGGTGCTTTTCTAGGATTTCGAAGTCGCGCTGCGGGGAAAAAAATGTTATTGGGATACATTGGATTACAGTCACGCTGAGGGAAAAAAAATGTTATTGGGATACATTGGATTACAGTCGCGCTGCGGGAAAAAAAATGTTATTGGGATACATTGGATTACAGTCGCGCTGCGGGAAAAAAAAATGTTATTGGGATACAATGATTATTCCGATATTATTACTGCAATTTCGGTGCTTTTTCTAGGATTTCGAAGTCGCGCTGCGGGGAAAAAAATGTTATTGGGATATATCGGTAGAGTTTCAGCTTAGCTATCGTTATTGGGATATATCGTCAGAATCAGAGCTCAGGTATCGGTATTGCGATAATTAAAAAATATCAATATTTGACCGATATATCGATAAATAATCCAGCCCTAGTCATCAAGTAGTTTTTAATTCGACATTTGTGTGTATTTTTCAGTATGTTTTACTGATTTATTAGTTATTTCATTAATTAAAATAACAATTGTGTACTTAAATTCTTATATTTTATATTTATTTATTTTGATATTCCAATGGCAACATTCTCCCGTTTATTTGGCAATAGTTTTTTGTGTGAAATGTGGTCGACGGGATAATAGAGAAGTACCTTAATTTCAAACTCTTTCATAAATTTGTATTGCCTCACAATAGAATTTTTTAGAGCTAAAACAGAATTATTATTTTTTTTTTAGATCTGTATATGATATTTTGTACATAGTTAATCTGAAACAATTAAAAAATATACATTTTCGGGATTTTTGTATTATATTTTCTTTAAATATTTGCATTGATTTCAAATTTATTCTTTAATATATATATTAAACACTTAAAATTATAAGAGTTATAGATTTTTTAAAAATAAAATAATGCATATGATAGTATGGTAATTTTTAGTATAATGATAGCTTATTGTATTATTATCATGTGTAATATTATCATTTATTTTATTATCATAAATATAGATTTATGTGTAACATGTAATATTTATTTATTTTTCTTTCCCCTCAGCACTTCCTCCAGATACTTTATCTGGTCACAGAGAACGCTTTGTCAAACAGTTTAAGGCGTAAGTTTCTTTTTTATTGTCTTTTAAAATTAGTGTTGCTTACCATTCAGTTTTTTTACATTTTAAAATTTTTTCAGGTTACAGCAGTTTTATATTAGTGCTAGTAATCTTCAGTATTTTAAGCACCTAATTCATGTCCCTTTACTTCCTGAGGTATTTTAATTTTTAATTATTGATGTTTCTGTTTATTTATGTGTGAATTTTGTAAAATGCAATTTAAGATGTATACATTAACAGTGTAAATACTTTTTTCCGAGTTCAGTTGGGTACTCTTATTTTTGAATTATTTTTCCTTAACAGTTTTTCTCTAAAATATTTTAGTTGTCATTTAGAATGTACATCTCTGTTATTTGTGTTAGTTATTCATTTTATAATCATTTTTCATTGTTTATTTTCCTAGACTTCCTAATTTTTCTACTATTGCAGTTGATTAAGAGCCAAATCTAAAAAAACCTTGTAACTTAACCAACTAATCAATATTTACTTTTTTTTATTATGTTAATTTTTAAGATTATGAATAGTAATATTTTTCATACTGTATTTTAATCTGTGCCAGCAGACCCACCCATCTTTGCCTGTGTTAACCAGGTGGGGTCTTCTGTGTAAAATAAATAAAAATGCAATATCCTAAATGTACAGTGATCAAAGTAACAGAACTCTGTACATTCACACCCATAAATCATTAAAAAAAAAAAAAAAAAAAAAAAAAAATGTTTCTTTGACATAATCATAGTAGAATACTTCAGCTTTATAAATGATAATGTACGTTTTCTATTGCATGTGTAACAGAAAAATATTTGGTTTTCCTTACAATATGGCAAAAATTGAATAAAATGGCATAACTTTTAGTGAAGTTCTATTTTATATGGCTTGTAAATAAAGGCTTTACTTTATAGATAATGAAAAAGCAAGTGGACTCTACTGCTGATAATTTTTTTTTTTTTAAATAGTAATTTACGTTTTCATTCATAAAAATTAAATCTGAAATGATTACATAAAAATGCCATCATATATTATAGATGTTTTCAGTCGGAGTGCCTGTCATTTTGTTTGAAAAGAGAAAGAACTGACTCTAAAACTGTAACTTAATTTACTGATTTTTCAAGCATTTTAATAAGCATTGACACTACAATAAGCATTTGTTTGCTACAAAAAAGTGCAAGGAATTTCCACAACTGACTATTTATCATCCAAATTTTGCAAGAACGCTTTCTACTGATTTTACTTAACCCTTTCGCTACAGGTGTCTTTGATCAAGGACATGCCTTCCCATTGAGTATTATTTTATCTTAAAGTAATCTTATTTTATCTTATAATTTATCTTTTTGTTAATTTCAGCATCTAATTATGATAGTGCATGTCAATACATTTAATATTATGCATTCACTTATGTTTCAGCATTTAGTTTTAATAATAATAATTTCCTTAATTATCGTTAAGCCGTTGACGTTTCTTTTTTTTTTCAAACACATGTTTCACTCTTTAAAATTAAATTATGGACTACTTTTCCAAATTAATACTTTGTGATAAACAATAAAAAATACTAGTAAGTTTTTATGCTTGTTTAGTTTTGTTGTAATACGTTATTTTCCAAAGTCTAAAAGAAATCTTTCTTATACTAGTGTCATATAAAAAATACACAAAATAACTACTTTCGTTAGATTTCAGCAAATAACACATTCGTTAAATTTCAGCAAACCTTAACTTCTGTGAATTGGGTAGCTATTTTTAATTTTATTCGCGTAAAAGTGATTTTTTTTTTCCAAAAATTGAAAAAAAATTCAGTAGCAAAAGGGTTAAAATGAATTCTTTATATTTTGTAGCAGGATTTTTTATATTATGCTTAGTACATTTCCCCTTCAAATTTCTTATTTATCTTTTAAATAGTAATATATTTTTTGTTGAATTATTTCTTTTCCTTTAAAAAAAAGATTATTTCCTTATCTTTCACAAATATTATTATTATTGAATTAAAGCTATTTTTTAAAAGGTTAATCTAAAATCTACAAAACCTTTGGTCAAGTAATTTGAGAGAATAAATAATAAAAAGGATACCAAAAAATAAAAGTGCCAGAAAACTGTTAGAAATATACATAAAATACAAAACAACAATTTTATGTAGCATAAAAAAATAACTTCTATTGTCAGTAAAAAAGTTTTAACTAAATAACAATTAAACACGTATCCAAGTTTTCACAAAATAATTCCAGTAGCATTTCAAATAATAAAATATATATTGAATCTATCGTAGGTCAAGACTAAAAACAGATTTTTACAATCCTTTATCATTAACACAGCTTTTTCTAAGAGATCTTGTTGATTTTTTATTTCATTTTATTTAATTGTTTTTGTACTTGAAAAATTGTAAAGTACACACTTTTATATGCGACTAAAAGAGTATCAGATTTTGATTGTGTGTGGTCCAATATTCAACTTAAGTAACTTGCATGATTTTTTTTTACTGTTACTGATACTTTGCAAATTTACTTTGATCTAATAAAGTATCAGGGTCCATAAGCCGTGTTTTTTAGCTCATGAAATAAGACTAAAACTCGATTTTGTTATATTGACTTAATTATTTCACTTTTTAATATTAGAAGGTTTATGCTGTGCGATTTCAACAATAGTTTTTGCATTTTGTTCGGATTTATATGATTTACACAAGCTCAAAGTTCGTGTTATTCGTAGTTTTTGATGTAAAATATGCAATTTCTCCTAATTTTACCTCAATTATTTATATGAGCGCAATCGTGCTACACTTTCTTCTTTACATATATTATAAAGTACATCAAAATGTACGCTATATGTAAAAATAAAAGTGTTGCAAAGCTGCGCTCATAGTAAAATATTAAAAAATATATTAAAAATTGAGTTAAAATTAGGAGAAATTGCATGTTTTTCATCAAAAACTACAAATAATATGAATTTTGAGCTTGTGTAAGTCATATAAATCTGAACAAAATGCAAAAAATACTGTTGAAATCTTACAGGATAAACCTTCTAATATTTAAAAGTGAAATAATTAAGTCCGTATAACAAAATTGATTTTTAGTCTTATTTCATGGGCCAAAAACACGGATTATGGACCCTGAACCTTTCTGCCTGTAGCTTCAATAATTTAATTTTTTTTCATTATTACTTTTTGTTTATTTTCAGAAATTACCAAATTTTCTCATAGCATCTGACCTAAGCGCTCATGTCAGTCCTGTTGTAATTTTACCACCCCACACAGACACACCTGAAAATGAAACAATAGACATGAATTTAATTGATACCACTGTTCCAAAATCATGTGTAAGTATTAATATTTTACTCTGTTGTATATTTTTAGGATGTTTGTCTGAAAGTTTCAAATTCTGAAGTTTCTGTTAGATTAATTTACAATCATAAAATCATTTCTAAAATTGTGATATGTTGTAACTGCAATGGATAAGTTAATTTGTACAATTCCAGTATTATTATTGTGCAGGATTAATAGTATTTTTACTGATGTTTCCAAATGACACAACTTAAATTGAATAAAAATAGCATATGTTTTTTTAATGCATCAAATATTTATTTTTTGAGTTATTTGATCTCAAATACAAAGGAGTAAATTTGATACCTTTTGGTTAACAGAAAAAAAAAGTGAAAAAGAATTTATAAAGTGATTGTAATAAAACTTTTTGTTGAATGTCAATTTACCCTTTTCCATAGTTTAGTAGGTGGACCTGCTAAACTTTAGCCGGCTTCATTATTATTTGTATTAAGAAAACTATTTGAGATATCAATTCGAAACTCACCCTATATACATAGTTTATTTTTTTTATCCCAAAAATACAAACTTTGTGGAAATCAGACAGTAACTTTTCTTAATTTTGGCCCAAAATTCACTCGTCGTGAATCCCAGACATTTGAGGTGGTCGTATTGAATTTACTTATGCTTCGAGGTTTGCTCTCTATTTACTTTCCGGCAGATGAAAGGGTTACCAGATGAAGGGTTTCGTGCAGCGATTTTTAGAGTTTTTGCATTTTGTACTATTTTTTTATGAGACCGGGCAACACTAGGCAAGTCAGCTAGTTTTCTATATTACTTATTATACTTTTTTTTTTTTTAAGATAGAGAAATTCAAAATTAAATTAGATTCATATTTAGCTATTCAATAGTATTTTAAATTATTGATGTAAACTTTTAAAACTTCAGTGGATGAAAAATGTTCATAATGCTGCTTTAAAACAAATTGATAGCAGTTATAAAACTTGTCTACTAAAGTATATATAATGTTGATACTTTAGGGAGAGTTTTGACTTTTTTCTGAAAAATTTCATTTGGTCTAAAAATTCTGAAACCACCTTTAGAAAATTTTTTGAAATTGTTAATTTAAGCTTTTTGGTATTTTTCTTTGATACCAATTAAATAGAGATATAACTAAAAAAATCACTAAAATTAAATCTCAAGAAATAACAAAATAAGTGATTAAATTATTGTTTATTAAATTTTGCTTTCATTTAAGCTTGCGTTAATTTAGATAAATCTTTGTAGACAATAGCTGTTAATACAGTAAACACTGTCTAAAGCAGAATTGAGCAGGATAGAGAACATTTTCTGTTGTTGACAATATTCTGATTTTAAAAAAGTATGCTTTATGACTTTGGATTCGTCGGGACTTGAAAATCTTTCCAAGTTACACAGATTTATGTCATACATTGAAACCACTTCAGACAGAGTTGATATTATTTGCTAACATGCTATGTTGATAGCTGCTATATCTTTAAGTTCTCAGCAGTGTTAACATGATGAATGTTTATTATTCATCATTATCACTTATACTACAATAAAGACAATTTAGCAAGTGCATCTTACATGTTTAATAGTCTGTGTCTTTGCTTTTTTATGCAAATAAAATCTCAGAATATTTTTGATATCCTTGACTAAAGATAAAGAGCTGAAAAAATGTAAGGGGTGTCATTTTGAATATGAGTGTTTAAGTTATTTCTAGTTGATTGATGAAATAAATGCGTTAACCACAGTGATGAATTCAGATGGAGGGGAAGAGCATTATCCCTGGGGCATCTACATGCCCTCTCTCCCTTCCCCATTGTAGCTATACAAGCCCTTCTTGGAGAAAAATGTTTGAATTCAACTCTGCTTAATCATGTGTACAATGCATCTTTTTGTCTGAAGTTTTTTCCCCCCAATTTTACACATATTAGTGAACATTGCAAAGAGAAAGTTCATTGTGAATGCATATTGATGATATGTCTTTTTAATATTTTTATAGACAATAAAATATATTCTATTTGATAGCAAAGCTAACTTGTTCTTATTAAGGTATGCAACATAGTAAATCTGGGGTGCTATACAGTCATGTGTATCTGTTATTGCTACAAAAAGCTGCAGACTTTTAAAATATTCTGTTACAAGTTAGTTTATTACTAGCAGAACATATAGAATGAGAAGATTATATATTTCATTTTTAACAAATAAAAAGTATTTGGCGTTAGTAGGTTCATTTACTTATAGAAACTAGATCTGTTATTTTAAATGATTTACTTCATTTTGTGTTAAACCAATTACACAAATAAAATGTATTAATAAAAATTATTTATTGTTTGGCTCCTTTAACATAAATCATAAAAATTGGTTTTTAAGTCTGTTTATAGTTTATAAAAATTCTAACCTTTTATAAAATATCTTAAATTTAAAAAAGTTGTCAAAAAAATGTTTATAATGGCTAAATTAGGCAAATGTCATCAACATACCAGCCTTGATAATAAATTAAAAAATTAATATGTTATTGGAACCTATATTACCAAGCAGTTGTGAAGCAATTGAACCTATTAACAGAAAGTAAAGTTTTTTGCCTTTTAATAATTGCTATATGCCTTTTAAATAATTAAAACATTCAATTTCTTAAGCTAAAATATATAAGGAGGTACTGGATCCCAAAATTGTAATCCTTAATGAAATGCTGAAATTGAAATCATGAAATAACTTTCCATAGCATTTTATGCATTGATTGTTCTGTGTATTTCTGTTTTGATATAGTTAAAAAAAAAAAAAAAAACTTTCAATTGTTTTATCATGGTTTCTTTTTTTCCTTTTTTAAGCCAAGCCCAGATGTATTAGATGGAGTTTTGAGTCCTAGAAATTCAGTAGATTACCAACAAAGAAATGGATCCTGTTCTCCAGATCAAATGTCTGACAAGTATGTTTTTAATTTTTTCTTTTTCTTTTTTAATTTGTATTTTTCCTTTTGTCTACCCATATTTTTATTCCGCTATTAAGGAATCTCATTAAATTGGTTTGTAATCAGAAAAAAAAAGTTAATAGATTTTTTTTAAAAAGGGGAGGAGGGGGGGGGGTATTTTTCACAGAAAGTTAAAATTTAGTGGTTTTATGAAAATAGTTGCATGTTTTTGTAAAAGACTCATTATACTGCTAAAATTATAACAAATATTTGCCAAGTGACTTGATTATTACTTTTGTAATGCTCGGTATGCATCTTTATTTGAATTTGAGATCAATTTTAAAATATATTTTTGATTATAGTTAGAATAACATTATACTATAATTATCTTTTAAAAGAATTAAATGATATTTTTTTACTGTCTGCTTTTTTCTTTTGTATCTAAAGAAAGCATATATTTTTTAAAATGCTATATTGTAATAAAATTTTAATGTAAATTTCATTAATTTTTTAGAGATTTGTTAATAGAGCAACTCCAAAAAGAAATTGAAATGCTAAGAATGGATTTGCAACGATTAAGAATAGAGGTATTGTTATAATACTAATATGATTATTTTAAATTATTTTGTTGAATATATGAAATGATAGGTTTATAACTAGCATTCCAATCTACATATTCAGGCTCATAATCTACTTATTCAGTAAAGTATACAGGCTTTCTCAGTTCAAGCTTGGATTGTTGTCGTAACTTTACTAATAATGAAGATAAATATATTTCAATAGAGTTACTTTGTGTTTGGTTAAATGTGATGACATAACAAGAAGTTGTGTGAAGGGCCTCCATTCACATTCAAATAACATTAAGCTAGGCTCTTTATTCATCAGAATGCAGTATTGATTTCATCAGTAATCAGCAGTACATATTGAGTCACTGACAAAATTACAGTACACCTCAAGTGCTTTTCATGATATCATCACATTTCATACAAAGGAAAGTTAGTTCAAAAGTTTTTCTAAAATATCTTTATTATTGTTAAAGTTAACAACAAAGACTTAGGTTAGGCTTGGAGTGAGAAATAAGCTTGTATTTTTGAATAGGTGGATTCAGTGATGTGGGGCGGGTAAATACCCAGTGGGTAGGTAAATATTTTTTGGGTATTTACCCAAGCCTCGGGTAAATACCCAAAAACTGGGTATTTTCATATTTCAGCTTGAAAAAGCATATTTAAAGTAAAATTTATTTTTATTTGAAACTTAAATATTTATGAAGTCCAAAATCATAGAATGAGATATTCAAATTATGAAAGTTGTATGGCTTCAGCCACAATTAAAGAGAAGTCGAAACTTACATCGCAAAATTGCTTAATTTTACTGCTAGTGTGCTTCAGCTGCAAAGTAAGTGAATTGAATTTGTAGGAAATTTTCAAAGTAAATAATGTGAAGCTCTATTACATTTTTTAAAAAGAAAATATAAGACTACCTATCTGCACAGTTTATTGCAGAGCATTATACAGATTACATGTCACATCTATTTATTAAGAAAATAATAATAATAATCCATACTTAAGAGAAATTTAGATTGCTAATAATAAAAAAAAAAGATAAATTACACAATCAAGCATTTAAATAAATAATTTAACAAACAATTTATTGATTTATGTTTATTAAACAATTTTTATTATTTTACAGTCTATAAATATTCACAATTGTCAGCTGAACTACAAAATTTTGGTTTTAGAAATTTAATTATCTTTTCCTAATATTGCAGACATGTATAAAGATTAAATAGGAATTTACTGATTTTCTCTAAATATTAACAGTAGTTTAAAGGAATTGCAATTTCAAAGTATTCACTTTCTAAATAAATATTTTCATTTCCAATTTTATGAGTTGTGATTATTTCTTGCTGAATTAAAAAGCTGCCCAAAAATTTAAAATATTTTGCCTCAATACAAAACACTATTCAAATATTATGTGTTTGATCATCAACTTAATTATAAACCTCTATGAATCATCTTTTAAGTTTTAAAATATCATTCCCATTTTCTAAAAATTTAGTAATATACACTCTTTTCTTGCTTTGTTTATAATCTGCAATTCCTTTAAATTTCAATTAGAAATTTCCACCAGAAGCAATAGATGGCGCCCAATCATTGCATAAGTATGAACCAAAACTAAACTAGATTTTACAAAGTAAAACTATGCTAGATTTTACAAACCAAAACCATGCTAGTTTTGGTTTGGATTTTGATTCTATAAACTGTTCTTCACTTGCTTTTAGATGTCTATGGTGTGCGTTTGAAAGAGTTAGAAGTAAAAATGGGAGGAAAAAAAGGACTTGCATGGAATTTTTTTAATGTGAAAGGAAAAAGTGTGCAGTGCAAATATTGTAATAAGGATTACAAGCATGCTAATGTAAACAAAATGGAAAATCATATTAAGAAATGTTTCAAATGTCCTGCAGGTTTGAAAAAGGTTTTTGACAGTGATTCTAAATGCAAAAAATATCATAAGGAATCTATTTCTACTATGCCTTCAACTTCAAATGTAGAAGAAAATATAACAATTAGTGATACAGATGAACCTAATACTGGTCAAATGTCCAGTACATCTTCTAACACTTCATCGATACCGATAACAAGTGTACCTTCGCTTCTAAAAAATGCTGGAGATGGAACATCTAGTTTTTTGACAAATAAAAAAATTTCGAAGTCACAGATATCTATGACAGCATTTTTGGATCAGATGGATGAAATAACAAATGTAAGTACATTTACATATTAATAAACAAAAATAAATACAATTTTGTTCTTTTAAAAGTAAATACTTAAATTAGAACTGATATTAATTGAAATAAATTATTTGAAGCTTTTCTCTAGTATATGTCTCTGATTTTTAATATTACAATTTTTAATAAATTAATAAATTGTTTATTTTAAAATTTAAAAGATTCATTGAAATAAGCCTTTGCATTTTAATATATTTTTTCTTTTAATAAAAAAAATCGTTTAATTTGTTTTGAAGTGTAGATAAAGAAACACTGTTAAACACTGATGTGAAAAATATATAATTTAAAAGCAAGAATTCACTTTGTGATTGAAATAATACAGAGCTATAAGCAGTGGCATGGAATGAGTGTATGTGTTCAGGGGGGGGGGGCAGTTGGGGAAAATCTTCATATCCCCAAGGAACCCATCCCCTTGCCATTATACAATTTTATAAGACAAATATTTTTTGGCAGTTTCAATGTAATCCTATTTTTATATAGAATAGCAAAGCAAAAATAGATTGCTTAAAGCCACAAGTTTATAAATTTATTTGTAATGAAAACAGTCTGCTTTCAAGATTCATAGTTTCTATAGGCTTTCAAAAAACATTCCATATAAAAAATAACGTTACAGGATATATGCATTTATTATTTAAAGAACATTTTGGATAAAAGTCAAATACTACATTTTAATTAAATGTAAATTTGACTGATAATAATTTGACTGAATTGAAAATATTGTTTATTCTAAAAGATAGTTATAGACACATAAATTCCTGATAAATTAATTTAACTTACAAATAATAAGTATAATAAATATTGTTAATACCTTCTAAAATCCCCTTCCCTTATGTAAATCCATATAAGGGTCTCCCCCATTTTTTTACTTTATCCTTAGCTGCCGAAGTTTTTAAAGTATAAATCGGTTGGTTTGCAGTATTGCAATTCAAAACAATTAAATAATGTAATTAAATATCATATACCTGACAAAATATCATATGCTGAATCCTATATCTTTAATCCGGAATCATTTGAACCACGGCAATAGCGAATTAGAGAAAATTATAAACTAGAATGCATTTAGGTAAATGATAATAACATCAGGCATTATTATGATAATACAAAACACTAAGGCAATTTATAAATAAATAATACTAAGGAGCTCCACTTAAAAATATCTCAAAATTCAAAAATATGTATATTTTGTATGGTGTCGCCATCTGTTGTTAGTTGTGGGAAACAATAAGATTTTTTTCTTTTTAACTTGGAATTTTATATTATTGAATAATAAATAACACAAATCACGAAACTGATAAATATAAATTTAAAAAATAAAACAATATAAAACATTTAAATAAGATTTACAGTTAAATAATTAAAATAGGACTTGCCATTAATAAATAAAAAAAAATTATTATTACTTTACCATACTGAACAATGGTTAAACACGCAAGGCGGAAGGAATTAGGAGAAACTAAGTAATTAATACTTAAAAATATCAATTTCAAGCATAAATTCAAAATTTTGAAAAAGGAAAATATATATAGCTGCATAAAATAGTGTTTTCTGAAATGTATTCTTGTATGCTAGTGGTGGCATCTATTATCATTTCATGAAAGAAAAGAAATAATAAAATAATAATAAAAGGTTTTGGAATATCAAGCAGGGCGGTCGCTCTGCCAAGCCAAGCTGAAAAAAAAAATCGCCACACAAACAACGCCAAGAACTGGACTAAAGACCGCTAATGCTTACTTACAGTAAGCGACTTCACAATGTTAAATCGACAAAACATGCCATATTAAAATATCAGATATCAAATAAACCAAGCGTCGCAGGGAAAAAAAATGAAAACTAGAAGAATCTAATGAAGAATTTCTTCAATTTAAGACCAAACCCATCTTCATAAGTGATTTATAAACAGAGATATAGATTTTTTTTAAAAACGTCGAGTTACTTAAAATGATCACTTTTTTCGTCATCAAACTTTTTTTTTTTCAAACAAGCTACAGGCCTTAATATTGGGCAGAATAAAAAAAGGAGGATTGCATTTTTGGACAAGTAATTACGTAATCTATGTGCTTTTATAAAATTCAGTGTAAAAAAGAATTATTTTCTATTCTTAATTAGCAAAAAACTGTTAATTAACTTGGCGATTTAAAAATTATGCCAAAACAGATATAAAACCCGCCAACGACCCTGTACCATCTCTATAGTAAAAATCCTAAATTAAAAATAGAGAATATCAGCTAAAAATCTCTATAATAAAACCGTAAGTCATGTGACTGTCATCAACAATTCCGGAATGCCCGCTTCACGTTTTCATATGCCAGGCGGCCATTTTTATTCAAAATTATATTTTCGAATAAAACTTAATAAATGTTACATTTTTAGAAAGATCGTTCAAAATAAATTAATATTTGAGAGATGACTTACATTCAATTATGTATATATTCTTCAATAACTTCAGTTGAAATTAGCCTCGCTATTCAAATTCTCTATCCATGAAAGTAAACAAAAAAAAGATTCATTCGTCGTGAAGGTTTAAAATACTAAACCATTAAACCACGGAGATAATCATTCGTAAAGTAAGTTTTCCGTGAAAGATTTTTTGGAGCGCTGCCTGGTGTCAAAAACATAATTCGTACCAGTGACACAATCAAAGTTTACCATAATTATGTGCTATACAACTCACCTTCATTCTTTATCTTTTCTTAGCTGAATGTAAACAAATACAACTCCTGTAATGATATTTAATGAATCAAATTTCGAAACAAATTGTCAGTTAATTTGGTATTTATGTATTATACGTGCAAGGAAGAGAGACCACTGAAAATGATTGTTAATCACCAATCATATTTACCATTATTAATGACCAATCGCTTTCAAAACAGTAATTTAATATACATTTACAAAATACATAACATCATTAAGTACTTTTGTGTTATTTGGGCGCAAATCTCGCCAATAGCATATTTAAAATCGCCAATGCCAGCTTTTATTTTTCGCGTGCGCAAATTAGAAACAATGCTTTGATTTTGAAATCAAATGTTCTGATGGAACAGCTGTCGTAGACGCACCGGGGCACTATATTAACTATAGAGTTGCAATATAGAGAGAAAAAACGGATTGCTGTAATTAGAATTATAGGCGGTAATGTTGGCGTGGCGTATTTACAAGTTATGGATCTTAATAGTCAGTAGACATTAAGCAGAAATGCCAAAGTAAAAGAAATTATGCAGTTATGAAAACTCCTGAACTATATCAAAATAGGAGAGCAGAGAAAAACAGAGTCGAACAGACATCGGCATCTAGAAGGAAGTTCGTGAATTTTAATGAGATTCTACGCCACGGGTCAAAAGTGCTGACAGCAAATATGCTTTAAAAGAAATGTGATTATCAAAACTGGCTTCCAAAAGTTCAATGTTTCACCAAACCATACTCGAAAATTACGTGTTATAATATGCACCCCGATTATGTCACATTATTCAAGACGTTTTAAATGAGAATAATGATAGATTTTCTGATCTCCCGTAATCAAGTCTACAGCCAAAGGTAGCGAGAAACAAACAAACAAACAAAAAAATATTGGCAACAATATGGTTCAGTGTAAATGTGGATATCATTAAAGACTTTCACAAAATAGACTTCAATGCACCAAATCGTATTAACTAAAATACGCCATTTGGCAATGGATCCAATTACGGAAAACTACTTAATATGTTTAAGAATCTCCTCATTAGCAAACATATTGCAACTGATAAGCAAACGGATATGAAGCATAAACGCTTAAGTTGGTTAAGCGGTTTTTGTCAAGAAAGATGAAATACATAACAACAAAAAATATGCGAAATGCTACCATGATCGCAAAAGTTTTTGATTTGTCTATTAGAATATTCCGGTTTGGCGAAGGATTACGGAAAAAAATAAGTTATGAATAAAAGTAACGTGTTATAGTGCTTTTAACATACATTTAAGGGAGACCAAACTGGTCGCGAGTGGCGGCTAGTCTTTATTATAATAGCACAAATCAGTTACAGGTTATAACCATATCAAATTTCAACTGCAAGTCAGCCATTTTCTTCCGAAGATATATTTTTTAAATAAAACTTCATAATTATAAGAACACACATTTTATCAGACAATTAAATATGACTGTAAACTGTGGCAGATGACTGTTTCCTACATGAATAAATATGAGAAATTGCCGGTCAACGGTATTGGTCTGGGTGGCTTAGTCGCATAGCGTCCGCACGGAACGCATAAGGTCCCAGGTTCGAGTCCTGGCCCAGGTCAATTTTTCACTCATGTTTGTTTAGTGCAGAGTTGCCAAGTCTCCGGCTTTTTGAACACCAGTAATTTTTTTGAGAAAATATTGTTCTTTTAAATTACAAAATGCTCCGATTCAACAAAACATCATTTTCTGTACTAAATTACTGGTATCCAAAAAGCCGGAGACTTGGCAGGTCTGGTTTAGTGTATTTAATTGTCTGGTAAAATGCGTGTTCTTATAATATTGTAAAATAAAGTATTCAGACGTAGTATTTATGCTTTAAAAATATTTTAAATATATAATTTACGTTTTTAGAAAGATATTTAAAAATAAATTAGTTTTTGAGAGAAGATGTACCTTCTAAAATGTATACATTAAGAGTTATCGGCATTTAAAATTTCTTTCCAAACGTAAACAAAATTTTTGAAATGACTTAAATGTGATTCATTTATTCCTTTAAAAAAAAAAAAAAAAAAAAAAAAAAGGACAGGCATTTTGTTTGCAAGAATACCTTTCACGTAATTTTCCTATAAATTAATGAAATCCAGCTGCTAAATTATTTTTGTTTTAGAAGTGAAGTTTCCATTTAAATTTATTATAACAGTACAATGTTTAATTGAATAAAATAATGTAAATCTAAGAAATTGCTAAGAAATTCCAAACATGCACAGGGCAACGCAAAAAAATAAAAAATAATAATAAGATAAATAATTAAATAAATAGATAAATAAATAAATAAAAATCAGCTTTCAGAAATTCTAAAAATTGTTCATATATCTTAATTACAAGCTAAAGGAGGGTTTATTTCTATATTATTCTATATATAATAGTAATTTCAGCAAATATAATAAATTCCAATGCGATCTGTTTTAAACTTTAAGATAGTTTATAACACATGATAAAAAAATTATAAAAAAGAATGGCGCGTCACATTTTGGGGAGGGGATAGGGAGGGGCGTGAACAAAATTAGGAAGTATAATAAGGCTATCTGTTTGAAACTTTACGATATTTTATAACACATAACATAAATTTTAAAAATAAAGTCGCGTCAAAAATTATATGGAGGGGTGGAGTGCGTTTTGCCTACTGAAGGGGGGGGGGGGGAGTTTTCTAAATTTTAACGATATCCGTCATGTTACATATCGTTACAAAGGGCTGTAACCACTTATTCATGTTATGCACAGGTGTCACCCCCACATTTTGCGCCCCCTCCCCGACACTACTCATGTGATATATTGTTCGAAAGGACTGTGACCGCTTATTCATATTATGTATCTTCGGGGTCCATCCTCCCACTTTCACTCCCCCCCCCCCCAAAGGGGGCACTTTTCTAAATTTTGCCGACACCTCTCATGTGATATATCGTTGGAAAGGTTGCTCACACCCCTCGAGCGGTGGTAAAGCAAGAGCCGTCGTGGTAGCTCGACATATGTCCTAGCGACCGTCTCCCCCTATGGGGACTCGCGAACGAAGTCGTCGGGGGGTTCCGTGGCGGTTCATCAAGGTTCCGTCTCTGCGGAAGTTTCCTCCGAGATGCGGGGTTACTGCCGTGACGACCTATGTCACCAACCTTGGTAAAATGACCTGGGGGTCCGCAGTTGGGGAGCGGCCTCAGGCCGATCGCAGCGCCGGGCGAGACAAAGCCCTGGTGCGTCATAAGCCCTTCAGAGGCTTGGGTGCGATGGTCGTTTACGCGCGTCGGCGACCCCCGTGGGCGCAGGATAGTTTTATATCGTTGGAAAGGTCTGTGAACACTTAATCATATTATGCAGGGTTTTTTTTTTCTAAATTTTGCACATACCCCTCAAGTGATACATCGTTGGAAAGGTCTATGACCGCTTAATCCTATTATGCATCTCCAGTGTTCATTCCCCCACTTTGCCCCCCAAACGGGATTAGCTTTCACCACCAGGGGGCGCTTTCCTATATCTGTTTCTATGGGTCGGAACACGACGGGGTATGACTCCTTCTACTCGACATAGATAGAGCTTTCCGATTTTAGTTCGTTTTTTCACCACCAGGCGCACTTTCTTATCTCTGGTTCTATGAGCTGGATCACGACGGGGTATAGCTCATTCGACTCGACATCTATAGCCTTAACGATTTCAGTGCCCGAGGTTCATATAGAACAGATTGTGCTACCTGCTGCTGGAAGATGGAACTTGAGCGTGCGCAGCACGACTGCTATACGGTGCCGAAGGCAGCGGGGACCCATGTCGGAGGTTTGTTTGGTTAGAGGTTTATACTATTCGATGTGCAAATTAAGGGATTATCCGGTGCCGAAGGCAGCGGGGAACCAGGTCGGAGGTTCGTTCGGTTCGAGGTTTATCTTATTTGAGGTTTTACAAGATTCGAGGCTCCGATGTAAATTAGGGGCCCGCTATCAGGCGAAGTCAGCTAGTGCTAATAATAAAAGAACGTGATATCACGTTTGATTTCAAATGCAGCGCTGATACGCTATGTACGTATTCCATTTTTATTCATTTCAGGGATAAGTCAGTGATATTTTTTAACAGAGGATAACAAGTATTATAACAAGCGACATTTAGTATGTTGTTTTTAAGAGTGTAATTAGTTTACTTGAAAAATCTACTGGTATTTCTAGTTGATCCTTTAAACAATGACTGAAAGTAAAATGTAATTTTAAATTATTTCTCATGTTTAGATTATTTAAATTATGTTTAATCTATTTAAAAAAAAGAAATGATATCTACAAAAACAACTTTTTAAAAGTAAAAAAAGCCAAGCAAAAAAAAAAAAAAAAAAAAAGTTGTGGCTAAAAAATAGTTGATATCAAATTTCCAAGCTATTATATTACTTATTTAACTTTTTTCCATTAAATAAGTTATCATATATATAAGTCGAGTGCCTACGTATATGTTAATAGAAATCGTTTTCTCCTGTACTAAATACATCCTAACGAGTTTCTGAAAATTCAATTTTTTTCAAATTATGCATGATGGGCTTGGCGGCCATCTTTCCATATTTCTAAGCACCCAAATTTCTAAAGTAAAAGCGTAATATGTTTGCAATGTAATATGCTTATAACAATTTCGAACTTCAGATTTTAACTACGGACAGATAAATTATATAAGACTGATATTTTGAGAAATTGATTTTTACTAGTTTGAAATTATTAATTACTCTAAAAAATAAATCATAAGATGAATCTTTATAATAAGTCATCATTATCTTAAGACACAATTTTCAGAGCATACAAGTCTATAAATGAAACGCTTAAAATATTTGCTTAAATACAAATTTTGAACTTCGGATTTTAACTACGGATTTGGGTGCTTAGAATTTTGTGAATAATATGTAAAGATGGCCGCCAAGCCCATCATGCATAATTTGAAAAAAATTGAATTTTCAGAAACTCGTTAGGATGTATTTAGTACAGGAGAAAACGATTTCTATTAACATATACGTAGGCACTAGACTTATATATATGATAACTTATTTAATGGAAAAAAGTTAAATAAGTAATATAATAGCTTGGAAATTTGATATCAACCATTTTTTAGCCACAACTTTTTTTTTTTTTTTTTTTTGCTTGGCTTTTTTTACTTTTAAAAAGTTGTTTTTGTAGATCTGAATTACAAGATTACAGATGCTATAGAAGTCTGGATTAAAAATGTAAAAATTCTATGCCTTGTATATTTTTATTTTGGAAAAATAAAACTACAAATGCTTCTTTTTTGTTTTAGGAAACACTCAATCAACATTTGGCTAAGGCCATTTTCATCAGTGGAAGTCCATTGTCATTGGTTGAACATCCTTTGTGGATTGAATTTTTTAAGAAAGTTCGACCTTCTTACAATTTACCTTCACGTTTTCGTCTTGCCTCAACTTACTTAGATTCTCAATATTCTGAAATGCAATGTGAAGTTAAGAGACAACTAACTGAATCAAAACACCTCCATTTGCAATGTGATGGTTGGAGTAACATAAGAAATGAGTCAATAATAAATTTTGTGATTTCAAAACCACAACCTCTATTTGTTGATTTTATCATGTCAAAGGAAAACAAGCATGATGCTTGTTATTTGGCTGAGCAAATTGAAAAAGTTATGAAAGATCATGATCCTGAAAAATTTTTTGTGATTATAGGTGACAATGCTAAAAATATGATAGCAGCGTTTAGATTAGTAAAAGAAAAATATCCGCATGTTGTTCCATTAGGTTGCCTTGCCCATCTTTTACACTTATTGTGTTCTGATATTTCAGGATGCAAGTCAGTTAAACAATTTTTTACAAATGTAATTGATATAGTGAAAACTATCAAACGTAGCAACCGTTTAAGTGCATTGTTTAACCGGATTCAAGATCAAGAAAGCAAGAAAAATATTTCCTTGAAATTGCCAGGTAAAACTAGGTGGGGAAGCTACTTACACAGTCTTAAAAGCTTAAAAGATAACAAGTTTACGCTGCAAACTATGGCAGTTTGTGAAGAAGCTCAATTGTCTTCTCAGTTAAAAAAAAAAACTTTTAGATGATACTTTTTGGATTCGTATTGAAAATATGATTGATATCTTTACTCCGATTGTAGAACTTATAGAATCTTTTGAATCAAATGAACCTCAGATTCATTTGGTGTATAACAAAATAAACAACTTAGAAAAAGTATTGCTAGAATTACTTCCTGTATCTTTATTGGAAAAAAAATGAAGAAAAGCATATTATGGAGCAATTTAGAAAAAGAAAAGAATCTGGTGTTGGTCCTCTCCATCTTGCAGCAGACATTTTAAATCCTATAATGCAAGGAAGTACCTTAGAACCTTCAGATTTGCTTGATGGTTTAACATTCATTTATGATGTTGGCCATCACATGAAATTAGAGAGCACACAACTTAAAATGGATCTTGTTCATTACAGAGAAAAAGAAGGTCTCTGGGAAAGAAAAATCTTGTGGGAAGGGCTAGAGAATATGCCTCCTCTACTATGGTGGAAAAGCTTACGGGGCACTAATATATTAGCTGAAGTAGCTTTGCGCATATTAAGTGCACCTATTACGTCTGCCGCGACGGAAAGAACCTTTAGCACCTTTAGCTGGATTCACAGTAAAAAAAGAAACCGCTTGACATCAGAAAGAGCAGCTAAGCTAACCTACCTATCGTATAATTGGAAGCTGCTACACAATGAAGTAAATAAACAGAATACACCCAAAATAAAGAAACAGGAAACAAATGAAAATGTTTCAGAAACAATAAATCGTATAGAAGAATTACTTTCAAGTGACAACAGCTTAGAAATTGAGGACTTTGAAAATTCAGATTCCGAAGTTGTTGTGTCTGAAGTCTGACTGATTTTAAACTGAGAGAAAAATTGTGTCGATATGATAAAATTATATTTTTCATTTTCTATTTTATTATCTATATCTATAGTTTTGCATATTATTTATATATAAATGTTAAATTGTGTTTAATATTAGGCTGCTTTCTCAATCCAAAATTACTGAGTTTTATTTCCTTAAAGTCAAGCTATTGCTGATGCTAAATGGTTCTCTTCAACATACAAATATTGAATTAAGAAAATTATATTTTTCACTTTTATATTATTTCTTTGCATAATTTGTATATTTTTTATTTATATTTTTCACTTTTATATTTAATATGTGCTTAATTTGTGTATTATATATTTGTATATTATTTTTATATCAATATTATCCCTTAAATTTATTGAAAAAACAATTCTCTATAAACACATTAACTTTTTTATATGCTTCATTTTTAAAAATTACATTTAAATTCAATACTGAAGTGTAAAAATTTGATTTTTTTTTAATTAAATGATTGTAAGAAGTCTAAAGTTCTATAATTTTCTTTCTTTTATACTCTTTTATCATAACTAAAAGTAAAATTAATGTAATTTCCCAAATATATATAATTGAAAATAAATACCCAGGTAAATACCCAAATTGGGTATTTACCCTTAAAAATAAATACCCGGGTATTTTACATCACTGGGTGGATTGCAACTCTGCTTTCCTATACATTTTTGTTTTGTTTTAATGGATACTGTTATCACTTTTATTTTGTTGAAATCATTTGTCATCAGCCTGCATATTAATTTAACTCTGAAATTTTAACATAGAAACCAATTAAAGTGGTTTGATGCTTGCTACTTATCACTTTAAGAATTATTGCAGAAGTTGGATGAACCCTTTTCTAAATAAAACCAAAGTCTAAATATTCCTTAAAAGCTTGCAAAATTCTATATTAAAATCATCTACAATAGTGGTAGAGTATGTCAAATATAGTAAAATATAAAGTATCAAGTATTTCTGAAGGATTAAAAATAATTTTGGCAAAAACTGTTTTATTTATTATTATTTTTTTAATGTTAACTGTATATATATATATATACATATACATATATATCTTTAAATTATTGATTTATAATTTGAAATGCTCTTTTTAGTATGGGAGAGAAATAGATGATCATAAGCGACAGCAAGTTGCTTTAGAAAATCATATAACTGATTTGGAAAACACCATAAGGAGCTTAAAAGAAGTAAGATTTTATAATAGTTTATTTTTATGAAATGCATATTAGAATAAATTTATATTTAATTACCATAATTAATAATGAAATTCTTGGGGAGCAAATAACACTTGTCATGAAAGGATAGGTAAATTGATTCTTTAATTTGCAAAACTGCAAATGGTTGTTTTCTTAAAATGTATTATCTTATTAATATTAAAAACAGAGTTTGACAATTTTTTTTTTCAATTGAAATTGTATTTTAGTATAAATTTTGAAAAATATTATTTTTTTAACATGTAAAACTTTAGCATCTTATTTAAACCTTGTACCCTTAGCTTGCTTGGAAAGTTGTAATTTTGCCTCTATGTTACTTTTATTATCCTTTCTGTAATTTTTAATCTTACTTCTTCTTTTAGCATTTCATTAACTTCTTTGTCTTTAATTTTCATGATGAAGTTTTTAAAATCTTGCTATCATCTTATAACAATTTTGACTTCAAAAGTTCATTTTTACCTTTTAATGTACATTGTGACATGTTTTCTTTCATTTTTGAACATGTCTGTCTTTAGGAAAGTGAACACTTGACAAAGAATCATAATTCTGAAGAGGTGGCTGGATTTATAGAAAAGTTAAATGAAGCTGAAAGTAAGTTTATACTTTGATATACATATTGTTTATTGTATTATCTGATTGATGAATGATATGATGATTGAAATGAAAGAATCTTTTTTATGCAAGCAGATTTATTTTTATATTTCTATAAAGTTTTATACTGTTAATTGCTTAATTAACTTCTCTTTTAGTACCTGTTTCGAGTTTTTGAGAGCAACATTTCAATGTACAATCATCTTATAGAAATAGTGAATCAGCTTTTGCTTTGATGTTTTGTTAGTTTGATATTCATAAACTATTTTGCAATTCTCTTTTCTGGTTGTTTGAAATTTTTATATAAACAGCTGAGTTGTGTTTTGTCTTACTTTGTCTGTTCCTTTGTATTTCTCAATTGTATTTGGGTTTGTTTGTTTTTATGTTTGGATGAAGTTGTATGGTGCATTTAATGGTGCTGTATGTTACTGTTTTTACTTTTGGTCATTTTCTTATTTAATAGTACAATACACTTTCAAAAATCTGCATAACTTGGCACCAATTAAATTTCTGCTTTTTGAAGATTTTAGATCATTGCTTTATTATATTTTAAATACTAATAAAAGTAAATATATCCAATGAAAATACAAATGATTTTATTAAAGTATTTATTTAATGAATAATTTTGATAAATTATAATCATTTTTACAAATTATAACAAACTTTTAAACTGTAGATCCATAGTAGTTTGAATAAGAACATTCATTTTTTGCTATGGAATCTTTTTATAACCTGCAAAGTCACAAAAGTCTCTGTCATATAAATTATTTATCCCATGATAAAGTTCCTCATCAAAAGTAAGTTTTCTCTCTTCTTCCTCTGATCGTGCTCTGAAGACCACCTTACACTTGTAATTTCTTCATCTTTGAGATGTTGAGTGATTGGTTCTTCAATGACATGTTACCCAGCTGAGAATCAACTGTTAAAATACTTAAATCTTTTTTTTTCTTTTGCCAAATTATAATTAAAAATTCCATTATCTACTTTGCAAATGATGTGCTGATTGAAGACATTTGTAAATTTTTGAAAGTTGGCTGCATTATTTTTTTGGTTGGTTGTTGAGTTAATATATGTGGTTTTGATCAAATCTTCATTTTTTTAAATAGTGGCTGAGAGGTTGTGCTCTCGAAGCTGGTAGACGGGAGGTGCTGGGTTCGATCCCAATCGCGCCCGTCAGCCTAATCGTTCGGAGTTTTCGTGGTTTTCTTCGAGCTGTGGATTTATCCATGCGTAAATACGGGTTAGGTTCCCTTAGAAAGACCCCCACGAAGGGCACTCCCCCCGGGCCTATATCCCATGTGTAGATAATTGGCCGTCAATAATCAACCCAACCCACTCATTCTTTTAAATATTTGATTTACAGAATGTCTCTTCTTTTATGTTTTATATGAGAAAATTTCCACTTGTCTTTTTTTACTGCTTGAAGCATTTTTGGCAGTATTTCTTGAGAAATTATCTAAATTATCTTCCTTTGTGATTTGTTAGAGTAAAAGGAATATTAAAGTGGGATAGAAATAAATTTAATTGAATGAAAGAGGAGGAGAAGATAATTTTAGAAAATATAATTATTGAGTGATAGAAATAATAATTATCAGAATTCTAAAAAAGAAAATGAGAGCAATTTTAGGCACATGATAAATCAATTTAATGATCTAATAATGTATACTGTAAAAGCATTAAAAACATCTTAATAACATACACAGTAAAATAAGAAATGCACTTGGCCTTTCGAAAGAACTTTGTCTTTCTTTGTCAGGCACAAAGAACATCAAGACTGAAAGGAAATGGGAGGGAAAGAGGGACAAGTTAAGGGAACAGCCAATAGAAAAGCAGAAGGCATCAGACAATCACAGAAGAGAATTACAAAGAACACATAAAAGAAGGAAAATTATGAAGAAAAGTGGAAAAAAAGAGTGAAAAAAAATAAAATTAAAATAGTAAAATTAAATTAAAATGCATAAAAAAATGAAAGTAAAATAGAGATTAAAAATTCAGTATTTTAATAAACATAAAAAATATATATATAGTTGAGCTGAACAAGTTTTCCCAAGCTACAGAGAGCATGGTGGAATCAGATTTTTCATTAACTATAACCTCATGATTGAGATAAATAGCGAAATTTTCTTGAAAGTCCAATTCTGAGAGGCTATTGGCATTAAAGATAATTTTAGCATTTTGAAAATCAAAACTATGGCTCGAATCCCAAGAATTCTTGGCAATTGAAGATTTAGAAATTTCTTGGTTAGTGACATAACAGGAGTGTTCTTCTAAGCAGATTTCAAGATTTCTTATGTCACTAACCAAACAATTTCTAAATCTTCAATTGCTAAGCATTCTTGGGATTCCGGCCATAGTTTTAATTTTCAAAACCCCTTCAGAATTGAACTTTCTTGAAAATTTAGGTATTTATCTGAATCGTGAGGTTATAATTAATGAAACTAGTCGTTGGGGGCCACCGTAATACTTACCCATCATGGATATGCATAATGTAAAATATTAAAATAAAAATGTGTAAACTACTTATAAAATGCATTGCAATTCAAATAAAATCGTGGCTTGATGACGTCATAAACTTTAAAGGATTGATTACTGAATTGCTTGAAAGAGGTTTTTCCTTATAACTCCAAAAATTATAATCCTATTAACTAGCGGTTTATTGCATCTGATTAAGCGTTAAATTTCCAATTAAAATATATCTTTAAAGTGAAATTTGGATGAAATACAGGGTCATGAAAAATCGAAGAGTGTGGTAAATAGGATTCCAAATATCTCGGCAACTCATTATCCGATCGACTTCATGCTTTATGCAAAATTTATGTTTTTTTATTGTCTTTTATATTCATTTCTTAAAATAAACAATTTCGAAAATTTTTATATACCTTTTATCAGAACGTATATTTCGAGAGTCCGAAAAAAATAGTTCCGGTTAATCGAGGTTATTGAAATGAAATAGGCTTCTTCCCATTATTACATACTAAGTACATACCAAATTGCAAGTCTCTATCTCATTTTTTTCGGGAGATAGAGCATTTACAGACACACACACAGACACACAGACGGACAGCAAAAATTTTTTTTCTAAAAATATGTTTTTCGGAATCTCCAGTGTCTGAAACGTGTAAATCCGTCAAAAATTTTTTTTCGATTTTCAAAACGATTACAAGACTTACCCTATACTACGTATGATGGGTAAGTAAAATCTGATTCCACCATGCTCTCTGTAGCTTGAAAAAACTTGCTCAGCTCAACCATATATATTTTTTTCATTTGTTTTAATTTTGGTATTATTTTTTATGTTTGTTTATATTATGAATTTTTAATCTCTATTTAATTTAATTTTTTATGCAATTTAATTTAATTTAACACAAATTTTAATTTTAATTAATATATATATATATATATATTTTTTTACTCTGTTTTTTTTAATTTGTTTTTCATAATTTTCCTTCTTTTCTGTGTTCTAGGTAATTCTGTTCTGTGATTGGCTGATGCTTTCTGCTTTCCTATTGGCTGTTCCTTTAACTTGTCCCTCTTTTCCTCCCATTTCCTTTCAGTCTTGCTCCTGCCTCCAAAGTTGTTGCACGTCTTCTTTACGCCTGATGAAGAAAGACAAAGTTCTTTTGAAAGGCCTAGCATATTCTTTATTTTATGATTTACAGTTAATAATTGGATTCATTACTTCTTTTGGCAAGTAGTCCAGCAGCATGGTTGGATTTCTGAATTTTTTGTTTGAGTTCAAATCCTGTGCATACTTCCATTTTTCACAATGAAAATATTCATCAAATATTTTAAAACTGCAATTGAAAAATATGTATAATCATTGAAATAGTATAAATGAAATATATGTTTTTGTGCATATAAGTACAGTTTTAAGTATCTAATTTTGCATGTTTAAATATTTAATTAAAGCAATTTGTATTTCTAGACCAGAAATTTTTGCTGCTATTTAAAATTATTTATAGTTACTTACATGGGCAAATTCCTATTTTTGACATAGAAATAAATTAAAATATGTGATATAAATCTATAATATATTTATTATGCTAATTTTGTTTCATTTAAAAAATGTTTCAAAAATTTGATTAATTCTTTTTTTTTTTTTTTTTTTATTATTAATATGATAAAATAAAATCTTGCGTTCTTGATTTTGTAATTAGAATAACTGTCTATGTTTAGCAATTCAAAATCTTTATAGAACTTATTTTTAAGTACATAAGTAGTTATTCTAATTGCAAACACAAGAATCTGAGATTTTAAAAATTCAAAAACTCAAAATTTTAAAGTTAATTGTTAAAAAAAAAATAACATTTTAAAATATTATTAGGATAATAGAAAAATTACAATTTAAAAAATAATTAAAATATCATGTTTATTTTTATGCAATGTATGTTAATTTATTTCACTGTGAAAAATTAGTAGTTTATCCATGTTAATAAAGATTTATATCAAGTATTTTAATTGATTTCTCTGTGAAAAATAGAAATTTATTCATGTAAGTAACTGTAAATAATTTTAAATAGCAAGAAAAAAAAATTTTGCATATAAAAATACAGATTTCATCTTTTAAACTTTTCAATAAATATTTAAACATGCAGAAGTTCTTAGTTAAAACTGTCCTTCTTTGCACAAAAACATATTCTATTTATATTTTTAGTAAATTTCAATGATTATACATATTTTTCAATTGTGGTTAAAAAATTGATGAATATTTTTATTTAAAAAAAAAAAAAAAAAAAAATGGGAATTTGACCGGGAATCAAACTCAAACAAAAAAATCAATAATCTAATGCACTACTGACCATGCTGCTGAACCACTTTCTAAAGGAAGTAATTAATCCATTTATAAACTGTAACATAAACTTTGAGACTTATTTTCTCAAGACTGTCGCACTTTATGGCTTTCATATTTTAATCTTTTAACTATACTCTATCAATACACAGACATTCACTGTATTTTCTATTCCCCACCTCAGAACCTCCCCTTCTTAGTTGGTTTGAGCATTCGATTACAGAAAAAGAACTAATTTGAAAGATAGGAATACAGTATTGGCAGTAAAGTAAAATTATTCAAAAATAAGTTCATTAAAAGTAAAAATGGCCTCCATAGACTGATAAATACGTTAAGATACGTGGATAAATACATTAAGAAATGCTGGCCAGTCATTCAAAAGCTAAATATCACTACAGACAATTAAAGAACTTTAGAATGGGATTTAATTATGGTAAAATATAATAAATTATGGGGAATTTAATAAAAATTAATCTAATTTACTACAAAAAATGGGAGTTTGACCGGGAATCAAGCTCAAACAAAAAATTCAACAATCTAATGCACTACTGACCATGCTGCTGAACCACTTGCTAAAGGAAGTAATCAATCCATTTACAAACTGTAACATAAACTTTGAGACTTATTTCCTCAAGACTGTCGCACTTTATGGCTTTCATATTTTAATCTTCTAACTATACTCTATCGATACACAGACATTCACTGTATTTTCTATTCCCCACCTCAGAACCTCCCCTTCTTAGTTGGTTTGAGCATTCGATTACAGAAAAAAGAACTAATTTGAAAGATACTGTATTTGGGGGGGGGGGGGGGGAGGCTCGAAAGCCAAAGCACCGCGACCAGAGGTCTATTGTACTGTCCCCCAAAGATGAAAGAGGAAAAACCATACCCACTTAGTCCCTAATCAGGCCAGTAGCTGACATAAAATTCAGCAGACATTTGATAGAAATATCATGAATTTCCCATGGCTCAATCAGGTGTCGACCCAGGTGTTCGAAACGATAAGCAACATATGCTTCACAGCTACAAAGGACATGTGAAGCAGTCTCTTCCTCGTACTTACAATGTTACAACCCCTACAAAGAGGATCACTGACCACCTTCATAATGCAAAGGTGTCTATTAAGTCTACAGTGCCCTGTTAACAGTTCCACCATATTTCGTAGACTATTCCTTTTGAGCCCAATGAGTTCCTGTGCCCTTTTACTAGGGCAGCTACTGTTGAGCTCTTTCGCTTGCCTCTGTCCACTTGAGTCAAGCCATTCTTGATACTGCTGCTCTCTTAGAATTTTAAAAACAGTAGTTCTGATGCAGTCCTTAGAAATGCCAATAGCTGGTTCCGGTCCAACAAAGGGAGTAACTGACCCTTTCCTTGCTAGACTATCAGCAAGCTCATTACCTGGGATGCCAGTATGACCTGGCACCCAATGTATAGTAACATTGTTGCCATTTCTGGCAAGCCTGTTCAAAGAGCAGTAACACTCCCAAACAATCCTAGAAGTAATTTTATGTTTCTCCAGGGCAAGTAACGCTGCCTGACTATCAGAGTAAATATTGACAGACAGGCCTCTATACTTCCTCTCAATGCAGATATAACTACACATAAGTATTGCAATTTGAAAGATATGAATACAGTATTGGCAGTAAAGTAAAATGATTCAAAAATAAGTTCATTAAAAGTAAAAGCGTGTTCCATAGTTACGTTCCATAGACTGATAAATACGTTAAGATACGTGGATAAATACGTTGAGAAATGCCGGCCAGTCATCTCAAAACCTAAATATTACTACAGACAATTAAAGAACTTTAGAATGGGATTTAATTATGGTAAAATATAATGAATTATGGGGAATTTAATGAAAATTAATCTATATAAAAATAAGGCATTTAAAATAATTATTTTTTGATATTTTTTATAGATAAATTATGTAGAGGGGAAATTTATTATTTATTCATTTAAAATTAAAGAATGCTAATTTGGAAACGATCGTTAAAATACATATTTATGATTTAAAAATTTAATGAGATTGTTAAAAGTAATTGATTATGATTTTAATTAGCAAATTTTATATTTAAATGGGTGTTGAAAATTTAGAAAAATGGTCTATCATAACATGATTCAACAAAATTGTAGTAACATAGTTGTTCCATTGATCAAAATATATGCAATGTTCTTTCTCCAGGTTCTATGCATAAGTACATTTTTTCTAAAATGTTTGTTTGTTTATATTTTCTCCTGCTCTTCCATTTTTTTTCTTTTTTTTTTTTAATTCTCTCACGTATATATATTTTACTTAGTTGCTATCATTCTTGCTGTTATTTATCATCTATTTCATGTATGATTGTTTCATTTATATTTATGTGCTTTATAAAATTAATTTTATCCTGTGAAAAGTGAATCTTCTTTTCTTTTTCTTTTTTAAATAGAAAAAGCAAAAGTTCAGGAAGAGAAATTCTTGAAATTAAAGGAAGTTTATAGCAAACTCCGAGAAGAACATATAGCTTTAATAAGAGGGGTAATAATCTTAGTACTTTTTCTATACATTATTTTATAGTTGCCTTTTTTAAAGTGTTTTACATAACTTTTTATATCCGTTTCTTATGTTTCATTTTATTATTTTGTGTAGAAAGCAGAGTCAGATAAACAAGTTACAGTGCTAAAAAATGCAGTTGAAGTAGCTGAGTCAACCAAACAGGTAAATATATTATAAAATTTGTTCTATATCAATATATTTATTTATTTCATGAAACTTTAAAAAGTTTTTATTGTAGTTTACTTCTTAAACATTCTTATAAATATTGGGTTGTTTGGAAAGTAATTTAGTTTTTTCCCAACACATGTTGTAATTAGAGATGCACCGAATAGTCAGTATCTATTCGGCTATATTACCGGATATTCGGTCAGGCCGAATATCAAACTATTCGGCCTACTGAATTTCGATTTGCCTGAATATCGAAATATTCGGCCAAACTGAATATTTAAAATAGCTTTTTTAAAAATATTTTTAAAAACCCACAGTTTCTACTTTTAACTTTCAATTAATAAAGATATTCAAAATAACTAGAAATGTAATCATATTTCAATGAAAGAGAATGTTTTTATATTATTTATTCGCTTTTTGAAAAGTGTCACTTAAGAAAATTAATCATTAATGATGACCTTCATAGGCATTAATGATGTACACATAAATGCAAATTCCTGAATATTGTCTAGTAAATAATCTGTTTCTTGTTTTTTCGCAAACATCATGTTAAACATAATGGAAAAAAAACTTTCAAAAGTGATAATAGACATCATGACAGGCAATTTTTGTCCAGGAAACCAGGATCGCAACACACTTATTCAATTTAAAATAAAGTGCATCTCATTCGAGGTCAAATTTGAATTTCCGTTTGTTACTTTAATAATATTGAAAATATTGTAACTATATTTTCAACCTAGTTACTTTGATTTCTGTGAATCACGAGAAGTACTGGAAATTGCCACCATTCATATCTAAACAACACTGAGCTAGATATTCCTTTATTCAGAGTGCAGCTGACAGTGCTACCTATACTGTATCACTGGCCAAAATTCAGCAACTTCCAATAATATCATATTTGCTACAAACAAAATTAATAAGATGCAAATCTCGCTTCTTCATTGTTATTAAAGTTGTAAACGAAAATTCAATTTCAGCTTGTTGTGACACACCCTGTATTTTTAATTGAATGTATTGTATTTTTGATAGAATAAGTGGATTGACATAATGTTTCTTGCTCAAAAAATGTTTGCTTTGACCACATTATCTATGCAGAAAGTTTGTTCCAAGATGTATGAACACCCTGTATGTTTACAACCTCTGAATATGATCGCCCATTCCAGACACCTGTTCTCTGGTTCATTTAAAAACCTCCTTGGCAGATCAAAAGGAGCAGGAAAGTTATTCTTGCTGATTTGCCACTATTTTAATATATTATATTGTTTTACTTTAGTCCATTCCTGACAAACACCACATCACTGTAGAATGTTTCTTCTAATCCATTCAAAATTTTTTTAGTTCCACAGTACCTGTGTACAACCTGCTGTTGCTTTTAAAACCTAGGCATGTATACATTTCTTGCCTGTACTATTTAATTGAATTATGGGTGGCTCAAGGAACTTTGAGGATTTATAAAATATATCGCTCTGGTGCTCATGAAATATTACATACCTTCTTGTCTTTGGTTCCGGTGGGCAAAAAAAAAAAAAAAAAAATTATTTGTTATGATCATAATTTCCTTAGAGGATAAATAAAAGAAATTAGTTCAGAATCTAATCAGGCTTGGTTTTAATGATTTAGTGGTGTCATGCCAATTAAAAAGAAAAAATGGGAATTTCGGTACATTCCCAAGAGGAGTTTAAAAAAAAGCCCGTCCTATACTGAATGGGGACAGACACAATACTGACTTGAAAACGGTGCGCGAATTCTGAAGCCATGAAAATTGGTCGCCAAATTCCACTTATTTTCTATTTGGCGCTTCTCCCGACCGTATCCAAAGCTATGAACGTGTGGGCACGAAATCATCCATTGCGACAACACAGCCGTCTGGAGAATCATGCCAACGTAGCATTTAGCAACCCTACCAACACATCTTTTTGAAAGTGAAGGTCAGTGCCTGGAATCGCCCGCATATTTCAAGATGGCTAGCCGAAAGATACGAAATACGACAATTTCGACGTGCAAAATGAAACACAACGCTAGCGTAAATTTTAGTTTACGCTGCAGAAAAATTCAATTTTAAGTGAAATAAGAACATGAAATAAATGCTAGCAATTATTAATATTACTTTAAACTAAGAACTAAAGTGATAAAATTACTTTTAAATACTAATTTTCCAAAATAAGTAAAATAAAATCTTTACTGTTTTTTAATATATATCGATTTTGTTACGTTAGCTATTTGAATTATTTTTAGCGTGATTGAAGTGAAATGCATTGTGATTTAGTAATTGAAAGATAAAACCATCAAAACTTATAAATAATGTCGAAATATTAAGATTAAAAAAAAAAAAAAACGAATTTATTTAAAAGTATCTGAATGATAAATTTCAATGTTTATAAAGATGAGATTTGTGTCTGAACTCTAATTTTCAGTTTTAAAATGATATTGATTGTATTTTATGTATAAATTTTAAATTAATTCTTTTATGCTTTGTTGAATTTAATTCATCAATTATTTTTTTAATAAAAAAATGAATTTTGAATAGAAGAAAGGTTTTTTTTCTAAAGTAAGGTATGATTTAATTAAGAGATTGATAAAATTAATTGAGATTAATGAAAATGTCATAATTCATTATGACAAATGCGCTCTAACATTGAAGTGATGTGATGAATATTTTTTCTTTCTTTCTTTTTTTTTTTTAGTCTTTATTACTAAAAGTTGAAGAGTTTAGTAATTCAAAACACATTGAATTAGAAGAATTGCAAAAATCTAGTTTAAAAGAGGAACTTTCTGTTCTTAGTAATGAAAGGAATGCAATATTACAGAAAAATGCTGTAAGTAAATTTATTTTTCCATTTTATTTAATTTTTTATCTGAAATAACTCAAATAATATACATTTTCTTTTAGATAAAATTTCACGACATATTTACAGATCTGTGTCTTTTTATATCTTATTTTGCAACGTAATTAACAGATATGTTACTAATAAATATTTTCCTAATATAAGAGAAATAATGTACATCTATTACTTGGAAAATTTTATAATCTAAATACATTATACTTTACTTAATACAGTTTTTACAGTTAGTTTTTCTGTCTTCTTTTTTAACCATGAATGTTGTTCAGTATTTTACTATCTGTTAGTCTGTTTTTGATTGCTGCATCTCATTCAATATTCAACGACTCCTGTAAAAAGAAGCACGTTTCACATTTTCCAGTAACTCTAAGATAGTTTTTTGGCACTAAAACTGAGGAATTTAGAGTCGGTACATTGTCGGTGAAATTGTGCCAAGTGTTTTTCAAAATATCTAAAGATATATTCTCTCATGCATGTTTGATTCCCCAAATATATATTTTTTTATTTCTGTAAATTGCTTTCATTAAAAAATAACATGTGAATGTAAAAACTGCAATGAGTGTGTGTTTCAGAAAATCCTGAAACAGTCTGAATCTTTGACACACTCTTAAACTCATTTTCTTTGCTATTTCCTTGAAAATTTCAGGTACCTAAGAATCAAATGCCATTTCCTATTTTCCTATAACACATTTGATTAAGCTTAACTTATTTTATAGCCGATCGCTACCTGATTATGTCTTTATTGTCATATCCCAAAAATCAGTTTGAAACAAAAATTTTGAAGACATCTTCTGAAAACAGAAAACACTGTTTAATTTCTTAGTAGTATAAGAATTAGATTATATGAAAACGTCATGCAATTTATGAAAAAAAATTGACTTTGTGAACGTGTCTGAAAGTAGCCAGCTTGGATTTCAGAATAACCGAAAAAAGACATTTGAAAAATGTGTTATCTTTTATGTCTGAATTTTCAGCATTCAAAGATATGTGAGATCAAAGCAACAGAAAATGTCAGAACACTTAGTGCTAATTAGCTTGGCATTACTGACAGAGAGTTATATTTGTGCATAATTCATAAATGACAGTGATTTAGGTTTGATACTCTTTTATTTGTTTCTTATATTTTTAACTTAAATATAAAAGTTTTATTATGTATCTAAGAGTTTTATTATTTTATATAGATTCCTTTGATTAATTTATAATGCAGTGAATTATTTATGGTATTTTTCGGTTAACCAAACACCATGCCAAAATGTATGCTAATGCACTATTTATTTCAAGTCAGACCATGCAAACGATTTTTATTGTAATCCATGCCAAACATTATAACTCGCTATTTATTGAATGTGAATCTTTTTTTATTTAATAATAACCACATAAAACATCTTAATTTGCAATTTTTTTTTAATTATTATTATTTTTTAATTAAGTTATAATTTTTTTGCTAGTGCTGAGAGGGATTTAATCATTTGGCTGTTACCCAAAGAAGAAGCTGCAATCAAATTGTTTTAGGGATATGGAATTTTCAGGAAGAATGGCTTTATTTAAGAAACAGATGAAATTATGAAATATATGTATATATTAATTTGCAAAAATGTCATTTCCAAATGTTATATATATATATATTTACCAACAATGTTAATTTTTTTTTCATATATTCGTGTTATGCCAACTATTACACTTGATAACAATTTGTGTTTCTTTAGAAAAGTACTACCTTATTAACTTGTATTAGTTAAATTTTATCTGAAAATATTTTTTTACAAATACTTTATAATCATTGTTTTCCATTATAAAATGATAAGGAAAGTCTTATTGCTTAAAAAAAAATAGCTTATGTAATTGTAATGTAACATGTAACAGTATAATTAGTTGTGATTAAGTAATCTTAAAATATCAATCAAATATTTCTAAGATTTTTTATCTGACATCATCTTACCATTTCATTTCAGGAATTAGAAAGTCAACTGTCTGATATCCACTCTAAATATTCTGTATTAGAAAGTCAATTTAGTAAAGCCTCTGCAAATATAGAAGATATAGGTAACCAGTTACAAGAAATCAAAGAACAAAATAGTAATTTAGAAAAGAAAAATAAAACAGAATCTGAAAGGAAAATTTCTTATTTAGGTAACATTTCAATTATATAATTTAAGTTTAAATTTAGTTTAATTCTATGCTAACATTATATTCTAAATTTATTCGCTCTGTTGTTTTGAACTTACAGTATTTTAGGTAGAATTTGTAAGAAATACTACCTATTACATTCTCTCCTATGTTGGAATTTCTGACAAATTTTTGCAGATCTATGCTGATCATGACTCCTAGAATCCAAAACCACCCCCCACTACAAAACTTTATCTATATCACTTTTCTATGGACACGTTAACTTCCATAATTCTGCACAAATCTATCTCTTCCAAACTGATACATAAAATCAAGCGGCATGAAATCTCAGTCAAGTTCATTAATGGGCAAAATTAGACCAGGGGGGGGGGAGGAGCTTTTGTGAAAACAAAAAAACCCCCATAACTTATTAATTATGATACATATCGAATCACTTTAAATTTATTATTGCTTATAGGAAAAGGGCTAAAAATTTATGTATGACAGATTTTTGATATCGTTAAAAAAGGCCTCAAAGGGGGAGGGAAAATAGGGATTTAAGAAGAAAAAAAATTCATAACTTTGTCAATTCCACAAGATATAAAATCCACTTAAATTTATTATAAATCTTCTTAATATTATCTACAACTTTTACATTGACAAGTTTTTTATAGGACAACTCTTACAGCAAAAAATAAAAAAAATAAAAAACAAAAAAAATCCCTGCCGGCTTCACCTATTGGCACAGGTAGATTTCGAATTGGGCAGTCCGAACTGGTGCATCATCACAAAAAGGTCCTTCTACTACTCCCAAATAAGTGGCACCCCTTGGATCTGTGTCTTTGAAATCTACTTGTGCCTGTAGGCCGAGCTGTCGAGGATTTAAAAAAAATACTGAGCATTAGTATTTTCATGTTAAATGTTTCCCTTTTTAAATACTCTTTTTATCTGTGTATGTGTAAATTCCAATTAAGTTATAAAATAAACAAACAAACAAATAAAAAAACACGCAATCACAGTTTTTTAATTTTGTTTCTGTAATTTCATGTTATATTAAAATTTTAGACTTTGAAACTTATATGCACTTGATTTTCTACCTGAGTATCATTTCGTATCATCAATAGTTTATCATAAAGTATTCTGTTTCTTGGAACTTCATCTCATAGTAGTAACAGTTCACTAGAGTCAAAATAATATGATGTAATAGATTTATTTCTAGCAACAATGTCTTTCTGGCTTTCATTATTATTATTGTTATTGCATGAAGAGAAAAAAAAAAACATACCTTGTGCTTCCTTTTAGAATCAGCTATTTTGCTGATTTAATTGAGTTTAAAGGTTTTATTTAAATATTTATTTTAGTAAGTTTGTTTCTCTTCCTAGGGAATATTTTTTCTTTTGAGGAGTTTACTTCTGTTATGTTTTTTGCAATGACTTTAGAATGTGTAAATTTAAAATTGTTTAAATTATTTATTCGTAACTGAGGGAAAAAAAAGGGGAATAAAATAATGTTAAAAAATATCTGTACATGAAGAACAAAGTTTGAAAAAAAATATTTACCTATAAACATTTGTGCTTGGAATTCCTTTTAGTTTTATGTTTTAAAGCAAGAATTTCTCATTTTAAGGTTATGACAAAAGATATAGTAGCCAACAAACAATGAAACTGAAAATGATGTTATTAGTTAAACATTTTCATCAGCTTTGTCTCTCTTAGACATTATGTGTGAGATCTCCCTCCTATAATAGAATTCAGGATTTATTGCTTATTTTTTGTTACAATTTCTTAGCAGGGTTTACGGTAGGAAAAAGTATGAGGTGAGATTTTCCTATCCCAACTAAAATTTTAAATGGGATGCTCAAAAAGTGGAGTTATTTTAAGTGGAATTTTTAAAAATTACGCTTGAATTGTGTGATTGCATGCTCTAGCTTGAACCCTGCTTGGTGTCTAATTTGGCAAAGAAAGAGACTTTTAGGTGGTTACTTTCTTTTTAAAACTAAGCATGAAAAAAAAAGGAAAGCCAATATTAAAAATTATTATTAATATTAATTACTTTTTAGTTGTGGAATCTAATTTTAGTTTGAATATTTCAGTTGATGATTTTTGTGTAAAATTTTAATCTTAAATTAAAATTATTTTTTTAAATGTACTTTTTTTAATCATTTATTATTATATTTTAAAAACTAATTTTTAAATCAACGAGGGTTTGTGTTATGTTCAAATTCATTAAAACTTTCTTTGTAATATCATTTATAAAATAATATAAAAAAGGACTTGATGTGGCATTATGATATACAATTTTGACTAAACTTTTTTGTTCTTTTTATTTATAACTTACTTATGTAGGTACAGGATGATAAAATTAAGAGTCTGTATAATAAATTTATCATGGCTTAATAATGTTAGAAAAACTCAAAGTAGGATACTAAATGCAAATAAATTTAACTGTTTTTTCGTAATACAACAAAATAAAAAGGCCTGACATTAAGTAGAGTTTTACTGGCAAACTGATAAATACTGATAGGATTCTTGAGTATAATAAATTTTCAAAAGTTATTCAAGCTGTATTAATAAATAATGCGGTACTGCAGCAGAGTGTAAAAATATTTACAATATTTTTTTACCAAAATAAATACTAAGTTTAAGGTTAATACCATTTGATGATATGATGCAAAAACTTGTACTTGATAAAAAGCTTGTTTGGCAACTCATATGGCAAAAAATTTAATAAACCCATTAACAAGGTAATATCGGCTGTTTAAAAACAATTTTATATTTGTCCTTTTAAAGTTTTGATTATGAATTATAGTTTTAATATGCTTTTTTATATTATTTTGTTTTTAAAAATTAAATTGAAATTTTACTATCAATATTGATAATTTTATTTCAGATTCTATATTAAAAGAAGGTGAGCACATTTTACAAGTAGCTCTTGATGAGCTTGACAGCCCTGCATTATCTACTAATAGCACTACACCAGGTTTGTTGGATTATTATTATTATTTTGTCAAATTGTATTATTATCTATTTATTTAAATGATTTTTTTCCCTTTTTGAAATCAACAAAACTGAGTACATTTGTAATATTTTGATATTTATCATCATTATATTAAAATAAATTCGAGGAGAATGATAAATGTAACTAAACTCTATAATTTCATGCTTTTTTCTTTCTTTCTAAAATATCACATTCTGTTGAATTCCAATGATTATTGAAACACGAGCCTGAAGAAAAAAAAAATCTGCTACAAATGCTTTTAATGTATTTCAATAATCAAAATTGTGAAATCAGAATCTATTTGTTTCTATCTAATTTTGTTTTTCAAATAAAAGTGTATTTACTATATTTCTGTTATCTTTGCAAAATATTTCAGGTGAGATTTTAAGAGAAAATAATTTTTATTCAACATTTTAGCAACTGGTGCCAACCATGTTGGGTATTTTATGTTTCATATATCATTGGTAGTGTCGCAGTGAATCCAACAATAGCTTATTTGTCAATTCTGTACCAGTTGTCTGAACTCTGGTGTAGAACTCATGTGCTCCCTTATATACATGTGCCAGAAATAAAACAATGTTCTGTTGGTGTCGCTCTTGTATTATGAGTAGATTTTGTGTTTTGTTTTATTGGAACATTAACTTTTTAGGTGCTAAAATAAAGCTATAACAATTACAAAACACGTTGGCTAAGTTTAAAAAAATGTGCATTCTTAGTTAATGCATCATTTCTGTTCCTTTTTGATATAATAGTGTCTTAAAATTCTTTAATATTAAAAAGGTTAAGGATAAATAACATAAAATAGTTTTGATTTTTATTTGCCATTCTTACTTTGCCTTACTTTACCATCTTTATTATGTTTATTAAAAAATAATTTATTTTCATTTATTCTAGAATATTTACTTCGACAGCTTGATAACATAACAACAACAACCGACCAATTTAGAAATGCTTATATTAAATACACTAATAATCCTGAAGGTATATATTGTTTTTCTCTTTTCCCTTTATTAGCTTTGTTATATGATGTATTTTGTTTCAAAATTTTTATGCAATACATTTTTACAGATATGGAAGATATGTTACAGTCAGCAACATATTTTTCCCACCTTATGGCGAATGTTTTAATGGAAGGAAAAGCGACATCTAATGCTTCTCCTAATATTGAACTTGGTCATCGTAAGTAATGCCTGTATCTGGATAAATTTTAAAAATATCAAAAGCTTAGAAAATTTTAGGGGTTTTTGTTTTTATATATGTAGTAGATTGACAGCAATAATTACAACGCATTTGAAGATAAAGTTTTACTTCCAATTTGTTTAATGTTAAAGCTGCATTTTTCCATAAGGAACAATGCAAAATGAATAAATTCATTATAGACACAAAACATTGGTTATTTTAGTGTTTATTCTTAAAAAAAATAAAAATAAAAAAATAAATAAAAGCACAACATTTTGATAAATGGTACAAAACACTAGGAAAATAGAATGGTGTGCACAAAAGATAGCATTCTACACTTGGAAAGAGCATGACACAGAACTCATGGTCCAGAGTATGTCTAGAATAACCCTATAATTAAAATATATTACAACATTATTCTAATTTTATAAACATACAAAGCTATAAAAGTTGTAATGTTACTTATGGCTTACTATCCCTGGCAGTACTTCTAGCACATGGACTTTCTTGAGTAGACTCTGTTCAGTTTCACTTGCTTTTGTCTAGATTATAAAATTTTCTTAAAATTTTATATAACCACATCATGTTCTTCACTTACTTTATGAAGAATATCATAACTGTATTCTCAGAGTTTAATTATGTGTGATATTTTCCATTACAAGCACTCCTTAGATTTGAGAAAACTGAAAATCTGGCCAAATTTAATCTGATTTAATATTGTTAAAGGATTTTGATAGGATTACTTGAAATAAAGGGCAAAGCTGGGAAATTTCATTAGTGGCCAGTAGGAGCAGTTTTATAAGTGGCCACTTTCTTTAAGACTGATATCCACTTTTTTATTTAAATGTTCTAAACAGTAAACTTTTATTAAAATTTCAATTAGTATTAATCTAAAATTAAATAGCCTAAATAAATATGTTAATATAAACATATTTTAACCAGCAAAAGTAAAATCCTTCATAAAATGCAAAAAAAAAAAAAAAAAAAAAAAAAAAATCTTTCCTTGTAGGAAAGTGGCTATAAGGTGGACGCGGACAGACAATTTTTTAAAAGCCACTTTTTTTCATTTAGTGGCCTTGTGGCCAATGCTAATTTTGCCCTTTAATTTGAAAGCCAAATTTGGCATACACAAGAGATAGCAATAATACAACAAAATAATTGCACTTCTTATCAGGCAAATACTGAAGCACATGTTTGGGTAAATTCTTTGAGTTCTTCAGAGATACCAATGATCACAATTTGGGTGTCACCCACTTATCATCTCTAATTTATTTTTAACCATTTGGTATGCCATGTGTCATAAAAAAGATTATCTTATATTTGTTATTAATTTTCAAGATATATAGTAATTTTTAGACCATCATATATATTATATATACAGAGGGTGTTTACACTTATTGCAGGGCTCGAAAATTCTGAAAATTTTAAGGTTCCCAGAAAAATTTATGTGTTCCCAGTTTTTTAATAAATTCAGAGCTTAATGAATGAAGATATTGTGTTATATATAGACACATTTTTGAATAATAAGCAAAAATTTTAGTTTACGGTTTATCAATTGATGTTTTGACTGTTCTCTATCCAAAAGCACCTCCTCCCTCCCTTCATATTCTTATAGATGTGTAACTTAAAAGGAAATGTTGCATTACATTTGCACACTAAGATTAAGCATTATATATTGCATTTACTAATTTATTCAAACGTATACAGAACAAATAATTAATATATATATACAATATTTAATTTTTAGGTTCCCGGCCGGGAACCTGTGTGGGAAAAATACGTTGCCAGAAATGATTTCTGGGTTCCCCGGGATACCGGGAACGCTATTTTTCGAGCCCTGCTTATTGGGAACGATTTTAACAACAAAAATAAAATACATAAATTAAAACAATTATTTTTTAATATGTTTTATCTGGTAACTCTTGTTGTGGACTATCATATTGCAGCGGGACTTCCAAGTTAGTAGAGCTTTTTGTAAAACTGGAAGTGGAATTTTGTTAAAATCCTCCACCACAAATTTCCAAAGTCCACTCAATGTAGTTGGTCGGCATTTCGCAAGAGCTTGTTTTAATAGTCCAAAGTCAGAGTAATCCATTGGTGAAACATCTGGGGACTTGGTTGGAATATGATTAAAGGGTATACAGTTGAATCCAGTTTCTCTTGTCAATTTTTCGAGAAATGCGACTTTACTTTTGGATGTATGGCTGCTCGCTTTATCCTGGTGGAACCTTACACTTTTAACATCCTTTATTATGTTATTAGTCCTTTGTTATGTTATATTATAGGATAAAGTATTGGAATTTCTTCTTTAAAAATAGGAATTAGAACATTGTTTTGATAATAAGTAGAGTTAATTTTGAAATTTTTTCTCAACTTTTTTGATTTTTAATTTTCCATTATAAGAGATTCCAGCAATCGCCATAAATCCTTTGGAGAAACTTTCTTTGCAGTGCTTGAACCAAATTTGTAAGTCTTTTTGGCCTTTTTTTGGTATTAAATCAATCTGTTTTTTATTAGTCATTTAGATAAATCTACGTTTCATCAATTGTGACAATTTTTTTCCAATTATCACATGCTAAATGATTTCTAGTCAGGGAATATAAATAATTCTCTTCAGAAAAAGAACAAATATATAACCTTCAAGCCACTCGCTTCTTTCTCGTGCCATTTCAGTAGCAGGTGATATTGTTTCATAATAGCCAATATTTCAGTTATCACGTTATTACATGTTGCCATATTTTTTTCCCTTTTGTTTCGCGTTGCTTTTTAATTTAACATCAAAATCATTACCAATATGTGTAAACACCCTCTGTATAAAGTTAAATATGTTATTATTAGAGTTTTGGCCTGTTTTTTTATTTTTTAATAAGATTTTTTTTTTTTACATATAATTAAATTACTGATTTTGTTCTAATTTTCTCTTTAGAGCTTTGTGCTTCATGTAAAAATATGGGTTTAGATGGACTTAGTCTGTATAAAAAGTTATTGCAGAGAGGTAATTTTTTTTGTATATATATTTTCTTACATATTAAGATTGATTTGTTGAACTATCTTTCTAAAATCACATTTTGTTGTTTTGATCATAAATCAATTGAATCCATCCTCCTGTATTTTAGAAACTAACTAATTTCCCTTGCATAATTTCATTTTTTTGTCCTATAATATAAAAATAAGATTAAAAAAAAATGTACATATTTGTTGCTAAACATTAACAAAAATATAATAAATAAAAGCACAGTTTAATACAATTGCAGTATTTAATTGTTTTATTCATATGTTTTAGGTTAGGGGTCATTAATCCTTGTATTATCATGGGCATATTTGAATATGTTTAACATCTTCATGGACATATCCCACATACTAACAAACAGTCTATAGAACATATAGAATAATATTTATGTATTGTAACGACAAAAAATGGTGGCAATGGGGTTGAATAAAAATTACATTAAAATTTAGAGAATTACTTGAAAGTGGGGGGAAAGTAAAAGAGAGGGGGGAATGTTTAAAATTTGGAATATCAAAAAGGAGAAGAATTTGAGATTTTTGAAGAAGAGCCAGTGATCTAAATAATTATTATAAGTATAGTGGTAATACATGGAAAATATAGATTAAAAGAAAGTTCATGGCGAAATAACATAAAATATGTCTTACCTGATTCAAAATAGTACATACATCAAATGTACGTACCTCCTATGCTGAAATACACACTTAAATTATAACAAAGATGTGCCTGATAATATTTAATATGTATTTTATTTATGTTACTGTAGATAAATCTTAATTAGAGTTGGTATTATAATGTATTCATATTATTTGTTATAAATATCTAACCAACGAGTCCTGAAAAGATTCCATTTATTGAATTATCATTTAATTAATTTAATTATCAATTTAATTATTTTTAATTATCATTTAATCATTGAATTCTTAATCAAATATTTACTTTAAATTTAAGGCACATAAAAATATATCTTGAAATTAGTGTATATAAATCACACAACTAAAATAAATAAAACAAATAAATATTTCAACAGAATTATATTTATTGTATGATATTATTAATCATCATAATAAAGAAATCTGCGCAGACCCCTATCAAGAACTTAATTAATACAATATTTAAATAGTATGACAATCATATTTTCTGAAAATACTTTCACAAGTCAGGCTAACATCAAACTAAATCGTTGCATCGCTACAATTAAAAAAGGATTTTCTTCAAACAATATTCTCCAATAATTCAGAATTGTTCAAATGAACGTCCTAAACCATATCCATTAATGAATAGAATTGTTCCAAAATGAACGTCCTACTCAAATCTCAATTGTGCTGAAGGAAGTCCACAGAGTTGCATAAATACATATGCTAATTAATCGCTTATCTCTGGTACATATTTGCACATATCACTCCGTGCTGTGTTCATATTGGAATATAAAATAAAATAGTAACATACCAGAGTACACTCCAATGAGAACCTATTACGCAAACATCGTACTTAGATTAGCAAACCACACTCATTCACGGGAGCTTAGCGTCATCGTAACATAACGGCACGGCATTCCGCATCTTCACGATCTACGGCACTCTGCATCATCACGAACTGTGGCATCCGGATCACATCGTTGATAAGCAGACTTGTGAAGGCTCAAATAAACCACGTATAATACAGAATTCTTTGAGATTTTTATATTTATATTGTTTTATAATTTTAATTAATAAGTTATTATTTACATGGCTATATCGGACGAGAACCCGTTTAGTCCCCGCCCGATATGCCTAAAATTTCGTAGACGCGGACAAAACTACGTCCGATCGTCTTGAAGATTTTTTTAGGAAGAGAGCGGGAAAAGTTACGAAGTTTCCAAGCTCCGAGATCATCCACACATTCCTAAAGCGAACAGGCCAATCGAAAATTCGCGCCGAAATACAAAATGTGAGGGAGGAAGAGTCATTGACCTCTTACGAACGTTATCTTCCAAAAACTCATCGCTTTTGAAGAAGGAGTGAGGAAGAATATTACATACGTCTGGGTTAAAATGGATCAACTAGAATTGAGCTTTAGGAATTAAAATATTTTAGGAACATGATATATTTATTAATTTGCAATGAGGGCAATTTATTGCAATGAGGGATAATTTGAATGAAAGATTTACGATTAATATTTTAAATAAAGAATTTAGAATGATTTAAATTTGTACTTAATAAGATATTGAGTTGAAGAATATTTAAATTAAAGATATTTAGAATATTAAAATTATAATTAATACACAGCCATCGCGTAACATGTATATACTTTAGGTGCATATTTAATAAAACTAAATAATCTCACATATAGATGGATATTCATGTATATTAGTGAAATATTTAAAGTTCAAAGGGTAGCAAAGCTTCTTTACAATTACCAAGGATACTAAAAATGGAAATATAGACAAAAATGTTTTTTGTAGTGTGAGTCTTATAACATTTTGTTCACAACAGATTTAAGGAAAATCTGTACAGATGGAAAAATAGTTTAATACAATTAGATGTAGATGGCATGACAAATAATATTTATTGCTGTCATGGCCTCCCTGAGACTAATTCGCTCTACAATGAGGTCACAAGTCCAATTATTTCCATCTGCTAAGCTTTTCTTTCTTTTAATCGAAACCAATGCTTTACTATCTATGAATGTAAAATATGTGTTTATACATACAAACTTATTAACAACCTCTCTATCAAAAGGCAAGATCACAGACTAAGAATCCAGAATTTGAGATACTCAGCCTTCCGTAGAAGGCATGACAAATAATATTTATTGCTCTCGTGACCTCCCTGCAGCTAATTCGCTCTACAATTTAATCAGGTCACAAGTCCAATTATTTTCATCTCTGCCAATTCTTTACGTGTGTGTGTAGTTGGGGGGGGGGAGTGCTTTAAGTATTTAATAAATATTAAATTCATTAAAAAAATAATATCCTTTATAAATAATTGCACAATTAAAATTAAATGCTCTCTCTTATCAAAGTTTTACAAAGTAATCAAAGAGTAATTTTTTGCACAGAATTTAACTAAATTTTATAGTTATTTTTTGTTTAAATGTTTTATTTGACTTTTGTTCACTTGTTTGAATTTATTTAAATGTTTAAATACTCTTAATAAGATTGTGCAGAAAAATTCACCTTAAGATTAAGTTAAGTCTTTCATGGAAAAATGATTGCTGTGGAAAGAACAGATATGGAAATATAATAGAAATAATTGAACAAATAATTTTTATCAAGTATAAATTGGATTAAAAAAAAAAAAATTACAAACATGTTTTGAAGAAATTTCAGCCCATTCATTATTGAACATTCAATCTTGCAAGCACATATAAAACCTCACTAAATATAATAAAGCATTTTTTTTTTCATTGGCTGTGATAGTATATCTTTTTTTATGTTTATAAGTAAATAGAAAAAGATATATTCCTTTCATCATTTTTTAACACTTTCCAACATAGTTGAAAAATGTTTATAAATTCGGTTTACCTGTCCATCCAATCTCTAACTCATGTAAATATAGTTGGATTGCCATGTAATAGACATATGTTATTGAAATGGCATGTCAGTATTGAATATGAAGTGTGTAGCATTCATACTTCGTTTACAGGGACATTCAAAAGAATTCCATTACATTATAGTCTATGGGGCGAAATCATTTGCAGCACATTTTAATGATGTTATGGGACTTCAAACATATTGAAATTGATATACATCAATGAGGTGCACTACAAGATGCTTACTGTAGAATAGGATATGCATAGCATTTATTGTTCATTTAGAGAGACACACAAAAGGGTACAGTACTGTCTGTGAGCGATAATTGCCAGAAGTGTGCTTTCAATTGCAGTCTGTGTTTTAGGTAGCTTTCAATACAAAAAAGTATAAAGCTACCTATTGCAGCTGTTCGGAGGAAAGCAATTTCGGAAAATTTCGATATATTTTTCACCGATCATGACCCCAAAACTACCCTTCGTTCAAATGTTGATTTATATATATAGATATATCCATATATATATATATATCTGACCTATGTCATACGATAACGCTTGTATTTATAAATTAATTTTGATGAAACTAATTGTGTGTATTAAACTCACCAATGCCTCGACCGAGTTCGTTGGCCAGCTTGATCCGCCATCTTGTTTCACAATGGCGGCCACTGAAAATTTTAAAACTAAAACAAATGTACAAAAAAGTTAAAAATTAAAATTTATTTTTTGCTTAAGTGTTAGGCCTTGATACAAGGATTCCAGAGCATTTTTTGTTTTACCTCTATTTGAAAAATGGCTGAGATAGAGCAGTTTGAAATTCTAGGGTGGCTGACATTTTTAAACAAGACGTTACAAAAAAACCAACGATTAATTTATGAGTTTTAGTGAACGCGATTTCTCGCAAATTATTTTCTTTCATTGTTGTAATCATTTTCCCAATCATACGCATAAAACTATATATTCATATCTGTTAGCACCAAATTCTTGCCAAACTTGCCGACAATTGGCGAAATATCACCAAATTTGGCAACCAAAATAAGTCTTCATAAATGAAGCCAACTTAGCTATAGCTCAATAATTTGGCGAATTTCTTATTCAAATTCAGTATTAACGAATCTTTTGTAAACGGTTTCTTTGCATTTTAGCTTGCTGTTTTCGAGTAACATTAGCTAAAATTTTAAAATGAAGATATAGGAAAGCTGCCTTTTCCTCCCGGTACAGGCCAGAAGGACGTTTTAAATTTAACTAGTTTTTTGCATATTAATTGATGTGTATAACTTATATAGATCATATACAGGGGAACTTGAGAGAATATAAAATAATTTGAGTACATGTCTGCTTATTGACAGAAGATTGCTGAAGGAGAATTTTGAACTGAACTATGTTATGCATTTTTCTAACGTAACTGAATTTTAGCATATATATAAATCAATAGATCATATACAAGGATTCACAAAACTATTTGAATTATTTTCCAACTATAGATGGTAATTGCTGAAATTGAGTTTTTAAATGTTTTATGCGTTTTCCAAATTGTTTACTTTGAAATCATCTTTCGCCTTACTCTTACAGTATTCACAATGTGTTGGAAACTGTTTCATAATCTATGCTTGATGCATAATTTTGTTTATCATGATATTTTAAGAGTGCCATGAAAGTATAACCTTATATTCAAGTGTTCTGTGAGATTTTTAAAAAAAAAAAAAAGAAAAAAAAGGTTGAAAAACTCTGAGTGAATATTTTTTAGGGACATAACAAATATAAATCTTCTTATAAGCATTCCCATCATCTCTACAATGTCCTTTAAAATGAATGAAAATTTAATGTGTGATTCTATGTTTAACATAAAATTAATATAGAGTTAAGTTGAATTAGTTAAAAGATATGTTGCACTAGAATATGTTAAAAATTGTATTTTATTGTTTTTGTTGAATTAATTTATCATTCATATATTACTCATATAAAAGATAACTGCAAAAATTAAATGTTTTTTGACATCTAACTGAAATATGTGTGATTCAATTGGTACTAAATTGTGTGACCATGCATTTTACAGAATATTTCTTAGATGTTTATTGTATGTTTTATTGTACTTAAAAAAATGTTTTTGTCATTCCTGTATTATATGTTTTCTTTATTTTATAGCTTCTAGGGAAGACATTTCATCGACATTCACTGAAGTGGTTGAGAAGATATCTGGTGTTATTAAAGTGATGGAAGAGTTAGTGCCTAAAATGTCGGAAGATGAATCTAAAAGACTTGGTGACATCATTGAAAGAGAATTAAAACAAATGGACCTTGATATTGAAGAAGCTGCACAAAGAATTCAGGTTTGTGACACTTTGCATTAACTCGTCGTTTGTACTGTTCTTCCTGTGTATACATTTTTATGTGATTAATATTGCATGTAAATATACTTGTTGTTTAAATATTTTAGTAATGTAAGCCAAAATTTTAGTTTTTAACACATGAATTTAGAAAAATAAATAAATAAAGAGGAGTAAATTAAAAACGTTTCAATTAAAAAAATATTTTAAAAAAATTCTACTGATTTTTTTTTTTTTAATCTTATTAAATAATAAATCTGTTTTCAGTCTAGCAGCTGGAAATTCAAGATGGGAGATCAAGATGAGTGCTTGTATTTATTATTATTTTTTTTATGCTGTCTAAAAATTATTGTAGTAGTTGTTGATATATTTTTTAGAAGATGGCTAAACCAATTTTTCTGTTTGTTTTGTTTTATTTTATTTTGTCCTAATATTTTAACAAGAGATGCTTTATGAGATCATCCTCATAAAGTACTATTTTTGCAAGCAAAAATTGCATTAAAGTTAATTTATGTATTCAGAAGTTATGTGTCAAAGCACACACACATGATGCATTGGCACTTGAATTAAAAAATTTTTTAATTCTGGGTGAGGGTTTATTTATATTCTGCATTTGATAGGCACTTTTCTCTATAACAGGTGTTGTGAATCTGTGGCATGCGTGTCCAAGGTGACATGATTTCTTTAGCACACAAAAATTTTCCTTTTTCTGTGATGCTATGCATCACATGATATCTTTCTATATGAATTAAAAAATATTTATTTCTTCAAGTGATTTTCATTAGACATTACTGCAATAAGTGACAAGTAGACCCAATTTTACTATGCATATTAATAAAAATAACAAATTTTGAACCAGGTATAAAGTATTCTTCATTGAACATACAGAAGCAAAACTCTTATTAATAAATTGTTATAATTTTTATGCAGCCCTCTTCTTTCATTTTGCGAACATGCCAATACCATCTAAGATTATTATGTTTGATCATTTATTTATAAATCAATAATTAATTATAATTTTAGTTTGTAAGATTGTACATGCTTCTTACTATCATTTTGCATATTTTATGTTTAATTAGCACTCACTGTTTTTTTTTTTATGTTCTTTATTGTTGTATACTTTTCTTTCATTACCTTTTTTTCAGCCTTTCTGTTTTATTAGTTTATTCTTTTACTGTGCTACTATCTATTACTATTCTACCTCATGAAATTAGTTTGAGTTGCATAATATGCTGTCTGTCTACATGTTTTTTAAAATTTGACATAGGACCAGCATAATTTTCCAATCTTAGTCTCAGAGACCAGAATTTTTTTTAGCACTTGATGAGAAAATTGAAACATTAATTTTAATCTCGATCATTTGTAGCAGGGTTAATAAAATTTGCAGCATAAAAGACAGCAAGAAAGGAATTAAAAAAAAATATTATAAATTAAAATGTATAATTGTTTAAAAACAACACAAAATGTCACAAAAACATATATGCATCATTTATTAAAACTTTTACTTTAGGTGTTTTAAAAATATACAAAACTGCATTTCACATTAAAAACCTAGCGCTTTCGAGCCGTCCTGGCTCATCATCAGGGTTAAAACATCACCACGCAGATACACACAAAAAAACTCAACTAGTCTGAAACACTGTAAAAACATCAATGTCTGCTGAAGACAAGGTCAAACCATTATAAACAGGGTGGGAAGCATAGGGAGGGATGTGCCAATCTTATTCATTCTTGAACTATCTGTAAAAGCTTATACCATACTTTAGGGATATTGTACGAAACTGAATCATTGCATGTTTTATTTTTCCTGGTTAAAATTTCTATTGATTCACTTATTACTGCTTCATAAAAGGAGGATGTGGGTTTAATAATTTTAGCGTTATCAAAATCTATTATAATCGACTGCTGTTGTTTTAATCTGGAAAGTGCCGTTTTACTTCTATTATACTTGACATCTGCAATATGTTCTTTTAACCGAATTTTAAATTTCTTTAAAGTCATACCAATGTAGTCTTTAACTTTATAAGATTTTATCCTATTTTCAACTATTTCCATAAGAACTGGGATTCTATAAATTCCTGCTAAATCTTCAATCGGTATGGGATCAATCTTCTTATGTAGTAACGCATTCAATTTAACTGGAGGGGATGCTACCAAATTTATTTCATATTTCTTTAAATTATATCCCCTAAAATAAATTATTATATATATTAGCATCCCCTCCAGTTAAATTGAATGCGTTACTACATAAGAAGATTGATCCCATACTGTTGCAACTGTTCAATAACTGGAGTTTATTTAGCTTTTCAAATAAAGATAAAAGTCTAATAAGTTGTTTCCGTATAAAGATTTAGATATATTGGCCAACATGAAGACAAAGTTTATAAAATTTATGCATAAGTATACTGTGGTAAAATAAAATAAAGGGAAGAATTATAAAATGGAATTTAAAAGGCATTGTGAATTAATCTAATAAGGTGAGCAATAACACTTAGACTTTCTCTTTGGTCAACTTGAGAGAAAATAGAACAATTAAAAAGTTATACCATTTGTTCTTGAAGACAGTAAAATAGTGTGTTTTTTAATGAAGCTTTTGCATAGAAATTCATCTTTATTTTATCCAATAAAAATAGCAGAAAAGGTAGTTTCAGCTTTGGCCATAATCTTGTTAAATTATTTTAAAATAAAACTCCTGGGGAAATTTTTAAAATCCCCCTTCAGATTGTAGCATCATTTCAAATTTAAGAAACGGAAGTTTTATTAACAGGTACGTAACATCACCTCAGAGCATTTCTCAATCAGCCATTAACTGCTGTAAAAATTAACGGTCAACCCTTTTATACCCATAAAACAGGGGCTGCCAATTTGAAATCAAAATATTTTAAAATTCATTTGGAAAAATTGAATAGGTGAAATTTAAAGCCCACAATGAAAGCATCCCATCTCAGAAGTGATCCAAAATGTAATCAAGCCATGCCTTACAGAATACATGTCATGTGCTGATGCACAAGCCACTTGAGCAAAGAGGAGATACTCTGCATACCTGACAGGAAAGTACATCGTTACTCGCAGCAACATATGTTACTTCAGACTGCATGAAAAAAGTGCTCCCACTTTTAGAAGTAAGAGACATGTGCTGGGAAATAAAAACTTCAATATAAATGTTGACTCACAAGTTAGAATCAATGTGAGAATTCCTCACATATACTATTGGCAAAATTATGATGCAACCTTTCCTATGTTTAAATTAATTTAATTTTTTAATTCAGTTTATGACCAGTACTTCCTTAAAAATGTTTTTCCAAATGTTACTTTCTTACAGGACTTGCTGAATAACAGTAAAGCTGGTGACTCTGGAATGAAATTAGAAGTTAATAGCAAAATTTTAGATTCCTGTACTAGTCTAATGCAGGTAATGAAGACAGTTTGATAAGTACTTGATCAAATATTAGTTTTAATTATGCCATATTTTTATGAATTATCTTTCTTATTTATGAAATATTTTTGTTCTAAATAGGCTATTAAAGTCCTTGTCCATGCTTCCAAAAATCTTCAAGAAGAAATTGTTTCCCAAGGAAAGGTAAATCATATATTATTATTTTTATTTTCATTATGCTTCATCATCATTCTTCTTATATTATTCTATATTGCATTATGGCCCAAGGTAAAAATTAGGAAATTTATTTGTCAGTAGCTAAAATACTCAAATATTTTTGTTGCCACATTAAAGCCACATAATTTTAAAGAAACATATAAGCATGCAAAGTTCCAACTTTCTAGCTTTAGTAGATTTTATAAAACAAATTTATTTAAATCTTTTAAACACATGCATTCTGAGAAAAACTGAAAAATGTATTTTATATAAAATATTATATTTTACAGGGTACAGCTTCTATTAAAGAATTTTACAATAGAAATCATAGATGGACTGAGGGCCTTATCTCTGCTGCCAAAGTTGTTGGTTTAGGAGCCAGATTTCTAGTGTAGGTATTTTATGAATATAAAAGTGTTTTTATTGCAATATGAAATATCTCTATTTTGTGTTTAGAAAAATTTTCAATTTTTTACTTTTTCAAATGTTTTAATTTCATTTTGTATCATTCAGTTAAAAAATAATGTTATTTGATAATTACATAGTTCCATGTAAGGATTTATTCAAAAGTTTTTGTAAAATGGCTGTTATTAAAATTTATTGAGATAGTTTTTTTTTTCTTGGCTAATACTTTCCACTTTTTATGCAGTTCCATGTATTTTTCTGTAGACTTATCCACTAAAAAAAAAAAAAAAAAAAATCACAATTTTTTTTTAAGGAGGTAGCAAGTTCAAGGTGAACCTTTATTTATGGTTGGAATGCAGGATTGCATCATTTCTTCAATGTTTTTAAAGATCCCACTTAAAGTCAGGGCCATAATTATTGGGTTAGCAATCAGGGTTTGTGTCCTGGGTAACAGAGCTGAAGGGGGCACCAAAAGTTATTTGGGGAATATTACAAGTTATTTACAAGGGAAGGGGAGGGGTTATTATGCAAGGGCAAATTTGGCTCTACTGTAGTCGGGAAAATAATAATCATGGACTGATAAATCTTTTGTACTCTTCTTTGTACAGTGACACAACTCAATAAATGTAGTTTTCAGAAAAGTCAAAAACCATTTTCAATATGAAAACAAATTGATTTCTTACAAATAATATAATAAAATAGACCAATTGAGCGAAGGAAACATATGCAGGGGTCGATCTAGGAAAAATTTGGGGCCTATTTAGGTCCCCTTCACAAAAATCTATTTTATAAAATTTGTTCCCTTCACAAAAATCAATTTGATAAAATGGGCCCCTTCACAAAAATCAATTTGATAAAATAAAATGGGCCCCTTTACAAATTTCTATTCGATAAAAACTTACTATTTATTATTTATTTATTATTTTGTGATGTTTTAAAATGTGTAATTTGTAAACAAACAATTTCACGAGAGAGGAAAACTTCTGCAAAAGGATTTAAAAAGGTTTTTGTTTATAAATGCTTGGTTCGAATTTGATTAACTCGATTTCAACTTTCATTGCAAAATGTTATTTTTCACAAAAATATAATAAATTTCACAAAAATAACCTTTACTTTTCACAAAATGGGCCCCAAGAAAAAAAACCTGCATCGACCCCTGATATGTTATCTATATTAAAAGGTATTTTTAAACCTTTTGTATTATGTTTTTTATCACTTTAAGCAATGATTACACTTTAATTTAAAATGAATAAAAAAACAAATCAAATCAAAGATTTTATATTTGGAGTCAAATGCAGCTTATATATTTCAATATGAGCTACTTTGCATTTGATTACCTAAAGATTTGTAGACAGTAGGACTAAAAAACTTCCTAAGCAAAAATTGATAAAACTTCTCTAATTTGGTTATTTCAAAAGATATTTAAGAATACTTTTAATGACAGTTGGAAAAATTTTTGTGATTCTCTCAAGTTAATATCTAAAAACAATATGTTTTTTTAATTGTGTTATTTTAAGAATAAGACTGCATATCGCTCAAATTCTCCAACAAGTGTCATAAATTATTTCTTTGTGTTTTCTTTTTGAAAAATTCTCTTGTCAGTTGTAATCTTTTTTATTTTCTTTCAAGGATTCAAAACAAATTGTACAAAATCAACAAAAGAAATCCCTCCCAGGGGAGGTGATAAACTATCGCGATCCTCTTCCACTATCGTCACATTCTCTTGCCATGCAACGAAACAATGAGTTCATCAAACATGATAAAAAGTTTCCACACTCTGTCGCATCGGTGTATTTTAAATTTAAGAGTTCATAATGCTCAACATAATTTTGAAACCAAAGAAATTGATGAATGCTACTATGATCAAAATACTGAACTCTCTCAACAAGAGTTTTTCAGAGTTTCACATTGATTGGGTATTTATTTTGCCTACATTAAATTCTATATATGAGTTAAAACTTAGCACAAATTTCTTTAAGAAAATGTTAATCTCACATACACTGAAAATCTCAATATTGCCTATAATAGAAATCTCATATAGAATATTTTCATTTTTCGTGCTAGTAACAAAACAATAGTAATAACTTTCAGTACTATAAATATACTCCAAGGCTCCATGTGTAGTTGATAACGCATTTCTCAATCGACACACTATGAATTCTTGTTTGCCCAAACTAGTGTCAGTTCAATCCATAGTTAATCAAGATTTAATAGAATTTGTAAATTTGTAAAATCCGAAGATTAATATACTTACTATTCACATTTAAAATAAAAAATAAAAACAGTGGTTCAGAAAAACCTAATAAAATTGTCTTTATAAATTTATTTTGTAGGGGTGCCAAAATTAATGCTTGATCTGGGTGAAAAAAATCCTAGACATTTAAAATAACCCCAAAATAAATTTTAATATTCGAAAGTTCTCCTTAAAATTTTAGTTAGGATGAAAAAGAATCAGTCTCTTCTTGTTTTTTTTTTTTTTTTTTTATCTGGCATGAACCCTGGGATGGATTGTATTAACCCAAAAGAACATGAGATATGCATTAGATATGCTATATAGGTAGATATGCTATTAGATATGCAGTTTATATTTGATATTTTCTGATAATAAAAGTAGCTGAATAAAATAGAATGTAGATGTTAAATTACATCTTTTTTGTGTAAGCTAAGCGAAGCATGCTGCTAATATTTTTCAAAACTGATCAAGTATACTTTTTCAAAAACTCAATCTCTTCCTCTATTTTTTTTTTATTTCCCCGCCCCCTCCCTCTATCTCTCTCTCTCTTTTGGTGTGGCATAAACCCTGGGAGGGATTCGATTAACCCAAAAGAACATTAGATATGCTATGGCATGCAGTTTATATTTATTATTTTCTGATAATAAAAGTAACTGAATAAAATAGAATATAGATGTCAAAATTGCATCTTTTTTGTGTAAGCTAAATAAAGCATGCTGCTAATACTTTCCAAAACTGGTCAAGTATACTTTTTATCAGGGCTTTATAAATTTCATAAAATCTGGTAGCCAGCAAACAATTCTAGTCACCAATAAAAAATATTTATCCACCCCCTCTCCACCGTCATCGATTTTCAAAAGCTACAAAAGTTTTTTTTTAATTAATTGTGAAAAAATAATAACAAGCATAGTTTAAAATTATTACATACATAGTTTAGAATAGCATATAATTTAGTTTTATAGATTTACTTTAAATGGATAACTTGTAATCACTTATACGTTATTATTTGTGAAAATGAATGTAATAGATTAATTAGATTGTGATTAGATTAGATAATTAGATTGTGATAGATATTTCATTCTGAATACAAAAATTTGATTTTAAATTTACATAAAAACTTGAGCATTTTTTAGCATTGTATTCAATTTCAGATGCCACAGAAGCTGGATTGACACTATTTGTTGCTGTTTTATTGACCCCACCTCACATCACATTTTAATCACGGGACATTATAGCTGGCTAGAGTGGCAAAGAATGGCGTTTTCTGTGCATGAGATGGAAAATGCCTTTTAAACATTGTTCTTCCATTAAAAGTACGAGAGAAGGGGAACATTACTGCTTGCCATGCACGAGTAGGGGGTGGGGGAGAGAAAAAATGCCGATTGTGCTAATTTCTTATGTCAATATTTGTAAACCCCCCAAAAATGCCAGATTAAATAACTTGGTCGCCACTGGCGACCTGGCAATCACATTTGAAAGCCCTGCTTTTTATTATTAAAAATTTTATAATTTTTATTTCATTCAGTTAATTAAGTTATCCTACTGAATTTAGCTAATAAAGTCCAGATAAATAAATCCAAATAACCAGAAGAGTTTACCGAATAAATACAAGTAGTTCGCCTCTTCTGTTTACACTTACTTAATTTTCATGAATTGCATTGTATGTCGTAATCTCATTAACTTATCCATCCTATCCTAATCTTTAATATAATAATTTATGTGTAGCAATGCTGCAGATAAAGTAGTCAATAAGCAGACAAAATTTGAAGAGCTTGTCGTTGCATCACAACAAATCGCAGCTGCAACAGCACAGCTTGTTATAGCCTCACGTGTTAAAGCTGAGAGAGGCAGTGAGAAATTAGGAAAAGTATCTGCAGCATCTAAAAGGGTTGCTGAAGCCACTGGGCAAGTCGTTGCAACTGCAAAGAGTTGTGCAGAAATGGTAGAAGAATCTGGTATGTGGAATTTCACTACTAAAATATTGAAATTGAAAGTTTATTATTTAAATTTAAATAATAATTTAAATTTATCTTTTAAAAGATTAGTATCTCACTGTTAAGCTTTCAAGTAATTCAATTTTTTATGAAAGCTCTTTATGTTTATATATATATTTTCAAGCTATAAATTTTCTTTTTCTCCTTAGCTTTCCCTTTTTGAAACTCTCTTTTAAAAATTTATTCTTGATTTTTAGTTTGAAATAAAGTTCTTCCATATAAACATCAAACGAGAAGATTCTACGCTTTCTAATCTTCATATAATATTTTTTTTACTTCTCCTATAAAAGTAAAAAATTATTAAAATTTATTGTAATATAAAATATATTTTCACCAAATTCTTTATGGAACCTTTTATTCCAAATTTTAAGTAGATTTATGTTTTTTTAAGGGAGGTATTTATAATTCAAATTCTTAATTATTTTGCATTATTACAGTCACATTATAGTTACTGCAATCATTACAATACCATCAAATCATTTTCTTTATTAAATGTTGTACACTCTCAAAAATCTGCACAGTCTGGGATTAAGGGCTTTGCAGATTTTTGAATTGTAGAGGTTTTAATCATTAGTTGAAGAAGAAAGAAAATTATTAATTGAAATTTATGCTGGAAGAAAAACATTAATGAAAATTTTCTTATCCCTCTGGAGCAAAAAATTATCAAATTTCATGACCTATTGAGGAAATACGGGATAGATTTCCTTGTGACCAATTAAATTTCATTTTCTGAGACCGTTTGACAAAATTCATGATTTTTTCTTGTTTGATGAAATTTGCAATTTTTTGCAAAATCATTTGATGAAATTGCAATTTTTTTTCCTTCAAATGTTTGATAAAATGCATTTTTTTTAAAAATTGTTTGACAAAATAGGAATATTTTTTTGTGCAAATTGATTGAAATTGATTCCTTTTCACAACTGATTGACAGAATTCTGTATTTGGTCTACTTTTACTGCACACTAATATGGCTTACTGGAAACTGGACTTTAAAAAAAAAAAATTCTTCCTCAGTCTCTTGACAAAATTCTGATTTTCTTCCTGTGATTGTGGGACAAAATTCACAGTTTTTCTTTGAAACAAGCTGACAAAATTCCCAATTTTTTCTCCCAATTGACGAAATTTTTTTTCACTTTTCCTTGACCAAGGTATGAAATGATTTTGTGACAAAAAATTAAAAAAGTATTTTCAGAAAAAAATCACATGTTTGAGAAAGAATTTAAGAGGGGGTGGGGGGAACCCTGCCAAACATTTTTTATTATGTAGGATTTTCATATTTTGTGTTCAATTCATGCATTCCCGCATGCTATTTTAAACACTTATCTGTAAATACAAAAACAAGGCTGCCAACTACTACACATTGGTTACTTTTACTGCATACTAAACATTGCTTACTGGAAACTACACTTTTTTTTTTAAATTGTGTTTTAATGAAAGATACTCTTGTGTTATCATTTTCCTGATTTCTTTTTCATTTTTCAACTTGTATAAATTTTCCATTATAAATTTATTTGAAATGTGTATTGTGCAGTGCTTTGTATATACTGTGTGAAATATTTTAAGTAAAAATATTCAATTGATATTTTGGTAAAATTTTTATCTTGTGATGATAAATAAAAATGGACAAAATAAGTTTAAATTAGAAAAAATAAATAAATAAATGAATAAATAAATAAATAATATATATATATATATATATATATATATATATATATATGCATATTTATAAGGCTTTTGTATTTTTGTTATTGAAAATTTTCTTTGTGCTGTGTGAGATTTTGTGCGTGCTTTGTTTCTTCTATTCAAGGAGGAATGGATAAAGGCTTCTGAGCATGCATGCATGGATTTCGGAAGAGTGATTTTTTACTTGAGATCTGTGACCAGTTTTTAATTAATAACTACTCTAATTTTCAAAATATTAAAATTTTGAGGCTCAGGTGCACCAGGAGAGGGTTTGGACTACTTAAATTTAAATTTTCAGGCTTCTAGGTGGGCTAGATTTTCCTAGCCATCGCCAACAGACACACAGAGCAAAACTTTATTTTATTAGTATAGATTGCCATATTTTAGATTTCTCTACTTTGAGTGTGTTCATAATTTTAGTGATTACACTTCAAATCTTAAAATTACACATTTTATGAGCTTGAACTATACATTAGTACGTACAAAGGTTGGCAGCTGTAATCATTTCAGCTCTGCATCTGATTTAAGAGCTTTAATTTTGAACTTTTACCTGAGAAGATTATAGTTTTTCAATTTTCTATATCAATTCTAGTTTTTCTGAAAAAGTTAAAATATTTTTAAAGTTTATCACAGTACAAAATACATTTTTAGCATATTCTGGATAAAACTATACTTGAATGGAGGAAATGCAATTTTAGGAATAATTTAAAATTATATGTTAGTTTTTAATATGTGAATCCCTCTTTCCAGATAAGTTAAAATTTATGCAAGAATCATCTTTTGCTATTTAATCTGTGCAAAGTTTCTTTTAGGCAACTCCAATGTATGAACAATATCTATATTATTCAGCAGAAACATGCCTGCGAGTAACGTTGACGCCATATTGATGATGTAACCTAAATAATAAATTTTGCATTTTTCTTAACTTCTAAACATAGCACAATTTAAATTTTTACACCATCATATAGGGGGAGTGAAAAAGTGCTTTCAAATGCAATTTGTTTGAGAACTGCATCTTAATTTGTTAATATTTTATTGGTTATAAAATAACTTTCAAGCATGATTTTATATATAAAAACAACTATCTCTATCACACACAGCCCACTTAGAAGATTGACACGTTTGAACTTAAAACAATATGAACAGTTTAGTATTTGTTTCCAGCTAATATTCCAGCATGAAATTAAAATTTTATTAAGATTTCATTAAATAAATAAAAAAATAATATAAATAAAACACAAATTTAACAGATATGTAATCAAACTACGCGTTTAAACAAGGATTTTTTGTGATTTATATTATATAGGAAATGAAATATAGCAGTCATATACATAGTCAGTTCTTTCTCTTTACAAACAAAACTGCATGTCTGATGTCATGACTGTGTCTAGAAAATAACATCATTTTCATGTAATCATTCTAGATTGAGTTTTTATGAGTGAAAATGTAAGAAATGTAAGTTTCCATTTATAATTAATGCCATATGAAATTGAATTTCACTAAATGCTATGATATTTGGTTGAATTTTTTACTTTTTTTTCTTTTTGGTGGTGGTGGTGGTGGTGGGTGGGGGGGGGGGGGGGAGGATATTGTCTAAGAAATAGTAAATTTTTCTATTGCATGTGGCAAAGAAAACGCGTATTCTCATTTATAAAGATATAGGGTTTTACTATGATTCTGTCAAAGTAACATCATTATTTTTGCTTGTCGTTTTAACGATTTATGGGTGTGCATGCACAGAGCTTCATTATTAATCTAAAACCACTATTTTGATAAAGAAATTATAAAACAGATTACAGCAATACATTTTTTTCAAACAATACAGATTTTAATAATAGTGATAGATTCTAGTTTGTCTTTTGTTGGTTGTAGTTTTTGACAGTCAAGAACTTTACTAGAGCTATTTCAGGTATATTGTTGCTGTCAATATATTAATGTTCATTTCAAAATTATCATTGTCTACTTGATGACATCAAATAAATGTTTTTTTGCCCATATCAATTTTGTACAAGTTCCGTAATAAAAATAGTGTGTACCTTAATAATCAAACTAAGGTTCTTTGTTATAGCAGCCCCCACAATTACGTTTACGCTAAGTTGCAGTCAATCTTGACAGTCTTATCCAAGCTTATGAAGCGCGAATGTAGCACACATGTAATAGAGACATAAAAATAAATACCATTGCATTAAATAATATAATATTTTAAGTTAATAAGAATATATTACAATATTTCATAACAAATTCCATCATATAGAGGTATATATAACACGAATGCCTTTTTTATTTTTTTTTTTATATTTCATCTCCATAAAGCTTCATCATTAGTAACATAAAGTTTCATATCATGGTCATTTTCGCATGGTTGTTTGTTTTTAAAAGTCCTCACTTTAAAAAAAAAAAGAGATTGCATCCATCTCAGCACTTGGTAAATCAAGGATTGTTTTCATATTTATAAAAAAATAAATACAGGTGATTAAAGAAAACAATACAACATGCAGGGCTCCCAAATGGTCCCCTTTTTCCCCCAAAAGTCCCCTTTTCAGAAAAAGGTCCCCTTTAGTCCCCTTTTATGTGTTTTGGTCCCCTTAGTCCCCTTTTCATGACTGGAAAAAAATTTGCTAATGTGGAAAAAATTCCGCAAAATGCAAAAAACTTTAAAAATTGTTGAAAGTTAAAAAATTGTACAAAGTTTATTATAACGGGCTCAAACATTGTAATCAGAATTCTTTCACGAATGTCAAACAATTGCCATGGAATTTAGGAAAACATAAAAGAATACATTGGAAATCTCATTAGAAATCACTAAAAATTCAGAAATCTACAAGAGTAAATCTACTGTCATAAAATCACTGCAAAACTCAAATTGCATAAAAAATTAGCCAAAAGTCAAAAATCGCTGCACGAATTCCAAATAAATTTTATTGAAAGAAGGACAAAATTTATTAAACTGGGCAAAAGATTGAAACTGGATTCCCCCTAAGCAGAATATACTTAAAAGTGCGACATACATCGCAGAACAACGGGCTTCTCTGCAGAACATTTAAAATTCTCAATTTCAACGAAATTCGTCATTCAGTTGTTATAAAAAAAAATAAAAAGGTATGAAATTCGTCAGACTAGCATTGTAAAAAAATCACGAAATTCTTTAATCGTTCATGTAAAAATATTGTGAAATTCATCAATCGGTCGCGGGGGAAAAAAATTGCAAAATTAAACAGTCGATTGTGAAATTCTTCAGCGGGTTGCAGAAAAAAAATGCGAAATTCATCGATCACTTGTGGAAAATAAACTGTGATTTTCAATAATCAGTCGCAAGAAAAAGCCACAAAATTTGTCAATCGGTTGACAGAAAATATCTCAAAATTCGCCAATTTGTCGTGGGTAACGGCACGCAAAATTCGGCAGTGGATCATCAGAAAAATTCTTCAATTCTTCATGAACAAAAAATTTGAAATTTGTCAACTGAATGAGAGGAAATGGTGTGAAATTCGTTTGTAGATTGGGTGGGAAATCGTGAAATTCTTCAATCAGTCGTGGAGAAAAAACGTAAATATCGTCGATTGGTCATGAGAAAAAATCTGAAATTCATCAATTGATTGTGAAAAAAAATCATGAAATTCTTTAGTCAGTTGCAGAAAAAATGCAAAATTTGTAGATCAGTTGTATAAAAAACCCACGATTTTTGCTAATCAGTCGCGAGAAAAGTCTGCAAAATTTGCCAATCAGTAAAAGAAAAATATCTCGATTCGCCAATCAGTCACGGGTAAAATCGCAGAATATTCGGCAGTGGATTGTCAGAAATATTCCCAAAATTCTACAATTAGTCGCAAGAAAAAATTTCGTCAGTTGGTCGCGAGGAAAAAGCATGAAATTCACCAGTCAATCGAGTGAAAAATCTCAAAAATGTTTTCTAAATTTGTCTGTAGATCGGGAGAGAAATTGCAAAATTCTTCAATCAGTCGCGTGTGGAAAATGCATAAAAAAATGTGAAATTCATCGATCGGTCCCGAGAAAATATTGCAAAAGTAATTATCCATCAAAAGAAATCTAAAAAATATTACAAAATTTGTTAATCCTTCTCAAGAAAAGATTGCAAAATACGTCAGTCAGGAAAAACTTTTGCAAAATTTGTCAATCAGTTGTCGGAAAATATCACAAAATTTGTCTGTCGGTCGCGGGAAAATTGTACCGATTAATGGGGACTTCAAACAAACCAGTTTAACAAAAGATGCTTTTTTAACAGGATGCAATAGTGCCTCTTTCAAAAACTGTATGCCTCTTTTAAAAAATTCCCGCCCAGTGCCCCTTTCGTTCTAGAGTCAATACTATATTTGTTACTTGCATGCAGATCTTCTTCCTCCAACAAATGATACTCATAACCTGTTAGATAATATTCAGTAATGAAAGAAGAGCTCATGGGCCTCCACATTGACATAATTCTGTTAGAAAACTTCTTGGACTTATGACTAGCTATGCATGGATCAAATTTCCAAAGACATTTCTTCCATAAAAGTAATATATCAAAATATGACATTTCTAAAATTATTGACAGAACTGAAAATTCTTTGTTAATGCAATGGTTTTCAAAATAAATCCTACAGAAAAATGTTTCTTGTGTGTGTATCTTTGTAAAGATAATCAATTAACATATTTTCTGAGGTAGTTTTAAAAAAATTGCATATTTAGGAAAACTTGGTGCAGTATTTTTAGACACGTAGTCCCTTTTCAGTCGCCTTTTTAAATATAAATGATCCCCCGAAGTCCCCTTTTTTTAGTATAAATGGTCCCCCAAAGTCCCCTTTTTAAATAAAAATGGTCCCCTTTCCCCCTTTTGGAGGGCTAAAATGTGTTGGGAGCCCTGAACATGCAATTGATAAAAAACTATGAAAAATTTTCCGGAACATCAACGAAAAATCAACGAGAATATCATAAACATGTGCTGTTTCTTTAGAACTGCAAACCATTTGATGAGATTTTACAACCCAACTTTATGACATATCTCTGTCATTTGGTGATTCATCATGGAGGCTGCTATAATGAAGAATTACCCAAACTAATTGTCTATAAAATATGAATGAATTACTTATAGATGTAAAAATTTTGCTATTCTTTCTTAAATGGGGAAAAGGATGAAATAATTATAATATTATAATTTACTTTAAGTACAAAGGGCATTCTATAAAAACTGAAAGTTATTTTTTTACATAGTGGCAACACTGCAAAACTAAAAAATAAAACTGCCGGTGATTTTTTTTCAAACTGTTAGCTGTACGTTTATAAATATTCTAAGCGATGCAGGCAATTTTATTTTCCTAGTTTCGTGCTTGTTTAAAGAACTGTTTTTATTTGCCCTACAGGAATGAGGGTGAGGGATTCAGAGTTAAAAAACAAAATTCGTTGTGCCATAAAATGTTGCTATAGTTTGGGAAAAATAGCTCCAGAAACAGTTAAGTTAATGAAAGAAGCTTACAAAGACAAATGTTTTGCTGAGTCTACAATTTTTAGATGGCATGATGATTTAAAAAAAAGACGTTTGTCTGCAGAACTGGCTTCTAAACCTGGCCAACCAGAAAGTGTTATGAATGATCGAAATGTTAACACTGTGTGGGCAGTCATGCAAGAAAATCGGCGAATGACATGTGAGGAGATAGCGGCATCAAGTAATATTTCGAAAATGTCGATATTTCGCATTCTTCACAACAATTTACAGCTTCGCCATGTTTGTTCCAGATGGGTCCCTCATCACCTTACTAAAGAACAAATGCAAACACGAATTTACCAATGTTGTGAGGGGAAACAGATGCTTCAAAATGATCTGAATTTCGTAAAGACTGTAATATCAGGTGATGAAACTTGGGTGCATCATTTTGATCCCCTTACCAAATCCACAATAAGTGTATGGAAATACACTGATTTTCCACCTCCGAAAAAAATCCGACAAACCAAATCTGCTGGAAAGGTCATGATGATTATTTTCTTTGATCATAAAGGTGCAGTCTATCAGCATGCTGTGCCTCCAAAAACTACTGTGAATATTATGTTTCAGTTTTGAAAATTTTGTGACACACACATCGAGAAAGCATCATAAACTGGTAGGGGATTAGACATAACATCACAATATTGCTCGACTGCATGTCGCTACTTCTGTTCAGCAATGTCTTAGTAAATGCAATATTAAAATCATGTCACAACCCATGTCACAAAAATTGTTGAAAGTTAAAAAATTGTACAAAGTTTATTATAACGGGCTCAAACATTGTAATCAGAATTCTTTCACGAATGTCAAACAATTGCCATGGAATTTAGGAAAACATAAAAGAATACATTGGAAATCTCATTAGAAATCACTAAAAATTCAGAAATCTACAAGAGTAAATCTACTGTCATAAAATCACTGCAAAACTCAAATTGCATAAAAAATTAGCCAAAAGTCAAAAATCGCTGCACGAATTCCAAATAAATTTTATTGAAAGAAGGACAAAATTTATTAAACTGGGCAAAAGATTGAAACTGGATTCCCCCTAAGCAGAATATACTTAAAAGTGCGACATACATCGCAGAACAACGGGCTTCTCTGCAGAACATTTAAAATTCTCAATTTCAACGAAATTCGTCATTCAGTTGTTATAAAAAAAAATAAAAAGGTATGAAATTCGTCAGACTAGCATTGTAAAAAAATCACGAAATTCTTTAATCGTTCATGTAAAAATATTGTGAAATTCATCAATCGGTCGCGGGGGAAAAAAATTGCAAAATTAAACAGTCGATTGTGAAATTCTTCAGCGGGTTGCAGAAAAAAAATGCGAAATTCATCGATCACTTGTGGAAAATAAACTGTGATTTTCAATAATCAGTCGCAAGAAAAAGCCACAAAATTTGTCAATCGGTTGACAGAAAATATCTCAAAATTCGCCAATTTGTCGTGGGTAACGGCACGCAAAATTCGGCAGTGGATCATCAGAAAAATTCTTCAATTCTTCATGAACAAAAAATTTGAAATTTGTCAACTGAATGAGAGGAAATGGTGTGAAATTCGTTTGTAGATTGGGTGGGAAATCGTGAAATTCTTCAATCAGTCGTGGAGAAAAAACGTAAATATCGTCGATTGGTCATGAGAAAAAATCTGAAATTCATCAATTGATTGTAAAAAAAAATCATGAAATTCTTTAGTCAGTTGCAGAAAAAATGCAAAATTTGTAGATCAGTTGTATAAAAAACCCACGATTTTTGCTAATCAGTCGCGAGAAAAGTCTGCAAAATTTGCCAATCAGTAAAAGAAAAATATCTCGATTCGCCAATCAGTCACGGGTAAAATCGCAGAATATTCGGCAGTGGATTGTCAGAAATATTCCCAAAATTCTACAATTAGTCGCAAGAAAAAATTTCGTCAGTTGGTCGCGAGGAAAAAGCATGAAATTCACCAGTCAATCGAGTGAAAAATCTCAAAAATGTTTTCTAAATTTGTCTGTAGATCGGGAGAGAAATTGCAAAATTCTTCAATCAGTCGCGTGTGGAAAATGCATAAAAAAATGTGAAATTCATCGATCGGTCCCGAGAAAATATTGCAAAAGTAATTATCCATCAAAAGAAATCTAAAAAATATTACAAAATTTGTTAATCCTTCTCAAGAAAAGATTGCAAAATACGTCAGTCAGGAAAAACTTTTGCAAAATTTGTCAATCAGTTGTCGGAAAATATCACAAAATTTGTCTGTCGGTCGCGGGAAAATTGTACCGATTAATGGGGACTTCAAACAAACCAGTTTAACAAAAGATGCTTTTTTAACAGGATGCAATAGTGCCTCTTTCAAAAACTGTATGCCTCTTTTAAAAAATTCCCGCCCAGTGCCCCTTTCGTTCTAGAGTCAATACTATATTTGTTACTTGCATGCAGATCTTCTTCCTCCAACAAATGATACTCATAACCTGTTAGATAATATTCAGTAATGAAAGAAGAGCTCATGGGCCTCCACATTGACATAATTCTGTTAGAAAACTTCTTGGACTTATGACTAGCTATGCATGGATCAAATTTCCAAAGACATTTCTTCCATAAAAGTAATATATCAAAATATGACATTTCTAAAATTATTGACAGAACTGAAAATTCTTTGTTAATGCAATGGTTTTCAAAATAAATCCTACAGAAAAATGTTTCTTGTGTGTGTATCTTTGTAAAGATAATCAATTAACATATTTTCTGAGGTAGTTTTAAAAAAATTGCATATTTAGGAAAACTTGGTGCAGTATTTTTAGACACGTAGTCCCTTTTCAGTCGCCTTTTTAAATATAAATGATCCCCCGAAGTCCCCTTTTTTTAGTATAAATGGTCCCCCAAAGTCCCCTTTTTAAATAAAAATGGTCCCCTTTCCCCCTTTTGGAGGGCTAAAATGTGTTGGGAGCCCTGAACATGCAATTGATAAAAAACTATGAAAAATTTTCCGGAACATCAACGAAAAATCAACGAGAATATCATAAACATGTGCTGTTTCTTTAGAACTGCAAACCATTTGATGAGATTTTACAACCCAACTTTATGACATATCTCTGTCATTTGGTGATTCATCATGGAGGCTGCTATAATGAAGAATTACCCAAACTAATTGTCTATAAAATATGAATGAATTACTTATAGATGTAAAAATTTTGCTATTCTTTCTTAAATGGGGAAAAGGATGAAATAATTATAATATTATAATTTACTTTAAGTACAAAGGGCATTCTATAAAAACTGAAAGTTATTTTTTTACATAGTGGCAACACTGCAAAACTAAAAAATAAAACTGCCGGTGATTTTTTTTCAAACTGTTAGCTGTACGTTTATAAATATTCTAAGCGATGCAGGCAATTTTATTTTCCTAGTTTCGTGCTTGTTTAAAGAACTGTTTTTATTTGCCCTACAGGAATGAGGGTGAGGGATTCAGAGTTAAAAAACAAAATTCGTTGTGCCATAAAATGTTGCTATAGTTTGGGAAAAATAGCTCCAGAAACAGTTAAGTTAATGAAAGAAGCTTACAAAGACAAATGTTTTGCTGAGTCTACAATTTTTAGATGGCATGATGATTTAAAAAAAAGACGTTTGTCTGCAGAACTGGCTTCTAAACCTGGCCAACCAGAAAGTGTTATGAATGATCGAAATGTTAACACTGTGTGGGCAGTCATGCAAGAAAATCGGCGAATGACATGTGAGGAGATAGCGGCATCAAGTAATATTTCGAAAATGTCGATATTTCGCATTCTTCACAACAATTTACAGCTTCGCCATGTTTGTTCCAGATGGGTCCCTCATCACCTTACTAAAGAACAAATGCAAACACGAATTTACCAATGTTGTGAGGGGAAACAGATGCTTCAAAATGATCTGAATTTCGTAAAGACTGTAATATCAGGTGATGAAACTTGGGTGCATCATTTTGATCCCCTTACCAAATCCACAATAAGTGTATGGAAATACACTGATTTTCCACCTCCGAAAAAAATCCGACAAACCAAATCTGCTGGAAAGGTCATGATGATTATTTTCTTTGATCATAAAGGTGCAGTCTATCAGCATGCTGTGCCTCCAAAAACTACTGTGAATATTATGTTTCAGTTTTGAAAATTTTGTGACACACACATCGAGAAAGCATCATAAACTGGTAGGGGATTAGACATAACATCACAATATTGCTCGACTGCATGTCGCTACTTCTGTTCAGCAATGTCTTAGTAAATGCAATATTAAAATCATGTCACAACCCCCCCCCCCCCCCCCCCCCTTACAGTCCTGATCTCGCATCATGCGATTTCTGGCTGTTTCCAGCATTGAAGGAGGAGCTCTGTGGCAGAAAATTTAATACAGATTCTGAAGTTATTTCAGCAGTGCAGGATTCTTAGAAGCAGCTTCCAGAAAAAGGCTTCTCTACTTGTTATGAAAAGTGGGTGGGTTGAACGATGGGACCGTTGCATATCATCTGAGGGAAGGCATTTTGAAAAAGAATGATGTATTTTTTGGTGTAAATATATTTCTTGATTTTGTATAATTTTACTCTCAGTGTTTATGGAATGCCCTTTGTATGATATTCTACTGTATTGTTGACAAGTATATTTTTCTTTTTTCTTAATATTTCAAAATAATTTATTTGCAGAAGAGATGGATTTCTCTAAACTTAGTCTACATCAAGCAAAACGTTTGGAAGTTGAATCTCAGGTAAGTGATTTATTTGTACTAGGTAAATGTATAAAACTTACTAAATATTGATATCTAATAATGATGGTGGAAATTATTGTTTTATTAAGAATACATACTATACAATCAAACCATTTTGCCTCAAAATCAAAAGTAATTTGAAAAACTAAATATTATCTATACTTTCTGAATTGAAGCAATGCATTTATCATATCTATCTCAAAAGAAAAAAAAAACAGTTATCTTAAATGTCTGATAAATTTGTTAAAGCAATAAAAAAGTGATTTTGACCTACTTTAAAAAAAGTGTCCTAATTTTTTTTTATAATAAATTTCTGAAGAGATTCAACATTTAGCCCTCTTTACTTCCTTTTATGTTGAAATCATTGTTTGTTGTTACTTTAAGGCTTATCATCTGAAATTTCCAAATTTTATCCAGCTGTGGAAAAACTGAATTCGATGAAAAATGTCATTCTTTTTGGATTTTACTTTCTTTTACATATTAATGTCTAAACTTTTATTATCTGAATGTTAAGAAGCTTGTTGGAGACCCCATAAATATATAAATACAATCAAATATCATTCCTATTTCCAATTTGAAAAGTAATCTCCCTTTTTTTGTTAGGCTAAATATAAATAAACCTTAAACCTTGATACAGCTTATACCTTTAGTCTTTAGTCAACCTGCAATTGATGATGTGAATTTGAAGTGGTACTTTTCCACTTTTCTTTTACTTTTTCTTCACTATTTAAGTGCTTTTTATTACACTGCACTGTACAAATTATAGCTTAAAAATTTTAAATTAAACTTTGCTATTATTTCATATTTCTATTACAGAGTGTTTCATCCTTTAATATTGTATTTATTTATACCTTAAGGTTTATTTATAATGTTATCTTGAAAACTCTACTTTTTTGTTATTGTTGTTTTTTTAAAAATAGTTTTAATTTTCAAATCAAACCATATATTAATTGAAAATACTTTTGAAATCAGGTCCGAGTGTTAGAGTTAGAAAACATGCTTGTGAAGGAACGTGTTAAACTGGCAAATTTGAGGAAGAAGCATTATCAGTTAGCTGGTGCTAGTGAAGGCTGGGAAGAAGAAGTGAGTATATTTCAAATTCTTAAGTCCCAAGAAGAAAAACATCTTCATTTCAGACTAACATCAATAATTTCGGTCTTTATTAATAAAGTAAAGATGTTTGTCTGTCTGTGATGGCTAGGAAAATCTACTACATGTAGAAGTCTGAAAACTTGAATGAGGATAGTCCAAGGCAGATCTGAATGCATCTCATTCTCAGATTTTTCATTTTTTGCTGCTTAACTGAGATATCAATTAAAAACTACAATGAACATCGCAAAATGACATTCTGGTACTGCTGCTGATCATGGTGAATTCTGAAGCTTTCCACAGATCCTCCAACAAGGAAGAAAGCAGAGGACAAAAACTCTTTTTAGGATTTCGTTCATCTCACAAAACCCTATTCATCTCGCTTCTCTGTCTGTCACAGAGCCGTTTCTCAGAAACTGTATAAGTTACAGACTTGAAATTTTGTGTACTTACAGCTGAATATCTACTGTCGCGCTGAAAATCATAAAATTTTGAAAATGTCTTCATTAACGCAAGATATTAATTAAAACCTTAAAAACCCACTCATTAATGGATAAAAATATTCAACTAAAGCGTAGAATTTATTTGAATTGTTACCAATTTCTAAAATAGTGCACATAATAATATTCATTTTCAATTAAAAAATGTATTTACATGTAACTAGCAAAAACAGAAATAAAACTTTAAAAATATAATTAAATGATCACGTGTTAAAAGCAGTAATTGTAGAAAATTACGTAATAAAAAATATACTTGCGTATGCATATTAAAAAGAGAAATAATTATTACGCGTTCATTATAGCAGTTGCCAACAATTAACAATCCACAATAAAATTCTTTCTACAATAATTAATTTTCCATTGAAAGTTTTCCACGTGAAAAATGAAATAAAAAGTTTCACCAATTGAAAAAAAAAATATTACTATGATGTCATATTGGTAATATAACAGAAATTTTCAAACATTTCTCAATAATACAAGGAGTATGAGTATGTGTAAGAACAGAAAGTAGGTTCATATTATGTCATTAGAGAATTAAAAAGAAAATTCATCCAACATCATATTAGAAGTTTAACGGACTTTTTCAAATGTTTGAGGTTTGAGAATCATACAAAGAGAGTATCAATATGAGTAATAGAGAAAGCAAGTAGATATGATGTCAGCAAGTGAATATAATGTCATATGAGTTTGAGGAACGTATTGAATCATGATAAAAACCTGATTTTGGAAATATTGGCATATTTTAACATTTTGAAGTTCTCTTTACAACATGTTTAATTTTGAAATTGATTTTCCTGCACAAACATCCTTAAAATCCCAGATAACACTGGGTACTTCATCTAGTAGTTATATAAACAAAGATGAAAAATTTAAAATTCAAATGTAAATATTAGTCACAAAGAAAATGTTGCAACAATGAAATTAAATTTGCATTAAACCACACTTGCTAAAATACGCTGTTGGCTGCAAATCCAATTACGTAACTTTAAAAAGCTTGGCATTTTAAAAGATCCAGCATTTTTTTTTTTAAAAGTTTTGCGCAATTCCGGCTTAAGAAATTGAGATTCTTTGCCAAATGTTATAAAAAAAAAATATGAAAACAAACCTGATAAACAGTACTTCTTTTCTATTTTTTTAACAGTGTGTATGAATTTATGTATTATAATTTGTATTCTATCATTTAATTTGCTCTTTTTCATTATATCGTAACTATTAACCCTATGTTCTCAGCAATATCACTCAGACTAATCCCTTTGAGGGAAGTCCTAGTTAAAATAACTTTTTTTTTGTTTTGTTTGGCAGCCATCTATGTTCTTATTGAGATAGTGTATTCAAAATTATAATTAAAAAAAATTTCATTTGGATTTATTAAAGAAAGGATAAAGTGTTTTGAAAGGAATATTAATAGAAACCCTTTGTGCGATCTTTGATCTCACTTACCTACTTTTTTTTTTTTCAAAGCACACATTAGATTAACTATTCAAAATTAGAAAAAGTTAAAAATAAAGAACAGAAAATACCAGACTGTATCTATGTACTTTTCCCTTTCTAATGATACAATCCATTAAAAAATATATTAATATTTACTCTTTAAAAAAAATTCCTTATGAAACACTTTTTCATGTTTTTTTTTTCTCTCTCTCATCTTTGAGTCCACATCGGCTTAATTATTCGAAATATGGAAAAATAATAATACCAGACTATATTTACATACATTTTCCTTTCTAACAGTGACATCTGGTAAAAAAATATTAAATTTAACCCTTTCAAAAAATGTCTTTTCTGAACAACGTTTTGGAGATTTAGTATTTTCTGCAATTTTTGAAAATCTGCATCCATTCTGGAAATTAAAAACGAAAAAAATGAAAAGTACCAAATCATATGTACATTCATTTTCCCTTCGAACACTGTTATCTGTTGTAAAAAAATATTAATATTAACCCTTTAAAAGAAAAATTCCTTTCTGAAAGTCACTTTCACAATTTTGTTTTTTCTGCAATGGTTTAAAAATCTGCATATGCTTTGGAAATCAAAATACGAAAAAACATCAAAATATGTTTAAACTTTTTATCATATGTATTGTTCGTTTTTGTATCCAGATTATAATTTTGCAGCTTTAACACTTACTGTTATATGTTGGCTTCATTGAATTCTGCAATTGTCATTAAAGTTAACCTTTTTTTCCTCTTTCAATTATTATAATAGAAAAACTTTTTTTTTTTTTTTTAATTTGACGTGAAAAAAAAGTTATATTGTGCTGTCCTAAAAAAACCACAATAAAATGTTTCCTAAAAAAAAACCATCCTAGTATTACATAAAATATTTACAATTTTATTGTTTTGTTCTGTTTTTATGCACCATTTGGAATAATAAAAATAGTTAAAAATACTTAAAGAGTGCTTATTTAGTTTTGAAATAATTTAAACTAACAGTTGCAGAATTCTGGCAAAACATGAGCTTCATTTTTACAGATTTTCTTGTTATAATAAAATTTTAGAATATCTACATAAATTTTTAATTGTTTTTATGTTAAACCATTAATATGTAATAAAATGCATCATTTTCAGCTGATTACATCAGGTGTGGGTTCTTTTTAGGTAACATGTGTTTTTTTCAAATTTTTGCTTGATTGGTTGCCATTTTGTATTAAAGCAATAAAATGAAAAATGCTCAACATTAAAATCTTAGTCAGAACAAACTGTGAAAATTTAGCCATGTTTATTTTTTTTACATTCTTTATTAGACTTTATATAGAGAAAATTTCAAAAAATGGGTTTTTTTTTAGAGGACAGCACAATATATCCTAGCAAAAATGAAGACGGAATATTACTTAATTATAAAATAATTAAAAAAGTTGTTTGAAGGTTTTGTAAATTTCTTACAATCAGAGGTTTTTTTTTTTTTTTTTTTTTTTTAATGCTGTCAGACAGCAAAGCGTACTTCTCAAAGAAATAGACTCATCATATATGTATTTGTGGTTCAGAGATTGTAAAGAAATATTATACAAATGTTCATAATTTTAGCCATTTTTAATTAATGGTAACAATGATGAATAGCTGTTTCCTTGCAATTTGACCCTAAATTGTCTTATTAACTTATTTGTCAAAGCTTGTCTGATTCTATTTATAGATTTTTTTTGTTCCTTCCATTCTTTTTCTTTTCTTGGCCAAGTTTTGTGTCAGGCTTTAAATCATGAAAAATTTCAAACCATTTAACTAATAAAAAAAAATATACAGTCCTTGAAAAAAAAAAAAAAAGTATTCCTACTTCTACTAATTGTGCTACAAATCATTGTACAGAAAATATACCAACACTAATCAATTGATATAATGTCTGATTTCTATTTTAGGGACCATCTGCATACTAAAATAATAACTAACTTTTAACTTTTCAATCATCACTTAATTTTAGAAATTTTCCTCCATCTTTAAATTGCCCCACCAGTGGCTGAGAGGTTGTGCTCTCGAAGCTGGTAGACGGGAGGTGCTGGGTTCGATCCCAATCGCGCCCGTCGGCCTAATTGTTCGGAGTTTTCGTGGTTTTCTTCGAGCCGTGGATTTATCCGTGCATAAATACGGATTAGGTTCCCTTAGAAAGACCCCCACGAAGGGCACTCCCCCCGGGCCTATATCCCTAGTGTAGATAATTGGCCGTCAATAATCAACCCAACCCAACCCATCTTTAAATTTTCATATAGCTACCAAATTTCAAATTGTTTAAACAAAATGTTTTGGAATTAAAATTATTCAAAATTTTGGCCTCTAATGTTATATTATTTTTACATATTTTCATCATTTATGTTTCCTGAAATAAAAATCTTTTCAATCTTATTTTTTAATATGATCGTACTATTTAAGAACCCAAACATATGTTATGTTTTTTATTCTGGGACTTATATCCCCATCTTAGTTTTTTTAATTCCCATAATATTATACGAAATATGAATAAATATGTGAAAAATTATGAATTATAGCCTATATAAATTTCTATTGCATTTTATTCATAAATGTTTTTTATATCTTTAATGTTTTTTATTTTTTTTTATATGTATGTAAAATTAAAATTTTTACTCAGAGTAGTTTTTTAGCTATATTAAAAAAAAAAACTATAATAATTTAGACTTAGAGAGTGGTGTAGAAGTTTTAAAAAATGATGAATTTGATTTAATTAAGTATATGTTTGTATAAAAATTGTACTTCATTCACAATAAAATTATCTTATTATAGCATACTTTATTAAGTTCCATACTTCAATTTTATGAGAACTATTAAAATCAGCTTATGTTTTAGTTAATAACTCTGAAACTAATCATAAGAACATTGTAAAAATTTGTATTAGACTGACTGAAGAGTTTTTTCTTCTTGTTGTTCTCTCTCCCACCCAATCAAATTTTTAAGTTACTATTGAAAAAATTAAAGTCTGTGTCTCTGTGTTCATTTTATTAAATTATGGTGACATTATTCCTAATTGATTGTAGCATCTTTATTATTTTTAGTAGAATTAGTAAATGATTTTTTTTTTTTTTAAGATTGCATACAATCAATACCCATAAAAACATGCATGCATTATTATTATTATTAGTAGTAGTATAAAGGTTAATTATATATAAAAAATAATGGAGGATAGAATGTTTTTTTAATTTCATGCATAATGTATTTTACTTGTTATGTGAAAATATTTATTTTTCATGCAAAGGATTTTCTTTTTATGCTTGAAATTTGAATTTTTCTTTTCTAGGATATGGCACAGTGAAAATTACATTTTAATTTCTTCAAGGTGCTTTGTATAAACTTGCTGTATGAAATTATCCTTTTTTTTTTCATACAGACTTCTTTTCTGACTTTGATAGTTACTGACTTATTAATATAGAAATGTAAATAACAAGGAAGACACTTCTTCTGTGGAACGGAGAAAGTAGTTCTTTTACTATGCTTTATTTTGAAAGATCTGTAAATTTCTTTACTTTCTTACAAAGACTTTTATTTGTATTTTTTTTTTTTTTTACTTTTATGTGTATTCTTTTTTGTTTCATGGTACAGTTTGTATCTCATTGACTCAGAGTACGGTTAAATTAGATTCAATTATTTGTTACATCCATATTTTACACCTGTTTTTTCATATTTTATTTTGTTACATTCAGTTTACTCAAAAAATAGTCAAATTTTTGACCAGAATTTGGGTCAAAATTTTGAGAATTTAAAGATCACAAAAATAATTAAATAAAGGAACTGTTATGTAAGAATTTCTTGTTTATCAAAAGCATTTAATAGGTGCAAAGTGTTATATAGATTTTCATCTATGATTGCATATCTGTACACATGCTGTAAAAAATTTGTTCAGTTGCATCTGAATTCAAGTATATTTTACTATAAATTGATATTGTATATTCATTATTTACTGCCTTTCTTATAATTTAAAATCATTATATGTGTATTTGAATAACTAGTAATGAAATCACACACCCCTCCCCGCTATGTTAGAGCAAAATCTCTCGAAACATTTTTGCAGCCTAAAAAGTTTTATTAAATTCCCCTAAATCTCTGTTATTAAATAAATTAATCATATGGCACTTTAAGGGTTTGTTTATGCTTTTAAATAGTTATTTTTTTAGATGTTTTTTATCTATAAATAGTTGAAAGCACTTCACAATTAATTGATGTATTTTGAAATTTTTCTTTGCTAGTTTTTCAATATTACTTTGGATTATCCATAGATCCAGTTAAGATTATTAGTATCTGCACATTAACATGTATAACAATATCAATTTTCTAAATTAGACCATTCATTCAAAATTAGTTTAGTTTAGTATGCACTTATTTAAAATACTTGGAATGAAAGAAATGATCTATATATTTTAAATTATTATTATTATTTGTTTTAAATAAGCACAACTGTCAAAAATGGTAATAACTGATCATTAATAAATTACCAAAATTATATTTGGAAACTTAATATAGTGTCATAATGATGTGTATGGATAACAGATAGAAATACTGTTATATCACTGTCATAATATATAATATGCCGAAAGTCATTTATTTGTTACTTTTTATTATTATTATTTATTTATTTTTTTTTTAGGAATGTACCTGAGTCAGAAATTAGAAGTACAATGTATAGTTTTAGTAGATTTTATATAACTTTTAGTTGTATTAATATTGCTTATATTTTATTTCTAGTTATTTTTATAGGTTTTTGACAGTTCATTTCGAACAAAATAGTAATATTAGGTTACACTATATATATAAAAGAAATGTATAAGATTTTTTTTTCATCATTACATAGATTGTTTACTTTTTTAGCTGGTATGAGTCATTATATGATTCTGTTATATATTAATAATAGTAAAAATTGTAAAATTTCATGCTTTAATCTTTCCAATGTATTTTCTGAAAAAGTAGCTTTTTTTTAACTCTATGATAAATTGCTAAAAATATCATGGCATCAGATTGTGCAGACTTACATACCAGTTATCAAGTATTTACATTGTATGTATGGATAATAGAATACAAGTCACTTATTTACTTTTTTAAAGATAATATCAAAGTTTTCATAATTCCTTATCAGATATATATTACTTGTTGATATGTGCACAAATTTGATATTACTGAACTTAAATCAGCTTAAAAATTTATTATGCTCATTAAAAATTTTATAAGACAAAAAGCTGGTTTTTAATTATTAATTATCCGTCCAGTGATTATTTGATTAAAACATGGTTACTATCTACTGTGTACTGGATTCCTAAGACAAAAAAACAAAAACAAGCAACTAAAAAATTGCTATACTATTTTTAAAAAATCAAAAGTTTTATTTATTTTTTCTCCTTTAATATACGTGATATTTTCATGCATTTAAAGCTATTCTTCTAAAAATTACCATCGACAGCTCTCTTCAAAGGGTAAAAAAGATGTGGAAAGACATTATTCTGGTAAAAAAACAAAGCTTAAAATAACTTTTTATCCAAAAAGGTTTTTTTTAAATGCATTTTAGAATTTTACTGTTTGATAGGCCTTTATTATGTTATCCCATTGACTCAAACAAACTGATGAAAAAATCCTAATCTTATTTTTCAATGTTATTTTGGTTATTGAATTTGTATACTATAGGTAGTAATATATTTTATACTTTGTATTATTGTATAAGATATAGTCAGCCAGCTGAGAAAAAAATCTTAGCTTGATCTTTGAATCTAATTCAGCTATGGAGTTATTGTATCCTATAATCAGTCTGGTAAGAATGTATTATCCAATCTTTTTAATCTGTTTTATCTATCATATCAGATATAGTCAATCTGGTAAGGTAATTTAATTTCATTTTTTTGAATCTGTTTAGTTATCATCACATGCATTCAATCTGCTGAGTTCACTTCTTTTAGTCCTTTTTTTTTTTCATAAGGTCTATATTTATAGTTTTTAGTAAAGCTCTAAGGAAGTCTTGCCTTTATCATGTTATGTCTACAGAAAACAACAAAAAGGTAGACCTCTGAGAAGATAGAATTGATTCACGTATTTTGAATTTTTAAATTGTCACAAGATGAATCTGAAGTGTAACTTAGTTGCTGGTTCAGTGTACTTATACTAGAAATAATTTTCAATATTTTGAACATTGTTTGGAGGCAAAGCTAATTTTTCCTAGCTTCTTCTTAACTCCTCTATCTTCATTACTGAGCTAGAATTGAACAGAAGTGCTGTCTTTATTTAATATCGGATAATACTTCTATTTTCTAAAAAGGTAATTTAAAAAGTTAGATAACAAATTCTAGTCATCTTTTTTCCCTTTTTAATGTTAAAATAAAAACAATAATAATAATTGAAAAAAAAAACACTTTGCTAGTGAAATTTGAAAATTCAGTTTTTCATTTAATATTAAAATAAAAACTATAAGCTGAAGAGCTAATTATGCTCATCTGGCATTAATTATTTCAAGAAATTTGAAAATCAAATATATATAATAATTATGCTAGATAGAATGGGGAAATTGCACATTTTTCAATTTAATTTGCTTTTTATAAAATATAAAAGTACGAGCATTTGAACATTATTTTTACATATATTTGAAGCTCTAATAGCTCATTAAATTAACGTTAAAAAAACACAGATTTTGTCTTTGAGCGAAAATATCTGCATCATGTGACGAAAGCTGTTCTGATGTTACTGCACATGACAAGAAATCCTCACTGTATTTCTCCTTGTATTTTTTTTATGGAGTATAAAGCATTTACCATTCATTTACAGGGTCACACAAAAGAATTCTGTTACATAATGGTCTATGGAGAAAACTGTTTGCAATGTATTTTAATTTTGTTACACTATTTCAAACATAATGAAAGTGATATACATTACTCAAGTTCACTATAGGATGCTTGCTGTAGAATATGATGTGCATAGCATTCACATTCATTACACAATATAGTAATTGTCTATCACTAATAATTGCCAGTAATTTGATTGTAGAAGTGCATTTTGAGTTATAGTATGCATTTTTAAATTTAAATTTTTACATACTATGTGGTGTGTATAAATTTTATTAATCATATACAGCGCTGCAATAAAGAATTTGACAGTATCTTTCTGGCTATGGATGGTAGATGCTGAAATCCAGTTTTCAAATGTGTTATGTGTTTTTTAAGTTGCTTACTTAGTCATCTTTTTTACCTTATTAAACGATAAAGTTTTGTAAAGTATTCTGAATGTGTTGGAAAGTGTTTCATAATCTATGCTTGATGTATGATTTTTCTTTTTTGTTTTAAAATAAGTGAGAGTTAGGGAGAGGCATATATATGTGCCTTTTTTTGCCCATATGAAATCCAGTTTTTCTGCACTAAAAGTAAATTTGGAATAATCAACTATTTCTGGAAGATATAATTTTACATTTTCCAAATCTGCATAACTTCAGCACTTTTTTAAAAGAAAATTAGTATAAAAGTATAAACTAATGAAGCATTATATTTAGAGATGTTAAAATAATCTTTTGACTTTTAATAAATTTTAAAAACGTATCTAGCAGATAGTAATTAGAAAGCAATGAAAAACAGCCTGCTCAGACAATGCAGAATTCCTGTTTCATGTGTAGTGACATCAAACCAATCCCATAATGTTTTTAGATCATGTGGTTTTGTTTTTCTTTCTATGGAGCTTAAAACTGGAATAACAAATTAATTTTTCAATTTTGAGTTAAGTTTTTAGGAATATAAGATTGTCTTCATCAAAGAAACTCAAAATAAAGCATAATCTAAGTTAAGTGCAACTTCCCCATTAAATGAGAACAAAAAATTAACAATTTGAAGGAAAATATGGGGAAATTTTATATTCATCCATGGAATAGGAAATCAATTGTAATGTTCATGTCCTTGCTCAGTGATTTTTACTAATCAGAAAAGATTTTTAGCCTTCTACAGGTTGAACTTTCATGTCACTTTGTACACTCATCATTATTAAGTAGAATTTAAGTCATAGATCTTCATCACATTAATTGTTCTTAACAATGATAGTGGTCAATAAATATTACTTTTAATAAACCCTATATTCATTATCAGCCATTGTTACTAAACAGTTCTTGTAAACACACAGTTCACAGTAAGTGAACTATTGTCCATAATTGACCACTCTAGACTAACTCAACCTGTCTAGTTTTCTGGTTATTTTGTGTGTAAAAATATGTGAATAGCTCAGAATTTATCTTAATATATAATTTTATTATTATTATTATTCAATTTACATGTATGTTTGTTTTTCATAGAATTGGGTTAATTTTGATTTTTAAAGGAAAGTTGATATGCAGAATTAATTAAAGTACATTATTTTTCATCATAAAGTCAATGCCAAGCTCTTTGCCAAATTCTTTTATATGTTGGCCTAGAAAAGAAACACTAGTTTATACTGTACTGATACTGAATATGAAAACGTTAGCACGTATTTATCATTATTCATAAAGAACGAAAAAGCACATTCATGTAAAGAGAAAATTCTTTTTAAATTAAATTTCAGTTTTCTTAAGAGAAGACACATTTATTTATTGCTAATAAGCTTTTATTGTTCCTAGTAGAAATTTTCTACACATGGGTCTTTTTATTTGTTTTAAAATTTTGTATGATTTTGTTTAATATAAGTCTCTGTGCCATCAAGATAAATATTTTTTTAGAAAGCACTAAGACACACAGAAACACATTAAATAATAATTATTAATAAAAACTTAAATATTAAATAAAACTAATCATTGTGCTAAGTGAGTGTTCAAGAAATAATAAGTGGTTTGCAATCTTCTTGCTGTTGCCAATTCTTTCAAAAAAATTTTGTTACATATTAGATAACATTGACTTTTCCGATCTATAAGAGCAACTTGCAATTCTTTCTTTCTTATATAATTAACACATGCAAAGATCATCACCATACCTCATCCATAATTATGATAAAATCTAAATTATGTTTATATTAATTAATTATTCTTAGAATCTGATTCAGAACTTTGCCACTACAGCTTTATAAAACTAGTATGCTGTGGTCATTGTGGTGTTTTTCTTTTATATCCTTCTACTATATTAACTTAAAATAGTACAGTTATGCTACAACAATTAGAAATATGAAGTAGAGTGCATTTTTAAGATTTTAATATGGTATAAGAGTGGTAACTTTTGGAATAAAAAAAAAGAGCATAGATTAACAGTGCCCTCTGTTGGGCATTTAAAAAGAAAATTGGACCAACTTATATATTTATATTAATAACCTGAAATATAAAATTTGTTGCATTTTTATTCAATAGAAACTAAAATACAGCGATACAGTTCATTACAAGCAGCACAGCATAACAGTGCCACCCACTGAGGGATCAAAACCAAAATTCAATTAATATTTTTCATAAGCATCTTACAACCTTCAGAGACCACTGTCTTGGAACAGACCATCATTTAGACCACCTGAGTGCAGATTTGCATATTCTAGATTTTAAAACTTGCAGCATTTCAAAGCAAATGCGAGAATTGCTTGATTCCTACCATGTAAAACTTGTTTGGGTCATCGAGAGCCAGGTGGGGAGTTTAGATGTGTCATTTGTGTCTACGCCTTCAAGGTAGATATGTTAGAAGTTCACATGCATGCATATTAGCACCCAGATGGATTTTGTATGCCCCCAGAAAAATACAAATGCTCTTTAAAAAAAAAGAAAGAAAGAAATCATTGCTTTTTCAATGGGAAATAAGTATATATTATGTATATTTTAGAAAAACTTTAACCTATATTCTACTCGTACTTTCACTTTTTTTGTACAAGTTCCGAGATATGTGCTATTGTGTCATTACTTATTTTGTTGATATGTTTTGTAAAATCATTTAAAATACAAAATAATAAATAAACAATTAATTAATAAAAATTAAAAAGATTCATTTTTGTATTAATAAATACATTTCATGTGAAATAAAATTGTGTTGCATACTTTTCAACATTTTAAAATAATCCAATTTCACACTCGCTTTAAAAATATTTAATAACTATTTATCAAAACGACATTTATTTATCTTCAAAGCATGGTATTTTAATACTGAAACCATTAATAATGTTATAGTTTTCTTTATATTTGCATAAATGTCATAATTTTTTAAAAAAGTGTTGTTTTCAGAAACACACTTTTGTTTAATATTAAACACACAACTATATATATATATATTCTTAAAAAAAATAGACTTAACTATTAAATTTCTCATGGAATTTTATATTGAAAAACATTTTCTCACCATAATTTTATGTAATTTGTACTTTTTACATGTACAACAATGAAATTGGCTGGTGCAAATTTGCCCCTCATGTGGTCTTTACAGTTACCTAAATGGGCAGTGTTCTTTGAGGGTTAAGTTTGGTGGAATTTCATCAATTTCATCCCATGCCGAGATATAGATATCGCACAAATTATGAAAATATAGCATAGCATCACCATCTGTTGAGTTATATGTTCCAAAATTTAATCAGAGGACCAATTTATGTTAAATTCTGACTAAATAAGATATTTCATGTATTAGCTCTTAAGTTACAGCGTCTACAAAATTTGTACAACACACAGACAAACATTGGTCCAAAAATAGTCTGATTATATTCAGGACATCTCAAAACATGTAAATAAATTAAAAACTAAAATATTAAAATTTCACTAATTCAACATCTATGAATATAAAAGAAAATAAAGAGCATCAATGCACAAATGATGATAAAAATATTGTTATATTAAATTGCAATTCTGGCAATTTTATTTCTTGTCTTTCATATTAGCTACTAAATAAAATAGCTTAGCATTGTAATTATTAAAATTTGATATCAAAGAGCAAATATAACAGGTTTTTCTTTTTTTTTTTTTTTTTTTTTTTTTTTAAAAATTAGTAATTCCATACTCTAAAATTACAATATTTTGCTTACTTTTAGCTATCAGTCACAATGACAAATAGACACACATAACATTCTTGTATCCAAATTAAATTAACACTAGGAAAATGAGCCTTATCAAACAAACAAAATCAAAAATAGTGCATCTGTTTGAAAATTATGCATGAGTATACATTTATTAATAAATGAATATAAATATATATTTTGAAATTCAGTAAACTTTTCTTAGAATCTGTTTAAAAGTTTTACTGATAGAGTATGACCCCCTATTACAGTCGTAGCTTCCTCAAGTTATAAGTATGGTTAAGCTTGTATAAAGCATGAAACCATCCATACAAAGAATGACCTGGATGATTTCACACTCAAAGAAATATCATGAATTCTCATTAGAGGGCTGTGCAGGCCCAGACTTACATTTTTGTGCAAACTCAGGCTCGGCCAGTCCAGGTTGTGTTGGTAATTGGTTAAATTATATATTTTTTTGTTTGTTTGCTAGTATTTTGATTAATATATATATCTTTAGGATGATCATTGACATTAAAATTGCTGCAGTTTATTATAACCAAAAACTTATTATTAAAAAAAATATTAGTTAAAAATTTGAAAAAGTTGTAACTTTTTTTGAATAAAATCTTCAGAAATTTGTCTCCTGTTGTATTAAAATTCAATTTAGTTTAATAAATTATAGAAAAAGTCTTATACATCTTTAAAATCATATTTTTATATTTTAAACTACATTAAATTTTTTTAAACAAATCTTTATTTTATATAATTGTCTAAGTTATTCCATATTCTATGGCTTAGGGACATAAGAATCTATAAAAACGTTATACTTTAAAAATTTTGCATAAAAATGCATTCAATATTCCTATAAAATTATTTTAATTATGGGATAATATTTATTAATAAATATCAACATTTAAAAAAAAAAAAAATAAATAAAAATAAGAAATTGTGTTAGGCTGTGCCTGGGCCAAACTTCTAACATTTGTATCTGTTTATATTGATTTGGGCTAAGAAAAGATAGTTTCTATCTGGGTTAACTGGTTCATGTCTAAAAATTTTGATCTGTGCAGACTCTAATTTATATTCATGATATTTTTCGTGTCAAATTTGCTAAGCTATTAATCCAAAGATATTTAAACTGTCTGTGTGGAAAACTTTTATAAATTTTTTATTTTCATAGTTTTAATATGTATCAAAATGTAAGAAATGTATGTGAATGTTTTATATTATGTTATAAACTGTTGAATTTGAACACAGTGTATATCTGGAGCTTGAAATTCAATGAATTACTGAATTTGGTATTCCTGTGAAAAAGTGGAAACATTTCTGTAATTTCATAGATGTTTGTCTTTGTAAAATTGTAACTATTGTACGTAATTAATATTATTACTTGTGAATGAAAATGAAAAAAACATCGTCAGAAAGATTTTTGACAGAAAAATGATTTTCTCATATAGGATAGATTTGCTTTACAAGCCAGAGATTCTCCAAATATCTGTGTGAATGAGTAAATATTGCATAGAAAGCACATGGAAACTTTGTTAAAACCTCACTAGGTGTCTATGACTCCTTCCTATTTTTTTTTTCCCAATCAAAAACTAGTCGTTGGGGGCCACCGTAATACTTACCCATCATGGATATGCATAATGTAAAATATTAAAGTAAAAAATGTGTAGACTACTTATAAAATGCATTGCAATTCGAATAAAATCGTTGCTTGATGACGTCATAAACTTTAAAGGCTCGATTAAAAAATTGCTTAAAAGAAACATCCTTATAACTCCAAAAACAATAATCCTATTAACTAGCGGTTTATTGCATCTGATTTAGCGTCTCATTTCCAATTAAAATATATATTTGAATTGAAATTTGGATGAAATACAGGGTCATGAAAAATCGAAGAGTGTGAAAAATAGGATTACAAATATCTCGGCAACTCATTATCCAATCGACTTCCTGCTTTATGCAAAATTTGTTTTTTTATTGTCTTTTATACTCACTCCTTAAAATAAACAATTTCGAAAATTTTTATATACCTTTTATCAGAACGAATATTTCGAGAGTCCGAAAAAAATAGTTCCAGATAATCGAGGTTTCTGAAATTCAATAAGCTTCTTCCCATTATTACATACTAAGTACATACCAAATTTCAAGTCTCTATCTCAATTTTTTCGGGATATAAAGCGTTTACAGACACACAAACGGACAGCAAATTTTTTTTTCTTCTAAAAATATGTTTTTCGGAATCTCCAATGTCTGAAACGTGTAAATCCGTCAAAATTTTTTTTTCGATTTTCAAAACGATTACAAGACTTACCCTATACTATGTGTGATGGGTAAGTAAAAGCATATTTTATGGCCAGTAGATTAATTCTCATCATTTCAAAGATATCTTTTTAAATTTCAGCATTTTGAAAACTCATTATCTTCAAGTTCATTTTAAATTGTTTTCTTCAGTTAAGAATATAATTAATAATCTGGAGAAAATAGTTGTAATGGGTATGCCTGTTTCACCCAAAATTTTCTGCGTTCATGATTAAGAAGTGTTTTCCAATTTATATGCATTATATGTGTAGAAATCGATTTCTGTTGAAAATTGATCTGTCACAAATCATATTTTTTTTCAAAATTAATTTCAAAAGTATACATTTTTTTAAATTGATTGTCAAGAAAAAAAAAAAAAGGAATTGTAAGATAAAATTTTTAACAGAAATAGATTTCCAGATGTTTTAAATATGCCAATTAAAAATTGTAGCTCATTCTGCCAAGTAGTTTTGAGTTATACTTTAAAAAATACTGTATTGCAACAATTAAAAATTAATTTAATATTAAGAGTTCCAAACTTTAAACCTTCATAATTCCTAAAACTATTTGACTGAATGACTTCCTGTTTAGTATCCTAAAATAAAATTTACCAAAGAAAAAACAAATTTGCTGTCCAAAATTAGGTATTCAAATTGAAAGTTCGGTATAATTTTAGTATGAATACGACCCCCTAAATTAATTTTTTTTAACATAAATTGAAAGAATACATAATTTCCATTCAAATGGCTATTTCTTTTTTTCTGAGACAATTTGGTGATTAAAGTATATCTTTTTTCGATGAATGTTCGTTTGTGTATATTCTTCTTTTTTGGCAACTTTAGCCTTTTCTTCCTTAGGTTTTAAATTGCGATAAGTTAAAACATCCTTCTTAGGGCAGCATAAAATCGTAAATATAAGAATAATTATTTTTCATACAAAAATGTATCCTTTAGTAGATTAATTAAAACTTGTGGCAGCAAGCTGCGATACACACAATGGATAAGTGCCACATTGTATGTTATACTGCTGTCATCAACAATTTCTGGAACAATTAACTTTTGAGTCAAATTTAACTCCAATATTTGAATTTAAAAATCAAAAGGGTTACATTTAACAGGCAAAAAATGCATAAAAAACATTATTATATATCACTCACTCTTGTTGATGCAGATAAATCAACCATGTCCCACAAGTCTCCTTTCTTTAACTAAATTAATCAAAAATCTTTCTTGTTCATGATTTTATTTCAACATCTTTATGTATTCAGCCATCTTTGAAAATGATGTTGTGAAACACTTATCTCTGATTGGGTATCAGAGGAGATCATATGAAAAAATTTTTCAAAGCTGCAAGAACAAATGTAAGACATATTTTTGATTACTATCACACTATTTTTTGTATTGATGCAATTTTTTCCTGAAAATTGGCTCAAATCAAGGACTGACTTAAAAGTTGTCCAAAAAATTGTTGAAAGTGGCAGTGTTCTGACACAATCTGTCACTACAGGCATTTAACCTGATTTATTTTCTGTTTTATGGTATCCTAACAAAGTTTGTAGAAAGAGCATGGGGAGAAAATCGAAAGGTTTCTCTTGTGTCTCAGTGAAAGATGTCCAGGTCAAAAGTAACTGGCTTGACATCTGACATTTTTCACTCAGAGATTTAAAGAGAAATGTTTTGGCCTCCTCCCCATGATCTCTGTAATCAAGAGACTTGAAATATTATAATTGTTTTCTTCATTTATTAAATATTATGTTTGATCTTTGGTACAAATGTTTTATATGTGCTTAACAAATGAAATGTTACGTCAGAAGAAATTTTGAGAATCTGTGGCTGAAAGCAATAAATTATATAAAAATAGAATGATCATTAATATAAGTAATGTATTTTTTTGCTTATAATATTTTTACAAATAATGATTTTTTTTTTTTTTGTTTTGTTTTGTTTTGTTAATGTCAAAATAGAAAATATATTTTTGTTGTCTTCCATGTATGATGTTTCTTGTTAAAAATTTTGTATATCCTTAGTGTTACTAAGAAAAGGTTCAATTCATTAAATTATGTAAACTCTTATTCTCATATTCATACGCTTCATGTGATTCATTTTGCATTTTCTTAGGAAATATGTATATTTACATACTGTTTCATTGTATTTTAAATTCTTATACAGATAATAAATTAATTTATATAATTTCTTTGAGTTTATTGCAAAATATAATTGTAGCAATGACCAGTGTTGATTTACAGGAGGCTTGCACGAACCCTTTGTTAACTCTTATTTTTGAGACTTTTGTTCATGCACAGTTATTTGTATAGTGAAACCTATGACGACTGAACCGGTTTATAATGGTACAATGCCTTACAATTATATCTGCAAAGACAGAAACTTGTTTAAAGTAATCAAATTTTTCACCAGTTCATTGTGACTCTGTCTTAACAGGTTTTATTGTATTTTCTTTTTTTGTAAAAAGTAAATCATTAATTAAATTTGATAAAAACGTATTCAACAGAATCTATCTGTAATAGAATCCGGCCTTAGGGAAAAATTTCATAGTACCAAATACAGGAGCGCCATGCAATTATACCGGTTAAGAAAGAAACCTGCCTAAAACTGAAATTTCCTCTGGTCTCTCCTGATTTTGTCTAAGCAGGTTTCACTATATCTTTTTGTTTTTATAAGTGAAAGCCCTTTGTTAAAATTTTCATAGCTTACAGTTGGTAATGACACTAAACTTCATAAAAAAGAAACATCTAATATAAAATTTTGAGTACAGTAAAATCTTGTTACAACGAATTTGTAGGGACCATTGTTTAACCCTTCTTTGCATGAGTTTTTCTTTTACAATTGTGTTTTTTTATACATATATTAAATATTAGACACCAGAAATTTTAAGATAGATTTTAAACTTTGTTCAGCAATATAGTTCACGGGAAATTTACTGGATTAATATTTCTATATAAATATAGTGGTGGCGAAGAAGTTGATTTATTTATTAAAAGTTAAATAAAAAGTGATGGAAATTTACATCACTATGCAATTAAGGGTTAAGTTCATTATTCTGAAAAATTCGTTAATGTGAAATTCCAATATGGTGGATTTAAAAAATTAAATTTGTATACACATTAAATAAAGTTACATATTATTACTAAAGTTATACCGAATTTTTGCAAACATGTCAATAAAGAATTTATACACAGTATATAATTGTGAACATTTTTGTTATAAGATAAATATTAAATTTGAAGAATTTATTCATAAATATGAAGAAATTATAAACATTTATCTTACATATGTGACAGCTGAAAAATCCACACTGATATATAGTATTAATGTAACTTTTAATTATATTTTTTTTACTAAAAAGTTGGAAAATTTCCTATTTTCTCAAATTGACCATAAATTTTTGAAAACAAAATCTTCAATATTATTTGACAGTCTATAAAATGTTTCTGGCACAATATTTTGCTGTGATAAATATTTTTTTTTAAGTTGCAATGTTCAACAGAGCTTTTTTTGGATTGTAGAACATAATTTTTAGTATTGGATGAACAATCACTATTTTAATTTTTACTTTCATTTAACTTTCCTTTCATTAAAATTTCGGCAGTGTTATTTGTAGTTAGGTCAGGGCAAAACGTATACATATTAAGCGTTCAAAGATATATGGCAGAGGTCATGTCAATGAAGGTCATATGCCACGTAGCGGAAGGGGTTCGAACTACTGGAGGTTAAACACACAGCTTGTGATCAAAATATTAGTTAAGATGTAGTGAAAGTTTGTGGTAAATGTTGAAATAAATATGTGTAATAAAATTTCAGTGTCCATCTATCAAAATACGTGGGTTTCTTCAAGCCACCAAAGTTACCACACTTTATAAAATAATTTTCACCCCGTTTGTTGAAAGTAACGCTAAAATATTTTTATATCATCTGCAATTAAATTATTTTATGCTATAGTTGTTGAAAGTAGACTGCAGTTTTTCTCATGAATGGCAATGGAACTGCTTGTTGTCATGAGAATGAAATGTTGTTTGGTTTGATGCGCGGAATAAAGTTTTGAAATGTTGTTGATTGAAGTCAGATAAATTAAAATAAAATTAATAAATAAGTACCACTGAATGAAATAATATTTAGGGAGGTACTTCTGACACCGTTTGATTATTTGTTATAAGCTTTTATCATGTAATTTTAGTTCTTGTGTGTAAAGATGGAATTTTTTAATCGAATTTTCACTCAATTTCTGAGGTGCTAAAATTATAAAAATTAGGTACACAGGTGTTTTTCCAGTAACAATACATTTTAATATGTTTAGAGGGCAAGATATTTTTTCAATATAGTAGCATTGGCGAGATAGAAAATTATATACGTCTAAATCTATCATCTGCGCATTCTCCTGAGTATATATTGCGATTCTTTACCAATTGCAAAATATTTTTGATACAGTTTGTTTTCATTAACATATTTATATTTAAAAAACATTCACTATATATTTTTAGTTTCGCGAGAAAAGGAAATAGTGCTTACATAATGCTTATATATTATATCTTTACTTTATACACTTTATACTTTATTATACTTTTAGAACCTTTACTGCTGAAACTAAAATGATATTGTGAATGTTTTTAAATGTGCATATTTTATCGAAACAAACTGTATCAAAAATATTGGCAGTAAATCTGGTAATCAAAATAAATCATCCATGAGGGAATAAAGATTCCTGATATATGGTCAGGAGAATGCACATATGGTAGATTTTGTCACACCTAATGACGTCATCCTAAAAGTGCGTGCATTGGCATTATGAAGCCCGTCCACAAGGTAGCACAGTTGTTTCAATTTTGCACCCTTATTCTAGTATTAAGTTGGAACGCTTAATATGTATACGTTTTGGGTCAGGGCATGTGGAGACTCCTTCATCCATTCAATGTAAATTAGATGATGATGCAAGTTAAAAACACTCTGTAGTGGTCCAGAGATTAGGAGGTAATTTGATGCATTAGTACACTCTTCTGCAGTTTTTTGTGCTTCATTTGTCAGAAGTATAAGGTCAGGTTTCTCCAAAAGTTTTTAATTGTGGTAGAGGATACATTTTACCAGGCAGCCTATATTACGTCGATTGCCTATCTCGCATTCGCCATTGCAGAATCTTCAATTTAAGTCAGAAAAAGCCCTTTCTATCTATTAGTTGGCACTAAATTAACTTTGACTTTTTTTTAATAACGCCTTGATGTGTGGGCTGGAAAATGTAAGTACAGTTAGGAGGTAAAAATTTTACTTTAATATAAGATAAATTTCCTGTAACTAAATGTACAGCACCATTATCTGAGCAAAGTTATTTTTCTTCTGATTTTGTTCATTTATTCAGTCAAACTCCTAAGCCACTTAAAAAAGACTTTGAGTCATAAAGGCTCGATTATTACTTTAATAATGACATGGAAGGTTTTTCACATTTTTAAAGCAGCATGGCTTGCAGATGTCCCAAAATAACTGTAAATGGTTTTAGCTTTATTGTGCTGGTGGCATTAAAACAGAACAAAACTGAAATCACTGCAATAGTGCGACTTCCACTTGGTAGAAGTTGGTACAAAAGCAATTTTATCGGCATTGAAATTATTCTTACAATACATTGGCCCTTTTTTCTTCACCAGAAATTTGTTTTATGCTATGTCATACCTATCACGAAAATGAACAACCAACCAGAACTCGCTTCAAATTTCTCGATTTTCATGTTCTGTGAAACTTTTTTGGCTTTACCATGTAAAAAAAAACCATGGTTTGCAGATGTCCCAAAATAACTGTAAATGGTTTTAGCTTTATTATGCCGGTGGCATTAAAACAGAACAAAACTGAAATCTCCACTTTAGATTTTTTCTGACCATTACATTTTTCAACTTTCACTGCAATAGTGCGACTTCCACTTGGTAGAAGTTGGTACAAAAGCAATTTTATCGGCATTGAAATTATTCTTACGATATATTGGCCCTTTTTTCTTCTCCAGAAATTTGTTTTATGCTACGTCATACCTATCACGAAAATGAACAACCAACCAGAACTCGCTTCAAATTTCTCGATTTTCATGTTCTGTGAAACTTTTTTGGCTTTACCATGTAAAAAAAACCTGAAATGGGCAATTTTTTTGTCTTATATCTTACCAAATGTATACATTTTTGTTTGATAGTCCCCAAGTCACATTGGTTTACTGTTTCGACACATAATAGACCTTTCAGGAAGCTTCAAAGCTTTTCCTTTTTCTTTTAAAATGGTAGCCAATGCAGAAGTAGCAACAAATTCTTCTGCTGCATCTACTTCTTGCAGCCCTTACTACTCGTATAATATAAATTTTTTCTTTCAATGAAAATTGCTTTCTTTTTCTGTTCTCTACCACTAAAAGAAATTAATTCGAAATGTGAATTGTTGCAGATTAGAAATTTACTAACACACGTACAGCTATTTATTGCCAAATTCGAATGTAAGAAACTACTACAAAAATAAATTCTTACATTTTTGTAAATGAATGTAAAGGCAAATCAAGGGAACTATGAAGAAAAGTGTTCAGATGTGAATGGATAGGAAGAGTTTCTTAGTTTTAGAGATGGGAACAGTCATGGCTAACTATAGCATCAGCTTCGAAGCGAAATCGTAAGATGTCACTTTTTTCATCGGTGCAGCGAAGAGAAAAAATACACTATCTCACCGTTAACTATAGTATTATAGTTGTCATAGCACAGGGCAGCAATTTTTCCCATCTCTCGAAAAACAGCTGCGAGATATGCTGAAAATTCATAGATGGGATATTGAAAAAAATTAAAAAAAAGTTTTCTTTCAAAATTCTAGTTTTTTGATAAACATAGTTTTTCTTATAGACTCAGCATTTGTTAAACTAAAATTAGCATCCTTTTTAAGACGTCAATAAATTCATTAATTAAAAAAATCTTTAAATTGAATATCTGTAATCGTAAACTATAGGAGTTTTTTTGTAATCTAAATAATCTTCGTTAAACAGAAAAATTTGTTAAAGTGACATTCATTGTAACAAGATTCTACTGTATAACTTCTTTTATAACCAAGTTAACATTCTAAACCACCCTTTCAGAGATCCTCACCACTTGCAAAATGCCATAACCTATGAAGACAAGCCTAACCTATCAACGTAGGATTTTTCATTATCAAATTGATATCTGATATTGATGTATTAAACAAATTATTTTCCTAAACTGTAATTTAAAAAAAAGTTGAGTATTTTTATAAAGACAATGTCACTTAAATTTTAGTGAAATATTTTTTCTAAACATAATTCAGTACCAGATGTCAACTTTTTGGAGAAAACCTAAATTTAAAAAAATATATCAGGCAATAAAATAGTCCTGCACTGAAATTACCCTATTAGTTAATATTGAATGTGAAATATAAGAGAAAACTTGGTTCTGCTGGAGAGGCCTCAACCAAGAAACATACATAAAACCTGTAATTCTACATGTAACACTTTCATACTAATGGTTTATTTATTTTATCAGATAGCATGCATTAGTTGTAGAAAAAAGCTAATTAATGTATAATATTAGGCAGTGTGTACTTATTTAGGCATGTAGATATGAAATTGAGTGACATAAATAATTTTAAATAAAAAGTTGAAATTTATGCACATTTATAATTTCAAGAAAGATTAAAAAATAACTTCAATTTTAACTGTTTTATGTTAAAACTTAAAACCTGGCAATTGAATTATTAGCAAATAAAAAACATACAACATTTAAAGAGTATCAAAAGTACTTTATTGATGCAGTAAAATGGTTTCATAATACAAGTATGATTATCTGTTACATACAATTACTACATTCATAAAAACTTTAATTGTGACTTTGGAATTTGTACTCTATGAAGTAAATCTGAGATACTTCAGTAATAGTGATGGATGAAGACATAAATGTACCATTAACCTATTTATACTTTTGCTACATGAAAATCAAAATTAAATGAGCTGTAAGAAATTACTGAGATGAAGATTATATATTTGATATTGTACAAACTTATTGAATATTGCATTTATTATGAAACAATTGTGATATTTTAAGATTATTTTTAATTTGTATAATCACCGTATTTACTTGTGTATGTTGCACCCTTTTGTAACATGCACATCTCAAGTTTGAATATCTTTTTTGGAAAAACAAAATAGTTAATAAAAAACGAGAAAGATTTCAAAGATTTTTTTTTAAATTAAAATGTAACAATATTTAATATTGCACAATACTTACAAAATATTATTTTATATATTTAAATAAAAAATAGTCTTCCAAAGATCGTATATATAAAAGAAGCCAGTGATGATGCTTCATTTATTCTGTTGCTGACGCCTATGATGGTCTTCAAATATCTAATCCTCATATAACATGCACACCCTTTATTTTTAAATGAATTTTTTGTATAAAACCACGCAGCATGACAGTATTTTGATTTATAGCTGTAAATTTAAAACTCATTCCATGCGAAATTTTTAACATCTGCAGCATAGTTAAAATTTCAAGTGACTGTAATTAAATGAAACTTGAATCGCTTGATTACTCATTTATAAATGTGAAAGCATCTGATTATAAGCAATAAAAACAATTAGAAGGATACACAACATTCTCTATAATTGCTTCCTAAAAGGCAAATTTTGTTTTATCTTTTGCATGCCTTGTTTTCACTTTACACTAAAAACAGTCACTGATATGTCTTTCAACAATTAAAAATGAAAAAAATGCATTTTTAATGCCAGAAAATGCTCAAAATTAATAGTATCATAACTCAGTGAGTTTTAATTGTACAAAATTGGTATTTTAACTGTTACTTGTTAGAGCAATAAAGAATGTTTTCTATAGAAAACCACAAAAATTTAATTTTTGAACTTTATTTTTACTAGCTCATAGTATGTTGATTTCCATATGAATATATATATTATAGAAAAGACCATAACAACATTTAATTTTGCCATCTTCATTTATAAAGATCCCAAAATATAAATACCTTCTCATGCTTGAATTATTTTTAAATTTATGAAAATATATTTTGAACTTAAAAGAGTTTTAAAATGGTTTATTAAACATAAATAATGTTGAAATTTTAAAACAAAATTAACTTCATGGAAAGTTTACGAAAACAAAATATAGTTATTACAGTAGAACTCCAATTATCCGAATAGCTGATTATCCAAATCGCTTTCAGAATTTAATAAAAACAAATGAAGACAGAAACGTACTGCGATTCACAAAATAATGATTCTGTCTACGCACGCTACTGTCTTTTTCCGCCGCGAAGACCCTGGGTTTCAAATTCTAATTGATGATGAACTTATTGAAAGTGTGAGAGAAGAAAGTGTCGAGGAAGGAAATTACCTTAATGTCGAAGTTGCATACACGGGACCATCAGCTAGTGAAACATTTGCCGGCCTTGAAACTGCATTGAAGTGGACGGAGCGTCAGCCCGAGTGTGACCACATGCAACTTCTCACTGTCAAGCGTATGCACAACTTGGCTCCCCGAAAACGGATGAAAACTGTCAAACAGCTTACTTTGACCGAGATGTTCAGTAAGTAATGACTTTCTTTCATTTACAGTACGGTACGTACATACTCTACTAATGTATAGCACTTGTAAGGATGCTTAACATGTAATAGTGTTGCCTTTTCATTTAATAAATTAATAGCTCTTGTTCTTTAAAAATATTTTTTTCTCCCATTTTCAACATACATATAGTAATTAATTAAAATATACCCCTTTAAAAAAAAAAAAAACAATTATCCGAATTTTTGATTATCTGAATAGGGTCCGGTCCCAATTGATTCGGATAATTGGAGTTCTACTGTAGATAGTTTTGTGTTAATTTAAACCCTGGACACATTAACATAAAGTAGAAAGTGAATAAAACATGCTTGGTAATTTTCTTGTTTAGATCCAAGAACAGAAATTCTTTGAAGAAATCTTTTTTTTCATGCAGAATAGAAACAAATTCATCAAAGTCCAATATCCCAATTGAATATTTGGAAGGAAAATGGTTGTGCCATCTTTTGCTGTATTTCACAAGCATTATAGAACTGCATATGAAGTTAACATATGATAAAGGAGTAAAAATAAAATATGTGCAGTTCTTTGAGGATCGCTTTTCAATACAATCATGTCATATGAGATGACATGCACAAGTATGAGAGAATGAAAATAGTGAATTGAATTCACCACAAAGAAAGAAAATGTGTTGGAGTTCAATTGAACAATTTCTTCTCACCCTGTAAGATTATTGCTTTAAAACAGTACTTTATTAGAACACACTAAGAATGCAGTTTCATGATGATATTTAATTTAAAATAACTTACATATTTCAAATAGTTCAATTTATAAAGAAATTCTATGTAAAGTAATTTAAAAAAAAAAAAAAAGAAAAGATACAAGGAATGAATCAATTGATGAAATGAATCAAATTGTAATTTTACAGCACTTTGTTAAAATTCATGGTTCATACACTTGAGAACAATTAAAGTTCAAGCAATCTTCAAGGACTGTTTAGATATATACTGTGTGGTTGAGATAAGAAAGACTCTGGAACAAGTCTCGGCTCAATCCTGTTGCCAGGGTAACTAGTCAGAAGAGCAGAAGTAATGTCAAAGTTTCTTTTTATGATATTGCATTTTTACCAGTATTTAAAGATTTGCTTGTAAAAGACATTGCTTCAAAATTAAAAATAAGCTGTAATAAATTAAAAATAGGTAAGCTAAAAGAGAGCTTCTTAAACAATACTGTTACTTACAATTTATTATACTATATTTTGTACCTACAAACAGTTAAGGTGTAATTTATAGTGTAAGGTAATATTAAAAGGGAAATGAAAGTCAAATCAACACTTGTTTCCCTGCACTTAGTAGCAAAAAAGGCTAATAAAACCATGAAATCATTCAAAAATTCAAGTACTATTACTACTTTATTCAAATTTTCAAGCACTTGAAAATGAACTCCCCTTGTTATATTTTTTCCACAAACGTACAAACCATGAAATTTCTCTTTATAAAATAAAATACAGTAAAACTTTCATAAGAGTCACCTCTATTTAGCGAACACTTAATATTCTACACATACATTATTTGTACGTTTTTATCTCTAAATAGCACACAAATTCTGTGGTCCCAAGGTGTCTATTTAAAGGTTTTACTGTACATAAAATTTTAAATTAAAACCTTATTAATATAAGGTGAACCTACACTGAACACAGAAATACTATGTTGCAAAAAATACATAATAACAGAACATCAGACTTTACAATCTCCAGGGATATATTTTTTTACTGATTAGACAGTCATACTGTAATAGAAAAATGGTTACTGCATGTTTTCCTACTTTACCTCTTTCCTGCTGAGAAGAATAAGCATGGATTTCATAAGAGTTTGCATTAAGCTATGTTGCAAGAGATTTCCTTAGAAGTTCCTGCATAGGGGTAACCTTAAACTTTACATTAAAATAACAATTTTAATCTGCTATTCTGTTTGTATTCACTTTGTGCAAGTAACATTCGGGTCAATATGAATAATAATTTAAAAAGATACAGAGAGAGTATACAAATGAAAGAAAATTCGTCTCAGAGGAACAAGATATCACTCTCATTAACAAAGGCACAAAATGTCTAGCAAATGTTTCTATACTGTCAATTTTTATAAGCAGTTAAAAAAACTTTTAGTGTCAAATAAACCCGAAACAGAACAGCAGGTTTAGCTATTCTTTTTCCTCCCCCCATAATCATAGCAGAATGATTAAACTTTAAGAAACCCCTACTAAAAACATGCACATGAAACAATAATGAAAAATATGGAAGATGATTCTAGAAATATCTACAAAATTGATGATACAACAGCTTCTAGATTCAAATACAACATAATAAGTTTCAGATATTATCTTGAAACTGTGATACACAAATCTATTTTATCAAAATATGATGAAGTTTGATAAAAAGGAAGAAACTCCATGGAAAAGCATAACACTAGCTTTGATTCTAACTGAACTGAACCTAATCTATTTTACTTTTACTTCATTTGATGATAATCTATTTTACTTTTACTTCATACACAAGGAGGAAGATTTGAAGTAGTTATTTTGATGAGAATGAGTTATCGCCACATTGCTGTTCACAGTTTTTATACACTACACTATGTTATTAGCAAGTGGAACCAAAATTAGATTTTTTAATTTCTCTGAAATATGGTTTAGTTTGTATTTTTTTTTTCAATGAAAATTCTCAATGTCATAACTAAGTTAACTAGATACCAGTTTATTCATTTTTAAAATATTAGTAGATTATATTTAAATTATTAGTCAATTTTTAATACTACATTTATTTAAAGTAATAAAAAAAGAAAATTTTTGAGACTCATTTTCTCAAAACAATTGCTAAATTTAATAGATCCACTTTGGCTATAAGTGACATGTATTTAACGCTATTTTTATAACTATCAATGTCTGGTCACCCCAATGTTAGACAAAAATTTAACAAAATCTGTAGCAACTCTATGATGGGATAATATTCAAGTCGATAAAAACTTTGAAAATCCAGAATGCTTCAAGAAAAACTTTTGCTTAAAAAAAATATATATATATATTTTACTGATAGGTAGGGACACCTTAATGGTAAGTAAAGCAAAAACAATATCAATAAATATGCAGATAATCTATGATTGTTTATTGACCCGGTGATCTTGAAATTATTGATAACAATAGTGAATAAAGATAATAATATCTAAAGATGATTTGATAGGTAAAATAATATTAGGTTTTGTTTAGAATAAAGATACCTTATGTCTCGATACCTCATAAAATTATGGCTGTAAAGAAAAAAAATTTTTTTTTTTTTTTTTTAGTAAAGCAGAGCTAATGTAATAAACCTTGACTGAAATGTTTAAATAAAAATATGTTAATATAATGTAAACATGTTTAGTAAATTCAGGTTTATTTAATAATTCAATCATTTTATAGATTGTTTATTTTAAAGCAAAATATGTTTCCCTTGGATTTAAAGTTATTATTTCAGAATATTTAAAATCCAGAATTGTTGTATTTTGAGCAATTCTGGGTTTTCGAAGAGTCGAAAGAGACACTACATAAAAATGTCATTTGTACGGTTAAAAAAATAAAAACACTTTCAGGAGATTTTTGTTGTTTAGTGTTAAAAAAAATGCAGTAATTAACTCGACGATACTTATATGATGATACTACATACACATAATTTCCAAAAAGTACAAGCATCTAATTCAGGATTCAAGGGTAAAGATAATAAGCATATACAATAAATAAAGCTTAAAAACTGTAAATTTCTAAAAACAAAATACTTAACAATAATAAAATTTAATAACAAATAAAGCTGCAGAATGAAAAAAAAAAAAAAAAAGAATAATAAATAAAAATGACTAGATTTGTGATATCAATTATCACAATATTGCCAAAGATAAGATAGATATTGCACTACTTCTATCCAAGTTTTAAAAGCCTATTCTATATAAAATAGTTGATCTTATACAACACACATATGAAAAATACATATTACAAATATAGTCAGACTACAATTTTACAGATATTTTAGATAAAATGTTAATACAGTACAGCAAAGAAATGATGGATGATAGTGATTTTGTTCCATGATTAATTTTGTTTTCTCTAGGACGTACTATTTATTGGACGGGAAATACCTTTATTAGGTAATGCATGGTTTTTCTTTACATTTTACATATTTGAAATTAAATACATTAATTTAATATAGGTTAAAAAGTACAGAATTAATTTATAATTAAATATTTCATTTTAACAATTATTATTACTTGATTTTTTGTTATCTTTTCATTAATAAGTGAGAAGATAAGAGTGTAAGATAACATCTTTGGTTCATTTTCTCAGTGACTTTTGTTTAAAAGTTCTACATTTTGAGATCTGTCATTGAGAAACACTGAAATAAAATATTTTTCACAGCAATAAAATAGCTTTTAAACAATTTGTTGCTCAATATTAACCATTTTTTAAGAAAAGGTAAAATCACTAGCGAAATGCATTAATTTTTTATTTATTTATTTGTAGTAAACAATTTTCATAAAAATGATGATTGGATTATGATTAGACTTGGTAAATAATAAATATATATCCTCAGATAAAATCATGCTAGGAAATTAATCAAGATATTCACAAAATGCTGATAACTAAAAAAAAAATCGCACTTTGGTTTAGCAACAAGTAAAACAAACATTTAGATATTTTTAGCACATAAGTATGAAAACAAATAGAAGAGCTCTACACTTTCTTACAAAAGAAAAAAAAAGGTAAAATCTACCGATTACACAATGGCATATGCCTATAATAATAAACTTTAAATAGCAAGTTGCATATACAAGCTTATTAGTTTCCAATCAAGCAAGGACTCAATTTATGCGATAAAAAATCACGAACAAACTTTCCGATCACATCAGACGTTATCTCTTCTTTTTTCTCATGAATATATTTCTTTCCATTTGGGATGTCCAGAATAACTAAAAATGGGAAATCATCACCAAATCCTATAATGTCACGGACAGAATCACATATTTCTGCCTATAAAAAGGAAGAAAAAAGAAATTTGAATAAAGATTAGATTTAGAATTTTTTATTTTTTTTAATTATGTGTGGCAAAATAGCTACAAAATGGAAATAAGATACATTACTAATAATAAGAACAACTAATTTTATTATGATAAGCTGATATCTATGTAACTTTTAACTGAATAAATAACACTGGTTAGTACTAATATGTAAAAAAACCTATAAATAAATGTATATAAAACATTAATCAAGATACAGCAACAAAAGGAATGAAGATATTTTAGTGAATACTGCTGGCCTTGAAAGTAGGGGAAACACCAACAGAACAATGCTCAAAACAAATGTCAATACAGCTTTTCATGATAATAGTTTTTCTTTGCTGATTAACCAAACTGTTAAATTAGTCAAAAGCCAATGGGAACCCAGCTTATGCCTCTTAAAACTAGTCAAATGTGCCAACCCCAATACTTTCTTCTATCTCATACATGTTAATACTTCAAAAAGTGTAATTTTTTTAACTATGCATTTTAGAATAACAAAATGCAGCATCACCTGTTGTATGATTTACGCGAAAACCTAATCAGCACCAACTTATGCCAAGGTCTAACAGAATATGAAGTTTGATGAAATTCCGTGCATTTGTTCTTGAGATAGAGCTATTGTGGAAATCGTGAAAAATACAGGATAGCAGCGCCACCTTCTGGGCAATTTACACCAAAAACTAATCAGCACCAATTTATATCAAGATCTAAGTTTGACACCCACAAAATTTTTATCACATATAAAACACGCACACACACTTGCAGACATTTTCTAAAAAGAGTCAAATAATGATCAGGACCTTCTAAAACATATAAATCTGTTGAAAACTGGAGGTAAAATTTTTTTCATGAATCCAATACTTTCTTCTTGTAAAGATAGAAGAAAGTAAAAATATACATTGAGGGGGTCGGGGCAAGAGAGTGTCAAGCCACATTTTTGAACTTCTGAGATATTTCAATTTGAAAATTTGATCAAATACTCAAATCAAGATATATAACCTAAAGTTTTTTCGCCAATGTCTTAGTAACATTTGAGATATTCAGAGTAACAATATGACATTACTTTAATCATATTACTATTATGTTTTTTTTGTAAATTAGCTATCTTCATTGGGGGCATAAACATCTGGGGCAAAAACGAAACCTGTCACATAGGCTGCCACCAAGTGACATTAGAAACAAATTATATGTAGGATATTATAATTTACAATATTAAGCAACAGATTACAGTGTTAGATTTATTTCACCAAAAATGTGGCTTGGCACTTTCTTGCCCCGACCCCCTCCATTAATTCTTTTATTGTTTAAAAATATCATAAAGTATTATAGTTAAATATTTTTCAACTTTCTTTTATTGCCCTCTCCTTTTCAATCTCAGAAATGACTAGAAAAATGATACACTCTAATTATTTCCATCAATAAGCTATAAATTAAAATTTCTAAGGCTTAACTTACATCTCCAGCATAAAAGAAATTTAACTGTGGGATTGGATTTTCTTCTATGGAGGCTCGTTTTAATCTCGCTTCATATTCTTCTGCAACTGGTAACAAAGCAAAGTGGGCCAACTCAAGTTCCTTATCTTCACATGCTGGTGAAAAAAAAAAAAAGACGTAATAATACAGAACATATGCATTTTATGCAGATATAAACAAGGTTTAATAGTATGCAGAATAAAATTACAATATTAAATTTAAAATTAGAACTTACTAGTAAATAAAATAAGACAGGGTTCTTCATTAAGTTTTGATACATGTTTCTCTCCTAATTCATCAACAAGTTTTGGCCTCCAAGGAAATTCCTGCAAAACAATACTAATAAAATAAATGGCTAAAATGCTACAAACAAATATTTACTTTTATGTAAATGGATATAAAAATGTACTGTACGAAAATATTCGTAAATGTGTTGAATGAAAATTTAACATAACATACTTTTACAGTTCAAACTTCCTTAAAATGAATTAAAGTAATAAATATGATAAGTAGAGTTGAAAAGCTTTCAATACACCTAGTTTATTCCCAGAAAAAAAGAAAGAAATGATCAGTAGGAATTGCTTGTATAGTTCATTTATCCAGGTTTATTCTTGGATAAATAAACTATAAAAGAAATTATTTTATGTATAATGCTCATAAACAAACAAATATTCAGCACATAAATATTAAACATGTTATCTAATTTACTTCTCTTCAAAAGAGCATGAAATCAAGTTATAAAAGATATTATAATAAAAAAAATACTACATAATAACAGGAAAATGAATTACTAATGAGAACTAGTATCAAAACATTGGCATTTTCATATGTAACCAAGCTAAAATATGTGTATCTGTAAAGTAATTTCTTTACAGATACACATATTTTAGCTTGGTTACATATGAAAATGCCAATGTTTTGATTTACAGATACACATATTTTAGCTTGGTTACATATGAAAATGCCAATGTTTTGATACTAGTAATTACTAGTACTTCTCACATGTAGATATAAATAATACAATTTTATAAGTTACTGGCAGACCCGCCTGGCTTTACTTATGTTAACCACAGAGGCCTTCTGTATAAAATAAACTAAAATGTAATATATCTTAAAAATACTAGGAATGCACTGAATATTCAACCTACTTGACCATACTACCAAATGTCAAAATATTTATTGTGCTGAATATCAAAATATCCGACCAAGCCGAATACTAAAACAACCTTTAACAAAATATTTTTTTTAATAAAGAAATAGATCCACTGACACCTTAATCAAAAAATATTATTTGATTTAACCAATCTTAAACAAGAAAAATACATTCATATAGAAAATACTCAGCAAAGCATTATTTATATTAATTCTACTTTGAAAGCTATGGAGTAATTATTGTGTACAGTTTCAGAGATTGTTTAAACATGTTGTAAAGTAATTTAGCCTATTGTTGTGAATTTATCTAGCAATTCCTGAAATAATGAATCACATTGGCGAACGTATTGGATTTATATGCATAAATGAAACACCTATTTTATTTTTTATCATGTTGGCCAACTGGGTTTCGCTTTTGATATTTCACTAAACAGTGCCTGCTATGAAAGAACAACCAACATGAAAAATTGAAAGAAATAAAGTCACATAAATATTGAGTCAATATACAGGAACTGTTAGAGCTTACACATCTAATCTTTTTTATTAACAGAATTGAGAAATGTATGCCATTTAACCCTGATAGTAACACCACAGGCTTTTGAGGCCTATGATGTTGGTAAAATGATTTATAGGCCTCACAGTCCCATGATATTTGTTGATATTTCTTCTACAATACCTCCTATTATGTAATGGAAATTTTGATGAATCTCATTGCCGAGGCCTAGAGTGTAACATGAACAGTGAAAAAAAGAAAAAAAATGTGTTACTGCCAGGGTTAACAGCAGTTGTGACATAAGCTATATAAATACAAAAATGTGAAATTTAATCATTACAATCAACACTATTAAATATTTTTGTGGTTTTCTTACTTCGCCATCTGGATCCTCATTGACTTCCATTCTTCCTTCTTTAGTGATCACTGAATTGTTTTTGTCCAACAATATTAAACATGGAATACCTTTTTATAAACAAAAAGACAAAAGAGAATGTGAAAAAAACATAAAAGAGAATGTGAAAGAACATATATAATAAACCACATTCTGAGTAAAAATATACAAAAATTAATTTGAAAGAATTTATATATTCTTGAATAATTTGTTACTAAATAGATTTATTCAAACATAACAGTATCATTGTCTTAAGCTTAAAATGCAATACTTTTACTTTTAATTTGTAAATTTCTGACCATGATAAGGATTACAAGTTATCATGTCTATTTGTTAAGCAACTTTTCTCATTTGGAAATTGCTAACAAATATGTAAAATCTCATACCATCATATGAAGGGGTTAGAATGACAGTGGAGTAAGTAAAAATTTAATGATTTGAGAAATGAAAGGTTTTGCGAAACTTGTTGTATTGCTGTTGCATTGAGTGGTCCAACTTGTTTTGCCCTCTATCGACCCTATAAGTGAACTATGACTTATTTGACTGGCACATTGAGCAGAAATTAATTTGAAAGAATTTATATATTCTTGAATAATTTGTTACTAAATAGATTTATTCAAACATAACAGTATCATTGTCTTAAGCTTAAAATGCAATACTTTTACTTTTAATTTGTAAATTTCTGACCATGATAAGGATTACAAGTTATCATGTCTATTTGTTAAGCAACTTTTCTCATTTGGAAATTGCTAACAAATATGTAAAATCTCATACCATCATATGAAGGGGTTAGAATGACAGTGGAGTAAGTAAAAATTTAATGATTTGAGAAATGAAAGGTTTTGCGAAACTTGTTGCATTGAGTGGTCCAACTTGTTTTGCCCTCTATCGACCCTATAAGTGAACTATGACTTATTTGACTGGCACATTGAGCAGAAATTAATATGCGTTCAGTGAAAATATGGTTATGTCGATTTTCAAAATTTTTGACTTACTTCACTGTCTTTCTAACTCCCTCATATCATTGTTTCTATTTATAATTAAATCGGGGGAATTTTTTTTTTATGTTTTGCTTGAAATTTATTTACAGTACATATGTAATATTCCTTCACATGTTTAACTAACAAACAAGGAAATTTAATCTTCTCTTTCCAGCCAGCACAGATTTTATGTGTAGTTTGTATACTTGTTATTCAATTCAGCCCAGTAGTTAGTGTGTTGATCACAAAAATAAGGAGCTCAAAGTCAAAGTTTATAGATTTGATTCCATGGGTCTAAAAGGGCAGTTGTACAGAGATGTTAATATTTTTCATTCATAAAAATAAGAATTCAAATCCTTTTCTCTTTAAAAAAGATTCAGATCAGTTAACCTTCTATATCATAGAAAAAATTTTGTCAATAACATTATGGTCAAATTTGGTTGTTGTCTTAAACACAGATACGCAGTTCAGAAAACAAAACCTATGAAAACAATTTCCTTGGAAGATAATTTTAAAAGGGATAAAATAAAACTATAAAAAACAGACATTAAGGAGGGAAGGGGGGACCATTTGGGAACCTTGCATTGTGAAATAAGGGAAGAGTATAATTAAGGAAACTCAAGCTCTTTCAGAAAATTTTACATAAAAATAAGTACTTTCAAAGAACCAGAAACTGCTTAAGAAAAAATTAAGGGCTTTCAAAAATTAAGAATTTGTATTTTTTTCTTTTATACTTAGACATATCAAATTGATTTTTATAAGTCAGGATGATAAGTTACCTCCATTAAAATATAAAGAATAGTTTTCATTTCTATTATCCAGTGATACTTTTATCCTTTCTTAGATTCAAAGGTAATGAGCACCTGATATACTTCCTGAAACAGACCTTGGTCAAGTAAATTTTATTGTGAGTTCATTAAAATTCACTCATGATTTAAATCGTGAAATATGTTATATATTTTACATTTTACTTATTAAAATTACCATGTTTGTTTGAATGCATGGTGCTTAAACATGCATCAAGAAAAATACTTTTATTTGTATAACATCATTATTTGCATTTATTTAGAATATAAACCTGACAATACAACTTGTATGCAATTTAAAATTAAGTTAGTATTGTGAGATTTGTTTAATAATATACAGAAATCAAATTCTGCAATATTTTGTATTAAATATATTTAAGAATGTTCAGTCTTAGCCTTTAAAGGAAATAGAGAAATGTTATTTGGCTTCGGGAATGTGTCAAAGAGTAGCAATTTTTAATTTGAGAAAAATATTGTGAAAAAAGATGAAAAAAATATTTTTAACCTGAATTTATTTGGTTAAATATTCAACAGTATTCAGTCACAGATATTTGACCAAATATTGTTCAGTATTCAGCCAACTAAATTATTCGACAAGAGGGGCAAATATTCGTTATACCCCTAGTTTTTAAAAAACTTGACAATAAGCTTGAAATAGTTACAAAGACATTTATGAATTTCAACTTATATTTGTATATAATACACAAATTAATAAATAAAGCATTACACCTTAAAAAAATTCTTATTATCATATGAGCTAAAGCTTATTAGAAAATTTGGCCAATTTTAAGGATAATCTTATAAGCATAAGAAAATATGAACAATCTTTGGTATGAAATAAGTAAGCAAGAATTTAAAATTTCCTTTAGATATATCTGATTGGAAGTTAGTCAAAATACTAGACTTTCTGGTTGTGACTGGTTATAAACATTACAGTAATTTACTGAGAAAAAATGCACCACTCCACATTAAAAGTACATACTGAAAGATGTTTTGCTCAAATATATCCAATAGCTCTAAAATACATCTATGTTGAGTCCAAATAGTAACTAAGGATAATGTCATGGTGGTCAAAATTCAAAGTTTCGAATTAAAATAGATAATAAAAAATGTACTTTTCTTTTTAAGAATTAATGAAAGTCACTTTCACATTAAAAAAATTATCTTTATATTACCTCCAACTCCATATAAATGTGCCAGTTCCTTTCGACATTTTTCTTCAGAGTAAGGCACAGCTGGCCAAGGCATATTAGAGAAGTGTTGTTTGAAAGATTCTTCACTACGATCAGAACTGATAAAAATAAATTCAAAATCATGCCCTTTTTTCTTTAATTTTTTGTACAGCTTCACCAATGCTGGAGTGAAGGCTTTGCAAGGAGGACACTAAAATATAAATTTGTAAATTGTGTAGACAGAAAAAATACATCAAACAAAATAAATGATATCTTGCATAATAGATACAAAATTTCTTAAGTCATCAGTGACAGCTCATGCATAGTCACTGCAGAACCCTCTATTTTCATTGAATGTTATTAATAATACTCAATATAACGAGCCTTTTTCTCTTTAACTCTTTCTTTATACTTGTACATTATATAATCCTTAAGTTTAATGTTAGTAGCTATCTTTAAATTCGTAAAAAATTACAAAAACACTAGAATGGAACTGTGTATCTTAAAGTTCAGGCAATGTTCTGTTTGACTATTGTGCACAAGTACACAAATATCTGAGATTAAAAGCAACACATTAGACAGAAAGAACTGTTCCAATAATTCATGATTTTCTGCCAAACCTTTTTTACTACAGCTATGAAGAAAGCCACGGTACTGGGAGAATTTTCAAGGAGTAGCCAGTATTTATTCAGTGTAAAATTTTGCATATTGCTTTATTAGACTATGTTTTAATAAATTTTCTTTCTTTAAATTGATTTAAATATATAAATCAAGCTAAATGTACAAATATTTCTATGTTGTGTTTTCATATTATGTTAATCATTAACTTTTAAAATTGATTTGAAAAACTTATATACTTTTTTATTTATTTTATGTTTTAGTGAATTTTCTTCAAATTTTTTAGTATTTACACAAATGCTTATTTAACCAAGTTTTATATATATTTTAAATTTTCAGGCCATTTTAAAATCTACAAGTTTTTTCTAATGATTGTTATTAATTTTTTCTAGAGAGATGTTAAAATTTTTTACACAATATTAGATTGATGGATGAAAATTTTCTGAAACAGCACCCTACGAATTTTAACTATGAGCCACCAGTGTAACTCGCAATAAATATATTAATATGAGCAAACAAATTCTGTTGAATTTATAACTGTCAATACAGTTACATGAAAATTTAAAAGAAGAATAGGTAACTGTACTATTTTTGGTACAAGGAAATAGAAAACTTTTAAAAGTCAACCAATGCTGTGACCTTTAAAAGATGTTATCAAAATAATTTGCATAATGTTACAATGGCTATAGGGGAAATTTTACAAAAAATTAAAAATAAACCCCCCTTACACACACATACTTAAAAAGTTCAGTTTTGACAGCTGCATGTAAAATTTAGTTGAAATTTTCTTTCAGTGAAACAGATGACGTCATTCTCTAATGCAGTTAAAATATGATATATATATATATATATATATATATATTTATTTGCCTTAGCTATCTGTGCATTTTTGTAACTTCACTGTAACTTTGATGGAATAAATGAGATGATACACTGGCTTGACTAATGTTGTTTGCAAATATTTTTAGTCCTTATTTTTTTATAAGTTTAAACCTGCATCAAAAAAATACTAGACTGCAGTGCGAAGTCTTCGCACAGGTCTAGTGGTAATAAATAAATACAGTAAAACCTCTGAATAACTGATACTTCGGGAATGTGAAATTTGTTCACTATTCAGAGGAAAAATGGACAAATATGTAGATGTTGGGATAAAAAAAGTGTCCGCTAAATATAGGTGTCTGCTATTTGGGTGTATCCATTATGGAGGTTTTACTGTAGTTATATTTTGCTATGCAAATTGAAGGTCACTAATTGAAAGATAGATTTTCTGATGATTATAATTATAGTACACTTGGATTCTTTTTTTCCTCTGATGACTATTTCTTTAAAACATATAATAACTTGGTAAGTTTAACAATTTGTTAATGCTCTGAATTCAATAGGACTAATAGTTGCCTGCTAGAAGCTACAATGCATAATCTTCAATGAAAATGGTCATCAGTGCACGAGTGCTGGCAGAATGAAATCTAGGGAAGGCAAGATTATAATCGTAATATATATTCTTCTAGTCTGTAGCCAAGATTTGGTGATTTTTTTTCGAAATCATTCTGAAATTTAGCTTCTGCAAATGATTGACAAACTGAAAGAACTGTTTTTAAAACTCTCTTAAAACCCTCGATTCTTTATAATAGAGAAGATAAACATAATATGCACAGAAAATAGCCAAAAGGGCTTGTTTTTTTTTTGTTTTTTTTTTTTTTGACGAGGAGAAATGTGAGTATCCCTACAGAATATCAGAATAATATTTACTAAAATAAATAATATTGTAAATTGTAAAAGGCAAAACTGGAAAATTTTATTAGTAGCCAGTAGTAGCAGTAGTGGTCACTTTCTTTAAACTAGTGGCCATTTTTTTATTTAAATGTTCAAAACAGTAAACTTTTGTTAAAATTTCAATTAGTATTAATCTAAAATTATACAACCCAAATAAATATGTTAATATAAACATATTTCAATTAGCAAAAGTAGAATTCTTGATGAAATGCAAAATAATTTTACTCTCTCCTTGGAAAGTGACCATAAGATAGCCACTGACAAACAATTTTTTAATAGCCACTTTTTTTCATTTAGTGGCCATGTGGCCAGTGGCTAGTGTTAATTTTGAACTTTAGAAAATTGGCAGAATTTCCCCCAGGTTTAAAAAAAAAAGCAGGGTGCTGTTGGTGAGAAAAGGACACTTTTTTAATTCTTAAGGGCACTTTTTGGATTCTTGAGGGCACTCTTCAGATTCTTAAGGGCACTTTTTTTTTATTGTTAATGGCATTCTTTTGGTTTTTAAAGCCACTTTTAATATTAAAAAGTCAGGGCACTCTTTTCAAGACAACATTCAGTCAGTTTTTACTATGAAAGCAAATTTTTTAATGCAAAAAAGAGAGAAAAAACACCTTTTTTACTTCTAATTCTTTTACTGAGGGGCAAGAAAGGTGCTAATTCTTTTACTGAGGCGTAAGAAAGGTGCTAATTCTTTTACTGAGAGGCAAGAAGGGTGCTAATTCTTTTTATGAGGGGCAAGAAGGGTGCTATTTTGTAAACCAAAGTTCAGGCAGGGTGCAGCACCCTTCTGAAACTGCTTGGGGGAAACTCTGAAATTGGTAGTATTATCAACAGACATGAAGTAATTTATCATTATCAACTGAAAATCCTAATTTATACATAATGTATAAACATTTACCCAGTGAGCCGAAAAATAGAGTCCTTTCACTTTAGAAGAAATCGATTCATGTGTTACTTTTACACCATCTGAAGTGATGAGAGATATCTCTCCTAAAATTTCTGCTATTTCTCTCAAACGCCATGGAAACCAAGAACCAATTGGATCATCCATTACACATGCACGACCAGACGAAGTTACTAATTTGGCAGTATCAGACTCTATAATTACGAGAGCAGGAATGCTCTGCACACGATAATATCGAGCCAGGTCCATCTAAAAGTAAAAGAAATAAGTTATCAGGTTTTGTCAATTATATATTTATATAAAAATCTAGGGATGCACCGGATGTGGATTTTTGCTGGATACCGGATACCGAATGTCTGCTGCAAAATTTTACCGAATATCTGGTATCCGGCCGAATATTTTCTCGTTATTAATTTCAATAATATTTCTATTTTATGCTTACATAAAGAAGAAAACTTTATATTATTATAATTTTATGTCATTCAAATGTTAATAGATTTAAATTCATTTATTAAGTTAAAGTTACTTAAAAACAAATTCTCTGTGTAGTAATTAGGTATTGAAATTTTATCATGTTTTGTCTTTTGCCTATTATAATACAGTAGAAAGCCACTAATCCGCACAGCTTGGTTCCAAGCATTTTGCGGACTTGAGACTTTTTGCAGATTACAGGTCATGCATATTTAATCTTTGTTTACACTTTTTTAATTTATATTTTGGACAAATTTAGATTCTTAATGCTTAAAAATAAATAAATTACCACTTAAACATATCTGAATTAATTCAGAATTATTTTAAAAATAATTTGTTGATATTTATATATTTTTTAAATATATCATCAATAGTTGTTTGTATATTAAAACATGTGGTTTTTGTTTCTGATATGTTGTATCTTGCAGTTATCTATAAATAGCCATGACTGGCTGTTAAACTATAAAATTTTGTTTTTAAAAATGTAACTATCCTTTATCAAATATTGTAAATGCATGTAAGTATTAAATATGAATTTATTGATGTTTATAAACATTGATTTAAGGAATTGATTGCTTGGTTTTACTATAAACTGCTTTCTCTTCAATTCTATAAATTGTAACTATTTCTAGATGAGAGATTAAATATAATGTCTAAATAACCATCTTTCATTAATACAAATATTTTTTAACAGTAAATTTGAAAAATATTTTTTTTTAATCTATCATACAAATAATTAAATAAAATATTTTTATGTGATTATCATTTTAAATTGTAAAAAGTAAGTTTAATTGATGTATGGTACATATGTATCATATTTAAGATTAAAGCTTTGTGGGGAAATTAAAAATTGTTGACATTGAGAAATTATTTTTTAAGAATTAAAATTTTTTGTTTACGTTCATTTATACAGTGTGGTTTACAGGCATTTCTGAATTACAGGTTTGCGGATTAGCAGTACTCTACTGTATATATATTAGTAGTTTTTTTTTTCTTTTATTCAGGGTCATCAAACATAAAAATATAAACAATTAAGTAATCTCTCTGTTTTTCATACTTATAAATCTTTGTTACTTATAATAAGTACATCCTATTGAAGTAGCTTTTCTTTTCCTACATATTCATACATTTTATTACTTACTTTTCCTATGACAAATGTTTTCTAACAGAATTTAAATAGAGAAGTTCCTCACCACAAGTTTCTTGTTTTGTAGTACTAAGGTGACATTGAACTATTCAAGAAAGTGGCACAATTCTTTTCATGATCAGTATTATTTTACTGCAGCTAGACTTCCATCCCTAGACAAAGGATTGAATAAAATCATTTTTACTTTAGAACTGTTGAAAATACGAGAAAAATAGAAAACCAGATGGGTGAACATTTATTTTCAGAAGCAGGAAATATTTGTAATTAAAAACGTAACAGATTACAGCTTGAAAATGCTGAGTGCGTAAAGGTCCTACATCATAACTTTTCTTTAATAAAATTTAATTATAAATAATTAGTTGTCATATTTTAAATATATTTTAATTTATATATAAATCCTATAATTTCATTTTTGTGAAAATATGAGTATTTCTTTTTGTTAACATTGTTTTAATGGGATAATGTTGGTAAGAAGCCAATTAATTTCACTCTAATTTTTCTGATAATGTTAAAAATATGATTTAAAAAATGAGTCACTATTTGGCAACCGGATATTGAAGTATTCGGCCGGACCAAATATCCGGTTTGAGTGCCGAATAAGCAGGGTATCCGGCAGGAGCTGGATATTTGGTACATCCCTATAAAAATCCAACTTTTATTTTTATCAACTTATAAAAGGTTATAAATTTTTGTCTTATTAAAACAAATAAGAAAGCCACTCAAATATTACATTCATGGTTATTAGATACCCGATTTGACTGATGGTACCTTGAATACTTATTTTATTGATAGTAGTATGATTTAATAGCTTATTAATTTAACCTGTTTATATTTCCAATTTACCTATATTTTATTCATAATGTACAACTTAAAAATTTCAGAATATCTTAGAGCACTGCAATTCCAGATTTTATGTAAATTATGTGTTAGCTCTAATGAGTGGTTTTGTAACAGGTGACTAATTAGGATTTTTTTTTGTTGTTGTTGTTGTTGTTTTTTCTTTAGCTGTGCACAACAGGGATGGCTCATCAAAAAAGGCAAGAAGAGCTAAGGCCTCCTTCGCAAATTTAAATAAATTTCTATGTGAAATTTTCTATGGAAAAATTTCCAAAGTATTAAAAATATATATGAATTTATTCAATTATCGATGCTGGATTTTCTTTGATATTCGTGTTTGCCCCAGGGTTGGTGGCTCACTGAAAATATTCCATCTTGTTCTGTGTTTGTAGCCTTACCAACATGATATAGTGAGAAAGTTCCAGGCTGAGTATCATTCCCAAGTGGTTCAGTTGGTAGAACCTCAATGCACTATACTGTTGACCTGGGTTCGAGTCCCGGCTTGGGTACTTTTTCACTATGTTGGCTATATGCTTATTAAGCAATTAAAAAAAAATTGATTACTATACTGTTCTATAATTCAGAGATGGTACTCAATGTTGGCACAGAAAGTAAATTCATTAAAAAACAAGGTTTCTGGTTTCTAGTTTTATTTCTTATTAAAACAGTTGTTTATTTTTCATTGTAGTTTAAATAAAATTTATTTTTGTTTTATTTTTTGAACATGTTTGTATTTTACCTACTGATATCAGAGATTAGTTTCTTTAACTAAGTATAGATAGTGTGCATGTAACGTCACACACCCAAGTAAAGATGTATTTCTCAACTGGATATAGGCAGAAAGTAACAATTTTCGCTTAACTAATAATGTATTATTTCCACCACAGAATATGATATATTATAACTATGTGAAAATGACGAAGAATTTAGCTCGAAGTTTTGCCTACTTTAAGTTGAGTGGACACACAGCAAGTCAGTTTGCTGACAAACATGCACATTTTCTATGGCGTGGAGTGCCATCGCTGAAACAAAACAAACAAACAAGCAATAATAACAAAAGAAGTGTTGTTGGTGACATTTGCTATCAAGAAAAAAATACTTTTTTTTTACAACAGAAATGACAATAAAATGACATTTACAAATAATAAAATTTTGAAAAGTGGCAATCTCTTTTAGTTTAAATCTTATTCAACTAAGTATTCAATAACATAGGGGGTTGAAAACAAAATACTCATGCTATTTAAAGGAAGAAAGTTCTGTAATCGTATTTTCTTTCATTTTTAAGACAAACATTCAATGGTATCGTTGTCATCATCATTCAATTCATCTTTTATGACAACTTTAGTTGTAGTCCCGATTACGGAATATTAGCTATCTTACCAACAAATTAAAGAAAAAGCGAATTATCCCAGAATGCCACCTTTTTTGTCACAGAATATACAATACTTTTAGATAACACTTCGTCTAAAAGTATAAGAATAAACCTACATAAATTTATCTTCAAAATGAAATTATCATAAAGTTAATCAAACTAAGTTATTTCACTGAAAATACCTGTCGATTGCGATCGGTAAATGGTAAAGCCAACCATGGCATCGTAGCCCTGTGTTCTTTAAAATGTTTTTCATCTGGGTCGGAGCTAATATACACTATTTCAAAACTGTCTTTCTTATCAGATGCTTTAAAATGCTTGTAAAATTTTACCAATTCTGGCGTAAATGCAATACAAGAGGGGCACCAATAAGCAGAATAGTACAGGCCCAAGAATTTTTCTTTTCCACATAAAGATAAAGCTTGAATTTTCTCATTAGAGTGAGTTAAAAAAGTTTCCCCCAATAATTTTATCACTGGATGGTCATTCATTGTGTGTCATTGTCAATATAAATTGAAATCAAAACTAAGGACAAACGTCATGGAGATAGAATTTTCTTTCTCCCTGACAAACGTAAACAATGTAAAATAACACTATTGTTGCCATCCTTCGGTTTTTTATATTTATCAATAAAGACATTCAGTAATTATTTTAGATATCGCAAAATAACAAATTATCGCATCCACAGATAGCAAATATTTTTTTCGCAGATGCAAGTATAGGCGTGACCTACGTTATACATGGCCGCATCATGTCTCTTATGACGTCACAGGGACTGGATCATCTTTAAACGGCGAGATGAAGCACGAATAACGAAATACATGGTTTTGGAATGGACACAAGTAGAAAGTTTACAAATATACATTTTTTTTTAAATCTCTTAAATTTACTAATGGCGATCTACAAGCAATCCCATGTGTTGGTTGCTAGATAGCAAATTACACAAATTATATATATTTGTTTAATTTTTTTAATATCAATTTACAAGCATCTGTTAATACTTAAAAAGGAACTGCTCTCATACGCACCGCTGTTGGCGCGATTTTTGTTTTGGGCCATCTTGGTGAGAAAAACCCCGCTTTCGGGTACCTGTTAGACCTAGCTTGCTTAACAGCTTGTTAGTTTCATTTTATTATGAAACAGTTTATTTTATTATGAAACACACAATTTTTTTTATTATAAAGACACACAAATTATTTTATTATAAAACGTACACAATGCTTAATTTATTGTAAAATACACAATGTTTAATTTAATATAAAACCGCGCAAATTGCTTTAACAGGTTTCCATACCAAAACGAAATCTAGCCAATGTCGCCGGGTTATATTTTTATATTGTATTTGGTACTTTTCCGTTATACGGACACCATTGTCGCCAAGCATACATTTACATACATTTATAACATACATTTACATACATTCACATACATTTACATACATTCAGATACATACATTTACATACATTATGCATTAGCATACATTTTGGCATGGTGTCCGTATAACGGAAAAGTACCTTGTAGTTTTATATTATTATCATATATATTTTTATTATACATATTTTTTTACAAAATTTAGGCTGTTAAATAACAACTCGTTTATTTAATCATTTACAGTAATATTTCCCAAAGAGCGATATGCAATATACTAAAACTATCCCTGAAAAAATAGCAATGCAGGTTCCATCCAAATTCATTCAGCAGAATCTTTTAATAAGGCTAATGTTTCATAATCGGGTCCAATTGATTACAGAAATTCCCCCCTAATTCTATAACTAAGCAAATATAAATATATAATAACAAATAACTTTATAAATATAGATATGTAACAAAATGTATATGACCTGTATATATTACGACATGTAACAAAAGTGAAAAATCATAAGAAGGTCAAAGATTTATTTTGTTGATACAGTACATACAGCTTATGGAATTTTGCAAGATAAACAATAATGAATTATATTATAACAGACTGTAAAGAATATTTGTTGAGCCGTAATCAGAAATTTTGGTACTGTTTACGTATAGCGCACCCTGACAAATAATTACAAAACAAATGGTAAATACATTTTAACGTCACACTTTCATCAACTTTACCATGAACTTAAAACATTTTTTATAACATTCAGCTACTAATTAATGATCTGTAACACATATCTACGAAATAATCTCTCTAAAACTATCACTCACTCACATTTTCAATAACAGATTTTGCTTTGCTCATGTTCCGTTTTCGGTATTATAAATACAATACGTGTCAGATAACTAATATGCACACCGGCATTCAAGTTCTTTGCTTGATTGAGAATTCAATGAAAACACGTAAAACTATAATAAATGTAATGTATTCTCACTCCATATATTATAACTCCATGTCTTATGTGCATATGCTATCTCAACTCGATGTTTTATGTAACTTACTTACGTGGATCTGGCAACAGTATCCACGGTTGTTCAGTTGTAAATAAACATGATGTGAAGATGTAACGTTGTGTCTTTTTTTATTCTTTTAGGATCCGTGTCATTTATTTAATTATGTTTAGCAGATATATTGCAAATTTGGCGACGAGGCAACCTTTTTAATTATACATCGTTATTTTTCGGAAAAAGTTCTGATTGATTACGTTATTTTAAATCTGCAACTTGTGCTACTCAGCATGGCAACTACGGATCCGAGCAACATGACTGTTGTAAACACAGGAATTGTGGCAAATATTCGCCAATTTAATTTAAATGATGACTGGAACATTTTTATAGAACGTTTGGAACAGTATTTTTTGGCTAACGGAGTTGAAGATACCCGCAGAGTGCCGGTTTTACTTACAACAGTGAGCGAAGCAGTGTACAAGATTTTAAGAAATTTGTGCGATCCAGTTATGCCGTCGGGAAAAACTTTCGACGAGTTAAAAAAACTTTTGACAGAACAGTTCCAGCCTGCAGTTTCCGTATATCGCAAGCGAGTGGTGTTCGACTCATTGAAACAATCACAAGAATCCGTGAGAGAGTGGTATGTGAAAGTCAAGACGCAAGCGGCAGAATGTGAATTCGGATCGAGTCTTGAAGAAAGAGTTCGAGACAAGTTTGTTACTGGAATGAGACCAGGGCGTATCCTCGATCGTCTTTGTGAAGAGAAGCTCACCACCACACTGGCTAATTTACTGGACATTGCCCAGAGCAAAGAAGTGCTACTTCAAGAAGCAAGACACATTGAGGTAAACAAAGTACAATTCAAGCCTTCAAAAGAGAGAGCGGTACAGTCTACTAAAAAGTACACTAAAGTCAATCAGCAAAGAGATGATGTGCTGAAGTGTTTTCATTGTGGTAAAGATAATCATGACTTTAAAAAGTGTAAATTTAAAGACTTTAAGTGCAATACATGTAATCGAAAAGGACATTTAGCTAAGGTATGTAAATCTAAAAATTTATCCTCTACTGTAAATTCAATAGAAGATGAAGGTTGTCATTATATTGATTTGTATAACATTGATGTTTCTTATATAAATCCTTTATTAGTAAATGTTAAGCTAGAGGGTAAGGAAGTTAAAATGGAAGTGGATACAGGGGCTGGGGTGTCATGTATTCCCTTTTCATTATATAAGAAAAATTTGAGAAATATTAAATTGGAGCATACAAACATTAAGTTAAAATCTTATGGAGGGCATATTGTAATTCCTGTGGGGCAAATTAATGTTTCTATGGAACTTAATGGAATTTCTAAAATAGTCAACATGATTGTAGTTAAAGAGTCTGAAAAATTGTTATTGGGGCGAAATGTGTTAAATGATTTTGGGTTAAACGTGGTAATAGGTAACACTAATGTGAATAGAATTTCTGTAGGTGAAAAAAATTTAAAACTACAGTCATTGCTATCTGAATACTCGGATTTGTTTAAAGATGAATTGGGTACGTATAAGGCAGAGAAGGTACATTTGGAACTTGAGGGTAAGGTAAAACCCATTTTTCACAAACCACGACCAATCCCTTTCGCCTTTAAAGAAAAAGTTAAGTCAGAGTTAGATAATTTAGAAAAAAAGGGAGTAATTACAAAAGTGGATAATTCTCAGTGGGGCACACCTCTGGTTCCTGTAATGAAACCGAATGGTAAAGACATTAGAGTCTGTGCAAACTATAAAATCACTGTTAACAAATATTTAAAGGATGATAACCATCCTTTGCCGAGGATAGAAGAATACCACAGCTCTACAGGGTGGTCAAAATTTTAGTAAATTGGATTTATCGAATGCGTATAATCAGTTAGTGTTAGATGATTCAACCAAAGAATTATTAGCCTGGAGCACACCTTATGGCATTTATTTAGTAAACCGTTTACCTTTTGGAACCAAGCCAGCTTGTGCCATTTTTCAAAGAATGATTGAAAAAACATTACAAGGAATTGGGGGTACCGTTAATTTGTTAGATGACATTTTAATAACGGGTAGTAATGAACAGGAACATTTAGAAAATTTAAAAGCAGTTTTGAATAGGTTACAGACTGCAGGGTTTCGGGTTAATTTTAAAAAGTGTGAGTTTTTCAAAGATAGTATTAAATATTTAGGACACACTATTAGTAAAAATGGGTTGCAAAAAGATGATACTAAAGTTAAAGCAATTTTAGAATTTCCCCGACCACATAATGTTAATGATGTGCGAGTATTTTCTGGTATGGTTAATTATTATTCAAAATTCATTCCAAATTTATCACCAAAAATGAAACCATTGTATGATCTGTTGCAAAAGGATGTTGATTTCAAATGGTCTACTAAATGTCAACAAGCCTTTGATAATGCTAAGAAAGAATTAACATCAGACAGAGTTCTAATTCACTTTGATAGGTCTAAACCTTTGAGATTATCATGTGATGCTAGTCAAAATGGAATAGGAGCAGTGTTATCACATGTATTGGAAGATAAATCTGAAAGACCAATTTGTTTTATATCTAGAGTCTTTAGTCCAGCAGAGAGAAATTATTCAATGATACATAAAGAAGCTTTAGCCATTTATTGGGCATGCCAAAAGCTGTATCAGTATTTGATAGGAACAAAGTTTGAATTGGTGAGTGATCATAAACCATTATTAGCTTTATTTGGAGAAAACCGCACTTTACCACCTATGGTAGCAGGACGTCTCCAACGATGGTCATTGTTTTTATCTGGTTTTAACTATAATTTTCGACATATAAAAGGCAATTTAAACACACAGGCTGATGCCTTATCTAGATATCCCATAATTGATAACAAGTTGGTTGAAACAGAGGAATATGATTATGTGCATTTCATAGAAAAAGACGTTCCGATTGATTTATTTAAAGTTAGATCTGAAACAAGGAGAGATCCAATTTTAGGAAAATTGTTTAATTACATAACTTATGGATTCCCACAGAATGTTACTGATAGTGAGGTTAAGAAGTATTTTAGTCGTAAAGATGAGTTAAATGTTGATCATGGGGTAATAATGTGGGGATATCGTATTGTTATTCCAACAAAATATAGAAAGCAATTGCTAACTGAACTTCATAGTACTCATGAAGGGATAGTTAAAATGAAAAGCAATGCTAGAGCTTATTTTTGGTGGCCTGGTTTAGATTCTGATATTGAAGATTTTGTGAAGAGCTGTAGCGTTTGTTCCGAAGCTAGACCAGAGCCTAAGAAATGTAAAATTATTTCAGGGAACAAAGCTAGTTACCCTTTCGAAAGAATTCATGCAGATTTTCTAGGTCCTATAAAAGGAAAAATGATTTTAATTATGATAGATTCATATTCTAAATGGGTTGAAGCATTTATTATGAATAGTATAGAGGCTAAGCCATGCGTTGAAAAGTTTAGAGAGTGTTTTGCTCGCTTCGGTTTACCCAAGATTGTGGAAACTGATAATGCAAAACAGTTTGAATCAAGGGAACTAATTAATTTCTTGCACATTAATGGGATAAAATTTCTAACATCTCCACCATATCATCCGGCTACTAATGGACTAGCTGAGAATGCGGTGAAAAATTTTAAATCTAGCTTAAGTAAATTATTAAAAACACCAACTAATAACAATGTTAGCTTTGAAACTTTAATGAATCGGTATCTTTTTCACTATAGAAATTCAGTTCACATGACTACAGGGGTTACACCCACAAGTTTAATTTTTAAAAACAAAGTCAGAACTAGATTAGATTTGCTAAAAGATACAAATAAATCGGGTATGGTGGTTACTAAAGGTACTAGAGAGGAAGTATTCAAAGAAGGGGATAGAGTGTTATGTAGAGATTACCGAAATCCAAACAAGAAGGGTTGGGTTCACTGCACAATAGATGAAGTGTTGGGTGATAGAGTATATATGTGTAAACTAATTAATGAGGATTTAATTTGGAAAAGACATTTGGATCAAATTATTGTGGATAGGAGTATGTATGATTCTAGAAGTTCTATTATTAATAGAGACAATAGCAATTTCAATTCTAATTTCAATGTTGGGAATTTCAACAGGAGAGTTATGGATAAGGTTGATTGTAGAGATAACAAACTTCCATCTCTAAATGAGGAGGTTGATTTACCATCAAATGAACTCCAAAATGATACTGATCATAATGTAATATTACAACAAAGTTCCCATTCAAATGATACAGATAATAATGTAACATTACAATCAACAAGCTCTCATTCAAATGAAATTGAATGTAGTAAACAAAACATGAACTCACAACCAGTAAAATGGAATATTCATGAACGCCCTAAGCGTAACATAAAACCAGTTGTACGTCTTAACTTGTAGAGGAGGGTATTGTAATGTATTCTCACTCCATATATTATAACTCCATGTCTTATGTGCATATGCTATCTCAACTCGATGTTTTATGTAACTTACTTACGTGGATCTGGCAACAGTATCCACGGTTGTTCAGTTGTAAATAAACATGATGTGAAGATGTAACGTTGTGTCTTTTTTTATTCTTTTAGGATCCGTGTCATTTATTTAATTATGTTTAGCAGATATATTGCAATAAACATAAAATAAAATGTCTCTATTCAAATTAAAAACTATAACGTTTACACGTTTCGTTAAAAAATACTATTTATCTTATTCTATAGAGACCTATATTAAAAGATCATTTGGCTTTTTTCATAGTTTTATTTCACTTCCTACATCTTTGGAACACAAAACAATTATACAAACATAAAAACTATTGTTGCCAACAACATCAAAAAGATATAAATAAAATAAATGAAATAAAGTTAAGGAAACCTTTGAGTTTGGTTGATTACGTGACATCCTCCTACCTTGAGTACATACTTTTGAGGCACTTTAATTACCCTCCCACATCGTGTACGCTTTTCAGGTTCATCTTTAGACATAGTCTGAATAGTCGGAAATGAATAGAGTTCCTTTCGTTCCTCAGGCCATTTTGAAGATACTTCTAGGGGATAAATTCTCTGAATCGGTCGTAAAACTTCTGATGTTGAGGTTCGTAGACGGACTAATCTGGTGACACCATCTTTTCCTGGAATAAGTTCTATGACACGTCCTAAAGGCCAGTTGATACGTTTGGTATTATCGCTGCCAATTAACACGACGTCACCAACTTGAATTTGTTCTTTACATTTTTTATATTGAGGACGTTGGATTAACAGTCCCAAATATTCTGAACGAAATCTGTTTCGCAGATCAGTTATTAGTTTGTGTCTGTATTTCAGTTTCCTATTCAATTTGTTTTCATCCACAACATCAAAATCTGGTGTACCCATTTGCTTTACATCTTGCATGAACAAAGCAGGATACAGCGGGACAAGTTCACCATTGCTTTCAGAAATATAAGTAAGAGGTCGGGAATTAATTATTGATTCTGTATCGCATAGAATGGTTGTCATTTCCTCATAAGATACATTAGACTTTCCTAAGACTCTTCTAAGAATAGATTTCATAACACCAACTAATCTTTCCCAAAACCCTCCCCACCATGAGGCTGTCGGTGGGTTGAAAAACCACTCTATTTTCCTGGTAGTACTATACTGAACGACTTTATCCCAGTCAACCTCTTTAAGTGCATTTGAGGCTCCAACGAAATTAGAACCGTTATCACAATAAACAGTGGAGGGTCTTCCTCTTCTTGCTATAAATCTCCGAAAACTCTGTAGAAATACTTCTGTCGACAAAGACGACAAAAGTTCAAGATGTACAGCTCGGTATATCGCACATGTGTACAAACAAATCCATGCTTTCGAGCCTCCTTTAAGGTACAAAGGCCCAGCCAAGTCGAAGCCTATAATTTCAAAAACTGCTGCATCCTTAATTCGATTTTCTGGAAGTGAAGCAACTGGAGCGTTTAGAGATTTTCTCTTGTGTCGTATACAAACAACGCATTTCGATATCACTGATCTGATTGTTTTTCTTGCATTTAAGATCCAATAGTGTTCTCTCAAAATATTTAGTAACATTTGCGATCCAGCATGAGAATTTTTTAGATGCTCTGTCATGATAAGTCTTCTGACAACAGGATGATCCGAAGGTAGAATCATTGGACGTCGAAAATCTTCAGCATCTTTTCTGTACACAATCTTGGTCTTCAATCTGAGGAGACCGTGTTCGTCTTTATAAACATCTAACGTTTCTAATTTACTTTTGTTTTCTGGAGTGAAAGATTCTTCCTGAATAAGTTTCACAATTATTTTCTCAGCTGCATTTATTTCTTCAAGGGATAATTCCCCATTCAACCTCGAGATTTTGGTTACCTTACAATTATGAATAAATCTGTGAATCCAAGCCACCAGACGAATAATTCTATCATAATTTGAGAAAAACCTAAAATACCAACCAAGTCCATGGTACTTACAAAGACTATTCTTCTCATGTTTAGGGGAATTGCACCACTCACAAAATGTTGTCTGATTCGTTAAACATTTGACTAATTCTTCATCAACAGGAATCTTTGACTTTCTCTTTTCTTGAGCAATGGCGTTTTCATCAGTGACTATGTTAGATGAAGGCCATTTATCTTCAGGTGCTTTAAGCCAACTTGGACCCTCCCACCATTTTATTTTCAATAGATGTTTCACAGAACATCCTCTGGATGGAATATCAGCGGGGTTTTTAGTTCCTGGTACGTGTTTCCATGAGTTTGGATCTGTTGTTTTTCTAATCTCTTTTACTCTATTACTTACAAAAACAGTCCACAATTCTTCTCTTTGAATCCAACTCAACACAGTAGATGAATCTGTCCAGAAGTGCAATTTTACATTTTTCCACTGAAGCCCTTCCATCACTGATTTACACAGCCTAGCTCCCACCGTAGCAGCTATCAATTCAAGACGTGGTATTGTAATCATTTTGACGGGAGCTACTCGGGATTTTGCAGCTAACAGATGTACTTCGACTCCGTCAGCAGTATTTATTCTAACGAATGTTGCGGCGGCGTAAGCGTGCTGACTCGCATCGCAAAAGGTATGTATACTAAGGTTTTCACTGTGTTCATCAACGCGAAGCCACCTTCTTAGACATATTCGTTTCAGACAGCTAAGATCTCTAAACCAGCTGGAGAATTCTTTTCTCACATTATCATTAACCTCTTCGTCCCAAGCCATTCCATTTTTCCACATTTTCTGCAACAAAAGCTTCGGCAACAAGAAAACTGGACATGCTAATCCAATTGGGTCAAACACTTTATGTGCAATGGAGAGAATGGTGCGTTTTGTAATTTTTCCTAGCTCAAAATTCTCTAGCCAGCCTAAATTTAGAGCTAAAGTATCTTCTTGTCGGTCCCATAATAAACCTAGTACAGGTGAAATTGTAGGCTCGATATTATCTTCAGAATATTGCCAACCTCTTAAATTGAATTTACCTTCCTCCATTACATTTCTAGCTTCCTGTATAAATTTTAGCAATCCGTCTTGATTAGAAAAACTCGTTACAACATTGTCAACATAAAAACTGTGAAGAAGTTTCGTTAACATCTCTTTATCATAACAAGGATTTTCGGTGCATTTCATTAAATGAAATTCAATAATGGCTGCCAAAATGAAAGGACTACACTTTAAACCGAAAACTAATCGTGCATGACGAAATATTTTCAATTTTCTTTCATCGTCACCACTCCACCAAAAAAATCTCAATAAATCTCTGCATTCCTGTCTGATGCTTATTTGTAAAAAAGCTTTTTCTATATCCGCTATGACACCATATTTTCGTTCGCGGAATCTAAAAGGAATATCAGGGATGAGCTTCATTAAGTTCGGTCCACATTCGAGACATTGATTCAACGACGGAGATGACTTTTCTCTCGCAGATGCGTCAAAAACTGGACGAACTTTCGTTGTGCTGTTCTCTTTCACCACTGGTCTATGAGGTAAGTAATGCACAGAGTCTACCTTTGAATCCACAGAAACTTCTTCAATTATGCCCAAAGTCAACCACTGATTAAAAACTTCGTTATAAGATGTAAACAAATTATCGGAGTCAAGTCTTCCAGTCATGGTTTCTAATCTTTTTAATGCTAACTTTTCATTGCTAGAAATAGGGAGATGTTCTTCAGTCCATGGGAGAGAGACTTCATAACGCCCTTCGTTATTCACAGTAATTGAATCCATGAAACTCATTTTTGATTCAAGTTCCTTCTCTTCTTTGGACTTCTGAATTACAGGATCCGTTATGCCGATTGCATCAAGACTCCATAGGTCTGTGATAGTAAATTCTTTCACAAATAAAGATGTTAAAACCATTGCACCAGACATCTCATGAACGTCATTCAACGGAACTTTACCCATCAGTGTCCAGCCTAAATATGTTTCAATTGCAACTAAATTGCAGGATAAATTTCTTTTGCGCCCAGTTAATAATCTTCCGGCAACATCGGCACCGATTAAAACTTCAATTGGTCGTGGATCTTCTTTTGTATCACTTATTGAAATTTTCATAACTTTTAGTTCATCTATCCAAGGACCTTTCGGTACCGAAGGAATATTTTCACATATAACAGGCTCATCTAGAACATCAAAATTACATAGAAATTTCCCATCTAAACTTTCTAAATGTATTTTGTAACACATGTGCTTAATTCTACTAGTTTTCTTGCCCCCAAACAAAGAATGGGTAACTAGTTCTTCTCTCAATGGTTCGTAATTCATATTTTCAGCAGTGCGTTTTAAAATATAAGACTTATCTGAGCCTGTATCGATCAATGCTCGTACATGTAAACACGAATGAGGTCCTTTTAATTTTACTATCGAAGTTTGCAAAATTACCTTTGGAGATTGAGATAAACTAGATAAATTAACAGCTTTCTGCTCAGGTGTTTTCTGTGAAGATGGTTCTGATTTCTCGTCTTTTTTATTCCTTTTTTCAATAGGACCTTTCGAAACAATTTTATTTGCGCATATTTCTGGACACATCAGAGTGGCATGTTCTTTGTTACAAACTAGACACCTTATGAATGCATTGCACTTATTTATGCAGTGCCCCCTTTTAAAACATTTAAAGCAACAACCCTTTTGTTTTAAAATTTTCTGTTTATTAATCAAATTCATTTTCTGCGCGTTAAAGCAGTTAAAACTTTCGTGCTGTCCGTTACAAAACACACAAATTTTAACGATCGTCGGGCTGGTGGATAATAAACCAGCAGCGGTAGATATTTTTTCTTCTACTGAAACACTCTGTTTTTTAATCTTAGGTTTCAGTTCAAAACCAGATAAGGCTAAATTAATTCTTTCTTCCGACTCTACCTCAGATTTTAAGAATTCCATTAAATTATCTAACCTGTTTTTAGGTTCTGCCCCATCTATAAACTTAGAACTTCTTTGCCATGCTCTTAAAAATTCTTCTGGCATGCATGATTCTACTAAAGGGTATAACATAGCGGCACACTTTTCTGTAGTGACATTAAGAGTTTCCAGAGCTCTAATATGCGATTCTAAACTATCATAGAGTGTACACATGGAATTAGAGTTATTTCGTGAAGACGAATTCTTCAAAACTAATTTTAATAACTCTCGGATATATACTTCTACTAACAGATCTTCTCTACCAAATCTAGTTTTCAAACTATCAATTACCTTGGCGTAATTATCTCCCGTTGGCGGGAACGACTCTACGATTTCTCTGGCCCTGGATCCTTTTACTGTAGCCTGAATAAGGTACTGAAATTTATCAGAGGGAACAATATCTGAGTCTTCATGTATTTTTTCGAACTGGCACCAAAATTGCAACCAGTTTTTTATTTCTCCATCAAATTTATAAAGTTCAAGTTTCGGAAGTTTAAACTTTCTTTTAATATTAGCTTCACTAATACTGGAACTGTTATCTATATCATTAGAAGGTACATTAATTAATTCATAAACACTAACCTGTGTTTCAAGAAATTGTCGCACATAACCATCAGCCACTTCAGATTCTTCATCTAAATCGTCTGCGTTCGTTTCGATTTTCATAAGAAGAATTTTATAGTTAAGCTCGACCAATTGCTTGTGTTTATCCTCTAACATCGAGAACGAAATTTGTAATTTCTTCTTATCCGGTGTATCTTCTTTCATTTCTTCTTTTATGGAATTCAGTTGTTTTGTAAAACCACTTCTAACGGTTCCTCTTAATTTAACATTATCACTTAAACTTGCTAAAGCCATCTTATTCTCAATACAAGTCCTGTTTCGCGGACGCCAATAAATGTCAATTAACTAATATGCACACCGGCATTCAAGTTCTTTGCTTGATTGAGAATTCAATGAAAACGTAAAACTATAATAAACATAAAATAAAATGTCTCTATTCAAATTAAAAACTATAACGTTTACAAGTTTCGTTAAAAAATACTATTTATCTTATTCTATAGAGACCTATATTAAAAAATCCTTTGGCTTTACTTTTCATAGTTTTATTTCACTTCCTACATCTTTGGAACACAAAACCACGGAGAAAGAACCTGGAGGGGAAACTAGAATAGGCGAGGATATCGAAAATGCAAGTCATATTTTTTTAACGAAAGAGGGCGCTGTAAAATTTGGCGGCTGCCTTTAAACAGAATGTCATTAGATTACATGTTAAATTCCGAAAGTATTTTACTCGATTATTTTTAATTATAGCAATTATATGTCATAAATATAAGATGGGATATAAATGTTTTATTCCGGGATGTAGATCGGGCTATGATGATGAGATAAACAAAAGAAAAATCGAAGAATTTTTTTTTTTTAAGTATGTTTAGAGCTCCAAAGATGAGTGCTTTTTATTATACTTTAATTTAAAGTTATATGCATGTAATCATTTTTAAACTAAGAAATTTTTATTCTAGTATATCGATCTTAGTGTATATGTTTTTAAAATGTTATACTTAATGAATGCTAATGTCTGTGGCTAATTGACACGGCCATTTAAATTGTCTTATAGAGTGCTATTTGTTTGGCTGTAATCTGAAGCTGTTTTTATTTGAATAATACTTTTAATCTCTAAAAATTATACGTCCATTCCGTATTTCTTCGCAGTACAATATCCGTGATATTTATTTTTAAATGAGTACTATTCAGATGCTTCTGTCAGGATGAACTCTTATTTAAAGAGTTATAAAAAGCAATCGAAACGCCAAATATCTATTAAAATATATGCATGGTGTGAAGAAAACTTTATTTAATGAAATTTCTACTTGTTTGACTTTTTTAAAGTTCAAATTTTCAATCAAAAACATTTAAAAAATGAATGCTTTTCGCATTGAAAAGCATTGCAGAAGCAGGTTAGGATAGCCTTCAGTTTACCGTGGCGCCATCTATAAGGAGAAAAACTGTATTGTAAAATTTCAACGTTACTTTCCCCTCCATCTATCTTCCTCCGTGCACAAAACAATTATACAAACATAAAAACTATTGTTGCCAACAACATCGAAAAGATATAAATAAAATAAATGAAATAAAGTTAAGGAAACCTTTGAGTTTGGTTGATTACGTGACAATACGTAAAAGAGCGATAAAATAATTATTTTGTCTCTGCACAATACTAATTTTCATCTCAAAACTACAATTGAAAGCAAACTCGCTGAAAAATGTTTTGTTCCGCCACAAAATCTCGGAATAAACAAATCAAATAAGTGTCTATTTCCCTTAGTATAAAAACGAATTTAATTGCATTTGCGCTATAAGGATACATCTAAAGTCTGTTTTAACAAACCATTACGCATGCATAGAAAGCAATTTTTAATTGCAAATTATTGCTAATTAACTGTATAAATGTAATAATACTTTATACATATAGTAGATGATGATAACATGATTTCTGTAATCGGATTCGTTGTCAAGCTTCGTTCCAGAAAAAAAAAAAAAAAAAAAAAAAAAAAAAACGTAGACGAAAACTTTGTTATAAACAATTCCTTAATTTAATAGTAATAAAATACAAATATGATAATAAAGAAAAGCTTTAAAAACTTACCTTGCTTTACAGGAAGCACAACCATTTTCACTCTTTATTGCATCAATAAGATGTGTTTCTAAATGTAAACACATATTTTATTACACATAAGCCTTTTCAAATTTGATCTCTATTCTCTCAGAGATGATCCAATGATCGTGACGTCATTACCCTGACGCCAAACCATGATTGGGCCATGTATAACGTAGGTCTCGGTATAGGGCAGTTGCAATCAGCTGATCAACCATTGTATTCACTTGGAGGTAAGGGTAATTCCACCAATCAGAACTGCCTGTTTGTACTGTTTACCTCCAAGGTGACGTCAATGGGCAATTGACGTCAGGTTGGAGGTCACACACTACAAATAGGCAGTTCTGATTGGTGGAAGTACCTGACCTCCAAGTGAAGTACAATGCTTGATCAGCTGATTGCAACTTCTCTGTGATGCAAGGTGACATCACGAACAGGTTTTTGCGGCTTTTCTCTTAAATGTCTTTGGCTTTTCCTACTTGTGTGCCCTACAGGTTTTTCAACGTTTACGGTAAAAGTCACGTGATGTGAACTGCTCTATCAACAGAGACTCTGTGTAATCATTTTTTTAAGTCTACAGACAACGCAAATTTTGGGATTTCTTCATCAGTGGTATTGTGTTGTTTGGTTTTCCTTAATCAAAGATAAAAATTAAGATTGATTTGATCCTTTATTCAGCTCACACCCTTTCAATCGTTAATAAAATACTTTTTATTTATCCACTCAAGTTCAAATACATTTTTTTAAACTTGTAGTGGATGACACTTGATGTTAATACAGTTTTTTTAAATATTAATTCCATAACTAAATTAAATTAATTAATTTTAGTTTTATATTGCATTTTTGTTCAAAAGTATAGACTCACTCCATTTCATTTCTGTTCAAACGTTTAGACTCACTCCATATTTTAGTCTCCTTCGCCCGCGCGTCGCCTGTCCGTGAAAAGCCCCATTATCTTTTTACGCGTGAAGTTTCGCTATGGTACTTCATTGTGAAGTTTGGTAATTTCTGAAATTCAATATTTGAAAAACGGCATAATCATTAGATTTGAAATTTATATCAAGAAAAATACAATTTTTTACCTCTCTAACAATTTTGTGAGAAAATTTTTTCGAGCTATTAATTTTAGGTAGATTTCGTAAGAAATACTACCTATTACATTCTCCCCTAAGTTGGAATTTTTGAAAAATTTTGCAGATCTACGCCGATTATGACTCCCAGAGCCCAAAACCACCCCCAGTTCAAAACTTTATATATCTATCTGTCTATGTCATTTTTTTATGGACACGATAACTCCAATAATTCTGCACAAATCTCTTCCAAACTGATACATAAAATCAAGGGCATAAATTCTCGGTCAAGTTCGTTAATGGGCAAAATCGAACCAGGGGGGGGGGGGGTGATGGGGGGCTTTTGTGGAAACAGAAAAAAATCCCATAACGTCTTAATTATGATACGTATCGCATCCGTTTATAGTTGTTATTATTTATAGGAAAAGGGCCGAAAATTTATGTATAACAGATTTTTGATATCATTAAAAATGGCCCCAAGGGGTAAAAGGGGGTTGTTTAGAAGAAAAAAATTCATAACTTCGTCAATTCAGAAGATATCAAATCACCTTAAATTTATTATATACCCTCTTAATATTATCTAAAACTTTTATGTTGACAAGTTTTTTATAGGACCAACCCTTATAGCAAAAAAAAAAAATAAATAAATAAATAAATAAATAAAAAATAAAAATAAATAAATCCCTGCCGGTTCTGCCTGCAAGCAAGTTAGATTTCGAAGTGGGCGGTCTCAACTGCTGCATCATGGCAAAAAGGTAATTTCTTCCGCAATTCCCAACAAACAGGCGTCCCACGGTCTGCGTCTTCGAAATCTATCTGCGCCTGTAGGCCGAACCGTCAGGGATTTTTAGTATTTTAACTATTTATTTTTATTTAATTTTAAATACATTTCAAAATTTTCTCTTATATAATATGTTTAGCAGGATATAAATTTAGGAATAAAGACCGTCAGTAGCGAAGCATGTAGATCTCTGGAAAAAAATTTCTTTTTGACCTAAGTAGGAATTGACTTTAAAATTTTTTTTATATTACTTGTAAATTTATTAGCTCTAAAAAAACTAACGATTTAAGGACTATGTTTTAAAGCATCACACCGCCATTTATTGATCTAAAAGCTTTTTTTAAATTGGCAATTCAAGTGCTCGAATACGTCATTTGGTGGAGAAAATATATAACTTCTCGCTTCAGGAAAATCCATGCAAGCACATTGAATTACACGTATTTTTAATTTGTTCAGAATGATTATTTTTTTACACAATGGACAATATTCTTGTGACGTCACAGTAGGTAAAATGGCGGCGTGATCGTTTGTTTACGTTTTGCATTCACAAAGGGTTTTTTTCGCCATTTCTCTTAGTCATCATATATTCTAATACGAGCAAATCTTGTTTGTGGTTATATATATATATATATATATATATATATATATATGTGCAAATTTTATCTTAAAAACGGCTCTAACGATTTGGACGAAACTTCGTATCCTACCGTTTTGGGGCACCAGAAAAGCATTGGGCTAGGTCACATGTTCGAGAAAATTCGATTAGTGGGTCATTTTGGGTCATGGTCTAGCTAATTGAATCTAAAAAACGGTTCAAACGATTTTGACGAAATTTTGTATCCGACCATTTTCGGGCACGAGAAGACTATTGGGCTGGGTCACATGTTCGAGAACTTTTGATTAGGGTTTCATTTTTGGGTCAACGTGGGTCAAATTAATTTTATCTAAAAAATGGCTCTAACGATTTTGATTAAATTTTGTGTCTTACGAGTTTCGAGCACGATAAAATCATTGGGCTAGGTCACATGTCCGAGAAAATTCGATTAGTGGGTCATTTCTGGGTCATTGTGGGTCAAGATCTAAAAAGCGGCTCAATTTACACTAAAATTTGCATCCAATGGTTTTCTGGCACGAGAAGACTGTTGGGCTAGGTCACATGTTCGAGAAAATTCAATTAGTGGGTCGTTTTGGACATGGGTCATTATGGGTCAAGCTATTTTATCTTAAAACGGTTCAGAGGTTTTGAAATACATTTAGCGCCCTACAGGTTTAGGGAACAAGAAGACTATTAGGCTAGGTCACATGTTCGAGAAATTTCGATTAGTGGGTCATTTTGGTCATGGGTCAATATGGGTCAAGCTATTTTATCTTAAAAACGGCTCAGACTATTTACACTAAATTTTGCATCCTATGGTTTTCGGGCATGAGAAGACCGTTGGGCTAAGTCACATGTTCGAGAAAATTGAATTAGTGGGTCATTTTGGTCATGGGTCATGATATTTGAACTGAAATTTAATTTTGACCGAGCATAGCTCGGTCTTCCCTGCTCGTGTTATTTTATTGCCACACTTATGACCTCAGAAAGCAAATTATGAATTGGGACTTAAAACGGCCTATAGAGGCGCTGATCGCAGCCGTCGGTACAGGAAAATTGTCCCTTTAACTAAAGCTAAAGTGCCATTGAAACCATTACTTATTGTAAAAGCGTTTGAAAAAGTTAGATATTCACATTTGGATAATTTTTATCTTGTCATATAAACACAGAACACAAATATCACATGAAATCTGAAATTGTGCAATAAAATAAACATTATGAACAAATTAAAAATGCATGTAATGCAATGGGCTTGCAAGGCATTTTCCTGAAGCGAGAAGTTACATCTTTTCTGCACCAGATGGGGCATTCGAGAGTTTGAATTTCCAATAAAAAATGCATACTTTTTCATTATTTAATTATTAATTAATGAAAAATTTGATGAAAGCCTGATTTGCAAAATTTAAATGAAAAATTTTCTGAACACTAAAAATTAACATTAAAATCATGAAATAAAAGCATATTTAAGTAAAATAAGTTTAATTTACATAAATTATAAACAAACCTCAATTTAAACACTTGAAATTTCACTCATGGACTTTACCCACGAATGACAACACCCATGCCGCAGCGGGTATCTACCCTCCGAAAAAGACTGTTTATTGGATGAAGTCTTAAAATGTTCTGCACGCCTATTGCTGTTTTTCTTCTGAATACCCGCGGCTGACGTCCCATGGGTAAAGTCCATTTTGTAGACATTGGCTATAACATAATTTCCATAATTTGTTTTTGCAAAAACAGAAAAAAACCCATAACTTCTTAATTATGAACGTATCGAATCCGTTTAAAGTTATTAATACTTCTAGAAAAAGGGCCGAAAATTTATGCATGACAGATTTTTGATATCATTAAAAATGACCTCAAGGGAGGGGGGAAAAGGGAGGTTTAGGAAGATAAAAATTCATAACTTCGTCAATTCACAAGATATCAAATCCGCTTAGATTTATTATAAATCCTCTTAATATTATCGACAATTTTTATATTGACAAGTTTTTTATGGGACCAACCCTTACAAAAAAAAAAAACCCTTGCTGGCTCCGCCTACATATACAGGTAGATTTCGAATAAGAGCGGTCCCAACTGCCGCATCATAGCTTAGAAATAAGACACAATTCTACCTGAGACTGTAGGCAGAGCCGTTATTCCATATTTTGGAATTTTTTTAAATGTGTGATTCTGCTTAATATATATTATCACACATAAAAAGTAATAACGGTCTACTCTCATTATAAATTTATTTGAAAGCGTATAATATTCGGTTAAGCGTTTGGAAAGTTAAAGAAGTCACTCCAGATTTTATAATGACTATCCAGATTTATACACACTGTTTGGATTGCATCCAGATCCTATTAGTCCGGATTAGTTTGTGTTTCATTGTACTAGTACAGACTAAAGATGAGACGTGTTCAGCCGCAGTCAAGGCCCGGACTCCATTTTTATACATGTCATCAGCCTCAGACCAGGGATGAGATTTCTCCGCTTTTTTACATACCAGTAAAGTCATACAGAAAATGTTTATTTATTTAATCGGAACATTCTGTAATTTAAGAGAACAACGTTTTCTCTAAGATTATACTGGTATGCAAAAAAGCGGAGAAATCTCATCCCTGCCTCAGACTCAAAGTGAAAATTTTATTTATTTGGAAATATTCATAGTCTCAATATCATTATCACAAGAGCGAACAAGTTGAAAATTGTATGGCAAACGTGACAAATGAGGTGCGTTCGTACTATAACTAGTTTCAGTGAAGTGAATTATAGCGTCTGTTATTATGATACGATTAATTTCCGTAATAAACTAAGTGCATTTTAATTTGGCAACATTTTATCTTTTGTTGACATTTACCGAAAATTCCAATGCGAAACTTAAGCCTAGCTTTGAAAATTTCAGAACTGGAAATCCATATTTAGACTCTTTTTCTATTTAATATCTATTTCTCCGGAAACATCTATCCAAAAAACTGTCGGTAGATTATAGGACTGCTATCTATATATTTAAAACGCTAAGCTATTTCTTTCGACAATCCGTGAGAACAAACAACTGCATCAAATTACATCATTCTTTTTTAAAATGAAAGATATTTGGACACAGATTTGTTATCGTGCATTCCTTTGTTCGAAAATTTAATTAATTAGCCGTAATTTTCAATTAAACTTTTACTTCTGCTAATGACGTCATAATCGAATAACGTCCACAGTTGCAAGGCATAGAGTTTATTCTCTGAACTCTGTGGTTGCGAGGATATTAAGAGAAATAATGAATATTAAAAGCACACGGCTTTTAGGCCGAATTTTTTAATTTGCAAGTTAAGTTTCCTTAAAAATATTTATCCGCGTGTTTTAAAAGCGAATAAAAATTCATATTTATTGTGACGTCACGGGAATATTGTCCATTGGGTTTATTTTATCATTATGCAAAATTAGATTAACTTTGTTGATGCCATTTTTTCATTCCAATTAAACGCAAAATATATTTTTATTTGTATGCATGGTGTTTAAGCATTAAAGTAACGGATATAAAGTACGTGTGAAAAGTTTGCGCCGGTGAAAATCACGTTATGCTTACCTTGAAATGCATTTTAACATTGATAAAACTAAAGAGAAAAATGTATATGATTATGATTGTGTCAACAGTACGTAATTTTAACTGATTTTTCCACTCATAATTATAAAGATTAGAATTGGAGCCGTCATTGATTTCTTCATCTTGATTGTATACCTTGATTACATGTTACCAATTACTTTTTTTAATTATAGGTTAGAAGATTTCCTTTTCTAATAAAAAAAATCACAAAAGTAAAGCATTTCAGGAAATTTAAAATTATTAAAAATAGAGTTAGGTAGAAAAAAACCTTGAAATAATGATTGTATTTTTAACTAATATTTCATAGGAATTATTTTGGCAGATTTATTATAAGTTCATTTAACAATTTCTTATTAGCGCAAAGTCCTATTTCTTTCGCTGTGAATTTCTCTTTCGATGTCAAAAAATGGTTTTCTACTTTTAGACGCCAGCCAAAATACAGTGCCAATTTGTAGAAATGTACGACAGTTGTGACAACAAAGGCGCTATCGCTTTAGCTGTCATCGCGCTTACGTTACTTCTAAAAACTACAAATTTCTATTTTTTACGAAATTTTACAATTTCAAGTCTTACATCATCATTTAGAAAAAAATTAGCTTTCGATTGAAATTTATTTGAAAACTGCGGCTTAATTTGACGACTTTTTAAGTAATTATCAAGCATGAAAAGTTTTTCAATTCTATCTTATCAATGACAACCAGTTTGCTTCAATAATGTAAAATAGCCCCTGTGAAAGTTGCCACAGTTGAAAATAGATTTCCCTAACCATCATAAAAAGTGAATAATAATAACAATAATAATAAAAACAGTGATAAATCATAAGATCAGATTATCGATAAAATTTTGGTGCTAAAAAAAAAAAAAAAAAAAAAAAAAAAAAACTATTTTTAGTTTATGTTGAACATAAAATTGATATGTTGAATTCGTTGATGAATATGTTCCATCAGATATCAGAAAATGCGAGGAATTGTATTTTTTTATTTTTTTTTACATTTGTCAACTGTATAAGAGGGAAAATATTCCCAACTGTGATGGAAAAGGGATAATCATCCTGATTATGTAAAGGAACCGAAGAAACCATACAAATAAATTACATTTGAAAACATTAAAAATCTCCCTCATCTGCAAATTGATTTATTACTGTAAAAATCCTCTCCATCTTTACATAAAAATTAATTAGCTTAAAACAATGGATACGTTTTAGAAGATATGGATTTGAAACGAACAATGATTTTAAAACTTTTAATTTAAACATTTTAAAACTTTTTTAAAGTTGAATTTCGACGGTGCTTTTGGGCAGATGCAATGCACATGCGCATAGGACCTCATTCGGTTGCATTATCACAAGTGTGGGGGGGGGGGGTATGGGAGATGTGTGCTTTATTTACTATGTTCTTTTATTTACTGAATATGATATGAACGTAGGGATATACTATTTGGGGGCCTCCGTGGCCGAGTGGTTAAGGCACCACTCCGCTAATCGCTTCATAGCGTAGGAAGTAAGGCCGGCGGTGTTCGACTCCCGCCAGCTCCTTTGCACACACTTTGTGGAGCTCCCGGATGTAACTCTTGGTGTTGTAAAATTTCATTGTACTTTCTCGTCCAGATTTATGTGATTGTTGAAGTCGTGTATGTGTTTCTGTGATTAAAAATAAATGTATATGGATCATTCGAGACGACAGCCTTGTAGCTATACCCAAACAGCACACACCCATCTATAAGACATCTACAAGCTGTAAACCCAAGAAAACCGACACATCTATAAGAAGTCTACAAATATCCATGATACACCCTTTTCACCTCTTATGGAGATGTTATGTGTGATCTCTCTGAGTTCTATTAGACGTCCAAGATATCCAAGTAGTCTATGAGACCACGTCTATAAGACATCCAAGCATAGATCACTTTTCGACATGCAGTATGTCTTATAGCCGTGCTTAAGACTTGGATTGTAGATATCCAGGGACATCTGATATGCGTTTATAAGACGTCTAATGCATGTCTATTTATTGATACTCAGTACTTCTTATAGATATACTTAAGATATCCAATAAATTTCATCAGAAATACAGCCTTAGGGCAAAAGTATTGAGCACCCCCATATTTATAATATATTTGGTAAATATAATAGATGGATACAAATATTAAATTGTATACAATTAAGAATTTTCTTTAAAAAATAAGTTTTTTATTTTTTTTTCAAAGATAGCAAACGCATAACTCATCTTTTAATGAAGCTATTTTCTTTAAAAAACTTTTTTTTAAATTAAATTTTGTTGTTCTGTTAAGCCAGTTAATAAATAATCAAGAAAATAATTATTGTAAGAAAAGACAAAATGAACTTAGTCTTCAAAAACGAAAATAAAGAAAGCTTATGTAAAAAAAAAAAAAAAAAAAAACATTTATATGTAATTTTTATTATTTTATTTTTTAACATGTGTTAATAACAAAAATAAATTTTAAGAAATATTTATGCTGCTGAAGAGATCTTGGCATTTCAGGCAAGAAATATTTCAATTTCCATGATGATCTGTTAACTTATGACATAACAATGAAACTTCCAGAAAACAAAGTAATTTATAGTTTTGAAAAAGTAGGTGTTTAAAGAAAATGACTTCATTAAATGACGAGTTGCTTGTTAACTGTCTTTTTTTTTTTTTTTTTACAAACCATAAACTTAAAAAGAAAATGCCTAAATTATATGCAGTTAAATATTTGTATATAACTATTACTTTTACAAATATATTAAAAATATGGGGGTGCTGAATACTTTCAGCCAAGACTGTATTTCCAATGAAATGACATTGTTTCCTTGCATGTCTTAAGTATATCTATATGAAAATTAGAATAATTCTTGCAGAAAATGTTAAAATATAATGGAATTTGTCTTCAACAATGAAAATAGAGAAATCTTATTTTTAAAATATACTTTAAATTTATATGTTACTTTTATTATTTTAACTTTTAATATCTGTTAATAAAAATTATACAAGTTTTAGGAAATATTTTCATTGATGAAGATAAGTGATTTATATACTTTGGCTTTTCCGGTAAGAGTTATTCTAATTGTCATGATTACCTATTAACTTGCATAGCATAACAATTGCTATACTATGAAAGTTTCAATTCTGAAACTTACTGAAAAACAAAGCAGTTTAGTTTTTTTAAAAAACTCATTTTTTTAAAGCAAATTGTTTAATTAAAAGTCGAGTTGTTAGTTTGCTGTCATTTTAATTGTAATAACTTAACCATTAAAGACACAGACAGCAGTTGTGAATTCTAAAATAATTGTGTCACTTGCGCTTCATTTACTCTCTTCCTAAACATCCTTCAATGTTGAAGTTCAAAATTTTTTCTACTTTTTCATTATTTTTATCAGTAAGTCTCCACTGATGTACAAAATACACCGCCATTGAATTTTTATAAACTATTATATTTTCTTTCTTAATTAAACATTTTTTTTTATATAAATGCGATATCTATTACTTGAATACTATTACTAAACATCAGACACTACGACTAATATTCAGGCCCCTGCTGGCACTTAGGAATACGTGCCCTTGCACCCTCTGCCTGAACCACCCTTAATGATGGCACATGATTTAATATGAAAGTGCCAACATAACCCTCTGTCCACCGCCCTTTCAAGACATCCAGCATGGGCCTGCTAACACTTTGAAATAAGTTATGATAAAAATACGAGGGTGCTTAATAATTTTGGTAAAGACAACTGTAGATAAAAATACTAAATGTTTCATTCCAATAATATCAGTATATTATTCCCCCCCCCCCCCAAAAAAACAAATATTTTGCAATGTTCTGCAATGAACCTTCAACTGATCACAAATGTTCTGTGGGAATAAAAAAATAAAACACAGAGATTTTCTTGTATATGTAGGAGTGCGATTTCATCTTGTATAGAAATGCTAAAGACATTTCGTAAAACGCTAACACACACAAAAACCAAAGAAATGACGAATTTCACAATTTTACTCCGATCGAATGACGAATTTCGCTTTTTTTCCTCCTCGTAATAGACTATTTTTGCAATATTTTTGAGATTTTTCTCTCTGGTAACTGGCGAATTTCACTTTTTTTCTCAGAACCAATCATCGAACTCCGCAATTTTTTTCCCACGACTAATTCGAGAATTGCGAGATATTTTCCAACACTTCACTGATGAATTTCGCATTTTTTTTATCCGCGACTGATTGGCGAATTTTAAATATTTTTGATATTTTCTTTTCACTGACTGGCAAATTTGTTCAGCTCTTTCTTAGGACCAATGGGCAAAAATTGCATTTATTTTTTTTTTAATTCAAGCGACTAATATCCGAATGTCTTGATTTTTTTTTTTTTTTTATCCACAACTGATTGTTAACTTTTGCGATATTTTCTTTATTGATCGATAAATGTTGCGGATTTTCTTGTGACAGAATGGAAAAAATTGTGGGTTTTTACAAGACTGATTGACGAATTTTGTGATTTTTTTTTTCTGACAATCCACCGATTAATTTAGTTTTTTAACCTGCGACTGATAGGCGAATTTTGCATTATTTTCTTTTTATCAATTGGAAAATTTTGTCGCTTTATCTTGGAATTGATTGAAAAAAATCGAGGGATTTCCCAAAACTGATCAACTAATTTAGTGGGTTTTTTTTTCAGCTGTAACTGATAGCCAAATTTTGCAATATTTTCTTTCTGCCGATTGGAAAATTTTGCAGTTTTTTCTTGTGACCAATTGGAGAAAATTGCGTTTTTTTTTCGCTACTGATCGACGAATTTCCCATTTTTCTCGACGATTTACTGACAAATTTCATGGTTTTTACCCACAACCGATTGAGAAATTTTTGCGCTTTTTCTTGGCAAAAAACATGAAATTTCAATCAAAAATCATTCGGTTGATAAACATATTTCACATTTTTTGACCCGCGACTGATAGGTGAATTTTGCAATATCTTCTTTCTACAGGATGGCAAATTTTGTCACTTTTTTTGCGACCGATTGGTAAAAGTTGCCGGGTTTTTATGTGACTGACCGGTGAATTTCAGATTTTTTTCCGATGATCCACTGACAAAATTAATGTTTTTTTTTTAAACTGCAGCAGCTGAAGAACTTCACGATTTTTCCCCATGATCGACTGACAAATTGTGTGAGCTTTTCCTGCGACCAATTAATGAATTTCACAATCTTTTTCAACGAACGATTGATGAAGTTTTTCTGGTGATTGACAGACAAATTTAGTGCTTTTTCAAATGAATGAATAGTGAATTGTGTTGAAAATGAGAATTTGAAATGTTCTGCAGAGAAGTTCATTGTTCTGCGATGTATGTCGCACTCTTAAGCATATTCTGCTTTGGGGACTGTTGCCATATTTATATTGGAATATTTTTATCAAAGCATCGACTAATTTTTTTTAATATTTCGAATGAAATATGTCTGCTGTAATTCACTAAAATCTCATAGCTAAATTAAAAAATCTACCATATTTACTCCTGCATAATGCACACATTTTTACAAAAATTTCAGGTCTAAAATCCAGTATACACATACATGATACACTGAATATTTCTAATTGTATACATCAAACCATACACATTTTCACAAAGTATATATACATATTGCAGAAACTTTATTTTATAATATTTTAATAAGAGAGCAAAATATATATGAGCACATACAAAAGTAATTTAGATTTGAGAAAAGATTGTAAATCATGATTTCTACAGATTTTTTTTTTTTTTTTTTTTTAAGTTAAAATAACATGGTACACATTATACACAAGTAAATATGGTATTTAAAATCAGTTTGATAATTTTATCTTGTGAGAAATTTCTAAATCCTCCAGTATTTTGCAACAAGAGGCTAATAGATTTGTTATTTCTCCCATATTATTTAAATTTAACAAATCTTTCTTGCAGAGGATAAAGACTTTTGATAGATAAATTTTTCTTGGGAAAAAAAGAAATCTTTGTGATAAATGTCACACATACATTACACATCATGCATAAAATCTTTAATTTTTCATACCAATATTTTAGAATATTTTTTCTTTATTTTATCATATAATTTCTTCAATTAAATTAGGCAAAGGATTCCATTTGTAAATACTAGTAATCAGATTCAAAATTATGTGTGGGACGCTCGTCGCAAAGTTGTTAACACAAATTAATAAATTTCTTATTCTGTTTATTTTGATAAAATTATTAGACAAATGTTTTAAAATCTATTTTGCATATTGAACTAATTTTAAATTTTTTTTTATCAGTACAAAAATGTTACTCCAATTAACTCACTGTATGAAAGAACCACTCAGAATTATTTTTTAGTCAATGTCTGCCTACATCAAAAACTTATTTCAATTATGTGAGCTTCAGATACAAAGGGAAATTTACAAATTGACTGCTACCTCAATTTTGCATTTTTAGAAAAACAAGAAAAATTTTAAGTTTTAAATATTGCAACATGATTCAGATTAATACTAAAAATTATTGCATGCTTTCTCATTATCATATCATTTTTGTAACATGTCAGCTCTACTACTCAATAAAAGTTTTAATAAAAATGTAAGTCTTTTTTCCTTATCAGCAATATTAGTAACTAGGTGACAGTACTAGATGGTACAGAATATAACTATAACAGAAAAAGGAAAAAAAAAAAGAAGTGACTTTATTTTATTTGAAAAAAAAAATCTTTGGAACAGGACAAAATTCTTATTATTCTACTCCATTATCACTGCAATAGTAAGAGCTGATTTCTTCGAGCAGCACCTATAATAAAATAATAACACTGTTTTACTACATAACATTTTACGAATCACACAAAATGACATTTTGTTATATGAAAACTGAATTAATCTTCAATGAAGCAATTGTAAGCCCCCCCTCCTCCTTAATTTTTTGCATGTGATTTCTAGTGATGGGCATAATGAATGATTTTGATATTTGAATGAATCATTCAGGCATGCACAAAAGCATAGTTGTCAGGGTTCTTAAAATTCTTTTTGTTTTACAAAAGTTCTGGTTTTAATTGATCAAAAATAGCAAGAAAGTAAACAGCAATGCTTTTGTGTATGCCGGGATGATTCATTTCAATAACAATCATTCATTATGTCCTTCGCTATTGTTATTCTTAATTTTTAGGGTTACGTACTTAAAAAATAAAAACGGAACCATTGTATATTGAAATACAAACAAGATAACAAACAAATATTGAAATGCAAACAAGAAATTTCAAACTAACACTCCCATAGGATTAACATTAGCCCATGTGACTAGCACAGACTCTTGACTATGGAAGATTTGGAATCAAATGATTTTTCCATTATCCCGTCGACCACTTTTCAAGAAAAATTAATTATCACCAAACAGTAATGCCAAATAAACAAATGGAAGAATGTTGCCATTGGAATATCAAAATAAATACAATAAAAAAATCTGGGAAAGCCCCACTCACCTAAGTGTCAACTAATTTAAACACAAAAAAATTACAATATAAATGAAAATAGAAAAAAAAAAATCTTGGATATTCATTTATTTACATTATTTTTCTTAATTATCCTTCTCGGCTGGTGAATATAACGTCAGTTGAAATTGATGTATTGCACTTAACTATGCAACATAACATTTTTTCAATGCATTTTCTCTTTTAATATCATGGTGCAGCAGTTTAAGGACACAATTATTATTTTAAATAACGAAATAACTACTAAATCAGTTCATTTTAAAGATTATATTTAATTAAACAATAACAAAACATCACCATCAAAAATGAAAAATTCTTACATATACTGCTTTTTACTTTTAAAATTGTTGTGGATTAAAACTTAATAATTTATATTATTAATAAATGAAATTAGCATATATAATACTTGAGAGCATCCATATTTAGTTAGTAATCAGTATTCTAATGTCTTATAAAAATATATTTCAATATGTTTTTTTTTTACTAAACAATTATAAAACTCATGCCAGATAAGTCCATATGATGAGATTAAATTATGGAATGATCAACGTTGAAAGAGGAATTAGGATGAATATATAATATTTGAGGAGATTTTAGTAGATGTAAGTGTATAAAAAAAGAGAGAACAGTTAAAAAAATAAATAAATAAAACTTGTTGAAATGAAAAGCAAATGTTATTCATATTACTGTTTTTAACAGTGGAAAATGGTAATTTTATTAAATTGTTGTATGTATGATTTTAAAGATATGAGAAATATTAAAACTTGCCTATCAATAGCCCCAGTAACTAATTTGTGTGTGTATCAATCTACAGCAAAACAAAATATATCTATGACGCAACAATGTCTACTATCACAAGAAATAATAGTAACCCATTAAATAAGCAAAATTTTCAATTACAAAGAAAATACAGTAAGAAGATAACAGTAATCCAATGACAAAGTAAAATTTTGCTTTTTTTTTTTTTTTTTTTTTTTTTTTTTAACAGTATTTTTTAAGCTATTAGATTAATCTTCAAAAATCTGCAATGCCCACTGTCATGTTGCATTATTTCTACTAGTGGGTTAATAGCCTTTTTAGTTGAGTAATAAAATATGTAATTAAACAACTGTTGTCCTATTTAATTATTTAAAGAAGTAAAACTGAAAAAAAAGTGTAAATTAAATTAATCATAATAAAAAAAAAGCTTTTAAAAATATAGCAATAGTTAAGCACTAAGTATTCCTTGTTAAAATTTAGGTAACATATTTACAATTCTGACTCAAATCACCAGTCTGCTATGTGTTATTCCAATATTAATGTCTTCATTATTGAGAAATTAAGTTATTTATTAAATCCTAACTCAATAAAATGTCTTTTAAATTAGTTAAAAAATACTTAAAAATCTACAGTTTATAAATAAATTGCTTCAACGTATAAAAGCCAATTTTGACCAAAAAAGGCCAATTTTGGCCAAAAAAAGCCGGTTAAAACCAATAGAAGCCGCTGGCCTGGCTTTTATTAATTTTAGCCGGCTTTTTTGCAACCCTGCTTATCAAGTTATAAGTGCTTCCGGTCATGTGGCGACACTTTTTCACACTTTACTGCCAACCACCTTGGTAATTTGGTTGAAAATGCCGACTTTGACAATCTTTTGTAAAAGATCTGACTTTACTAAAAAATTGAAATAGTGTTTAGATTACATAGTTTCTGAATAAAAACACCTACCAATTTCATGCATTTGTAAGCAAAAATGAATTAAAAAATGTGTCATAAAGTAGCCTGTTTGGATTTGAGAACAGCCTTAATGGTGCCAAGTTGCACTTATTAAAATACATCAATTGGTTGCAAACCAAATTACAGAACTTTCCACTACATCACACATACATATGAATACATCGATGATACATAATTAATACATACATGATTTCACAAATAAATGAGTGAAACGCTTAGCAAAATGCTGGCATGCAGTTAATACGAAAGTACAGAAACAAAAATACATGCAAAATATAGAAATCTCATGCTTATACATGTTTTGAAGATACGACATGAACTTTAAATGTTTGTTTTCTATGTTTAAAAATTTACAAAATCCTTTAAAGTTAATAATCTTAACTTTAGCAGCTTCTCCTGCTACACCATAGTTACAGATTAAGAAATACATAAAAAAACAAGTCAGTTTTATCTTTATTTTTTAAAACTCAGAAATTCATGTATATAACTTATTTTTTTCTGTTTTTTTTTTTACTCTTGGTTCTGAAATGATCTGCTCAACAACACGAAACTTTCTGACTCACTTTTAAACACAAAAGCATAAAATTGGCAGGTCTGATCATGGAAGGGATTTGGAATCTAAATGAGTTTTCCATTTTTTTTAATCAATAAATCACTTATCGAGTTATAAGTGATTTGTGTCATGTGATGACATGTTTCTGACCTTTTTTGTGCTGCAGCATTGGAAATTTGAAAAATGGAAAACGTCTTTCAATTACAAAATTTCTGAATAAGAATACCTGTAAATTTCATGCGTTTCTGAACAAAAAAAGAATTAAAAAAATAAGTCATAAAGTGAGCCGTTTGGATTTGGACCTTAACAGAAAAAAAATATTTTTGATGTGTTACATTATACATTAAATATTATGTTAAAAAAAATTAGGTCTTGTACTGTTATTTTCCAAAGTATAAACTTCTAAGATTTATAAATTATACATTAGTAAATAAATTGCCATTTATATCTCTCTTCCCACTCTGCTCCAAAAAATTTGAGTAAAAACATAAGATCTGATATTTAAAATTAATCTAGAATTTCATAATGCAATGTAGTGTAAATTTTGCAATCTCACAACAAACTAATTATTCTAAAAAACAAGGCATTTTTTAATAAAAAATATACTAACCAAATATTCATGCAAGTCTTCCTGTCTTCAAATGTTTGTGATGGTGTGTTTCAACTGGGAGTCTAAAAAGATTCAAAGAAAGTTTCATTAGTATTCAGCAACATCTATTATAGTTAAAATGTGACTGTTTATATTTCACACCAACTTTTCTCAAAATGATTAATTATGGGTTTTTCTTTTTTTTTTTTTTTGGAACAATTATTCGCAAAGATCCAAGGATGTCAAACTCAAGAAATCTCAAATTTTAAATCAGTTTGATTTATTAAATTTTAATCAATAAGAAATTTCTTTAAAAAAAAAAAATTATTATGCATGCTAAACATCTTGAATCAGCCATACTCATCCTTTTATTACCGCGGGCCGCAAACGTATATTTGCGACGTTAGGTGGGCCGCAACACATACTTGTATAGTAATGTAAATATATAGATTTCTATAGCAAATGCCCCCCGTTTTTTCCTATCTCAAAAAATGCCCAACACGCCTAAAGAAGTATTCACTTCAAAAATATAATTTAAGTAACATTTATTACAAGGACAAAGCCATTTTATAACATTAAAATAAAATACAGCAGCAAAAACAGAAAAAGAAAATCCATCCAGAAGATTAAACAATCCTTTTTTCATCAGGGGTGGGACTCTCATAACTTATTTCTATCCTTCCTCTGAGATTAAATCCTAGAAGGAGCAACAGTTTGGTTTATTTACGTTTATTTTTATTGCGAGAATGAAATCGAAGTTGCCAAGAAAGCGATCACCGCCAAAACAGACAGTTTCTAAAGCGCCAAATCCGAGCTGATCCTGGGACTGGCTTTTCAACAATATAACAAAGGAATGTACTCTCTAGTAGATTCTTTCTCTGAGGTCTCGGATTGCACATAAAAGGTCGCCAGGCCACATGCCCGCTTGTTGAGTATGGCTGTCTTGAATAGTTTAGTTTTAATACCTTCTGAGTCCCTTCAGTACTGTTTTGATTTTTTTGTTGCTTCCTTTCACTCAGATTTTTCAGATTTGTGAGACCTGAAGTATGCCGAAATTACAAATTTATTCTTTTATTTAAATTTTTCAGTCAAAAACCTCAAATGCTACATTGATATGTAAAATTTTATATTAAATATCACACATATTACATGAAACAGTACAACATTGCATGCAATGTTTAAAAAGTCTTTTACTGTATATCAATAATTAATATTTAGTAAAATATTACTGATACGTGCAAATTTTAACTTAATTTTGCGATATTTACCAGCATCCTATTGGCGAATTGAGCAGTTTTTTCCTGGCAACAAATTGACGAATTTCACGTTTACTTCCTGTAACCAACTGACAAATTTCGTGATTATTTTCCTCCTACCAATTGACAAATTTTGCTTTTTTTTTGGCGACCGAAACGAATCTCAAATTTTTTCTGCACCTTACAAATGAAACCGGCATGTTTCTTTTTTTTTTTTTTTCTTTTTCACACACGACATATTGAAGAATTTCACGTTTATTTCTTGTAACCAACTGATGAATTTCGAAAATGTTTTCCTGCGATTGATTGAAGAAATTTGTGATATTTTCCTGCTACCAATTGACAAATTTTGCTTTTTTTTTGGCGACCGATAAGCGAATTTCTCAATTTTTTTCCCACACCTTACAGGTGAAACTCACATGTTTTTTTTTTTTTTTTACACGTGACTATTGATGAATTTCACGTTTATTTCCCGTAACTGTAACCAACTGACAAATTTCGCGATTGTTTTCCTGGAATCCATTGAAGAAATTTGTGATATTTTCCTGCTACCAATTGACAAATTTTGCTTTCTTTTGGCGACCGATAAACAAATTTCTCTTTTTCTTTCTGCACCTTACAGGTGAAACTCACATGTTTCTTTTTTTACACGTGACATATTGACGAATTTCATGATTGCTTTCCTGCAATCGATTGAAGAAATTTGTGATCTTTTTCTGCTACTAATTGACAAATTTTGCCTTTTCTTGGTGACAAGCGAATTTCCCAATTTTTTTTCACGCACCTTACAGGTGAAACTTGCATGTTTCTTTTCTTTTTTTTTTTACATGCGATTGTGGTCAAATTTCATGATTGTTTTCACGACTCATCGGCAAATTTTGCTATTTACCTGCAATAGCTTAACAAAATTTATAATTTTCCCCCACCGAGTACAAATATTGGGAAATTTTTGTGCGATATTTTCCCGCAACCTTTTGGTGAAATTCGCGACAGTAAATTTTTGCAAACCCAAAATAATCAGGGCACTTTTCCAGCTATATAAAAATGGGCAGAGCGCATTTACAACTATAAAAAAAAAAAAAACAGGCAGGGCGCTGCACCCTCTTGAAAATGCCTTGGGAAAACACTACAAGGGTCGATCCAGACAAAATTTGGAGCCTATTTAGGGCCCCTTCACAAAAATCAATTTAATAAAATGGGACCCTTCACAAAAATCAATTTGATAAAATTTCCCCCTTTCATAAAAACTTACTATTTAGGGGAGAATGGTACACAGTGGACTACTTTTTCAGTTAAATTTTTTTTCTCTTTAACGGACAAACCGGGTGCATCCCTGCATGAAAATATTTTTGAATATTCCTTATACCTTTATACATTCATCATAATTTTCTCATAACATAGTTTTCAATACATTTTTCAAAATAAAAATTTTTATATGCACCCGTAAATTGGACCAGTGTGCCCCAGAAATGGGGCACACTGGTCCACCCACCGGGGCACAGTGGACCGCTGTTAGGCATTATCTGAAATGCAATATAAATCTATTTTTCATTAATCTAATTCTTTTTTATTTCCCTTTTATCCGCAAAATAACATAGTAATATAAATTTACAAGTAACATTTTGAAAAAAAAAAATTATTATTATTATATTTAGAAAATAACAGATTAATACAGGAACAATTGCAATTTAGTTGAAGTTATTACTTAAGTACAAAAAAATCAGCGCACATTAAAATTTGCAAATGAAATTCCAAAATACTTATGAGTAAGATTGAGCCTGGAATTTTCCTGAAATACTTTCGGGTCTGGGAGCAATATTATGAAATCATTGACATCAACAATAGATTCATCTACAGTTTTGGGAAAAATAAACTGATTTCCATTCAATTTGCATCTCATGAATCTTACTTGAATAGAATCATCACCAATTAGACTACAGTTATATTTATCACAGGCAGTAAATACAAAACAAAATATTTCTTACTATGTTAAATAAATTGTTATTTTTCTTTGTTTACTTTATTTTACAGTTAAATAACTTCTTTTAAACAATATTTCTTTATAGAAAATAAACAATTATTAAATATTTTGAACATTCTGCATTACATGAGCAGAGTGGATTGTGGACCACTGTGCCCCATGTTGAAATTCAATAAATAATCATATTAATATTGTTTATAGCTTTCTTTTAAACATACTAACTTTAAAGTTAAATAAAAACAAGTATCTTAGCTTTGCAAAACAGCTGTTTTATAGGATTTATCTACAACCTTTAATTACTAAAAAAAATAAAATATAATGTTGAAAAATTTTACTTTTAGAAGATCAAAACAACCAATTAGGATAAAATAGTTCAATCTGAGCTAAACATATTTTCTGAACGCTATAAATAATCAGTGCAGTGCTGTTGTCTATTAGGATAGAAGAGAAGCTTAAAATTTTTTTAAATAAACAAAATAGTAGGGGTGTGGTCCACTATGCCCATAGGTGCAGTGTGTACCAGTCTCCCCTATTATTTATTATTCTTTGACTTTTAAAATGTGTAATTTGGAAACAAACAAGTTCACCAGAGAGGAAAACTTCAGCAAAAGTATTTAAAAAAGTTTGTTAATAAACGCTTGGATCGAATTTGAGTAGCTGGATTTCGACTTTCATTACAAAATGTTATTTTTCACAAAAATATAATAAAATTTTACAAAAATAACCTTTACTTTTCACAAAATGGGCCCCGCAAAAAAAAAAAAAAAAAAAAAAACCTGCATTGACCCCTGCACTATAACAGTTAATATTCTTGTTACTTTAAAAAAATAAGCAAATAAATAATGTAAAAGTTATTTAAATATGATTCTATTTCTTAATTTTTCTGAATATTTTTATTTATTGACAGTTAAAAATAAAAGTTATCTAGGGTTTTAAAAATATTTTAAAAAGCATTTTCTTTAGATATTGAGCAGTATAACTAAATACTACATACTGAATATTCGGTGCATCCCTAATGGTTAATACACAAGTACCAAAAGATTAGTATCAAAGTGATTTGAAAAAATATACTCAAGCATAAATATCATATAATACACAATTAAAATATTATATATATCTTTTACTGGGTATGTAAAAAAAAAAAATGTGTCGGAACACAAGTTAAACAATGACAACAAATGAAGAAAAAAAATGTAAAATTTAATACATATAGGATCAGAATTTTAATTGTTATACAATGTTCACTCTAGAAAGTAAAGGGCAGGTTGTTAGAAAATAATAACAGCACAAATGAAGCAGAAAACAGTCATTGTTCAGTAAAAATGGGCATTACTTCAAGAAAAAAAAATTATTGTGTTGAGTAACGATAAAAAAAAAAAAAAGGAATAGACGAGATACTGTCACACACTGAAGTTTGGTGACTTTTTGATTGGCCTGCTTTCCAAGCCCATGCCAAACCAATAATTTAAATACAAGCATAGTAGCCAACTTAGGGGATTTTTTCCTTTAAAAAGGAAAAAATCCCCTAACTTTGGCAACTATTTTCCTTTTTATAACTGATTAAAGAAATAAACTGTGTGAGTGTAAGACATCATAGCCAAAAACAGTACAACATTTATTTAATAATCTCCTGCTTTTATTAAAGAAAGAAGGAAGGTCTATGATTTTTTGCAAGCTTTTGGATACATTAATTTAGAAATACTCTGGTATTGGGGAAGATTTTAACAAGAGACCTCTGGATATAATTAAGGATGCATTTCGATATTTTAAAAAGGGTACGGTGCATTTTGCTAATTTTAGAGCAGGCAGGATGCTGCGCCCTTAAATATTGGTCTAGAAGGGACACAAAATTATAAATAAATACAGGGGGAAAAAAAAGTAATTTTTTAAACAAGAATTACATTATTTATAGTATTAGTTTTAGTCTTAGCAAAATTTTATATATAGCTATTTTAGTGTAATTCTAAATTGTATGATAAATAATACACGAAACTGTTAACCCCTTTAAGGGCAAAGTATTTCAGTTGCAAACATGTTCAAAACTTTTTTTTGTTACCCTTTGAAATCTGAATTTGTCAAATAAATTAATTTAAAAATAAATAATAGCTATTTTTTCCATTCATGTACATCGTAAAATCTAAATATTATTCGAAAGTTCTGATAAATACTATGGTTTAGTGCATAAATAATCTAACACTGGCGTTCAAAGGATTCAGTGGGGTCAGGATTCATAATGGTGATAAACAAAACAATATGTAGTTCATTAACACTCAATTACTACTAAAAACAATTACATTATTGCTTTCGTTGTACCTGTGAGATTATATTTCTGCATTTATACAATTTATACAACGACATTCCGGATGTATTTTTCCTTTTAAACACAATATATATATGACTGATGAAACTTATCGTAACATTAAGCCTAAATCTTGTATATATGTAAGATACAAGAATTTAGTAATTAAGTGTTATATAAACTACACAGGAAAGTAAATAAAGAAATGAATAACTTACCTTTTACAAAAGTTGTCAGTATAATTACATCCAAGATTGCCGCTGTATACAAAATAAACAACAGCCCCAGCCGCGGCGAGAGTGTCTTCAAACGACCTTTGACTTTCCGTTCCCGCATGCGCGCAGTTGCATTGAAGTAGGAGTACTTTTTCCATAAGATGAGCATAATACGTGTTATTCGCAAATCCATTGGATGAATCGAAAAGTATTTCCATTGGAAGTTGAAAAAAGCATTTCCTTTAGACGACGAAAAAGTGATAGATATAATACGTCTATTGCAGGTCATAGACGTCTAATAGAAATCTAAATGAGAAATGGCTTATAGACATCTATTTGTTTAATGCTATGCATATCTAAAAGATGTCATGGACGTTATAGATGTATTTAGACTATAAATCGACATCTTATAGATAGAGTGTGCTGTCTGGGTAGGTCTCAAAGCCCACCTCCCTTCAAAGTTCAAAGATATACTATTTGTATGATACTTGATAGGTTCAGGAAATTTTCTTTCTTGCCGTGGGGAATATGGCGGTGTAAAGCGCCGAAGATGGACGATAAACACTTTAGAGGTTGATGTAATACTTATAAGAAGCCATCTTGTCTCTTTTTAATTTTATTAACATATCTCACAAGTACAATTTACAACACAAAACAAAAATTTAAATATACGTAGTAACATTGACACTTTGGGTTTCATCCCACTCAACTATACATAACTCCACCTTCACACGTCTAGCTCAGACCGCTCACTAACTTCTGAGATTCTTCTTTTTCAAAACAGTACAATTTAATCTCTCATTGGATGAGTACTGCCATCTATCGGTGGGCTGGAGAAAATAAGTTCTGTGAAAGTGAGTTCTTTACACTGAAAAATAAGTTATCTGCAAGTAAGTTCTTTACAGACTCCTCCCCACCTGGAAAAACTTTTCACGGTCTTGACGGGGGAAAGTTTCTTTCTAAATTATTGTTCTTCAAGTACTAGTTCCAAAAAAAAAAAATAGATTAGTACCTTGAACCACACGTGACTTACTGTTTGTCGATCACAAGAATAGCTCTCGCCAAGAAGTCTGTGCCTGTCTGTTGCCGTGGAAACAAGACTCGCTCCATTTTCGACAGGGGAAGCGAGAAGATAGGCTTTCACATTGGTTACTGAGCGCCTTGAAGGGGTGTTTGCGATGTTTTTATTATTATTACTTTTTTTTTTGGTAATTATTTTAATCGATTCATCGAGTGAAAGAAAACTGTTTCATATATTATTTATATGGTTATATTTAGATTTTACAAATGAAAATAAAATATGAATCAATATGAATTAATCATGAAATTTATTATAGTAAAAATTAAATTAAATTAACTTAAATAATTGTTTTAAAATTAATATTTTCATAGCCATTAGTAATTATCAATGACTTTAAATTATTAATGCAACGACCGAACTTCAGTGATTATTATAAATTTCAGCATGTATTTTCAAACAATTTGCAAGGATGGATAAATTTTTTTATCATTAAAAATATAAATAATAATAATACCTTCTAAACTTTTAGAATTTTGTTCAATCATGTGAAAGTCCTCAAAAGCACTCTCAGAAGTATCGATTTCTTCTGAATCAGAATCGCCGGTATTAATGTTAAATGACAGTTCGTCTCATAAAACCTCTAACAGTCCATCTTTTTCCCAGTAATTATTTTCAACGTTTTCCACGTGTTTTCAATGCGCTGTCCATTCTGCCAAAGTAACCTCAGTGATAGCTGTTTCTCTCAAATATTTGTGTCTCCAAAAAACAATATCTGGCCTTTCCATGACAACTTTTTTTTTTATTCACGCACTTTTTCCATCGAAAATTCATTGAATGTAAGACTTTGAACAATGTGTCTCTTTTCCACGAAAGTCCAATTTTTTCTTTCAACACGGGTAATAATTTTCTGAGAGATAGTACTTTTCCTTCTCCTATATAAAAGTCTTGAATCGTTTGACGTATAACGCACTTGTCAAAGTCATCTATTTTGCAGTTTCGTTCACTAGGTCTTTTACGATGTTTACCAGTTAATTTTAAAACTGTCGATAAGCTCAATGCAGGAACTTAATTTTTTTTTTTTTTTTTGTAGGTTCACATTTGCTTGGGAGAGGAATTAATACAGCTTTAGATGAAGCTTCACTGGAACAAAATTCCTCAACATTATATACGATTTTACGTGCTTGCGATTTCAAGACTTCACCTTTCCTAAACTGAAAGGGCATCTTTCCACTTTAAAAAATTAGCAAAATTATTTAAACAAATGGGAACAAATAATTTAAAAAGCAAAAGCAAAATTAAATCAAAAATAAGATAACGCCTGCAACTGCTGATCCGAGAAGAAGAATGACGTAGGGTAACCTTTTATTCCGCCAATTCCTCACGGGCGTATTCCCCATTCGAAATGGATAGGTCTTGTTACTATAGCGACCGCCACTAACTAGACTTTTTGGCGGGAGCTATTCTTGTGGGCGACAAACAGTATTCCCACCGTGAAAACATAAATATAATTTATACAAATAAAATTTTCAAATAAACAGACATTATACAATTGAAAAATACAACTGAAAAATAATTTATGCATATTCAAAACAATAAATTCAAAATTAACTGTCATACAAATTAGCATATTTACATATTAGCATTCTAATCAAATTTAGGCTTTCATGGCACGACTCAAACTATCAGCATTCTGATGTTGTTTTCCCTTTTTATGAACAATTTCATAATTGAAGGACTGTAGAAGTAAGGCCCAACTTAAAAGTCTAGGATTAGTTCCGCTGTTTTTGTTTTTGCTTTCAGTATCCCTATTTGAGTCCAGAAATTCTGAAAGACAGGGAAGAAACTGTTTTCGTCCTTCAGGAAGAATTTCCCGTAGGAATTTGGACATATGTTGCAGTATCCCTATGCGAACTTCATCCAGATCTTTGATGAAGCGTGAAAACACAGGCAGTAAGTCCTGGGATGTTATTTTAGGACCAAATATCACAGCTAGTTGATGCATGGAAGAGGCAACAGTGTGACGGACTTTCCTCATCATTATAAAATCCTGCAAGTCGGATGAAAGAGCATCAAACGTTTCTTTGAGGCATGGCCAAAATTTACGCCCAAGAGTAATCGCAACTGCTGATAAACTATAAGCATAATTGTGAGCAATTTCAGTCCAGTTCGCATCAATCATTTTTAAATAGCACCATAACAACTCAGGGGGATCAATATCATGATCATATGCAGTAATAGTATTCTGAAAAGGAGGGAGTTCACCTTTTTTATTTTCTAACATTTTATCAAACTCTAAAGTTTTTATTTCAATTCTACAACTTGGCTTTAAAATTGAGTTCTCTGCATCGAGTTCTTTGAGTCGACTGAATCGAAGGCTGCATCTAAAATCTAGATCTGGTGTGGAAGTACTGGAATCAAACATATTGTTGCTTTTAGACTGAGCCTTTATCCGGCTAAAAAAAAATCTATGTCTACGCAAGGCTCACGTATATTTGTAGGATCTACATCTGGAAAAGGAATGCGCCAATTCTGGAAGCTGTTAAAGGCACTTTCATCATTTAAAGAAACTGTACTACTGCTATCATTTTGATCTTCTTCTACTCTGGATTGAGAATCTAAGTCTAATATAGCACCAGCTGAATGTAAAGATATATGATTTTCATTACTTTGAGATACGTCTAAAGAATAACACAAATTATCTGCTTTCCCACAGTCTTCTTCATTTTTATCAGTAATTGGCTTACTCATACTACAGTTTATTATCGATAGTGGTTCACAAGTTTCAGACAGCACTTCACTCACACAGACACTGTTAATAGCAACATTCTGAATTGTTTCAAATTCAACAGGATCAGTTTCTTTCGCTTCACTACAGTCACCGTTAACAAGAGGACTCTGTTTTTCCATGTAATAATTATACCACATATAAGACTCTCTCACTGAATCCCCAGACTCGTTCAAATCATTCAGGCAACAAAGATGATTAGCCCTACTGTTTTTTGCAATTCCCCTCAAACGAGTTTGTGATAACGGTTGTGAATCATTCTCCATTCGAGAGACATCTATTTCATCATTTATCACACTGTCGTTGGCAAACTTGCTTTGACAGCCTACTTCTATCACAGTGGAATAGTTTCCTACATGGTCCGAGATATCCGGAATTTCCGAAACAGAAGTGGGAGACTTTTCAGAACAGCTCAAAGGAACTATGCTATCACAGGGTTCTGAAACATTAGTCCTGTCTACATCGGAGGAATTATTATCAGCACTTTGTTGAACAGTTTCAGTTCTGTCATTAGGAGAATTTTGTACTGGAGAAGAGTTTGGAACATCACAAACGACTAATTTTCCTTCATTATAATATAAACCGGTTTTAGATGGCTCAGAAAATGTAGAAATGAAGGGACCAAGACACTGATAAGCAGTCACTTTTACCCATCGACTTTGATCCTTTAATAGAAGCATATAAATGTTTGTAAGCTCATTGCCACAAGTCTCCCTGGAAACTACAGAAGGCACAGCCATGAAGTTCTCAGCACATGCCTTGCGAGCATAATTTTCGATATATTTAAAGCAATTTGGCCAATAAAAGGTCTTAAACAAAGCATCTTTAGTTTTAGCTACACCCAAATGTTTTGCAACCGTTTCATGACAAAACATTTTTAACTGCTCACGAAATCTTTCTGGGACAACTAATAATTTTCTTTCAGTACCATTCCTATCTTTCCTTCTATAAAAAAGCATATTTTTCTCCAAAATAAATTTGCTATCTTTGGTATTTTTCCTTTTAGCTTCTTCAATAAGAAGTTTTAGCTCTTTGCTCTTCTTTTGTTCTTCAGAAAATGTCTTAGGAGATGTTTTTATGAGCTCTTGTACCGAGACAGTTTGACATACTGGCAAAATTGAGTCTTTTTTGATTTCCAACTTCTCTTCTTCAGACTGATCTTTATTTTTTTTTCGCATCCATTTTTTTGTTTTCATTTTCTATATTATTGCTATGATTCTTTGCAGAAGTTTCATCAGAAATTTCGTGCATTTCAGGTTCTTCAAGAGAAACCTTCTCTGCTTCCAGAATTTTCTTCTGAGATCTGGTTTGAACAGCATTAATCACATGCTCTTTCACTGCCTTCTCTTTCTTACAATGTTCGAATAAAGCGGCTGTTTTATTTCCTAATAAATATCTTCCTAAATCTATAGAGTCTCTAGAGACAGCAGCTTTAGTTATGACATGCGCCATTTCACAGTCTAATTCAATTTCTGCGAGAGGTAAACAGAATATACCATCGTGTAAGGGCACCCGAACCCACACTTTTTCATTCAGATACATATGTGGTTTGACATACCTTTGTGCAACTAAATCTGTTGTCGCACCTGTATCTCTCAAAATTTCCATTTGTACGCCGTTTACTTTCCCCACACTAAGATAAGGCGTTATCGAAGAATCTTGTCCAACTCCAACCTTAACATGAGAAATGATTTCTGTGGATTTCTTAAGTTTATCGCATTGAGGACAAAGATGATTGCTTGATCCACATTCGTAACAACGTAATGTTTTCCTCTTATCAAATTCTCTTTCTTTATTGTTCCCGGAAAATGATTCTGATTTAATTTGCAATTTTGGCTTATTATCCTTATCTTCTTTCTTGTAGTCAAAGTTATTTGAATTCTTAAACTGGGGTCGAGAATTAAACATATTCTTTTTCGGAAGTTCTTTCCTTTTTAAACTATTTTTAATACTTTCATAGTCATCCAATTTCTTAGCCTAATCAAATTCTAAAGGCGTCACAAAATTTAACCAATTATCAAGAAAATGTTCTTTTGTTTCCGCAGGGACTCGAAACTTTAACTGTTCTGTAATAATCAGATTTTTAAGTTCATCAAACCTTTCAATACCTAATTCTGTAATACAGGCGTTAAAATAACTAGTGAGTTCCTGCTCATAATTCCTCCAAGACTTGTCTGGCGTTTTTTGATGCCGATAAAAACATTGCTTTAATTTTTCGCTATTCAACTTATATCTTTCTAAGATAAGACTTTTAACGAAATCATACTTAATCGCATCTTCGGGCGATTCCCTGGCTAACATGTTCGTAATTTCTGTGGGAAAAACAGCTAACAAGTATGCAACCCAATCAGTCTTCGAAACTTTAGCCATCTCTGCTCTTCTCTCAAAATTAATTAAAAAGAGACCCATCTCATCAGATTTTTCGTCAAATTTTGGAACTATTTGCGCCAACTGTACCTTAGGTCCGACATCAGCCTTTCTTTCTGACCCATCGTTCTGTGCAGAAGTTCTTTGCCATTGCTCGAGTTTCTTTAATTCTAGTGCATGTTCTTGAGCTTCCCTAGCCATACGTTCTTCCCTTTCTTCTTGTCGAATTCTTTCTTCTCTTTCTTACTCTTCTTGCCGAATTCTTTCTTCTCTTTCTTTCTCTTCTTGTCGAATTTTTTCTTCTCTTTCTTTCTCCTTTTCCTCTCTCTCTTCTTGCGCTTTCCTATATTCTATTACTCGGTCTAGCATGATTTTAACCTCTTCTTCCTTGTAAACTTCACTTTCTAGAATTAGTTTTTTAATTTCTGGAATCGTCCTCACAGGATCAATCTTCAACGCCAATTCATCACAAATTTCTAATAAATCTATCTTTCTAGCTTTTGCTAAAAAGGCCATCGCAATTTTTGACTAAACTAAACAAAATCAAAATGCTTAACTTCTAATTATAGAACTCCTAAGTCTCTCCTACTTAAAACTAACAACAAAAATTTCAAGCAGATAGAATAAATTTCAATTAATAAAGCAATTCTAAAATCCACTTCTATTAAATCCTCTGCTTAGACCTATTCTTTTTTAAACAAATTTAAATCTTAACCACGTAAGAAAACGAACAATATAACGTTTTACCAAAATTCTTAGTAAATTAAACGCTATGCAAATATTTTAAACAAATTAAATAAGCATATGTAATTATCACAAAAATACGATTCAGATAGATAAAAGAATATTTTTAAACTCTCAAAATACACAGCTGTACTTTATGTTCAATAAACAAAATTATTTCAAATCATAATTAAATTACGCAATTAAAATTAAACCAATCAAAACCACGTGAATACGAGAATTTTTCTTAATTCTCAAACCTTTTATACAAGCACAAGGGGCGGGTAAATACCCAGTGGGTAGGTAAATATTTTTTGGGTATTTACCTGGGTATTTACCCAAGCCTCGGGTAAATACCCAAAAACTGGGTATTTTCATATTTCAGCTTGAAAAAGCATATTTAAAGTAAAATTTATTTTTATTTGAAACTTAAATATTTATGAAGTCCAAAATCATAGAATGAGATATCCAAATTATGAAAGTTGTATGGCTTCAGCCACAATTAAAGAGAAGTCGAAACTTACATCGCAAAATTGCTTAATTTTACTGCTAGTGTGCTTCAGCTGCAAAGTAAGTGAATTGAATTTGTAGGAAATTTTCAAAGTAAATAATGTGAAGCTCTATTACATTTTTTAAAAAGAAAATATAAGACTACCTATCTGCACAGTTTATTGCAGAGCATTATACAGATTACATGTCACATCTATTTATTAAGAAAATAATAATAATAATCCATACTTAAGAGAAATTTAGATTGCTAATAATAAAAAACAAGTTGGAAATTGTACGTCAAACGTTACAAACGGGGTGCGTTCGTACGCACGTTTTAGAATTAAATTCATGATATCCCGTGCGTAGAACGGGTTAAACAGCTAGTTAAGTATATATTTTATGACACTGTTCATACAAATATCTTAACTAGTTATATAAATATTCAGATATATATGTATCAGCTAGTTATATAAATATTCAGATCTTGATGATTTTTAATTCTGTGAAATGAATTATATCGTCTGCAGATTAATTTCTGTAATAAAATAAGTATCTCGGTCGCTAGACGATTTAACATCCATCGGAAGCTCCTCTAACAAGAAAGCACCGATTTAAAAAAAAAATCAAATTTCTTAATAAATATTTTTATTAATATCTCCTAAAGTTTTGATTCGATTTTAATAAAATTTGAAATGTCTCGACAAAATTCTGCAAAGATAATATATTTTAAATTGCAAACCATTTGGTTGGGTAGTTTTTGCGTTGTTATATGCGGACGGACAGACAGACGGACGGACAGACAGACAGACGGACGGACAGACGGACGGACCAAACGACGACTATAGGTGCTACGTATTTATATAATTACGAACGCACCTAAAAAAGATAAATTACACAATCAAGCATTTAAATAAATAATTTAACAAACAATTTATTGATTTATGTTTATTAAACAATTTTTATTATTTTACAGTCTATAAATATTCACAATTGTCAGCTGAACTACAAAATTTTGGTTTTAGAAATTTAATTATCTTTTCCTAATATTGCAGACATGTATAAAGATTAAATAGGAATTTACTGATTTTCTCTAAATATTAACAGTAGTTTAAAGGAATTGCAATTTCAAAGTATTCACTTTCTAAATAAATATTTTCATTTCCAATTTTATGAGCTGTGATTATTTCTTGCTGAATTAAAAAGCTGCCCAAAAATTTAAAATATTTTGCCTCAATACAAAACACTATTCAAATATTATGTGTTTGATCATCAACTTAATTATAAACCTCTATGAATCATCTTTTAAGTTTTAAAATATCATTCCCATTTTCTAAAAATTTAGTAATACACACTCTTTTCTTGCTTTGTTTATAATCTGCAATTCCTTTAAATTTCAATTAGAAATTTCCACCAGAAGCAATAGATGGCGCCCAATCATTGCATAAGTATGAACCAAAACTAAACTAGATTTTACAAAGTAAAACTATGCTAGATTTTACAAACCAAAACCATGCTAGTTTTGGTTTGGATTTTGATTCTATAAACTGTTCTTCACTTGCTTTTAGATGTCTATGGTGTGCGTTTGAAAGAGTTAGAAGTAAAAATGGGAGGAAAAAAAGGACTTGCATGGAATTTTTTTAAGGTGAAAGGAAAAAGTGTGCAGTGCAAATATTGTAATAAGGATTACAAGCATGCTAATGTAAACAAAATGGAAAATCATATTAAGAAATGTTTCAAATGTCCTGCAGGTTTGAAAAAGGTTTTTGACAGTGATAATAAATGCAAAAAATATCATAAGGAATCTATTTCTACTATGCCTTCAACTTCAAATGTAGAAGAAAATATAACAATTAGTGATACAGATGAACCTAATACTGGTCAAATGTCCAGTACATCTTCTAACACTTCATCGATACCGATAACAAGTGTACCTTCGCTTCTAAAAAATGCTGGAGATGGAACATCTAGTTTTTTGACAAATAAAAAAATTTCGAAGTCACAGATATCTATGACAGCATTTTTGGATCAGATGGATGAAATAACAAATGTAAGTACATTTACATATTAATAAACAAAAATAAATACAATTTTGTTCTTTTAAAAGTAAATACTTAAATTAGAACTGATATTAATTGAAATAAATTATTTGAAGCTTTTTTCTAGTATATGTCTCTGATTTTTAATATTACAATTTTTAATAAATTAATAAATTGTTTATTTTAAAATTTAAAAGATTCATTGAAATAAGCCTTTGCATTTTAATATATTTTTTCTTTTAATAAAAAAAATCGTTTAATTTGTTTTGAAGTGTAGATAAAGAAACACTGTTAAACACTGATGTGAAAAATATATAATTTAAAAGCAAGAATTCACTTTGTGATTGAAATAATACAGAGCTATAAGCAGTGGCATGGAATGAGTGTATGTGTTCAGGGGGGGGGGGGGCAATTAATCTTCATATCCCCAAGGAACCCATCCCCTTGCCATTATACAATTTTATAAGACAAATATTTTTTGGCAGTTTCAATGTAATCCTATTTTTATATAGAATAGCAAAGCAAAAATAGATTGCTTAAAGCCACAAGTTTATAAATTTATTTGTAATGAAAACAGTCTGCTTTCAAGATTCATAGTTTCTATAGGCTTTCAAAAAACATTCCATATAAAAAATAACGTTACAGGATATATGCATTTATTATTTAAAGAACATTTTGGATAAAAGTCAAATACTACATTTTAATTAAATGTAAATTTGACTGATAATAATTTGACTGAATTGAAAATATTGTTTATTGTAAAAGATAGTTATAGACACATAAATTCCTGATAAATTAATTTAACTTACAAATAATAAGTATAATAAATATTGTTAATACCTTCTAAAATCCCCTTCCCTTATGTAAATCCATATAAGGGTCTCCCCCATTTTTTAACTTTATCCTTAGCTGCCGAAGTTTTTAAAGTATAAATCGGTTGGTTTGCAGTATTGCAATTCAAAACAATTAAATAATGTAATTAAATATCATATACCTGACAAAATATCATATGCTGAATCCTATATCTTTAATCCGGAATCATTTGAACCACGGCAATAGCGAATTAGAGAAAATTATAAACTAGAATGCATTTAGGTAAATGATAATAACATCAGGCATTATTATGATAATACAAAACACTAAGGCAATTTATAAATAAATAATACTAAGGAGTTCCACTTAAAAATATCTCAAAATTCAAAAATATGTATATTTTGTATGGTGTCGCCATCTGTTGTTAGTTGTGGGAAACAATAAGATTTTTTTCTTTTTAACTTGGAATTTTATATTATTGAATAATAAATAACACAAATCACGAAACTGATAAATATAAATTTAAAAAATAAAACAATATAAAACATTTAAATAAGATTTACAGTTAAATAATTAAAATAGGACTTGCCATTAATAAATAAAAAAAAATTATTATTACTTTACCATACTGAACAATGGTTAAACACGCAAGGCGGAAGGAATTAGGAGAAACTAAGTAATTAATACTTAAAAATATCAATTTCAAGCATAAATTCAAAATTTTGAAAAAGGAAAATATATATAGCTGCATAAAATAGTGTTTTCTGAAATGTATTCTTGTATGCTAGTGGTGGCATCTATTATCATTTCATGAAAGAAAAGAAATAATAAAATAATAATAAAAGGTTTTGGAATATCTGAATTACAAGATTACAGATGCTATAGAAGTCTGGATTAAAAATGTAAAAATTCTATGCCTTGTATATTTTTATTTTGGAAAAATAAAACTACAAATGCTTCTTTTTTGTTTTAGGAAACACTCAATCAACATTTGGCTAAGGCCATTTTCATCAGTGGAAGTCCATTGTCATTGGTTGAACATCCTTTGTGGATTGAATTTTTTAAGAAAGTTCGACCTTCTTACAATTTACCTTCACGTTTTCGTCTTGCCTCAACTTACTTAGATTCTCAATATTCTGAAATGCAATGTGAAGTTAAGAGACAACTAACTGAATCAAAACACCTCCATTTGCAATGTGATGGTTGGAGTAACATAAGAAATGAGTCAATAATAAATTTTGTGATTTCAAAACCACAACCTCTATTTGTTGATTTTATCATGTCAAAGGAAAACAAGCATGATGCTTGTTATTTGGCTGAGCAAATTGAAAAAGTTATGAAAGATCATGATCCTGAAAAATTTTTTGTGATTATAGGTGACAATGCTAAAAATGATAGCAGCGTTTAGATTAGTAAAAGAAAAATATCCGCATGTTGTTCCATTAGGTTGCCTTGCCCATCTTTTACACTTATTGTGTTCTGATATTTCAGGATGCAAGTCAGTTAAACAATTTTTTACAAATGTAATTGATATAGTGAAAACTATCAAACGTAGCAACCGTTTAAGTGCATTGTTTAACCGGATTCAAGATCAAGAAAGCAAGAAAAATATTTCCTTGAAATTGCCAGGTAAAACTAGGTGGGGAAGCTACTTACACAGTCTTAAAAGCTTAAAAGATAACAAGTTTACGCTGCAAACTATGGCAGTTTGTGAAGAAGCTCAATTGTCTTCTCAGTTAAAAAAAAAACTTTTAGATGATACTTTTTGGATTCGTATTGAAAATATGATTGATATCTTTACTCCGATTGTAGAACTTATAGAATCTTTTGAATCAAATGAACCTCAGATTCATTTGGTGTATAACAAAATAAACAACTTAGAAAAAGTATTGCTAGAATTACTTCCTGTATCTTTATTGGAAAAAAATGAAGAAAAGCATATTATGGAGCAATTTAGAAAAAGAAAAGAATCTGGTGTTGGTCCTCTCCATCTTGCAGCAGACATTTTAAATCCTATAATGCAAGGAAGTACCTTAGAACCTTCAGATTTGCTTGATGGTTTAACATTCATTTATGATGTTGGCCATCACATGAAATTAGAGAGCACACAACTTAAAATGGATCTTGTTCATTACAGAGAAAAAGAAGGTCTCTGGGAAAGAAAAATCTTGTGGGAAGGGCTAGAGAATATGCCTCCTCTACTATGGTGGAAAAGCTTACGGGGCACTAATATATTAGCTGAAGTAGCTTTGCGCATATTAAGTGCACCTATTACGTCTGCCGCGACGGAAAGAACCTTTAGCACCTTTAGCTGGATTCACAGTAAAAAAAGAAACCGCTTGACATCAGAAAGAGCAGCTAAGCTAACCTACCTATCGTATAATTGGAAGCTGCTACACAATGAAGTAAATAAACAGAATACACCCAAAATAAAGAAACAGGAAACAAATGAAAATGTTTCAGAAACAATAAATCGTATAGAAGAATTACTTTCAAGTGACGACAGCTTAGAAATTGAGGACTTTGAAAATTCAGATTCCGAAGTTGTTGTGTCTGAAGTCTGACTGATTTTAAACTGAGAGAAAAATTGTGTCGATATGATAAAATTATATTTTTCATTTTCTATTTTATTATCTATATCTATAGTTTTGCATATTATTTATATATAAATGTTAAATTGTGTTTAATATTAGGCTGCTTTCTCAATCCAAAATTACTGAGTTTTATTTCCTTAAAGTCAAGCTATTGTTGATGTTAAATGGTTCTCTTCAACATACAAATATTGAATTAAGAAAATTATATTTTTTACTTTTATATTATATCTTTGCATAATTTGTATATTTTTTATTTATATTTTTCACTTTTATATTTAATATGTGCTTAATTTGTGTATTATATATTTGTATATTATTTTTATATCAATATTATCCCTTAAATTTATTGAAAAAACAATTCTCTATAAACACATTAACTTTTTTATATGCTTCATTTTTAAAAATTACATTTAAATTCAATACTTAAGTGTAAAAAGTTGATTTTTTTTTAATTAAAGGATTGTAAGAAGTCTAAAGTTCTATAATTTTCTTTCTTTTATACTCTTTTATCATAACTAAAAGTAAAATTAATGTAATTTCCCAAATGTATATAATTGAAAATAAATACCCAGGTAAATACCCAAATTGGGTATTTACCCTGGGTATTAACCCTTAAAAATAAATACCCGGGTATTTTACATCACTGAGCACAACAAATTACTCGCAAAAAAAATATTTAAAATAATCCACGAAACATTTTTTTTTCTTTACATAAAAAGAATAAATATTAATTTTATTTGATGGGAATAAGTCTAGTATATTTCAGTACTTTAATTTTTGCCCCAATTAACTCACAACTTTTACTAAAGTCTGAAATTAATTTACGCAAGCAATATTCAACTCAAATTCTTTTGCAAATGAAAATAACACTTTTCTGTTTACTTGATATTTTATCAAGTTTTTATTTTCTTTTTACATAAATCTAACAAACAAAACAGAATTATTACTATTTCCGTTTTTAATTCAGTTTGTTACCTTTGCCTTTTTAACAAGAACAAAACAAATATCAAATCTGATAAATTTTCAACTCAGATATAAAAGAACAAAAAATCATTTATTCTATTTTTAGAATAAACAAATAACCAAATAAAGAAATACTCTAAAATAAAACAGAATAAACCAGCACTTTATAATTTTGGCATTGATCCAAATGACAAATTGGTAAGCTTGGAAAATTTTATTCTATTTCCTTCAAAGAATGAAATGATACATTTTACACATTAAACCATTTTAATTCAAAAAAATTATCACATTATAATTCTCCCCAACAAAAAATAAATAAACTGTATTATTTATTCTTCAAATTTACTCTCAGAACAATTCTTAATATTTTCTAAAATAAAATAGCTTACGAATTCGAAATTCACACTATTTATCAAGAAAACTATTTATTAACTTTTCAATATTCCGATTAATTTTATTTGATGGGAATAAGTCTAGTATATTTTAGTACTTTAATTTTTGCCCCAATTAACTCACAACTTTTACTAAAGTCTGAAATTAATTTACGCAAGCAATTAAATGAATCAAATTAATCCAGATTAAAAGGAAATTTTATAATCGATAATATGATTCAATTCAAGGTACTAAAAAATACTAAAAAAAATTGGAACTTGCTTACTCGCTTCATGGACGAACTTGCATCTTTTTTGAATATCACTGGTTCTAGTTACCTCGGTATATCGCACCTGAGCTGCCACCAAATTGGTTGTAAAGCGCCGAAGATGGACGATAAACACTTTAGAGGTTGATGTAATACTTATAAGAAGCCATCTTGTCTTTTTTTAATTTTATTAACATATCTCACAAGCACAATTTACAACACAAAACAAAAATTTAAATATACGTAGTAACATTGACACTTTTGGTTTCATCCCACTCAACTATACATAACTTCACCTTCACACGTCTAGCTCCGACCGCTCACTAACTTCTGAGATTCTTCTTTTTCAAAACAGTACAATTTAATCTCTCATTGGATGAGTACTGCCATCTATCGGTGGCCTGGAGAAAATAAGTTCTGTGAAAGTAAGTTCTTTACACTGAAAAATAAGTTATCTGCAAGTAAGTTCTTTACAGCGGCAATGTCAAACTGATTTGCATTACACAGTTGTTTAAGAATTGTTTGTTTGGAATTTGCATCGGAAATAGTACTGTATTTGACTGGGGGAAAAAACTTTTAAAATAAAATATTTGAAAGACTGTTTCATACGCACCCCTTCATAAATAATAAAGAAGCTTATATTACTGATATTGTAATAGTATTTTTTTCCGTCAAGTTTTGACGGGTTCCATCTAGTAATAGTTAAACAATTTTATCATACAAACTCGGTTTTTAAATTCAGTAATACGGAAATAATAGGACTTAATCACCATGGCAACCTACAATCATTACCTATCATGGGATATCATTGAATTAATTACGTACGATAGGATAGAATAGAATTATTTTTCAGTTTTTATTCGATTTTCATAAAATATGAAATGACTCGACAAAATGCTGCAACGATTATATATATTAAATTTCAAACCATTCGGCTGGGTAGCTGATGCGCTGTTATATTTGGACGGACGGACCAGACGACGACTATAGGTGCTACGTATTTATATAATTACGAACGCATCTAAAAATCATAGATTCATAGACTATAAGATTCATATTCATAGATAAATTCATAGATTATAAAACACTATCATAATATTATTAAGAATTTTCATTTTTTCCTAAGAATGAAATGAGATATCTTAATAAGCAACTTAAAACAAACACATAACTCAGTAAAATCCACTTCCTGCAATTGCTGTACATATCCAGTAATGTGTGCGAGTTCTTTCGTGTATCCCTGTATGATATCTATAGAATTTGTACTCACCACTTAATATACTCAAAATTGGATAAGTTTTAAAATGCATATCGCAGCAGAAAACGCACTTTCTGCAATTATCGATTTTAGTCAGTCAAGTAACCGAATTCTTTTGTGTGTCTCTGTAATGAAAGATAAGTGTTATGCACTCCATAATCTATAGAAAACCTGTTGTAGGGCACTTCAGTGATTTAATTTTTTTTGAAGTATCATAACATCATTAAAATGCACCGCAAACGATTTTCCCCATAAACTATAATGTAATTCTTTTGTGCCTTCTTGTATTACGAACTACAAATGCTACTTATTCTATACTCCTGAGAAAGCATGTTGTAGTCCATCTCAGTGATGCAAATCAATTTCATTATGTTTGAAATATCGTAACATAAATAAAATGCACCGCAAAAGATTTTTCCCCATAGACCATATAACACGGAATTATTTTGTGTATCCCTAAAAATGAACTAATAACACAGAATTATTTTGTGTGTCCCTGTAAACGAACTAATAACACACAGAATTATTTTGTGTGTCCATGTAAACGAACTGATAACACGGAATTATTTTTTGTGTCCCTGTAAACGAACTATTAACACAGAATTATTTTGTGTCCCTGTAAACGAACTATAAAGGGTGTTTCAAAATTCGACCGAGAAATTAAGGGGAATGACAGAAAGCATCAAGAAAATTAAAACTTATTATAGAACATGGGGTCGCAAACCACGTTTAGTGGGAAAAAATCGCAAAAATAGTTATGAAGGGTGTGACGTCGAGTGGAACAAACAGCGCCAATAATACGTAGAAAAAAAACATTTATATGACGTCAAGCATGATTACATTTCATTGCAGTTCAACGTCAGAAAGGAGACGACGACACATTTTTATAGAAATCGTTTGAAGTTGCGGCCACGAAGGTCATTGCACAGCCGACACCGACGGACTAAGGATTGCCGGACGTGTTAAAACATGTTTTTGTAAAAATGTCTCAATGTCTCCTTTCTGAGGTTGAACTGTAATGCATTGTAATCATGCTTAACGTCAAAAAATGTGTTTTCTATTTATTATTGACCCTTTTTGTTCCACTCAATGTCACACTCTTCATAAATATTTTTGCGATTTTCTCCCACTAAACGTGATTTGCTACCCCATGTGCTATGGCAACTTTTCATCCTCTTGATGCCTTCTATCACCCCTCTTAATTTGCCGGTCAAATTTTGGAACACCCTGTACATGCTACACATTTCAATTTCAGTACCAAACATTCTATAGTACACCTCAAAACATATAAAAATTTCATGGTGATCCGAGAATATTTACGACAGTTAGAGCTCGGACAGACAGCAGGCATTAGATAGACAAAAACGAATTCATAAACGCTTTTGAAATATGTTGGAAAGTGTTAAAGAAAAGAAGAAAAAACTAAGACGTTATTTAAAGAACAAGAATGTAGTCTTAAGTTTCGTAAAGTTTATTATAATCCTCTAAAAATCCGTGTTAAAGGGAACTGTTGGCGCCACTCTTGGCTTCTAACATCGCTTGGCGATAAATGTAACTCAGAAGTCGTTTTGTTCTTGTTTCGTTCGGTTGTTCCATGGGGAGCTCCGAAAACCAATTCGTCGTAAGTAAATAAAAAAAATGGTTCGTTTGTAAACAGTTGAATTTTTATCGATAGTCGTATAAATTACAGTCCACTTCTAATGTCGTAGTCGTCACCATGGTCCGTCGAGCCGGAGAATAATCTGCCATCATAGGATTATATTGCGTTTCTGTTTAAAAAAAAAAAAACGGAACAATGGACGTAAAAGTGTTAAATCGAAGGAGGGGCAATATAAAGGCCCAATTGACAAAATTAGCAAACTTTATAGCCGATGGGGCACAAGAAATAGACTCAGTAGATATTCTGAACAAAATTGAGAATTTGAACAAATTAGAAGATAAATTAGATGACTTGAAAATGGAGTTCTATAAAATTTTGAAAGATGAAGAAATCGATAAGTGTGATGCTGAATTTGAAGAAATCGAACAAGATCTCCAAAATCTCATGGTAAGATTTAAAAGGCTTATTGAGAATTCTAAAATTAAAAATGTTGATAATAATGTTGAAAATAATGGTGTTAACAAAACAAAAAATTTAAATGTCAAATTACCAGAAATTCCATTGCCGAAATTCGATGGTTCGTATGAAAATTGGAATAACTTTAAGACTCAATTTAATAGTATAATTGATTCGAACGAATTGTTAACTAATGATCAGAAACTTTTTTATTTGCAATCCTCTCTTGTAGGGGCAGCGAAACAAATACAAAGTACTGATGACACATATGAGTCATTATTTGAAGCTCTTAAAAAAAGATTTGACAATAAAAGATTAATAGTTGACAGTCATATTAAATCTTTATTAATGTTAGATAATATTTGTACTGATTCAGCTGAAAAATTAAGAATGCTGCTTGATTGTATTTTAAAGCATGTAAGAGCTTTAAAGGTTTTAAATGTCGAAATGAACAATTTTAGTGAAAATTTATTGATTAATATTATTTTGACAAAATTGGATAGAACAACATGTAAGGAATTCGAAATGACATTAACAACGACAGATTTACCCAGTTGGGACAACCTTATCGAATTCTTGCAAAATCGTGTTCAAATATTGGAAAACCTTCAAGGAACACAAATAAATTCGCAAAAATTTAAAACCCAGAACAAACAAAAACTTTTATTCTGAAATCTAATTCATTCCCTGTTTGTAAAAAATTACATGCAATTCACCAGTGCCCTGTTTTTCTAAAAATGACTCCAATTCAAAGATTTGATGAAGTAAAAAAGAATAAACTTTGTATAAATTGTTTAAATGAATCGCATATACTTTCGAAATGCGGTTCAAAATATAATTGTCAGCAGTGTTTTCTCAGACATAACCTATTACTACATCGAGATAAAAATAAATCATTTCAAAATAAAACGTCATTAAAAAGCCCCGATTCTGAAGTTGACATGTCATTGGCGCCAGACGGTCGTTCTGGTAAAGAAAATGATGAAACAAATAAACAAAACTTATCGGAAATATCTCAGAGTTTTTCATCACATAATAATGAAAGTAAAAAAGCAGTTCTTTTGTCTACGGCATATATTTATATTTATAGTCCGTTACATAAATGCTTCGTGCAGGTCAGAGGGATCCTGGACATCGGGAGCCAAACTAACTATATTACGCAAGAGATGGCCTCCTATTTGGGCTTGAAAAAAGAAAGAATAAATGTTTCCGTTAGTGGATTAGGTGTAAATGCCTTTAATGTTAAAGGGAAGGTTAATACGATAATTCATAATAAAAATGCTTCATTCTCTTCACCTAGCGAAATTTTTGTTGTTTCGAAAATTACTGATTGTGTACCTTCTTCAAATATTAAAATTGATAAAGCATTGTTACCAAATAGGGTTTTGCTAGCTGATCCTACTTTTGACATACCGGGAAAAATTCATTTAATAATTGGAGCAGAACTCTTTTATGAGATAATAAAAGAAGGTAAAAATCGCATTTCACCAAATTTAATGTTTCAAAATTCGGTGTTTGGCCTTATTGCTACTGGAACTGTTAAAATCAAGAGTTCTAATTCATATTGTGGATTGACATTTATTATGAAATCGAGAACATTGAATCTAATCTTAAAAAAATTTGGGAAATAGAAAATATTTCGCCTGACCGTTTTCTAAGTAAAGAAGAAGAATTTTGTGAATCTCATTTTCAAAAAACGCACAAACGGAATAATACCGGTGTGGTATAAATAATTTATTGATGTAGATGAAGGTGTAGTTATATATTAAATAGTAATGAAGTTCTTTATTTTAAATATTGCGTTGTATCCGCTAGACCCCTTAGCGTTCTTTATTGGTCAAGCAGTGGTTAAAAATGAAAATAAAGGAATGTTCTTACTTGTATGGTGTCAGCTGAAAACAAATGAAGAGGAGCCTTTTAACAATATCAATCCAATATTTTATTCCTTCTTTTTAGAAGAGAAGAAAGAGGCCTTCACCCGTTGGTCACCTTATTTCAATAATTATGTTGGCTGATAAAGATGATCTTTTCCACTCGAAGAAATGTCTTTTAAAATTAAAATGCAGCATCAAATTCAATTTTCTTAAGACGAGAATTTCAATTAAAACTCTTGCGCGCCATCAGAAAATAAATTCGAACAAGGGATACATCGTCGTAGAATTTCGCCGGATCACGCATCGTCGGCCGCAGGCAGGCAGGCTTGGCCCGCGATCTTTTTGAAACGAAAACTACATCATGACAGTTCATCAACAAAACAGATTCTGATTTAAAATTAACGAAATTTTTAATTTATAGTAAGAAACGGGGGCAACAAAAGTATGTGAACGACACGATTTAAATCTATTAGAGAATTAAAAAAATTAGCCAATATCTTAATTAACAAATCCGAACAATTCATTTAAAAACATTTATTTCAATTTGCGCCAGTAATCGTCAAATAAACCACGCCTCCAAAAGATGAGCCTCCCTCTACAGCTACCTAATGTGTACGTCACGAGAGGGGGAAAGACGGCGCTTCGATGACGTCATCACAATACGAGGAGAAGGGAAAGGGAGCACATCAACTTAAAGAGTGCAAGGAAATCGCTGAACAATGCCCGATGTAAAACACTCGCGTAAAAATAAATACGGAATTGAATCCAAATAATATCGACGTGAAAGGCCGAAAGAAATAAAAATATAACATGATTTAAACATTGTGAGATTTCATATCACAACTGGAAGGTTTATTGTTGAAATGCCGATTCAAACTGATCAATTAAATTCATTGGGAAATTCGAGAAATTTAGCAGAAAGGCGTTTACAACAAACAGTAAAGAGATTGGAAAATAATAGTACTATGAAAAAACTTTATTGCGAATTTTTAAATGAATATGAAACATTGGAGCATATGGAAAGAATTTCAGTTGAAGATTCTCGCTCAGTAGTTTATTACATGCCTCATCATCAGGGCTCGAAATGTACCGGAGCAAACCGGAACGGTGTTCCGGTTCGTGAAATTCTGAGAAATATTGTTCCGGTTCGTGAAATTCTAAGAAATATTGTTCCGGTTCGTGAAATTATGAGAAATATCGTTCCGGTTCGTGAAATTATTATAAACACATTGTTTCAGTTCCCGAAAAACATTAATATTTTCCTTCCGATTCAGGTTCATTCGAAAAAATTAATAGAACGTGCGGAGATGCACTTAACATCACCGTGATAAAGGCACACACATGGCTGTGAAGCGATTGCGATAGTTCCTACCCTAAGTGAACGACTCACGGGGCAGATGTCTCAACTCTCCTCGCTCTATTATTGTCTGATCTGACTGAAGGCTGAAAAACGTGCGGGAAGTTAGTTTGTACTGGTGATTTGTTAGTCTTCGTCGTACTATCTTTCTGGTGATCTTCTACTGAATCGTTTATTTTCTATCGCTATTCAGTTAAACTATATAAATTCATATTTATAGTTTAATTCATCATTTGGTTTAAAATTCATCCTTTTGTTTTATTTTTCATCAATTAATAATTTATTTTTATATTATTAAATCACTGTCGTTTGATATTACTACTTTTAATAATATTAATAATGGTCAAATACATGCATGTTCATTCTCTTTCCTATGAACGCAGAAAATGAATTCTGTCAATAAATAGTAAATTTAAAATCTCAAACAATATATCAGTAGATATAAATCAGATGAAAACAACTTTAATAAATCATAAATAATCATACCTTCATGTATATAAGTTGATGAAAGTTTTATAATCATTCTGTGGTTGGTCTGGTTCTAAACAAATTTTAATAAAATCTTTAAAAAATTACTTTAGAAAGTCTTTAATCTAAGGCATTCCTTTAAGACAGATCTAACTCTCATATGCGTAATTTTATAGAACAAAAAATTCATTAGAATCTGACAGGGTTTTAAGTTTTAACTGTAAAAACCAAAATATTTAAGTACTCTTTGAACAAAAAAGAAAGGAAAAGATATAATGCTGTTAATATAACAAACAAAAAAGTTTTTTTTGTTTAATTGAAAGTGCACTTTAGTTTATATATCAAATAATAAACAAATATGAAAATGTTTTCTGTGTTTGTAACTAAATTTTAATTTATTTAATTAATTTTTTGTATACCTTTTGGTGAAAACTGGATTTTTTACATTCTTGGATAAGTATTTTTTAAATATATATACTATATGTATAATAAAGAATTTATTAGAACTATTTTCTCTACAGGATTAATTATTTTAATAAAAAATTGTCCTTTTTCTTTGTGTGTGTGTGTGGGGGGGGGATGCATAATTAAAAGGTAAATAATTTATTTTGTAAATAACAAAGAAATTTCAAAGAGTTAAAATAAAATGTACAATATTTTAATTATTTTATTTTCATATTTAGTTTTGTTATTTATTGATAAGTTAGAGTTGAAATGACTTTTTAAAGAAATATTTCCTGCCACTAGGAAAAAAGTAAATCTCTATTGATCTGGCCTTATGATGAAAATTTTCTGGGCTTTTGGTGTAAACTTAATAAGCAAAAAAGCTTAAAATAAATCTACGTTAAAGCAGATTTAGATAAAAAGAAAAATTCCATGTCCGAAATATAATTCTCTCTTTTATCAAACAGTCCCAAAATTAAAAATAACTTTTATGTTCATTTAGAGAATTTTATTCCTAGTCCAAAATGAAATTAATAGTTTGAAAGAAAATATAACAATTGTCAATGCATTTAACAGTTTTCATGTACAACGAAAAATTTTCACTTCCATCCTTTCGCCAGAAGCAAGAACATAGAAATAAATAAGGGGAAAAAATCGTTCCTCAATTTTTTTTTTTAAATAGGTGGCACCGGCGTAGGACAGTTGTATAATTCGTCTGCTTGACAGTCATTGTCTGGGTATCCTATATACTAATTTTATTGTCATTTTGTTATTTATTTTAATTGTATATTAATATATGTATATATATTTTAACTAAATATGGGTGGAAAGCATTGTTGTTGCATTCCTGGCAATCATCATTGGTGATTGTTTTGGTTTATTGTGTGTGTAGGTGGCGCTACCATAGTATAGTTGTACGCTGCCTGCCATTTAGTTCCAAAATCGCGACTCGATATTAACACATATGTTAGAAGTCCTTATGAATTTCTATGTTCATGTCCTGAATAGTGACGGCGAAAAGGGTAGCAAAAAGAACTACTGTCAGCAGATACGTCATACGGGCGAAGTTTTCTCTATTGCGCTAAATGTATGCGCAGTATGAAACAACTGTTGTTTTGTTTACATTCGGCACTCTTATTTCATACGGTGATCACGGTCCTACATCCAACCTTTTAAAACTTTAGTTACTAAATAAATATGAGAGTCCACACATTCAAAGTTTTAATTTTAATCTTTTGATATAACAGAGATGGAGATAGGCTAAATTTCGGCCTTACCGGGCACACGGAGTTTGTTTACATAGCTTGTTGATACCGCAAAAAATAAATTCGGCGTTTTCCGCAACGCAAATGTAGTGTTCTATATATATATATATATATATATATATATATATATATAGCTTATTGTATTATCTGTAACTTTCTTTTATTATTTTTTAGAGATTCTTGAAGGCATATTTTAAATTGTTTTTGTATGGTAAAAAATAAATTTGTCTATAGTTTACAAAAAAAAAATAGTCACCAATAGTTTTAAAATACCGTTCCGGTTCGTGAATTTGTCATCAATAATTTTGAAATACCGTTCCGGTTCGTGGATTTTTCCATTTCGAGCCCTGCTCATCATGGCATTTTTAAACCGGATAAATCCTCTGCTAAACTAAGGGTTGTCTTTAATGCCTCTGCACCTACCACAACCGGAAAAAGCTTGAATGATATTTTGCTTTCCGGTGAAGTTAAGGAAGATCTTTTTGATATTTTGTTAAGATTTCGGAAATATCAGATTGCTTTAACTGCGGACATTAAAAAAATGTTTCGGCAGATTTTGATAGATCCTTCGCAAAGGGACCTTCTACGCATTCTTTGGAAGGATTACGAAAATAATTCCACAATTGCCTTTAAATTGAACACGGTCACTTATGGAACTAAATGAGCCCCTTTTTTGGCCATAAGGTGCATCAAACAATTGGCCTTAGATGAGAAGGACAGATTTCCTCTTGCGGCAAAAACTATGATATCTGATAGCTATATGGACGATATCGTGACTGGATCCCCAGATTCAGACTCGGCAATAGCCCTGAAAAATCAATTAATTGACATATTTGATTTCGTTCTTGTGGAATGGCTTTGCACAAATGGAATTCAAATTTGAATGAGCTTTTAAATCATGACGAAATCGAAGATGTTTCCTTTTGCACTAAGTCTGACACTTCAGCTAAAACTCTAGGTATGGTTTGGCAATCCAATCAAGACCAATTTGTGTTTAGAGTTTCGGTGAAAGAGCAAGAATCATACACCAAAAGACAGGTTCTTTCTGTCATAGCAAAATTGTATAATCCGCTTGGGCTCATTGGCCCAATTATTTCCAAGGCTAAGTGTTATCTTCAAAAATTGTGGTTATGTAAACTAGGATGGAACGAGAACATTCCGGAACCTCTTGCTAGTGATTGGTGTAACTTCGTAAGTCAACTAAAAACTATAGAAAATATAACAATTAGTCGATACATTTTAACTCCTTCCACAGAAGCAATATTTGTTCTTGGTTTCGCTGACGCTTCCATAACTGCTTTTGGTGCTGCTGTTTATATATATTGTTTAAATTCATCCAACTCGACCACATCAAACCTCATTGCAAGCAAATCAAGAGTGTCACCTCTAAAGACCATTTCTGTGCCAAGGTTGGAACTATGTTCCTGTTTGCTTCTTTCTCAACTTGTGGAAAAAATTCTCCCTTCCTTACAACTAGACATTCAAGGAGTAATTTTATTCTCAGACTCAACTATAGCATTGGCATGGATAAAAACCTCTGCTCATCTATTAAAAACTTTCATAGCAAATAGAGTCTCAAAGATTCAGTCTCTTACTGAACAATTTTTATGGAAACACATTCCTTCTAGTGATAATCCAGCTGATATAATATCTCGTGGAACATTTCCTCAGGAACTCTCAGATATGGAACTGTGGTGGAAAGGTCCATTATTGACTAATAATATCTTGGACGTGACAGAAAAAGAGGAAAAAACTGACTTTCCAACGACGATGCTTATTTAAACGAACTTAAAAACTGTAATATTAATTTGCATCTAATTAATCAGGACTTCAATAACTTTTTGAACAATTTTTGGGCCTTAAGTAACAGTTATTTTAAGTTAATTTGTATTTTAGTTTATATTTATAGATTTATTTATAATTGCAAGCACAAAGAAAGAGTGTAGGGCCTATTAAAAAGGAGGAATTTTACCAAGCAAAGATAAAATTAGTCAAATTGGTTCAGGTAATGTATTTCTCCAGGGAAATGAAGGCACTCAAGAAAGGTAAGAAACTAAAGGATAGTCGAGTAAGTAATTTAAATCCTTTTCTTGATAGGGATGAAATTATTAGGGTTGGTGGTCGTTTAGATCAATCGAATTTATCTTATGATAAAAAACATCCGATTCTTTTACCGAAAGATCATAGGCTTACCCTTTTAATTTTCCAGAATTTTCACTTAAAAAATTTGCATGTTGGTGCTCAAACATTGCTTTATTTTGGGAGACAAGAATTCTGGCCCTTAAATGGCAGAAACATAGCTAGAAAAATCGTGCATAATTGCATTGTTTGTTTTAAAAACAAACCTAAAATTGCAGAACAAATCATGGCCTCGTTACCTAAAGAAAGGGGTAAAATATATAAACCCCCCTTTTACAAATTCAGGCATTGATTTATGTGGCCCATTTTTTATAAAATACAAAAACCAACGTAAAGGAGTTTTTAGTAAAATTTATGTCGCAATTTTCGTCTGTTTTGCTACTCGTGCAATTCATTTAGAAATAATAACAGATTTAACTTCTGAAGCCTTAATAGCTACCTTAAAAAGATTTGTAGCTAGGCGCGGAATTTGTGCCACTATCTTTTCCGATAATGCCTCAATTTTGTTGGTGCGAATTCAGAATTGAAAAAATTGCATAAAATTGTAAAAAATCAATCCGAGGAATTGGCTGTTTACTTATTGGCTAATTCAATTTCTTGGAAATTCCTTCCTCCTAGATCCCCTAATTTTGGTGGCTTGTGGGAGGCAGGAGTAAAATCCTTTAAGCACCATTTAAAAAGAACTATTGGAGATTTAAAACTAACTTTTGAGGAATTTTTAACTGTCGTTAATCAAATCGAAGGTATTTTAAACAGTAGGCCTCTAATACCTTTATCTTCGGATCCAAATGACTATGAAACGTTAACCCCAGGACATTTTTTAATCGGCCGCCCTATAAATAGCATCTGTGAACCAAACTTGACTGACCTTGCCAATAATAAACTTAGTCATTGGCAGCAAATTACAAAAATTAATCAATTAATTTGGAAAAAATGGAGTAGAGATTATTTAAATAATCTACAACAGCGAACAAAATGGTTATTTGAAAAGGAAAATATAAAAATTGGAACTATGGTCTTATTAAAGGATAGTAATTTGTCCATGTGTACCTGGTCAGTAGGTCGCATTCAAGACGTTATTTATGGGAGCGATGGTAAAATTAGGGTTGTGCTTGTAAAAACCCCAAATGGAATATTCAAACGAGCAATTTCTAATGTTAGTATTTTGGCCATAAATGATCCTTTATTATAATGTAAATATTTATTTTTCTTATATTTCTTGTGCATTTATATTTTAAAATTTTTTGCAGTAACTTTGTATTTTAATATTATAATTGAATTGAATTGTATATTTGTATTACTGATTGAATTGAAACTTGTATTATAATTGAAGATTTATTGTAAAAAAAAAAAATAATTGTTCACAACGAAGGACATTTGTTTAAAGATATGTTGCTGAAATAAATATTTCAGTGGTGGCCGGTATGTTGGCGCCACTCTTGGCTTCTAACATCGCTTGGCGATAAATGTAACTCAGAAGTCGTTTTGTTCTTGTTTCGTTCGGTTGTTCCATGGGGAGCTCCGAAAACCAATTCGTCGTAAGTAAATAAAAAAAATGGTTCGTTTGTAAACAGTTGAATTTTTATCGATAGTTGTTTAATTTACAGTCCACTTCTAATGTCGTAGTCGTCACCAGGAACAAATTCAATTGTTATTAATGGGATATAAAGAGAGATGTTTTATGTGATCCTGAAGCCTTGGTACTCATAACATGAAGAAACTGTGTGATATTTCTCGTCTAACCTTCTCTAATTGTTTGAAGTTCTTTTTCAGAATTACTAGAAAACAGAACTCATGCCTTTCTGTAATTGTTGTACAGTGATATATTTTAACCATCTGAGCGTCTAAGGACTTTCATTAAAATACTTAATAAAAGTTGGTTAATTTAATTTTTCCTTCGCATTTCTGTGTTAAAGTATCTTTCATATTTATTCACTTTAGATAATTTTTACTTTCTTCAATCTTTACAAGAAGAAAGTATTGGATTCATGAAGATGATGACATGATTTCTGTAATCGGATTCGTTGTCAAGCTTTCGTTTCAGAAAAAAAAAAAAACGCAGTCAAAAACTTTGCTACAAACATTTCTGTAAATTAATTGTAATATTCCACAAATATGATAATAATAAAAAGCTTTAGAAACTTACCTTGCTATACTGTGTAGGAATACAAATTTCATGCTTTACTGCATCGATAAGACGTGTTTCTAAACGTAAGCATACATTTCATTACACATAAGCCTATTCAAAATTTGATCTCTATTCTCTCAGAAATTGATCTCATAGTCGTGACGTAATTACCCTGATGTTATACCGTGATCTGGCCGTGTATAACGTAGGTCGCGGCAGTATCCGGTGCTTGTGTGCAAAACTTCAGTTGGCGCCCTATGTCCCCTCCTCCACCCCGGGATTTTTTTTTTCTATGAGTATAAATGCATAGCTGCCAGTCTTCCGGGGGTTTTTTTTCAGGTCAAGTAAACATATTTAAAACTAGAAAATTTATTTAACAAAATGTGTCTCGTTTCTATAGGGTTCTTATTTGCTTAGATTTAATTAAATAAAATTTCTGATTCAAAATACGATTATTTAACTTGAAAAATAAGTAAGGCTGGCAGCTATGTAAATAAAATTCGAAATACAGTTTAAACCTTTGAAAATGGAACCTTTCTGTATCGGAATACTGCATTAATCGGAAATATTTCACTGCTTAGGAGAAAATGATACAATACATTAAATTTGTCTTGCACCATTATGAAGCGTATTTATTTATTTATTTTTTCATAATTTTAAGTTTAGAAAACAAGGGTACCGTAAATGGCATAGATACCGACAATGACAAAAGAATAAAAAAAACCAATTGTAAAGTTTGGAAAAACAGTGATTAATTCGTTTGAATAAATATATTGAACTAGCTGATCCGCACGGCGCGGCGTTGTCGAGTCCGTGATACAACCCTTAAACATACCTGTTGAAAGATTTTATATTTTAAAACTAAAATCTCCAAACGAACCTAATGTTGGGGGCCTTGCTGTCTTCGGCAGTGTACATCCTCGAATGCTCGAATGTGTATGATTTTATATTTTTAAGTGAAAATCCTCCATCTGTTGATTTCATCGAGAATGAACAAAGTCTGACGAAATCGCGAAGGTGAGTTTCGGAAAAGAATTAACTCAAGACGTCGTTATAAAGAAATATGAACTCTCATTAATAGATCAGTTTCAACCACGTGATCACCAGCCCACCAAAAGTTATCAACCAATCATAATCGTGGATTTGTAGCCTGTATTACAAGCCAACCAATCACAATCCACCATTTTTGATGGGCAAACAAAAAACAAACCTAGTTGCTAAGGTGGTTGCTAGGGTGTGACGTCAGTTGAAACTGATCTATTGAATATTTCTTTTGTATTTCGAAACAGGAAAATGAATGCCGATTTTTAAAGTCTGCACTCTGCAGAAAAAACGAAAATCACGAAAGTGACTTTCGAAAAAGAATTTTTTTGAAAGGGTTAAAATTGATATTTTTTCAAAAAGATTACACCATTCGACAGAAAAATGAACGTAGCTATGGTTTGATATATATATTTTTTCGTATTTCGATTTCCAGAATGGATGCACATTTTTAAAAAATGTAGGAAAAACAAAAAAACCCGAAATGCTGTTCGGAAATGATTTTTTTGAAAGGGCTAATATTAATATTTTTAAAAACAGATTGCACTGTTGAAGAAATAAAGGTACTCAGATTAAGTGGGTATTTGTTTTCGTATTTCGAATAGTAAAGCCGATGCGGACTTGAAAAGATGAAAAACGAAAAAAAAAACACAAATTTGAAGTTTCGATTTTTTCTTTTTGAAAGAGATAATATTAATATTTTTTTTAACGGATTGCACCGTTAGATAGAAAAATGTATGTATCTATAGTTTGTCATGTTTGTTTTGTTCGTATTTTGAGTAGTTAAGCCGATTTCGCTCGACCAGTGTCGGGCGAATCAGCTAGTAGGACATAAAGTGCACAAAAAATTAAAACTAACTTTTATAAATCTGTATTTTCTCTTGCATATTAGAGCCATCGTTGTAGCTCATAAATTATTTATGTCTAAATTGAACTTTTTCGACCAATTCAATATTTGTAGCGTCTAAGATTACACATAAATTTAATAAATGCAAATGTATTTCAATACATTTAATTTTATGTTCTGAATTCAAATGAATAGATCTGACAATAATCACATTTATTTATCGAGTTTGTGATAAATATGGGCGTATGCAGGAGGTGCAGGGGAGGGTCGCCAATCGGAATCTTTGAAAAAGTAAGATTTTTTTTTCTAGATTTAGCCTATTTTTCCCATTCTACATCACCACCCCCTTAACAAAAATCATCTGTACACCACGAAGATAGGTCCAGAGTACAAGGTAGAATAGATAGAAAATACATGTTTTGCTCGGAGGTCTAAACCCTAATGATCGGAATAAACACACAAATTTTGTTCAATATATAATAGTTTCTACAGAAGTGATCATTTGTGGGGGCGTTGAAAAAAATATTTATTTAACTGTCTAAAGCAGATTTTATTCAACGAGTGCTAAAATCACACACACAGCGTGAAATTTACGGCATGGAATTCCAAAACCTTCGCAAGCGGCTTCGTTTTTACCAATTAAAATTGCATAATAATTGACGCCAGTCTCTCTAATCCAAACTATCTAAATTGATCAGAACACTCACACAAGTTCTATTTAGCACACTCATACAAGTTTTAGTTTTACATTGTCTCTCTAAATCACTTATGAGAAAACTCGGACGTAGAAGAAAAAAATGGATAAAAAAAATAATTAAATGATTATAAGTAAATTTGTCTTATGTACATCATTAAGGTGTCAAGAAAATGTAATTTATTTTAGGATAATTAAATAAGGATTTTTTTCTTTTTGAGGTGTTTCTCCTCAACAGAAATCTTTGGCGCTTTTTCTACTTCGGCGCCTGTGTGCGTCGCACACATTGCACACCGGGTCAGCGCGCCCCTGGGTACGCTTACCAAACTTTTCGTTGTGTATCATCTTTATGCAACTTTGGTTATCTTCATGCATTATTATTGGTTTATCTTGAGTTAATCCTAAATCTTCTAATAATTTAATTAACCATAAAGTTTCTTGACAAGCGTTTGCTGCAGCTATATATTCTGCTTCAGCAGATGAGAAGGCAATACATGTCTGCCTTTTTGTGATCCACTGTATTGGATTGTCTCCCAACATGTAAATACTGCCAGAAGTTGATTTTCTCGTTTCTGTATCTCCTGCCCAATCGGAGTCTGTATAAACTTCTAGTATTGGTTTCTTTTTTGTATTTAAAGCTAAATTTAAATTTTTCGTACAGTGTAAATATTTGATTATTCTCTTCACTGCATTCCAGTCCTTGTTTCGCGGTGCTTCATTACATCTACTAAGGATGTTGACTGGTGCTGATATGTCTGGTCTAGTAAATGTCGCGATGTAAAGAAGTGAGCCTATGGCTTTTCGATATTTGGTATTATTTGGTAACAAATTTTCGTCATCTTCTATTTTATTAAAACCGGGTTCCATTGGTGTACCGTATGGTTTTGCATTTTCAAAATTAAATTTCTTAGCTAATTCTTCAATTTTTGATTTTTGGTTTAGTGCGTAACCTTCCGGTATTTTTTCTATTTCGGTTCCTAAGTATCTCTTTATTTGTCCTAAATTTTTCAATTCATATTCTTCGTTTAACGTTTTTACGATTTCTTTTATTATTTCCGGTTTACTTGCTATAAGAATATCGTCTACGTAGATTATTACGTATGTGAAATTTTCTTTTTCTTTTCTTATGAATAAGCATGTATCGGCTGTGCTTTGCGTGAAGTTAAGTGCTTTTAATGAAGTTTCTATTTTCATGTGCCAGGCTCTTGCTGCCTGTTTGAGACCATATATGGTCTTTATAATTAGAGTTTGTTTTAATGTAACCCTCTGGTTGTTGCATGTAGATTTCCTCTTGTAAATTTCCATGAAGGAATGCCGCGTTTATATCAATATGGTGTACAACTAGATTTTTGTAAGCGGCTGCGGTTAAAAATGCACGAATGGTGGTGTGTTGCACTACTGGTGCAAATGTTTCATTATAATCTTCACCGAATTTTTGGCTAAATCCTTTAGCAACTAATCTTGCTTTATATATGGGTGATTTTCCTGAGCTATCGACTTTTCTTTTAAAGATCCATTTTGATCCTATTATTTTTCTATTTGGTGGTGGTTCTACCAGTTCCCATGTTTTATTTTTCATCAGCGCTTCTATTTCCGCATCTGTGGCTTTGAGCCAATTTTCTTTTTCTCTAGGATTTTTTATTTCGTTGATTTCTTTCCAGTTTTTCGGTTCTATTATTTCATCGTTTTTTACTATACAGATATAACTGTCGGATGTATATCTATTGGGTGGAACTCCCCTGTTTGTCCTTTCTGACCTTCTTTATGTAGGAATGTTTTGATCGGGTTCTGCTTGTGTTTGTTCTGTATTGTTTATTTCCGTTTCAATATAATTTTTGTTATCAAGCAGGCATTCTGGTTCATTATTTTCTTCATTCAGAATGTGTGTGTTATTCTCTAGGAATTTTACAGTTCTCCCGATTATGATTTCATTATTTTTAGTGTATACTCTATAACCCTTTGAGTGGTTATCATATCCCATAAATATTCCTTCCCTGGCTGTGTTATCTAATTTTCCTCTATGTATCTTATTTATGTATATATAAGCTTTACAGCCAAATACTTGAAAGTAATGTAAGTTTGGTTTTCTCTTGAACCAAATTTCGTACGGAGTTTTATTTGTAGACTTTGTTGGTAGTCTGTTTTGGAGATGTGTTGCTGTATTTATTGCTTCACCCCAGAATCTGTGTGGTAACCCAGCTTCTGAGAGCATAGCTCGGGTAATTTCTATCAAGCTCCTATTCTTTCTTTCAGCAATCCCGTTTTGGCTCGGGCAGTGTGGAACTGTAAATTGGTGTTTTATACCTCTTTTTCTAAGAAAGTCCTCCGTATTTTTACCGATGTATTCGCCCCCGTTATCCGATCTGAATGCTTTGGGATATCTCCCGAATTGTGTGTGAACAATTTGTGTATAGTCCTTTATTTTGTCTGAGACCTCATCTTTGTGAGATAGTAAATATATAACAGTAATTCTTGAATGGTCGTCAATAAATGTGACGAAGTACCTTTTTCCCCTAAAGAGGTTGTTCTAATCGGTCCACAGACGTCTGTATGTATCAGGTCGAGTACTTGTGTCGTTTTATATTCAGATAATTTTGGATATGGTGCATCAGTAGTTTTTGTCTTTATGCATGTTTCACAGTGTGTAGTATGACTGCAGTTGTTTAATTTTATGCCATTGGCCAAGTTGTTTTTCATCATTTGTTTTATACTTTCGTAATTCCTATGACCTAGGCGTTTGTGCCAAAGTTCTAGACATTCTTTATTTTTGCAGTCGTTTGCGATATTTGCTGTGTTTGGGATATTTTTATCTGAGAGAATTACCTCATATAAGTTATTTTTCTTTTTCGCTTCCAGATACGTTTTGCCGTTACAGGATAGCATGCATTTTTCGTCTTCAAATATTAATTTGTAACCGTGTTGAGTTGCTTTACTCACAGAAATTAAGTTTGTTTCCAAATCTGGAACATATAACATGTTTTTTAATTTTATTTTATTTGAGTCCCCGTTTGATGTTTTTGTTGTAATCATAACTTCACCGGATCCGTAGGAATTGAGTGTGTTTCCGTTCGCGATTATTACGAATGTTTGTTCGGTGTTGTTTATTTCAGTAAATATTTCTTTGCTGTTTGCAATATGGGAAGATGCTCCAGAATCAATAATCCAGGTTGGTTTTCCGGGCTTTTCGATTATAAATGCTGCATCTTGATTTTTGTTATGATTTATTTGTATGTTTTTATTTATTTTTTCTTTCGTTTCGTACCTATCATTTTCACTATCACCAATTGTGTTTTCGAAGCAGAGCGACGATGTAAACTTCTTTTGTTTAAATGTTTGTTTTGGTGTAGCTTTTTGTGAATTTCTGTTTTTTAAGTGCCAGCATTCTTTATAGTTATGATTATTTTGCTTACAGTACGTGCAATATTTATTACGATTTTTGTAATCATTATTTACGTATTTTTTCTGTGTTTTAAATGCTTTTGCCGAATTTTCGGTTGGTTCTGAGTTTTCTACTCGTTTAGTATATTCGTCGACAAGTTTATTTTAATATAATCTGGTGTTAATTCATTTTCCGGCCTAGCTTCCAGAGCCGTTATGAGTGTGTTGTAACTAGGTGGAAGTGATCACAGTAATAGTGCTGATATGTGCGATTCACTAATATTTTCTCCAATTGCGGAGAGTTTGTCGATGGTTTCAAGAATATTTGTTATGTGACGCTGCATGTTTCCGTTTTCTTGTAATTTAGCTCCATATAATTTTCTGAGTAAATAAAGTTTACTTGACAGATTGCCTCTTTCGTGAATATTTTTTAATGTGTCCCACGTCTCCTTTGACGTGTTTAAATTTCTTATATGAACGATTTGTGAGTCCTCAAGACTTAAGTTAATTATGGCCCTTACCTTCTTGTCCCTCTTTTGCCAATCAGGTGTTATTGGGTTTGGCGGTTCTTCTGTTATTAATTCTGATAAATCTTCTTTTATTAATAACATTTGGACCTTAAATTTCCATATGGAGTAGTTATTTTGGTTTAATTTTTCAATTATCTGTGTTTCTTTTGAGAAAGCCATTTCTTCGATTGATTTTTCTTTATTGTTTTTATTAAGTTTTATTTAATTAGTTCTATAAAGATTCTTATATTTATTTTCGTTCTTTCGAACTAGTTCTAATTGATTTCTATATGCTTTGTAAATGTTTTCAGTTTTTAAAAAATCACATCTTCCTTCTGAGACAATTTTTCAGTCTCTATAATCTTTGAAGGAGGAGGTCGATGGAGCGCGGATGTTGTCTCAAGAAGATTAAAAAGGATAAGATAAATTTTCTTACATTTTCTGAAGGTAAGGTATATCATGCATATCACTTCTGATTAGTATAAACTAAATTGTAGTAATCCAGAGAAAAGTAATCCAGTGGCACTGAACACACAACATGTATTTGCTGAAAATCTAAGTTTATATATTAGTGTGACTCTAAATAAATTCACATATTTCACAGTCTTGATTAGCTTTATATTTACTGAATAGAGCACATGGACATTACAAGTATTCACACTAACATTAAGTTTAGATTACATTTAGTTGACATTTTAGAGCTTATTCGCTCTACATGTTTTCGCGCTCACATTTTTATCTCATCAAAAACAACTCGTTGTAAATGATCCCGCCAAGCCACAAACCTAAAACGTCAGTCATAAAAAGAAGTGATATCACATAAAAAGAAGTGATATAGAAGTGCATACTCCGAGTCCCGTGTAAAAATCTATCACCACTCATAATGTTTCCAAAGGACTCGGAGTGAGGGACAGTATGTGAAAACTGCTTGGCGACCTGCAGGCTTTTATAATGTTTGCGTTTCCTGAAATTACATATCACTATGTTATTATTTTTATTTTATTTTATTTTATTTTATTTTATTTCATTTCTTTATTTATTTATTTTGCTCCCATAAAATTGTAAAAAGTTGAAGTTTCTGTGTTTGCATGTCCTTTCTTATTTATGAGATTGAAAAATCAATTTGTTGATTTTATTTACCATTATTTAAACTAGAAACACCACTCTTACGAAGAGGATTTTTAAGTAAACATGTAAAGATTTTGAGTTTGTAATATATATATATATATATATATATATATATATATATACACATAATGGTCATACGCATATTAATAACAATGCACCTTCAATAAACTTTAAACTGAATTGAGATATATTGCAGTAATTCTAGGGTAAGCGGAATCGCATAGATCTGGTGAAAAATCCGTTCTGTTTAAGCCATTCTAGTCTGTTTTAATAGTATTATATGCAATAATATTCTTTGTATTGGAAACGCATAATTTTTTTTTTTTTGTTTAAGAAATAATTCCGGAATAAGAAATAATTTCGCCCATTTTACCACCCTTAGAAACGGTGATTTAACAATATTTGTAATTAAATTTTATGGTAAGAAATATTGGAAAGTATAATTGTAATGATTATCACACTTACATACTTTTTCCTGCTTGTTTCTCAACTATTTCTGTTTTTACATTTTTTTAGCATTCAAATATATTTATAAAAGTGATATAACAAAAATTTAAAATTTATTTTTTCAATTTTCAAAATTGATATACTGCATATATTATAAAAGCCTGCAGGTCGCCAAGCAGTTTTCACATACTGTGCCTCACTCCGAGTCCTTTGGAAACATTATGAGTGGTGATAGATTTTTACACGGGACTCGGAGTATGCATTTCTATATAGCTTCTTTTTATGTGATATCACTTCTTTTTATGACTGACGTTTTAGGTTTGTAGCTTGGCGGGATCATTTACAACGAGTTGTTTTTGATGAGATATCACTCCTTTTTGTAAGGAGGTATTTAATTTCAATTATACGGATTCCATTTTTATTCAGAAAAGAAAAGATGAAAGGGGCAAAAAAAATAATAGTGATGCTCTAAACAGAATTATACATCAGAATTATACAATTTATTGAGTGACTTATTCCAATGTACATGTCGCTACCATAACAACGGGGAAACTTTTATATTAATTTCCTTACATTGTACTCATCAGATTATTTATGACATATTTATTTTCCTTTTTCTTTTGTTTATATCACTCTTCCGTTTATATACATTCAAAAACAAAAAATTAGACAATTTTACAGTAGTTTACAAACTTATTAAAATACTACAGTTTCAAGAAAAATGTGGAAAAATAAGAAGCACTTTTTTTCGGTCAACTACAACGATAAGTTTATGGAGCATACTTTATCGAGAATAATCAACATTTTTTTTTTCTACGAACCTATTTCTATTAGTATAAAAATTTACAGGATTTTTATACTAACATATTAAATATATTATTTTTGAAAATTACTGAGCACCTAAGAAGTTTTTTATTTGTTTAAGTTTTTTAACTCAATGTTTCGAGAATTTGAAATATATAAAATTCGCAACGTTTGCAAAAGTATAAAAACTATTAAAGTGATTTCTGTTCATATAGTCTGTTCATTCCAATTCGGTGATCCTAAAATATAGGTCCCCAATCTCCGGCAGTCCATGAATTAATTAGGACATATGTATGCAACTGTTAAAATGTTCTCAAAGTTGACAATAGAGGCAATAAGTATAGCTCGGTAAATATGAAACACGGCATTGCTTCATCATGGCTTTGTTTCGTGAGGTGTTCGTTCTCCGAACATAAAAATCTCACGCGAAAGTGTTCGTTAACGGATTTGTTCGTAAACCGAACAGTTCGTTACCGATCACCTATTGTATACGAAATTTAGCATTTTTAATTTTTATGTGGAATTTAAGAAGTTATTTCCTTTTCATTGTGCTCTAGGCCCGTTTTTAGAGCATTTTAAGTTCGTCATAGCCGGAGATTCTATGAACGTCAAATATTTAAACTCAAAACTTCTAATCTTCGGGTTGCAACATTTTTACATTCTATTATTCAGCGCATGAATGTAAAGTTGGAATTTTGTAATCGCTGTTTCATTCAATTTCTAATGCGCTAGAATTATATATTTATAGATAAACACAGTTTTTTTTAATCCATGAAAATACTATATTTTAATAGATTTAGAGCTTAAGATCGACGAGTTTTCAGGCGGACAAAATGAACTCGTATTAAATTTTAAAGCAAGATAATAAAGCCTTACAGAGATTGGAACAGTATAAAATCATTAAAATACATCTCACAGAGTAAATATACATTGGTTGTAATGTAATCAAGATCTTCTAAGAGAGCCTGTAAATGAAACGTATATGGTTCAATGCCACTTTACAATAGAGAGTTTAAATGAATCGGATGTAGTAACATATTTGAATATCTTGTGAATATAGCCACTTTGACAAAAGTTATGCTATTTACTATTGTTTTTCCTCTGTGTTAAGTACAGGAATCAAGTACTTCAACGTAAAAATTCGCTAATTACACAACCATTTAGTCTTATTAAAAAATCTTTTGAGTTGTCCTGTAAACGAACAGTAAATTCTACAATTCTGTTTTACAATAGGAAGCAAAGGTCATTCGTAGTAATATATTTTAGCATCATGCGCATAAGTTCTTTTTGAAAAGTGTTAGATCATTTAATATTTCTTTGCTTCATCTTAAGTATAGGAATAAATCACTTTAAAGTGGTATGCATAAAAAACTAATTCATATTTTTAAACAAAATATTAAACATTTGAACTACACATAAAAAAAAATCAAATGCTGCAAACCGCGTAAAAATTGGATAATTACACAACTCTTTAGCCCTATATCAAAAGATCTTTTGTGAGACCCTGTAAACGAACCTTAAATGTTACGATTTTTTTATAATAGGAAGCTTACTTGGGTCGAGTGTAATAACATATCTTAATATCATGTGTATACGACCATTCCTAAAAGAGGTGGGTCATTTATTATTTTTTTGCTCTATGTTAAGTATAGGAATCAATAACTTTAATCTGATATAAATCAAAAACTAATTAATATTTTTACATGAAACTTACAAAGGTTTGAACTACTCATAAAAACAATTCAAATAACGTAAACTGCGTAAAAATCCGATAATTACACATTGCTGTAGCCCTGTCAACAGTTTTTTGCTCTATGTTAAGTATAGGAATTAATAACTTTAAACTGATATAAATCAAAAACTAATTAATATTTTTACATGAAACTTACAAAGGTTTGAACTACTCATAAAAACGATTCAAATAACGTAAACTGTGCAAGAATCCGATAATTACACATTGCTGTAGCCCTGTCAACAGTTTTTTGCTCTATGTTAAGTATAGGAATCAATAACTTTAAACTGATATAAATCAAAAACTAATTAATATTTTTACATGAAACTTACGAAGGTTTGAACTACTCATAAAAACGATTCAAATAACGTAAACTGCGTAAAAACCCGATAATTACACATTGCTGTAGCCCTGTCAACAGTTTTTGGCCGGAACAAGATTTAAAAAGGGCAAAAAACAGCACTTTTAAAAGCGCATTTACTGAAAACCTATTCGTCGGATTTTGCTTTACTTTTGAATTCTGAGTCACTGGGCACGCCCCATTCCATAGAATCAAGAATTTTGTTTCTATCATAAATAGAACGCGAGATATAGATGTGTCAAAAACCCGTTTTGTCCCGTCCGCAAAATATAAACTAGACAGAGTTAAAAAAAATAAATAATTGTAAAATCGTTTGGCATCCATTGGCGGAAATTCCTTTCATTTACGGTTCAATGCATTGCTGTTTCTTATGCTTGGCGAGAAACTCTGTCGAGTTTCTATGACCGTCCGCAAAATATAAACTAGACAGAGTTAAAAAAAAAAAAATTGTAAAATCGTTTGGCATCCATTGGCGGAAATTCCTTTCATTTACGGTTCAATGCATTGCTGTTTCTTATGCTTGGCGAGAAACTCTGTCGAGTTTCTATGATAGAGGACTGACGAAATTAAAGTCAAAATAAAATGTTCAGAGTTTTTCATGACATCATTGGAAATTACGCATACGTCAGTGGAAAAAATAGACATTGCAGGGTTTCAGCGTAAGAACCGCAATTGCAATAATAATGTTTATAATTATTGTTCGAATGTCTTTAATCTATTATACATAATAACAGTTTATCAATTTTGAAGAGTTCTAGAACATTTATCTGAAGTTGAGTGGTCATAAATTTCACTCTGCAATTCATTATGCGTTGAAAGAAATGTTGAATTACTTTGAAGCTTACTTTCAAGGTCTTTCTTTCGTTCCGCTTTGCAAAAGGAAATGAAAGAGCGGTTTTTCTGTAAATAAATTACTCGGATGAGGTTAATATTTCTAATAAAATAAAACTGATCAACAATTAATTTAATGAATTATAGGAAATAGTCTATAATCATATTTTTAATATTAATTTCCTCGTTTATGTGGAAAATTAAACATGTAAAGACTCATTCATATTCAAATATATAGTTTTTCACCTGAAACTAAACAATGTTTTAGATTTTCTTTAGAAAAGTCTGTTAAACCTAACCGACTCACAATCAAAGCCAATAGACTGAATCAAAACTCAGCCTCGGAACATTTTTAGAGCCAACCCGATTCGTAACGAAAACAATTAACACCAACCCGACCCGAGCCCCGCGAGCAGGGTCGGGCATTTACATATTAGCAACTAAGATAAAATTGTTAGGTGCTATTAACTCCGAACTTTCTGATTCTAATTTCTATTCGTGGTGCTACTTTACGAAAATTTTTATAAGATAAAATTTTCCTCAATAAATTTACCAAAGATTGGTAAGTCGTGTCAATTAATAATACTGATGCCTCTCCCTCTTCCTCTTTTTGAAAAAAAAAAAACCCCAAGCTTTACGTTTAAATATAAGATATTTTCAGGGAAACAATAAAACAAATTTTCTGAAATACACATTATCCCCATTAATGTAAGGCAAACACATACAGCGTTCTTGCACCTCTGTTTAGCGCGTGATGTAAAAAACAAAAAATGTTTTTACTGAAAATGTTTACTGGGAATGCTTTAATGGAAATGTTTTTACTTTAAAATAAAATATTAAACTTTTAATTCTATCTTGAATGATGTCTTTTTATTTTCATATAAATATTTCTATTTATTATTATTATTTTTTGTAATGAATCATATTTCAACTAATAATCCATATTATAAAATTAATTTTAAATCTTTTTCCACTTTAACCTTACAAAACCCTTTAACTTTATAGGCCTTGGCGAAATGATTTCTGAGAAGAAAAATGAAAACAACTTAAAACAGGAACCAATTTTCATTATTATATCTTTCATTTTTCGTTGAGTCATTGAGAATACAAAATTACAATTAGATAAACGATGTGAATTTTCCAAATTATTACTTTGTTTTTCTCTTTCTGTTGATATCAAATCTAAATGTTTTTTTTTTTTTTTTAAATTCCTTTTTCTCTTCGCGGAAATCATGACGCAATCTATCTCTGTATTGCACATAATTGTTTATATAAAAACAAAACCATACAGGAATTAAGTTACTAAGAAAATCATAAAAATAGTTCTTAAACATAAATGTTCTTTTTTTTTCTCTTCGCGGAAATCATGACGTAATCTACCTCTGTATTGTACTTAATTGTTTATATAAAAACAATGCCATATAGGAATTAAGTTACTAAGAAAATCATAAAAATAGTTATTAAACATTAATTAAAACTTAAAATATATTATGAATGTGAATAAAATTCCAATTTCTTAAAGTGTTTTCCTAAAAGTTTTTGTGATTTTTATTTTTATTATTATTTTTTTTTTTACCAATAGAATTTTGCTAATTTTTTTTTTTTTTTTGCTTTTTGAATAGCAAATTATAGCAACTTTACAGAAACAAAGGATGTACTGTTTGTTATTATTATTATTATTATTATTATTCCAGAGGATATACGTCGGCTACACCCCTATATGTTGGTGAGGTACCCTGTATTAACTGTTTAGTTTTGGGTAAATTTTTAGTCCATTCATCCGAAAATATAGAAGACATTTTCTTTTACGCCATATTGCTTTTCTTTGACAATTCAGATGATTTTAAAATTTACCATTAATTGAGAAGAAAATGGCGCATTTAATGAATTACTCGAATTAGTTTGAAATTTTGTCAATAATACATATGTCAGGCATTCTACATTTTCTGTGTATTTTTTTATGGAATTTTGTGCAGCCGTTCGAAAAATATAAATCATTTTAACTTTTCAATTTTATATTTTGGAGCGAGCATCCTATATATTAAAACCCCAAGCTAAAATCATAATTTTCAGGTAAATTCGACGTTTTTGCGCATGCCTAGGATTATATCGTAAACCTATTCAGTTTTAAGGAATACTTAAAAGACGAGGCGATAAATCGCAGCCGTCCAAAAGTCCAAAAGTTCTTTTTTCTCATTTGTGGTTTGTTTTGATTGTGTTTTGTTAATGTTAGGTCGTTGTGGACGTACGAAACGTGAAATTAAATTTCAGGAAAGTTCCACGAAATAAAAATGTAGAAAAACAATGTTAGTTTTATTCAACAAATCCAGAAAAAAAAATTGCAAAAATTATGTACAAAGGAAAAATAATTGATCTACAAGAAGAAATTTTAAATGATTCTACTGAATTTGAATCTGTTGATCACTCTTATTCTTTAAAAATACCTGTTTTGATGCAGGAAAAAGAGAATGTACCAAATAAATGAATTTGTGTTGGTACAAAATTTAAGTCATTTTTTAAAGGCTTACTTAAGGAGGGTTATTCCAGATATAAAAATTTTTGGCCTTTTTACAAATTATGATTATGTAATATTTTTTAACTTAAATTGCATAAAAAACGGTAACATTTTAAAATAATTTATTTCTATTTATATGGGTTTATATCTAATGTGCTCACAGTTCAGAAATCACTTGACTTTCTTTAAGTAAAAGATAATGAGCCCTGCCCCCCTCCACACCACCCAACATGATTGTATAGCACTAGAATGATACTCAGGAGAAATTTATAAGTATAAAATTTAACCTTATTATTAAGATTACATTTTATACTTATAAATTTCTTTTTTGCTTATTAATAAGAAAACAACTATAAGGAGCTTTTTACTAAAAATCAGAATTTTGTTAAAAACAGTAAAAATTCTTCAGTCAATATTTGAGCTACCACTGCCACAGCAGGATTTAGGGGTTTTAAAACTCCTCCCAGACCAATTGAAAGCATATAAGATAAGTACAAGGACTGTTATGGTCAATAAATAATGTGTAAAAAGTAACTGAAACACAAAATAGCTAAAAAATTAGCATTAAATTGTTTCAACACTTCATAAAAAGAAGCAATTTAAGAGCAAAATGGGAGAGGAAAAGATAGATAGAGAGAAATAATTAGAAATAGCAGCAGCACATGCATTTTGACGCCACTACTCTTCGTTTCGTTCTAAAAGGGGGCTCTTTTATGAAGCCTTGAAATAGCTTTCAACTCATATCTAGATGACTATGTGGTTTGCTTTACTTCGGTTATAACACATTTTTTTAAAGGAAATAAAAAAGTCATACACATATAAAACAATGAAATTGTTCATAAGGGTCGATGGAAGTTTTTTTTTGGCGGGGGAGGGGGGGGGGGCATTTTGTGAAAAGTAAAAGTTATTTTTGTGAAATTTATTATATTTTTGTGAAATTTATTATATTTTTGTGAATATTAATATTAAGGAAAGAAAGATGAAATTCAATTACTCAAATTCGAAACAAGCATTTATTAATAACTTTGTTAAGTACTTTTGCTAAAATTTACCTTTCTGGTAAACTCATATTATTTGCAAATTACATATTTATAAAACCTAACAAAATAAAAATAATTAATGAAGAGTACGTTTTTTATGAACTGGAATTTTGTGAAGGGATCTGTTTTATGAAGAAAAATTTCGCAAAGAAGTCTGCTTTAAATAAAAGAAATTTTATAAATAAGTCGTTTTATTAAGAGAAATTTTTGAGAAGAGTTCTATTGTATTAAATGGAATTTTGTGACGTGGCCCTAAATATGCTCCAAGTTTTGCCTGGATCGACACCTGGTTCAATAACAATGATTCAAAACCGCTCACAAACGGAAATCTTGGCTCCACCACTGAAGACACTACAACATTCGAATATTTTCTCAAAGTAAAATCTCAATTTCGATACAATAGCAGTATTTTTACAAGAAAAAAAAAATCTACATGTATTTTTGAAAAAAAAAAAAAAAGGCCCAAAAAGATTGTACTAATTAAACATAAAATCTACATAACTACAGTTTAAATGTTTAACAAGATTTTGGTTTTAAAATATATCATTATAAATATTTTATTAATAATTATAAATAATACCAATAAAAGCTGGAAAATATAATTTATATTTATCTATAATGATAAATACAGATTATATCTAAGGTCAATATACGGAAAAATTGGGGCCTCTTTACAAAATTCTATTTACTAAAAAGGGCCTTTCACAAAATTTATTTTAATCAAAAGGGACCCTTCAAAAAATTCTATTTCACAAAACCTTTATACAAAGTTCAATTTCATGAAATTAAACTCATCATAAACTTATCTTGTTAAGATGTGACATGTATATTTTATAAATAATGAATTTCTAAACATTAAACTGCTCACAGGAAGGAAAATGTTAGAAATAGACTCTTAAAAATCTATTATTAATAAATTCTTAATTTAAATTGTTTTTAATTGCAAAATTTAAAAATATCAGCTTAAACATGACGAATGCTCGCTAGATGGCGCCACCACATTTATTTTACGATGTGTTTGAGAAAACTGAATTTTTGGAGTTCTGAAGGACGGCTGCGATTTATCGACTCGTCTTAAAAGCTGTCATCGTAGCCCAGCAGTCTAAAGCTCTGGCTCTCTGCATAGAGCGCAAGTTCGAATCCCGTGTCCGGCAGAAAGATTTCTGCGGCACTTTTGGCTATAATTCATTTGAATTACTGTCATATTTTCGGGAAAAGAAGTTATATGCTTTGTATTTTTTATTTAATTGCTTTTTAATTAAGTAAAATTTAACACCCAACAATATTTTTACAAATTAAAAATTGTATTATAAATAGAACAATATAAATAAAAACATTTGTATTAAAAATATTTAAATAAAAAAAAAATGCATGTAATTATACACACAATAAAAACAAAAAAACAAAAAAAAAACTAGTCGTTGGGGACCACCGTAATACTTACCCATCATGGATATGCATAATATAACATATGAAAATAAAACATGTGTACACTATTTATAAAATGCATTGCAATTCCAATAAAATCCTGGCTTGATGACGTCATAAACTCTTTAAACGCTCTATTGCTGAATTGCGTAAGAGAAACATCCTTATAACTCCAAAAATGATAATCCTATTAACTAACAGTTTATTGCGTCGGATTAATCGTCTCTTTACTAATTAAAATATATCTTTGAATTGAAATTTGAATGAAATACAGGGTCATGAAAAATCGAAGAGTGTGGAAAATGTAATTACAAATATCTCGGCAACTCATTATCCGATCGACTTCATTGTTAATGCAAAATTTATGTTTTTATTGTCTTTTATATTCACTCCTTAAAAAAAAAAACAATTTCGAAAATTTTTATATACCTTTTATCAGAACAAATATTTCGAGAGTCCCCAAAAAATAGTTCCGGATAATCGAGGTTACTGAAATTCAATAAGCGTCTTCCCATTATTACATACTAAGTACTACATACCAAATTTCAAGTCACTATCTCAATTTATTCCGGAGATAGAGCGTTTTCAAACACACAGACAGACAGATGGACGGCAAATTTTTTTTTTCTAAAAATATGTTTTTCGGAATCTCCAGTGTCTGAAACGTGTAAATCAGTCAAAAAATTGTTTTCGATTTTCAAAACGATTACAAGACTTACCCTATACTACGTATGATGGGTAAGTAATAAATAATAATAAAAAAATAATAAATAAAAATAAAGGCGAGAAGAAAACATATTTCTTTTACAACTAGATAACAATATTTTCTTCAAGAAATGTTTACACGGTCTGTAAAACCGTCATATTTGTAACCGATAAAAGTTTCAAAGAATTTAAAGAACAAGAACTTTCTTTTAAACTATGAAATGATCCTAAGTGAAAAAACAATAAAATCTCTTCGTACGAGCACTTTTACCATTAAATATCAATAATTTTTCGTGAATTTTTTATTTAAAAATATAAATTCATACAAAATAGGGTTAAAGCATAAAATCATACAAATTTGAGGTTTATTTAAAGTTATTATTACGGGCCCGGCCGCCCGTGACAAATGACCCGCCGCCAGTGACTAGCTGGCGGGTCAGCTAGTCACTGACGAAATGAATAATAAGCAAACAGTAGTTTTTGTTAAGCACTATATTCGAAAGTTGAAGTATACATAACAATACGAAATCTACACTGCAAAAAAAAAAAAAAAAAAAAAAAAAAGTGTTGATTTTGCAGTATAATACTAGCACCCCAGCTGCCAGTATTGTACCGTAAAATTAACAGCAATAAACAGTAAAATAAGCAGTAATATGCTAGCATATTACTGCTAATATTACTACTAGTTTTAAATACTGTTAAACAGGTTTTGTGTTTTATTCAGTCATGTAATATAGTGTAATTGTATTCTATTCTTTTCACCAGGACAATGAAATATTTCCGTTTAATGGAGGATTTCGATACAGACCTTTTTGACAGTTTTTGCTGTTTTTCGTGTTTTATTTACATAGTTTATTTACACTCGGGAATGTAATATATTGTAATTGTGTTGTATTCTTTTCACCAGGACAATGAAATATTCCCGTTTAATGCAGGATTTCGATACAGACCTTTTTGACAGTTTTTGCTGTTTTTCGTGTTTTATTTACATAGTTTTTCAAGTCAAATAAGAATGTTTTGACTCAGAAATTTTATTTAATAAATGAAATCAAATAAGAACCAAATAGAAACAAGACACATTTTATTAAATAAATGTTATGGGTCAAAATACGTTTACATTACCTGTAAAAACTCGGCAGGTTGGCTGCTATGCAGTTATAATCATTAAAACGTTTTTATAAACTTTCGGGGGATGGAGAAGGGGGGGGGGGTGTTAGGGATGTAAGGCACCAACTGAATTTCTGCAACACAAGCGCCGGATACTGCTGACGCGCCCCTGCTTTTACCATTAAAATATGAGTGTCCTTAGGACAATTGCAGTTTGAGTTATAGGTGTTTTAAGTTATCAGCAACTTATATTTAAGATACACTAATATATGGAGGTAGGGGTGCATCAGTAAATAAAGTAAAAAGTGCCCAGTTAAACGGTGAGCTCACAGGCAATTCGCACTAATTGTATATTATACTCTTATTTCAAAGAATAATCCCCCTCGAAAAATAAAGAAATCGGCAATAAACTTCTATACCGAATTTGAAGCAAATCCAATAATTCTGAATGAAATACCCATTTAGCTAAATTAAGGGGGGAGGGATTACCCCCCGTTTCCCCTTTATACTTAACCAATGAACTTCCAAATCTAATCAGGGAAGCGCCTCATCAGAATAAACCTGTTTACCAAATTTGAAACAAATCGGATAATTCTGCATGAAAACCCATTTATCTAAATTAAGGGGGAGATCAGACCCCGTCCCCCCCTTTTTATACTTAACCAATGAACCACCAAAACTAATCAGGGAAACGCCTTATCAGAATGTACCTATATATAAAATTTGAAGCAAATCGGGTATTTCTATCAAGACTTATCGCGTTACGTACATACATACAGAACCTGCGGGCCCATTAGCTCCCAGGCTTGATTTCCTGTGAGGCAAAAAGTATACTTTCACAGGTGTGTTTCCTATGACAATAGAACATTTTAATACTTATAGAACTTAATTATACATTAATACATTAATTTTTTAAGGCAATTTTCTCTTAGCCCACCACAGGTGACAAACTATTTAATATTCTTTATGGTTACAATTCTATACGAGTTGCAGCAATGTATTCAATTGTACGCAAATCTTTGCTCGCCAAAATAGGCACCTGACTGTAAGAGTTCAACAACGAAGCATTTTAAACATTAAACAAGAACGAAAAATCATGCTTCAAGCATAGATTATGTAACACTTTCCAACGCTTCCAAAATAATTTTACAAATCATACCTTTAAATAAGCTGAAAGATAGCATCTAAGTAAATAATTTGGAAAACGCATAACATATTTAAAAACATAATTTCAGGAATTTGCAACCTATACAGTATTCGGAAAAATATCCGAATACTTTTATTCAGCCCTGTATATGATCTATAAATTTGTATATATACTACATAGGATGCTAAATTTTAGTTCAGTTAGGAAAAACGTAGAACAGTTTAAAATTCTGCTTCTGGAGTTTGTCAATAAACGGAAATGTGTTCGCGAATTTTTGTGCTTCCCTGTATATGATCTACAGAATTTATAAACACCACGTAAATACACAAAAAGTGAGTTAAATTTAAAATCGCGTTCAGTAACTTAAAACGCACTTCCAGGAATTATTGTAAACAGACAGTAGAGAATTCTTTTGTGTCTCCCTGTAAATGAACGATGACTGCTATACACACACTATTCTGTAGTAAGCCTCTTGTAATGCACCTTAGTGATATATATAAATTTCAATGTGTTTAAAATAATGAAACATTATTTAAATAAACCGCAGACGATTTTTCTCCATAGATGTAATGTAACGGAATTCTTTTGACTGTTCCTGTAAAGTTACTATAAGTGCTATGCACACCCTATTCCATATTAAGCTTCTTGTAATGCACCTTAGTGATATATATCAATTACAATGTGTTTGAAATTGAGTAACATCATTAAAATAAACCGCAAATGATTTTTCCCCATAGATCGCAATGTAACGAAATTCTTTTGAGTGTCCCTGTAAAAAAACTATAAGTGCTACCCACTTCCGTTGAAATGGGGAACATGCTATAGAGTACTACAATAACATATAAAAATTGCAGAGCAATCCGAGCATATTTACGGGAGTTAGAGCACGGACAGACGGCCAGACGGCCATACGGCCATCCGGCCAGACAAACCGAAGTCATAAACACTTTTCAACTAGGTTGGAAAGTGTTAAAAAAGAAAAGTGCCCAGTTCAACTGATGGCATTGAGCTCACATGTTATTCACACTAATTGTATATTATACTCTTATTTCAAAGAATAATGCTCTCGAAAAATAAAGAAATCAATAATAAACTAAGACGGGATTAACCCCCCGTCCCCCCTTTATACTTATCCAATAAACCCCCAAAACTAATCAGGGAAGCGTCTTATCACAATGAACCTATATACAAAATTTGAAGCAAATCGGATAATTCTGCGTGAAAAACTTATTTATCTGAATTAAAAAGGAGATTAGTCCCTGTCCTTCCCTTTATACTTAACCAATGAACCCCCAAACTAATAAGGGAAGCGCCTTATCACAATGAATCTATATACAAAATTTGAAGCAAATCGGATAATTCTGCACGAAAAACTCATTTATCTAAATTAAGGGGGAGATTAGCCCCCCGTTCCCCCTTTTATACTTAACCAATGAACCTCCAAAACTAATCAGGGAAGCGCCTTATCACAATGAACCTTTAAACAAAATTTTAAGCAAAACGGATGTTTCTATCAAGAGTTATCGCGTTACGTACATACGTGCACACATACACAGGGCCTGATTACCGCACGGGCCAACTAGGCCATGGCCTTGGGTGAAAGTCTAAAAGATAGTCACGTTTTAGCATTATGGGCAAATCCAGCCACCTCATTGGTCATTTAGCCGTGTCCTTTTCAGAGAGTAATCCCTTAGCGGTAGGGAAAACGTCGCCAACTCACTTGTCTATTTCTATGGTTAGAAAAACGAAGAGGAAAAAATTAAGTTGGTGATTTTGAAGCGAATTTTATATTCAGCTTTCTTTTAAAAGAAACCATTGAAAATAAATTAATGTTTAATGATATTTTATAAAACGAGAGTGGAACGGTTTAGATTTTAAGCTGTATAAAGATTTTAAAATGATATGACAGATACTTTTTTCAGAAAATGGAAATTAAAAAAGAAATTTTGCTTTTTAAATCCAAAAGAATATGAAAATTCACACATTGCTCTAAAAAATTTAATAACCATCGTTAGAAAAACTTTTTTTTTTTATAGCTTAAGATAGTATAATAAACATTTAAAATATTGGTGGTAATTTAGTGTGGTGATTTATAAAGATTTTAGGATAATCGTTGTAAGTGATATATTATATATTTCTTAATGGTTTTTTATTTACAGTTTACATATATCCAATTTTAAATTTTTCCAATTGTTGTCTGGTAATAATTCAGTATACTTGGCTGATTCTACTGTTCTTAGCATCATGCCAGTAGAATTATGAAATACTGAATTATTTTTAAAACACATGTGGGTGCAGCCAGGCTGACGAGTACATCCACATATGTTTTTTCATATCCAATTCTTGATTGGTTCTCTTGTGGTCCAGTTTTCCACTGAATAATGTTCATAATTAATTTATTAATCCATTTGTGTTTACTTAATAGCAACTCCAATTTATAATTTTTTTCCCCTTTCTCTCTCTTTCTTTTTAAATGTTCTTCAGGTATGACTAAATTTGGCTAATTACCATTGAAGCACATGCTATGGTAATTTTATGATTGCACAAGTTAATTATTAGCTATGTGGTATTCTGATTACACATTATCATTAATTATCTCTTTGTAGATTTTAGTAGAATTATATTAGAACTTGATATGTTTTTGAAATTCATAGATATTATAATTATATATATATATATATATATATAATATATATATATAAATTAATTCAATTTAGTATTTATACAGGTGTAATCCATTAAAGCCTTATACTAATGTTTACTTATCTACTTCAAATAAATAATGCTCTAAGCCATCTCATAACATCGTAAATTTTCTTCTTATTATTAATCTGATGGTATTTCACATACGCGTACAGTTTTGAAAATTATTGGTGGGGCTCACTCTTTTTTAAACAAGTAAGTGTATGTGAGTGTAAAAAGATCGATTGACAATTTAATGTTGCCTTTTGCTTTTTTAACTCCCTTTTAAAGAAATTAAACATAATCGTATACTGATAAATAATCACAAGTTAAATAAAACATTAAGACAATATAAAAAATCGAATGTACAGACCCGTTTATAAAATGATACTCGCTGTTGTTAGCGAACCGTTTATAATAAAATGACAATAAAATTTGACTTTGTATAACTTTTTTTTTTCTTTTTGCGGAATACGGATTTTTTTTATATAAAAAATTCAAACGTTGAGCATTTTAAATTTAAAAAATAGAATGAAAAAATTTCCCTAATGCCGTTTATCCGTATAACAAAATAAAAATAGGAAAAATGGAACATTTAAAAATTCTATAAAATGCTAGAAAGTTAAAAAAGAAAAAAAAACCAACGGCTAGGCCCACAGGCACAGGTAGATTTCGAAGACGCAGACCATGGGGTGCCTGGTTATTGAGAATTGCAGAAAAAAAAAATTACCTTTTTGCCATGATGCGGCAGTTGGAACCGCCCACTTTGAAATCTACATGTGTTTATAGGCTGAGCCAGCGGGGATTTTTTTTTTTTTTTTTTTTTTTTTTGCTGTAAGGGTTGGTCCTATAAAAAAACTTGTCAATATAAAAGCTGTAGATAATATTAAGAGGATTTTTAATAAATTTAATCGGATTTGATATCTTGTGAATTGATGAAGTTATGAATTTTTTTCTTCTAAAACCCCTATTCCCCCCCCCCCCTAGAGGACATTTTTAATAAAATCAAAAAACTGACATACATAAATTTTTGGGGACGGATTCGATATGTATAAAAATTAAGAAGTTATGTTTTATTTTCGTTTTCACAAAAAGCCCCCTCATTTGCACCCCCCCCCCCCCCCCCTGGTTCGATTTTGCCCATTAACGAACTTGACCGAAATTTTATGTATGAGTTTGGAAGAGATTTGTGCAGAATTATTGAAGTTATCGTGTCCATAAAAAAGTGTAATATATAATGTTTTAAACTGGGGTTGGTTTTGGGTTCTAGGAGTCATGATCGGTGTAGATCAATAAATAATAGTTTAATAGATCAAATAATAGTTTAAAAATTAATTAAATTATTATATGTTTAGAAAACAATTTAGAAATCCTGAATACATAATTTCAGTAATCCTTTTTCTGTTTCCTGTTACCATATGTTAAAACAAGAAACAGAGCAAAAATTATAATTCTTAATAAATTCACTAGTTCGCGCTTTCTACCAAGCATAAATCAAAGCTGTGAATTTTCCATAATTGCGGCCCACATCAAATTAACACATTGTAATAGAAATTTTTTGGAACAACACGAGTTGCAGTCATAAAATTAGGCGTGATTTTTACAAGAAACATTCAATGCTTATAAAAGAGTGTTTAAGAAAAAAACCTTTTTTACTTTCATACTTATTTTATGGGGACTTATTTCATGAAACTTATATAGGTTTTAGCTATAATGCCTTTCTTTAAAATAAAAGTAGTACATGACAATTAATTCATTTCCGAATTAATTTGGGGGAGGGACGCTCTTCCCTTCCCAATTTTTATCCAAACTTGATAAAATTAGGTAATTTTAAAAACATTATTGATGATTTTTTCTTAGAGAATTTTTCTTTTACAGTTTTTCTGATGTTGGGGATAGATAATTTTCATTCCTACCCCCCCCCCCTCTCCAATAGTAATTTCTTTCTTTCTTTTTTTTTTTTTTTATGTACTATTTACACTGATGTTTAACGAGAATTTATAATATTTAATATATTTTTATACTATCTCCAAAGTCCAGAAAAAGTCATTTCTGATGATAGTTATTAACTTTTTCTAGGTTAATTAGGTTAACTTCTATGTTGCCTTATATTAGGTTAATTTCTATGAAAAAACAGAAGCATTATTTAATATTAAATTTATTAAAATAAAATAATGTATTAAAACTTCAATTCATTTTATAAAATTTCCTGTTTTATTTGAACGAAATGCACAATATTAAAAAGAAAAAAAAAATACGGCTTTTTAAATAATTTACAATTGTTTGCTGTAGGGGTGATAATAATCAACAGTATGAAAAACAGCCATACTAATTAGCATTTATTATTAGTCATGTTTTTTTTAAATACTTACATTTAAGAGAGGAAAATCGGACACCAGTTTGGATGTAGCATTCAAACATTTAAATTTTTTTAACATCTACACTACATCAAGGATTATCATTAAAACGAAACTGAAACTATATTTGTAAACTGTTTAATTTTCGAAAATTTCCAAGACATATTGGAGTGCGCCAAATCTAAAACGCCAAACATCAACCGCGTCATCGACACGTGACTGATACCAGCGAATGAGAACGCAGTTCAAGCCAACAATGCTAAAACGTGACTATCTTTTAGAATCTCGCTGGCCGCGGGCCAATTTGAGACAGGGGCCCCAAAGTGAATAAAATTATTTAGATTTTTTTTTTTTTCATTCTTTGATATTTAAGAAACAGTCACTTGTATAAACGTATACCCGCATTTTTTTGTTCTCTAAAAACAGTTTAACATAAGGATGCAGTAGACAGAATATTTTTTAATAGGAAATTTTCTGAAAAAGAAATATTTAAGATGAAGAGATTTTTAAAGTTTTATAGTAAGAAACAGCAAAACAAAATTTAGGTTAACCTGAGTTTCATGACTAGTTTTATAAAAAGCAAGAAAATTTCCAAATACTCCCAAAAAACATTTCTAACTACTATTTTAGTTTGAGGAGGGCCCTCAAAAGCTGCTGGGCCTTGGGTCCCGGACAAACTTAATCGGGCTCTACACATACATACGTTCAGAGCCGGCAGGCACATTTACTCTCAGTCTTTGATAGCTCATGAGCTAAAAATTGAAAGATTGTACTAAAATTGCTTAGTTACCATTACAACAACGTAACCATAATCATCTCAAGTACGTTTGCAATCAAATGTATAATTGAAATTTATCATTCCCATTACACGTAATTGTAACTAAAATTTTATAGTTACAGCATTACAGCACCGTAATGAAAATCATAACCTTCTGCATTAAAATTCAGCAACATTGCACAGTTCTGATTACCACCTGCGACGTTCTTCCAAATCGTTGCCAGTTTTTCCGATGTCTTTTATAATAATTAGATACATTATGGGAGCATTTATATTCAAAACTCTAGATTTATTTTTAGATTACAAGAATCATCAAAATATTTACTCTAAAAATATCTTTTTGGGGATTGTTTAAATATTTTAATCAAGTTATCCATCCGATTTGTTGGAAGATAATGCAACAGGCGAATCAAATATTTGTAATGTAGTTTGGCAACATCTTTTTGAGAAAAAGTTTTGATTTTAGTTTCGGTTCGGTTTTATTTCGTTTGCGGTTTGGGGAAGTACCGGAATAAGTTTGCCATTTTGGTTTAATTTGTGAGGCTTTAAACCAGCAAGCTGTGTTTTAAGAACACAGATATTACAAAATTATATCTACTTTCTGAAAACTTAAATGACTTAGGTCAAAAGAAGCCTAATAATGGAACGTTCAAGTAAAGAAAAAAATTCTCCAAAAGAGCATATAACTGCGATTTTCCAAGATTATGAAGCATCGGCTCGAGTACTTCAAACTCTAACTAATCTTTCTAACACTGTCATAGAAACTGCTTTAAGTGGCCAGTGCAAGTTTCTGTTTGAAATTTTACAGAATGCTGATGATGCTTTCGATGATCCAAGTAAGTACAAAAATATTAATTTGCAGCTTGTACTTTTGGATGATTATTTTATAATTCAACATAATGGGAAAGCGTTTAATTATTATGATGTTGAAAGAATATGTGACTATGCTTCACAGATTGAGGAAGTCAAAGAAAATGACTTAAGTAAAACAGGCTATAAGGGACTTGGATTTAAGTCTTTATTCAATTTGTCAGATTGTATTTATATATATTCAAATGGTTATTCATTTCGCTTTGACAAATTTTTTTGGCCAGATCCTGAAAAGAAACCTTGGCAAGTTATTCCAATTTGGTGTGATAGTTTACCATTAAGTGAAAGGTACACATATGACGAACCTGTTAACTTTATAATGAAAGTTAATGATAAGAAGCAACTCAATATCCAATTAAAAGAACTTATTGATCACCCCGAAATTCTATTGTACTTGCATCGTGTTAACAGTGTTCATTTAGACATAAATGGAACTAAGGTTATGTTAGAAAGGAAAGTAGAAAAATTTGGAACATTAAGTAAAATTGTTTTTTTGAAAAATCAGCGTACAATAAGTACTTGGCTCTCACGAACTTATGAACAAGCTGTATCTCGTCAACTGAAAAAATGTATTCGAGAAGTTAGTCAGTTTATTTATCCTGACAAAATAAAAAATGCTGAAAAAGCTGATTTTACATTCACTTTATGCACTAACCAGAGAGTTGAAGATGTTTTAAAAGTTGATGGTCTGTGTTACAGCACATTACCCACTCAATTAAAGCTATCACTTCCATATCATGTTAATAGTCATTTTATTTTGAATCTTGACAGAACACAATTTCACGAAAATGAGTGGAATGAATTTTTAGTCAACCGAATTGGATATTTCCAGCTAAGTTTTCTAAAAGATCTTGCAGAAATGCCTAATTTGAAAAATTTTGTCATAGATCTTTTGGTTCACAATATTAATCATCCATACAGTGTTTTCAATAAAGCTTTTTCAAAAGGCTTTGAAGAAGCTAAAAATGAAATTGCTTGGTTACCTGCCTACAAAGGATATTTATTGAAACTTGGAGAAGCATGTGTTGATAAAATACACTTTTTCAAACAAAAGTTTCAAAATATTCAGGATAGACAATGTGCATCTGTCATTGATCATGATGTAAGGTCACAAAATCTTCTACATCACAATGAAGCAGTATGTTTCACTTATGATACATTATGTCAACGATTTCCTCAGAACTACTACCCACAGTTAACTGAGAGTTCATACAAAAGATTTCTCAGTTATATCTATGAAATCACACAAGAGATTCCTTTAGGATCAAGCAGATATAATTTAGAGGACACGTCATTTCTCAAAACCAAAAATAGAACACTGATTTCACCTAAAGAAGCTTTGCTAGAGGTAGAAGGGAACTCTATACCTGATTTTGCTGGATTAAATCCTGTGGATAATAAGTATTTACCTGAAAGTAACAGAGATTCATTTAAAAATTGGTTAGTTTATTTAGGTGCTAAGCAATTAAATACACCTGTCCAAATTCTCAGAGAAAGTGTTTTTCAATGGATAGACTCGGGTACTCTACTGCGCAAAATGAACATATATAATCACAAAGATATTATAAGTTATCTTGCAAAGAATTTTCGACAGTTCACTTATGATGAAAGTCAAACTCTTAAGAAGAAACTATTCATCCTCACTAAAAGCAATACATTTGCAATTGCTACTTCATGCTACCTTCCGAATGCAATTACTTTGGAAGAATTAGCAGAGGTTATGTCCAATGATAAAATTATCTCTTCTTGTTATGATATATATTCTTTAGAGGCTTTCTTTTCTCATCTGGGAATCTCCGATAGTTTAAGTCCAATCGATGTGTTTCGTAAATGTATCCTTGTTTGGATTGAGAATGGGGAGATAAAATCTAAACTAACAATAAATAATTATAAGCCTATCATAGAATTCCTTTCATCAGAATATCAAAAGATTGAATATTGGCTCTCAGCAAAAGAAAAAAAAAAACTTCGGAAAATGCTTGTTTTAACCTGTGCTCAAATATTCCAAGAGGCGAAATGTTGTTACTTTGATACTGCTGTTCCAAATATTAAAGGTTTTGAAGATATTATTGAAAAGAGTAAATTAGTATCTACTCAAAATCTAAGTGATGTTGTTCATAAATTTCTTTCGAGCATTGGAGTTCGTAAAGAAATGCATTCTGTGGATATCATTAGAAGTAGTGTTCTTAAGTGGATACAGAATGGAACAGTGCGATCTAGAATAAATTTAAGCAATCACTATGACATTCTCATGTTTCTTGCTGAACTTTGGGATGATTTATATTATGAGATTGAGTCTAAGGAGAAAAAAACTTTAAGAAAGCTTCCTATCTTAACAATGAATAATAATTTTAGAGAAGTCTGTACTTGTTTTTGGCAGACTACAGGTAGATCTGATGATAAAATTCCTAAATTAGATTTGATTTTTTCTGCTGATGAACTAGTTTCTTCAGAATATTGTGAACAGGAGAAAGAAAAGTGCTCAAAAATGAAAAGGGTTTTAAATGATTTAGGTGTTCGCTATCTTCAATTTGTTGATGTTTATGATCGATATTGTGACCATTTAACAGATCTTAAAAGTGCTAATTGGTTTTTCTCCAATTTAATTAAATATTGGGAATCAAATAAATGTAAAAGAAATGAAAATAAATTGTTGAATGGTTTGAAAGTTAGGTTACAATCATCTCATTTATTATCAAAAAATGGTAAATCATATCTTATCACAGAATTATATTCTTCAGATTTTTTAAATATGTATAATATAGATGAAAATGTAGTACCTCTTTTAGACTTTGAAAACTTGCCTAAAGAATTGGAGAAATGGTTAGGTATTAAACAAGAACTCGAATTGCCATGCATCATGAAATTACTGACAGCTATTGATAAGAAAGAAAATTTGGGAGAGAAAGAAACATTAATTTTTTTCCAAACAATATTGGAACAACTTCGTCTAAAAGACAAAAAGGAAATTGGAAAGTATTCACTTAAGTTACTTTCACAGGATAATAAATTAACACTTGCAAAAGAACTTTATTACTTTGAAGAAAAAGATGCAATTTGTTATGCTGATTTTTATTATTTAAAAAGAATTCAGGGAATGACTCATGATGATACTTTAGCACTAGCAGAATTGTGTGAAGTAAATGTATTACCTTTTAACTATGAAGTTAATTATGGAGAACAGGCACCAACTTATGATGAAAGTTTAAGAGAATTTTACCTTGAAAAATTGCCCCTCATTGTCTTTCAAGAATCAAAAGAAATAAATGAATCTCCACACACTGTTTTAAAAAATTTGTTTTCTAAAATCAACTCTTTTGACTTGAATAAGTGCCAAAATATTTTGATCAAATATCCATTTGGTAAACCAATTAAAAGACGCTATTATTTTGACCATTCAAAGATTTATGTTACTGGAAAGTGGGAAAAGGTGGAAACTAAAATTCATGAACACATAAAAATAATACTTGAACTTAAAAGTGACATAAGTGACATTATAGATCTGAAGTCGGCTGAAGACAAAACAGAGTGGCTTGAGCTTGAGTGTCAGAAAGATCCACAGAAAGTTCTTGAAATAGAAGAAGAGCTAAATAAACTACTTTCGGGACAAGAGATTGACTATACAGCAACTGATAAACATGATTTTGAAGATGATGGTACTAATAGTAATCAGATTTCAGTCACACTAGAAGCTGATTTGGGGCAATTAAAAACTACAACAATCAAGCAATCCATCAACTCTAAAGGTGGAGGTATCAGCCATGATGATTTGTTATTTAAACAAGATACTGATTTCAGGCAAGTAAAAGCTACAACAGTCAATCAATCTGTTGATTCTGAAAGTGAGAGCATCAGCTGTGCTGATTTATTATTTGAACAAGATGTTGATTCAATACAAGTAAAATCTGTGGCAATGAATAAATCTGTTAGCAAAAGCACCAACAGTGATGATTCATTTAAACAAGAAATTATTTTTGAAGAAGTAAAAGCTCCAACAACCAATCAATCTGTTGATTCTAGAAGTATGAGAGGAAGCAATTCAGAGGAAGATTCTGGAAGCAATGAAGATTTATTGTTACATCATAGTGTCAGTTTTGGACAAGTAAAAATTGCTATGGTCAATCAGTCTGGGGGAGGTCTGTCACACCATTTTGAAAATGACAGCATCAACAGTGATAATTTAATAAAACAAGATGTTGACTTTGAAGAAGTAAATTCTATATCAATTAATCAACATGCTGATTTAAAAAATGGTCAGGATGTTATGTTACCACCGAAAGATGTTAATTCTGGATTAGAAAAATCAACTTATGATAATACATTAAAAGAATTTTACTTCCAAAGATTACCTGTCATTGTTTGGGGAGAATCAAAGAAACAAAAGCGTGCACCAACAGAGATTTTAAAAAGTTTGCATAACAAATTCTCTTCGATAGAACTATATCAATGCAGTGATATTTGGGTACAATATCCAAACAGTTACACTGTCGAAACAGATTGTTTTTTTGATGACTTTAAAATTTATGTAGTTGGGAAATGGTCTGATCGGAAATTAAAAATTCATCAATATATCAAAGAAAAATTTGGTCTTTCTACTGATGTAGCAAGTATGATAAATGTTGAATCTATTTCTCAAATGGTGGGAAAAGAAAGAATCTGTCCTGAAGATGAATCTCAAGAATTACATCAAATAGAAGAAGAGATAAAAACACTCGTAGTTGCTGAAAAAACATTAGCTAATAAACTACAATTTACTAATGACAAAGAAAACCCAAAAGATGTTGAATTGTTGGAAAATAAAGAATTTGTTGCTGGGACTTTTTCAGATGGTAATTCAGAAGATAGCTCTGATTATAAACATTCTTTATCAAGACCATGTTATTCCGTTAAATTTATAGGTACTAAAGTACTTGTATCATTTGTAGAAAGAACCGGATCTGTTGAACAATACAATCCCACTTCTGGTCATTTAAATGAAGATTCAATTAAAATTAATGTAAACTTAACTGAAAGAAAACAATCAACATTCTACAAAAATAGAGCTGAAAAACCACTTGCATCCAAAAATTATTCTTTGCCAATAAATCTTCATGTCAATCCTCAGAGATCGCTACAAAATGTTACAGATGATGATTCTCATTTAAAGAAATTAGGTGAAAAGTATGTATTTATCTTTCTTCAAGATTATTTCAAAAATAAGTATCCAGATGGCCAAATTAATACAGAACGGGGGCGTTTCACTCTACAATGGCAGTCACATACTACAGAAATAATTTGGCTAAATGATGATGAAGATAAAGGATTGGAATATGATTTGTTGCTGAAGAAAAATAAAGAAATAAAGCAATATATTGCAGTTAAATCAGTTAACCAAGCCAAGAGTGATTTGTTTAATATGATCCATTCTATTTTTGCCAGAAGAAACAAGTTCACAGTAGAGCATCCAGAAAATGCAAAGTATTGCATTTATTGCATTCTTTATGAAGATGATTCATCATTGCCCTTTCCAAAAGAATTGGCTAATGTTAATGCATTTTATAAGATAGTGCCTCTAAAAATATCACCAGTGTGATGAAATGTAAAGTGTTTAACATCATTATTTTTCAGAAATGTGTCTTTCATTTCTAATATTTACTAAAAGCATCATCAGTGTGATGAAGTATTGTAAAGTGTTTTATTTTACATTTGTATTATTAACAATTTTGTCTTCCATTTTTTGGTATAAGTATGTTTTTCTGTCCGAATAAAAAGCTGTAACCAGTTTTCATTCTTTTACTCAATCTTCTCCTTTTTCTACCATTATATTAATATATAATATGTATAACATTAAGACATGTTTACATTTAGAAAATATTTCTTTGAAAAATTAAGCGTAAGATTTTATATTAAAAATGATATAGTAATCTGTTATGCATAAAAGATAGAGAATATTAAGTCTACAGACCAAGAGGCAAGAAGGAAGTGGTGAGCATTCATTTTAACTATTAATTTTCATTTACAGTGTTAAACTAAATTACCTATATTATATAACAGTCAAGTTCTGCTAGAAATAACAGAATGGGAACTCAAAAGTCTTATTTGCTAGAATGATTTTGTTATAATTGAATTATTTTTTTACATTTCAGTAATTGTGATATAGCCAGGAATGCTAAACATTTTGTTATAACTTTTTGGTACTGCTTGATTATCCCGTACACCAAAAAACTATCGCCAAACTATAAGATTAAATGCGAGTAATGGATGACCATAAATGTCGCATTCACTTGACATTAAACATGTTACACGTGTTTGGTTACGTCATCAACTGATTTTTAATTTGATGTTTTATTAGTATTTTTATTAATGTTTAATTCATTTATTTGTTCTTTCGTTATTTAAAGTAAAAATTATGCCAATAAGCGATTACCTCATGATATAAAAAGAGAAAAATATAATAGGTTAGTAGTTTTAACTAATTATGACATGTTTGATTTTAAATAAAACTAGCATGTGATGTACATATTTCATTTTTAATTATTTTGTGGATGTAAGATTTGTTTTCTAGTGAAGATTTTTTGGTACTTACGTATTATCCATGCCAAGATATTGATCGCCAAAAATGGTTGCCAAGTACCAGTCTTGTTTATCGTTGGCAATCATGTTTTCAAATGCAGTAATTTAACATTATCAATTAACATTGTTAAAAATGGTAATTAATATAAAATAAATAAAATGTAATATATGTTTATTAAATTTATAACATTGTTAAAAATAGTAAATAACATTATTTTAGTAAAATTAATAAATGGTAAATAGCATAGTAAATAATAAAGAATAATATTATAGATTATTCCCAGGCATGTACCATGTAACAAGGAAAAAATATATAAGGGTTACTATAATTAGTAATATTGGCTCCATGCCTGGCGCAGTTGGCTTAAAACTGGCACGGATAATGCATAAGTACCAATTTTTTTCATGATTTCTATTTCTTTGCTTTATACACATTTTGAGAAAATATGAGAAAGACCTGGGATCTTCCTTCTACAGAACTTGTAGTGATAAATTATTTTCAAAGGTATGAGATTCTGCCATGGTAAGTGTGATCAAAGATTGCACATAGGGTTTCGTTTAATATTCCTTTCAAAACACTTTATCCCTTTTTTTAATAATACCAAATAAATTTCATTTTCCAAAAAAAAAAAAAAAAAAAGTCCTGTTTTTAATAAAGTAAAATTTTACCGGTCTATTTTTCTTGTTTTTATTTTTTCTTGAAAATCTGAACTGGTCTGATAGCAGGCGAAGCCCGCTATTAAACTCTGTCATGTGGCCAAAATGCGATATTTAAAAAAAATCATTTTCAAAATTAAACATGTTGTATAGACCTTCAAAATGTTAAAATATGCCAATATTTCCATAATCGGGTTTTTATCATGATTCAATATGTTCTACAAACTCATATGATGTTATAATCACTTGCTGATGTCATATCTACTTGCTTTCTCTATTACTCATATTGATACTCTCTTTGTATTATTCTCAAACATTTGAAAAAGTCCGTTAAACTTCCAATATGACATCAGATTAATTTTCTTTATAATTCTCTAATGACATCATATTAATCTGCTTTCTGTACTTACACATACTCATACTCTTTGTATTATTGAGAAATGTTTGAAAATTTCCGTTTTATTACCAATATGACATCATATTAATCTTTTTTTTCAATTGGTGAAACTTTTTATTTCATTTTCATTTTTCACGTGGAAATTTTTCAATAGAAAATTAATTATTGTAGAAAGAATTTTATTGTGGATTTTTAATTGTTGGCAACTGCTATAACGAAAAATGTTTCAATTTAATAGGAAAATGCTGTCAGATTTTTGGTTTTTTATCTCTCTATATTAAAATAACATGATTTTTTTAAATTTTATGATTTTCAGCTTCATAGTAGATATTCAACTATAAGTACATAAAATTTTAAGTCTGTAAGTTATATAGTTTCTAAGAATCGGCTCTGTGGCGGACAGGCAATGTGATGGGACGAACAGGGTTTCGTGAGATAAATAAAACCCTAAAAAAGGTGAAGATCAGTGGCGCCAACTTTTGAAAAATAATGGGTGTGCTCAAAATCATTTTAGGGAAAAATGACAATGCCACTTTGTTTTTTCTTTGAAAGTTTGGGAAAATATTATATTTCAATTTATGATAAGTCAAGTTAGAATTTTTTAGAGTAGAATGTGATTTTATTCAATCATATTCTTACAGGGACTTTTATGGACTAATATTTCCTATTATGCCCTGAATTTGACTACAAATCCTTATATATTATTTCTCCTGTCAACATCCCTTTTACTCAGAAAATATGAAACGCAGAACAACGAATGAGATACCATATGAAAGGTCTTAGAACAGGCTTCTGACATAGCCCACTTAACAAATCGTTAAAACATGTTTTTGATTAAAATTTGCTGAAATTGAAAAATTAAATCGGCATTGTTTTCATGAAAGAAATGAAAGGTTTTCCTGAAATTATTGTTGCCAAAAAAATAAAATACCACATTATAGGATGCTCATAGCAATTATTATAAAAAACACCGCACGGGTTTATTTTATACTTATGATTAAAAAGCGAAATTGAAATGTTTAGATTTATAAGTTCCATGGTTTTCCCGAAGCGGATGACGTCATCCTCTAATGCAGTCAAAATACGATTGTTAATTTTTTTTCTCGCGCGTGCCTTTAGCAATCTTGGATCAGTTTTTAGTCTAACTTTGATGGAATAAATTAGATGATATTCTGGCTTGACTAACAACTAAATGTTGTTTGCAGATATTTTTATCCTTGCTTTTTCTTTAGAAGTTTAAACCTGCATCTAATAAATATTACATATTGATAAAAAATTATACTTCTCTATTATCCCGTCGACCACTTTTCATAACAAAAAACTATCGCCAAATAAACGGGAGAACGTTGCCATTAGAATATCAAAAAATAAATAAAATATAAGAATTTAAGGACACAATTGTTATTTTAATTAATAAAATAACTACTAAATCAGTAAAACATAATGAAAAATACACGCAAATGTCGAATGTAATACCACTAGATGACGTAACAAACACGCATAATGATTCTGACATCAAGTAAATGGGACTGCATTTTTGGCGTTTAATCTTACAGTTTGGCGGTAGTTTTTTTGTTATGAAAAGCGGTCGACGGGTTAATAGAGAAGTACCTAAAAAATATTAGATTTCAGTGCGAAATCTTCGCACGGGCCCTCTGGTCATATATATTATTTCTCCTGTCAACATCCCTTTTTCTAAGAAAATGCGAAACGCAGAAAGACAAATGAGATACCATATGAAAGGATTTTGAACAGGCTTCTGACATAGTACACTTACATTTTCCTAAAACATTTTTTTTAATTAAAATTTGCTGATAATTAAAAAATAAATCTGCATTGATTTCATAAAAGAAATGAAAGGTTTTCTTCAAATTACTGTTGCCACAAAAATAAAATACCACATTATAGGATGCTCAGCAATGATAAAAAAAAAAAACACTGCATGAGTTTATTTTATATGTATGATTATAAAGCGAAGTTGAAATTGAAACGTTTAGATATATATTTCTATGTCCTATGTTTTTCCCGAAGTGGATGACATCATCCTCTAATGCAGTTAAAATACGATTGTTAATTTTTTTTTCCTCGCGCGTGCCTTTTGCAATCTTGGATCCGTTTTTACTCTAATTTTGACGGAATAAATTAGATGATATTCTGGCTTGACTAAAAACTAAATGTTGTTTGTAGATATTTTTATCGTCACATTTTCTTTAGAAGTTTAAACCTGCATTTATTAAATATTACATATTGATAAAAAATGTTAGATTGTAGTGCGAAATCCTCGCACGGGCCCACTGGTTAAAATGTAAAGGACTAAAAAATATTAAAATGGCCACTTAATGCAAATACACAGAAATGTTTGTATTAATAATACTATTTACTTCTTAAACTATACCTAGTGATTCAAAACAGATACAATTTCTTGAACTGCTGATAATAGGAAGATACTTCAAATTACAAGAAATACACAAATCAAGAACATCTTTCATCTTTCAGCATTTGTTTAAAAAGGGGCTGCATGGACATTAAAATACTAAATTTTTTATACGGCCTCCTGTTCGTATAACTAACTGTTTAGAAAAAGAAGTCCTAAGAAAGACATTAAAAAACTTGTTTTACGGACAAACATACTGAGTTATGATACTTCAAATTTTATGAATTTTCAGTGTTTTCTGGCATTAAAAACGCACCTTTTCTATTTATAGTACTTAATAGGGATGCACCGAATAGTGATTTTGGCCGAACACCAAATATTCGGTACACATGTAAACCAAATATTCGGCTAGCCGAATAGTAACTATTCGGTGGAATACTGAATATTCGGCTGGCTGAATACTTTTATATTTCAGAGTTTAAAAGTAAAATTATATAACAATTTTACTTAACATTTAACACAGATACTATCATTTTATGAACTAGACCTTTTTACAAGAAACCTTTACACAAAAAGAAATCTGTGCTTTGTGTTATAACTTAAGAAGAAGATAGTCTTAAAACTTTTTAATTAATAAAGCTTTAAACTTAGTGGCTTCTTCCGTGAATTATATTTATAAAATTTTCTTATATTCTAAAACAAATACTTTAAAATCAAAGAAAAATTTTGAGTGGATTAGAAAAAAACATTTTACAGTGATATAGTGTTTATTTGTCAAGGGTGCACAGGGTAAAAAAAACGGTAAAAACGTCAACAGGTAGAGTTTCATGCATTTTAGAGATTGCTGCACAGCAAGTTTCATGCATACAGGAGGGGGGGGGGGGTTAATGTATGAAGCGTACATAACACATGGGCTGATAAGTTCCCGGTCTAATAAAGAAAACACAACTTTTTAACATAACTTTAATAATAAATAATAATTTAAAAATAATTTAATAATAATAATTTAATAATAATAATAATTTAATAGATAAATAAAAATAATAATTTAATAATAAATAACATAATTTTTTAACGAAAAAGCTCCAAACAGTGCTCAGAATCATCGATTCGTTGTTGTTTTTGGTCAAAAGTCAACATGCGCGGCACCCACTTTGACAACAGCTTTTACATAAACAAATGTTCATTCAAAATTAAACCTACACTTTCCTTGGATATCTTCATAGTCTGAGCTATCTCCTGCAACTTCACTTTGTGGTTCCCCAAAACAATTTTGTGGACTTTTTTTATGTTTTCCGGAGTATTCACCTGTTTTGCGTGGTGCATCTCTGGTGTCCGTACGACCACGTTTAAATTCAGCAAACCAGTCAATAATGGTTGATTTACCTGGTGCAGTGTCCGGATAACGCTTATCAAGCCAAGCTTTTGTTTGAACGGTGTTTTTTCTCATCAAATAACAATTCTTGAAATTCTTGTTTTTCCATTTCTTTGTTTATCAACAAAGTCGTTCAACTAAAACCACTAACATTTTATCCATATGGCGAATCATCATAAAAATTTTTCTGCTACCTTTTAAAGGTTAGTATTTACTAAAATAAGCTTCGGTTCGAAGATTGCAACGCCATCTGTGTGCCAGACCGTGAACATTTCAGCCCATGTGTTATATATAAGTTCCTAACTGCTGCTTGAATGAGTTTTATACATTCTAGAGATTGCTGCACAATTTTCATGCATCCAGGTTTTTTTTTTTTTTTTTTTTTTTGGGGGGGGGGGGGGGGGGGGTTAATGTACGCAAAGCATACATAAATAAGTTGCTAACTGCTTCTTGAATGACTTTCATGCATTCTAGAGATTGCTGCACAGCATTTAGTTTAGTTTAGACCTTTTTACCTAAATTCGTCAGGAAGAGACTAAAGTAAAACAATACAATATATTAAAATGGTTGCAAAATAGCAAGAATAACTTTACTGTTCCTTTTGATTTGCCAAGGAAGTTTTTAAATGAACCAGAGAGCAGGTGTTTGTAACGGGCGATCATATTCAGAGGTTGTAAACATTCAAGGTGTTCCTACATCTTGAAACAGACATTCTGCAAGATAATGTTTTTTATTCAAACATGTAAGAAACATTACCTCAATTCACTTATTCCATTCCATCAAAAATACAATGCATTCAATCAAAAACACAGGTTGTGTTGCCGCAAGCTGAAACTGAATTTTCGTTGACAACTTTAACAACAATGAAAATATTTTAGTGATTTGCATTACACAATTTGCAACATATTAATTTTGCTTCTAGCAAATATGATGATATTATTGGAAGTGGCTGAATTTTGGCCAGTGTCACAGTATAAGTAGTACTGTCAGCTGCACTCTGAGTAAAGGAATATCTAGCTCAGTGTCGTTTAGGTATGAATGGTGGCAATTTCCAGTGATTCACAGAAATCAAACTAACTATGTTGAAAATATAGTTACATTATCTTCAGTACGGATGCGCCGAATAGTAATTTTGGCCGAATATTCGGCCAGTCGAATAGTAACCATTTGGCTGAACATTGAATATTCGGCTAGTCGAATACTTCTATATTTCAGAGTAAAGTTTTAAAAAGTCAAATTTTGAATAATTTTACATCATATTTAATAAAAAAAAGAAAATTTTGATGAACAAAACCTTTTCACAATTAAACTTTATGAAAAAAAAAAAAAATCTATCCTTTGAATTATTATTTAAGAAGATAGTCTCAAAACTTTAAAAAAAAATTAACTCCATGGGCTTCTTTTGTGAACTAAAAGAAATGAATAAATTTTTTTTTATTCTAATCAAAAAGAAATTTTGAAGGAATTTTTTACAGTCATATAATGTTTATTCGGCAGAAAGCAAGTAAGAAATATATACAGTAGAGTCCTGCTATTTCGAACTAATTGGGACTGATCACTGTTTGGTTTAGCGGGAATTCGGAATAGACGGATTTCATTAATAATAATCAATGTATTGACTTGTTAAGGAGTAAATTAAGTGTGGGGACATCTGCGAGTGTCACCTCTATGTAGTGTTGATCGGCTCGTGGTGGACAGGTTCAGTGAAAGTGGGAATGGAAGGGCAGTGACCTTCGACCACTCATCAACCCACCCACCCTACCTATCACTCTGGCTTACATTGGAATTTGTTGAAACAACTTTTACACCAATGAAATACTGTCACCTTCTTCCACTACTCAAGAAAATCCCTGACTGTGAAGACGCAGAAGAAAGCTGGGTTGAGGAGTGTACTGCTATTGACGAGAATGGCCACAGCAGTACGGAGACGAAGACATCGTAGCAATGGTCTAGGACTTATCAGCTGAGATTGACTCGGAGGAGGTGAATGCTCAAACTGAACTCATATCACACACAGACGCGGCAAATGCTCTTGACCTCGTCTTACACTACATCAAACAACACGCTTAATCAACGCCAAATGATGTTACGTTCATGAGGCGATGGCGGAACATTGCATCCTCAAGTCGATTCAGTGCTCTTCGTTAGAAAAAAAACACTGACTTCACTTCTTAAGTGTGTGTAAATTAGTTATTTTTTGTGTTTAGCAGTGATTAAAAATGATTCTACAGAAATGTATAAATGGGGCCGACATGTACTGTAAGTAACCAGCTTTCATTTGAATTTGGTTTCAGGCGTTTTTATCAAGCTTAGGCTCTATATATGTCTCTATTTAACTTCTTTGTATAACAATAAATGTACGTTTTTTTTAATTGTTCCTGTTTTGAAGCAAAAAAAAATCAGCAATTTTCTGATCTCTGTTTGGAATATGCGTATTTTCGGAACGGCAGGGTTCGAAATAGCGGGACTCTACTGTATATATATATATTCAAAAGGTGGCAACAACTTAACAAGAATGTTTCTGAATGTATCAGAGAGTCTAAAGTGAACGATTTTTTTCAGAGGTTGGAAATGTACAGGGTATTCCTAAAATTTCAGAACAAACTTTTAAGTGAGATAATGCGACCAAGACAAACATTTTCTGAACAGGAAACTAGCATCACAATCCATTTATTCAATCAAAAATACAGGGTGTTTCACTAGAAGCTGAACCCGAATTTTTGTTCAGAACTTTAAGAATAATGAAGATATTTTAGTTAGATTTCCGTAACATTAACTTTGCTTTGTATGAAATGTGATGAAATCAGTGGAAGTGACGGAATTTTAGCCAGTGATACAGTATATGTACTGTGAGTTGCATTCTAAATAATAGAATGTCTAGCTTAGTGTTGTTTGCACTGCTGTGGTGGCAATTTCTAGCACTTCTTGTCATATTTCACAGACAGCAAAGTAAGTCTGATGTTTTAATATATTGTTACAATATCTTCACTATTGTTTAAAGTTAAACCAAAATGCAAGTTCGACTTGGAATGAGATAAACTATACTTTTGAATAAGTGGATCGCTTTTGAAACAACAAATAAATAATGTAAAAGCAATCTCTGTTATTTAAATATGATTTTATTTCTTAATTTTCCTGAATATCTTTATTTATTGACAGTTAAAAATAAAAGTTACCTAAGGTTTTTAAAACTATTTTTAAAAACGTTTTCTTTAAGTATTCGGTTTGACCGAATATCATTCGGCCAAACCGAATAGTTTGATATTCGGCAAACCGAATAGTTTGGTATTCGGCCTAACCGAATGTTCGGTAGTATGACCGAATGCATACCAAATATTCAGTGCATTTCTTAAGTGACACTTTTCAAACAGCAAATAATAAATAATATAAAAGCATTCTCTTTCATTTAAATATGATTCTATTTCTAATTATTTTGAATATCTTTATTAATTGACAGTTAAAAGTAGAAATTGTGGGTTTTTAAAAATTTGTTTAAGTTTTCGATTTGGCTACATATTTTGATATTCGGCCAAGCATTCGGCAAACTGAATAGTTTCATATTCGGCCTAACCGAATATTTGGTAATATGGCTAAATAACGAATATTCGGGGCTTCTCTAGTACTTAATGAAGTTTTTTAATAAAATGAACCCATTTATTATGTAGCACATCATGTTGAAAGTATGATCTCTGCACTTCTTCCAATAAATGCACTACAAGCATCCTCTAATACAAAGTTTTCCTTACTCATGTTTGCAATAGTAATTTTATGAAGCCTTTCCTTTGACGTAGTGGAATGTAAAAAATGTTTTCAGCTTTTTCCATGATGAGAGAGTTTCATCATTTATACACTTTGCTATTTTATTAAAATCACAAGAAAAATATTTCCATCTTGGTGCAACCTGAGATTCCTGTGCAAGTTTCACTGAAATAACTGAGTTCTTCATACATGTACTTTCATTAACCCTACTTTTATAAATCAAACTGTCCACTTAAATCTATCCTAAAAAGAAATATTTTTCTCCTCTAAAAAGTCACGAACTTTCTGACACATTCATAAAGTCTCTTGTATGGATATACATAAAAAGCAAAAAAATTATGCACAACTTCTGAAATGATTTTGAATCTAACGGCGTTTTTGAATTAAAATTAAAAAAAAAATGTTACATCTTCAATTATAATTAATTGTTGTCTCATGACGACCATTCCTGAGCTGTGGAATGTGAAAAATTGTTTTAAAATGCTTTGGCAGCTATTTCTGAAAGATCCTTTAACACAAAAAAATGGAAAACTCCAAATAATAACAACTGCAAATTTTGTGTATTTAGGAAGGAAAAAATAATTCGCAAATATACGGGAAGTGAATGGAAGGAAGGGGGGGGGGGGGGGCTGTAACCCAAAAACCCTTTCTTCCAATATCTACAATCATAGTTAATAAACTATTATTTACACTCTCCGATTTCACAAACTTAAAATTTCACAAAAATTGCCTAACATTTTTGAAAATTTGGTTTGAGCATTTTAGCAGTATTTTAAAAAACTGTTCTATGTTTTTTAAGCAGGGCTTCAAAATGGATTGCTGTTACAAAAGAATTATTTTACCAGTGTCATTAAACTAATAAAAAACCTCTACACAAATAATAATAAAATCATTGATTGATTTACTCAATGAAGTGATTTTTGAAACATATAAAACGGCTGTATCATTTTATTTTATTTTCTTCATTTGTATTTATGTAAATAAAAAAAATATATTTTTTGAATGCTACGTCAAAACTAACAAATTTGAAGAATTTTTAAAATTATATTAATAATTATGATGTGCAGATTTTGTAGATGTATTTGATAACAGAAATTAATCGTTAATCATTTTAGTGGAATTTCAAATATAATGGTGAAAAAAAAAAAAAAAAAAACTTATTACCTTGGAAGTTTGTAATATAATGCAATTAACGTTGAATTGAAATCTTGCAATGCAATTTACAAAAGCTTTTTTTAAATCTAAAGGAAAATTTTAGAAGTTATCATGAAATCAAGACTGGGATCTTTGACTTTCGAAAAATGAGGAACTTTTGAAAATCGTCGTATTTTTGAGTGTAGGAAAAATTAATTTAACTTAGTTGCACGTAACTATTTCTGCTTGTAATTAATTACATTTGTAGAGAAATTTTTTGAACTAGGCAACTCGGGATTAGACTTCAGCCGTTTACTAATTAACCTAACATTTTTAAGAATTAACTATGAATATAAACTATATATTAACTCTACTCTATGTTCATGACAAAGCTAAATATACTGTATATACAACTGTTCTTTCTTACTGTTCATAACGTTTGCAGTGTTGAATTCAGACACCTTTTTATGAGAGGGATTTCTGTGGCTCCAGGGGGGGGGGGGGGGGGGACATAAATTTCCGGGAGGGAAATTGCACTTTTTAATCATTAAAAGCGTAAGATCTTAAATCCCCCCCCCCCCCCCCTCTGAATTCAACACTGGACGTTTGGGTTGGGTGTATAAGTCGTTAAATTTATAACTACAACTTCTGACAATACATAATTTATTCTATTGTTTTTATTCTTTACGGCAAAGAAAATAGAGAAGTACTTTGAAGGGGGGGGGGGGGGGCTATGAGACCTATAGCGGCAAAGGCTGTCGTCTCAAATGATCCAAAAAAACCCACAACTGGTGTAAACACCGAAGCAAACCAAAACCACACTAAAGTGCTAAAATCGATCTATGCTCAGAAGGAACCTCAAAGCTGAAACCCGAAAATCTCTGGATGAACAAAATTTACTAACGAAACAAACAAACGAACTTAAACCACCACTGTTTAACACCCTGTAATCCCAGCAACTACTGCGATGAGACTGGTACTTCAAGCAGGTAAACAAAATGTGCTCCAAAGAGTCAATGCAACCACACCTACTGCATCTGCCATCCGGAATCAAGTGGAAACGCGCTAAAACCTCAGGGGTGATCAACATCCTACAGAGAAGCCGGGAAATCAACACATCCTCCCGTCTGTTCCAAGCCCAGGACGAGGTAAGTCTAACCGGGGGAATATTTCCAAGCGAGACACTGTATTTGGAGGCATTGTAATCGAGATCGAACTGACTTGCCGCTTCACGTTTGTGAGCGCTGGTAACATCCTCTGGCGAAATCCAGTCAACCAGAACGTCAGAATAGGTGACGCCCTTGGCCAAACTATCTGCTTTTTCATTCAAAGGGACACCCCGGTGACCCGGAACCCAAAGGAAGAGAATCTTCGAGAGAAATTTAACGGAGCGAATGATTTTGTTATGAAGCCAAAGGATGACCATAGGAGATTTTATAGTTATAGTCTGAAGAGCAGACAGCACCGACAAGCTGTCAGTCAGCATGACGACTTTCGACGACGAGTGCGCCAGTTCGTCCAGAGCTGTCCCAATTGCGAGGGCCTCCGCTGTGAAGATGGAATTTACATGGTGGACTTTATAAGCAAACTGATTCGTTGAATTACAGCCAGCTATAGAAGTGAGGAAAGTGGTCTTCGAAGCATCGGTTGCAATGACGTGCCACCCAGTGTACTCCTGAATGAACTCAGCAAAATATGGAGCGATCACAGCCGCGTCAAGATCTTTATCTTGGAACGGAAGCCCAGCAGTGAAAAACCTGACAGCTTCAGAATCCTGGGGTAATGGGACTTGGAATCGAAGGAGATGATCTGGAGTAATCCTGAGCTTTGTCAGCATCTCAGAAACATAGGGTATATCTTCAACAAACAGGTCTAGACCATCTGCCCGAATGTCCCAGAGGGGGGACCAACTACCCAACGAAAGATGTTTCACCCAGAAGTTGAACGCTAAGGCTTTGATCCTGTCTGCAAGTGGGGCGGCACCGGCATGTCTTCTAAGCACAATGTTTGGAGTCCACTTCGGTAGACCTAGCGCGATTCTAAGGGCACTGGTTTGGAGAACTTCTAATTGACGAAAGAGAGAGACCCCAGCCGAGTTGAGAATTGACGCTCCATATTCAATCACGCTGCGAATAGACGAGGAAGCCAAAGTTAAAACGTGGTGGGAGCGAGCGCCATACCGTTTCTGTGCCAGAGACTTGAGAATGTTAATTCTGGTGAAGACTTTTCCCCGGAGGTACTCGATGTGCTTCCGGAAACCACCACGCCGTGCAATATAAAAACCTAGGAACTTGATCTCCGTACACCACTCGATTAACCCTCCGTTGACGCTAAAGTCAAAGTAGCATTCAGCAGAGCGTCTGGACAAGTTGATAGCGTGACATTTATCCGGCCGGATGGAAAGCTTCCAATGTGTGCACCACTGAGCGACTAGCCTGAGCGCTTCTTGTAATTTGAAACGGCAACTCTCCAGAGAGCTGTTGTCACAGTAGAGAAAAATGTCGTCTGCATAAATTAAGTATTTCACCCCAAGACCCTCTAGGACCTCGAAGAAATCGGCCAGAAAAATAGTAAACAGGATGGGACTCAGCACCGCTCCCTGTGGGACACCTCTATTGATATATCTGAGTGGCGATGTGACATTCCTCCAGGCCACCTTGATGGACCTCCCAGAGAGAAAGCGATGGAGCCAGCGTAAGATGCGACCAGTAATGCCAACTTGGGCGCATTTGAAGATAAGTCCGTCCACATAAACAGAGTCATAAGCAGCTTGCAGATCTAGAGATATGCCCAAAATATATTTTTTCTCTTTCCTTGCAATTAAGAGGTCCTGATGAAGCCGGGTAAGTGCGGCCTGGCTATCTCTGAAGGGTTGAAAGCCAAAATGTCTACGGTCCAGTATAGTATTCTCAAGGAGGTGATAATTGATACGTGTAGATATCATCCTTTCACAAATTTCGCAGACCACAGAAGTAAGGGCGATGGGGCGGTAGGAAGCAGCGAGTTTCTTAGTTCTACCAGGTTTGAGGATTGGCAGGATAATCGCCGTGGTCCAGGATGATGGGACGTCCCCAGTGAGCCATATGTCGTTATACAATTGAAGCAAGACTCTAAGCGAACGGTCATCGAGACCTTTGAATAATGCAGCACTAATCTTGTCCTCACCTGGGGTCGAAATTTTTGTCCTGCGGATGGCGTCTTTGAGCTCGGCAATAGAAAACGGATTGTTTAACTGGGGACTGGCTTCTATGCCATATGTGATAGGAATGTGTTCATGATCCCCCTCCGCAGTGAAGACTTTTGCGAAAATTTCCGCTTGGAAAGCCGCATCTGCGCTGGAAGTGTCCCCTACTTGAAGAACAAGGTGTGTATCTATGGGAGAGCTGGAGCGATTTCGGATTTTGCGGAAAACCTTGTGCAGAAGCCTGGGATCCTTCGCGTCAGTGCAAATCAAGTCCCAAAATCGCTGCTTTGATTCTTTAATAACTTTTCTAAGTTTGGCAGACACCCTCTTGAATTTAATCCAGTACGCGCTGGAAATCAAACCCCGGGCTTTCTTTAGAAAAAACTTCTTTTGCTTGAGGAGATTGCTGCATCGCGCATTCCACCAGGCAGGGAGGCATTTGTCAAGCCTATTACGGGAGAAGCTGTGATTTTGCATCGCACTGTGAACCAACTGGTAGAAGGAGTCATAATCTATGGAGGAAACCTGTTTCAGCCTGTCATTGACCTCCCGACATATGTTCGGCCACTTGTAAAGAATAGGGCTAGGATGGGTTGGAGAGAAAAGCTCGACCGAAATAATAATGGGGAGATGATCACTATCAAACAGATCCTCCTCCACATGAATTGAGGACTGAATGAAGATTTCTGGAGAACAAAGGGACAAGTCTAGCAAAGAACAGGAACCACTAGGAGAAACGTGAGTGGGAGTGTCCAGGTTCATGATACAGTAAGGGCTGTCCGAAAGCCAATCCACAAACATTTCGCCTGCCCGCGAGGACACCGGGGCGCCCCACAGCTGATGATGGAGATTAAAGTCTCCGAGTATGAGAGTATTACCTGGCAGGCCATTCGTCACCTGCTTAAGATCGTCAACCACCAGACCCGAAGGCGAGTAAAGATTTAATATGTTCAGATGATGAGAACCAAGAAAAATGCGAACCCCCAAAATCTCATTCGAGAGGTTGAGAGCATCAAAGTTTAGTTGAAGGGAGGACCAAGCATTTTTAATTGCTATGAGAAGACCGCCACCAGGGCGACCCAATCTGTCCAGCCGATAGATCACCTTCCCTGGGATAGTCAGGGATTTTTCAGCAGTTAGAAACGTTTCTTGTATGACCAGGATGTCAGCAGAGGCGAAAGGGGGGCTATGCAGCCAGTGACGTTTATTTAAGATACTGCGGCAATTCCACTGCAGGACTGAGATACCCATGAAGACCAAAAAACAAGGGAGGGGGGTGAACAGCAAAACACAAACACAAACAGCCCCGGCAGAACAGAGAGCAACTAGAAAACGTAAAAGGAAAAGAAGGTTTTTTTTTTTTTTTTTTTTTTATTAAGGAACACCACCTGAATGAGGACGTTTCCGCCTTTCTGGCGAGGAGTCACAAAGCTTTGCGCACCAATTAGACAGAGTAATGGAGAGGCTGTCAATGGCAACCTTCATTTCGGCAATGAGGGCCTGAGTCCTCTCATATTTCTCATTTGCATGGTCAACGATAACTTTCAGCATGACGTTGGTCCGGGTTTCTAAAACTTTTTTCAGAGTGTCCAATTCGGTATTCTTGGAGCCTGTTATTTTCGCATACGATGTAGATTCAGATTTACGAGAAAACTGCCGTCTGGCTTCAGTAAAAGTGAGGAAGTGTGAGCATTTAAATCGCAAGAATTCGCTTTCTTTGATGCGGGCTGGGCATTGGTTAAAGTCCAACCGATGTTCTTCCCCACAATTTCTGCATTTGAGAGGATCGGTACATGCGCCAGAGTGAGCCAGTCCACAGGTGGCACAAATTTGTTCTGATTTACACTTGGATACAACATGATTAAACTGAAAACATTTTGAGCATTGTCGGGGACGGTCGACAAATTGCTTTATTGACTGGATGGAGAACCAGATTTTTACTTCCCGCGGAAGGGAGATGCCTAAAGTTGTTATTAGTACAGGAGAAAATTCATTTCTGCTATCTTTCCTCAGAAATCTGCGTAGCTCAAGCAAGTGGAAATTATTGTTGCTTAGTAGTTCCTGACCCACTTCCTGAAGAGGGATGTTTACCGGGACGTTGAACAAAAGAAATTTATTTGTTATGTTCTCCCATATGATTCTGGGTTTAACTTTTAGACCAAGAAAATTATCTATTTGACATATTTCGGTCGCACACAATACATCAGAAGTACTGATTATGATGCTCCCCGACCGTGTAAAACGTATGTTGTTTATCTGCTGGAAATGGGCGACTTTTTCCTTAATTTCTGCCTGAACAGAACGAGGGTCTCTTTTTGGTAACGCCGAGGACTCTAGACTTGTTAGAAAAATGTTAAATGCCTTACCTCCATTTTCAGCCGCCATTTGCAGAAGCGCATCCATTGGTAACGAAGAGCGAGTCACGTTAGGGTTGTCAGTAGATGACAAAAAGTAGCTATCGTCATTTTCCACCATTTCAACGTTCACTGGCACAGTTTCCGAAATGGGGTCGGAAACGATATTAATTGTGGAGCTGGCCATAGTAAATGAGCAGGCGTTCCACTCAACTCCTTGAGAGTGGAGCCAGAATAAACAAACACACGAGGCAGCAAAATGAAACTTGCTACGCCAAAGAAAATAACAAAGATTTAATACGCTTACCCCAGGGAAAGAGAAGCTTCAAGAAATTACAAAATCCCAGTAACACCAGGCTATACGGAAAAAAGAACAACCTAAAAAAAAAACACTTGACACAAAACAATAGGAACTCTTCGAGACGACAGCCCGCCGCGCTACTCGGTCAACGCCCCTCGCTAAACTGAGGAGCACGTACTGCTGCCATTCACGACCACCAAAAAAACTCTCAATAGAGAAGTATCTTCTTTGTTTACCATACCGTATGTTAACAGTGTTGCCACATTAGTGAGAGAAGAATCCGCCAAAACGGTGGGAAACTCCCGCCGTATGCAGCCAAATCTTATTTGAAAATGGGCTTTATTGGCATGACGTCATAAACCACCATCATGTGACCTCCCTGCTGTGTTTACATTTGTTTGTTTATGTATCGCATGCATACATTGGTCGATATTGTAAGAAATCACGTGTTGGTGGTTTTCTTAATATCTCGAACCCAGATTCCCAATAAAGCCCATTGGGACCTAACATTTATTTTGTATCCAAAACGGCCTATAGAGGCGCTGATTGCAGCCGTCGCACGGTGGACGATTTGCTGATTCTAGCTGGCCAAAAGTCGATTTTCCACGAATGGCAGCACTACAGTGCCTAGAAGTACTTCTAGACACTATAGCAGCACCCATGCCGCAGCGGGTATCTACCCTCCGAAAAAGACTGTTTATTGGATGAAGGGGAAGCAGTATTAAAATGTTCTGCACGCCTATTGGTGTTTTTCTTCTGAATACCCGCGGCTGACGTCACATGGGTAAAGTCGAGGCTAACGAAAAAGAAAGGCTACCGCGGTGCTTTGCACGTATCTTTTTTACAGACCGCCGGAGTCACGTGATGCTCGAATGCACCAATGAAGGTATACGAAAAGAGCATAACGTCACTCTAGCGGTCTGTAAAAAAAGATAAGTGGAATGCACCACGGTAGCCTGTCTCTTTCGTTAGCCTCGGGTAAAGTCCACTGGATTTTTTTTTTTTACCACATGTACCTTATATGTGCAGGTGGTGGACACTGCAGATGTTTTTGATATAAATGCAACCGTACTGCCAGTAGGTGAGTATGAAGTTGGCGTTTATTAGAGGAGAATAAATCGATGATTTTTAGTATATTGTTTTAATATGTGAATGTTGAAGAAATTGAAAGAAATTGTACATTATGAGTGCTTTAGAACAAGGCATGTACTTTATTTTTTTTTAATTTATAAGCATAATTTTTTCTTTTGTCAATAGTTATTTCACATTTAATGTTTTTAATGACTTTATGTATTTTTAATAAATTTCATTTTGAAAATTCAAAAAGTTATATGATAAAGCTAGATAAATCTCAACTTTTAATTTTAGTAAATAGTTTAGAGTCTTAGATATTGGATAAACGTTTACTTGTCTGCTTCTATCTGCTTCCGTACATTTTAAAGTTGTTTTTATCATACGAAGTCTAAAGTTATTATTATATTTTTTATTCTAAGAACACTTTTCTTTTTACCAGGGTCATCAGAATGTAAACCAATCACGCGAATAAGCTTTTATAATATTATACAGCAGCAACAAACTTCCACATTTAACGAAAAAATCGAATTGGCTTAATATGTTTTGTTGACAAATGAAAATTATAACGAAGTACAAATGAAAGTTTTCAAGCAGGAAATGAATATACAGAAGACCCAGTTTAGACAAAAGTGGACTGCTGTACATAGAGCACATGAAAAATTTCTGAAAAAATATGAAACTTGGCTGCAGAGCAGTTTTGAAATACCTCGTTCAATGTGTTACATGTGTTAACATGTACATGTTATTTATAATATTTATGTACCGTATTTTCGGGTATATAGCCCGCGGGTTATACAAGAAAAAAACATTTGAAATAGCCGCTGCGGCTTATACACGGTGCGGATTATACAAAGATTTTTTCTTTAAAAAAACAAAAATCGTGTGATTTTTCTACAATTTTTAAAACCCAAAAAATTTCAAAAATATTCGAAATTTGTGATTTTTTTTCGCTTTGTCGCGAAATTTAAAGAATTTTCCCGTGTTTGTATATTTTTTTACTGTTTAAATGCTATTATTATTTATTTCTGGGTTTGGAAGAATTGTTGCAACTATTGACAAGTATTGCACTAATAGAGCTATCATAGCTACCTGACCTCCACTTCAAAAGAATGTAACATTTCACCTAACAGGTTTCAGCGACCAGTCAGGTGGGTCAGGACAAAAGTTGAACAATTAACACTCATCGTTCGTCTCATTTCCGATTCTGTTCGACTAATACGTGCTACTACAATATATTGCCAAAAGTGACCGGTCACATGCGATTTTAGACGTTTTGTTAACTATCTAGAAAAATACATGAGGAATTAACCTGAAACTGCAAGTGTGTAAGCAGTATAGAATAGGTTACATATTTCCGCAAAGATTTTTTCCCGAAACCCCATAGGGGACTGTCAACAAAATGAAAAAGAACGAATATCTTTTGGATAACCCTGTAAAAACTAATGTAACAAAGGCGTTCAAACTCGAGATTATTAATAAGTGGCTTATTGTAATATACTGTGTTAATTTTTATGAGGATAACCTGTATACTCGTAGAGAAATTAAGGTTTTTATAAAAACAGCCCCAAATTTCGCCTAGTTTTTTGCTTATAATTTGCAGAGTTCTTAATATAAAAAAAAGTTCTTTTCAGAAAATATGACAAATATCATTGTACATAATACTCTGCAATCAGAATTAAAAAATAATAATAATTGGATGAAAAATGAGCAGGTTTACTAAAACATTTTTCACTGCGCATGCGCAAATGCAATCAAAATATAATATGCATAATGTATTAAATAAATATATAGAGCAACTTTTGTGAAAGTCTCAGAATCATATCTTGAAAATTCTGAAAATTATCGTCGATAGAATAAGCTCGAAATCCGTTGTTCCCAAAAAGATGAGGGGTTGTATCAAATATCTGTTGATTAGTACCAAGATAGCGTACATAATATTGCACGTATTTGGATATAACCCCTCATCTTTTGCTTCCTTTCGGGAACAACGGATTTCGAACTTATTCTATCGACGATAATTTTCAGAATTTTCAAGCTATGATTTTGAGACTTTCACAAAAGTTGCTCTCTATACTTAGCTAATACATTATGCATATTATATTTTGATTACATTCGCGCATGCGTAGTGAAACATTTTTTAGTAAACCTGTTCATTTTTCATCCAATTTTTAATGTTTTTTAATTCTGATTTCAGAGTGTTGTGTACAACGTTGTTTGTCATATTTTCTAAAAATAACTTTTTTTTATATTAGGAACTTTGCAAATTTTAAGCAAAAAACTAGGTGAAATTTGGGACTGTTTTTATAGAAACTTTAATTTCTCTACGAGTATACATGCTATCCTCATAAAAATGAACACAGTATATTACAATAAGCCACTTATTAATAATCTCGAGTTTTAACGCCTTTGCAACATTAGTTTTTACAGATTTATCCAGAAGATATTCGTTCTTTTTCAATTTGTTGACAGTCCCCTATGGGGTTTCGTGAAAAAAATCTTCGCGTAAATATATAGCCTATACTATACTGTTTACACAGTTGCAGTTTCAGGTTAATTCCTCATGTATTTTTCTAGATAGTTAACAAAACGTCTAAAATTGCAAGTGACCGGTCACCTTTGGCAATATAGTGTATTCAGAAGAGTATTTTTTTTAGTATTTTTACACGTCGATGCCTAAAAGACATGCAAATTATACAGCTGCATATAAAATGCAAGCAGTGCAAAAAACCTTAATTTTGGGCAATAGAGCTGTTGCGCGATAATTAGGCATGATGAGAAAAGTATTCGGCAATGGCGAAAAGATAAAACAATCCTAGAGAAAATTCCGAAGTGCAAAAGATCAAGGAGATGAAAAGAAGTGCAATGGTCTGATTTAGAAGAAAAACTTCCTAAATGGATTGATTCCGAGAAATCGGAGGGCAAACGACCATTATTAGAATGGAAGCCAAAAGTTTTGCAGCAGAGTTAAATTTAGAAGAATTTGAGGAAAATGCATCGTGGTGCAACAAATTTATGAGAAGGAAAAGACTATCTATTCGATTTCGGATAACAATATTCCAAGGTCTTCCAAAAGATTCGGAAGAGAAGATTGCAATGTTCAAAAATTACGTGGAGAAAATCATCAAAGAACATAAATTTATGCCTGAAAGTATCGTAAATATGGATGAAGTGTCCATGGCTTTTGATGTGCCTCCCAGTAGGACCGTAAATACTATCGGTAAGTAATGCTTTATAAATATTTCATTTCATACAATTAATCTTTTATGAAATTTGTTCTATATAATTTATAAAAAATTTCTATTAATTATTTTTTTAGTTCAAAAGACTATATCCATTTCGACTACTAGGAATGAAAGGAACTGCTTTACGATTGTATTGGCCTACTGCGCAGATGGCAAAAACTTAAATCCCTTAAAATTTTTTTAAAGAAAAACGCTACCAAGGGACCATTTCCTTCAGGAATCATTGTAACAGCGAATAAAAAATGAATGAGGAAATGATGAAGTTGTGACTGAACTGAACCAAGTCTTGAGAAAAAGATCCGGTGCATTTTTCAAGTAAATATTTTTTAATTCATTTTTACTATTTTCTTTAATAACATAAGTGGTTCGATTATTTTTTGAGGGTTTAACAATATTCTTTTTTTAATAATTTGTTATCAACAGAACATTAATAAGTTTTGTGATATCCAAAAACGGAACTTGCAAATTTTTAACATTTACTTTTGGAGATTCTTGTGTTAAAAATTTTAATTTTCAAAATATTGCGGAAAATTTTAAATAAATTATGAAATAATTACAAAATCAGTAAATCACTAGTAATGTCTCCAATTATACTAAAGAAAGGAAAGAAAAAGACAAAAAGCATCCAGTAAAACGGAGTTCCCCAATTGCTGTGCAGAGAAAAGAAATGAGTAGATTATTTCGAATCCTGGCCCGGACATTTTTCGTCCAGTTGGAAATTTACTACTTGACTTACTTAAAAGAAATGAGCCCTATTTGCCGTGGAGAAAAAGACAGAAATTTGGCTGCATAAAAGAGCGGCGTCCCTTTTATGATTGTGGAGGAAGCTCTAGCTATTTCTGGCAATGAAATTCTTTACCTGCATGCGTATCACCAGAAATAAAATGTGAATAAAAATTAGAATTCCTGCGGTAGCTTCGAATTTATCCACACTGCAAATTTTGCGTATACCTGCAGCCGTTACTCGCAATAAAACAAACAAAAAAAAAAACTTTTATATAAAAAATAATAATCATTATTACACAGAAAAACAGTCATATGAAAAAATCGATCTTTTTAAGGTTTTAAAAATAATGAAAACAATCCATATTATGATTAGCAAGATTAGAAAAGAGCTTTTAAACCAAAGTTTGCGAGTTCACCCGCAACCTGATCCACGGGTAGTAAATTTATACCCGCAGCACAAATCGGGAACCTTTTTGGGTCTGCAGGACTCTAATAAAGATCGATTAAAAAATTTTACCGTTAAAATTACAATAGTTATCGAAATTAAATGTTATTGTATATGCGCTGTACATTGATTACAATTAAAAAACGGCAGACAATCTGAAGCTACACACTGTAAAACAATGCCTATATACTAAAATAGAAATGCAAATACTAACACAAGAAGTAATAGAATTTAAAAGAACATAAAACTGTCGTAATATTAAACAGTAGTCTTTTCAGGAGATTAAAAAATTCTTCATATGGCAATTCGATTTTCTACAGATTTAATGGAAAATAAAATAATAAACATGCATTTAAAGATTGAATCTTCCAACAGAAAAAAAAAAACTGTAGCAGTTAACAACCTTTTATTTATAAACAACCTATGTTAACAAAAATGAAATAAATATCCCGCAATTTGACGGGTACGTCATAAAAGATAAACTTTCCAAGCGTAAAGCATGTGACCTACTTTTCTCCTCTCCTCTGCACAACTGATAAAGATATTGTAATAATATGTCTCAATTAATGACTTTCAAATTTATTATTATACAGGGTGTTTCATAAAAGATGGGGAAAACTTTAAGAGATGATAGTATGCATCCAAACAAACAACTTTTATCAAAGAATTTATGGTCGGAATTAAAACGCAAAGGTGATAGAGGGCGCCAAAGGTATGTTGTTATACGAGGCAAAAAGACACAAAAACGATTAAGTGATAAAAGCAAGTCGCTCTCCGTACAATCGTTGATCCTCTGAGCCGCGAATTTAGAATCTTCCGTCGTTTGGGCCACTTTGGCGAAAAAATTTGGCGATAGAGGCATTTCGAGATGAAATCCAAAATGTGGCACCGAACTTGAAAGGAAAAAGGATCGCTCGTGGCTCAGTCGCCATCGCCATTCTGAAATGCTGTTATTCATTCCACGTTTAATTAGAAAGCTGAGTTATTTTTTTAATAACAAATACGGGTTTGATTTGGATTTGGGGAGGGGGGGTTTGCTTTGATACATATAGCTATAGCAAATACTGATTTATTTGTGATAATTTTTAAAAAGAGAAATGCAAGACGTTCTGTTTTATTTTATTGTTATTTTATATTGTCAAGCGTGCATGTTAAATTGTTAATCTTTATTAGCAATAATGTTGTAAAATATAAGTCAGTTATTAATTTTCTGCTTTATAACACAACATCAAACGCTCATCTAATTATTACAATTTTAGTTTATAATATTTAAAAATTGTGCTGCATTTTTATTATGCCTGTAGTTACATAGCAAGGTTAAAAAAAATAATAATGCTCAGGTATTAGATTAGTTACGTAAAGAGTATATATCGGATATATTTAATTTTTTCTTTGTAATTAAGGCTAAGCTTCAGCATTAGCCTGCGTTTTTCTATTGGTCGAAAAACATCGTTATTTGGCGGGTTTTTTGGGTTTTTTGGCGAGTTTCGCCTTTGATACTTGCGATGGCAACCCCGATCTTTTCGGCAGCTCTAGCATTCTAGCCCTTTCCCGTACCCTGACGACCCCACGGACAACTGGACACTACCCGATCACGTTGCCGTTTGCATAGCAGCCTGCCGCATAACAACGAGTGTCGCCGTTTATTTATTTTTTTTTCAGGTTTCATTTTTCCGATTTATTTCTTATAAATGTAATAATTATTTGAATCTAGGGATAAATTTGTTATTTTTTAAAGCAGATATTTTTTTTTACCACTGTTTAATATTCTGTAGCTTGCTACTTTTCTCATCGATTTTATGACTACACGTGTTTTTTATCAGGATATAATTTTGCAATTTATTTATCATTTATTATTACCGGGGGGTTCAGGGGGGCTGAGCCCCCGTGACAAAAAATATAAGTAATCTTTATTTAAAAAAACCCTTTTTATGGACCCCTAAAACTTACTAAAAAAATCACCATTTTACAATTTTTCTAGGTAAGTGAGATCGTTGGTTTTCTGTTATTTTTAATAAAATATGTTTTTTAAAACGTAATTTTGGCAATAATTTACTATTTTATGTTTTAAAGTATATATTTTTGCTTTTGATTCTTGCGATTTAAATTTGCGTGGTTTTTTGAGTACTCATGCATGTTTTTTAAAATGTAATTTTGGCATTAATTTACTATTTTATGTTTTAAATTATATAATTTTGCTTTTATTTTGATTTTCGCGATTTAAATTTGCGTGGTTTTCGGAATACTCCGCACAAAGCAAGTCAGTTTGATTACTTTGTCAATTTCCGAAAAGTAGATTTATTGTTAATATGAAAAAAACGGGGGGTTCAGGGGGGCAAAGCCCCCCTGACATCAAATAAACACCTTTTTATCAAACCCATCCCAAACTCCCTTCAACAGCAAGTTATTTATGTTTTTAGGTAAGAGGTAAGTGAAATCTTTTTATGTTTAAAGCTAGGTTTTTGCTATGTGAAAACAATAACTTTGAAAAATATTTAAAAAAAATTTTTTTTTTTTTTTTTTTTTTTTAAATATTTATATGTTTTGAAGCTACATTTTGGCTGTTTTAATTCTTGCTCTAAGCAATAGTATGATTACCTTCAGGTAAACAAAAGATTTAAGTAATCCTATTTTTTTTTCTTTAAACATTTTTATAGCCCCTTAAAATTTACTTAAAAAATCATCATTTTAATAAATAAATCTAAGCAAGTGAAATCTTTTTTTTTCCCATAAAATCTGTATTTTTAAAAAATTCTGCTGTTTTAAATTTGTTTTATCTGTATGCCCCCCCCCACCCCCAACTCCCATTTTTTTTGGAGTTGTCATTTATTTATTTATTATGTCTTTTTTTACCGTTTTCTCGATGTCGCCGACTTGTTATTTATAGCCACTTTAGGCTTAGTTATGAAAATTTTTTAAAGTATGTATTATAAATCCAAAATTTTAAATTTTTTAAAGTAGATAATAAACAAAAAAGAAAAAAAAAAGGAAAGCAAAGCAGTTAAAATCATGAATAATTTATTACATGTTTTAACAAATATTCATGATTTTAATTGCTTTGCTTTCCTTTTTTTTTTTTTTTTTTTTTATTATCTACTTTAAAAATTTTTTATGTTTAAGCCTAAAAGGCCTAAAAATGACCACTTGGCGACATTTACTACTTGGCGAAAACGGCCTTTTCGCGGCGCAAAAAAAAAATTCAAGATGGCGGACAGCAGGCTAATGCTGAAGCTGTTCCGAAGAATGTCTGAATTCAACACCGAAGCAAATACTTGCACTAAGTTTGATAGAAATTTAAAATTTCAGTAAACATCAATTACATTATAAAATGTGTTGAAAATATTTCGATAGTGCATCTTTATTTGTTTGCAGATCTCTCTAGCTTATGTCGATGATTTTGTAAGCATTAGTCTTAACAAATTTTAATCATATATAAATTGTTAAATTAGAAAATTCTAAGAATTAAAGATGCAACATATACAAACAGAAAAATAAGTAATATGATATACAGATTAATGCTAAATTTAGGTGTTTGATGCAAACAATTTATGTACTTAATTTTTTTAAGGGGGGGGGGGCTAAAATTAAAATATCTTAAATATTTATGTATATAATAAATGATAAAAAATTCAGAAGATCCTAAAATTACTGCAGTACAATATTACTATTGCACTAAATTTAATTTAGCATGTACACACGACGAGAAAAAGACAAAAATAAATATACATACACAATGCAATTAAAGAAAAATATATTAATTGGGTACTTATCAATAACACAGCAACACGACAGTAGTTTTATATATCTACAAATAACAGCTACTGCTTTACACAAGCAATGGAATGGTTCAATTTTATACGCCATTTATTTATCTTTTCTCAGTGTTCCTAAATGGCATGTGGGCCCTATTTCACGGCATTTGTTGGGAGGCAAAAAGCTCAAATATCAAGCAAATTTTCAGCAACTTTAGCAGACCCAAATGTAATTATTAGGTTTAAAGACCAAATTTCCAAAATTTGGCGTAATGTTAACATAAGAAATTACTGAGAAAAGATTAATTTATATTGTACTCAGAAGAACACATTATACAAGTAGTGTAAGTCATCGTTTGATTACAGACTCAGAACAGTGCAACTTTCTCAGTCCTCCCTATAGTCTATTTAAGTCAAATTTATTTAAATCAGTAAAATTTCTTTATAAGTTAAGGCCGGTATATAAACAAAATTAGTGTACAAGCTTTAAAATGTGCAATTTATAATTAAAATGCTTCACTGTATAAAAATCAATTTTGGACAAAATAGCTGGTTAAAACGATGAAAGGCCACTGCAGTGGCTTTTTATTTTAGCTAGCTTTTAGGCATTGACCTGTGATGACTGCAACTCCCCTCCCCCAGCTTTTCCCCAAATGGAACTCTTATGCTAAAAACATAGTGGATGGAGAAGGATTAAATAGTGTAAGCATTATCTTTGACAAATACTTAAATTTTAACTTTTTTTCTTTTACGACCGTTGACGTCCTAAAAAATTAGTAATAAAAAATATCTAATTTTTAATTATTAGAAAATAACAAAAGGATAGAAAGTCACAGAAATCTCATGCCTGGTACACACAGTTATAATTGTATGAAACTGTAGTTTTTTTTTTTAAAAAAAGGAAATAGTTTTAGGACTGGTAAAGCATATATGCACAATTTCCAAAAGGTATATAACAAGGTTTTACAAATACTTGAACATTTGATATAAATGGGAGAACAGAAAAAGCAATTTTTTTTTCTTAAAATTTTTGTCAGCATTAAAAATATTGTACAAAATAAAATATCTTCACTTTATTATGAAATGCCAGGTTTGAGGTGCTGATGTCTAATCAAAGATACCTATCATTAGACTCTGAATAGTTTTTTTTCAGAATATGAATGCAATATTAAAACTAGGGGTTTGTCTACATATTAAAACTGCACTATTGTCAAATATGACATACAGAAATAGGCCACTGACATGACTTTAAAATGGGAATCAAAACTGTGGAGAAAAGGTAAAAAAAAAAAAAAAAAAAAAAACATTAGATAGCATTAAAAAATAGAGACGTTTGATATTGATATGATAATTTAATATGGGGATAAAAAAAAAAACTAAAATGATCAAAAACCTGTCAGAGACGAGGAAAAAAAACATTTCACTACATTGCATTCAAAGATTAAAAAAAAAATGTAGAAATAAGCCTTTCAGACAACATTAAAGTTTAGGAACATGCAATTATATTAGTATATTAAATAACAAAACAAGTTTTAGCAGCACGGTAAATAAGTCATGGATATGTTTCACGTACTAAAGAAAAAAAAATTACTTTGTTGGGTTTTTTCTTGAACTTCTACTCGAAATTTGAATTTACTATCCTTTAATCTCTCTAATAAATGCTACCACTTCATAAACTATGTGACATTGCGTTCAAAGAATGACACTTTCTTTGGTCGAAATGTTTTCAACAAGAATAAAATATATATATATATTGTTGTGCAGTATCTGCCATTTCCAAAACATAGTTTTTAGAAAGTTCCTTCGTTTCGACCGGCAAGGCAAGTGCAACCCTTTTACCAGTTCTGCACGCCAAAATCGGCGCAAGGCTTTTTCGCCAAACTGGCGACAAATGGCCCAAACGACGGAAGATTCTAAATTCGCCTCTGAGCCATTTCCATTTGCAGTTACGTAGATAAAATACATATTAGTCTTTTCCCTACTGGTGGAGGAAAACATCTTCCGATACGTTTCTACCGCGATTGACAGTTGCATACCGGGATCAGCGGCTTTTATGTTTTAATCGACGCGAATTTTAGCATACGCGTTCTTCTTCTTCCCCATATCACATTTGCATGTTATTAGTGTCGTTCTTCTCCCGATAACTCGCAAAAGCAATGGAGCTTTAACGTTTGCATGAACCAAGTTTTTAAATGCGCCAGCACCTTTGCGTTTCACTTCCGACCATGCATTCGTTGATGAAAGTTGTTTGTTTGGATGTGTACTATCACCTCCTAAAGTTTTGCCCATCATTTATGAAACACCTTATATTGATATTTATTTTGTTATTTGAAGCTATTATCGTGTTTTGAACTTAACGCTTAATATTAAATGTTAAATATCAGATTATTTAATTATTTCAGTTAAGTGAAAGCTCTAGTTTCCGCGTGAAGACGTACCCTGCAATGTTATTCAATGGCAAAAAGTGATCGTACTAATCCATATTGAGACGAAACTTACAGAAATTTCTGAATGCGTTTTTTTTATTCCCTAATATTTCGAATTTTAAATTTTGAGATCGTAAAAATTTTTATTTTTAAATTTAAAAGTAAATACATTTTTAAAAGTAACACAAGTTTTTAAAATTTAAATAAAAAAATAATTTTGATCTCAAAATTGAAAATTCGAAAAATTAGGGATTATTCAACATTTTTTCTGATTCGAGAGGGAAAAAAAAACGGCATTCAAAAATTTCTGTAAGTTTCGTGTCAATTTGGATAACAGAACGATCACTTTTTGTCATTGAATAACATTGCAGTGAACGTTATCGCTCGGTAACTAGAGCTATCCTTTAAAGAAGAAAGAAACAAAGAATTATTTTGGTCAATTTTGCCGGGGTTTTTTCCAAGTCTTATGTTTTAAAAATAATTTTATTTCATTAGAAGATATTCTGAATAGAATATTTATTTTTATTAATGGTAACATGTATTAAATATTGCTTTATAATAACAAAGCATTATAAATTGTTAGTTTTTATTTATTTAAAAATTATGAAATTGCATTAATAAAATGAGAAGTATGCAAATAAAGTTTGGAGAAAAATAGGAAAGTGGGAATTGAAGAGGTCTTGCGCATACGCATGGTACCACACCAGCTCTGATCGGCACTCTAGATATTTTAAAACTACGCATCGTTAACTCAAAACTGAAAACAAGTTTTTTTCTTCTTTAATTGTTTTTCTCACTTTTTATGTTGTGATAATCTTTTGTTGATACAGTTGTTTTTCATTCATATTTTAGGCCGAAATGTCTCTTAGTAATGGATTCGATGAAAGCACATCTCACTGATGATATTAAGAAGTTGTGCAAGAAAAACAAATGTATTCGTGCCATTATATGACTAAACTTTTATGACTAAACTTTTGCACCCACTAGATATAACCATAAATCGATAATTCAAGTGCAATTTTCAAGGAAATTGGGAGAAATTGATAACCAAGGAATTAAAAGAATACACAAAAAGTGGAAGAGTGAAACGAGCATCATATACTACAGTTTGTGAATGGATTGCCAATTCATGAAAAAATATCTCAGCAAAGACAGTGATCAAAGGATTCAGAAAAGCTGGATTACCCTATAAAAATTTGCTGAACCCCAGCCACGCAGCTCAGAGGTTTCTGATCTTTCTGATAGTGAAGATGAAGATGAAGCTGATGACTCGTCTATAAATAACGACATAATTTGTTTGTTTATGACAGACTCGGAAACTTACAATTTTGAAGGATTTTCCGAATCCAGTGATTAAAATAAATATTTTTGAGCGAATTACTGTGTGCCTTTTTATACAATAGTTTTATATTATTTATCGTAATCATTATTTAAAATAAACACAATAATAATAATATATTTTCTAGGTGGTAAAATGCCATTAATGGTTCCAATTGTATATTACATCACGTTCTCAACGAAAGCAATATAAATCATTAAGTAATAATATTGTAATAGTAATTATGCGTTACTGCTGTTTAATTACTTAAGATACTTCAATACCATGCTTTTTTATTACAAAAAGTTACCTATTGTATAAAAATATTTAAAAAATCAAATTTTTTGTATTTGCATAATTCTTGTAGTGATGTCCTTAATTTTTAGCCGAATTGTTGTAGGCATTAAGCATCGCGAAAAAATTTGGTAAGTTTCTGTTGCAAATTATTACTAATGACCTCTAATTTTGAACCCTGATTAAAATGTAATTTCGTAGACGGTGTATAGCCCGCGGGCTATACACCGATGCAGCTCCGCGGCTTATACACGAACTTGTTTACTGTACTGCTCGATTTAGGGGTGCGGGCTATACACCAGAAAATACGGTACATGTTATTTATAATATTTATGTAACTGTGATTTATAATATTCTAGATGTAACTGTGATTTATATTATGTAACTGTGATTTAATATATTTTATGTAACTGTGATTTAGTAGTAGTTATGTGTATAACTGTATGATTAACTGATAACTGCAAATGATGCTGGCAGTTCTATGTATTCCATGATGCTGTGTGCTTGTGCTAGGCTTGGTGCCAGAACTCTGCAATATGTTTATTTCTGTAAATATTAAATAAAGTCTTTTGTACTTAAAATGGACTTAAATATAATTAGTAAATAATAAAGTTAACATGGTGTCAGGTAAAGAAAGATCCTCGCTATAAATAATGAGCAGATGTAAATGGATGTCAATATGTTCTCCATGTGATGAGTCTGATCCTGATCTCTGAGTGAGAAATTGGTGAAAGCTTGATTGTCTGTTATATGAACTTAGTGTTCCTTTAAGAAAAAGAAAAGAAAAAAACAGATATGGAGATATTCAAGCCTCCAGGTGAACTTAGCTTCACATCCAGTAATTTAGCTGAAGAATGGAACAAATGGACTCAGAAGTTCCAAAATTACCTAGTAGCATCTGAAAAGGAAAACAAGCCTGAAGCAGTGAAAATAGCAATCTTGCTCAACTTCTTGGGTGATGAAAGAACAGAAATATTCAATACCTTCAAACCAGAGGCCACCAAAAGTAAGGAAAACTTCAAAGATGTGATGGAAATGTTCACAAGCTATTGTATTCCAAGAAGGAATGTAGTCTTTGAAAGATTCAAATTTTTTTCCTGTTCCCAGCAAGAAGGCCAGCAGGTGGATAACTATTTGACTGAATTAAAGACATTAGCTTCTACATGCAACTTTGGTGATCAAGAAGACAGTCTTGTGAGAGATAGACTAGTTTTGGGTATCAGAGAAAAATCCCTACTGGAGAGACTACTGAGAGAGCCAGATTTAACATTACAGAAAGCAGTAGATTTTCTACGAACAGCAGAGGCAAGTAAACTTCAAATTGAAACAGTTAAGTCTACGTCTCAAGTTCATGAAGTGAAAAAATACAGTGAAACGGTTTCAAAAGGGACAGCAAAGTTAAAAAAGAACAATATTAGTGCTAAAAATAACATGGTGATTAACTGTACAAGGTGTGGAAGAGAACACAAAAAGTATAACTGCCCTGCTTATGGGAAACTATGTGCCAAGTGCAAAGGGAAAAATCACTTTGCAGCTATGTGTAAAGCAGTAGTGAGAAATACCTACAAAACAGTTAATGAAATAGAAAGAAACTCACATGAATTGAATTTATTGTACATAGACAGTGTGTCAGAGCAAGCAATGGATTCCAGTTCTGATTGTTAATTGGTAAGTATCAACTCATTAGATAATATATGGTTAAAGAAAATTAATGTTGAAAATAATTTGATTGAATTTAAACTTGATACAGGTGCTGAAACTAATGTGTTGCCATATTCTGTATATAAAAATATGAATCTCCCACCTAATGTGACATTAAATAAGACTAATATTACATTAATTTCTTATGGTAACTTCAAATTAATACCTGAAGGTGAGTTATTGTTGCATTGTACTGTAAATGAAAATAATAATATTCTATTGAAATTTATTGTAGTTAATGTGTCATCTAAACCTATTTTAGGGTTAAAAGCATGCCAAATGTTAAATCTTATTAGAAAAATTGATCAGATTCAATCTGATAGTAAGCAAAATATTATAAATGTTCATAGTGAAGTATTCAGGGGTTTGGGTAGATTTCCTGGTGACCCATGTCACACTGAATTAAAATCTGAAGTTAAACCAGTAGTAGATCCTCCTAGGCGGGTTCCTCTAGCACTTAATGCGAAACTTAAAGAGACTTTGGTTAATTTAGAATCTAAGGGTGTTATAAGGAAAGTAAACAAACCTACAGATTGGGTGAATAGCCTTGTGATTGTTGAGAAAGCTGATAAGAGTTTGCGAATTTGTTTAGATCCTAGAAATCTCAATAAAGCAATAAAAAGGGAGCATCACATTATCCCTACTGCAGAAGAATTAATTAGTAGATTAGAAGGGAAAGAGGTATTTTCTGTTCTTGATTTAAAGGATGGATTTTGGCAAGTGCCATTAGATGAAGAAAGTGCAGATTTATATACTTTCAATACTCCATTTGGAAGATATCAATTTTTATGCATGCCTTTCGGTATTGCATCAGCTCCTGAGGTTTTTCAAAAGAGGAATTTAAACTTGTTTGATGATATAGAAAATGTAGAAATTTATTTTGATGATGTCATAATTGCAGGAAAAAATGCAAGTGAGCATGATATAACGTTAACCAAAGTTTTAAGTAGAGCAAAAAGCTGTAATGTTAAATTTAATCCTGAAAAATTCCAATTCAAAGTCCCTGAAGTTAAATATGTAGGACAGATAATTTCAAAAGATAGAATCAAAGCTCATCGTCAGCATATAAAAGCAATTACTGATATGGAAACTCCAACTGATAAGGCGGGTGTTAGAAGATTCCTGGGCATGGTTAATTATGTCTCTAAATTTATACCAAATGTGTCTAGCATAACTTCTCCGTTAAGAAACCTTATAAAGGACAAAGTAGAATTTAACTGGTTTGCTGAGCATGAAAGTGCTTTTAAGCAAATAAAGGGTTTGTTGAGTTCTTCATCTGTCTTAAAGGTATTTAGTAGCTCAAAAGATGCTATTATTCAGTGTGATAGTTCCAAAGATGGTTTGGGAGCTTGTCTTGTCCAAGAGGGTCATCCGGTATCTTATGCTTCCAGAAGTCTCACTCAAACAGAACAAAATTATGCTCAAATAGAGAAAGAGATGCTTGCTATTGTGTTTGCTGTACAAAAGTATCATAATTTTGTGTATGGAAAAAAATTTACTATTCAAACTGATCATAAGCCCCTTATCAGTATTGTAAATAAACCAATGTGTAATATTTCTACCAGATTACAAAGAATGTTGTTAAAATTATTAAAGTATCAATATGATATTAAATATGTAAAAGGTACTGAAATGTTTTTAGCAGATACTCTTTCTAGGGCATATCTTAAAGATAAAGTAAATGATGATCCTGATATGTTAAACGTCATTCATACTGTAAAGCAACTTCCCATGAGTGAACGAAGATTGGCGCAATTTAAGGATTCTATTCAGTTAGATCCTGAACTAAAGTTAGTTTATGCGTATTGTGAAAGAGGTTGGCCTGATCATGTTCGCAAAGTTCCTGATAACATTAAACAGTATTTCAAATTTAAAAATGATTTGTATATCGAATTTGGTTTATTATTTAAAGACTAAAATTGTTGTACCAGCTGCGCTTAGAAATGAAATGTTGTCATTAATCCATGAGGGACATTTTGGTATAGAGAAAAGTAAAAATAGGGCAAGAGAGATCATGTATTGGCCTGGAATGTCTAAAAACATAGAATCTTTAGTAATGAAATGTGAGGTGTGTCAAAAATTTCAAAGAGCAAATGTTAAAGAGCCTCTTCTGTCGCATGATATTCCTGATAGACCATTCGACAAGTTAGGTATTGATATTATGGAATATGGAAATGTAAATTACCTAATTATTATATGTTATTATTCGAAATGGATAGATGTAGAAAAATTAAGCAGTAAAAATGCAAAAGAAATAATTAATAAATTAAAAGTTTGCTTTTCTAAATTTGGGGTACCTTCAGTGGTTGTCAGTGACAACAATCCATTCAACAGTTTAGAATATAAGACCTTTGCCAAGGAATGGGATTTTGAGCCTAGTTTTGCAAGTCCGAGATACCCTAAAATCAATGGCATGGCTGAAAAAGCTGTTGGCATTGTTAAGGCTATATTCAGGAAAGCTGATGAAGATAATAAAGATTGGATAGTGGGAATGATGGAATATAGGAATACGCCTATCTCAGGGTTGAATTTATCTCCTGCGCAATTATTGTTTGGTCGTAGGCTAAAAACTAAAATTCCAATACACAATAAATTATTAAATGCTGAAATATTTAAAAATGTAGAGGAAAGAATGATAGGTAAGCAAGAAAAGCAAAAACGTTATTATGATAGAGGTACAAGGGTATTGAAGCACTTTAATCCAGGTGATACAGTAAGTGCGTATAATTTTAATCAGAAGACATGGGAGCCTGCTCAAATAATTTCTAAATGTCAGAAACCTAGGTCATATATCATTCAAATTAGCTCTGGTAAGAGACTTGTGAGAAATAGGGTGCATTTGAGGCCATCACAAATTCCATTTGAAATTGAAAGGGAATTTGATATGTCTGATCAACCCGTATCCCAATCTAATAATATAATTACTAGAATTCCCCCAGCAACTGACACACCTCTGTTAAACCAAAAGCAAACAAGGTCTGGGCGTCTTGTAAAAAGACCCCAATATTTAGATGACTATGTTTAATTATTAATGGAGGGGTGTTACATGTGTTAACATGTACATGTTATTTATAATATTTATGTACATGTTATTTATAATATTTATGTAACTGTGATTTATAATATTCTAGATGTAACTGTGATTTATATTATGTAACTGTGATTTATATTATGTAACTGTGATTTAATATATTTTATGTAACTGTGATTTAGTAGCAGTTATGTGTATAACTGTATGATTAACTGATAACTGCAAATGATACTGGCAGTTCTATGTATTCCATGATGCTGTGTGCTTGTGCTAGGCTTGGTGCCAGAACTCTGCAATATGTTTATTTCTGTAAATATTAAATAAAGTCTTTTGTACTTAAAATGGACTTAAATATAATTAGTAAATAATAAAAATAACACAATGCGTACTCGTAACTTACTGAGGAAAGCCAGAATGAAGAACTATTAGATGGCGAATTGTCAGAAAATTTCTACGCAATTTTCTTATTCCTTTGTATATGTAATAATATGTATTACTCTTTAATATTTATTTTGTATCCAAATTTCTAGTAGATTATTATAAAAAATTACTTTTATAATTTGGTATCATATAATAAATATAATTCTATCGCTTAAATCTTAATAATATTATAAAAGTTCATAAATATTGTCCTTTTTAGTTATCAAGTAAAAGATTAACTCATTCATTACATGTTTTAAAGCTTTAAATAATTTAAATATTTAACTGAATGGTACATCATAGTAATATAATAAAAAAAATCACATCAGGGTGGCTAGTGGTCAGGGTAAAATACAGTCAAAAAAAGTGATAAACACCAGTATATTCTCATAGAAAAATTCCTGTCGATTATTCGATCAAATAAATCGCAACTCGGAAGCCCCTTAACCGACATCAACTGTTCGGCAACTGTTAACATGAATTTTTCTATAAAAATATATTGGTGTTTATAACTTTTTTTGACCGTATTTTTCACTGACCACTAGCCACCCTGCACATCTAATGTACTACATTAATAATTTTTAATTAAATATAATGATTTCTTATTAAACTACCGTTTAAAATTTCATATATTTTCTTTAAATCAGCTTAATATATCGTTTATATAAACGAAAAATAGATTTCATCAAATAGAAGTTGAAAAATAATTTTGGCCAGCTAGAATCAGCAAATCGTCCACCGTGCGTCGGTACAGGAAAATTGTCCCTTTAACTAATGCTAAAGTGTCATTGAAACCATTATTTATTGTAAACGCGTTTAAAAGTGTTAGATATTCAAATTCGGATAATGTTTACTTTGCCATATAAACACAGAACACAAATAGCACAAAAAATCTGAAATTGCGCAAAAAAAATAATCATTATGAACAAAAAAGCATGTAACGCAATGGGATTGCAAGGAATTTTCCTGAAGGGAGCAGTTATATCTTTTTTCTACCAGATGGCGTATTCGAGCGCTTGAATTCCCTTCGTTTTCTTTTGAACAAATAATGCCTTAAAACCTGAAAAAAACGGAATTTGAATGTAAAATAAAAAATATATATGGTTCTAGCAAGGCCCCCTAGAGATCTCTAGGGATCGTCGGTTCTAGCAAAGACATAGGACAATACTCTTCCTCTTTGGGTTCGAGGCTATAAAAAATCAGCTCCAGCTGTTTGGAAAAACACTGAAGATGGCTCAGTGTACCTGCTAAAACGAATTTTTTCTTCAGTTTTTTGGGATTCCTTCTTGTTCTTAGTAGGCTTTATTATATTATATATAAAATAAAATTATTTATATTGAAATAAGTAAAATAAAAACTTAAATGAAAAAATCAATTAATTAACTCTTTATTTAGAAGATAAAACCAAATGTAAAAAATTAAAACATGCAATACAATCGTGAACATTAAAGATAAAAATTGGAGAATCACTGTACTCCTTTCTTATTAAAATAGCAAATGGTTTATTTATATAAATTTCATAATTATAAAACAATATTAAACACTCTTGTAGAAAAACAAATTAAAAATAGCACGAATTCAATATTTATATTTTCTCATTTATATATTTCTTGCGCTATCATGAAATACTAAAAAACTGAATTAGCAATAATTGTCTGAGTGCAACGAAGACTCATACACAGCGCAGTATTACTTTGCCCCATATATAGCTACGATGGATATTAAAACCTTTCGTCAAGCATAACTCAAAAAATATTTAACGGATTTCGTTCAAATTTTTACAGCAGTTACCTATAAAGGTGACAACGACGTCTATTTATTACCAAGAATAAATGTCAAACCGTTTGGAAATTATATTAAAAAAATAGATAAAAAAGCACAATTAATGTACATACGTCATGAAAATTTTGTGCGTACGTCATTTTCACCGGCGGGGGATTTTCGTAGACAATCGAAATTGAAAAGTTCATGGAGTACATGGAGCAAAAAAATATGCACACACTAATATTCAGCACAATAAAATATATTTCAATTTAGTAGAAATCGAAAATTAATCTGGATTTTTTTTTCTGTTTGAAAGAAAAACCCCGCAATAACTTGATAGACTTGGTATTAGAGATTTGGCGCAAATCTCAGCAATAGCAGCTTTTTTTATTTCGCGTATGTAAATTTAAAAAAAAAATCTTTGGTGTTTAAATAAAAGGTTTCGATTTATGGCATTATTTCTTTTTTTTTCTCTCTCTTTTTAGCATTTTAAATGGGATTAATGAAAGGCATGTATTTTAAATTAAATGAGTGAAAGGTTTATATTTAAATGAAATGAATTCAATATGAAAATGTTATAGGAACAATATTTGGCGATTTATCAACTGCGCCAGGATAACATAAAAGTACCAATATATCAAACGGTATGTAGTATGTGAAATGAAACAATTATATTATAATCACCCATCGTACAAGAAAAAAATCTAATATTCTGCATTCAGAGGGAAAATTCCATCTCCTGTGCCGTAAGATTTGGCGAGTTCTTTTTTGGTGATAAGTTTTTCGATGTGATTGTTGGGATCTGCAGGAATTGGCTTACTTTTTCTAAATCTTATTTTTTTGCAGATGTAGTATTATGTAAATATATTTTTCTATTTTGTATATTTGGCATTCTATTTTGTATATTTCCTATTTGGCATTTGGAAAAGAGATTTTTACCTTTTTATCTGTGCCTTCGGAAATATTAAAAAATAAAAAAAAAGATTTACATATATCAAGCGTATAATGTTATGTTTTGCATTTTTATACGGACCACTTCTCCATTTTTAGATTTTAAATGCTATTTATTATTTACTAGCCGTTTATTAATTGTTTACAATTTACCCCCCTAATAATAACAATTATTTATCACAAAAATGCCTCTTAGGTTTGTTAAGTAAGTTTATTTATGTATTTTCATTACTTATTAAAATATCGAATATGGCGATAAAATTTTATTTTAGCATCGTGCTTAAATTTTTAAGATGGTGCAAAAACAGGCTTTAATAAATGTATGTTTGTAAATATTTCAAAAACATGTTTTACCGCTCTCTTGAAAAATTTTGTAAGATGCTAAAACTACCTTTTGGCGCCATTTAAAATTTTTTTCGCCAACCGACATAGGATACGAAACTTTTCCCCATTCAGATACACAGGCAAGGCTGGTCTCAAACAAGAGTAAAGCTAGCAACAATATTGTTTTAACTCTATAAGAGTTACAATAATGATATTAAATGCTCCGATTGGCTTTGGGCGGAATTACGAAAGTTTCTCCTAAAAAAACTGTAGAAGAAGTCTTTTACATTTGTTTCAAATGAAGCTCGGTCTACAAGGTATTAGTTAATAATACAAACAACACTAATGGCATGGAGGCAAAAGTTTTAATTTAAATGTATATATTTGAAACCCTCCCCCCCTACCACCCCCCCCCAAAAAAAAAGAAAAAAGAAAAGAAAGTTACAGTAATGAATTTAAAATGGCGTTAAGCCACGCTTTCGGACATAAGCAATTGGCTGCAAACGCGATAACGAAACTTTCACTTAACATAATAACACGTAGGTAATATAGCCCTCAGGGTACTTTGCAGTTATACAGACCTTGTGGTTTTTTTTTAAAAGCTTGAGACAATTCAGGTTTAAGAAGTTGAGATTTACTGTCAAATGATATAAACAACTATGAACACAAAACTGATGAATTATTATTCAGGTTTATGTATGTATTTAAAAAACAATTGCATCTGATTACACTTATTAGATAAATTACTTCTGTTTGCATTTAATAACTGATAAACGGCTTCTGTATATTGAATGAATTGTTTAAATATTGGGAAGAGGTGGCGAGAGGTAGAAAGACGAGTAAACAAACGGGTAGACAGATGGGTAAAGAGACGAGTAGCGACATAGGTAGGCTGACGGGTAGCGAAACTAATAGACAATTCTAGAGAGAAAGGTAAAAAGAGGGTTGACAGAGGGGTAGCGAGATGGGTCACGAGACGGGTAGAGACACCCACCGGTAGACAGGAATGTAGCGAGAAAAGTTGCGAGACGAGTAGCGTGGTATGAAAAGAGGCGAGCACACAGACGAGTTGACAGACGGGTAATGAGATTGGTAGCGAGTCGGGTACAAAAACAGACGGATAGTGAGACGGGTATACAGACGAGTAGAGAGACAGTAGATGGGTACGGAGATGGGTAAGAAGATGGGTAGAGAGGCGTATAGCCAGACGGGTAGAGAGACAGATAGACAAGTTGTGAGACAGATAGACAAATGGGTAGCGAAGTGGATAGAGACACGGCTAGACATACAAGTAGTTAGACGGATAGCCGGACGGTTAGAGAAATAGATTGGCGGGTAGCGAGACCGGTAGAGAAATATAGAGACAGATAGCGACACGTGTAGAGAGATAGACAATCGGTTAGAGAGACGGGCAGAAGAACGGATAGGGAAACAGACAGATTGTGGAGAGACAGACAGACAGGCAAAAGAAAAGTCTGCGGATTGGCGCAGTAAAGGCGCAGGGGTCAGAGCCTCCTAGAGAATAATCAAGAAGTATCTGTTAAGCTTAACTTTGAAATATATATAATTTTTCAATTTTGCCGATATGGAGATTTAATGTAAAAGTTATTTTACAGAAGTCATCGAAAGATTTTTGGAATACTTTAATCGTAATTTAGACTATAGTTTTGCAATCTGGTTTGTAGCAAAGCATGCTATCAATGTGGTTTGAAGTGTAAGAGTTTCTATAAACAGTTATACAAATAATAGTAGTCCAGTCAAATTAGGTTTTTTTCTGGACATAATTACGTAAGTTTTCAAACTTGGTGATATTGTTTGGGAGGGTCTACTAATGAACATACTAAAAGTCCTGATGGATAGGGGGTGAGCGCGAGGGGGGGGGAGGTAAAAGAAGGTACCATTTTTCGGTCTTTTGTTAATATCTCATAATCTATAAGATCTACGGAAAAATTGCTAATACAAAAGATAAAGAGAATTAAATTCTCTACAAAATAGGTTCTATACATTTTTCTCTAGAGTCCATAGTTAACGAGATAATCGCTTTCAAAAATCAAGAAATTTGTCAAAAGTCACGCCAGCGACAGAGAGCGAGTCAACCGTTTTCGACTTGTTTTTCTCCGGCTGCTTTCGGTTGGTTGGTTGTATAATATTTTTGCAGAAGTAATTAAATAAACCCTAGTACAACGCAATTGGATCGTTTGATATTTCAAAAATTACTATTTTTTAAACTAAATATGAATATTTTAGTATTAAATTGTACACATGGTTCCAAAACATTATGTTTGACTGTTTATTTATTATTCACAAAAATTTCAAATAATTTAGATGACATGAAATTTATTTTTTAAAACATTAAACAAAAAATTAGAACAGTGATTACTGGCACTTTTATCACTCGAAATTGGCAACAACCATTCCTCTGTTAAGAGAAGCTTTGCGTACATTTCTCTGTGGAATTTTTTTACAGTAGTTATTGTATTTTTTTTCTTTCATTAATATAGGTATTATAAAAAAAAAATAATAATCCAGCAGACATCTGAGGATTTCTGTTATGGGTAAGTTACTAATTTCTTTTGATTCTCTTAATTTCAATGTTTTCAGCGTAGTTCGATAATGTCTGCTTTAAATTATCAGCACGATATTCATTAAGTTTTAATGAAAACATTTGTTCTTTAGTTTAGTTTCTAACAATCTTTTTATATTTAATCCAGTGTTTTTCTATGTTTTTACCATTATTTTATAAATTGGTGAGGGTCTACTAGTTAAGTTTTTGATTGAACTATTTCTCTAAATTTCGATTAAACTAATTGATCTGAACACAAAAACATGCAAAATAGCAATTAAAATAGCAATATTAACGCTATTTCCGAACAGTATTTTAAGCAAATTTCCTAAATTAGGTTCCTGGCTCAGGTATTAGTACAAATTAAAAAATAAATAGAAGGACCAATTTTTTACCAAGGACTCCAAGAGTCTTTATTCATTTATCGAAGAGTATTTGCATCTCACCTCCCTCCTCCCCGTTCATCTATTTTTGCTTAACTGAGCCCTATCTTCATAATTCAACTCCTATTACTCATATAGCTTCAAAACTAACTCAAAATTACACTAATATCTTAATAATCACCGCTCACAGTCTTAAAGTTAATTTATGAGTAGTGGTTACCACTGTTTCAGAATAGTAATTTCAGAAAATTCTTAAATTAAGTTCCTAGCTCAGGTACCAGTCCAAATTTCTGACCAAAGATTCCAGCACTCTTAATTAATCACTTATGCATGTAATAGATGTGTACATATACATAAACATATTCACTAAATAACTCATTTAATACGGTTTATTAATAAAAATATGAATAATAAAGGGCTATGGAATTTTAAAAACAGAAATTTTAATTAAATTAATAATTATAAAGATACATTAAATATAATAATTATAAAAACCTGCGATTAATAATTTTAAAGATAATATAATTATAATAGTTATAATTACAAGTAAATCTGCAGATCTGGAAATCTAAAATTTTTCAATTTTTGTTTCCGAAAACAGTTTTGATTGTCGTTCTATAATATTTAAATTTAAGAATTTATCTAAATAATCCTAATCTACTCTATATCATTAGTTTACTAAAGTTACCACAAAATAAATATATTTGGAGACTTTTAAACTTAATGGATAGTCATTCATCATCGTGCCTACTGCCAATTGACAAAATAGTTAACGTGATTTGGAGCTATAAAGTATTTTTTCTGATAGTCTTTTAATAGGAGTAGTATCCAGATTCAATTCAAAACCGTAATGTTAATGAATGTAAAAAAAAAAATGAATGTCAAATAAGTAAATTTATAAAGTTGGACTTATTATATTATTCGAAAACATGCATTAAATTCCACAAAAATTTATTCTTTCGACAAATGTAAATTGAAAATCGCCTGAATTGCCATAGCAAAGCATTATGCTGCAAAATAAAATATTCTATATTTTCCGAATGAATGAACCAAATGTAAAAAAGAAACAATACAGCTATATCCGGGTACCTCACCAACATGAATACTTAATTTCTAGCTAATTAGGTGCTTTTTGCTGCAGTTACGTGGAACAGACAGACTAACTTACAGGCAGAAACCAAAAATTTTCCGTGTCTCTCCAGTTAGCTTTCATTGACGTTTCGGCAATAGGGAAATCTGCTTCATGGGGTTGATTTGTATGCTTTTGTAAATAGATTATAATCAAAGCGTAGCAATTATAGTTAATAATAATAAGAATGATTAATTGTTATAACTCTTATTATTATTTTTAATTAATTAAAACTGTTATTATTGCAGGTGATGAAACTCATGAACCACACAATGAAATGGAGTCTGAAAACTGTTTCATCTGCGAAGAAAATTTGCATGGTAAAGGAGTCTTGGTGGGAATGAAAGGTGTTTCTACTTTGCTTCAAGCTAGTCAAAAAAGGGACGACAACAAAAGCGAATTTCTGGTTTGGAAGGACAGTGTGAAAGTGCACATTTTGTGCAGAAAGAATTACACTCGACCTTATTCTATAAAAGCAGACCTAAAGAGGCAGTCTGAAATACCTCGTACTTCATCATTTACCTCTAAACGATTACGTTCCTCTGCACCTCAATTCAATTTCAAAAGCAAGTGTTTTTTATGTGCTGAGAAAATTGATGAAGCGTTTAGGGAAAAAGAGAAAAAGAAACCTTTGCGTAAGCGAAAGGTGATATATAAGGTGAGTAGCCTTGGTTTTAAGGAGAAAGTAATCGATGCTGCTGACAAACGATCAGATTATTGGGCAGAGCAGGTAAAATGTCGGTTGAGCATTGTGACTGATCTTATCGCTGTTGATGGAATTTATCACCACGATTGCTACATCAACTTTTTTCTTCATATCTCACTACAAAATGGACGGAAGAGAGGTCCTCCTACCCGGGAGTACACAAAAGCAGCAATGGAAGATATCACTTCGTTTCTTGAAACCAATGACGAGTGTCAACATTCTATGGCCGAGTTGATGTCGGCAGTAAGGGGGGAGGTGCCATCAGAAAAACACATCAAGAGAAAACTCCTGGAAATATATGGTGACAGGATAATTTTAACACATTCGTTTAAAGGGTAGTCAGTAATATGTTTTTTGGATGCTGGTCACCAAAAATTAGCTGAGTCATGGTATAAAGAAAAAAACAAGGTGAAAGAGAAGAAAAAATCAGGATAGTTAAAACAGCAGCTGATTTGATACGAGAAGAAATTCAGTCTCGGATATACAATACAGGATCCTACCCCCCAAGTGACTCTTTCCTTGAAAATGCGGAAACAGATGTGTCAGGTCTTTTATTGACATTTTTGAATCATTTGACCCGAAGCAAGAGGAGCGATGAAAAAATAAAAAAGAGGAAAAAATGTGTTGCTATAGCCCATGCCATTACTCATATTGTGCGCCCTCGGTCTTTTGTTTCTTGTATATTGGACAGCCTCTCGAAAGTTAGCATCCAAAGGCATAATTAACCTCTTGTCCAATCTTGGGTTTTGTTCAACCTACCGGAACGCCCAGCAACTAGAAATATCAGCCATTCACCAAGGCGAACCTAAAATGGATAAAGCCTTTGATCAATTGGTATTTGATAATGCCGATTTCAATGTGTCTACACTGGATGGATTGAACACCTTTCACGCAATGGGTGGGATTGCCTGTGCGACCCCTGCAAGTTCTCTAACAAAAAGCAAGGAGATTCCAAGATTAAAAAGCACTCCAACAGTTGAAAAAAGTGGGAAACTTGGCGTCCTCCCATTGCAGATATTTGAAAAGAAAGGTCACGGAATAAATGACCTAGTTTTGGCTACTTTTCCAGTTCTACCACCAGATGTGCTTTCACCCAATGCCTGTGACACTTTATGGATGTGTGCTAAATACCTAAATATAACCGCAATACCTGGATGGAAAGGATATATGCACATGATAAACAAAGGTAATTACAGCGAGAAAAGTAAAATCATACCTCTTCCATTCATTAACTCACCTCCTACAGATATGGACACTATCTATACATCTATAAGGTTCGCAGTTACCGGGTGTCCCAAAAATGACTGATGGATTTTAAAATTCAATAACTAGCAAACGGTGACAGATATTAAAAAAATTCTTACAGTAAGGTTATGTACGATGTCGGGAGTTTTTTTACTGTGATTCTTGATTTTAGTTCGAATTTTAAACAATAGATGGCGCTGACAGCGGTTGGCACTCATTCGAGGCCGAAACTGATGTCACTCAGTCTTTTTTGTTAGCCTCGGCATTGATGCGAAGAAAGGAGATTAAGGCTATGGAGTGGGTCTCATTCGTCAGTACAATTTTGCTCTTAGGCCCCGATTCAGAATCCCAGATCACTCGAATGAGATCCACTCCATAGCCTTAATCTTCTTTCTTCGCATCAATGCTCAGTGACGTCAGTTTCGGCCTCAAATGAGCGCCAACCGCTGTCAGCGCCATCTATTGTTTAAAATTCGAACTAAAATCAAGAATCACAGTAAAAAAACTCCCGACATCGTACATAACCCTCCTGCAAGAATTTTTTTAATATCTGTCACCGTTTGCTAGTTATTGAATTTTAAAATCCATCAGTCATTTTTGGGACACCCGGTAAGTTCTGTGAACAAGTTGATCAAAACACGGTAATACTTACTTTTGATCAGCCACTCTATTTGAAATGCAGAGATATCCTTGCAGCATCAGCTAATGACCCTGAACTGTCAAGATGTGTTGTGAGGCTTGGTGGGTTTCACTTTTAATGAGTTTTTTAGGTTGCATAGGCTATGTGATGGGTGGTAGTGGCTTAAAAGAATTATTGTGCACAATATATGCTCCAATATCTGTGGATAAAATGCTTGAGGGGAAGGCTTATTCAAGAGCTGTTAGGGGGCATCTGCTGATACAACAAGTTTTGTCAGGAATTTTGTTATCCCAAATTGACTTGAGTATTGAAGAACGGCAGGCTGTAAATGATTTCACTGACAATTTCTCGGAGGAGTCTCCTTCAATTGAAGCAGTAAGTAGTAGTCCACAGGTGAATTCCTTAGCAAAAAAACTTGCCAGGGAACTACTCCGTGTGAAGCAAAATGGGCCAACTGCTGCACTATGGGTGCAGTACATTGAGATGGTGGATCTCATGAAAAAGTTCATAAATGCTGAACGTTGTGGAGATTGGAATTCTCACTTGCAATGTGTTCAGCTCATGATTCCATACTTCCATGCGTGTGGGCATTTTCCTTATGCAAAAGCATGTCATCTTTATCTTCAAGACATGTTCAGCCTTCAATCCGTCATGAACAAAGAGGAATACGACAAGTTTGTTCGACAGAGCTATTTCACGATTCGACGCAGCGACAAGTTTTGGACAGGAGTTTGGTCTGATATGACAATTGCGCAAACACTAATGCGATCTATGAAATGCTCTGGAGGACTCACACGGGGACGAGGAATAAATGACAGCGTTTTGAGTAAGTGGGTTCTTGGCGCCACAGCTACCTTTCATATTTGTACTTCCCTGGAAGAATTCTGTGGTTTGACTCTTTCTTCTGGTGAACAACATGAGGATTTTCGTGAATCTCGGATGAATAGAGATGCTGCGGATACATACAAACTTTCAACTTGGTTTGAAAATCACCCGCCCTTTCCTCAGATAGATAAAATTATATCAATAGCTTCTGGGATTATTGGAGATGAAACTGTCACTTGCTTCAAAGCTTTGGAAATCGGGAGAAAAAAGATGATTGAGGTGTCTGGGAAATGCTACTCAGATGTGAAACTAACTCGGAAAGGTATAGCACAATCACTCAACAGTATGCATAATTCAATCAAATTTCACGATACCACTATAACTGGGGATCCTCTAGTATATTCCAACGGATTTCCTTGTGCAAACGTAGCAATGATGACTTAGAAAATTACATACAATATGAATTGGCTCGTTATCCTCTCTCTCTTTTCAATGATTGCGGAATGCGCAAGACAAAAAAAAGTGCTTTGTATCAAATATTTGAACAATCAGATCAGATAATAGACCTCCAACAACAAACAATAGTTGTGGATGGTGGCTTCCTGTTACATAAGGTGGTGTGGAAGAAGGGATCTACAATACAGGATATTTGCAACACCTATATAAAGTACGTTAAGAAACACTATTGTGGAAAGAGCTGCAGAATTGTTTTCGATGGATATACTGACACTGTAAACAGTACCAAAGTAGCTGAACAAAATAGAAGGTGCTCAGTGAAAACGTCAGTTGACATACATTTTGAAGAACATACTGTCATCAATGTGCCCCAAAATCAGTTTCTCTCAAATAAGAACAATAAGACAAAGTTCATTTCCATTCTGTCCTCTAAACTAAATGAGAAAGGAGTCTTATGCCAGCAAAGTCCTAATGATGCCGACACTCTGATTGTTCAGACTGCTATAGATGCACTGAGTGAGAGTGACTGACAACGTTACTGTTGTTGGACAGGATGTGGATATACTTGTTCTTCTCACAGCCTTAACCCCTTCAGATAAAAATGTATACTTATACAAACAAGGCCAAGGGAAAGTCGTAACTCAGGTATTTTCATCACAACAACAGCAGCAAAAGGGCCTCAAACATATTATACTACTTGCTCATTCATTCTCTGGCTGTGACACAACATCATCTTGTTATAGGAAGGGGAAAGTTGCTATCTGCAAAATGTTGATGCGACGTAAATCATTAGAGTGTGTAAATTCAGTCTTTCGTGACTCAAACTCGTCACGTCAGCAGGTGGCAGAGGCGGGGCGTAAGTTCTTCTTGAATATATATGGAGCTCCACATACTACAACGTCACTCAACTTACATAGGTTTCATGCCTTCATAAAGTCCGTTTCAAACATGAGACCAGAATTAGCATCCCTGCCTCCCACAGAAGGAGCAGCGATGCAACACTCATACCGGGTTTTTCATCAGATACAGCTGTGGCAGGGCAATGAAATGTCTCCTGAGATTTGGGGTTGGAAACGCAAGCTCGATCATACATTAATGCCTATCACAACCACCGATCCTGTTGCCCCTGAGGAAGTACTACACCTCATCTTCTGCCAGTGTACAACAGGTTGTGGGAACAAATGTGGATGCAGAAAAACAGGAATAACATGCACTGCTGCCTGCCACTACTGCCATGGAGACTGCTCAAACAGTGCGCCACCTGTTAAGGAGGATACCCTAATGGAAATAGAACACGAAACAACATCTTTTGAAATTTCATATTGAACCCGGGGTAATCAAAATGATCAAGGACTTGAATATATTGTTTAATCCTATATAATTGTATTTTACGCATTTTTCATTTTTGTATGTTTTATGTTAACAAAAAAATGTCATTTTATAAAGTTATTGTTCAGGCTTTCATTCTTCTGACCACATCATTTATTAATGTTCGTTTACGTTTAGGTTAAGTAGATGTAATGTAAGTGCCGTGGACCCGCTCTCTGGCGCTAGTGTGACTTTTGACAAATTTCTTCATTTTTGAATGAGATTATCTCGTTACCTATGGACTCTAGAAAAAAATGTATGCAACCTATTTTGTAGAGAATTTAATTGTCTTTATTTTTTGTATTGACAATTTTTCCGTAGGAGTTACAGCTTACGAGATATTAACAAAAAACCGGAAAATGGTACCTTCTTTTACCTCCCCCCCCCCTCGCGCTCACCCCCTACCCATCAGGACTTTTAGTATGTTCATTAGTAGACCCTCCCAAACAATATCACCAAGTTTGAAAACTTACGTAATTATGTCCCAAAATGACCCAAAATCTGCCTAATTTGACTGGACTAATAGATATATAATCAAGGAAGAAAAATTTTAAATTCACACACAAAAAAAGGTGCAACAATGAAATTAAATTTGCGTTAAGCCACGCTTGATAGAATAATCTATTGGCTGCAAATCCAATTACGTAACTTTAAAAAGCTTGGCGTTTTAAAAGATCCGGCGTTTTTTTTTTTTTTTTTTTTTCAGGTTTTGCGCATAAAAAAAAGATATGACAACACATCTGATGAACGGTACTTCTTTTCTATTTTTTTTAACAGTGCATAAGAATTTATATATGATATTTTGTAATTCTATCATTTATTTTGCTCTTTTTCTTTATATTGTAATTGTTAACCCTATGTTCTCAGCAATATCACTCAGACTAATCCCTTTGAGGGAAGTCCTAGTTTTAAAAATACGTATTGGATGGAAAATATGGAGGTATTTATATAAAAACATATTAAATAGTTTAAACATAAAATTCACAAAATTACATTTTTTCTAGAGTGTGACATATTTAAAAACATGTTAACTAGATTAATAAAAATTAATTAATTAATCGAATTGATTAATTAATTGAAATAAAGAAATTACAGTAGAAAAGTGCACATTCTGTGTGTATAGAATTGGCTCTCAGTGAACTCCCTTCATACTAAAGAAGAAAATGGTTAATATTACTTTCATATTTTATCAGTACTTAAATAATATTAATCATTCTTATTAAGAAATGTATTTTAAAAACACAATTTCAGTTTTCGTTGCGCTACGAAAAATTCGAATTATAATAAAATTCAAGCACGTTACAGGAAACACAAAAGTATAAACCATAAAATAAAATTCATAATTAAAAAATAACTTGCATTCAAAACTGAAGAAATTACTAATTCTTGGTAGAAAAAAAGATCTCATGATGCTAGATTGTATGCCAACATTAAAAGCAAAAGCGTATACATAATATGATATATATATTTGGCTCTTGTCAAAAAGTACGAATCAATGACTATTTAGTAAATGAATTCCATACTATGCCTCAGCAACATAGTCAAATTTCATACCAGTTTTAATATTTTTCAGTGACTATAGATAAAAGATAATATGTAGTAACGTTAGTAGAGACCCTACAGAAGTATATGTATGATATAAAGACCCTTTTCAAATGATCTTCAATTAACCTTCAGTTTATGGTTTGATATCCTCGTCTTATAGTTGAAAAATTCTTAAGAAATCGGCTTTTTTCCTTAAAAATGATATTTTTCCATTGTTTTGCTTAATTAGTAATACTCATCAAGATGTTCATCATTAAAAATTAATATATAAATATAATATTCGTCTTATAGTATCATAATCTTGTCCATTTAACCTCATCTTTGAGTTCTTATGTTCTTCACCCTTCCTCTTACAGTTCATGTTAATCCTTTTTTCTTAAATTTTTCCCGCTGGGAGCGCTTAAGTCGGATTCGGAGGCGGAGAGACGGTTCCTCCGATCCTCCGCCTCCTGTCCTTGAACTGTCCTTTTCCTACTATTTCCAGATTTATATGTATTTCGATTACGTCCAGATCATATAAGTCTGGATTAGCTGGAGTTTCATTGTACTAGTACAAATTAGAGATGGTGCAAGCTCAGTTCGAGTCCGAGCACGAGCTCCATTTTTATACAAGTGTTCGGACTCAAAGTGAAAATTTTATTTATTCACGAATTGAAACAAGAACGAAAAATCATGCATCAGGCATAGGTTATCAAACGCTTTCCAACACTAACATAATATTATTAAGACATTTATTTTTTTTCCTAGCATGAAATGAGATACCTAAATAAGCAACTAAAGAAAACTCATAACTCAGTAAAATTCCATTTTCAGCAATTGTTGTCCATATTCTGTAACATATGCGAGTTCTTTCATGTAGCTCTGTGTGATATTTATGTATTTGTACCCATGATCTAATACACTCAAGATTAGATGTTTAAAAATGCACACCACAGCGGAAAACGCACTTCCAGCAATTATCGATCTTACTTAGTAAAGTAACCGAATTCTTTTGTGTTTCTCTGTAAATGAACGAGAAATGCTATGCACTCCATAATCTATAGAAAACCTATTGTAGTGCACTTTAGTGATTTAATTATCTTTGAAGTATCATAGCATGATTAAAAGTCCTGCAAACGATTTTTGCTCATAGATCATAATGCAATGGGATTCTTTTGTGCGTCCTTGTATACGAACTACAAATGCTACTTCTATACTCCTGAGAAAGCATGTTGTAGTCCATCTCAGTCATGCAAACCAATTTCATTATATTTGAAATATCGTAACATAAATAGAATGCACCGCAAATGATTTTTCCCCATAGACCATATAACACGGAATTATTTTGCGTGTCCCTGTAAACGAACTGTAAAGGGTGTTCCAAAATTCGACCGACAAATTAAGTGGGATGATATAAGGCATCAAGAGTATGAAAATTTATTATAGAACATGGGGTCGCAAACCTCGTTTAGTGGAAAAAAATCGCAAAAATAGTTATGAAGGGTGTGACGTCGAGTGGAACAAAAAGGGCCAGTAATAAGTAGATAAAACATTTATATGATGTCAAGCATGATTATATTTCATTGCAGTTCAACGTCAGAAAGGAGACGACGACACGTTTTTATAGAAATCGTTTGAAGTTGCGGCCACGAAGGTCATTACACAGCCGACACCGTCGGACTAAGGATTGCTGGATGTGTTTAAACATGTTCCTGTAAAAATGTCTCGTCGTCTCCTTTCTGAAGTTGAACTGTAATGCATTGTAATCATGCTCAACGACAAATAAATGTTTTTAGGGTTTCGTTCATCTCACGAAACCGTATTGCTCCCGCTCCGTTGTCTGTCTGTCGCAGAGCCATTCTCGAAAACTATGTAACTTACAGAGTTGAAACTTTGTGTATAAATCAGAATATCAGCTGTGAAGACTGAAGAGTTGAAAATATTAAAATTTGAAAAATTCGTATTATTTTAATAAATAGAGATAAAAAACCAAAATTCTAACAGCCTTTTCCTGTTAAATTTAAACATTTTTCGTTATAGCCGATGCCAAAAATTAAAAATCCACGATGAAATTCTTTCTACAATAATTAATTTTCTATCAGACGATTTCCACGTGAAAAATGAAATAAAAAGTTTCACCCATTGAAATGAAAATTATTATGAAATAAAATTGATTGACGTCATAGTCGTATTAAAACGGAAAATTTCTAAGATTTCTCAATAATACAAAAGGAGTATGAGTATGTGTAAGTACACAAAGCAGATTAATATCACGTCATTAGAGAATTAAAAAGAAAATCTGACGTCATATGGGAAGTTTAACTAATTTTTCAAATGTTTGAGAATAATACAAAGCGAGTATCAATATAAATAATAGAGAATAGTAAATATATGAGTTTGAGAAACATATTGAATCGTGATAAAAATCCGATTATGGAAATATTCACATATTTTAACATTTTGAAGGTGTACAATTTGTTAAATTTTGAAATTATTTTTTTAAATATTGCATTTAGTCCGTATGACGGATATTATTATGACAGAATATAATAGCGGGCTTGGTCCGCTATCCGGCTGGTTTAGATATTCGAAAAAACGAAAAAATAGACCGGTAAATTTTTACTTTATAAAAAAACATGACTTTTTTTTTGTTGTTGCTAAATGAAATTTGTTTGAATTTATTAAAGAAAGGATAAAGTGTTTTGAAAGGAATATTAAACGAAACCCTTTGAGCGATCTTCGATCACACTTACCCACTTGTTTCTATTTATTATTGACTCTTTTTGTTCCACTCAATGTTACACCCTTCATAACTATTTTTGCGATTTTCTCCCACTAAACGTGATTTGCGACCCCATGTTCTAGGGTAACTTTTCATCCTATTGATGCCTTCTATCACCCCTCTTAATTCGTCGGTTGAATTTTGGAACACCCTGTATGAGCTACACATTTCATTTTCCGTGCCAAATATTCTATAGTACACCTCAATAACATATAAAAATTTCATGGTGATCCGAGAATATTTACGTCAGTTAGAGCACGGACGGACAGCCAGGCATCAGATAGACAATCCGAATTCATAAAAGCTTTTCAAATATGTTGGAAAGTGTAAAAAAAAAAGAAGTAAAAATAAACTAAGGTGTTATTTGAAGAACAAGAATGTAGTCTTATCGTTTATTATAATCCTCTAAAAATCTGTTTTAAAGGGAACAAATTGAATTGTTATTGATGGAGTATAAAGAGAAATACAAGGTAAACCAAAAGCTTTGCCCTGATTATAAATATTGATTGGGCTCAAACTATTGTAATCAGACATATGTTTGTTTGGATACATTGTAAGTACTGTTATAATATTTTTATATAAGACCACGTACTTCAGTAAATTTCCACGTGTGCCCTCTTGGTAGCTCGGAGAATGTCTAAGCGGTATTCTAGTTCTCGCAAAGTGTTCTTTAACATGTCTTCTGTTGCAGTACACACAGCAGCTTGTATCTTAGTCTTCAATTCTTCGACGTCAGCGATTGGTGCACTCACACTAGGCCTGCCACTTCTGGACAGATCGGTAACGCTGCCTGTTTCTTTAAATCTGTCATAACCATCACTTTATTGATTTTGCATCAGGAGGGTTGTGTCCATAACAACGTCGAAATGTTCACTGAACATTAATGGGCGATTTCGTTTCGTGAAACCAAAGCACACATTGAGCTTTTTTTTTTAATCGACGTCATTTCTGCCGAAATTGATGTCTTCCTTACAAATGTTTTCCTTTGTCATTCTTGAAGGAGCAATCGCGCCATCAATTGCACAAAAAATACTATAACTGACCTATCCAATGATACAACAAGTTACATTATTATACAAACGGTTATTTTGGAATGAATTATTATTATTATAATCAGGGCAAGACTTTTGGTTCACTCTGTATTTTATCTGATTCTGAAGCCTTGGCTCTTGCTCTTGGTGTTCGTAATATGAAGAAACTATGTGATATCCCTTGTCTAACCTTGTCTAATTGCTTGAAGTTCTTTTTGAGAATTACTGGAAAACAGAACTCATGCCTTTCTGTAATTGTTGTACATTGATATATTTTAACCATCTGAGTGTCTAAGGACTTTCATTAAAATACTTAATAAAAGTTGGTTAATTTAATTTTTTCTTCGCATTTTTTGTGTTAAAGTATCTTTCATATTTATTCACTTTAGATAATTTTTACTTTCTTCTATCTTTACAAGAAGAAAGTATGGGATTCATGAACATTTTCGACTTCCGGTTTTCGACGGATTTATACGTTTTAGAAGGTTTTGAACTCGATTTGACTGTTTTTAGAAAATGTCTATCTGTGAGTCTGTGACTCTGTCTGTCTGTATGTGACAAAAATTTTGTGGGCGCTCTAACTCAAGAACTAATGCACGGAATTTAATAAAACTTTATATTCAGTTAGACCCTGATATAAATTGGGGCTGATTAGTTTTTGGTGTAAATCGTGTAACAGGTGGCGCTACTATGCTGCATTTTTCGCGATTTCCGCAATAGCTCCACCTTAAGAACTAATGCACTGATTTTCATCAAACTTCAGATTCAGTTATACCATGACATAACTAAATGCTGATTACGTTTCGGTGTAAACATCCTAACAGGTGGCGCTGCTATGCTACATTTTTCATGATTTTCACGAAAGCTCTCAAGAATTTCATCACAGAATTTCATCAAACTGCAGATCGGGTTAGACCTTGACATAAGTAAATGCTGGTTACGTTTTGGTGTAAATAGCCCTAAATGCGGCGCTACGTTTTTCAGGATATACACGATTTTAGCGATAGTCATCTCAAAAATTATTGCATGGAATTTCATCAAACATCATATTATGTTATTATAAGGGGTTGATAAAATAGTGAAGTAGGAAAATTGTTTTGCCTACTTTCCTGTCGAAATCAGACAAATGAAATAAAATGCTGTTTCTGTTCATTTCTTATGTTAATTTTTATACAAAAAAAAAAAAAAAAAAAAAAAAAAAAAAAAAAAAAAATAAGCGCTAGATCAAATAACTTGACACGTATAAATCGACCCCCCAAATTCCAGAGGAAAAACAGGCTAAATACAATGTTTAATAATAGTTATATTAGCTTTATTTAATCGAAGAAAATTATTATAAATTCTTCGATTAAATAAGACGAAAAAATGCATTAGACTGGTATTTGCTTGTTTTTCCTCTCGAATTTTTGGATTGAATAATACGTGAGTAAAAACGACATTTGGAAATTTCCTGCCTTTTATAAAAATGCTGCTGAAAATCAGATTAACTTAAATATTCTTTTGCTGCTTGAAGCTATAACAACTTCATCTTAAGTTTAAAAAAAAAATAATTCTGATAAAAATATTTTGTTTGCAGCATACCTAATTTAAGCTGTTTTCAGAGAACTAAAAAGTACAGACAGGGTGCTTATAAAGGTATCTGCAACTTAGATATCAGAGATTGAAATTAATTTTTTTAGGAGATTTAAGAAATTTTAAATTATTTTATTCATTTTTGGGACTTTATCTGCGTTAGGTTCAAGGCCTCTCAACCTAGTCGGCCTGTGCGGTAACCAGGCCCTTATCATGCTTATTATAACTCTATACTAAAAACTAGTCAGATGTGCCAATCCCAAAACTTTCTTCTATCTCATACTGATTTGACATACACCAAAAACAAATCAGCACCAATTTATGTCAAAGTCTAACTGAATCTAAAGTTTTATTAAATTCCGGGCATTACTTCTTGAGACGTGACTATCGCTAAAATCGTCTAAATCCTGAAAAATGCAGCATAGCAGCGGAGTCTCTTGGGAAATTTACACCAAAACCTAATTAACAGCAACTTGTGTCAACGTCTAACCCGATCTGCAGTTTGATGAAATTCTGTTCTTGAGATGTAGCTTTCGTAAAAATCATAAAATGTGTAGCATAGGAGCGTCAACTGTTAGGCTGTTTACACCAAAACGTAACAAGCATTTAGTTATGTCAAGGTCTAACTGCATCTCAAGTTTGATGAAATTCTGTGCATTAGTTCTTGAGATATAACTATCATGAAAATCCTGAAATTGTAGCATAGCAGCGTCACTTGTTGGGCGATTTACACCAAAAACTAATCAGCACCAATTTACATCAGGGACTAACTGAATATAAAGTTTTATTAAATTCCATGCTTTAGTTCTTGAGATAGAGCGCCCACAAAATTTTTGTCAGATACAGACAGACATTTTCTAAAAACTGTCAAATCGTGTTCAGAACCCTCTAAAACGTATAAATCCGCCGAAAACTGGAAGTCGAATTTTTTCACGAATCCAATATTTTCTTCTTGTAAAGAAAGAAGAAAGTAGAAAAAGACAAACGTTTCTTGATATAAGAAAATTTAATATATCCACGAACGAAAATATACAATAACATCTTCCAAGTTACCCACTATTCCGATAAGCGTCCTTTATCTTTAGAAAACTCAGAAACTAATATATTTTCAAAATTTGAAGAAGCATTTATAAAAACAGTTTCTTTTGCTGCTACTGATTTTCGAGTAGTTTTTACAGTGTATTAAACCGATTTCTCAACCTCGAATGTAAGTTTTTCAAATGCTATCCATTCTCGAGTAACCATTTTTCATGTTCAACAAACAAGTTTTACAGACAAACATGATAGATTAACAGCATTATCATTAATATTAAAATAATGCCGCAGGCAGCGGGGACACTTGCGTGACGTTCGTATAGGACAGATTGCGCCCCTGGCGGTGGAAGATGGAACTAATTAATTTTCATAGATTTGAGGCTTCGTTGTAAATTAGGGGCCCGCTAGCGGGCGAAGCCAGCTAGTTCTTATACTAATAAAAGACATAATATCGCTCGGTGTGTGTGTCTGTTTGCGATGGCTAGCGAAATCTAGCGCACCTAGAAGTCTGAAAATTTAGGTGAAGATAGTCCAAGGCCTCTCCTGATGAACCTGAGTCTCAGAATTTTAATATTTCAATAATTAACCAAGATATTAATTAAAAAACTGATCAATAACTCATCTCTTTCTTTGCGAGTCGGCTTTCAATACTCGCGCATGTTCAGAACCCGTTTTACGGCAGCGAGACAGAATGAAGAAGCATTTGAATGATTAATGCGTTTAATTCGCAATTCTGTTATAACTTCTATCGACTAAACCATTTGGTTTATTTAAAAAAGAAAAACATATTCTTAAAGATCGCACTTTTACGTCTCAAATGCCGCAATGAATTCGAAAAAAAAAAAAAAAAAAAAAAAAAAAAAAATCATGCTAACACTTTGAAAAACATTTTTGAAAAAAGGCTGTTTTCCCGAGTGAATGTTTCCCTTCTTACAGCAACTCTCCTCAAGAGCGCAATTTTAGAGATACAGACGAACCAAACATATTGTTTTGAAAAAGCCGAAACCTTTTTCTAATCGACGGTATAACTAGTTTTTAAAAATACGAATTTTAATCTTTCCAAAAATACCAGCGAACGTAGGCCATTTCGCGCCTCACGAGAGGATTTTTTTTCTTACGCTAAAAAAAAGTTACTAAACGTTCGTATTTGGACACAATCTTTTTAGAGTATCTAGGTATATATGGACCAGATTTATATCACCTACAACAATTTCAAAACGTTCGGACGAGAAGAAATATTAATAAATATAATAATAATAAATTTTCTACGAAAACCTATAATAACGGAGTGTTTCTGCGCGGTCACGCTCGCGGCTTCAGGTAACGTTTTCACTATTTAATATGCATAAATTTGGGGTTCATTTAAGGTTTTATCACGGGCCCGGGCAACGCCGGGCGGGTCAGCTAGTACACTATAAAATCTACTCGGAAAAATTTCCAAAAATCAGTGACAGCAAAAGAAACTTTGTTACTTACCCATCATACGTAGTATAGGGTAAATCTTGTAATCGTTTTGAAAATCGAAATCTTTTTTTTTTTTTTTTTTTGACAGATTTACACGTTTCAGGCACTGGAGATTACGAAAAACATATTAAAAAAAAAAAAAAAAATTGCCGTCCGTCTGTCTGTGTGTTTGTCTGTAAACACTCTATCTCCCGAACAAATTGAGATAGAGACTTGAAATTTGGTATGTGCTTAGTATGTAATAATGGGAAGAAGCTTATTGAATTTCAGTAACCTCGGTTGTCCGGAACTTTTTTTTTTCGGACTCTCGAAATATTCGTTCTGATAAAAGGTACATACATTTTTTTTAAATTGTTTATTTTAAGGAGTGAATATAAAAGACAATTAAAAAACATAAATTTTGCATAAAGAATGAAATCGATCGGATTATTAGTTGTCGAGATATTTGTAATCCTATTTTCCACACTCTTCGATTTTTCATGACCCTGTATTTCATCCAAATTTCAACTCAGAGATATATTTCAAATGGAAATGAGACGCTTAATCCGACGCAGTAAACTCTTAGTTAATAGGATTATCATTTTTGGAGTTATAAGGATGTTTCTTTTACGCAATTCAGTAATAGAGCATGTAAAGTTTATGACGTCAACAAGCCACGAATTTATTCGAATTGCAATGCATTTTATAACTAGTTTACACATGTTTTATTTTCATATTTTATATTATGCATATCCATGATGGGTAAGTATTACGGTGGCCCCCAACGACTAATTTTCATGGTGGTTATATTAAATTTTCGTAGATTAAGACACATGTGTCTATTTTTTTACCGTTTAAATATGACAAAAGATGAACGAAATTGTAATCTATCTACTATGCTGAAATCAAAGGAAATCGCCCGATGTTAAAACTTTCTTTCTTGCTTCCTGTTGCATTCCGGCTTCCGCAACACAAACATGCCTATGTGTGGTTTCTATCTGAATCTGCTCAATTACATAGTGTTATTTATACGTTTTTATTAATTGCAGTTTGGATTAGTTGAGAATTCCCATATAAAGTTTCCTCGAATAGGTAAGCCTGAAATTTATACTTATTTATCTTTATATTCGTACAGTGACCTCTCCCTTATATACTTCTCTTTAGGCTGTTCTCAAATCCAAAGGAACTACTTTCTGACACATTTTCTGAATTAATTTTTGTTCGGAAACGTGTGAAATTGGCAGGTGTTCTTATTCAGAAACTATGTAATCGAATAGCGTTTTCGTTTTTTAGGTGCGTTCGTAATTATATAAATACGTAGCACCTATTGTCGTCGTCTGGTCCGTCCGTCTGTCTGTCTGTCTGTCCGTCTGTCCGTCCGTCCGCATATAACAACGCAAAAACTACCCAACCGAATGGTTTGGAATTTAAGATATATTATCTTTGCAGAATTTTGTCGAGACATTTCAAATTGTATGAAAATCGAATCAAAACTTTAGAAAATATTAATAAAAATATTTATTAAGAAATTTGATTTTTTTTTTTTTTTTAAATCGGTGCTTTTCTTTTATAGGAGCTTTCGAAGTTTAATCGTCAAGCAACCGAGATACTTATTTTATGACAGAAATTAATCCGCAGACGATATAATTCATTTCACAGAATTAAAAATCATCAAGATTTGAATATTTATATAACTAGCTATAGTACGAACGCACCTCGTTTGTAACGTTCGACGTACAATTTCCAACTTGTTTTAAAAGGCAAAAGGTCTTTCAATACTGTCAAAATTGGCGTTTTGAACAGAATTTCCAGACGCGACAGTGCGGGGAAACAGAAAAACCTGCTGTCATGTCACAACAATCGCTTACAACTCGATAGGTAATTTATTTATCAAAAACTGGAAAACGCCATCAGATTCCAAATAGCTTCAATAGTCAGATCTGTTGATTTGTGCCTTTATGTTGAAAAATGAGTCATAAAGTTTTGCGTTGTAGAGCAGGGAATTTGAGAACTGCCTTAAGGCGGTTCTTGAAGAAGTACGTACGAAGAAGTACGACCTTGAAGAAGTACGTACAGAAGTAATTCTTGAAGAAGTGCATACATTAAATGTCAAATGAAAAGACTAGAGTCGATAAGATTTTGGAAGTGGGATCTTTCAATGATGAATATAAGCTTTTCCTAAAAAGAAATTTATTACAATTGTTTAGATTGTTTATTATAGCTATTCACAATAATACTAGTAAAGCTGCAGATCAGGAGCCTCAACGTCAGCTCTGAAAGTCATTGTTTTTTAATCTCACTTTTCATGTTATTCAGTATCTTACAATCTACAATTTCATTTTTTTTAATATTACATAAATATTTATAGGCATATAAAATACTTCGTAGGTTTCAGAAATTAGAAGCGTTAAATTAAACACGGTTTATGCAATGATATTCTGAAATTCTTATGAGCTTCTTATTCTTGTAATTTTTTATATAAAAAATATATTTCTTTAGGGGGGTTCTGCCCCCCTTGAACCCCCCGTAATCATATTAAATTTATATTTATGATTTCCTATTGATTGTTTGAATAATTATAGTATATATTGGATTTTGTTTTCCACTGTGATTTTATTACGATAAGCAACTGTTTGGGATAAGGATTTCATGTTGTCTAAATATCCAAATAGCAATATTTACTTACCTGCCAACTACGAAAGACCTTCATTTGATGGATAAGTTGAATAAAATCTCATGTACGAAAATAACTTATGGAAATAAGTTATTTTGCTAATAAAATATTGCAGCGAAATAGTGCGAGTGACTTGAATTTAATTATTTTGACATTCTTTGAAATAGGGTTGCTAAGCAACTAATAAAATAAAGAGGAAAGAAAAAGAAATGCATTTCTGGAGGCACGGCAGTGCCTCCGCCAAGTCGAGAGAGGACAGCCGTAAGCATACTTTTCTGGAAGCAACTCAGGGCACTTTTGACCCCCTCATATCTCCGCGCTGGAGTATCCCAAAAATTTTAAACTTCAATTATAGAGAGTATTTGGTCCACAGGACCAAACTTTAAAATTACAACTTTCTGTCTTTTCTAGTTCAGGCGATATATGAACTCAAACATTCGATTTTTTGTCACTTCTTACTCACTCGTTCACGCGTCATCAAAAAGATTGGGTAGATCCCGTAGCCCCAGAAACTTGACATTTGGAAAAAAGGTAGTGTTTTGGATAAAAAGAAAGGAAAAATTATAAAATCCAGAAAATTCGAAAATTCAACAAATTCCATCAAAATTGAAAATTGAAAATAATACGATCTTGTAGTCTTGGAAACTTAAGATTTGGTGTGAAGGTAGTGTTTAACATCCAGAAAAAGAAAACATCAAAAACACCAAAAAAATCGAAAGCAAAATTGAAAAAATCGAAGAAATTGAAAAAAACCGAAAATTTGAAGACAATCCGATTTTGTTGCGCTAGAAAATTCAAATTAGGAATAAAGGTAGTATTTAGGATACAGAAAAAGGAAAATTAAAAAAATCCAGAAAATTCGAAAAAAAAATAAAAAAATTCGAAAAAAATTGAAAAAATGAAAATAATTTGATACGATAACGCTCGTACTTATAAATTAATTTGGACGAAACTAATTGTGTGTATTAAGCTCACCAATGCCTCGACCGAGTTCGTTGGCCAGCTTGGTCCGCCATCTTGTTTCAAGATGGCGGCCACGGAAAATTTTAAAACTAAAATAAATATACAAAAAAGTTAAAAAATCTAGTTTATTTTTTAATTAGGTGTTAGGACTTGATACAAGGATTCCAGAGCATTTTTTGTTTTACCTCTATCTTAAAAATTGGCTGAGATATAGCAGTTTGAAATTCTAGGGTGGCTGACATTTTGAAACAAAACAGCACATTACAAAAAACCAACGATAAATTTATGGTCAATAATGGTCAAGCAGGTGCAATCCCGAATGAATACTCCGTGTTATTATAACTGTAACTTTGACTTCGAAATTTTGATACGTTGCATTTTCTATTTGTTGATATTTTTGAACTATGATTTACGCTAAGTGAAATGTTGTTGTTGAAGAGGGATTTTCCATGTAAATCCGAAACGTCCAATTTTAATATGTTTTTAATGTTTTATGAAAGTGTATTGTAATGTCTGTAATTTTAATGATTTTAATATAAATTTATAAGTTTTAGTGAACGCGATTTCTCGCAAATTTTCTTTCATTGTTGTAATCATTTTCCCAATCATACGCATAAAACTATATATTCATATCCATTAGCGCCAAATTCTCGCCAAACTTGGCGACAATTGGCGAAATATCGCCAAATTTGGCGACAAAAATAAGTCTTCATAAATGAAGCCAACTTGGCTATAGCTCAATAATTTGGCGAATTTCTTATTCAAATTCAGTGTAAACGAATCTTTTGTAAACGGTTTATTTGCATTTTAACTTGCTGTTTTCGAGTAACATTAGCTAAAATTTTAAAACGAAGATATAGGAAAGCTACTTTTTCCTGCCGGTACAGGCCGGAGGACTTTTTTATGAGTTGTCGGATGCAATCTATGTTTTGCATTAAATAAAGTAAAACATTGAAAAACAAATCCCACAGGATGGGGATAGTTTGTTTTAGATCTGGAGGCACAGCAGTGCCTCCGCCAAGTCGAGAGAGGACAGCCGTAAGCATACTGTTGTGAGCTCGGGGTTCGAAAGGACTGATGCCAATATATAAGAACAATAAAAAGGCTTTATTCACTATAAACAGTGCAATACCTTCACAAATATCTTCTGAAAATTACAAGATATTCAGTAATCTTCAAATCCAATAAAAGCTAAGCAAAATTTCACACAGAAACAATGCGTTCAATACGACGTATCAACGACAAAATCGATCCGAGAAACACAGTTCTCAATGCAAAGCCTCTCGTATGAATTCAATCGCAGTTGACAGACAACTAACTAACTGAACTGATGGTGGTCCTTATATAGGTTTCAGAGATCTTTCCAGATTATTCCAGAGCCTTCAGATGCTAGAAATTACCAGAAAGTGCTTTAACTTTCAATAGAGAACCCAAGCAAGAAAGGATCCCAATGTATAGGTATAAGGGGGTGTGGTTGCACAAAAAGTCGCCAAATCCGTCGCCAACTTGGCGACATTTGGCGATATATCGCCAAATTTGGCGACAAAAATAAGTCGCCAAAACCATCGCCAACTTGGCGATAAACCCATTCCTTGGCGATTTTCCAATAGGACTCATTATAAAAACCGATGCTGTAAGGTTGTTTTCCTTGCAAACCACCTGAGGCCTTTAGCATTGAGTTACATGATGCTCAATAGGAAATACATTAATAATACTGCAATTTTCACAATAATAAAATAAAATAAATTTAAACAAATGGAATATTTACAGATATATACAAAATTTATAACATTGCCCCCCTCTCAAGGACTGCACGTCCCGGGCAGTTCAACCTTTGATCGGAAAGCAAACCCGTTACCAACAAATGCTATACTATTCAAAACACATTCATAATGCTGAATTATACAAAATATACACTTATTTAAAAATAAAATAAAATTAAAGCATAGACATTATTACATACAAGTATTTAAATAATAATAACAATAATAATGATAATGCTAAGCAAAATAAATAATTACATTAATTTATATACAAGACCATGGTCATACTAATTTACACTATTTACATTACACTATTTACAATCAATGAACTAAGTACTATGGGAACTATGTACTATGGCCATAGTATGGAGCTAGCCTGTCGTAATGAACGACTCTAGGCTTCGAATTTGGTGACTTTCGGATCCGAATTACGACATCGTTCAGTCTGTTTAGGACTGTATAAGGACCGTCCCAGTGCGATTGCAGTTTGGGAGAAAGTCCTTTACGTCGAGTCGGATTATAAAACCAAACCTTGTCACCTTCTTTGAATTGATGTCCCGTGGCTTTCGTGTCGTACCTGGTCTTCATCTTCTCCGTCTGTATATTGATCCGCTCTCGAGCCAAGTTGTGGACGTCTTCAAATCGTGCCTGGAGATTCTGCACGTATCCCTCTGGCGATGAAGGCGCATCCGGAGGGCGACCAAAAATCAGATCACAAGGTAGACGAAGATCACGACCGAAAAGCATCTGAGACGGGGAATAGCCGGTTGTTTCATGGACGGCGCTGCGATAGGCGAGAAGAAACAAGGGAAGTTTTTGGTCCCAGTCTTGTTGGTTTCTTGAGACTAGCAGTGAGAGATTGTTGAGGATGGTACGATTAAATCTCTCAACCATGCCATCCGATTGTGGATGTAAAGGCGTCGTCCTAGTTTTGTCCATTCCGAGAAGTTGACAGAGACCCTCAATCACAGCAGAGATGAAATTTCTCCCCTGGTCAGAATGCATTTGAAGGGGGACTCCATACCTTGATATCCACTGGTGTACCAAGGCATCAGCAACCGTAGAAGCTTCTTGATCAGGGATGGCATAAACTTCAGGCCATTTCGTGAAATAGTCCATGACAACAAGGAGGTATTTGTTGCCATCGGAACTTCTTGGCAAAGGACCTAGGATGTCTAGGGCGATGCGTTCGAAAGGTGCTCCTACATTGTAGAGATGTAGTCTTCCTCGGCTACGTTTCTTTGGTCCTTTCCGAGCTGCACATGCATCGCAAGATTTGCACCATTGTTCGACGTCAGCTCTCGCTTTTCCCCAGAAGAAGCGCTCTCGGACTCTATGTAATGTTTTCATGACTCCAAAATGGCCACCAGTGGGACTGCCATGTAATTCCTTGAGGATCTCTGGTATTCGGGATCGAGGAAGTACCAACTGCCACCGAGATGTCTTCCCATCTTCCGATTCGAATTTTCGGAACAGGACACCATTCCTGACGTGGAGAGAGTTCCAAAGAGCCCAATATTGCTTCGTCGTAGGACTGTAAGTCGAGATGTCTTTCCAACTGGGCTTTGTGCTAGAAGATTCTAATAACTCCAAAATTGGTTTGATGTCAGAGTCTGCCATTTGATCTTCTCGAATCTTCTCATCACTCCAGGGATCTGGTGGCGTTGATTGTGACGTCTTCGTCTGGCGTATGACATATTCGGGATTATACTTGCTCTCCGCTCTGGAACAATAGCGACAGCTCTCGGGACACGGTCTTCTTGATAGGGCATCGGCGTTTCCATGCGATGAGCCTTTGCGATGCCTGATGTCAAAGTCGTATTCCTGGAGTCGTTGTATCCATCTGGCTACTTGGCCCTCTGGGTTCTTAAAATTCATCAGCCATGTTAGGGATGCGTGATCAGTACGAAGGAGAAATTTCCTGCCATAGAGATAGTGATGGAAGTGTTCTATGGCTTTCACTATAGCTAATAACTCCTTACGAGTGACGCAATAATTCCGCTCTGGTTTCGATAAACATTTGCTCCAGTATGCTATGACTCGTTCTTGGCCATCTATTTCTTGGGAAAGTACAGCGCCGACACTTTCATGACTGGCATCCGTGTCCACAATGAACTGTTTCTCGGGGTGCGGATAGGTAAGGACTGGAGAGGATGTGAGAGCTTCTTTCAGCCACTGGAAGGAATTCTCGCATTCTTGTGTCCATAGAAACTTCTGCTTGCTTTCAGTGAGCCTATGCAATGGTCTTGCGATGTTGGAGAACCGCTGGACAAACTTTCTGTAATAAGTGCATAGTCCCAGAAAGCTTCGCAACTGATGGACATTTTCCGGACGCTTCCAGTTCTTTACTGCGGACACTTTTTCAGGATCTGTTCGAACACCTTCGGCTGAAATGATGTGTCCTAGATAATTTACTTCCCGTTGGAAGAACTTGCATTTCAAAGGGTTCAGCTTTAAATTCGCCGCTCTTAGCTTCGTTAACACTTTTCGAATATTTTCTAGATGTTCTTCAAACGTGCGGCCACCAATGATGACGTCGTCTAGGTAGATGAGACAAGCTTCAAAAGTCAGACCTTTTAACACTGTCTCCATGAGGCGCTCGAACGTTGCTGGAGCATTGCAGAGCCCGAACGGCATAACTTTAAATTGCCAAAGTCCTTGTCCAGTAGTAAATGTGGTCTTCTCTTTGTCATCAGGATGGATCTCTACTTGCCAATATCCACTCTTCAAATCCAGTGTGGAAAACCATTTATGCCCTGAAAGAGTATCTAGCGTGTCGTCTATTCTTGGTAGAGGATAGCTGTCCTTCTTCGTGATATCGTTAAGTTTTCGATAATCCACACAAAACCTTGTGGAGCCATCTTTCTTTCGGACCAACACGATGGGAGAGGCCCACGGACTTGATGACGGTTCGATGATGTCACTATTCTGCATCTCTTGTAAGAGCTTAGAAACCTCTTCTTGTTTTGCAAACGGCAAGCGTCTTGGATGCTGTTTAATCGGTGGATGGTCGGCAGTATCAATTCTATGACGTGTCAGAGAAGTGCGACCTATATCATTCTCGTTTTGTGAAAACACATCCGTAAATTCCTGGAACAGTCTTTCTGCGGCATGTCTCTGCTCAGGAGATAAATTCTCATTTCGTCCAATTTCAGGTGTCAAACTTGTAGGCGGCTCCGACAACGTCAAGCTCGGGTCTTTGCAAACACAGGTGACTGGAGCACAGGTAGCAAGCACTTCACCCTTCTGGATAATTCTAGACTTTTCACTTACATTCGCCATCCTCACGGGTATCACATCTCTCGACAGATCTACCAGCGCTGATGCTATTAGCACTCCTTTTGGGCTCTTCTCAGGATATCCAACCAAGCCACATTGAAAATTACTTTCGTTCTCAGTTAATCCAGGTATCATCATTTCGGTCCGAGGAGGGATGATAACATCTGCCTTGGCTGTGATCCGTTGAATAGACCCGGACTCATTTCCAAGTTTGAAAATAGTGACATCTTCTTGAGCAGAGCGTAACTCATTCTTCTTAAAGTCCAGTGTAAATCCATGCTCTTTTAAAAAGTCCAGTCCGAGTATGAAAGGATCTGAAATATCGGCCACATAGACTGTATGATGGTAAGCGGCGTTCCCAAACTTTATTTCCAGTGTCATTCTTCCAAATATGTCGATCTTATCTCCTGTCACAGTTTGAAGGATTACACGTGGCGGGGTCCAGGAGAGTTTTTCTTTCAGCCGCTGAGCTAGATCTTTCCGAATGATGGTCACATTGGCTCCTGTATCGATGATCATATTACAGGGCAAATCATTCACACTTCCGACTAGAAAAACTCCGTTCTCGCCGCAACTTCTTGCAGAAATTTCACATACTTGAAAATGAGGCTTCTTAAGATCTGGAAACCTCCGCCCCGCAAGATGGTCAATAATCAGTTTTCTTGCTCCTCCGTTAGCGGGTGAGCTATTACCATCGGTGCTGGGTCGTCTTGGGCAGTCGATTTGGATATGGCCTTCTCCACCGCATCTCCAGCACTTGATCTTCCTGTAAGGTTTGTTGGCCATTAAGGAGTTCATCTTTCGCATTATGTCATTCATCTGCTGCTGTAAGCACTCCACAGCTCTATCCGACGTCTCAGGCAGGTTGGCTGCTCGCACAAAGTGTCGATCTTTCCTAGTAGCTTGCTGGGCTGCCTCGAATTTCAGAGCGTAAACCAAAGCCCCTTTTAAATCATTGAGATCTGCAATCCGGAGTGCTGTCTGGATCTCAGGGTCACGCACACCATCAATAAAATATTGCAGAGCTAAACTTTCTCTAATTTCAGTCGGACAGCCAGGATAAGCAAGGTGTGAAAGTCTCTCGACATCCGTAGCAAGCTCTTGCAGGGATTCAGTGGATTTCTGCTGTCGAGATTTGAGCTGGAGTCTGCTATATTCCTTCATGCATTTCTCGCCAAAACGCAATTCTAAGGCACTGACGAGCGTTTCAAAATCCAGCGGTTCATTTGCAGGCAAAGTCTGTAGGACGTCGGCAGCATCAGCTCGTAGAGACGCAGCTAGCTGGCAAGCCTTTGTCTGGGAATCCCATTCATTAGCGTCCGCTACGATCCCAAATTGTGTCTTAAAAACTGCCATGAGGATTTTCCGTCATAGGTCGAGAGTTTAATAGAGGCCCGAGGAAGCATACCTTGATACTTGACATCTTCGGGATAGTTTTCGGCAGTTATCTTTTGTTTCTTCACATTTTCCAACTCCTTTTCTACACTCTCAATCCTTTCTTCTACGGTCTTGGCGATCTTTTGAACTTTTTCTTCTACTCTTTCTTCTACGGTTTTCGCTGTCATTTGAATTTCTTCTACCTTTCCTTCTATTTCTTGAAATCTTCCTTCAACTTTGTCTTCCACGCCGTCAATTCTGTCATTTAAAGATGTTATTTTATCCTCTATTAAGTCTTTCAACTCTCCAAGGTTGGTTGACATATCCTTTTTCATTTCATCTTTTAAGTCGCCAAGGTTGGCAGTCATTTTCTCGTCTATCGCTGACATTTCCTTCTTCATTTCTTCCGACATTTCCTTCATTTCAGCCTGGTTCGCAGTCATTTTCTCATCTATCGCTGACATTTCCTTCTTCATTTCAGCCTGGTTCGCAGTCATTTTCTCATCTATCGCTGACATTTCCTTCTTCATTTCTTCCGACATTTCCTTCATTTCAGCCTGATTCTCAGTCATTTCCTTCTTCATTTCTTCTTTCAACTCAGCAAGGTTGGCAGTCATTTTCTCATCCATCTCCCCTAATTTCTCCAATAATTTAGTCAGTTGCGCCTCCATTGCTCTGGTGATCGGCATTCAACCCCACTCCTGACACCAAATGTTGTGAGCTCGGGGTTCGAAAGGACTGATGCCAATATATAAGAACAATAAAAAGGCTTTATTCACTATAAACAGTGCAATACCTTCACAAATATCTTCTGAAAATTACAAGATATTCAGTAATCTTCAAATCCAATAAAAGCTAAGCAAAATTTCACACAGAAACAATGCGTTCAATACGACGTATCAACGACAAAATCGATCCGAGAAACACAGTTCTCAATGCAAAGCCTCTCGTATGAATTCAATCGCAGTTGACAGACAACTAACTAACTGAACTGATGGTGGTCCTTATATAGGTTTCAGAGATCTTTCCAGATTATTCCAGAGCCTTCAGATGCTAGAAATTACCAGAAAGTGCTTTAACTTTCAATAGAGAACCCAAGCAAGAAAGGATCCCAATGTATAGGTATAAGGGGGTGTGGTTGCACAAAAAGTCGCCAAATCCGTCGCCAACTTGGCGACATTTGGCGATATATCGCCAAATTTGGCGACAAAAATAAGTCGCCAAAACCATCGCCAACTTGGCGATAAACCCATTCCTTGGCGATTTTCCAATAGGACTCATTATAAAAACCGATGCTGTAAGGTTGTTTTCCTTGCAAACCACCTGAGGCCTTTAGCATTGAGTTACATGATGCTCAATAGGAAATACATTAATAATACTGCAATTTTCACAATAATAAAATAAAATAAATTTAAACAAATGGAATATTTACAGATATATACAAAATTTATAACATTGCCCCCCTCTCAAGGACTGCACGTCCCGGGCAGTTCAACCTTTGATCGGAAAGCAAACCCGTTACCAACAAATGCTATACTATTCAAAACACATTCATAATGCTGAATTATACAAAATATACACTTATTTAAAAATAAAATAAAATTAAAGCATAGACATTATTACATACAAGTATTTAAATAATAATAACAATAATAATGATAATGCTAAGCAAAATAAATAATTACATTAATTTATATACAAGACCATGGTCATACTAATTTACACTATTTACATTACACTATTTACAATCAATGAACTAAGTACTATGGGAACTATGTACTATGGCCATAGTATGGAGCTAGCCTGTCGTAATGAACGACTCTAGGCTTCGAATTTGGTGACTTTCGGATCCGAATTACGACATCGTTCAGTCTGTTTAGGACTGTATAAGGACCGTCCCAGTGCGATTGCAGTTTGGGAGAAAGTCCTTTACGTCGAGTCGGATTATAAAACCAAACCTTGTCACCTTCTTTGAATTGATGTCCCGTGGCTTTCGTGTCGTACCTGGTCTTCATCTTCTCCGTCTGTATATTGATCCGCTCTCGAGCCAAGTTGTGGACGTCTTCAAATCGTGCCTGGAGATTCTGCACGTATCCCTCTGGCGATGAAGGCGCATCCGGAGGGCGACCAAAAATCAGATCACAAGGTAGACGAAGATCACGACCGAAAAGCATCTGAGACGGGGAATAGCCGGTTGTTTCATGGACGGCGCTGCGATAGGCGAGAAGAAACAAGGGAAGTTTTTGGTCCCAGTCTTGTTGGTTTCTTGAGACTAGCAGTGAGAGATTGTTGAGGATGGTACGATTAAATCTCTCAACCATGCCATCCGATTGTGGATGTAAAGGCGTCGTCCTAGTTTTGTCCATTCCGAGAAGTTGACAGAGACCCTCAATCACAGCAGAGATGAAATTTCTCCCCTGGTCAGAATGCATTTGAAGGGGGACTCCATACCTTGATATCCACTGGTGTACCAAGGCATCAGCAACCGTAGAAGCTTCTTGATCAGGGATGGCATAAACTTCAGGCCATTTCGTGAAATAGTCCATGACAACAAGGAGGTATTTGTTGCCATCGGAACTTCTTGGCAAAGGACCTAGGATGTCTAGGGCGATGCGTTCGAAAGGTGCTCCTACATTGTAGAGATGTAGTCTTCCTCGGCTACGTTTCTTTGGTCCTTTCCGAGCTGCACATGCATCGCAAGATTTGCACCATTGTTCGACGTCAGCTCTCGCTTTTCCCCAGAAGAAGCGCTCTCGGACTCTATGTAATGTTTTCATGACTCCAAAATGGCCACCAGTGGGACTGCCATGTAATTCCTTGAGGACCTCTGGTATTCGGGATCGAGGAAGTACCAACTGCCACCGAGATGTCTTCCCATCTTCCGATTCGAATTTTCGGAACAGGACACCATTCCTGACGTGGAGAGAGTTCCAAAGAGCCCAATATTGCTTCGTCGTAGGACTGTAAGTCGAGATGTCTTTCCAACTGGGCTTTGTGCTAGAAGATTCTAATAACTCCAAAATTGGTTTGATGTCAGAGTCTGCCATTTGATCTTCTCGAATCTTCTCATCACTCCAGGGATCTGGTGGCGTTGATTGTGACGTCTTCGTCTGGCGTATGACATATTCGGGATTATACTTGCTCTCCGCTCTGGAACAATAGCGACAGCTCTCGGGACACGGTCTTCTTGATAGGGCATCGGCGTTTCCATGCGATGAGCCTTTGCGATGCCTGATGTCAAAGTCGTATTCCTGGAGTCGTTGTATCCATCTGGCTACTTGGCCCTCTGGGTTCTTAAAATTCATCAGCCATGTTAGGGATGCGTGATCAGTACGAAGGAGAAATTTCCTGCCATAGAGATAGTGATGGAAGTGTTCTATGGCTTTCACTATAGCTAATAACTCCTTACGAGTGACGCAATAATTCCGCTCTGGTTTCGATAAACATTTGCTCCAGTATGCTATGACTCGTTCTTGGCCATCTATTTCTTGGGAAAGTACAGCGCCGACACTTTCATGACTGGCATCCGTGTCCACAATGAACTGTTTCTCGGGGTGCGGATAGGTAAGGACTGGAGAGGATGTGAGAGCTTCTTTCAGCCACTGGAAGGAATTCTCGCATTCTTGTGTCCATAGAAACTTCTGCTTGCTTTCAGTGAGCCTATGCAATGGTCTTGCGATGTTGGAGAACCGCTGGACAAACTTTCTGTAATAAGTGCATAGTCCCAGAAAGCTTCGCAACTGATGGACATTTTCCGGACGCTTCCAGTTCTTTACTGCGGACACTTTTTCAGGATCTGTTCGAACACCTTCGGCTGAAATGATGTGTCCTAGATAATTTACTTCCCGTTGGAAGAACTTGCATTTCAAAGGGTTCAGCTTTAAATTCGCCGCTCTTAGCTTCGTTAACACTTTTCGAATATTTTCTAGATGTTCTTCAAACGTGCGGCCACCAATGATGACGTCGTCTAGGTAGATGAGACAAGCTTCAAAAGTCAGACCTTTTAACACTGTCTCCATGAGGCGCTCGAACGTTGCTGGAGCATTGCAGAGCCCGAACGGCATAACTTTAAATTGCCAAAGTCCTTGTCCAGTAGTAAATGTGGTCTTCTCTTTGTCATCAGGATGGATCTCTACTTGCCAATATCCACTCTTCAAATCCAGTGTGGAAAACCATTTATGCCCTGAAAGAGTATCTAGCGTGTCGTCTATTCTTGGTAGAGGATAGCTGTCCTTCTTCGTGATATCGTTAAGTTTTCGATAATCCACACAAAACCTTGTGGAGCCATCTTTCTTTCGGACCAACACGATGGGAGAGGCCCACGGACTTGATGACGGTTCGATGATGTCACTATTCTGCATCTCTTGTAAGAGCTTAGAAACCTCTTCTTGTTTTGCAAACGGCAAGCGTCTTGGATGCTGTTTAATCGGTGGATGGTCGGCAGTATCAATTCTATGACGTGTCAGAGAAGTGCGACCTATATCATTCTCGTTTTGTGAAAACACATCCGTAAATTCCTGGAACAGTCTTTCTGCGGCATGTCTCTGCTCAGGAGATAAATTCTCATTTCGTCCAATTTCAGGTGTCAAACTTGTAGGCGGCTCCGACAACGTCAAGCTCGGGTCTTTGCAAACACAGGTGACTGGAGCACAGGTAGCAAGCACTTCACCCTTCTGGATAATTCTAGACTTTTCACTTACATTCGCCATCCTCACGGGTATCACATCTCTCGACAGATCTACCAGCGCTGATGCTATTAGCACTCCTTTTGGGCTCTTCTCAGGATATCCAACCAAGCCACATTGAAAATTACTTTCGTTCTCAGTTAATCCAGGTATCATCATTTCGGTCCGAGGAGGGATGATAACATCTGCCTTGGCTGTGATCCGTTGAATAGACCCGGACTCATTTCCAAGTTTGAAAATAGTGACATCTTCTTGAGCAGAGCGTAACTCATTCTTCTTAAAGTCCAGTGTAAATCCATGCTCTTTTAAAAAGTCCAGTCCGAGTATGAAAGGATCTGAAATATCGGCCACATAGACTGTATGATGGTAAGCGGCGTTCCCAAACTTTATTTCCAGTGTCATTCTTCCAAATATGTCGATCTTATCTCCTGTCACAGTTTGAAGGATTACACGTGGCGGGGTCCAGGAGAGTTTTTCTTTCAGCCGCTGAGCTAGATCTTTCCGAATGATGGTCACATTGGCTCCTGTATCGATGATCATATTACAGGGCAAATCATTCACACTTCCGACTAGAAAAACTCCGTTCTCGCCGCAACTTCTTGCAGAAATTTCACATACTTGAAAATGAGGCTTCTTAAGATCTGGAAACCTCCGCCCCGCAAGATGGTCAATAATCAGTTTTCTTGCTCCTCCGTTAGCGGGTGAGCTATTACCATCGGTGCTGGGTCGTCTTGGGCAGTCGATTTGGATATGGCCTTCTCCACCGCATCTCCAGCACTTGATCTTCCTGTAAGGTTTGTTGGCCATTAAGGAGTTCATCTTTCGCATTATGTCATTCATCTGCTGCTGTAAGCACTCCACAGCTCTATCCGACGTCTCAGGCAGGTTGGCTGCTCGCACAAAGTGTCGATCTTTCCTAGTAGCTTGCTGGGCTGCCTCGAATTTCAGAGCGTAAACCAAAGCCCCTTTTAAATCATTGAGATCTGCAATCCGGAGTGCTGTCTGGATCTCAGGGTCACGCACACCATCAATAAAATATTGCAGAGCTAAACTTTCTCTAATTTCAGTCGGACAGCCAGGATAAGCAAGGTGTGAAAGTCTCTCGACATCCGTAGCAAGCTCTTGCAGGGATTCAGTGGATTTCTGCTGTCGAGATTTGAGCTGGAGTCTGCTATATTCCTTCATGCATTTCTCGCCAAAACGCAATTCTAAGGCACTGACGAGCGTTTCAAAATCCAGCGGTTCATTTGCAGGCAAAGTCTGTAGGACGTCGGCAGCATCAGCTCGTAGAGACGCAGCTAGCTGGCAAGCCTTTGTCTGGGAATCCCATTCATTAGCGTCCGCTACGATCCCAAATTGTGTCTTAAAAACTGCCATGAGGATTTTCCGTCATAGGTCGAGAGTTTAATAGAGGCCCGAGGAAGCATACCTTGATACTTGACATCTTCGGGATAGTTTTCGGCAGTTATCTTTTGTTTCTTCACATTTTCCAACTCCTTTTCTACACTCTCAATCCTTTCTTCTACGGTCTTGGCGATCTTTTGAACTTTTTCTTCTACTCTTTCTTCTACGGTTTTCGCTGTCATTTGAATTTCTTCTACCTTTCCTTCTATTTCTTGAAATCTTCCTTCAACTTTGTCTTCCACGCCGTCAATTCTGTCATTTAAAGATGTTATTTTATCCTCTATTAAGTCTTTCAACTCTCCAAGGTTGGTTGACATATCCTTTTTCATTTCATCTTTTAAGTCGCCAAGGTTGGCAGTCATTTTCTCGTCTATCGCTGACATTTCCTTCTTCATTTCTTCCGACATTTCCTTCATTTCAGCCTGGTTCGCAGTCATTTTCTCATCTATCGCTGACATTTCCTTCTTCATTTCAGCCTGGTTCGCAGTCATTTTCTCATCTATCGCTGACATTTCCTTCTTCATTTCTTCCGACATTTCCTTCATTTCAGCCTGATTCTCAGTCATTTCCTTCTTCATTTCTTCTTTCAACTCAGCAAGGTTGGCAGTCATTTTCTCATCCATCTCCCCTAATTTCTCCAATAATTTAGTCAGTTGCGCCTCCATTGCTCTGGTGATCGGCATTCAACCCCACTCCTGACACCAAATGTTGTGAGCTCGGGGTTCGAAAGGACTGATGCCAATATATAAGAACAATAAAAAGGCTTTATTCACTATAAACAGTGCAATACCTTCACAAATATCTTCTGAAAATTACAAGATATTCAGTAATCTTCAAATCCAATAAAAGCTAAGCAAAATTTCACACAGAAACAATGCGTTCAATACGACGTATCAACGACAAAATCGATCCGAGAAACACAGTTCTCAATGCAAAGCCTCTCGTATGAATTCAATCGCAGTTGACAGACAACTAACTAACTGAACTGATGGTGGTCCTTATATAGGTTTCAGAGATCTTTCCAGATTATTCCAGAGCCTTCAGATGCTAGAAATTACCAGAAAGTGCTTTAACTTTCAATAGAGAACCCAAGCAAGAAAGGATCCCAATGTATAGGTATAAGGGGGTGTGGTTGCACAAAAAGTCGCCAAATCCGTCGCCAACTTGGCGACATTTGGCGATATATCGCCAAATTTGGCGACAAAAATAAGTCGCCAAAACCATCGCCAACTTGGCGATAAACCCATTCCTTGGCGATTTTCCAATAGGACTCATTATAAAAACCGATGCTGTAAGGTTGTTTTCCTTGCAAACCACCTGAGGCCTTTAGCATTGAGTTACATGATGCTCAATAGGAAATACATTAATAATACTGCAATTTTCACAATAATAAAATAAAATAAATTTAAACAAATGGAATATTTACAGATATATACAAAATTTATAACAATACTTTTCTGGAAGCAACTCAGGGCACTTTTGACCCCCTCATATCTCCGCGCTGGAGTATCCCAAAAATTTGAAACTTCGTTTTTCTAGAGTATTTGGCACACAGGACCAAAATTTAAAATTAAAACTTTCTATCTTTTCTAGTTCAGACGATATATGAACTCAAACATTCGATTTTTTGTCACTCACTCACTCACTCGTTCACGCGTCATCAAAAAGATTAGGTAGATCCCGTAGCCCTAGAAACTTGACATTTGGAAAAAAGGTAGTGTCTAGGATACAAAGAAAGGAAAAATTATAAAATCCGGAAAATTCGAAAAAAAAAACATTCGAAAATTTAACAAATTCCATCAAAATTGAAAATTGAAAATAATACGATCTTGTAGTCTTAGGAACTTAAGATTCGGTGTGAAGGTAGTGTTTATCATCCAGAAAAAGAAAACATCAAAAACAACCAAAAAATCGAAAGCAAAATTAAAAAAATCGAAAATCGAAAAAAATCGAAAAATTTCAAATAATCCGATTTTGTTGCGCTAGCAACTTGGAATTCGGAATAAAGGTAGTATTTAGGATGCAAAATAAGGAAAAAATAAAAAAATCCAGAAAATTCGAAAAAAAAAATCAAAAATTCGAAAAATCGGAAAAAAATTGAAAAAATTAAAAAAAAAAAAAAAAAACCATTCGAAAATTCAAAAAAATCGAACAAAATTGAAAATTGAAAATAACACGATCTTGTAGTCTTAAAAACTTAAAATTAGGTGTGAAGGTAGTGTTTAGTATCCAGAAAAAGAAAACATCAAAAACACCAAAAAAATCGAAAGCAAAATTGAAAAAATCGAAAAATCGAAAAATTTCAAATAATACGATTTTGTTGCGCTAGAAACTTGGAATTCGGAATAAAGGTAGTATTTAGGATGCAAAATAAAGAAAAATTAAAAATTCCGAAAAATTCGAAAAAAATTGAAAAAATTAAAATAATTTGACCTTTTAGCCTTAGAAACTTAAAATTCGCAGTAAAGATAGTGTTTAGGATTCAGAATAAGTTAAAATAAAAAACCAAATAAAATTCGAAAATAAAACAAAAAAATCGAAAAAATCGGAAAAATCGAAAAATAAGGAAAATTTGAAAATAATTCGATTTTATAGCGCTAGAAACTTGAAATTTGGAATAAAGGTAATATTTAAGATACTAAATAAGGAAAAATTCAAAAATATGGATAATTCAAAAATACCCATAAATTAGTGCAGACGATATATGAAGTCAAAGTTTCGATTTTTTGTCACTCACACACTCACTCACTCTCGCGTCATCAAAAAGATTGGGTATATCCCACAGCCACAGAAACTGAAAATTTGGAATAAAGCTAGCATTTCGGATACAAAGAAAGGAAAAAATATAAAATCCGGAAAATTAAAAAAAAAAAAAAAAAAAAAAAAAAAAACATTCGAAAATTAAAAAAAATCGAACAAAATTGAAATTTGAAAATAACACGATCTTGTAGTCTTAAAAACTTAAAATTTGGTGTGAAGGTAGTGTTTAGAATTCAGAAAAAGAAAACATCAAAAACACACAAAAAAAAATTGAAAATAAAATCGAAAAATCGAAAAAAATCGAAAAATTTCAAATAATCCAATTTTGTTGCGCTAGAAACTTGGAATTCGGAATAAAGGTAGTATTTAGGATGCAAAATAAGGAAAAATTAAAAAATCCAGAAAACACGAAAGAAAATCAAAAATTCGAAAAAATTTGAAAAAAATTTAAATAATTTGATCTTTTGGCCTTAGAAACTTAAAATTCGCGGTAAAGATAGTGTTTGGGATTCAGAATAAGTTAAAATAAAAACGCAATAAAATTCGAAAATAAAATAAAAAAATCGAAAAAGATCGGAAATTTTAAAATAATTCGATTTTGTAGGTCTAGAAACTTAAAATTTGTAATAAAGGATACAAAATAAGAAAAAATTATAAAATCCAGAAAATTATAAAAAAAAAAAAAAAAAAAAAAAGCGAAAAAATCAAAAATTGAAAATATTTTTATCTTGTAGTCTTAGAAACTTAAAACTTGGTGTAAAGGTAGTATTTACTATTCAATAAAAGGAACAATTAAAATATTCGAAAATAAAATCGAAAAATCGAAATATGTTTAAGAAATCGAAAATTCGAAAACAATTTGATTTTGTACTGCTAGAAACATTAGTTATAAGATAATTGTCCTATTAGCTAGTACAACGCCCCTAATTGTTTTATGTTATTTCCCCCGGATTATGGTTTTTCTTTTCTTTCGTTTACGAATTTCGTTATAGAAAAGTTCCACTATAGACTGGCTACGATATAGGCGATTTCTTTATAGACAGGTTTGTTTTCTTTCACATGTTGTACTCTATTTACTTCACATATGAAATATGGATTGTTAAATGATGTTAGCCCCACAAAAATTTTCACAGCTCCCCCTACCCTCCCGACATTACTGGCTGGTTATTATGGCTTGATAGTCCTTTCTAAATAAAATCATGGTGACTCTAAGATTCACTTGATTTATCTCTAAATTGAACCTAAATGATCCTAAGAAGACGGATCAAATAATTACTATATTAGCATGACAATCAGGTAACTTAGAATTAAAATCGAAAAATCAATAAATTCATAAAAAGTCGAAAATTTGAAAATAATTCGATTTTGTAGTCCTAGAAGATTAACATTTGGCAGAAAGGCAGGGTTTTGTACACAAAGAAAGGAAAAATTAAAAAATCCGTAAATAATTAGAAAAAGTCTAAAAAAAACGAAAAAAAAACCGTCGAAAAAAGGAATATAGTTTGATTTATTGGAAATTTCCGGAAATTTTAATTTTGGCTTTCTTTTTATACTAAAAAGTTCTTTTATGTTAAATATTAAGTATCTAGGGCTGCGAGTTATATCTCAGATGCATAGCGCCTATCCTGGAAGCAATTGAGAGTACTTTTGACACTCCCCCTCCCATAATTTAGTGCTTGCCTAGGAACCTGAAATCTCTTTTTATCTACAGTACTTTGCAAACGAAACTAAAGCTTCAATTTTTTGATACCTGTAAATAATAGGGACAGAGTGTGGGCTTAGCGAAAATCAGTGGATGATCTCCAAAAAGAACCCAAAATCAAGAAAAGGAGGGTTACTTACAAAAAGAAGTGAAATCTCATCAAAAAGTCACCTGTAAAAAATGCAGCCAAGTCTCGTAACTCATTTACCGTAAAAAGTACTGAGATCGTATAAAGCCAAGTTTAACTATCTTATTAACTCTGAAATTTTCATTCGCAAAATCACTCCTAGTCTCTACATCTTTAGTTAATTATTATTTTGTGACTTGGCAATTACGCAGCACAGGGAAGTTATTACACCTTACTATGTTATGGGATGGGATAATTTAACTAAAGCAAATTATATACGCACAGGGAAGTTATTACACCTTAATATGTTATAGTATTATTTGATTAAGACTAACTATATACATCACATTCTCGTGCTAAGTAATTGCCAAGTCACAAAATAATAATTAACTAAAGATGTAGAGACTAGGAGTGATTTTGTGAATGAAAATTTCAGAGTTAATAAGATAGTTAAACTTGGCTTTATACGATCTCAGTACTTTTTACGGTAAATGAGTTACGAGACTTGGCTGCATTTTTTACAGGTGACTTTTTGATGAGATTAAAATTTGCAAAAAATAGGAAAATAAAATGTTCTATTACCCGAACAGTTGCACAAAAATTTCCATCAACTTTAACAATTAATTTCCAAATTCTAATAGATGTATCGGCAAATTTTTAAAGCTATTGGATATATTTAAGACCCCCATATCAAAAATTTAGCATCCATAAGTTTACTTTTAAATCCATTATTCAAATATGTGATTTTCATTTCAGTGAAAATGAAATTTGAAAATCGTCTGCATTCCCATAGGAAAGCATTATGACCCATTGAGCTCTATATATAACAAGAGTTCAGAATCAGCGGTCAGAAGCATGAAAGGCAAATGAAGCTTGCAAGGCAAAAGTAAAAAAATAGTCCGAGTTGTCACTGTTAAATATTAGTATTCTCATTCACTATTATCCTAATTTATGCTTTTATAATTAAGCTATGCTTATCTAATTCATAAATAATTCACTAATCATGTAAGGGAATGCGATAGACATCATGTTTTGCCATGAATGCGAGCTAAAATTATCGTCACTGTATCCTTCCGCGCTGACCGCTGGAAATCATGTTGGACATTAGGAAGACAGATCTCCTGTTATATTTAGAGCTCAGTGTTATGACCTAAAAAAATATTCCACATTTTTTGAACGAATGAACAAAATTTAACCAAAAACTATGCAGCTAATTCTTGGTATCTCGCCAACATATCTACGAAACGGCCTTTAACATGTTTTAAGATAATTTTAAATTAGTGATTATAAATAACAGGGCAGATTTTGTCTTCTCATGAAAATATATAAAAGAACAGTGAAGGTCTTAAAAAAATGTATGTACATCTCAATTGATTTTATAAACAGAGATTAATGATTATGTGTCGAGGGCCGCATATTAAAGGTCGCCGGGCCACATGCGGCCCGGGGGCCGCAAGTTGAGTATGGCTGATCTAGGGGGATCTGCTGCATTTTAACATCAGAGGTCGTGCTACTCGTATGCCATTTATAGAAGGATTAAAAACCCCCCTTAAGAAATGAAACTGTGTCCCAACCTTATAATCCCTAGTATTCCGGACCTATCACACACTGAACTAGTGGACTGGGCCAAGTCTAAAACTGTCTTCTATCTCATATCTCCAGAGAATTTAAGGTCCTTTCATAATTTTGAGACCAAATTTGTTTCAGATGCTTGTGACCGGAGATAAACGGTCACACGATTGGAAGTTCACGGCATATTGTTCATTTTTTCCACACAAAATATTAAATAAAGTGAAATGTCAAAAAATATAATGCAAAACTTCGAAGGTGTTATCTTTTTCTTTTGTTACCAAAAAGAAATCGTAAAACTCGCGTAAATTTTAGGCCAAATAAGTAGAACCTCCACTTAAATAACTGGGAACTAATTTAATGTATAAAACATAGTTTTTAATTTTCTTTTATTAATACAGTCATTATTTTTGCAGTGACAATTCTGAAATGGTTTGGGAAACCAATTTTAGAAAATGTTGGAAACTTCCATCTGATCGTGAATTGGTCCTTAGAGCAAAGTAAGCCATATTTAATATTGTTTTAATGCATAAAATGTTTATACAGTAAAAACACATTAAATTGTATTATATATGTATTCAGTTTATTTTCCATTGTCCTAACCTAAGTTTTTCCCGAAGCGGATGACGCCATTCTCTAATGCAGAGCCGCCCTCTGAATACTAGGCCTGAGCGCTGACCCAAAAAAGGCGGCACTCGTATGTGGATTTTTTTAAGCGTTTGTACGGTCTCCTGATTTTACACACCAGTATTTTCTAAACCTTTTCTTTGACTTACTGAATCTCAGAAAAATAAGGTGGAGAAAACTTAAATTTTTTTTTGGTATTCAATTTCAAGGGAGTGGATACACGCTGAAAAAAATCCGCCCACGACAGCCGCCATTTTAGTGTCAGCGCTCAAGCCTAGTATTCAGAGGGCGGCTCTGCATTAGAGAATGACGTCATCCGCTTCGGGAAAAACTTAGGTTAGGACAATGGAAAATAAACTAAATACATATATAATACAATTTAATGTAATACAATAATTTAGTCTAATATACCTTTTACGCTACATGTGAAATGCCATTGCTTCGATTGATAAATCGATGGCGTCTTTTCTTCTAAACATTTGAATTTTAATTTTGCTTTTCAAACATAAATGTTAAATAAACACGTGAGGAGACGTCCGTGTTTTATAAAGTACTATTATTATATTAAGTAATAAAGTACTATTTACTTTTTTTTTTTTAATAAACATTGTTGCGCACGATATAAGGCGATATTTTATTTTTGTGGCAACATTGATTTGAGAAAAACCTTTCACTTCATTTATGAAAACAATGCCGATTTAATTTTTATTTAACAGGAATTTTTAATCAAAAAACATGTTTTAAAGAAATGTGAGTGTACTATGTCATAAGCCGGTTCAAAATCTTTCGAATGATACTTTATTCCTTGTTGTACGTATTGTAAATGCATAGAAAAAAAAAAGGACGTTGACAACACAAATAATATATAGTAGCGAAGCTAAAACTTTAGCGATTGAGTTCACTAATGTTTTTTAACACTTTCCAACCTAGTTGAAAAGTGTTTATGACTTCGGTTTGTCTGGCCGTATGGCTGTCTGTCCGTGCTCTAACTCCCGTAAATATGCTCGGATTGCTCTGCAATTTTTATATGTTATTGTCTTTATCTGTAGCATGTTCCCTATTTCAACTGAAGTGTGTATCACTTATAATTTTTTTACAGGGACACTCAAAAGAATTCCGTTACATTACGGTTTATGGGGAAAAATCATTTGCGGTTTATTTTAATGATGTTACACAATTTCAAATACACTGTAATTGATATATATCACTAAGGTGCATTACAAGAAGCTTAATATGGAATAGGGTGTGCATAGCACTTATAGTTACTTTACAGGGACAGTCAAATGAATTCCGTTACAGTACGTCTATGGAGAAAAATCGTTTGCGCTTTAATTAAATAATGCTCCACTATTTTAAACGCATTGAAATTTATATATCACTAAGGTGCATTACAAGAGGCTTACTACAGAATATTGTGTGTATAGCAGTCATCGTTCATTTACAGGGACACACAAAAGAATTCGCTACTGTCTGTTCACAATAATTCCTGGAAGTGCGTTTTAAGTTGCTGAACGCGATTTTAAATTTAACTTACTTTTAGTCTATTACTAGGTGTGTATAAATTCTGTATTTCATATACAGGGCAGCACAAAAGTTCGCGAACACGTTTCCGTTTATTGACAGAAACGCCAGAAGGAGAATTTTAAACTGTGCTATGCGTTTCCTAACTAAGCTAAAATTTAGTATCCTATGTAATATATATACAAATCTATAAATGACATACAGGGCTGATTAAAAGTATTCGGATATTTTTCTGAATATTGTATATGTTATAAATATATGTTGGAAATTCCTAAAATTACGTTTTTAAATATGTTATGCGTTTTCCAAATTGTTTACTTAGATGTTATCTTTCTGCTTATTAAACGGTAATGATTTGTAAAATTATTTTGGAAGCGTTGGAAAGTGTTACATAATCTATGCTTGGCGCATGATTTTTCGTTCTTGTTTTCTAATTGAACTTGAACTTTGTCCGGATGAATCCATGTCACCCTCAATACATATATTCAGCGAAATTTCAGAAATTTTATTTTCTTCTTGATTCAAGACATTTTATATATTTATATTTGAAAGTAATATTTAAATTTATTACCAGAAATTATATATAATTAACTCATTTAGCAATTATAGTAGTTGCATAAAACAAAAAACCAAACAAAATTAACCTTTTTGACTTCGGGTCGGGACATATCCTCCCAGTGGACTATTTTTTTTATTCTATTCGTACGTCTTTTTGAAAAATAATCTCTGCCATACGTTTATACTAGGATATTTTCAAGAAAAATCTACCAATTTTTTTTATAAATTGTAGTACGATTAAACATATACAAATAAATAGTCGGAAGTCCTGGCTCGTAATCAATGTGGCTCGTAATCATCACTCCGCTGCCCGATGGGCGTTTTTTTAATCTTTTATAACCAGTAACATAAAAGAAAAAATTTTTTAAGTCAATTCCTACTTAGGTCAAAAAGAAATTTTTTTTCCAGAGATCTACACGCTTCGCCATTGACGGTATTTATTCTTAAATTTATATCCTGCTAAATATCTTATATAAGAGAAATTTTTGAAATGCATTAAAAATTAAATTAAAAATAAATAGCTAAAACACCAAAAATTAATAGCTCGAAAAGTATTTCTCACAAAATTGTTAGACAAACTGCGTTAGAAAGGTAAAAAATTGTATTTTTCTTGATATCAATTTCAAATGTAATGATTATGCCATTTTTCAAAAATATTGAATTTCAAAAATTACCAAACTTCATGATGAAGTACCATAGTCACGCGTAAAAAGATAATGGGGCTGTTCACGTACGAAGATCAGGCGGCGCGCGGGCGAAGGAGACTAAAATATGGATTGAGTCTATACTTTTGAACAGAAATGAAATGGAGTGAGTCTATACATTTGAACAGAAATGAAATATAAAACTAACACTAATTAATTAAATTTAATTAATGAATTAATATTTGAAAAAACTGTATTAACATCAAGTGTCATCCACTACAAGTTTAAAAAAAATTATTTGAACTTGAGTGGATAAATAAAAAGTATTTTATAACCGATTGAAAATTTGAACAAGATATATAAATATATAGAGGGTGTGAGCTGATAGTAGGAATTGAATGAAAAATAGAAATTTTTGCTAACTTGAGTCGCAGAAATGATTTGATTAAGTAAAGCAAATAAAAAATTACTGGTAGAAACAATCAAGGATTCTAGACATTTTATGTGTCACGGATGCGCTTGTCACAAAGGAGTTTAATCGGGTAGCACTCAAGAGAGTTAAAGATGCTAGGAACACAGTCTTTACGACAATACCAGTATCGTATTAATACATAAGCAAAAGCGTACATATAGGTCATCAGGAGCTATTAGCATAAATCGGTAAGGCCCGTCTGAAACAGTTCCCACTTTTCACAGCACAGAAGAATCAAATTCACTTCGCAAGCACTTGCGTTGAAATGAAGAAACAAGTTGGAAATTGTACGTCAAACGTGACAAATGAGGTGCGTTCGTACTATAGCTAGTTATATAAATATTCAGATCTTGATGATTTTTAATTCTGTGAAATGAATTATATCGTCTGCAGATTAATTTCTGTCATAAAATGAGTATCTCGGTCGTTTGACGGTTAAACCTCGGAAGCTTCTATAACAAGAAAAAAAAAATCAAATTTCTTAATAAATGTTTTTATTAATATTTTCTAAAGTTTTGATTCGATTTTGATAAAATTTGAAATGTCTCGACAAAATTCTGCAAAGATAATATATCTTAAATTTCAAACCATTCGGTTGGGTAGTTTTTGCGTTGTTATATGCGGACGACGGACAGACAGACGTACGGACCAGACGACGACAATAGGTGCTACGTATTTATATAATTACGAACGCACCTAAAAGTATGTGTGCTCAGTGTATTTTCTTCTGTTTTCTTTGTCATTTTCTGCTAAGGAAGGTATTTTTTCTAATAAAGCGCAACGAAAGCCTTTTTCGATGTCGTGGAAGATTTTTGTTTCTTAATATTCGAAATGACAAGACCACTAACAATGACTGGGGACAAGATGACTAACAATGACTAGGGACAAGACACCAGTGACACACGGGACATGGTTTGAAGACCCCTATATTGGACCATCGAAAAGTAAAATTTTCTATAGCTGGAAAAATAATGATTGGAGTGCGCTATAAATTTACAGAACCATGTTTATGACGATTGTAGTCTGTTTTATGTAAAAATTAATGTAGGTCATAATTAATTATTTTTAATATGAATATGTCAATAATTTTTAGAATTAACTAGTCGGATGTGCCAATCCCAAAACTTTCTTTTATCTCATACATGTTAATACTTCAAAATTCGCTATCATATCGCCAATAAAATCAATATTTTTTGTCATTTTGCTCTACGTCGGCTGCTGCGTCGGTTACCTGGAGGCGAAGCACCCTTCGATGCATTAGCAGCCGATGTACAAGACAGCTATGGAAAGTCCTTCTGCCCTGTACCGGCGGGAAAAGATAAACTAATTTCAGAAATTTAAAGAAATAATCCTATAAATAATTTCGTAGAAAACAAAACAATTCATTTAAAATTACTTGAAAGTGCTTTATTAAAAGATGCATTGTACTAACTAAAGTATGAAAACCAAGTACTTTCGAGAATCTGACGCGCTCATCATGGGTTAAAATCGTTAAAAACCAGAGGTTCAGTTCATCCATTTATACTTGATGGGCAGTTCTAAAATTCAATCTTCCTCGAAAGTACTTGGTTTTGATATTTTAGTTTGTGCAATGTATGTTTTAATAAAACACCTTTAAGTAATTTTAAATGATTTTTTTTTTTGTTTTTTACGAAATTATTTATATGGTTTGTCACAATAAGGTGAATCAAGGATTCAAGAAACTTGATATAGTTTATATCATTTTCACTTAGTTAAAGAAGTAGCTTCCGTTTTTCGAAATTAACATATAAGTACTGGGCGACCAAAGTGAGCGTCAAAACTGCCAAGTCGCCAAGAAAAATCAGTGGATATCGCAGTAAGTGGGAATCACCGCTCGTTGTTGAACATAATCATTGTCGACTCCTATCTATTTTTTAGATTTTCATTGTTGGAATTTCCTTATATTGTTGTTAAGAATTTTGTAACAATAATATGATTCACATTCACAAAATTTTGTAAATACTTATACAAAAATTGTATTTAAAAAATGGATATAATCAATATTTTAACAAATAAATTCAGTTACTTTCTTTTACAAAAATGGCGCAGCTAAACAATGCATGAACAGTAACAGTTATTTCCAACAATCACATCTAAATATTTTGTGACTTATGCGAAGTGTTATGAATTGCATAAAATAATGCGAATTTCTATTATTTGACATCAAAAAGTGTTTTTTTTTTAATGATTGAAGACTATCTTGGATAAATTTCATAATGCAAAGTATGAGAGAAAAGTTTTTTAAAGGTTTGATTACTGCCGAAGAATTAAAGAATGAAACGATCACCAGATCAATAAATAGGTTAAAAGAACAAGATTATCTGTTCATCCAGAATTTGGGCTTAGGAAGTTTTGTAACAGTGTTCTATGCAATAAATCAAGAAAATCAAAATTTCGCTGTCAAAATAGTATTACAAGAAAGTGTGAACAGAAATGAAATAGAAATATGGCGTACATTAAGAAATGAAAATGTATTGTCTCTGAATGGTATGCAATATATTCCATCGGCAGGAACATTTGCCTTTTTTATGCCACTCATTCCAATAAGTCTCGATATCGTGTTAGAAGACTCAGTACTGTCAAAAGACAGAAATGGATTTGATCTTCCCAATTTTTATTTACAAGATGTATTATCAACAGGGCTTAATTTCTAAGTAAAACAGAACCGGAGCCCTAATATTCTGCAGTACTAACAACCCGTAGCGTACCCCTTCGCCGTCACTCCAATCTGCATATTTATATTTCATACATTATTTTCAAAATTTAAAGTATTGTTTGTTTTGTAGTAAAAATAGTTTATTTACTGTGGGACCTGTTAACGTGCAGTTAATGGCCACTCTAAGTTTATGTTATAAGTAGTTGTAATCTTTCAATATTAGTTCTATTTTCTATCTTTCTTTAGTAAATAGTTAAAAATCATATATATATTTTCCTGTCTTTATATAGTAAACAGTTGAAAATCATATAAATAGTTAAATTCTTCTTACCTTCTGTTTTCGGGATTCAGGAATTGTGTATCCAATTTTATCGTGTCATTTATTTATGACTCTGGTTCCGTGTTTTCACATTTCACGTTCTCTCTTCCACTTATCACTACTTAACCGTGAAGGAAGAAAATTGTTATTATAAAATTGAGTATTATGAAATTGAATGGATTCATTGCTTTAGAAAGTTAAGAAGATTTAATAGTATAAAATTACAAGTTATCATTTACATAATTTAAGTTTACATTTTAAAGATAGAGAAATTTTTGGACGCTTTAGGAGCGATCATGAAATAAGTCTTATAGTTCTGAAAGTCACATTGCACACTAAAGTTGAAGCAGTCTATAATGGCACTTAGTTGCCATGGTTGCATGAGGCCCATTTTTGGGGTATTCACAGTTTAAGTGTTTACTGAAGTTCACGCACATGGCCTTGACGTCACGAGCCATATGGTTTCTCAAGTGCAGAAAGGTTTCGGTTCGATTGTATCTTCCTGAGTGATAAGCTGGGATTACATGTTTCGGAGAAAGAAGGTTTTCAATACACCCCCCTTAATCCCAGGTTGAAGGAAGTTCTTGCAGTTTCAGTCTTTCAAGGTTTCTCAGATGTTCAGGCTTGGGAGTGGGCTTGGTCAACAGATCTGCGATCATGGACTTGCTGGGACAGTACTTCAGTGCGATTATCTTTGCTTCTGTTAGGTGTTTGATGACGTGGTACTTCACTTCGATGTGTTTTGTCCTGTTGGAAAGTTTCTCGGATTCTGTCATCTTTATCGCTGAGAGATTGTCCTCGTATAGTGTCATTGGACAATTTTGCGGTAAGTCTAGATCGTCTAGAAGTTTTATGAGCCAAACGATTTCATTGGCTGCGCTTGCTGCTGCTACGTATTCCGCTTCGGCGGATGATTGAGCTATGCAAGACTGTCGTTTTGATATCCAGTAGATTGGATTCTTGCCTATCATAAAAACATTTCCTGTGGTAGATTTTCGCGTTTCGGGATCTTGTGCCCAATTTGCATCTGAATAGGCTTCTAAGATTAGTGCATGTTCGGTGTTTATAATTAAGTTTAGGTTCTTGGTGGTATTTAGGTATCTCATTATACGCTTCAGAGCTTTCCAGTCTATTTCGGTTGGTTTTTCGTTTTTCCGGCTTAGTATGTTTACAGCCGTTAGTATATCAGATCTAGTTACTGTCGCTAAGTATAATAATGCACCTATTCCTTGTCTGTACTTGTGATTATTTGGAAGCAGGTTTTCGTTATTGTTTATTTTTAGTTTAACCTGTGTCCATGGGTGTTCTGTATGGTTTATTTTCTTCAATATTGAATTTATTTTTTATTTCATTAATTTTCGTTGTTTGGTTTAGAGCGTAGCCGTTGTCTAATTTCTTTATGCTTATTCCTAGGTAATTCGTTACTTCTCCTAGGTCACTAAGTTTGAATTTGAGTTTAAGTTTCTCTACAAATTTTTCAATGTTTTCTTTGTTTCCTGCTACTAGCAGGTCGTCCACGTATACAATTATGTAGACTGTTTCTTCCTTGTTTTTCTCTTTGCGCGTAAATAAACAAGTGTCTGTAGTGTTTTGCACAAATTTCATTTCTTTTAATGTTTCACTGATTTTCGTGTTCCAGGCTCTCGCGGCCTGTTTTAGACCGTAAATAGCCTTCGTTAATTTTCATACTTTATTTATTTGGTCTGGTTTCTCATGACCTTCGGGTTGTGTCATGTATATGTCTTCGTCTAGTTCTCCGTGTAGAAAAGCTGTTTTGATGTCTAGGTGGTGCACGTTAAATTCGTGGTACGCAGCTGCTGCTAGAAATGTGTGGATTGTTGTGTGAGACACCACTGGGGCAAAAGTCTCGTCATAATTTTCACCATATTTTTGAAGAAAGCCTTTTGCAACTAGGCGGGCCTTGTATCTCTTTACGTTTCCCGTATCGTCATATTTGACTTTAAAAGTCCATTTACTTCCTATGATTTTCTTTCCCTGTGGAGGTTCGACTAGTTCCCAGGTTTTATTCTCCTTTAACGAATTTATTTCTTCTTGCGCGGCGTTTATCCAATTTTGTCTTTCAATGGGATTTTTAGTGTTTATCATTTCTAACCAGTCTTTTGGTTCGTTAATTATGTTTGTTTTCACTGTATATGCGAAGCGATCGGGTGATACTCCCCTATTTTTCCTCTCTGATCTTCGCGGTTCAGTTGTGGATTGTTTGGGCGCGGGTGGTTCGCATTCTTCAGGTGTAAAGTCTATCAATATTTCCTTTGAGTTATTTTTAACTAATTGTTCATTTTCTACTGGTTTTGGTTTTTTCTCTTCCGGGCTACTGTTATTTCGAGTGTAAGGAAATTTATTTTCAAGGAATTTGACGGATCTTGAAAGTATGACTCTTCCGTCGTTTGTGTAGATTCGATATCCTTTACTTCTGTTATCGTAATCGACAAATTTTCCCTGTTGTGCGGTTTCATCTAATTTTCCGTGTTTTGATTTATTTATGTGTGCATAGGCTAAGCATCCGAATACTTTTAAGTAATGGATATTGGGCTTCCTATTTGTCCACATTTCGTATGGGGTTTTATAGTTTGATCTTGTCGGTAAGCGGTTTTGAATATGGTTGGCAGTGCATATTGCTTCTCCCATAATTTTTGCGGTAATTGCGCCTCTATTAACATACTGCGGGTCATTTCTAGTAAATATCTATTCTTTCTCTCCGCAATTCCATTCTGGCTGGGTGATTGTGGTACTGTGAGTTGGTGTTCTATGCCTTTTTCGCTTAGGTATTCTTCCATTTCGGTACTAGTGTATTCGCCACCGTTGTCTGATCTTATACTGTTTGGGTATCTCCCGAATTTATTATGTACTAGAGATATGTAGTCTTTGAATTTATCGAATACTTCGCTTTTTCTGGACATTAAATAGATTACACAAAATCTTGTTTTGTCGTCGATGAAAGTTACGAAGTATGTTTTTCCACCGATTGTAGGGGTCTGCAACGGACCACAGACGTCGCTGTGTATCAACTCGATTTTTCGTGTGGCTCTGTATAACGCTTGTTTGGGGTACGGTGCTTCTGTTGTTTTCGCTCTTATGCATACCTCACATTTGTTTTCGTGTCTGCAGTTATTTATCGTTATTCCTGTAACTAGTTGATTTGTTAGCATTTCTTTAATTGTTTGATAACTACGGTATCCCATTCTGCGGTGCCATAATTCCACACGGTTGGGATTTTGACAGGTGTAGGTCATATTTACATAATTTTGTTCTCTAGTATCGTTAGTTAAATTTATTTCATATAGATTATTTTTCAACTTTCCTTCTAATATTGTTTTACCGTCATTTGTTATGCTGCACTTTTCTTTATCGAAGGTTACTTCACAACCGTTTTGGGTCGCCTTGCTTACGGAAAGTAGGTTAGTTTCTATTTTAGGTATGTATAGGACGTTTTTGAGTGTAATTTCTTGTCTTTTGTTTTCCGTTTGAATTTTTATTTCTCCGGAACCATATGATGTTAATTTGTTACCGTTTGCGACTGCTATTTCTGTTTCGGCGTCTTCGTTGAAGTTTGAAAGTAATGTTTTGTCTTTGGTAATATGATTTGAGCTGCCACTATCTATTATCCATGTATTTGTTTGAGCTTTGTCCGCTAAAAATGCTACGTTATTTATTTTATCATTCTTTGTTTCGTGTTCCTCATTTTTAGGATTCGGGTTTGTCTTTTCGAAGCATAGTGATGATGTGTATTGCTTTTGTTTATAATGTCTGTTTGGTTGCGGATGGTGGTTAGATGTTTGTTGAGTGTAGCTGTTTTGGTTCTGTCGTTTTACGAACCAGCATTGGGCAGTATTGTGGTTTCTCATTTTGCAGTGCGTGCAGTATCTATTCTCTCTTTTGTTGTTTGCGTATGCAGAATTCTTTTGTATTTTGTACGCTTTTAATGTATTTTGCGGAATATCTGTATTTTCTGCTCTTCTCATGTATTCGTCGATTAACTTCGTTCTTAGGAAATTAGGTGTCAGATCGGTCTCGGGGCGCGATTCAAGTGCGGTGATCAAGACGTCATAAGACCTTGGTAGAGAGCATAGCATTATAGCTGAAATATGTGAGTCGCCTATGCGTTCACCAATCGCGGCTAGTTTATCTATTAGCTCAGGAATATTTGTTATATGCGTTTGCATATTTCCGTTCTCACTTAATTTGGTGTTATATAATTTCCTAAGGAGAAAGAGCTTGCTTGATAATGATTCGCGTTCGTGGATTTCTTTTAATTTATCCCATGTTTGGCGAGCAGTTTCGAGATTCTTTATGTGTATTATTTGCGCGTCTTCGACGCTCAAATTTATCAGAGCACGCGCTTTCTTATCCTTTTTGTTCCAAGCGGAAAATGACGCATCCGTGCTAGCTGGAGCTTGCTCCGTTATAGTTTCGATTAAATCATCTTTCGTTAGTATCATCTCCATCTTAAAGCGCCAATTAGCGTAGTTTGTGGCGTTCAATTTGTCTATCATTTGAGTATCTCTAAATGACGCCATTATTAAGCTTTCTTTTCTTCTTTTACTTTTTTTTACTTTTTATTTTTATTTTTATTTTTATACCCTACTTTTTGTTTTTATTTTATTTTATATTTAGATCAGATATTCAGACATTTAGTCTCGAATTCTTTTTCAGGCTCAAAATCTTTTTTATTGTAGTAAAAATAGTTTATTTACTGTGGGACCTTTTAACGTGCAGTTAATGGCCACTCTAAGTTTATGTTATAGGTAGGGGTAATCTTTCAATATTAGTTCTATTTTCTATCTTTCTTTAGTAAATAGTTAAAAATCATATATATATTTTCCTGTATTTATATAGTAAACAGTTGAAAATCATATAAATAGTTAAATTCTTCTTACCTTCTGTTTTCGGGATTCAGGAATTGTGTATCCAATTTTATCGTGTCATTTATTTATGACTCTGTTTCCGTGTTTTCACATTTCACGTTCTCTCTTCCACTTATCACTACTTAACCGTGAAGGAAGAAAATTGTTATTATAAAATTGAGTATTATGAAATTGAATGGATTCATTGCTTTAGAAAGTTAAGAAGATTTAATAGTATAAAATTACAAGTTATCATTTACATAATTTAAGTTTACATTTTAAAGATAGAGAAATTTTTGTACGCTTTAGGAGCGATCATGAAATAAGTCTTATAGTTCTGAAAGTCACATTGCACACTAAAGTTGAAGCAGTCTATAATGGCACTTAGTTGCCATGGTTGCATGAGGCCCATTTTTGGGGTATTCACAGTTTAAGTGTTTACTGAAGTTCACGCACATGGCCTTGACGTCACGAGCCATACGGTTTCTCAAGTGCAGAAAGGTTTCGGTTCGATTGTATCTTCCTGAGTGATAAGCTGGTATTACATGTTTCGGAGAAAGAAGGTTTTCAATATGTTTTTTATTTATTCAAATAAAATTTTTAAATACATCTATTTTCGTATACTTAGCTATCAAATATTCCACTTTTTAGTTATTACTACTTCCAAATAGAAACCTTTGCCTAATCTTAATGTTAATTAATCACAGAATTCTGCGATTAAATAAGCTCAGGATTATGATTCGGAAATAGCGTTAACACAAAAAATTAATAGTTCGCAGCTATGCAGAATAGAAAAAGACTATTTCTGTTTACACTTTATTCTGATCAAAATAGCATTAAAATGATGTGAAATGGAAATAAATAAAATTTTGAATTTAAGACAGAATGAGCTCGAGCCTGCCCAAACCCGAAGACTGATATAAAAATTAAGCCCGTTTCATTTCCATCTCTTACGTGAGCGACACATTACGTCACTTATAAGGGTTTTGATACACAAGAAGGCAAACGATTGGAGATAGGAGGGAAAGGAAAGGGTAATTTAGGATTCATTTTTCGGAAGCGTTATGGCACTGGGCTCCGGAGAGCAGTGTTTATGAGCTCCGGTGAATTCTGTCCAATATTGAAATTTTTACTAAAAACAGAGAAGTACCGGAGCTGAGCTGCGGTGGACTCCGGCGCAAATTAAGTACTGCGCATCAAGGGGAGTAAAGCATTTGCATAGTAGAAAATTATGCCATCTTGACATAAAACCAACTAATGTCTTGATATCTAATTCTGGAAAAACACTTTTATGTGATTTTAGTTCGTAGACAATGACAGAAGCGGGTGCTGATAGTTACGTATCACCTTTCATATATCGTCCTCCAGAAGCAGTCGTCTCTGAAAATGATAAGAAAGCTATGGTGAATCTGAATGGCTTCAGTTATGATGCTTAGCTTACACAATAGGTTTTCTTGCTTTAGAATTGTTCACAAATCAAGCTGCTTTAAAGTCTTGTCAATCTATAGACATAAAATCATCCCGGAGTAAGCACATGTATCCAAAGATTTTCGAACTTTTGAAGAAGAAAAAATTTGAAAAAGCAGTGAAGAAAGCATTTTTAGGATCTTATTTAGACAAAAAGAAAAAAAAGATTCATATCTTGCGAAATTTTGGCAAAAGCTGTTTGTGCTTGAATCCTCGACTCCGACCTTCACTAGATGATATGCTGGAGCATAAAATATTTGGAGGAAGTAGATTGTTCCGAGAACGCACAAATGACGTTGGGGAAAAGAAAGAACCTTAATGAAACAGCGCCCATTTTCTATCTAAGACATTATTTTTATATTTAAAACGAAATACTTTTTATTTATTACGGGTGCGTTATAAATGTCACTTCCGCAACGTCTAAAAACTTATTTTACCAACATTATTGTTAACACTTACCAACACTACCAACACTTACCAACATTATTGTGTTGTGTCTTATCACAACTAAAAATCACCTCTTCAAAATTATTATATTGAATTAAAATTCTCAATTATATTATTGTGCAATATAAAGTTAAAAGTGTTCAGATGTCTCATTTCCAATATAAATCATAATAATTAAATTCTCACTGAATAATCATTAATTCACTTCTTATATTTAATTCCTTCTTCTCAATTAAATTAAAATCACTTAATTCAGTTCTCACTTTAAATCTATAGAAATTCACTTGCGTTGTGTTACCAAAATATTTTATAAAATACAATAAATCAGATGCTGGGCCTAGAAAAATATGAGGTGATCCAGTTTTAAATTATCATAATATTGATGATTCAATTTGATGGTTATTGGTTTCCTCCTAAAACTGATATAATTTCCATGACAGAACCAATTATCAAAAGAACCATAAGAATATTAAAATTTATCAATTAATATCAAAGGATTAGAATTAACAGAGCTTAACTAAATTTTTACTTCTATAAATTAAATTCTAACTTGATTTTGAAATATAAGTGGTTCTGTCAGAACTAATTTTGTTTTCTTCATGTTAATTATTGAACGTCAACAATCATAGGAAGAGTTACCAATTAATTAAAAATGTTCAAAATAACAATAATTCACAATTTATCTAAATTTAAATTAAAATACTAATGAATGAAATGTTTACTTATATAATAGAAATTTAGTACAACTAACTCTTCCGATGATTACTAACATTCATCTGAAAAGGAAGGTACATATCCAACACTAAAATAGTGAATAGCACTGCAGGTATTGAATACAAAATTCTTGATGTAATTAAATTTTGTTTATTGTGAAGAACATAAATAATTCAAGATACAATGTCACCTTTCAGAATTATCGTAACGAAATCTCCTTCCAACATATACTTCTGAATATTTCGACAATACATAGTCATGTCTAGGACATCAACAACTTATTAAACATTATCTGAATTACTTAGTAGCATTAATTTAACATTATTAAATATTCCTGAGAATCATTGAAAAATTACATCATTAAATATTTCTGAGAATCATTGAAAAATTACATCATTAAATATTTCTGAGAATCATTGAAAAATTACATCATTAAATATTTCTGAGAATCATTGAAAAATTACCTTATTAATTCGGAGCTGCTGGTTTGTTTAAAAAGAAAGATAACTAATCATATTTAAATCAAGCTTAGTGCTTGAAGATATATTGAAAATTTAAGTGTACATTAAAAAAAATGGAATTATTAGGGAGCATGCAGAGAAAATTAAAGAAAAGAAAGGAAAGACGAGAATAACTTATCATTCTGGGGCCCCGGGCCACTAAATACTGTCAAGGGGATCGATCTCAGACTTTTTTCCATCTCTACTGCATCGTCGCCGCTATCAGAATGTGACTCTACTCTTAGCTTTTTCAAAAAAGTCGCTCGCTTCAGCCTGTTCACTTCCTTTTGATCTCTATGCGCGCAGGGTAAATAGTTACGTGAATGTCTTGAAGAAAAAACCTTAATTATGAGGAGCTATTGTGAAGAATATTGTAATCTGAGCAATGGAGCATCAGATTCTTATTTGCATTTCATTATTTTCTTTCCTTAAATTCATTTAAGGTTTATTATTAACTATTGCATATATATCCCTGCGCACATATGTTCAACTCATCATCCATCCCTTCCTTGCCACTGCTCCGGAAGTACGTGACGTCAAAGATCACGTGGGGACGCTAAAAGGTTAGTCACTCTTTGATTACTTTACCAGAAGACTCGCTCCGGTCCGGTGTTCTACGATCTTGTAAACAAAGGGGGAGAAAAAGGGGAAAGAGATAGATAGATAGATAGAGAGAGAGAGCGAGAGAGAGAGAGAGAGAGAGAGAGAGAAACAGAATTTTCACCACATGCAAGAAAGTAAATGGATTATTATTTATATTTAATTTAACCAGCAGCCTCCATAAAAACCTTTTAAAATACCAGCAACTCCTTTCAACTAATATTTAAAATACAACCACATATTTAAAAATATATCTGTTAATAATGGTGCAGTATGATCGTTCCAAAAATAAACATTTTCAAAATTAACATTAAACAAGTTGAAGTGCTCTTTAATCAACCTATTAAAGGCCAATTCCAAAAACATTATGTTAATAAACAAACATTCAGCCCAATTAATACAAATATAGAATTAAACCATTATTTATGTAGAAACTATTGAACTTAGTGGACAGTGTGAATACTTTTTGTCTTGGTAAGATTCTGTGCCAATTTATTTTACTCAAACAAACTTTCCCCGTAATTAAATTATTAAACTATAATTAGGAAAGCACCAATAGTAATTTAATTGATATTGTGACTTAAAATAACTGTCAATTTAGCAGCACAACAAATACCTCCCTTTCCGACTAAAAATTTTGGCACAAAATTTTGCACAAGTACAATCTTCCATACCAGAATATAAAAACACCATAGATTCAGCATGTAAACATCATATCTAATCTACAATAAAATTTTCCTTCATAAAGCCAAGAAAGTGGCTGAAAACCAAAAAGGACAACTAAATTTTCCAAAATTGCTATGTCAGAGTGTTATTGACTTAGCATGCATGAATAACACCCTGATATTGCAAAAAAAAAAAAAAAAAAAAAAATCCCTACCCACAAAATTACAAATCCCCACATAAACAAAATAATATATTCCCGCACATAAAATTTAACATATACAGGTCATATTGAATCACCTGGTATTTACAAACACAGGATCAGCACCTTTCTCCCAGAACTGTATGCATTTCCTCCCTTCAAAAATCATCCTTGCTTCAACCTCCAACGTTGGAGCTCATCTTTATCATAACATTCTTCTTAGACAATTAAGACATACAATTGTCTTCAGTTAATTCCCTAATTCATTTCTGACAACATTATACATTTCTATACATAAAATTCCACTACATAGTAAAATTTTTCTTAACTGTGGATTCATAACTTCCTTAAAATTTTCTCTTAATCCAATTTCAAAAATCTTAACCACAGTAAACTAATTTATCTATCAACATATTCTAACAATATTCTAAGATAATTAACAACTAGAACTTAGCAACATGAAATTTCCTTCTTAGGTAAATTGTAAGAATTTAAGGAATTACAGTAAATAACCTTTTGATAATAAATCATATTGAACTACACAATTATGAAAAGTTGCCAACTATAATTATTTAAACAAATATAAACACATAATATTTACATAATACGCCCAATTACTAGTCTTTTAAAGCTTGTTAAATTAAACTGCGAAATTTATAACAATAGCTTTTTAAGAAATATAACTTAGACAAGTATATGAAATAACAATTAACATACATATATATAATTATTTACATAAAATATTACAATTAATTTTTTTGTAAGAACGCTTAGGCAATGTTCTCAAATTGTAATCATGTGTTTTGGTATTTTGTATTAGTCCCTGAACCACAGGAACATTTGAAGTAATACCAACATTTGGTATAGACATAATAGAGTTATTGCTAATAGCATTTGTCGCTATCTCCTCATCGTCACTTATCGGTGAATTGTCATGAACATCTAATGCACTAGGTGCAATTACAGGAATTGAGTTACCGCTGATAGCATCTGTTGCTCTCTCCTCATCGTCACTTATCGGTGAATTGTCATGAACATCTAATGTACTAGGTGCAATTACAGGAATTGAGTTACCAGTATTGTTAGCATTAGGCAATTTCTTTTGTTGTGTCCTTAAAATAATTGTAAAAGAGTTTCCTTTAGGTATATTACATGTATCTTGAGTGTTAATTTGGTTATGATTATTGGAGTTAGTTTGTTGATCAGAATAATTTGTTTCAATTTGAGTTGTATTATTATTTTCAGTTTCATATAATGATGGAAAAGTAATTCTCTCCTCCATCCGTGTTAATCTGTCAACGTGTACTAATTGAATATCTTTTGGATTATTAATGTGCATAATTTGGAAATTATCTGGGCTAGTTTTACATTTAACTCTATAAGGACCTCTCTGAACATCCTGAAATTTCCTTGCCTGACCCTTTTTGAATGCTGGAGTGTACAACAGTACTAAATCTCCAACAACAATTTTCTTATCCTTTGCTGTCCTATTCCTGTAACTTTCCTGTTTCTCTGCGGCCTTCTCCAAATTATCTCTAATAAGCTTGAATGCCCCTTTTAACCTAATCTCTATGTCTTCACTATACTCTCTTGTATCCGCATAAGAGAATTTTTTCTCATTAGCTAACAAGTCAACTGGAATCACCAAATCTCTACCATAAACAATATGAGCAGGAGTATCTTGCATTGTTGAGTGGTACGATGTTCTGTAAGCCAAAAGGGCTGAACTCAGATATTTATCCCACTGATAATCAGTTGCTGTAACCAAATGCTTAAGTGCATTAATGATTGTGGCATTCGCTCTTTCTATGACTCCATCAGAACTAGGATGATATGCCGTGATAGTATGTTTTTTGATGTGGTAATTTCCATAAATCTTTTGTATAGCTTCAGACAGGAACGGCTTCCCCTTATCCGACACTAGATGCTCTGGCACTCCATGAGTGGAAATAAATTTTTCTAAAACTCCTGCCACAGAATCTGACTCTAAATTCCTAACTGGATAAGCCTCTGCCCATCTACTAAAATAGTCAGTCATAACTAGAATATGTTTATTTCCTTCTAAAGTTACCGTCAAAGGGCCAACAGCATCAATTGCTATCCTCTCAAATGGGCGGGTAGCAATTGGCATCCTTTGGAGCGGTGCCTTATGACCTTTCTTGTATCCTCTCTTCATCATACACGAGATGCAAGATTTAATATGGTGTTGCAAAATGAAAAGGAACCACCAGATGGCGCTAAGCGCGTAGAACTTTAAGACTGACTGACTGTTTTGTTTACTTTACGTTTGTACATAGCTTGTCGTGTATTCGTTCTGTATCGTCTTTAAGTGTGTCTACCTGTCCAATAAATAATCTTCATTAGTAAAAGATGTTTCTACCTTTAAAGAAGCTCATAGAACACGAACCAGAAAATTAGGTGAGATCAAACCTTTTATTTACTTTTATTGTCTTGTATGATTTAAGAAAGTTTACGAAATTCTCTTTTATGGTGCCGAAATTCCCAAGAGTTGAAATTTAGAAAATGGCGCTACCTAGCGAATTAGATAAATCAAAAAGTATGCGTAAGTCTCTTAGAACATCTTTAACGAAGATTATTAACAAAATAACTGAATATTTGGCAGGAGACGAAAAAGATATAGACGAAATTGAAGATCTTAAAATTCAATTAATCGAGAATGCAGAACAAGTTTACAAATTAGATTCAGAAATTCAGAAACTTGTAGATAACTTAGAAACGCTAGAAAAAGATGTATCATCCAGTCAAGAATATCGCGAAAAAATTACGAAAACGAAAGCTAAAATTGATCGATATTTAAAGCGTAATGCTCCTAACGAAAGTAAAATAAACTCTTCTATTCTATTGTCCACAGGACCTGATGAATCAAAGAATTATTCTCACGTAAGATTACCAAAGCTTACAATACAACCTTTCGATGGGAAATATGAAAATTGGCAGGAATTCTGGGGGCAATTTGAAGTAGCTATACATGAAAATGTAAAGTTAACTAACATAGAGAAGTTAAATTACTTAAAGAATTTCTTAACAGGAGCAGCTTTAAAATGTATTCAAGGTTTAGCTTTAACACAAAATAATTACGATGTCGCGATCGGATTGTTAAAAGAAAGATTCGGAAAAAATGAATTAATAATACGATCGCATGTAAACAAGCTATTAAGCCTAAATCCTGTAAAATCTGGAGCGAATTTAAAAGAGCTTAGACAATTGCATGATACCTGTATTATTCAAATCAGAAGTCTCGAAACAGCCGGGGTAGAATTAAATAATTATGGGGGAATCTTATTCGCTATTTTAGTCAAATTAATTCCTGAAGAAATTGTGCTCGGATTCAATCGTTCCGCTACAGGCGAAGATTCTTGGAACTGTGCCAAATTATTAGAATTTCTAAAACATGAAATCGAAACGCGAGAAAAAACGTATATGTTTCGAAATGATGAAGTATTTGAAAGGAATAAAATTAAAGAGTTACCTTATCGAAAACATGAAACTCATAAAAATATACCCACCGCAGCTACATTAAATACTCTTATCAAGAAAGACTGTTTATTTTGCAATGGGGAACACGAAAATTTTAACTGCCCCTTAACCATTAATGAACGAAAATCAAGTCTTTTACGAAAGGGTTATTGCTTTCTCTGCCTTCGCAAATCACATGTATCAAAATTTTGCCGCGAAAAAATGCGTTGCAACATTTGTACTCGAAGACATAATGTTTTAATTTGTGACGAAACTGAAAAGCAACATAACAAAAAGGAAAGCGTCTCAAAGTCTGAAAGAAAAAATGATTCCAATGCTCTGAGTTGCGCAACAACTGCAGTAAACGAAAATGTATTTTTACAAACAGCTGTCGCCTTTTTAAGTAATAATTCTCAGGAAAGAAAAATAAAAATTATCATGGATTCGGGGTCGCAAAATACGTTCATCGATAAAACGTTATCTCGTAAATTTAATTTAGAAGTTATAGGAAAAGAAAAATTAGCAATTTATGCTTTTGGGTCAAAACCAAAGAAATCTATTGTAAGAAATAGGGTAAAAGTAAATTTACGAAGCATTTATGATCCAAAGAAAATTATTTCTATAGAAGCAATTGAAACATCTTCCATATCGGAAGCTGAAATTCAAGGTCCCAGTAAAGAAATTCACAAATTTTGTAATGAAGCCAAAATACAGATAGCTGATATTGAAGGGTCTGAAAATTTAAGGGTTTCTCTTTTAATTGGGTCAGACTATTTCTGGAAAATCGCTACAGGGAAAGTCAAAAGAGTGTCCGGTGCTTTAGTAGGAATGGAAACGAAACTAGGTTATGTATTTAATGGTTCTGAAGCAAAACGCAAGGATTTTAAGGATGTTAACGTAATGAATGTTATAGTGCGTAATCAAAATTTAGAAGAATCAGACATTTTGAAAAGATTGTTCGATTTAGAAGGTTTGGGAATTTCGCGTAGTGACAATCTGAATGAAGATGACGAAGTTATGAAAGAATTTGAAAATTCTACGAAACTAATCGAAGGTCGCTACCAAGTTAAACTACCATGGAACGAACATTCTGAGTCGCTACGTGATAACTATAGTAATGCTAACGACCGTTTGCGAACACTTGTCAAAATATTTAAGAAAAATCGAAATTTTCATAGTCAGTACAAGGACATTATTTCAAAGCACCTAATTCAAGGAATAGCTGAAAGGGTCAATGAAAATGAATGTGGTGATAATTCTAAGATCTATTACATGCCACATCACGCAGTAATACGCGAAGATAAAACAACGACGAAAATGAGAATAGTTTTCGATGCCTCCTCGAGTGAACATAATTTTCCGTCCCTTAATGACTGCTTGAATCCAGGTCCGAATTTAACGCCCGATATCCTAATACTTCTTTTGCAGTTCCGTCTGAATAAGGTTGCCATAACGGCGGATATAGAAGGTGCATTTTTGCAAATTGCCCTGGCGCCAGAAGAAAGAGACGCAGTTAGATTTCTATGGGTTACGGAAGATTTAGACGCTGAACCCGAAGTTTTGAGGATGACGCGTGTAATTTTTGGAGCAAGATCGAGCGCATTTTTACTGAACGCGACAATTAAACATCACATCAAGAAGTATGAGGATATTTATCCAACTGCCTTCAGCGTTTTGAACAGTAGATTGTATGTAGACGACCTTATACACAGTTTAGAAGACACAGATTTAGCGTACACCGTCCACGAACAAATAAGGCTCATTTTGAGAGAAGCAGGCTTTAATATGAGAAAATGGAAAACAAATGTACGCTCATTGCAAGATCGATTTAAGGAAGAAGTTAACGATGAATCCACGTTATGCAAGGTCCTTGGCTATTGCTGGAATTCAGCAGATGATGTCTTAAGCGTTGATAGTGATAAACTTTTAAGGGATAAGGATATGGCAGAATTAAAATTTACGAAGAGAAGCGTAATAAAAACTATGGGAAGAATCTACGACCCGTTGGGCTTAATATCACCATTTGCAGTTCGAGCTAAAATACTACTGCAAGACATATGGAAGAAAAAACTCAATTGGGATGATGCTTTACCAACCGACTTAGCAAAAATATTTCAAGATTGGTGTGAAGAATTGTTTTATTTGAAGCAGATATCTGTACCAAGACATCTATTCTCAATGAAAGGAATGGAAGAACTTACGGGCTGTCAATTTCACGTCTTCGTAGATGCCAGCAAACGAGCTTACGGAGCAGTTATTTATGTACGTTTTCGCAACTCTGACGGAATTTTCCATTCCAATTTAGTCACTTCAAAGACTAGGGTTGCACCAGTTAAAGAAATAACTCTGCCGAGGTTAGAGCTTCTTGCTGCACTTATAGGAGCCAGATTGTTCGATCATATTCGACTACATTCAAGTACACCGAAGGATACGAAGACTATATTTTGGTCAGATTCCACGGTTGTTCTTCACTGGATCAAGAATAATTCTCGAAAATTGAAGATGTTTGTCAGGAACAGAGTAGATGAAATCAAGAAAATATCTGAACCTGATTGTTGGAATCACTGTCCTGGGAATGATAACCCTACTGATATTTTAACACGGGGTGAAAACTTAACCAGTCTAAAGGACCTGGAGCTTTGGTGGTTTGGGCCACCGTGGCTAAGGAAGTGCGAAAGTCAATGGCCACAATCCAACGTTCATACCGATCAGGAAACCAACTTAGAAAATAAAGAATATGAAGTGGTGAATATGCTCCTGACAACGAAACTTGAAGATCTTTTCGATATCCGAAGATTCAGCAAACTTAAACAAATATTACGAATTACTGCATGGATTCAAAGATTCATCCACAATACAAGGAATCCTCAGAGTAAGAGAAGTGGTCCCTTAGCTACAGAAGAACTTGAATTTGCCGAAGAATACTGGATTAAACTTACACAAATGGAGCATTTTCCTGAAGAATATTCAGCGCTGACGCAAGGAAAACCAGTACCAGCAAACTCAGTTATTCGGCCGTTCAATCCAATTTTAAATGAAAGAAAAATAATCTTGATTGGTGGACGATTACAGCAAGCTAATATCTCATACCATGAAGCTCATCCAGTTTTACTACCTGGTAAATCCCATTTATCAAATCTTATCATCAAAGATTGTCATGAAAAAACAAGGCATGGTGGTGTATCGGAAACTGTAACACAACTCAGAGAAAAAACTTGGATATTGAAAGCAAGACAAAGAATCAAGAGTTTGATATTTAGATGCAATTTATGTGAAAAACTTCGTGTTAAACCTGCCACCCAGATTCCTGCACCTCTACCTGCCGACAGAATAAATGAAGCCTATCCATTCCAAGTTACAGGCCTAGATTACTTAGGTCCGTTGTACATTAAAGATCACAATGAGACTAAGAAAACTTACATATTGCTCTTCACATGTGCTGTAACAAGAGCAGTACACCTAGAATTAACCCCAGACTTGACCACAAAAACGTTCATTCAAGCGTTCCGAAAATTTGTAGGAAGACGAGGAATATGCAGCACCATCTACAGTGATAACGCGAAAACGTTCCATAAGGCAAAACGAGAATTAAATTTACTATGGAAGATTATGAAAAATGAAGAAGTGAAAGATTTGTTTAGTGGATTGTCCATCAAATGGAATTTCATAGTTGAAAGAGCAGCTTGGTGGGGAGGTTTCTGGGAGCGTCTTGTAAGATCAGTTAAAACGTCTCTAAAAAGAATTCTTGGAAAAACTTCAGTTTCCTTTCAAGAACTGGAAGTAATTGTCATTGAAGTAGAAGCGATTCTCAATTCAAGACCTCTCACCTATGTATTCAGCGATCCTCGTGAGCCAGAACCCCTCACACCTGGTCATTTCTTAATTGGCAGAAGATTGCTAACTCTACCTCAATCAAAGATAACAGTTCCCCAATCCAATGAATACCAAATAATAAAAATAAGAAAATATCAAGAAAATATTTTGACTCAAATTTGGAAACGATGGAAATCCAATTATCTGTTAGAATTAAAATCTGCTCACCAGCACCAACAGGTCGATCGACCAAGTGAACTTAAGGAAAACACCGTCGTTCTTATAAAGCAAAACACCCCACGCCTCATATGGAAAATGGGTGTTATAATCCAGACTCATCCCGGACGTGATGGTTGGACAAGAGCATGCACAGTGAGGTTGCCAAACGGAGCCATCATCAGAAGACCGGTGCAGCTTCTTTGCCCTCTTGAACTTTCAACACTTTCGTCTCCAGACGAACTTCGCCCGGCGGAAGTTGTTGCAAAATGAAAAGGAACCACCAGATGGCGCTAAGCGCGTAGAACTTTAAGACTGACTGACTGTTTTGTTTACTTTACGTTTGTACATAGCTTGTCGTGTATTCGTTCTGTATCGTCTTTAAGTGTGTCTACCTGTCCAATAAATAATCTTCATTAGTAAAAGATGTTTCTACCTTTAAAGAAGCTCATAGAACACGAACCAGAAAATTAGGTGAGATCAAACCTTTTATTTACTTTTATTGTCTTGTATGATTTAAGAAAGTTTACGAAATTCTCTTTTATATGGTTTAAAACATGTTTTCTCATGTTGTGCCAAAAATAGTTTTTACGAATTTTGTTAGTCGTCTTCATAAACCCAGGATGTGCTGAGGCGGGCGAATCATGTGCAAGATTTAATATTTCAGGAATTAAATATTTTGGGACTACTAGTTAATCTTTAATATTAAATTTGGATTTAGAATTTTGATGACAATAAAGAACCTTGTTTTTATAAAAGAATGTGTTTTTACCTATTGTGATGTTTTCCTGATTTCCTAGTAAATCTGAAATTTCTTTACATTTTGAATCTAGATATTGTAATTCTGTTAATCTTTCTTCTGAAATGTTGTTAAGTGAAATAAGACAATTTTCTGTTTTTACTACATTAACTGCCCTCGACAGCACATCAGCAGGAATGTTGTCCTTTCCTGGTGTATGTTTCACCTCATAATCTAAATTTTGTAGGGCAAGTGCCCACCTAGTTACTCTCCCACAGTCTTTTAGCTCAAGTGCGCGGGATAGACTCTGCTGGTCACAAAATAATGTAAACTTTCTACCATACAAATATTGTCTAAAATGTCCCACTCCCCACACAATTGCTAAAAGTTCTCTCTCAAAGACTGAATATCTTGTTTCGGCATCTTTCAGTGTTCTGTTAGCAAAACCCACCGGATGTAAATCTCCCTTATCATCATATTGACTTAGAACAGCTCCAATAGCATACCCAGATGCATCCGTGTGTAATATGAAGTCTTTGTTTACATTTGGGATTATCAAACATGGTGACTTTAGTAACCCAGCCTTTAAAGTTTCAAACGCCTGATTACACTTATCATCCCATATAAAGTTCATTTTATCTTTAGTTAAATTAGTTAAAGGAAGTGCTGTTTCTGCAAATTTATCTAAAAATTTTCTATAATAATTACAAAGACCTAAGAATTGTCGAATATTTTTCTTATTTTTGGGAATGGGGAATTGTTTTATTGCTCTTAAATTTTTATCTTCTGGGAAAATTTTACCATCTTTAATGTGAAATCCTAAATAATTAATTTGGCTTTGAGCTAATTGGCATTTTGAAGGGTTAATTTTAAGGTTATGGCGATTAAGTCTACTGAATACAAGATTAAGTTTTTCTAAATGTTCATTAAAAGTTTTAGAAGCAATTATTAAATCATCAATATATGTATTAATATTAAACTGTTTTAGCCCTGCCAAAATTACTTCCAATAATCTTTGGAAACTAGATGCAGCATTTCGTAGCCCTTGTGGCAATCTGTTCCAATGAAAAAGACCAAAGTCAGTGCAAAATGCAGTCTTGTGTCTGTCTTTGGGGTCTAGATGCATCTGCCAATATCCCGAACAAAGATCAAGACAAGAATAAAAATTTGCTCCTTCTAAAGAGTCAATTAAATCAGAAATTAAAGGCAAAGGGTATGGGAGGGGTTGGGTTTTAATATTTAATTTCCTATAATCACACACTAATCTATATGTATTATTTTTCTTTTTAACTAACAACACTGGAGAAGCATAAGGTGAATCACTCACTGAAATTATGCCAGCATCCAATAAGTCATCAACTTGTCTTTTTAATTCTTCCTTAAGGGCATGTGGTGTTCTATAGGGTCTACTTCTAATGGGAATTTCATCCGAAAGATAAACTCTGTGTTTGATTGTATCACAGCCTGTTAAATCTTTAACCGAATCAGCAAAAATATTTCTATGTTTATTTATTAAGTTTAACATTTCTTGTTTTTGTTCTTCATTTAAATGTTTTAAATCAAATTGGCCACCAAATAATTCAAAATCTTTATCTATTTGGCTAACTTCGACAGAATTAACATTTTTATTTTCAATCTCCAAACCTTCCACTTCCTCGATATTTACAAGTTTAGTACCCTTATTAATATATACAACATTATCAGTAAAATTAGCCACTTTGATCCAATAATTACCTTTAGCATTAAAATCATTCACAGAACTGCTTACCGCTCAATTACTATCATAAGAATTCTTAGTAGGGGTTATCAACACTAAATCAGATTGTTTTTGTTTCTTGTTAATTTGTACTTCAACCAACAGTTCAGCTTTAGGAGCTTTTTTATATTTTCTCTTACTTTTCCCTACATTTAAATAGTCAATTTCTACCAAATTACAAGAGTTATGGCTTGCATAATCAGAGAAGTTTATATTAATATTTCCAATTTCAATGGCATTTTTCTCAAAATTAATTTTAACTTTATTTACAGTGAAAAATTCATTTCCCAAAATTACATTGTAGTCTTCTGATTCTAATTTATTGATGACATAGAATTTAGTATTTATCATTTTCCCTTCTAAGTTTAAATTAAGTTTTACAAAGTTAGTGATTATTGCATCATCCCCAGTTACACCAGTAATTTTAAGAAAGCAATCCTCTATACTCTCTACTAGTTTATTTTGTAATAGACATTTCACAGTTTTCAAATTTATTAAATTCACTGTAGCCCCTGAGTCGAGTAATCCTTTTAAACTATAATCCCCAACTTTGAATTCAATCAAGGGTAAAGAGTGACCCAAACTAACCACAGAGTCTGATGTCACGCACACGGGGTTGTTTTCCAAACTAGACTGTGCTTGTTCTATTTGCCCCTCTCTGAGCTTAGAGCATTTTTGTCTTGTGTAACCCCCTTATTTTTACAAACTTTGCTAATGTGCCCCAATTTTCCACAAGCATAACACCTAATTTGGGGCCTGTTTCTTTGAAATTGATGAAATTGCTGCTGCTGTTGTGGTGGTTGTGTCATTTGTGCAAAATGGGGTTGATGACTATACATTGGTTGTGTCATCGGTGGTGGTTGTTGATTATGAACCAACATTGTAAGTTGTTGTACTTGTTGTTGTAGTTCTAAAATTTTTTTGTCTGACTCTAACATGTTCATTTGCAAGAGTTGTTTGATCTCTGCCATGTATGCATTAGTTTCATGTTTAACCTCTGAGAGTGCTGTGGCAACATTAATCTCAACATTATGTCTATCGTAAGATAAACACTGCTCCTCCTGAAGGGCAGCTTGCCAAATGTCATTGAAATTTTTGGGATTTTGACTCATAATGAACCTACGAGTAGGCGCATTGAGTCCCTTCAGTGCCTGATTGTACAGCAAACTCTCTCTAACTGTGTCCTCTTTGGGAAAACATCTATGTGCCAAACCTGACAACCTGGCTAAAAACCCCCGAGTGGATTCAGAGTGTTTTTGAGTGGCCTGTGTAAATTGCAAGATTTTATTTTGCCCATCTCCAATTTTATCAAATCTCTTTTTCAATTCGTGCTTTAATTCATCCCACTTTTGTTTTTCGTATATTGGGGTGGAATTTAGCAAAAGTTGACGCTTCTCCTGTCAACTTCATTTTTGACGCGGATATCATATGTTGATCTCCCCATGATGCCAAGTGGCCTATGTCTTCAACCTGTTCTAAGAATTCATTAATAGTTAAACCCTCCTCATCTCCAGCAAAATTTGGAAGCATTGCCAAATATTCCGTAAAACTATTAATTTTGAATTCAATATACTGTTGTGTTGGCTCGTCGCAGCTGCATTCCTTTCTGATTCGCTTACTACACTAGCCCCTGTAACATTTTGAACATTATTTCCACATAGCATCTTCTGAGATCCCTCTGCATCAATTTTCTCACTTAAATTTTCTACAGGTGTTGGCGGCACACTATTACTAGGCTCACCTATTTGTAAGTTTTCTGAATCCTTCGTAGCAGCCATAATTATAAATTTAATAATAATTTATCCTCAAAAATCAAAATATAAAATACATAAATAAAACAATAACATTAAAAATTCCACTGTCCACCAAGGTAAATTATCAATCATGAGCAATAACATACAGAATCTTTTGAAATAAAACCTTTCCTGCAGTGCAAAAATATTAACCATAACTTTAAAAAAAATCACTAAGCCAGCACGGCACCAGAAATGGTGTTGTGCCTTATCACAACTAAAAATCACCTCTTCAAAATTATTATATTGAATTAAAATTCTCAATTATATTATTGTGCAATATAAAGTTAAAAGTGTTGAGATTTCTCATTTCCAATATAAATCATAATAATTAAATTCTCACTGAATAATCATTAATTCACTTCTTATATTTAATTCCTTCTTCTCAATTAAATTAAAATCACTTAATTCAGTTCTCACTTTAAATCTATAGAAATTCACTTGCATTGTGTTATCAAAATATTTTATAAAATACAATAAACCAGATGCTGGGCCTAGAAAAATATGAGGTGATCCAGTTTTAAATTATCATAATATTGATGATTCATTTTGATGGTTATTGGTTTCCTCCTAAAACTGATATAATTTCCATGACAGAACCAATTATCAAAAGAACCAAAAGAATATTAAAATTTATCAATTAATATCAAAGGATTAGAATTAACAGAGCTTAACTAAATTTTTACTTCTATAAATTAAATTCTAACTTGATTTTGAAATATAAGTGGTTCTGTCAGAACTAATTTTGTTTTCTTCATGTTAATTATTGAACGTCAACAATCATAGGAAAAGTTACCAATTAATTAAAAATGTTCAAAATAACAATAATTCACAATTTATCTAAATTTAAATTAAAATACTAATGAATGAAATGTTTACTTATATAATAGAAATTTAGTACAACTAACTCTTCCGATGATTACTAACATTCATCTGAAAAGGAAGGTACATATCCAACACTAAAATAGTGAATAGCACTGCAGGTATTGAATACAAAATTCTTGATGTAATTAAATTTTGTTTATTGTGAAGAACATAAATAATTCAAGATACAATGTCACCTTTCAGAATTATCGTAACGAAATCTCCTTCCAACATATACTTCTGAATATTTCGACAATACATAGTCATGTCTAGGACATCAACAACTTATTAAACATTATCTGAATTACTTAGTAGCATTAATTTAACATTATTAAATATTCCTGAGAATCATTGAAAAATTACATCATTAAATATTTCTGAGAATCATTGAAAAATTACATCATTAAATATTTCTGAGAATCATTGAAAAATTACCTTATTAATTCGGAGCTGCTGGTTTGTTTAAAAAGAAAGATAACTAATCATATTTAAATCAAGCTTAGTGCTTGAAGATATATTGAAAATTTAAGTGTACATTAAAAAAAATGGAATTATTAGGGAGCATGCAGAGAAAAATAAAGAAAAGAAAGGAAAGACGAGAATAACTTATCATTCTGGGGCCCCGGGCCACTAAATACTGTCAAGGGGATCGATCTCAGACTTTTTTTTCCATCTCTACTGCATCGTCGCCGCTATCAGAATGTGACTCTACTCTTAGCTTTTTCAAAAAAGTCGCTCGCTTCAGCCTGTTCACTTCCCTTTGATCTCTATGCGCGCAGGGTAAATAGTTACGTGAATGTCTTGAAGAAAAAACCTTAATTATGAGGAGCTATTGTGAAGAATATTGTAATCTGAGCAATGGAGCATCAGATTCTTATTTGCATTTCATTATTTTCTTTACTTAAATTCATTTAAGGTTTATTATTAACTATTGCATATATATCCCTGCGCACATATGTTCAACTCATCATCCATCCCCTCCTTGCCACTGCTCCGGAAGTACGTGACGTCAAAGATCACGTGGGGACGCTAAAAGGTTAGTCACGGTATGGTGAATCACGTTTATAGGGTACCCTATATTTTTTATGGGTACTCTGTATTTTTGTAGGGTATGCTATATTGTCAGCCTAACTTACATCGAAGGGACCCTCTGGGGCAAAAGGGTGTTGGGGGGGGGGCTATTTCCTCAATTTATTCCCCTATATAATTTTTGTGTGGCACTTTGTATTTTGTGAAGGGATATATTTTTAGCCTCACTTGTGTCAAAGGGCACTCTGCTAAAATAAAAAAATGGGGGGAGGAGGGGGGGAGCGCTTAAATTTAGTATGGTGAATCATGTTTATAGGGTACCCTGTATTTTAATCAAACTCTCTGTTTTTCGCATTATATTTTCGAATACATTTTGAATAAAAAATGTGGCGTTATGAATTGTTTTCATAGCGGATGGTTATGGTGGGTCCACAATTTAAAAAAAAAAATTCTTTAAAAAATAATTTTGAAAAATATTTAATTTTTGGAAAACCCATAAAAAATCTATTCTCTAACAACATAGAAAAATACCTCGTCCTACTATAGCATGATAATTCTAGAAAAAAAATCCAAACATTGTTTCTAAAGAGCATTCCACGATTCATTAATTAAACTAATTCCATTAATTAAACTAATCCCCCTCTTAGAGTTCGTTATCTCCCCCATTCCCTTATCTCCATTCCCTAGGATTTGATATTCGGAAGGGGCGGTAAATTAATGGGAAGTGAGAGTGCTCACCATAGGCTGAGGACTCGTTTTCCCTTATGGGATTTCGGCTACGAGGCTGGGGTTCACTCTCGCTATCCGCCCAAGTGAAACTTAGTGGGCCTTAGAGGGAAGGTTCCACTAATGTCGCTCCGACCTATATGTCATCTACTCACTTGGGAAAGGGTCGTAGAAGTGCAGGTAGGCGTATGCCCCCGCTTCTCCCCCCGGCCGAAGAGCACCACCTAGGAAGTCCCCGGGTAAACCGGATCTTCCCTGGTCGTGACTCGTATGGGCTCTTCACGAGCCTGGAATCGGCGGTGATGCGTGGCCGCCTTCGGCGGTTGCGACCTCTGTCATTCCCTTATCTCCACACTTGCTTATCTCCCCAACTCCGCTTATCTCTGTGACGTATTTCCGCCGCGACGTACTTCCGGGCTGCACTGACCTATACAGTATACAGAGGTCATCTTGAGGTTGGTGCAGCGCGTGCAGCTGATGCAGAACCGGCCTTTATTACCTACTGAAAGTGTTTCACGATGTATGCTTGACGTATGATTTTTCGTTCTTGTTTAAGTATGATAATAAGGTTCTAGAAAATCGATGCTGCTGTATGAAGGTCGATAAATGGTGGTTTAGTATGAAAACATATAATTTAAAATTTTTGGCTTTCAATCCTTAAAGTACAGAGCTAATTTAGGTGTAAAAGTGTCATTCAGTTAGCTTTTTCTCATTTTTATATTCGAATTAAAAAAAATATATATGGCCTTGGTAACTGACTATTCGAAAATATCCACCCTTGCCTGGATAGTTTTCTGCACCATGCTGCAAGTACAAATTTCATAGTTGTTTTTTAAACTATTGGGCTGTTCGGAAAGTTCTTTCCGTTTGGGAAATTCCGGTATTTGTTCATACCGGAAAATTCTATCATTTAATTATCAGACATTAATTACGATATGTAACGTCAAATAATTGACGGGCAGAATTTTCCGGTACGAATTTATTTTCCCAAACGGAAGGAACTTTTCGAACAAGCCAATATTTAATATATGTTTTTGCCTGTGGCCGTTAGGTCCCAGTTGAAAATGGAGATATTCTCCCGGAAGGGGGCACTGTAATAGCGATTTTTGTTGGAATTTTTTTGTATAATCAGAAATGGTATGAAGTTATGAATAAAATTGAACCAAACTTCATTTATACCAAACTTCATTTGGACTATGGACATTAGGTCCCAGTAGAGTTGCAAAAATCCAGTTTATTCCCGGGTTTATTTCCAATAGACCCGGTTTATTCCCAGGTTTATTCCCAAAAGACCTGATTTATTCCCAAAAAACCCGGTTTATACCCAAAAAACCCGGTTTATTCCCAGGTTTAAACCGGGTTTTTTCTAGCCTTTGCAACTCTAGGTCCCAGTTGAAAATGGGGATATTATCCCGGAGTTGTGTTCTCTCAATGGATGTTCGTGCAGCAAAGCACACTTTGGCATATTGTTTGTTTCTAAAATACACAATAAAAAAAAAGAAGAAGCAGCATTAATATACAGATAAAAGTAAGTTTTGAGCTTGGCGCATCCGACTAGTTTTAAATGAAAAATCTCATTGTTTTATTTAGATTAAACATCGGATGGTCCGTCCACACTGGAAACTTATTACGTAAAATTGAAGTGATACCACAGGACGAGATAGAAATGATCGAAAGTGTCATTAGACGAGCTAACGAAATGGAAAAGCTGGAAGTTGAAAGAGTTGGGTAAGTAGATTATTTAATCCAGTAAATTTAATAGTACAGTAGTAACCTGATAGCTGTACAGTCGGCCGAAAAAAAAGAGAGAACATCCTATACATTTTAATCACTAAATTATCACAGAATAAAAACGAAAATAGCCATTCGACTGGAAATTATTGTGGAGCTATGAATAAAGAGGAGCAGACAAATAGTGTATTGCCTATCGGTGCATCTAACTGAGGATGCATTCACAAGATGGCGAATATTGCTTGTTTACGTCGGATCAGGGCCGGCATGAACATAGAACTAGATCAGGACTTCTAACGAAATAGCCTTTCCAAGTAGAAAATCGTTCCTCGAAAAATGTCTCAAATAGGGGGCGGATATGTAGGAGAGCTTCTCCATACGTCACCAGTTCGTCTGCTTCTTCAAACCATCTGTCGTCTTGTGGGTATCTGATATACAGTATCGGTTTGATGTTGCAGGCGGCGCTGCCTTAGCAGGGATTCTCGCCGGCTGCGCAGAACCGTACGCGTAGCTGTGCAGCTGTCATTTAGTTCCAAAGTCGAGACACGATAGTAACACTATTTCGTTTGAAGTCCTTCTCTAGTTCCATGTTCACGAGAGCCTGATAAATGCCGGGGCAAAGTTTCACCAGTAAAATCGAATAGAAATATTTGATTTATTTATGACAGAAAGTCTGTAAGAATAAGGTGAAAATTTTTATTCAAATTTACTGGTGGAAGTTTGCCTGGCCATAACCAAATTCACTAACATTGACAGGGGGATTGTGTGTGTAGTAGTTATAATATGGCGAAATCACAGGGTCTGGCTACTGCCGGAGCAAAATTCCACCTGTATAAACGAATTGATATTTTTGCCTGAATTATTACAGAAATTTTGCACCAATAAAGCGTTTAAATATGGAGGAGTTTCTATTCAAATTTACTGGTGGTAGTTTGGTCCAGCGGCAATCAAACCCTGCAGAATCAGTTACAATTGAAGCTCCACCCTTCTTAGGATATGTTAATTCCTAAGTGCCATAGAAATTATTTCTTCTTTCAATTTATGTAACAAAAAAAAAGTTCAGGCTATCGTCTTCAAAGTGAAATTGTTCCAAACTCTGAAATATCAATATGAACGTCTAATTTTGGCATTATATTTGGCTTTTTCGGTAAATTTCACTTCAGGATCCTAAACGAGAAGTCATTTGGTCGAGTAGTTTAGGAGTTATGTAAGTTTAATTGCAATAAATTGTCTGTAATCTCAATAACCTTTTATATCTATAAATGTGTTCAGACGTAGTACTATTGTTTACATCAAATTAAAAAAAAATATTCAATCTTTATTTCAGGCGGATGTTGTGCAGGTTAGAAAACATGACAAAGAATACAATTGGAGATGGTAAAAAATCATGTTCCATGTGCGGGATTGCCTTTGGATTGTTTGGGTCATTTATTTATTGTATTGACTGTAAGAAGGTAAAATGAAAAAATTTAAATCATTCATTTAATTTTTTATTTGTATTATTATTTTTGAAGAGTATGGGGAAAAATTTGCTAAACTTTAAATGTTTGAAACAGACTTCAGTAGAAAAATATTTACCAAAGCATTGGGCCATTCATAAACTATATTGCTCAAATATTGGTAGATTTTTTATATTTCAGAAATACAAAGCAGTATTGTTAAACCAGTGGACCCGTGCGTGACTTTCGCACTGCAATCTTTGAGATTATTTTGCTGATGCGTGAAACATCATATTTCACCTTATTAAAAGGCGAAGTTTTGTTACTGTATACTGGAATTGTTGGAAAGTGTTTCATAATCTATAATGCTTGACGCATGATTTTTCCTTCTTGTTACATATGCTAATACATGAAATATAAAACATATTTCACATAGCATAAAACTACAGTGGAGTTATGAGTCTACCTTGTCGAAAAACAATTAAATTGGTATAATTGAAAGACATTATAATTTGCTAAATAAATCTATGTTTCTAATCTGGCCTAACGCATTTAACCAACCTTCAAGCAAAAATCAATCAGAATGTGAATATATAAATATATATTTAAACAAATATGTATATTCTTTAATGTTATTCTACCCTGAGAGTACAAAATACAGATTATAATACCTACAAAGTCAAACAAAACTTAAAATGTTAGATTTACAAAAATTGTAAACCAAATTTGAGGCCCCAGAAATCTACCCTACCGAATGGTTTGAAATTTAATGTAATAACCGTTTCGGAATTTAGTCGAGTCACTTGATATTTTATGAAACAGGAAGTCAAACGCACCGTGCGGCGCATGCGTATTATGCACAAGCTAGAAGCAGCCGGAAGCGATGAGCTCAAGGGACAAAAACAGAAATGAAACAAAAGATACGATGAGAAGAAAGCATTCCAGTAAAAAAACAACTGCAGTGCGCGTCGGCTGCTGATAAAATAGGATTAAAAGAACGGCAAATAAACTGAAAAGATTAAAACTAGTCGTTGGGGGCCACCGTAATACTTACCCATCATGGATATGCATAATGTAAAATATTAAAATAAAAATGTGTAAACTACTTATAAAATGCATTGCAATTCAAATAAAATCGTGGCTTGATGACGTCACAAACTTTAAAGGCTCGATTACTGAATTACTTGAAAGAAACATCCTTATAATTCCAAAAATAATACTCCTATTAACTAGCGGTTTATTGCATCTGATTAAGCGTCAAATTTCCAATTAAAATATATCTTTGAAGTGAAATTTGAATGAAATGCAGGGTCATGAAAAATCGAAGAGTGTGGAAAATAGGATTCCAAATATCTCGGCAACTAATTATCCGATCGACTTCATTCTTTATTCAAAATTTATGTTTTTTTATTGTCTTTTATATTCATTTCTTAAAATAAACAATTTCGAAAATTTTTATATACCTTTCATCAGAACGAATATTTCGAGAGTCCGAAAAAAATTGTTCCGGTTAATCGAGGTTATTGAAATGAAATAGGCTTCTTCCCATTATTACATACTAAGTACATACCAAATTGCAAGTCTCTATCTCAAATTTTTCGGGAGATAGAGCGTTTACAGACACACAGACACACACACAGACACACAGAAGGACGGCAAATTTTTTTTTCTAAAAATATGTTTTTCGGAATCTCCAGTGTCTGAAACGTGTAAATCCGTCAAAAATTTTTTTCGATTTTCAAAACGATTACAAGACTTACCCTATACTACGTATGATGGGTAAGTAAAATAGCATAATAAATACAGAATTACGATGAGCTGAAATAAAAAGTAATTAAAAAAATAAAGAATGTGATATCTTTATTACAGATGTTTCCGAAGAAATAAATATTAAATAGAAAAAGAGTAAATATGGATTTCAAGTTCTTAAATTTTCAAAGCTAGGCTTAAATTTCTCATTGGAATTTTCAGTAAATGTCAACAAAAGAAACTAGTCGTAAAAGAAACTAGTCGTTGGGGGCCACCGTAATACTTACCCATCATGGATAGGCATAATGTAAAATATTAAAATAAAAAGGTGTAAACTACTTATAAAGTGCATTGCAATTCAAATAAAATCGTGGCTTGATGACGTCACAAACTTTAGAGGCTCGATTACTGAATTGCTTGAAAGAAACATCCTTATAACTCCAAAAATAATAATCCTATTAACTAGCAGTTTATTGCATCTGATTAAGCGTCAAATTTCCAATTAAAATATATCTTTGAAGTGAAATTTGGATGAAATACAGGGTCATGAAAAATCGAAGAGTGTGGAAAATAGGATTCCAAATATCTCGGCAACTCATTATCCGATCAACTTCATGCTTTATGCAAAATGTATGATTTTTTATTGTCTTTTATATTCATTTCTTAAAATAAATAATTTCGAAAAATTTTATATACCTTTCATCAGAACGAATATTTCGAGAGTCCGAAAAAAATTGTTCCGGTTAATCGAGGTTATTGAAATTAAATAGGCTTCTTCCCATTATTACATACTAAGTACATACCAAATTGCAAGTCTCTATCTCAAATTTTTCGGGAGATAGAGCGTTTACAGACACACAGACACACAGACGGACGGCAAAATTTTTTTTCTAAAAATATGTTTTTCGGAATCTCCAGTGTCTGAAACGTGTAAATCCGTCAAAAAAACAATTTCGATTTTCAAAACGATTACAAGACTTACCCTATACTACGTATGATGGGTAAGTAAAAATGTTGCCAACTTAAAATGTACTTATTTTATTACGGAAATGAATCATATCATAAAATAACAGACGATAGAATTAATTTTTTCAGTGAAATAATAACGATGATTTTTTTACATTGTCTTGTATTGGATATTTGCGCATAGTATAATTTTAGTATAACAGAATTGTAATTAATTGTTTGTAAAAGTGTACTAAAACTTAATTTCATAAAATAAAATTAAGGTACTTTTCGGTTAGCCGGGCGCCAGTGATACATGTACATATATATATACAGGGTGTTTCACAAAGGACCCCTAACTTTAAAAATTAATAACCCGGAAACGGTGATAGATAAAAACATGAAACCAGTGGTATGTTTATTAAAAAAATCGTAAGAATCTTATACATCAATCTCAAAAATTAGTTAAAAATTGCGTCGATAGATGGCGCTGCGATAAATAGGCGTATCACATTAAAAGTGATTCAAAATGTGTACCTTTTACACAACAGACATGTCGCAAACGAAGAATGAAATTGTCAGTGACGCTCCGCTGTATATCACCGGCCTGTCTGTTGAATTTTTTTGAAAAGCTCACGAATTGTTTTCCCATCTGGGCCTTTTGCGACTTGAAATCGCTTTTGAAAACTTCTCCTTGTGGCAGTAGGACTCAATTAGGACCTCAAGTAGAATTAATCGGTGGTACTCTAACAGAATAAACACACGTTCCTCCACGGTATACATCAATTTCGGAATTATTTTCACCATACGCTAGTAGCGGTCAGATTAAAATGGCGAAATCTTCGAAGGCTAGTCTTTCTATGCTTCTGAACTCTCTTTAGAAGGATTCTTAACGCTCTCTATCGGTGCAATTTTTAACTAAATTTTGAGATTTATGTATAAGATTCTTACGATTTTTTTTAATAAACATAACTCTGGTTTCATGTTTTTATCTATCACCGTTTACGGGTTATTGATTTTTAAAGTTAGAGGTCCTTTGTGAAACACCCTGTGTATATATATATATCATCATCATCATCAACCGTTTTCAATCCAATGCTGGATGTAGGTCTCCCCCAGATTTTTCCATTGTTGCCTGTCTAGTGCTTTAGTCGTCCAATTGACACCGGCCACTTTTCTGATTTCGTCACTCCATCTTACTTGAGGTCGTCTTCTTGGTCGTTTTACATCTCTGGGATACCACTGTAGTGTGTTTGTGCTCCATCTATTGTCTTGTCTTCTTGCAATGTGCCCAGCCCATTTCCATTTTAGCCGTTTAATTCTCTCGATAATGTCAGAAACTTTCGTCTGACTTCTTATCCACGTTATTCTTTTTCTGTCTCTTCTGGTTATGCCTAGCATACATCTTTCCATACTTCGCTGTGCTGTTTGTAATCTTTGTACCATACGTTTTGTTAGTGTCCAAGTTTCTGCTCCATAAGTTAATGCAGGTAAAACACGTTGGTTAAACACCTTTCTTTTAAAACAAAGAAGCATGTTACTCTTCAGAATAATATTGTTCTTCCCAAAAGCACTCCATCCATTTCTTATTCTTCTATTGATTTCATTGATGATACTGTTGTCTGATGATATTTCTTGGCCAAGGTACACATAACTTTGCACTTCTTTAATCTCAGTGTTGTTGAAGACGATTTTCTTTATTGATGCAAATGAATTGAACATCACCCTAGTCTTTTCCAAATTTATTTTTAATCCCACATTAATGCTAGCTTCTGCCAAATCTTTTAGCATATTTTGCAATTCTTCAGGGCTATTACTGAAAATTAAAATGTCATCAGCAAACCGGAGATGGCTTAAATATTCCCCATTTATTCTAATCCCTTTGTTTTCCCAATCAAACTTCTTGAAAATACTTTCTAAGACAGCAGTAAAAAGCTTAGGCGAAATGCTGTCTCCTTGTCTTACTCCTCTTCCAAGCTTGATCTTCGCTTTTCCTTTGTCCAAACGGATGGTGGCTGTTGCTTTCTTGTAGATCTTCTTTTTGATATTGATATAAGGTTTGTCTATACCAATGTCCTCCAGAGAAGTAATTACTGCAGATGTGTAGACCGAATCAAATGCTTTTTCATAATCAATAAAGGCAAGGCAGAGAGGTAAATTATATTCTTTATGTTTTCCTATAACCTCCCTTACTGTTTGAATATGATCCATTGTGCTAAATCCACTTCGAAATCCTGCTTGTTCTCTAGGTTGAGCTGAGTTCAGAGCTGATTCAAGTCTTGTCGTTAAAACTTTGGTGAAAATTTTATAAATCACTGACAGTAAGCTGATTGGACGGTAGTTTTTAATGTTTTCCTTTTCTCCTTTCTTATAAAGTAACACCATCACATCATTATTCCAATCTTCTGGTACATCTGATTTCTCGAGACATTTGGAAAACAGCAAGGCTAGCATTTTTGCAAATTCTTCTCCTGCTTCTTTGAAAAGGTAAAAAAAAAAAAAAAAAAGGTAAATATATATATATATATATATTCATACATATATGTGTATATATATGTATATATATATATATATATATATATATATATATATATATATATATATATATATATATATATATATATATATATATGTGTGTGTGTAGATATATATGTATATATATATATATATAACCATAAATGAAACATTATCATAACACCAACTTAAACCATGAAATAATTAAGTATGAAATAATTAGTTGACAATGAAAGATTCCCCAACACACTTAATATGGAATCAAAAAACATTGAAAGAATAAGAAATTAAATAAAAATTGAATCAATGGAATTAAATGAATTAAATGAAATGAAATTTGTGGAATTTAGACAGAATTATCAAGTCCCAATTGCCTAAATACCACAAATAAAATGAGATGTTTCATCTTCATATTAGCCAAACATTGCTAAAAAATATGATATTGGGACTACATCTCAAATACAATGATTCAAATCAGTGATAAAATAAAAAATAAAAAATAAAATACAATATAAAAAAGGAAAGATATATATATATATATATATATGTGTGTGTGTGTGTGTGTGTATATATATATGTATCACTGGCGCCCAACTAACCGAAAAGTACCAAAATGAATATCTAAAATATGAAAATCTGTACATGAAATAAATTTTGTATTCATGCATTTTTGCATAAGAGTGCAACAGCTGTTACATCAAGATCTGAATATTTATAAAACTAGTTATAGTACGGACGCATTTCATTTGTCACGTTTGATGTACAATTTCCAATTTGTTTTTGAAAAAATGGTGCAAATACAATAAGAAATAATGGCTGGGACGATGTACGTCCCAACCCCGAACAAAAATTTGACTTGATGTGTAACAGAAACTGTGCAACGATTCTCGGTATTATTATAAGCGATTGTTACTTAATCATAATTATGCAATAAGTAAAACAAGAAGTTTTCTTTTTTTTCAGGCAGTATGTGAGAAGTGTAGGGTCGACATTTTGTCAACATCTCCGGAATTCTACGTCCTTTGCAAGATTTGCTCTGAAAACCGGGAGGTGAGGATTTTTCTTTTTTTTTTTTTTTTTTTTGTACTGGATATTTAATTTAAAAAAGTCCTTCCGGCCTGTACCGGGAGGAAAAGGTAGCTTTCCTATATCTACGTTTTAAAATTTTAGCTAATGTTACACGAAAACAGCAAGCTAAAATGCAAAGAAACGTTTACAAAAGATTCGTTAATACTGAATTTGAATAAGAAATTCGTCAAATTATTGAGCAATAGCCAAATTGGCTTCATTTATGAAGACTTATTTTGATCACCAAATTTCGCGATATTTCGCCAAATATCGCCAATTTTGCCAATTTTGTCGCCAATGTCGCCAATTTTGGCGCTAACGGATATGAATATATAGTTTTATGCGTATGATTGGGAAAATTATTACAACAATGAAAGAAAATAATTTGCGAGTAATCGCGTTAATGTGCTGTTTTGTTTCAAAATGTCAGCCACCCTAGAATTTCAAACTGCTCTATCTCAGCCATTTTTTAAGATAGAGGTAAACCAAAAAAAGCTCTGGAATCCTTGTATCAAGGCCTAACACGTAATTAAAAAATAAATTTGAATTTTTAACTTTTTTGTATAGTTATTTTAGATTTTAAGTTAATTTAAATATTTAAGTGGCCGCCATCTTGAAACAAGATGGCGGACCAAGCTGGCCAACGAACTCGGTCGAGACATTAGTGACCTTAATACACATAATTAGTTTCATCAAAATCGATTCATAAATACGGGCGTTATCGTATGACATAGGTCAGATATATATATATATATATATGGATATATCTATATATATAAATCAACATTTGGACGGAGGGTGGTTTTGGGGTCTGGGGGTCATGATCGGTGAAAATATATCGAAATTTTCCGGAACTGCTTTCCTCCGAACGTCTGCAATAGGTAGCTTTATACTTTTTTGTATTGAAAGCTACCTAAAAGCAACTGATAACTTTTTTTCGAGTATTGTAAACTTAATTCACGATGTAAAAATACCTAAAATAAGATTTTAAAAATATTTTTATAAAAAGAAATTCGTATATTTTCTTGCGAAATTTATATGGAAAATAGTGGCCACCGTGCACAAATAGCGACTGTTGACACTAACTCTAATGATGAAAATTATGGGTGGAATTGCAAAAAACCTTGAAAACTTGAAGAAGAAACTGGAAGTTTTGAAGAACACAATAGTTCCAAGAAATTCTCGAGGTAATTATTCACAAAGCAAGATCTCCATGGTAAATTTTGCAACGCTGTCTGGTGTCGAAAAAAAAAATTCGCATCTGTAAACGTGACATACATAATAAGAGAAAAGCATGATCATTTCGCTCATAAAAGACGATATAATTCATTTTACTGAATTAATAGCGATGATTCTTTTACATTGTAAAACTAGTTATAGTACGAATGCACCTCATTTGTCACGTTTAAAGTATAATTTCCAACTTGTTGTATTTAAATTCGTTTCCTTATTGTTAAGTAATGGGTTATTTATTGTATTATCTTTCATTATTTGATTTCATGTAATTTCGGAGAAAATTAAATTAGGTAAAACGTTTAATATTCTTATATTGAAGGTTCGTTTGTTTGTACACACTGTACATAAAATATCGTATTTTCTGGTGTATAAATTGACCCCAGAATCCCGCGATAGCTATATCTGAAAAACATATAGATTGTCATTTAATTTGTATTGCAGATAGAGTTGCAAAGGCTAGAAAAAACCCGGTTTAAACCCGGGAATAAACCGGGTTTTTTGGGAATAAACCGGGTTTTTTGGGAATAAACCGGGTTTTTTGGGAATAAACCGGGTTTTTTGGGAACAAACCAGGCCTTTTGGGAATAAACCTGGCAATAAACTGGGTCTATTGGAAATAAACCCGGGAATAAACCGGATTTTTGCAACTCTAATTGCAGACGATTTCATTTATATAGAAGGAAGTTTTATGTTGGTCACAACATACTTGTTTTAATTTTAACATGGAATTACAACACAAAATCCATATTTTTGCTGCTTTCCGTCTTTTTCTCAAGTTATTTAGGACTTCCTGTACATCGAGATGCTGAAAAAAATTCGCCATGTTCTAGGTATAACAAATGGAATCATACCTATAATGAAAATACAGTTTACTTTCCGACTTGGATATAATACATTTAATAAAATCTCTCTCTTCTTTAAATAAAATCTCATCGATACTGATGCCACATCTCTCTATTTTAGGTTTGGAAGAAATCTGGAGGCTGGTTTTATGGAAAATTTCCAACATTAAGTGAAGACATTCAAAAAGGATGCATTTCTCAAATTACAGGATCCCCTGGTATGATCAGAGCGTTTAATACATGGGAACACCGAGCTCCAGGTATGGCATAATCTTTTCTTACATCACTATTACAGTAAATGTTCGCCTAGGGCAGGGGTCGAAGCTTCCTGTATTTTTACTTACCCATCATACGTAGTGTAGGGTAAGTCTTGTAATCGTTTTGAAAATCGAAAAAAAAAAATTGTCGGATTTATACGTTTCAGACACTGGAGATTCCGAAAAACATATTTTTAGAAGAAAAAATTTGCCGTCCGTCTGTCTATGTGTGTGTCTGTAAACGCTCTATCTCTCAAACAAATTGAGATAGAGACTTGAAATTTGGTATTTACTTAGTATGTAATAATGGGAAGAAACTTATTAAATTTCAGTAACCTCGATTATCCGGAACTGTTTTTTCGGACTCTCGAACTATTATTCGTTCAGATAAAAGGTATATAATTTTTTTCGAAATTGTTTATTTTAAAGAGTGAATATAAAAGACAATAAAAAAAAACAAATTTTGCATAAAGAATGAAGTCGATCGGATAATGAGTTGCCGAGATATTTATAATCATATTTTCCACACTCTTCTATTTTTCATGACCCTGCATTTCATTCAGATTTCAATTCAAAGATATATTTTAATTGGAAATGAGACGCTCTAATCCGACGCAGCAAACCGTTAGTTAATATGATTATCAATTTTGGAGTTATAGAGCATTTAAAGTTTATGACGTCATCAAGCCACGATTTTATTCGAAGTGCAATGCATTTTATAATAGTCTACACATGTTTTATTTTCATACTTTATACTAGGACTTCCCTCAAAGGGATTAGTCTGAGTGATATTGCTGAGAACATAAGGTTAACAATTACAATATAAAGAAAAAGAGCAAATTAAATGATAGAATTACAAAATATCATATATAAATTCATATACACTGTTAAAAAAATAGAAAAGAAGTACCGTTCACCAGATGTGTTGTCATAATTTTTTTTAACATGGGGCAAAGAATCTCATTTTCTTAAGCGCGTATTGCAGCCAATAGATTATTCTATCAAGCGTGGCTTAACGCAAATTTAATTTCATCTTTGCAACTTTTTTTGTGTGTGAATTTAAAATTTTTCTTCCTTGATTATATATCTATTATTTGTATAACTGTTTATAGAAACTCTTACACTTCAAACCACATTGATAGCATGCTTTGCTACAAACCAGATTGCAAAACTATAGTCTAAATTACTATTAAAGTATACAAAAAATCTTTCGATGACTTCTGTAAAATAACGTTTACATTAAATCTCCATATCGGCAAAATTGAAAAATTATATATATTTCAAAGTTAAGCTTAACAGATACTTCTTGATTATTCTCTAGGAGGCTCTGCCCCTGCGCCTTTACTGCGCCAATCCGCAGACTTTTCTTTTGCCTGTCTGTCTGTCTCTCCCCAATCTGTCTGTTTCCCTATCCGTTCTTCTGCCCGTCTCTCTAACCGATTGTCTATCTCCCTACACGTCTCGCTACCCGCCAATCTATTTCTCTAACCGTCTGTCTATCCGTTTAACTACTTGTATGTCTAGCCGTGTCTCTATCCACTTCCCTACACATTTGTCTATCTGTCTCACAACTTTTATATCTGTCTCTCTACCCGTCTGGCTATACGCCTCTCTACCCATCTTCTTACCCATCTCCGTACCCATCTACTGTCTCTCTACTCGTCTGTATACCCGTCTCACTATCCGTCTGTTTTTGTACCCGACTCGCAACCAATCTCATTACCCGTCAGTCAACTCGTCTCTGTACTCATCTCTCTACTCCTCTCTTTATCTACCACGCTACGCGTCTCGGAACCTTTCACTCTACATTCCTGTCTACCGGTGTCTCTACCCGTCTCGTGACCCATCTCACTACCCCTCTGTCAACCCTCTTTTTACCTTTCTCTCTAGCCGTCTGTCTATTCTTTTCGCTACCCGTCAGCCTACCTATGTCGCTACTCGTCTCTTTACCCATCTGTCTACCCGTTTGTTTACTCGTCTTTCTACCTCTCGCCACCTCTTCCCAATATTTAAACAATTCATTTAATATACAGAAGCCGTTTATCAGTTATTAAATGCAAACAGAAGTAATTTATCTAATAAGTGTAATCCGATGCAATTTTTTTAAAATACATGCATAAACCTGAATAATAATTCATCAGTTTTGTGGTCATAGTTGTTTATATCATTTGATAGTAAATCTCAACTTCTTAAACCTGAATTGTCTCAAGCTTTTTAAAAAACCCCACAAGGTCTGTATAACTGCAAAGTACCCGGAGGTCTATATTAGATACATGTTATTAAGTTAGTGAAAGTTTCGTTATCGCGTTTGCAGCCAATTGCTTATGTCAGAAAGCGTGGCTTAATGCCATTTTAAATTCATTACTGTAACTTTCTTTTTTTTTCTTTTTTTTTTGGGGGGGGGGGGGGGGAAGGGTTTCAAATATACACATTTAAATTAAAACTTTTGCCTCCATGCCATTAGTGTTGTTTGTATTATTAACTAATACCTTGTAGACCGAGCTTCATTTGAAACAAATGTAAAAGACTTCTTCTACAGTTTTTTTAGGAGAAACTTTCGTAATTGGGCCCAAAGCCAATCGGAGCATTTAATATCATTATTGTAACTCTTATAGAGTTAAAACAATATTGTTGCTAGCTTTACTCTTGTTTGAGACCAGCCTTGCTGTGTATCTGAATGGGGAAAAGTTTCGTATCCTATGTCGGTTGGCGAAAAAAATTTTAAATAGTGCCAAAAGGTAGTTTTAGCATCTTACAAAATTTTTCAAGAGAGTGGTAAAACATGTTTTTCAAATATTTACAAACATACGTTTATTAAAGCATGTTTTTGCACCATCTTAAAAATTTAAGCACGATGCTAAAATAAAATTTTATCGCCATATTCGATGTTTTAATAAGTAATGAAAATACATAAACAAACTTATTTAACAAACCTAAGAGACATTTTTGTGATAAATAATTGTTATTGTCAGGGGGGTAAATTGTAAACAATTAATAAACGGCTAGTAAGTAATAAATAGCATTTAAAATCTAAAAATGGAGAAGTGGTCCGTATAAAAATGCAAAACATAACATTATACGCTTGATATATGTAAATCTTTTTTTATTTTTTAATATTTCCGAAGGCACAGATAAAAAGGTAAAAATCTCTTTTCCAAATGCCAAATAGAAAATATACAAAATAGAATGCCAAATATACAAAATAGAAAAATATCTGCAAAAATATATATTTACATAATACTACATCTGCAAAAAAAATAAGATTTAGAAAAAGTAAGCGAAATCCTGCAGATCCCAACAATCGCATCGAAAAACTTATCACCAAAAAAGAACTCGCCAAATCTTACGGCACAGGAGATGGATTTTTCCCTCTGAATGCAGAATATTAGTTTTTTTTCTTGTACGATGGGTGATTATAATATAATTGTTTCATTTCACATACTACATACCGTTTGATATATTGGTACTTTTATGTTATCCTGGCGCAGTTGATAAATCGCCAAATATTGTTCCTATAACATTTTCATATTGAATTCATTTCATTTAAATATAAACCTTTCACTCATTCAATTTAAAATACATGCCTTTCATTAATCCCATTTAAAATGCTAAACAGAGAAAAAAATAGAAATAATTCCATAAATCGAAACCTTTTATTTAAGCACCAAAGAATTTTTTTTTTTTAAATTTACACACGCGAAATAAAAATAGCTGCTATTGCTGAGATTTGCGCCAAATCTCTAATACCAAGTCTACCAAGTTATTGCGGGGTTTTTCTTTCAAACCGAAAAAAATCCAGATTCATTTTCGATTTCTACTAAATTGAAATATATTTTATTGTGCTGAATATTAGTGCGTGCATATTTTTTTGCTCCATGTACTCCATGAACTTTTCAATTCCGATTGTCTACGAAAATCTTCCGCCGGTGAAAATGACGTACGCACAAAATTTTCGTGACGTATGTACTTTAATTGTGCTTTTTTATCTATTTTTTTATATAATTTCCAAACGGTTGACATTTATTATTGGTAATAAATAGACGTCGTTGTCACCTTTATAGGTACCTGCTGTAAAAATTTGAACGAAATCCGTTAAATATTTTTTGAGTTATGCTTGGCGAAAGGTTTTAATATCCATCGTAGCTATATATGGGGCAAAGTAATACTGCGCTGTGTATGAGTCTTCGTTGCACTCAGACACAGTGACGGATCTAAGGGGGGGTTAGCCGGGGCAGCTGCCCCGGGTGCAAGACTTGGAAGGGCGCAAAAATGAGGAATCATAAAAGATTAATAATAAAGAAAAATTAAAAATTCACATGAAAATATGTTCAATTTTATTTTGTTCAACGGCGGTTTACTTTCGTTGCATAAGGATCAGAAATAGAAAATATAAATTAATCTATATTACGTTACATAAAATATCACATTGCCACCAGTATTTTTAAGCAATTTTATTTATTTAAAATTCAAAGATTTTGTGTAATCTCTTTTCCGATATTGTTTTATGTTGTTTTACAGCGTGTACTCGGGTGATTATTACAGAAAGAAGGTTAAAAAAAGAGAAGAGGAGGCTTCACATGTCCTTATGGCTTAAACCAAGCGATATTCATGAAAATAAGCAACCAAGTTACTTTTTTTTTTTATATATATACGTGGTACACCATATAATAATTTATATGTATTATTTCTGTTCTAAAAATCTCCTTTTATATGCAATAACTGAGTTGCTATGTAAGGAAAGAATTATAAAACGATTTTTTATCAATTTCTTCTAAATTTAGATATTCTTGTAATTAACAGACATTTTTGTTTAAAGAATGAAAACGAAACTCTGTTGAGAATTCAACACGTTCTGTTCCTTTAAAGCCATTTTATTTATGTAGTTAAAAAGGTTTTCGATCCATTGGAATCAGTTTTATGTTTTTATTTAGGTATATCAGTTGTTAATAAGCCTTTTAAATTTTGATTTCAAAATATCGCACCTATACTTTTTAAAAATTAATTAAATCTTTCATTAGAAATACTTATCTAATAAAATATGTTAACTTAAGTTGTGCTTCACAGTCACGCCACTTGTTTTAATTTTGAAGCAAAAAAGTACATTAATTAAATTTAAACGGCGTAGGTTAACATAGCAATAAATTTAAAAGTTACTTTTAATCGAGATCTTCATGATTGTTTACATTTCTTGCCATGCTTATATTTTCGCTTCAAATCTCCTGTTTCTTTTTACATACAATAACGAATAAAGTTTATAACAGGTCTACTATAATTTTTAAAAAGTTATAGTTATTTGAAAAAATGTTTCCTGCTTAAAAAAAAAATGCTTGCTTCCTTATTTCTAATGTAGTTCAATAACAAATATTTTGAATGCTATTAATGGAGCATTTACTCAGCAACCAAGTATAGCTGAGAAAAAACTGAATATTATTAACCTTTTAAGAGATAATTTCTGGCAGTCAGACTCATGGTCATCAATCTAATTTTCATTCGTTGTATAACCGTGAAAGTTGTAACAGAATATTTAGTGCGTGTTTTCAAATTTTTGTATATTAAATATTTGTTTTTAAACTTTTAAAGTATTAGTCAAATTTTAGAATTGTTTATTCAGTAAAAAATGAGATAGACCAAAGTATCCGTTTTAGCATTTAAAGATTATTATTAGAACCGCGAGAAATTTTACTAAAGTTTTATAAAAATATTTTGTATCAGAATTTTTATTTAAAACCATTTAACTTGCATATTGAATTTATTTTTGTAAAGTATACAGATTTTGAGCACTGAGTATTAATATTTTAATATTACTTCCTTAAGCAATTGTTTACGCAAATTTTATTCTGATATTCTTGGGAGCAGAGGGGGGGGGGGGGGGAGGCGCAAATCTACAAGCTTGCCCCGGCTAAAATTTAGTCTAGATCCGTCTCTGCTCAGACAATTATACATATCCATGATGGGTATATTACGGTGGCCCCCAACGACTAGTTTATATATTTGCTACCGCTACTTTGAAACTTCCAGGTAGGTTCCTAACGCACATATCAGATAAATCCACCATCAAGATTGGAAATAGTGGTAGCAAATATATAAAAAGTATAGGATGCTGCGACCTATGCTTAGGATGATCCAATAATTAAGTCTATGGGTCGGAAATAGCGAAACTACAGTAGTCGCTACTTTTTACAATAGTTTGTAACGTAGCGCGCTAAATTTTTAAAAATGTAGTGTAGCGAGTGGCGCGATACACAGAATCAGTAGTTTGAAGCGAGATCCGACGCTACTTTTAATGCTACTTCAGTAAAAAATAACATATGACATTCTAGAAACCACGCAGCCGTAACTTCCTTATTTTGTGCAAAATTTGTTCTGCTCAACAATTTGCGAATCTCAGAGGCAAATCTCAGCTGCAGTGTATAGCAACGCATCCCATGAAGTCATAAGTTTTCTCGACACTTGCTGCTAAAATCAAATACTAACACACCAAAGGAATTAATTTTCTTGCTGTTAAGACTTCTATATTTTACTCTTCACTGGTTTCTCATGTTTTAATCCCAGGTTTCTTATTATTTGGAATTGCTTTATTTGTAGATTTATTTATTATTTGCATTTAGAGTATATTTTTACATTTTGAGGTGCCTTGAATCCGTTTTAGCTATTTTTACAATGATTTCATCTGTATGTGTGGTGTGGATGTATGCGTGTATATTAAATTTTTTTTTGTTTTCATGTCCCTAGAGCTCGCTTTTGTAAAATTAGTATGTAAGTTTTTATTTATTGTTATATAATTATTTATTTGAATACACAATATTATGTAAAATGTTTGGGATACTAACTTGTACTATGTTTCGCTCTTAATTTCGCTAAGAAATTTGTAATATGTGTATAAACTAACATTTTGGAGATAAACACAAAACATTTTCTTGTATGTTATTTTTCATAATATTTAGTGCCCTCTGTTATATCGCACTAATTTTATTATATCTTGGCGGACGCGATATAACGAGGAGTCACTGTTTTCTTTAATGCGTGTCTTCAGTTTCGAGCGTAAATTTAATCATTTGTTGAAATCTGAAAGTAGAAAAATAGTGACTACTTTTCTTAAAAGTAGTTTTTAGTCGCTACTTTTTAAAACAAGTAGTTGTAGTTGACTTCATTTTTGGATAAAGTAGTTGTAGTTGTAGTTCTCTACAATAATAAAAGTAGTTTTTCTGACCCCTGATTAAGTCACATGAATATCCTGTTTTTTGACTTCTTCCTCTCCCTAGATTATAGTTTGTCATACTCCAGCGATACCCTCTCCCTATAGCCCTCTGAATTACTAGGCCTACTTTTAAGGGGTGGGATGTTTAACCAATATTACATTAAGCGGGCTTCACTGTATGTTTTAATTTTTATTAATATTATTATCTTTTCATCAATTCTGAATCTTATCCTTCAGATATCGTTCGATTGGAAAGTTTTGAACCGCCAGAAGAAAACCACAACGAAAATACCTTGTATAAAGACTGGGCTACGAAGTCAACTCTAGGTATAGGTATTTTATTTCTCTTCAATTTATGAATATGTGTACATATAACAATCTACAGAAATGTGACACCTACCCTCTTTTTTAAAAAAAATATCCTTCAGTGCACTTTGTATCATTTATAATACCTACCAATAATGTGATACATATTTCATCATGTACATAGTATATATTATATATACTATGATCGATACTCTTAAGTTAACAGTTAGTAATTACAATGTAATGATTTTTTTTATTTCAGACTTAAGTACTTTAGACGAAGATGACTTAGACTACGTTGAATTAGAATCATTTAGGAAACCATTCTGTGATGAAACACAGCCTGTAAGTACATTGTTCGATCTCTTAATTTAACGTTTTGCCATTTGATTGTGCAATAAATACAGTGTGACAAAAAATAACCCGGACAAATTTCAAATTGAGATAAAAGAGCTCTACTAAACTCTGCCACAATTTTTATTATCCTTACATGAGAAATAAACCCAAACCTTTACCGATGCAAATTATTTAAGCCTTGTAATAATTGCATAGCTGCCAACTTTTACGCTTTTTCCTACCACTAAAATTTTATAGTAAATTTTAGCCTATTAAATCGCCGAAATCATCTAATTCAGAAACACAAAAATTCCTATTAATTTTTAGTGGTAGCAAAAAAGCGTAAAAGTTAGCAGCTATGTAATTGTCTTTAACCCTTAATTGCATAGTGATGTAAATTTCCATCACTTTTTATTTAACTTTTAATAAATAAATCAACTTCTTCGCCACCACTATATTTATATAGAAATATTAATCCAATAAACTTCCCGTGAGCTATGTTGCTGAACAAAGTTAAAAATCTATCTTAAAATTTCTGGTGTCTAATATTTAATATATGTATAAAAGAAACACAATTGTAAAAGAAAAACTCATGCAAAGAAGGGTTAAGAGAAATGAGATTCTTTCATTACATTCTAAAGGCATGAGGCATTAAGAATTCCTTTTGATGCTGAAAGTTCGAAGTTTGGCTATGTTAGGTGCCATGAAACAGTTCTAAAAGTTTAACCATATTAGATACAGACACAGCCGACATTTAAAAAAAAAAAAAAAAAAAAAAAAAAAAAACGAGCAGAAAACGCAAAGTAATCGAAAAGAGGATCGGATGCACTCCAAAGGTTTTGAAGAAAAAATTTGCAAACTAGATGAACATCATTTGGAAGACGATTCGACAGAAGGTGAAAAAGTCCTTTAGATGATGCCAACCTCACAAAATGAAACAGAGCCAAAAATTTACGGTGGCCAACAAACAGGTAAGACTTCAATAATGGATAGCACCAATGAAGAGAGAAGCTGATGATTAGTGGCGAAAAGATTTTCAAAATTTCAATTGGCGAACTGGGGCATAATAGATACAACAATAGAATTCGGCTGAAGCCCATACTCTTAGTCCACAGCCGTTATCGAAAGATGGCAAAACTTCCAGTCCGTTATGGTTTGGGGTAAGATTTGTTCAAGTGGCAAAACACCATTTAATTTTTTTTTTTTTTTTTCAGGAAGGCGTCAAAATTAACCTTCAAACGTACCGTTAAAATACCTTGGAGGCTGTTTTGTTGGTTCAAAAAATGTAAAATGTAAAAGAAAAATCTAAAATGAACTCTCTAACAAGAGTCTGCTTGATTACACAGAACAGCAAGAGCACGGTTCAAGTAATATGTGTCAGACTTCTTGTGAGATCATAAACGACCACTGTACTCTCTAGATGTCACCCAAAATGGTTATTCTGCACTATTATCTTAAAGAAAAAGTTTATTTTAACCTCACAAAGGTTTATAGAGTCCCTAAAAAAATCTCTTCAGGAGGAATGGATGACGATATTGGGAAATGAGTTGCGGCTCATTTCTGAATTTGTTTTCCAAAAGACTTCGCTTCTACATAAAAGCAAATGGCGTTCATTTTAAAACTTGTAGGGTTTTTTTTTGGTAAGCCATAAGTCTATATACTTTATCCGTTAGCAAATTGATTTTTGAGTTCTGCGGTTATTAAAAGAATTATAAGTTAAACAGTTTGTCTGAGTTATTTATTTTATTATTTTAATTTTTCTGTCACACTGAAGGAGTGTGTTGTAAGTATTACTTTTCCCCAGGGGTAATTTTTTGAGGGGGAGGTATTACAAACTTGGGATTTCCATGTATAAGGATGGATTTACAATTCCTCCGAACAAAGAACAACTTAACAGTGTATATACAGAAGTGAAGACTTTTGATATAACGACAGTCCTTTATAACCACTTTCTCATTCTAACGACGACAGATCGAAAAAAAAAAACGATATATGTAACCATTCCCGCAGCATTATTTTTACATTGAATAGAACAAACAATTGGATTAAATATTCCAATAAAACAAGCCTTTTTAGCTTTTCTACCATAGTTGTTTGAAATTGCGCGGCAGAAAAAGCTAGAGGATGCTTCGAGTCTTTCAACAAGAAAAACAAAATTCTTTCTTACATTTTACGATTCTTTCTCCATTCTAGGGTGGAAAATATTGCAAAGACTTATTATTATCATCTATACCTATTCTGAGGACAAATGTAACTGATGTGTTCAGAATTATTGGAACATGTATTTGAAAAGAATTACTGTTATAAAATGCTTGTTATTGTATTTCGAAAGTAGTTCGTAAAGAATACTTCAAAAATTATTTAAAAAAAAAAACATTTATTAAGTAGCTATGGATAGCTGTCTGAAAACTGGATTTTTACTCTCTTAAGCGATAATTTATGACCGTCAGACTCATTCAAAATTACTAATTTTCACTGATTTTATAGTTGGAAGAGTTGTAAAAGTATTCATTTTATTTTTAGGTTTTTTTTTTTTTTAATTGTATTATATATATTTTTTTCTGTTTAATTTTCTGGTGTTAATTATATTTTAGAATTTCTGTGCAATGAAGCATATGAAAGACGGATGAATCTGTTTTAATTCTTTCAGTGGCAAATAACTGCATTTCTGTAATTTTGAATTCACAAAAGAATGTTCGAATACATTTATTTGGAAATAAGGAAATGCAATTTTACAGGGTTTTTTTCACCACAGTTATAAAAGTAAAATTTTATTCAAAAATTATGTTACAAATCTTTATTAAAATTAATTGGGATAAAATATATCCCACCGTCCTTCAAGGGCTTAAGTACTTGAGAGATTAATAAGCATTAAAAATGGAGTAAATATGCCAACATGGAGATTCCTTAAAATCGCCCAAGGGAGGGGCGATCGCCCCGTCGCTACTCCATTGGAGTCATCCTATTTTTTCAGTATTAATGTGTATTTCATACAGCAAAATATGGTATTTATATAGCATTCTTCATTTGGCGAAGGATGGGCATGGAGGGTACAACAATAGGGTAAAATGTCATGTGTCTTCTGCTCTCTTGTATCCACTCTTGCTTTTTGTTTTAAATGTAACATACTATATTAATATTAGGTGCGTAAGTGGCTTTTATTTACATTGACACTACCTCGATCAGTCCAGAATAATAGCCCATTATTTATACTTCCAAAATATATTCTGCTATAAATAAATTTGGTCATGTTGGTTATTAAAGACAAAACTCTTTGTTTAATATATATATATATATATATATATATATATATATATATATATATATATATATATATATATTTCCTTATTTTCTATTTATTTAATTTTTTTTTTTTCTTCTTCTTAATTTGAATTAATAATGTTACTTTTATTAGGACTACAATTTTAATTTGTAAATTGACAGGGCTCTTTGGTATCGGGATTTCAGTGTATGTGGTCAGTTTCTTATGTTTCAATGGTTAAATTTTACTTAAAGTTTTATATATATATATATATATATATATAATTAGATTAAGTTTCAATTATGTGATGTTCCAACATAAAACATTTTTGATCTAAAATGTCGATTTTTTTACCCCCATTTCCCGAAAAAAAAGTTAATAGATTTTCATATACGTTATAACTGAGATTTTCGAAATATCACAAAGCTGACTTTATGGAATTTAATTGTTGTTTACACAATCCTTTTTTTTTTTTTTTTTTGAACAATTTGTAAATATTACATTCGTAATATTACATTTGTAATGTTACTTTCACATTGAACTAGTGATGTGCATAATGAAAGATCTTGTCATTCGAATGGATCATTCGGGCATGCTCAAAAGCATAATTGCCAACCTCGTTTTTTTTTTTATTATTCACTTAACACCATAAATTTTGTAAATATGTATATGTATATATAAATAATAATAATAATAATAAATAAATAAATAAATAAATAAAAGCACAGTTGCGAAACTTCGTAAACCAACCTCAATTAATTACCGCCAGAAACTTTGTACAGAGAAAATAAATTTTCCCTTTTATATGGTTCCCATTTAAAATTGAATAAAATAAAATTCTCCTTGTTTTACTAAATTTCTGTTAGTAATTGATTAGAAAAGTACTAAATTTGGCAACTATTCTTTCGCGCATGAGCGAATGATTCATTCGAATATCAAAATCATCCGGTCTGTCCATCACTAAATAATTATAAAATTATGTAGTGATGGGCAGAGTGACCAAATTATATAATTAGTAACACATAATTTTAGAGTTTTGATTGTATAAATTTTTATAATTTATTTGGGCAGAGTGATCAAATTATATAATTAGTAACACATAATTTTAGAGTTTTGATTGTATAATTTTTTTATAACCATCATAGCACTTTCATCATTATATCATCATCCACTTTAGCTACACAACATTTACAAGCTAATGCAAAGCAGTGGAGTCATTCTTCACAAATTTCTCATTTGCATTTCAATATTTTTAAATGTTTTTTTTTTTTTTTTGTCTTTAGAATATCTGAAGTCGATTTCGATATCTAACGTGATAGTTTTGTATGTTTTCGATTTTGTTGGCAGTTTCATTCTCAAGGCACATTCAATTTCAGAACCAAATTAGTTGGTTGGTTAGGAAATCGTAAATGCACTCAGGATGAAATTGCTACAAAAATCACAATAAGTCGAACCTCGTTAACACGAAATTGAAGGGACTGGGAATTTTTTTCGTGTTATCCGAAATTTTGTGTTAACCGTCAAAATAGTGGCGCTATGTATGTTAGATATAAAAATTAAATAAATTAACATACAAATATATCTCCGTTCTTAAAATCATAAATCAAGAAGATATGAACAATTTCATTAAAAAATAAAAGAAATTTATCATTATTTTGAGCAATAATAAATTTATTTACTTGCTAATCATTTTTTTAAAAGCCTGTTATTGACTTTTGCTACAATATTTTTAGAGTACTTCTTTTAAGAATATATCACCCTCATCTAATTTGTCCAACGCTCGGTAAGCATCCTCTTGTTCCGTATCGAAACGTTGTACAGTTTTCAGTGATGCTGGAAATTCATTTAATGACACTAAACTTTTCCATTCTGTATCGATTTCTTCATCCCCGTTTGACACTTCAATGTTATCTTTTTTTCAGCTAATGCAGCAATTATTTCTTCGTCTGTCGTCACATCTTAAGTCAACACATCTTCATCGATGCAAATGTACTCGGAAAAAAAATGTCGGCGAAAGAATTCCCAGTTTTTCGTCTACATATCTTTTTGTAGACAATTCAATGACTCTAATTGAATCTTATCTGTGATCCGTTAGAACATGTGAAATAGCTCTCACCGAGACTATCAGCAAAATCTTTTGCTTTCTCTTTCAAAACTGCACCAGTTAAAACATTGTTCTAGCTTCTTGCCTCTTTTATACACAGCAAGAGAGCAATTTTAATTTCTTCATTCTTTCCTGTACACATTCGTTTTCTTAGTGGTTTGAATTGACGCACAGCATAAGGCGCTTCAATCTTTTCATGATACTTTAAAATCGTAGAGAGGTTTTTGGCTATTTTGTATCCCAAGAGGAGAGGCTATTTGGTATCCCATACTTTGCTGCAATTTCTGATTTTTTCAGCACTTTATCGCTAATTTCGTTTAAAATAACTTGTTTGTTTTCTAAAGATGAGCTTGCTGCTTTCGATTCTTTTTTTCATGGAATTCTACAGAGCATCTGCGAACAGAGTTTCATTTATGTAAGTCAGGCAGTGAAGTAGGGATTGTCACGTCTTTCACCCGAAAATAGGGAATTTCAGAAACCCGGTTTATGGTTTATATCGCTGTCAGTACAGTCAAATGAGTAATGGAACAATCACTTTCAAAAAGAAATTCCTTCACTCAAACTTTCATTGTGACCGATCTATAGCACATATGGTTAATGTGGGAAAACTTCCGAATATCAAATGACAAAGAAAAGCAGGGATTAGTCAGAAATTCGATATTTCACCATTTTCTGAAACCCTTTTCCACTTTAGGTCTTTTTCAAACCATGTAAAAAATTTCATTTTTAATAAGATGTGACATATAAGTTTGAAATATCAAAAATTTTGGGTAAGGAATCATGTTTCGACTTTGGAGCAAAAACATTTTTTCGCCTTAAGCGGGATTTTCCGAAATTCTATTTCGTGTTAAACGAATTAATTAACATTGGTTTTCAGACTTATCTGACGGGACCTCAGTGTTATTCCGGGTTAAGCGAAATTTCGCGTTAAGCAGTTTCGTGTTAACGAGGTTCGACTGTAGTACATTGTAAAAAAAAAAATACAAATGATTCTTAATATATGAAAATATAATGTAACCACAACACAAAAATATACAATAACCTGTTCCAAGTTACCCACAATTACGAAAAGTATTCTTTATCTTTAGAAATCTCATAAGCCAATATATTTTCGAGATTTAAAGAAACATTTGTAAAAACTTATTTTCTTTTGCTGCATTAATTTTCGGGAACGTTTCAGAGTAATTTTTATGGTGTATTAATGAGTTTTCTCAAACTGCAATATAGGGTTTTAGGATGCTATCAAATCTCTATTAAACATTTTCAGCTCCTTAACTGAATTTATGCATGCACAAGAGTAGCAAAATAATATTGATTTTAATGTTAATGTTAGTGCTGTTAAGTTATCATGTTTGTCTACAAAACATGTTTGTTGAACATGAAAACTACTTTACTTGAGAATTGGTAACATATTAGAAAACCCGCTATTCCGGTTCCAGAAAACTCATTTATGCAATATTTAAAAAAAAAAAAAAAATAAAATAAAAAATAATCATCGGAAACGTTTCCGAAAATCGGTGGCAGCAAAAGAAACTTTGTTTTTATGAATGCTTCTTTAAATCCCGAAAATATATTGGTTTCTGAGGTTACTAAAGGTAGAGAACGCTTTTCGGAATCGTGGGTAACTCGGGCCAGGTTATTGTATACTTTTGATTGTGGTTAGTATATTATATTTTCCTATATTAAGAAACATTTGTCTATTTTTACATTGTACAAAAAACTGTCACGTTCGACATCGACCTCAGATGTCCTATGCAAAAAGAATCATTCGAAAATATTGAAATGCAAATTAGAAATTTGTAAAAGAACGCCTCCATGGGTTCAATATTAGCTTGCGAATGTTGTCGCATGACTAGAGTAGGATGTCAACGCCTGATTTTGAAAATTTAAATATCTTCTACCATACCCCGTAACTTTTGTATTATTCGAGCAACAAGTAACAAAATTGTCAAATGAATTAGTTGCTTTCAATCCCTAATTGTTTTTATTGCACTGTTTCAGAATACGAATCTTTTATCTGTACAAAGTTGTCATCTTTCTTCTTCCTGTCCAGCCCTGGCAGAATTGGAAGAGCCTCCCAAATTGATAAGAAAAGCCACTATACGAAGGAAGAAAAGATTACTGCCACTCACAAAAAATGTAAAAAAGTACTTTAAAACAAAGGCAACTTCTTGAAATAAATAAAGGGAGACATTTAATTGGCATGTGACAAGTAATTTCGTTGAATAATGAAAAGTTCAATTGAATTTTTCCAATATACTTTGCTTCTGTAGCATTTTTAACACTTTCCAACCTAGTTGAAAAGTGTTTATGACTTCGGTTTGTCTGGCCGTCTGGCCGTGCTCTAACTCCCGTAAATATGCTCATATTGCTCTGCAATTTTTATATGTTATTGTCGTTATTGTATGTTATTCCCTATTTCAACGGAAGTGTGTAGCACTTATATTTTTTTTTACAGGGACACTCAAAAGAATTCCGTTACATTGCGGTCTATGGGGAAAAATCATTTGCGGCTTATTTAAATAATGTTACACAATTTTAAACACATTGTAATTGATATATATATCACTAAGGTGCATTACAAGAAGCTGAATATGGAATAGGGTATGCATTGCACTTATAGTTATTTTACAGGGACAGTCAAAAGAATTCCGTTACATTACGTCTATGGAGAAAAATCGTCTGCGGTTTATTTAAATAATGTTTCACTATTTTAAACGCATTGAAATTTATATATATCACTAAGGTGCATTACAAGAGGCTTACTGCAGAATATTGTGTGTATAGCAGTGATCGTTCATTTACAGGGACACACAAAAGAATTCTCTACTGTCTGTTAACAATAATTCCTGGAAGTGCGTTTTAAGTTACTGAACGCGATTTTAATTTTAACTCGCTTTTTGTCTATTACGTGGTGTGTATAAATTCTGTAGATCCTATACAGGGAAGCACAAAAGTTCGCGAACACATTTCCGTTTATTGACAGAAACTCCAGACGGAGAATTTTAAACTGTGCTACGCGTTTCCTAACTGAACTAAAATTTAGCATCCTATGTAGCATATATACAAATCTATAGATCCTATACAGGGCTGAATAAAAGTATTCGGATATTTTTCCAAATATTGTATATGTTGGAAATTCCTGAAATTATGTTTTTAAATATGTTATGCGTTTTCCAAATTGTTTACTTCGATGTTATCTTTTAGCTTATTAACCCTTTCCGGCACCGACAAATTCTATTCGTAAAATGTGAAATTACTGACTGACACCGGAATTTACATACGACTTTAAAAAAAATAATAAAAACTCCATATTTTAAGCTCTCACTGTAGACGCAAAATTTTATTAAAATATTCTTGGTACCAAATGCAAGTTAGGAATTAAAATTAGGTGTGCCCGGAGTGGGACCACTGTGCCGGAAAGTGTTAAACGGTATGATTTGTAAAATTATTTTGGAACCGTTGGAAAGTGTTACATAATCTATGCTTGACGCATGATTTTTCGTTCTTGTTTATAATATTTCATGTCGTTGCCTCGGTGGAGAAAGCCATAGTGCTGCTTGAACTTAAGGCGGTTTCGCGAATTCAGAAGATGGCGTTGTCATTCGATTCAAATCACTTCACTCAAATCAAGCCATTGACTTCAGAGATTGGTTGGTTGGTTGATTTATGACGGCCAATTATCTACTCGAGGGATATAGGCCCTAGGGCGAGTGCCCTCTGTGGGGATCTTTCAAAGGGATTCTAACCCGTATTTACGGCAAGGTTCGAAGAAAACTACGGAAAACTCCGAACGGTTAGCTCGGCGATCGCGACAAGGGTTTGAACCCAGCACCTCCTGTCTACAGCTTTGAGAGCAGAACCTCTCAGACACTGGTGGGGCTTGACTTCCGAGAGCAACAACTAAATACGAACGACAACAGCTACGCTCGAGCTTGAGAAATCGCCTCAAGTTGATGATGAAGCGCTACGGCTTTCTCTCCCGTTAGTAACGATTATGATCAAGGTGCATAGAGGTGTTTATTTTTTGGGTACCACTATTTCCGAATAATAATAATAATAACCTAACCTTATTTATTCGCAGAGTTCTGTGGTTAAATAAGGCGAAAATTAGTATTCAAAAATAGTGATACTAAAAAAAGAGCACCTGTGCGCTCTTGATATTGTATTGTTTAAGGTGGTCTGGGACAAAAAAATGTTCAACAAATTACATTTTTAGCTTAAAAACCTATATAGAGCAGGGTGGACGATGTGCTGGTACGTACGAAAATTTCTCCGGCACGCGAATGATTTAAAGGTAATTATTATATAGATAAAACTCAGCATAATCTTTTTTTGTTGTTGTTGTTGACAAAACCATTGCGAATTCCAAAATAAACACATGATTAACAACTGTGCTTCATTTACCCTATTCCCAAAGACCCAATGTTTAGAGTTGAAGTTTGGAGTTTTGTCTGCTGTCTTGTATTATTTTTATTGGTAAGTCACCACTGGGTACGCCTCCCATGTATTTGAGTAATTTATTCAATTTTCTTTATTAATGAAATTCGTTTTTTTTTGGGTTTTTTTTTTCTTTTTTTAAGTAATTGTGATGTCTATTACTTTTTATACTATTACTAGACATAAACGCTATTTTTTTTTTTTTAAGTATCAAAAGCTGTTATTTAGGTTTTAAAAAACGTTGACGCATGATGCCCGTTTTTTACTACAAACTCTGTTGTATTAATTCTAATTAAATTAGTCTTTTCTTAAAAAACAATTTGATGTTTATTTCTTTTACTACTGAGCATTGCATTAAACAATGATCTAATTTTAAGTTGTTATTTAGGCTTTAAGATGCCATGGCGCATATTGTACGCCATCAGTGTTTTTATATAATTACAAACCATTCGTGTTTTTAAAGGTTAAAATAACATAACTAAATTTATATAAAAATATAAGTTATGAAACTTTGTACAATATTTTTCAATTATGCATTCTTTAAATTGCCTTCGACATTTACTTGTTTTAGAAGAAAAGTTTTTAAGAAGTTTTGAAAAGAAAATATGATTGTCGTAATAAAGAGTAATCATAATTTTTTTTTTATGTATTTAAAAAATTATTGTTATTATTGTTTTAAGAAATACCGTTGTAAATTCCGAAGACAATTTGATATTTATTCGGTTATTCTTTCTGGAGATGTTTCAAATTTTGAACATGGTTAAAAATTATTTTTAATTTTTTTTAATTATATTATTTAAAAGAATTTATCTTTCAAAGAGATATTTCAAGAAAAAATTGAGTAAAAAAAAAATCCCTGACGGCTCGGCCTACAGGCACAGGTAGATTTCGAAGACGCAGACCGTGGGACGCCTGTTTGTCGGGAATTGCGGAAGAAATGACCTTTTTGCGATGATGCTGCAGTTGGAACCGCCTACTTCGAAACCAAACTTATTTGCAGGCGGAGCCAGCAAGGTTTTTTTTTTTTTTTTTTGCTATAAGAGTTGGTTCTATAAAAAACATGTCAATATAAAAGTTTTAGATAATATTAAGAAGATTTATAATAAATTTAAGCGGATTTGAAATCTTGGGAATTGACGAACTTATGAATTTTTTTCTCTAAAACCCACCTTCCCCCCCCCCCCCTTAAGGCAATTTTAACTTATATAAAAAATCTGTCATACATAAATTTTCGGCCCTTCTCATAGAAGTAATAATAACTTCAAACGGATTCGATACGTATCATAATTAAGCACAAAAAGTCCCCCCCCATTCCCCCCCCCCTGGTTCGACTTTGCCCATTAACGAACTTGAACGAGATTTTATGCCCCTTGATTTTATGTATCAGTTTCGAGAAGATGCGGGAGTTGGAACCGCCTACTTCGAAAAATGACTTGTTTGCAGGCGGAGCCGGCAGGGATTTTTTTTTTTTTTTTTTGCTATAACGGTTGGTCTTATAAAAAACTTGTCAATATAAAAGTTTTAGATAATATTAAGAGGATTTATAATAAATTTAAGCGGATTTGAAATCTTGAGAATTGACGAAGTTATGAATTTTTTTCTTCTAAAAACCCCCTTCCCTCCCCCCCTTAAGGCAATTTTTAATTATATCAAAAATCTGTCATACATAAGTTTTTGGCCCTGTTCCTAGAAGTAATAATAACTTCAAACGGATTCGATACGTATCATAATTAAGAAATTATGGGTTTTTATTCTGTTTTCACAAAAGCCCCCCCCCATCCCCCCCCCCCCCCCCTTGGTTCGATTTTGCCCATTAACGAACTTGACCGAGATTTTATGTCCCTTGATTTTATGTATCAGTTTCGAAAAGATGCGGCAGTTGGAACCGCCTACTTCGAAAAATAACTTGTTTGCAGGCGGAGCCAGCAGGGATTTTTTTTGTTTTTAATTTTTTTTTTGCTATAACGGTTGGTCCTATAAAAAACTTGTCAATATAAAAGTTTTAGATAATACTAAGAGGATTCATAATAAATTTACGAGGATTTGAAATCTTATGAATTGACGAAGCTATGATTTTTTTTCTTCTAAAACCCCCCTTTTTTCCCCCTCTTGGGGCCATTTTTAATTATATCAAAAATCTGTCATACATAAATTTTCGGCCCTTTTCCTAGAAGTAATAATAACTTTAAACGGATTCGATACGTATAATAATAAAGAAATTATGAGGGTTTTTCTGTTTTCACAAAAAGCCCCCCTATTTCCCCATTCCCCCCCCCCCCCCTGGTTCGATTTTGCCCATTAACGAACTTGACCGAGATTTTATGACCCTTGATTTTATGTATCAGTTTGGAAGAGATTTATGCAGAATTTTTCCAGTTATCGTGGTCAGAAAAAAGTGACATAGATAGATAGATAGATAGATAAAGTTTTGAACTGGGGGTGGTTTTGGGTTCTGGGAGTCATGATCGGCGTAGATCTGCAAAAATTTTTCAAAATTTCCAACTTAGGTGAGAATGTAATAGGTAGTATTTCTTACGAAATCTACCTAATTATAAATAATAAAATAAAATTTTGTGTCTCAGACTACCTTAGCATATATTTTTCATAGCTGTTACTGTCACAGTTGCAGTTTTGTTTCTTTTACAATCTCTCTGTTGAGCAGAACTGACTTTTTAATGTACGATTTATGATTATAATAGTACTCTTAAACTTTCCACTAATCAAAGTATTATTATGTAATAAAGGCTATTTTATTGCATTTTTGATTTATTAATTTCTACGTACATGGAGGTTTCTTTCGCGATAAAAAAAAAAATTCAGTAATACTGAATAATATACTACACACTTTTCGAAATAAAATCCTAATTAGGGACTTTACCCAGGGTTGTGCGAGATAGATATAATTTTCAACAGTAGCACTACTGAATGAGGCACGAACAGACAAATATTACATCAGCCGTACTATTTTTAACACTTTCCAACATATATAGCTGAAAACTGCTTATGAATTCAGTTTGTCTGGCAGTCTGTCTGGCCACACTCTAACTCGTGTAAATATACTCAGATTACGATGTAATGTATACATGTCATTGAGTTTTACCATGGCATGTTCGATATTGAAAATGAAGTATATAGCTATAATTATATTTTTAACACAATCAAATGATTGGTAAATAATTCATACGAATAGTAATTTTTCCATCTGACTGAAAATGTGTCGGCTAGGTCCAGGGCCGTGCGAAGAGAGGGGGGGGGGGGGCTTAGCCCCGGGCGTGAAAATTGAAGGGGCGCCAAATTATACTACCAACCACGGTTTAATTTATTTATTTATTCATTTTTTGGTCACCGATCATTTTCTGGGGAATTTCTTTTTCTCTTTCCATCATTCTTTTTTTTCTGTCTCAAAATATCATGATCTCTCCAACAAATAAGTGTAATTTTCTCTTACGCTATTTAGTTGTTTGTAATTTCTGAATTAAAATTAAACCTTTTAAAGTTCCAACATAAACGCGAAATGTTTATTCAATAGAATTTATTTCTGTTTCTGTACTTTATCAGTTTTGTGTTACCTGTAACAAAAAGAAGGGGAGGGGGGTGGGGGGCGCCAAATTGAAACTTTGCCTGGGCGCAGTTTTCTCTTCGCACGGTCCTGGCTATGACTCGAGCTCAGAACTTTTCGCTTAAATTGCCAATCTCTTTAAAATCTCAATTCTAAAATCTCTTCCATTTGAGCAAATCCAATTGAGCCGAGTTTACTGTCATCCAGATAGCTCAATTGGAGCATTGGCAATTTAAACCAAAGGTTCTGGGTTTGAGTCCCAGCCTCAGCAGATTTTCGCTCAGATGGGAAAACTACCACTCGTATAAAGTGTATAGCGTTTGTAATTCATCTACAGGGACACTCAAAAGAATTCCGTTACATTATTCTTTATGGGGGAAAATCATTTGCAATATATTTTAATGAGGTTACACTAGTTCAAACATATTGAAATTGATATACATCCCTAAAAGATGCTTACTATAGAATATTGTGTACGCAGCATTTATCGTTCATTTAGAGGGACACACAAAATAATTCGGTTATAGTACTCGCTATGAGCGATAATTGTTCGAGGTACGTTTCAATTGTGGTATGCGTTTTAAATTTGCGCTATTTTTTTGCATATTACTTAATCTGTATAAATTCTAAAGATCATGCTACACAAAAGACGTCGATTACATTTACGCTTATTGACTGAAGTTACTGAAGGGAAATTTGCAACTGTGTTATGCGTTTCCTAACAAGGCTTAATTTGCGCCGGAGCCTACCGGAGCTCAGCTCCGGTACGTCTCTATTTATTAGTGAATATTTAAATATTGGCCAGAATTCACCGGAGCTAATAAACACTGCTCTCCGGAGCCCAGTGTAACAATGCTTCCGAAAAGCGAATCCTGAATTACCCTTTCCCTCCCCCCCCCCCCCCCCCATCTCCAATCTTTTGCCTTTTTCGAGTTAGTTGACGTTGAAAACAAAGTACAATGTCATAGGCATATGGGGATTGTAACATATCTGATCCATCCATCATATTTGTTTAAGTAATAATGAAGCGCGTTGGAAATTGTACGTCAAACGAGACAAACGAGGTGCGTTCGTACTATAACGAGTTTTTTTAAAATAAATATTCAGATCTTGGAGCAATAACGGTTGCACTCTTATGCAAAAATGCATGAATACAAAATTTATTTTGGGTGCAGATTTTCATATTATAGGTATTACTAATTTTGTTTTATGAAATTAAGTTTCAATACACTTTTACAAACAATTAATTACAATTCTGGGCTATGATGTCTTACACTCACGCACCGTTTTTTTTTTTTTTTCTTTTTAATCGGTTATAAAAAGGAAAAAAGCCGACAAATTTTGGGGATTTTTTCCATTAATGGTAACTTGGCTATTGTATTAAGTTATTGGCTTGGAATCGGCTTGTAAATATCACCTGTCGAAAAGTCGCCAAATATCGGTGCGTAAGTGTAACACATCTGTTCCCAATTCTGTTACATTAAAATTATACTATGCGCAAATATCCAATACAAGACAATGTAAAAATAATCATCGTTATTGTTTCAGTGAAACGAATTATATCATCTGTTATTGTGAAATGATAAATTCCCGTAATAAAATAAGTACATTTTAAGTTGGCACATTTACTAAAAATTCCAATGGGAACTTTAAGCCTGGCTTTAAAAATTTCAGAACTTGAAATCCATATTTAGACTCTTTTTCAATTTAATATCTATTTCTCCGGAAACATCTATACAAAAAACTGTCGGTAGATTGATTATATGATTGCCATAATTCAACAATTTTAGTATACAAATCCAATGTTTTAATTCAGTAATACGGAAATAATTGGACTCCATCTTAAATAGGACGTAATCACAATGGCAACCTAGAATCATTACCTATCATGGGATATCATTGAATTAATTACGTATGATAGGATTTAATAGAATGTAGGAAACTTTTATTAATATATTTTTAAGTTTTAATTCGATTTTCATAAAATTTTAAATGACTCGACAAAATTCTGCAACGGTTATATATATTAAATTTCAAACGATTCGGTTGGGTAGTTTTTGTGCTGTTATATGCGGACAGACGGACCAAACAACGACTACAGGTGCTACGTATTTATATAATTATGAACGCACCTAAAAAAATATATAGTATGCAAACATTTTTAGAAATCTTTATTTTGCTCTTTCTAGTTTTCCATCTTGATGGTGGCTGATTTTCGAATCTTGCCTATCTTGACTGACAGTTAATGGCATGTTTATAGAGTAATCCTGAGTCCTGACAGAAATTTTGTAAATGGATCGAACTCTGATTGTCCTCCCACTGGCTACAGCCTTGTCTGCCTGTCATAGTCTCCAACATTCCATTTTTTCTTGTCCGAAGTACATTTGCTCCTTTTCATTCATTATTTTTTCAATATACTTTTCTTGAAGAAAATTATAACGAAACATTTATACTTTGGTGAGAAAAAAATACCCTTATTTTTTTGTAGGAATAACTTTAATCTGAATTTTAATAAAATTGTTTAAAATAATTACCTTCTATGAATGATTAGTGATAATATATAAAGAGTAAAATGTAAAAGAGGAATCACTTCCAACTTTCAAAAACATCTTTTAAAATAAAGAAGAATTAAAATAAAAATAGTTGGATAACTTAGATTTTACTGTAAGCATATCACCATCATTCTTAGAAATTTTCGCTAAACAGTTGGTTTCTTCAACCCATAAGAGTATTTTTGAGAGTTCTTTTCCATTTCTCAAAGAAAAATAAGCTATAAAGCTTTTCTTTAAACATAGAAAATAAAAATTCAAATAAATCTGATCAAAAGAAGTTATTAACGAAAAAGAAATTTACTCACACCATAATATTTGTATAATATTTTATAAATAATATAATTTGTCTTCAGTGCTTACTTGACATTAGTAGGGTCAATTCTTGACCTGAATTGATTCTATGATGAATTGGGTTGACGATTTCTTATGATTCTAATCACCCAGCGTTCATAGGTTTCGCAACACCTATGGACATAAAATTCTGAGACCTACTAATGTCCACTTTATTTTATAAAAATTAAAGAAAGACAACTTAATTACAGGAGATATCAAGTTCCATGTTTTTTTTTCTTGGTACACTGTCACCTTCGAATAACTCATTACTCTATAAATCTTTCATCAGATGAACAATGACTTACGGGTCTGTTGTGTGGGGCATTTTGCTTGTGAACACGAAGGAAGACACGGGAAATCAATGTTAAAATTTTACAATATAGTTTTCCTCGATAGGTGGCGCTCAGTCTGGCTATCCGTGCTTCTGAAATGCAATGGGAATAGCATTCATTGTTTTATTTTTTTTTATGGAAAATTTTAACTTTAAAAATGTCAAACAAGTAAAAATTTCATTAAATGCAGTTTTTTTTTTTTTTTTTTTTTTTTTTTTTTTTTTTCACACCATGCATATGCTGAAATGCAATGGGAAAAGCATTCATTGTTTTATTTTTTTTTTATGGAAAATTTTAACTTTAAAAATGTCAAACAAGTAAAAATTTCATTAAATACAGTTTTTTTTTTTCACACCATGCATATATTTTTAAAGATATTTGGCGTTTAGATTGCTTCGCAAAACTTTTTAAAATAAGAGATCATTCTGACCAAAAACAAAAGGAAAGCCATTTAAAAACATTGAATATCATAGAATATTGTACCGCGAAGATATATTTAGATAATTTAAGATAATTTTTAGACATTAAAAATATTATTATTCAACTTTTCAGGAATAAATTTTAATCTCGCGTACAGATAACCTTTGCATAATTTAATAACTCATAACTTTTTATATCTATGCAATTAATGCATATAATTTTTATCTTAATTATTTGGGAACGAAAACTCGAGTAAGTAATAGGGTCTATTAATTAAAGCTAAAATAAAAACAAAATAAAAATAATAAAATATATTTTTTATTTATTGCTTTCTAGTGATAATAAATCATCTAAGTTACAGCCACTCCCCTCACTCCAGAATCCACATTTTAAAATCTTTAAACTTTGCTTTAAAAAATGCTTTGGATAAAATCTTTTGATTTAATTGAACAGCTAAGTAAGCAAATTAAATTTTTAAATTGTACTTATGAAAGGGACAAATCATTAAAAAAATAATAATAATAAGTTCTTACACTTGCACTTCTGAATGAAGTCCCAAAATACTTTTTACTTTACAAATTAATTAAATCCTTGGATAAAATAAGCATTCTGATGTCAAAGGGCCCAAACTATAGTTTGGGCCCTTTGTATGTAGGATATATATGTAGGATCTGGACTATAGTCCAGATCCTACATATATATATATTTAAACATATATATTTTTTTAAACATAGTTTTATCAAATTAAGGAGCACATTTTAAGCATTCTTTCTTTGATTAAGATTAAATTTTTAGGACGCCCCTCCCCCTCCCCCTACCCCTTTCCCGTGCACAAAAATAAATAAATAAAATTATAGATATTTAACTCCTTACAAATACTTCTAACTAATAGGATTCAGTTTTAAATGTAGTTTTATAATTTTTCTGTTGTAATTGCTCATTTATCTATGTAGCATTAAATATGTTATAATTTATTATAATTTAACTGAAAAGCTAAGTAATCAAATTAAATTTTAAAATTAATCCTTACAAATCCTTACAAATTAGTTTTATAATTTTTTGTTGTAATTCCCAGGTAGAACAGATATATCGGCCAATATCCACGGCAATATTGGCCAATATTTTGAAAGTCGCTGAATGTCGTACGTCAAATTTACAACATCTGCCGATATTCACAGACATAACTTAAAATTAGTTTTAAAAAGAAAGCATTCGAAAGAGCTTTTTGCATTACTTATGACATCATAATACAGAAATAGTATTCTAAAAAATAAAATTTTATAATTTTGCCAATTTTAAAAAATTTGACTTTTTAATGCCTTATTTTTAATATTTGGTTACATTGGCCAATGTTGTAAAAGTGACATTATTACAATATTCAGGGATATCTATCGACATTCGTAAAAAACAACATCATTTTTTGGACATTTCAAGATATCTGTCGACATTCAGCATATCTGACGAAGTTTGTAATCTTGACCGAAGTGATCGGAAAGCTCTAAAGGACCGCCCATTTGTGTGGTATAGTTTTCGTCAATGTGCATTTGATGGAGGCGTTGGGCGTGAAAATTGCACAGAGTGAAAAAGCCTATATACAGGGTTCGTACGGATCAGAGAATTTTCCAGGAGTGTTACCAGTATTTTGTAAAGAAAAAGAAATCTAGGTTAAACTTGCGAAACTTCGCCTTCTTTTAAGGAGAGATTTTCTGTAAGAAAATACTGGTACCGAAGAATTTCCTGGTCGCAAAATTCCAGGAGCCGTACGAACCCTGTATATAAAAATTTTCTGTATGAATCTATAGTTATTTTTATATATAAAAAAAGCATGTGAAAATGTGTGTTTTATAAAAAAAACTAAAGATGATTTTATACTATCTTTATACTATGTACTTTATACTAATTTTAAAAATGTTTTTACAAGAAAAAAAAAATCAATTTATATAATTTTTAAATGGATGCTTGTTTATCTTTTTAAAATGCTTTCGGATTTCCGACTTTTATAAGAATTTTATTTTGTATTATTGAAATAATACAAGTTAGTTTCAAAATTAGGTCACTGAACTTTTAATTAGGCACTATTAATAATATATATGTTTTATACAGTTCATCTAAGTAATTATTATTATTATATTATAATAAGCTTTTGGGCATGTTAACTTTTGTGTGGTGCATCAATTTTTGAAAAAATGTACACATATTTCTGACTTAAAATTAATAAAAAATATATATATATTTAATTTCTCACAAAGCAAAATTCAAGTAATGGGGTTGTTAAAACTTTCTTTATAGTTTTGTGCAGGGGGGGGGGGGGGGGGGGGACATGATTTTTAACACAGAAAGCTTTAAATTTCTTATTTCCTTTAAATTATATTTAACAAAATACCACCCCCTTTTTTTTCTCTTTTTCTGGTGGGTTTCGTGCATTTCATTAGAATAATTAAATTTTCATATTGTAAACAGAAACTGCATTTAAGACTTTTGATTTTTTTTCTTCCTTTACACAAAGTTCTTTAATAATTCCGTCAAACATTTATTTAAAAATTATTATAGACAAACATTTCCTCAAATCACTACACTATTTTATTTTCAAAAATCTTTAATTATCTGAATTTAGATATGATTAATGAAGCACAAATATTTAATTTTTCTTATTATTTTTGTAATGATATGATGCATTTTATAAATTTGTTTTCATAAGTTAATTTATCATTATAAACATTTGGAATGCATTAGCGACTTTTTTGTTAGGAGTGCTATGAAGACACCAACTTGTGCGCTATCCACGCCAAGCGTGTCACAATCATGCCCAATAATCGTAATAATAATAATAATAACCGTTATTGCCCTTTTTTTTTTTTTTTACAATATTTTCACCTTTTGATTATTTTTATTGGTAGTAGTAGATTTTTGTGAGCAAAACTTATGGAAAACTAGGACTATTTCTTTTTAATGAAATGATTATTTATGATTTGAATTTTGTATAATATAACCAATATTTTAATTTTTTAATTTTATTCTTTGAATGTCAACACTGAGCATTTTTTGCATATTTCTAGTGTAAGAATTTGTGGTGTTTCCATTTTATATAATTTTTATTCTACGTAAATCCCCCCCCCCCCTCTCCCCCAGAATACAAGTTTAAAAACTCAGTAATCTTTTAAAAGTCCATTTCTGTTAATTTGTTATAAAAATACATGGTTATTAACCTAAATCCTCCCCCCCCCCCTCATCCACACACTACGCAAAAAATATTTTCTAGATTTGAAAAAGGCAGAGCAAAACATTTTTTTTTTAATTGTAATTTGACTGTTTACACTCCCTCTGCTTGCTGTAATCTTTTCAAATTTCACTACTTATTTTTGTTAAATTGTTATAAAAATACATGATCATTAATCTAAATCCCCCCCCCCCCCCCCCCCTCCATTTCTCTTCACACAGTAAAAGATATTTCTAGGTTTGAAAAGGCAGATCAAAACAGTTTCCTCCTTTTTTGAAATTTGACTGTTCAAACTTCTTTTGTTTGATACTTATCATTTTTATTAAAATATAGTGATATTTTTCTTTTTAAATATTAGTAATGTAAAAAATTAAAATTTTTAAACAGCACAATTTTTATTATATTTTATATAATAAAATATAATAAATTTTTATTTTTATGATATTTTATTATAAATATTTTCATTGTATCATCCTACTTTTGATTTTATATTATATCATCCTACTTTTTATTATACCATCCTACTATATTAGTTTAAATAGTGTAATTACAAAAAGTCCTTCCGGCCTGCACCGGGAGGAAAAGGTAGCTTTCCTATATCTACGTTTTAAAATTTTAGCTAATGTTACACGAAAACAGCAAGCTAAAATGCAAAGAAACGTTTACAAAAGATTCGTTAATACTGAATTTGAATAAGAAATTCGTCAAATTATTGAGCAATAGCCAAATTGGCTTCATTTATGAAGACTTATTTTGATCGCCAAATTTCGCGATATTTCGCCAAATGTCGCCAATTTTGGCGCTAACGGATATGAATATATAGTTTTATGCGTATGATTGGGAAAATTATTACAACAATGAAAGAAAATAATTTGCGAGTAATCGCATTAATGTGCTGTTTTGTTTCAAAATGTCAGCCACCCTAGAATTTCAAACTGCTCTATCTCAGCCATTTTTTAAGATAGAGGTAAACCAAAAAAAGCTCTGGAATCCTTGTATCAAGGCCTAACACGTAATTAAAAAATAAATTTGAATTTTTAACTTTTTTGTATAGTTATTTTAGATTTTAAGTTAATTTAAATCTTTAAGTGGCCGCCATCTTGAAACAAGATGGCGGACCAAGCTGGCCAACGAACTCGGTCGAGACATTAGTGACCTTAATACACACAATTAGTTTCATCAAAATCGATTCATAAATACGGGCGTTATCGTATGACATAGGTCAGATATATATATATATATATATATATATATATATATATATATATGGATATATCTATATATATAAATCAACATTTGGACGGAGGGTGGTTTTGGGTTATGGGGGTCATGATCGGTGAAAATATATCGAAATTTTCCGGAACTGCTTTCCTCCGAACGGCTGCAATAGGTAGCTTTATACTTTTTTGTATTGAAAGCTACCTAACAGGATGTTTATGTGAATTAACATGTATTTACACTGATGCAATAATAATAATAATAATAATAAAACAGTGATCAACGAATGTACAATAAACCTCAAATGTAAAATTTTAGCAGAATCACATGCCGAGGTCAGGAGCTAGGATAGACGTTAATTCTCCCTTTTCTTCTGTCCCTACCTTCTTTTATTGAGATCTCTAAGTGGACGAATCCACTACAAAGTGGCAACTCTTGGAAAGAGCCGCTAGTCGGTGGGAACACTGGCGCCATCTATTTCTGAAGTGACACCGATAACAAGACAATCTACTTCTAATCGCTTATATATACATCGCTTATACATCGCTTGCTGTCTAATCTAAAGACGCTAGCGATCTTGCGTGAACTACGTAACACTGGCGACGAGGATATGGTAGTTTTGGCAAGAAAATTCTATATACATTTTTCTATGTAAGATATCTGGTGTGAGTTTAATATTTTTATTAAATTTTTATTAGTATTGCGATTTTTCCAAACGTCTCTATTAAACAACAGCATATTAAAAACATGTGTTTTTCATTGTTCTTTTAATGGTTCTTTCATATTAAATGCTATCTGCATCAGTATTTATTAGTAGTAAAATTTAGAGATGTTCTTGATGATTGTTGTTTTGAGAGTATTTTTTCTAATTGAGTTGAACATTTATTTAATCACTAGATAAAGACATTGATTCGACAATTTCTGCACTATTGAGAAACAGATTTTTCTCCCAACTTTTAAAGAATTGCTTTAAAAAAGATACATGTTCATTTCCTTTCTAGTATGCTATTCGTGGATTTTGTTTTTCAACATCCAGAGCGTGATTACGGCCTAGACTAATATTGTTTATTTTCTCAACTTTCCCAAAAAATAATTTTCCCCTTAATTAATCACAAAATTCTGCGACTAAATAAGGCGAAAATGACTTTTCGAAGAGAGCGGTGGAGTTTGTCTAGACGATACTCATGTCTTATCACCATTTAACTATCTGTATAAAGGACAACTCGCGCTAATTGCATTTAGTCTGACATTTTCCTTCGTTTTATTATTTTGACAATAAATAAGTATTGATTGCCAAATCTTTACCTTTGTTATAGACCTCCTTAAATTACAAAACAACTTTAAAATGAGAAACAGTTTCGAAATAACTAACTAAATAAGCAAATCTTTCTCTGAACGTGGTTCAAGCTACTTTATCCCATAGTTTAAGTGTCTCGAAGGAATATTAAACGAAACCCTTTGTGCGATCTTCGATCACACTTACCCATTTGCTTAAAATGCGTCTAATTTTTTTAAGGTTTATTTTTTTCTCTAATTTTTCATTCGAATTTTCGTTATCTGAAGAAAGATTTAATTCAGAGATTGAAATAGCCAGTTTTACCTACTGTTGCGAGATTTCAAAACGCCCAAATAATAATACTTACAAACACTTTTAAAATGAAAAATATATTTACATGTGATTTTTTTTTAAAGAAAAACTTTAAAATATTTTTAATTATTACATGCGGCAAGCATTAAATGGTGAAAGTTGCGTCATATTTAAAATGATATATTTAAGACGTCAAATTTAAAACGTCATATTTAAAACCATTTTCTTACAGCGTTTGTTTTTCCAAACGCTCTACATCTTTAATTGAAATGTATATTTGCATGTGAATGTTGAAAAAGAAAAAAAAAATCAAATTATTACGTGCGAAAGGCATTTAATTATGAAACTTACGTCATATATTAAACGATATATTTAAAATGTTATATTTAAAACAATTTTCTTGTAGCATCTAAGAGAAAAATTTTCTTCTGCTCGTTATAAAAGCCCGGAAGGCAGCGCTTTTTAACACTTTCCAACCTAGTTGAAAAGTGTTTATGACTTCGGTTTGTCTGGCCGTATGGCCGTCTGGCCGTCTGCCGTCTGGCCGTCTGCCGTCTGTCCGTCTGTCCGTGCTCTAACTCCCGTAAATATGCTCGGATTACTCTGCAATTTTTATATGTTATTGTCGTTATCTATAGCATGTTCCCTATTTCAACGGAAGTGTGTAGCACTTATAGTTTTTTTACAGGGACACTCAAAAGAATTCCGTTACATTGCGGTCTATGGGGAAAAATCATTTGCGGTTTATTACTTACCCATCATACGTAGTATAGGGTAAGTCTTGTAATCGTTTTGAAAATCGAAAAATTTTTTTTGACGGATTTACACGTTTCAGACACTGGAGATTCCGAAAAACATATTTTTAGAAAAAAAAATTTGCCGTCCGTCTGTGTGTCTGTGTGTCTGTGTGTGTGTGTGTGTCTGTAAACGCTCTATCTCCCGAAAAAATTGAGATAGAGACTTGCAATTTGGTATGTACTTAGTATGTAATAATGGGAAGAAGCCTATTTCATTTCATTAACCTCGATTAACCGGAACTATTTTATTCGGACCCTCGAAATATTCGTTCTGATAAAAGGTATATAAAAATTTTCGAAATTGTTTATTTTAAGAAATGAATATAAAAGACAATAAAAAAACATAAATTTTACATAAAGCATGAAGTCGATCGGATAATTAGTTGCCGAAATATTTGGAATCCTATTTTCCACACTCTTCGATTTTTCATGACCCTGTATTTCATCCAAATTTCACTTCAAAGATATATTTTAATTGGAAATTTGACGCTTAATCAGATGCAATAAACCGCTAGTTAATAGGATTATTATTTTTGGAGTTATAAGGAAAAACCTCTTTCAAGCAATTCAGTAATCGAGCCTTTAAAGTTTGTGACGTCATCAAGCCACGATTTTATTTGAATTGCAATGCATTTTATAAGTAGTTTACACATTTTTATTTTAATATTTTACATTATGCATATCCATGATGGGTAAGTATTACGGTGGCCCCCAACGACTAGTTTAAATAATGTTTCACTATTTTAAACGCATTGAAATTTATATATATCACTAAGGTGCATTAGACGAAGCTTAATATGGAATAGGGTGGGCATAGAACTTATAGTTACTTTACAGGGACAGTCAAAAGAATTCCGTTACATTACATCTATGGAGAAAAATCGTCTGCGGTTTATTTAAATAATGTTTCACTATTTTAAACGCATTGAAATTTATATATATTTCACTAAGGTGCATTACAACAGGCTTACAACAGAATATTGCGTGCATAGCAGTCATCGTTCATTTACAGGGACACACAAAAGAATTCTCAACTGTCTGTTAACAATACTTCCTGGAAGTGAATTTTAAGTTACTGAACACGATTTTAATTTTAACTCGCTTTTTGTCTATTACGTGATGTGTATAAATTCTGTAGATCCTATACAGGGCAGCACAAAAGTTCGCGGACACATTTCCGTTTAGTGACAGAAACTCCAGACGGAGAATTTTAAACTGTGCTACGCGTTTTCTAACTGAACTGAAATTTAGCATCCTATGTAGTATATATACAGATCTATAGATCCTATACAGGGCTGAATAAAAGTATTAGGATATTTTTCTGAATATTGTATATGTTGGAAATTCCTGATATTATGTTTTTAAATATATTATGCGTTTTCCAAATTGTTTACTTAGATGTCATCTTTTAGCTTATTAAACGGTATGATTTGTAAAATTATTTTGGAAGCGTTGGAAAGTGTTACATAATCTATACTTGACGCATGATTTTTCGTTCTTGTTTTTTCTTTAACTTAACCATTTTCGGCGAATTTCTACGATTAAACAGTGGCATATCACAAACAAAATAACAATTATTTAACTAAAATTTAATTCATATTTTTTAACAATTTCCAACATAGTTGAAAAGTGTTTATGAATTCGGTTTGTCTGTCTGTCTGTGTATAAATTCTATAGATCATATACAGGACAGCACAAAAGTCCTCGAGTACATTTCCGTTTATTGACGGAAATTCCATAAGGGGGATTTTAAACTGTGCGACGCTTTTCTTAACTGAACTGAAATTTAACATATTATGCAGACTATTTACAAATCTATAGATCATATACGGAGCTACACAAAAGAATTGGAGTACCTTTACGGCTATGGGCGGTTATTCTTGAAATTGGGTTTTCTAATGTGTTATGCGTTTTTTCAATTGTTTACTTAGACATGAGCCGAAAGGTGGGCATACCCGCCCTGTTTGACCGTGACCTTGTTTACTTAGACATCATCTTTCACCTTATTAAACGGTAAAGATGTGTAGAATTATTTTGGAATTGTTGGAAAGTGTTACATAATCTATACTTGAAGCTTGGTTTTTCGTTCTTTTTCTTCTTATTATTATTATTGGAAGTTATTTTTTAGATAAATCGTTAAAAATTTTGTGATTAAATATATATAGTGAGTTTTAAAGCATGAAACAGAGATCTCAGTTCAGTTTAATTAAAAGTAAAAAGTGTTCAAATTAAAAATGAGTATAATATCCTTTAGCATTGGAAAGAAGAAGTTTGTCTTTTATGTTTTTAAATTTCGAAGAATCATATGTTAGAAGATACCTTCCTCTCTTATATGAAAGATTACCAACTTTAAATTTTTAGTGAAAATGAACAGGCTTTAAAAAGAGGGAGGAAAAGATTCTGCACGAGTAAATTTAACATACATTTACACATATTAATTTGACCTTGCAATTTTTAGGTGCGTTCGTAATTATATAAATACGTAGCACCTATAGTCGTCGTTTGGTCTGTCCGCATATAACAACGCAAAAACTACCCAACCAAATGGTTTGCAATTTAAAATATATTATCTTTGCAGAATTTTGTCGAGACATTTCAAATTTTATTAAAATCGAATCAAAACTTTAGGAGATATTAATAAAAATATTTATTAAGAAATTTGAATTTTTTTTTTTTAAATCGGTGCTTTTTTGTTATAGGAGCTTCCGAAGTTTAATCGTCAAGGGACCGAGATACTTATTTTATGACAGAAATTAATCTGCAGACGATAAAATTCATTTCACAGAATTAAAAATCATTAAGATCTGAATATTTATATAACTAGCTGATACATATATATCTGAATATTTATATAACTAGTTAAGATATTTGTATGAACAGTGTCATAAAATATGTACTTAACTAGCTGTTTAACCCGTTCTACGCACGGGAGATCATGAATTTAATTCTAAAACGTGCGTACGAACGCACTTCGTTTGTAACGTTCGACGTACAATTTCCAACTTGTTTAAATTTAAAACCTTTAATTTTCTTTTATAAAACAAGTTTAATAATTCCCTTTTATTTCACGATTATGAAATTTAATATTTATGTGATCACAAATTATAAGAGCGGAAATGCTCTCTTTATTACATCTTTCTGCTGGTATACATTGACCGAACTGGATCTCTCTTGTGACGTCACTAACCATATACTTACCATGTACTTGTAGCAGGCCCGGTTGAAAGAGCACATAAGAGATGTACAATAGCTTAGCATAAACTACAGAATTCTAATTTTCTTCTTGCTTCATAAAAAACATTTTATTTATAATATATGTTTGTACGCAATGCTTAATTTTAACACCATAAATTCTATACAATTACTTGATTTAGTAATAATAGTACAATAGTAATAATAATACAGTACAAATTTTCGTACTTTTTGGTGTTTTTTTTTTTTTTTTTTCAAAGTTTGGCCTGTAAAAGTTATGTAATTTTACAATGAACAAACCTGAACCGAGACATACGTGAAACAAGAAAATTAAAATAATCGCAGAAATTACCTGCAAAACTTTATTAATTGCATGCAAACTTACATAGTTTTAACGACAGCGTATAATTAGTAAAAAATTGTACTCGCACTTAATAAAAGCACAGATTTCTAAAAATTACAAACCATCATTAAAATTCATGTCGAAATACACGGTGGAAGACAATAAATAAGATGAGATTTCTTAGTTAGAAAGAATTCAATAAATATAAGGAAAGATCGAGATTTCTTAATAAGGCATATCTACCCTATATATATAAAATCCTAATGAAACGAATTTGTGAAACGATTTTATGAAACGAATTTATGAAACGATTTTATGAAACGACTGATTAAACGACTGATTATGTTTCAGGGCTATTTCTAATAAAATATTAAACGCTTGATGGGGAAATTAATACCAATTGTCCATAAAAATCCGCGGATGTCAAAACTGGTAATAGAATTTTGAAATTGGAATTAGTTTTCGAGATATTAATTTTTTTCTAATTTTAATGATATTTCTGTAATGATGGCAACTAATTACTCAGTTTTTTTGTGACAAAAAAGGGAAAAAAATTGAAAAGGATCCCGATAGGGATTATTGATTTCTTTTTATTCGTCATTTTCAAATTGAAATTGAATTTATCTTTTATTTCAATCGATAATGAAGACAAGATTGTGATTAAATTATGTTTTTCAGGAAAATTTGAAAACAAAAATCACATTTCTATCGTCAGGATTCAATAGTCTGTCAGCATTTAATTTAATTCATAAACTGAAAATATTTTGAATAAATTCGTCCAAATGACGTCATTCATGTAAACGCAAAAGAAAGGGGGGAAAGGAATTAATAGTAATTAATATTTATTGATATCATTTTGTTATTTTTTTGTAAAATTTAATTAAACGAATTTATAAAATCACTAATTCGGATATTTGAAACGAATATATAAAATAATAATTGCCCAACTGAACGGAAGGAGAATAAAATATCCTGCTTGGTTTTTTCCGCCAAGCTTTTTAAAAAAGCGTCAAAGACCCCTATAATAGAAAAGCACCAAAAGTTCATTGGGTTTGTTTTCATAACTTTTGGCAACAAATCTATATATATTAACGAATATATCCCTTTTTGAAGCTCGAATTACGCCAAACTTAAAAGCAAAGGATCTTATACTGGAAAAGTACCCGATTTTCTTATGGACAATATTCAAGTGACTTAACATGGTGTAAAATTATCGCGGATAGCAAATTTGTTTAAATATCTCATCAATGGATGCCGAATAAATGCAGGCATGCATGCACAAAATATTTAATTAATTTTGTATATGCTACATAATTATTAGAAAATTCGTATATACATATTAATTAAAATAAACAATTTACGTATTTAAAATAACATGAAAATATGCATGATGGTGCACTAAAATAGAGAGAAAATTAAAACCTGTTAATGAAAATGTGTATAACATAGTACTTTTCAATACCGTGGTTCTTAATGTTATTCACAAGCAGATGGAATTTTTCTCATCTTTAAACGCAAAGGAAGAATAGAATACAGATCGTTGTTATAAAAGTCCGAGAGGTAGCCACAATTTAAACCTAACCATTTTATACAAGCTGGTTTTCAAGTTGTAATTGATTTTACTTATCAATCCCGAAAACAGTCGTCAGTTGTCGCAACAGCTGTGTATGAGACCATGGTAATCAAAAAATGCCCCATTAAAACGTTAAAAGCATGGCAACCCAATTACAGATTTACCAATATTTTAAAAATAAAACTCGCTGTCATGTTTTTAGAGGCCTCTAAGTCTGAGCGGGGGTTGGCGAGCGTAGCTCGCAGGGGGTAGGCCCCCTAGTTTAAATATAATAAATATCAGATCTCGACGTTACATGGGCGCCGGGAAAATGAAATCCAGGGAGGCGAAGAATTTGAAACAGATGTGATTGGTGATCCGCCGTTTACGTTTGGCAATTTTTAGGTGCGTTCGTAATTATGTAAATACGTAGCACCTATTGTCGCTTGGTCCGTCCGTCCGCATATAACAACGAAAAACTACCCAACCGAATGGTTTGGAATTTAAGATATATTATCTTTGCTGAATTTTGTCGAGACATTTCAATTTTTTAAAAAATCGAATCAAAACTTTAGGAGATATTAATAAAAATATTTATTAAGAAATTTGAATTAAAAGAAAAACAAATCGGTGCTTTCTTGTTAGAGGAGCTTCCGAGGTTTAATCGTCAAGCGACCGAGATACTTATTTTATGACAGAAATTAATCTGCAGACGATATAATTCATTTCACAGAATTAAAAATCATCAAGATCTGAATATTTATATAACTAGCTATAGTACGAACGCACCTCATTTGTCACGTTTGACGTACAATTTCCAACTTGTTTATTTTTGCATGCATTGCAACTGGGGACTTTATGACTGATACCTTTAATATTAATTGTAATTACAGGTTAATTTTATTGGAAAATCTACAAAGGGAAAAATAAAAGATGTATAATTTTTGCTAATATCTTGCCACTCTGTTAATTATGTGAGAAAACTTGTTAGTAGGTATTCACTTTAATTTAAATGAATATTTATTTTCCAAGTTTTACATTTAAAATTCCTTTTCACGAATCCATTTCGAAAATATTCAAAATTCAGCTTAAGTACTAATGAGCAAAAATCTCCGTGGCGATGTTTTTGATAAATGTGTGCCCAAATAGAGGATTATTGAAAGTAATACTGACTAATTTCAGTTAAACTGGTGTTTTGAGTTTAGTTTGAGCTTGAACGATTGGCATCATCCACTTACATCACGATTAAAATGTGACTGAATGGATAGGTATGGAATATTAAAACTGTTGCAGTTAAAGGAAATTAAACAATACAGAATATAGAATATCATAATATTTACCTATGATACGCCACTTGTGTAATTACACAAAACGTTTCTATTCAAGCATTTTCTATAACCGATATTTTCTTGGCGAAATTTAAATTAAAACTAGTTATAACTTGACAAATAAATCATTTTTTCCTCGTCTTCTTTCAAAATGAAAAGAATACAGGTGAAAGAAGAATTATTCCAGATGCCTACACGCCGAACGTGTGTGTGTAATTAGTATTTCATGGAAAAATATCTTCACATCCGATTTCCGTTTTCTCCAGAAAAAGTTACGGTACGATCAATAAAAAGGTGTCACATCTAGTAACACAAAAAGTATCACTTGGTTCCTAACGAACCCGTATTTAGTAACTTGAAATCGTTATGAAAGGGCACTATTTCTTCTTGGGAACTACCCGTTTCTATACTGAAAAATTTAACAGAAACACGTTTTCATTTCTCATTGCTTCTTATAACCATCCAGTCTTTTGGTAAAACAATTTTAACAATATTCAGTGTACGTATCTATTTATTTTAATTATATGTATATTTTTCAACTCGTAAATAGAGGTAGTCTTTCATACTTAAAGCAGGAATCAGATCCCGTTTACAAAAAAAAGTTTTTAGATGTACTAGCAATTTTAAACGCTAAGAAACTATTTGCTTTTTTTTTTTTTTCAAATACATACGAAAAATTAACTTTTTTCTTCTTTCAACGGAAAAATTTACATAAATTTCCATAGCAAAATATTGTGAAAAATTAAATTAGAGTCTTGGCAGTCCATATTATTTTATTTTTTAGAAATTATCAGGTGAGTAATACTTTAGTCGCAGTGCTTCCCAACCTTTTTTCCTTCACGTACCCCTTGTTTAGACTTTTCAATTCGGAGTACCTCTTCTTCTCATAAACATTCCCCTTTCCTTCTCCTCTCCCACATAATGCAAAAACATGCCTCCTTTTTTTAAATTAGAAATTTTCTTAGCTAATAGCTAAATAATAAATCGACACAAATTACATTGAAATTTCTAAACCTGTTACTTTTTATCTCGCATTTTAATGTTAATATTACTCTTTATAATATTAACTAAACATAAAAAAAAAATCAATATTTTTTTAACTAACTTACGATGAGAGTTTATAATATTTTGCATCATGATATACAAGTAGTCAAACATAGCTTTCGATACTCTCAATGGGATCTTTTGAGCTTGTTTCATGGAGCTGAGTTTCTTAAAGCCAGGTGCAAACGGAGACATAGTATAATCTCATGCCAAGAGTAGCGTCAAGCTTATTGCGATATTTCTTCTTAATAACACATGGGCTGATAAGTTCCCGGTCTGGCACACAGATGGCGTTGCAATCGCCGAACCGATGTTTTTTTTTAGTAAATACTAACCTTTAAAAGGTAGCAGAAAAAATGGCATGACGATTCGCAATGTGGATAAAACGTTAGAGTGGTTTCAGTTGAACGACTTTGTTGATAAACAAAAAAATGGATAAACAAGAATTTCAAGAATTGTTATTTGATGGGAAAAAACATCGTTCAAACAAAAGCTTGGCTTGATAAGCGTTATCCGGATACTGCACCAGGTAAATCAACCATTATTGACTGGTTTGCTGAATTTAAACGTGGTCGTACGGACACCAGTGATGCACCACGCAAAGAGGTGGTTACTCCGAAAAACATAAAAATGTCCACAAAATCGTTTTGGGGAACCGTAAAGTAAAGTTGCAGGAGATAGCTCAGACTCTGAAGATATCCAAGGAACGTGTAGGTTTTATTTTGAATGAACATTTGTCTATGAAAAAGCTGTTGTCAAAGTGGCTGCCGCGCGTGTTGACTTTTGACCAAAAACAACAACGAGTTCTGAGCACTGTTTGGAGCTTTTTCGTTATAAAATTATATTATTTATTATTAAATTATTATTATTATTCATTTACTAAATTAATATTATTAAATTATTATTATTTATTATTAAAGTTATGTTATTTATTAAAGTTATAAAGTGATAAAGTTATAAAGTTATAAAGCTTTGTTAAAAAGTTGTGTTTTCTTTATTAGACCGGGGACTTATCAGCCCATGTGTTATATGCATAAGACGAAAATGCTCTTTCGACAAGCTCTGTATTTGTGAAAGGAACAAGTATTTTATAACTTTATCATTGATTTCCTGATACTCTTCTTTTACTGCTATCCCAAATCAAATATATTTTCTTTAAAAATTATATTGTGAAGAAAAATCAGTCGATTCAATCAATTTTTCTTTTTCAGAAACTGATAAATTTTCGGCTTCTCGAAAGAAAAAAATCGTTAAATAAGTTTGAAACCTGGTTATTTTTAACCCTTCGGAAAATATTGTCTGTACGACATTTTAAGTCATTTTATAAGTGATCTGTTACACTAGATTTTACTTCTTATAATTTTAGGTTATTTCAGATAAGAAATAGTAAAGCGTCTCAAAAACTTATGGCTGGTGTTTTTTAATACAAGATTCTGAAAAATCTAATTTCTTAATCATAAATTCGATTTTGTCAGACTCCTTAAAAATGATTACGGAACTGTTATGTAATCGTAAATTAAGTTTATTTATTTCTGAAAGAATATCCGATAAGTATCCAAGCATTTGAAGTTATTCGAATAACTTCAATTGCTTGGATACTTACATGATGACTTAATATCATGAAACTGATCACTTTCATGAAATTTAAAGCTCAGCTGAAAAGGATGACCTTAAAAAACCCAGACTTTCATGCCTCAATTTAAACAATCTTTCAAATTATTTTTCTCGTGAAAGACATCTGACTTCCCATACAGCACACTTTCATCTCTAGAACGTCGCATATACATCGCACTGCGACGTTGTGATGTCCCGCGGAAAGTCTCAGAGATGTTCTGGCAATGCGCAAATGTCCTTTTTCAGCGACGTCGCATTGCAATATCTATGAGCCGTCGCATTGCGATATCTGTGCGATATTGCATTTTATCATCTACAGTACATCACACAGATGGTCTCAGAGATATTCTGGCGATGTGCGAATGTCCTTTTTCAGTGACGTCACGGTGCAACATCTATGAGGTATTACATTGTGATATCTATGCAACAGTGCATTTTAATGTCTACACTACATTGCACAGATGGTCTCAGAAATGTTCTGGAAATGTGCGAATGTCCTTTTTCAGCAATATCGCAGTGCAACAAATATGCGACGTCACATTGTAACATCTACAGGTCTCAAATTGTTACCACTACTTCTGATTACCAATCTTAATCTTATTTAATAACAAATTTATATCCTAAATAAAATTAAAATTACTATTCGGAAATAGTGATGACAATTGGCCTGCTGATATGTAAATTTACCCTGACTTTTTTGTTGCTGTAATTTCTCTAACTTAAAAAAAATTACTTTTAAGGACCTCACTTACTTGTAAATCAAATTAATTACCCAAGTTGTGACTGTTATTCAAAGGTATTGCAAAATAACTCAATTTCACATTTCTGTTATTTTTCAATTCAAGATAGTCATAGTAATATCAAAAATTCCCTTCTCTGAATCCTGCAACTTCTTGCATCCTCTAATAAAACTGAAATGCATTCTAGTAATGAATTGGAAATTCATGTTTTAAGAACTTTCCTAAGAGTTATCTATAACATGAGAAAACACATTGAATACAAGTAATCTGAAAACAGTACTCTTCTTCTTTCTCAATAATCTATTTTTCCCAAGTATATATAACAGTTTGAGTGACTGTACTACCCTACTCTAAATGTCAAAAAATTAGTTTTGATGGACTTGTATGGCTTTATTCTGGGTATATAAATTATTCTACTTGTGTTTACATACTAAATTTATAATCGATACACTTTTAAAAAAAATCCCTGACGGCTCGGCCTACAGGCACAGGTAGATTTCGAAGACGCAGACCGTGGGGCGCCTATTTGTTGGGAATTGCGGAAGAAATGACCTTTTTGCCATGATGCGTCAGAGAATGATTTGCCAGAGAATTCTCTGTGCAAAAGCAATGTAGTATGCAGGCTGTCCATCCTCTTCACACAGCGATTTGAATAGTCTGGAGTTTTTTGGAATTGGTTTTAATAAAATTAACAACTTTAACTGATTGATGGAGCACTTCTTTTAATCAGTCTGGCAGAGTTTGATCGCTTGACTGTGTCTGTGTATACAAGAATGGATTCAAGCTACATGGAGTGCAACTTCTTTGATGAGAGTTCCGGATTTCAACCAGCTATCCAATTTAAACACAAAACAAAGTCACTCAAATAATAAATAAACACATCAAATTCATAATCATTATGAAGAATTAAGCTTTTCTATAACATAAGTTAGTGATATAACTCCGCCCATTCGAAAAAGAAAATATGGGATGTTTCGCAACCCGTTTTAAAATAAAACATTAAAAACAGAAGCTCTGAAGTAATTTAAGCGTACTGCAATTATTATTAAAAACGAAACAATAAGAAAAAAGTGTTGGAAAAGAATATTGTACAGTATATTGATCAGTGGCAGTTGTAGCTATCTCATCTCACATGAACAGTTTAAAGCGAGTTACTAGCTGAAAGTAACTGGCTTGGCCTTTTGCTTGACGCTAGCGCTCTCGCTTCCTGTTCATGAGATCCCTGGATCAAATCCCGGCAACGCCAATACTCAACACACTTCATTGGCGACCCGGCCAGAGCACGCAATCAACCTTCTTCAACAACCACAATCATCTCTCATATCCAACAGATGGCAGCACTAAAATATCATCTCCAGCATCAACAAATCCTGTGAACACTACTCACATCACAAAAGCCTGTCGCTCACGCCGCGCTTCATATCTGCGCACGGCAACACGACAGCATCACTCACGCATGCGCATCGCTCGTCAACATGACGTCTTCCTCACTGGAGATGGAGTGTGTAGCCATGAACCTCTACACCATGAACCTCTATAGAGGTTCATGGTGTAGCGATCTCATCTCACATGAACAGTTTAAAGCATGAACCTAGAAGAGATCTATCTAGGTTCATGGTTTAAAGCGAGTTACTAGCTGAAAGTAACTGGCTTGGCCTTTTGCTTGACGCTAGCGCTCTCGCCTCCTGTTCATGAGATCCCTGGATCAAATCCCGGCAACGCCCAATACTCAACACACCTCAGCAGTTTTCGTGAAAATGGCGGAAAGCGTATAAGTATTCATTCAGTATGATTAGCAGTGGGCGGAGCTAGTGGCATCAATGGATTATTAAGTCTAGTGAGCCTTTTCCTTCATTTTGAGTGTAATATATTGTAGTTTACACATGAGACTTACTTTGTAATCCAAACTTATCAACTTTCCTTAAGTGGTTTCAGTTAAACCATTTTTGTGATTTCCGCCATTGCATATATTATTTCCACGTACCCCCAGCAGGCACTCGACGTACCCCAGGTTGGGAACCGCTGAGTGCATTAGAATTAAGGCGTCAATTTATGTGTGTGGGGAGGGAGAAGGGATGCTATTGTAATTGTAACCACAAAAATACCAGAAAAAATAATATTAATAGCTAAGCTAAAAAATATTTTATTTATTTATTTTTCAGTATTTTAGCTTAAAAAAGGGCGTCTGTTCCATCACCCATAAACTGGATTATATATATGTGGGATTAAAAAATTAAATAATACCCATCTACGCATCAATGTTCACAATAACATAAACTCACTTATCTAATTAATAATCACATGTATGTATACATGCATTTCATTTTATAATAGGAGAAAAGTAGACGAATTTTCGAAATTCCATGACAAAAAGCGAAAGAAGCAGAAAAAAAAACTACGCTATATTTAAACATTTTTTCTACTTTTCAGGCGTAACAAAAATTGAACTTCAAACTACCTTTAAAGAAAAAAAGTTATTCATCACATACTTAGCATATAGCAAGACACAATACCGTTCCATTTTTAGACAGTGCTATTTCTTTTTTTTATTTAGATCTATTTAAACTTGGACCGGAGGGCCCGCTCGGCCCAATGATTAGCATGCTGGCCAGAAAATGTTTGGGCCTATGTTTGCGGGTTTGAAACCAGCGCGGTCTGAGCTATGGTCCTGCCTGTACAAGGTGTCGGGCAAGAAGATAGAAATAAGAAGGAGAACAGTGAAGATACGCTTTCAAGATTAGAACACGGACCGTAAATTAGTAACCGGTTCTTGGAGCTGGTGCTCCCGAGTGCCAGTCACGTGACCTGTCAAACATGACAAATTGTCGTCTGCTCTTCCTGCATTTTGGTTTCGAACATCGTAAAGAGTTGTCAGCCAAAACCGGACATAGAGGGCGATACACTCCCCAAGTGCCCAAAAAACCGGAAACGTTACCATACTAGGTGCCGCTTTTAGTTCCATAAGTAGAAACGTTATCATTGCTTTCCTTCTCTCTATCTTCCTGGTTTCGGGGTATTCTCATACGAGAATAATAAATAGTATCACTTCCCCTTCAAAAGCCTCCCAACTACATCAATATGGCCGAAACTGGACGATGCTTAACAAAATCCCATTCCCAGATTAGGGCCAATTCTAGGCTTTTCCGTAACTAGTCACAATCGAGGGGAGCATTTTTCCAGTTCTAATTTTTTTTTCCTTTTATTTTACAGATAAAATGTGTAAAGGAGTACCATAAAAGAAAATTCCGTGAGACCTAGTAATGTGCACTTCATTTTCTGAAGATTCGATTCAGACAAAACTTAGTTAATGGCGATTACGAGCATATTCATTCCAATTCCGGTCTAAATCGTTGCTATCATGTCAAACTATGGAATATGAAAAAAATACATTTTTCATTACTTTTAAAATTGGGCCGATTGTCACTACTAAATTTTATTAGAATTAAAAATTCTAATTAAAACTACTGATAAAATTTATGTGAAGAATAGAGTTGCCAGTTTAGTATTCTATTTTATTCAGAGATGCTGAATTCATACCGGAAATTTTGAGAGAAAAAGTTTTACTTTAAGTAATCACGAAAGTGTTGGCATTAAATAAATAAAAAATTTCTGGTATGTATTCGAAATTTCTGAATAAAAGAGGAGGCCAAACTGGCAATCCTGGTGAAGAATACTATTAAAATTTAGTGGTGAAATCGGCCCATTTTTAAAAGTAATGAACAATGCATTTTTTTCACATTCAATAGTTTGACATGGTAGCGACGAATTTTCCCAGCATGGCACTAAGCAAAGCCGAATATATAGCTAAATAATATGCAAACTGGCCTCCAAAAGTTAAGGTACAACCAGTTTTTCGTCGCTCACTATTAAAAGAATGGTAATAATGGTAAAAAATATGGTTTATATGAATGATCATAAGCAACTTTAATAAAATATTGTGGAATATTTATAATTTATACCCATCTCAATATTTTAAAGAACCGGGCATTTATATGGCAGTCAAGGGGAAACTGCGAATATTCCAATTTTGCAACTTGTGTGGAATTTATTTTATGCTTGTTGATCTTGAATCGTTGGTTCTAAAATAGTGTTGTCAAAATCTAGGAGATGTCGTTTACCTGATTCGCCAAGATAACGGGCAATCAGATCGATGGGAATGAGGTTACCACATGCTGGGGCTACTAGGCGTTTTAATGTGTCTCGTAATGTCGTCCAAAGACTCTGGGATCAATTTAAATCCAAAAATTCAGTATCAAAAAGACGTGTTCCAGACCACTCACAGGTTATAACTCCTGGACAAGACCGCTTCATAGCTCTTTTGACCCAAAGGAGGAGGAACCTAATGTGGTTCAGCTCATTTCAGATCATCCTAACTCAACAAGGATGACAATGTTTGACACTACGGTGCACAGACTTCAGCGCAATTAAGAACTCTATTCAAGACAAGTTCCCGTTTATGTTGCAAGAGAGAACGTTACCTAGAACAGGACAACGATGGGCTTCCGTACTGTTCACAGCGAGTTTCAGTTTGCTTTGGAGAGTGATTCAGTGCGTGTGTTGATCTGATGAGAGCAAGGCATCAGGTTTTACCCATGTAACATTGTTGAAAGACACAGTTATAGAGGAGGTGGAATCATGGTTTGGGCTGGAATCTCTCTGGTGGTTACAGTAACCTCCATGTGGGCCATGGGAGAACTCTGATTTCTGTGAAATATCGGCACAAGATCCTTGCTCGTTGGCACACCGTACGGTGATGCTTTTGGTGATGAATTAATCTTAATGTATGACAATGCCCGATCGCATTAAGCTAGAATCGTTGTTGAATATCTTTGAGGATCGAGATTTGGAGCGAATGGAATGGCCAGCTCAAACTTCGGACCTTAAACGGATAGAGCATCTTTGGGACTATCTCAACAGACAGCTGGCTGCCATAAATCCTCCCCCAAAGTCGTTAAATGTGTTGGAAAAGGCGTTGCTCCCTGTATGGGCGTTGTTTCCCATTCCAGTATCCGAGAACTTAATTGACAGTACGGAAAGTCAATGCCACAAAGGCATTACAAGCAAAGACCTTTTAACTGAGACCTTTTAACGCTAGAGTTCTTTGTTACAAGTACAGCCGGGCACACGCCCTATTAAAATCCGTTTATTTAATTTTTTTTCACAAAAAACTGCTATTTATTTTTTTTATCAAACAGTGGACTTTTGCAAAAAAAAAATGCAATATTTTATTTGTAAATCATGATTGGTGTTAAAATTATGTAAAATTCGATAAATAACTGTTTAAAGAACAATTCTTCTAAATTTCATATTTTAAATTAGACACAAGAGACTGGTTGTACCTTAACTTTTGGAGGCCAGTGTATTTGGACATATTATTAGAATTAAGAACAATAAAGAGACTTTTTGCATTCGAATGTCCCAAATTTTGTAATTATCAAAGTTCATTCAATAAAGTGGTGTGGAAGATAAATTAGATTTGGCACCAAAGTGTCCCTCTTCCCTTATTATTAATATTTTGACATCTTTAACAAATGATTTTCTAATTACTTCGTCTCTTCGTGCGGTCTATTGTGTCGGAGACAAACAGAGCGCTTACGTGAACAATTTTGCTTGAAATCAAATGTACCAAGTTTTGTATTTATGTTATAATGAAAGTGTTACTTAATACAATACAATTCGAGTTGTTTGTGGCGAAAGCTTTTGCGTGTAGCCGACAATTTTCTATGAAATCTGGGTTTTAAAACCGTAGAAGCTCCGCCATCTTCTGTAAGTCGTTCGTAAATTGGTTTCCTAGGTAGGTTAGTCGAGTTTATAATTCAGTAACTATATTTCAATGGACAATATCATATACAAATGCATTATCTGTAGGGTAGAAGCCACGCCCTCAGATGTTTGGTTAAATAAACATGAGAATTCTCGTTTTCAGTCACCAAAGTGATAATATATTGCTTTGCTTTTTTATTATGTTCTGTTCACTAGGAATTTTCGATATAATTATTTACCTTTATGTCCTACTAGCTGTTACCCGTGACTTCGTTCACGCAACATTAAAAGAAGAATAAATGCATTAATTAAGCAAAATATTTCACTCCCGATACTTAAAAACGTAAATAATTAACTAATTCTTTATCACATTTCATAGGAAACAATACGGTATTTCTTTGTTATAGGGACCTTGACATAACTGTCTTAAAAAAGTGAAAATTTGTACCAAATAATCGTGAAAATGAAAATGCAACCAATTCAAAATGGAGGGCCAAATAAAACCGTGGAAATCGACGAATTGGGTAAAAACAAATGTCAATTTTACTTGATAAACCATTTTATTTTTAACGCTTTTGTGAAACGTTTTAACAACCGTCCTTCAAAAATAATTAATTGGAAATAGTATATGCTTTTTCTTTAAATTCAATTCTGCCTCCTTGATTTAATGTATAGCTGAAACAAATCTTGTTATCTGAAAGACAATATGTTGACAGACGATTTTTGTTCTGCAGAAAAAAATTATTCATGAAGTTTGAATATGTGAAAATATGTTTTTATTTTTCGGATAAATTACTGAAATCAAGATTTTGTTTTCACCATCTATTCAAATTGAAAATAAATTCTGTTTTCAGTTTTAATGAGAAAATGGCTTAAAAAATATATTGATCCGTTTTATTTCTCCTTTTCTATCCACAAATATGGAGTAATTTACTTGCCGTTTTTAGAGAAACTTCGTTAAAAATTTGCAATTATGATAATAATAATAATATATCAGAATCTAATTCAATTTTTTAAATTCTGAGAGTTTGTGTGACATCCTCGGATCAACGATAACTGATGTTAAGTAAATCGCGTTGGTCCGATAGTCTAAGAGGAGTAGTTGCGAAATACAGACGTTCAGATTTTAATATAATAGATTCGTGTTCATTTTTCTTTTCTTAAAACTAGGGGGCTCTGCCCCTGCTCGCTACGCTCGCCAACCCCCGTTCTGATTTCACAGCCTCTTAAAACCTGGTAATGTATCCTGTTTTAAAAAGATGATGATGATATCACGAACGGCGACTTTCTTCTGTAATCAGGTTATAATGCTTTTTCATTTAACTTGTTATAATGCTTTTTCATTTAATTCATCTTTTTAAATTTTAATATTCATATGTAAACACAATTTTTATGACGTAATTTTCTTTATTTCCTGCTTTCAACACGTGATCATTTAATTATTATTTTTAACTTTCATTATTGTTTTTAATAGTCTCGCGCAAATACATTTTTTATTTGAGATAAAAGATAATCATTTGCGCTTATTTAGAAATTGGCAACAATATAAAAAAAGGACTTTTTCAATAAAAGATTTTTTACTCGATTTTTAAGGATTTTTTGAGTTTTTATTGTCCGACCGTGATAATTTTTTTAATTTCTGAAAGCTTGTTATATTTCGCGTCAGGTGGTATGATTTTCGAATCCGTAGGATGGCTAGAAAAAAAGTAATAGCTCCTCAAAAAAAGTCCCTAGTAAAAAAGCGATGAGAATAACCCGGAATATCTACGCAGAATTTGATTGGTGCATTTCGTTTTTGGCTCAGTTCCAGATTACTTTTTTTAATATAGAAGGATTATGATGTGATTTTAGCAGAAAAATCTGATCTGTATATAACTGATAATTATGCTTAATAATTAGTATAGCTAAAAAAAATTTCTATTTTTCGTTTTAAATATGGCGTGAAACTCATCTACTTTTTATACTTACTGATCTTTGTATTATTAATGTATGGAATTGATTCACGCTCCTTTTAAAACATATTTGAAAATACACGTTTTATTTACAATACGATGACGCCACTTTTTCCACAGATAAATATCTTTTTAATGATATAATTCTTAAATTCGTGGTTGTACGCTGTGCGGTAAAGTGATAATTCATATCCTTTGTATTTATATAATTCTTTTCAATGTTCTTTTCCTGGCAATCATGACGTAAATTTTAGCAGAAAACTCACATCTGTATGTAACTGATATTCAAGCTAAATCGATCTCAGTATCGATAAAAAAATATTTCAGTTTTTCATCTTAAATATTATGTCCATTATCTGTCTACTTTCATACTACTATATATTCATGCTCCTTGTATTATTAGGAATATTTGAAAATACATGGTTTTATTTATGACGTCACATTGTCCAAGCCACGGAGGATCCTTTTCATAGTTCCATGGTCCAAACGAAATCTTTTCTTAAAAATATAATTATTATTCCCTTTTCTATCTAATTATATCGCAGTCTTTGACAGAAAATGTCTTCTCAACGTAACTGATATTCAAACTTCATGTATAACAACAAATACTCCATATTTGCTTTCAAATATCATGGCAATTCATCATCTTTTGAATTATTTTTAATGTTCATTTTTTACGTGGAAATCGTTCAATTGAAAAATAATTGTTGAGGAAAAATTATTATTCCAGGTTTTGTATTTATTGGCAACGGTAATGCTTAGCAACGTAAAATGATTAATTAAATTTGAAAGGAAAAAATGTCCATTTATTCTCTATGAAAATAACGAAATTATGAATTATTACGAAAAATATTTGAATAAAATAAACAAAAACCAGCCTATGTTCATTTCCGGGTTATAATCAACCTACATGCAAAGATACAGGATAATTAAATTCTCCATTTTGACGCTGGCTTCAGCCTAACATTTGCACACAATCGGATTTATAATATTATTAGGATAATTAAATTCTCCATTTTGACGCTGGCTTCAGCCTAACATTTGCACACAATCGGATTTATAATATTATTAGGATTACATATAATGTTGAACACACACGTCGCCACGGACCGATTTAGAAATTTGGGGGCCCCGGGCACAGATGCGTATGGGGGCCCCCTCGCACAGATTCTTTGGAAAAAAAATATAATATCGGAAGCATTACTTATTAAGATAACCACCATTGACTTTGATAATTTCTTTAAAATATTAATTTTAAAAAATAAATTTGATAATCATTAATTTACTTTTAAATAATTATTTGATAATTATGAATTTTTAATTGAATTTTGTAATAAACTGTGTGGTGCTGATTACCTTTCTCTATGCAAGTCCATATATCTGGAATGATAAAGTATGCAACAACTAATAATAAATTTACCGCAGTACTAAGCTATAATTATTTAAAATATTAGCATATCATAAAAATCAAACTGCTTTTTATTTCAAATACAAGCTTTGTGTAGAAAAAAAAAAAGATTAAATTTACTCAAGTAACTAGTAGAACCACATGGCTCTGTCCATGTTAAGCATGAGAGCCTTACATGTAAAATAAATAAAAATGAAATAATATAGCGATCCCAAAAGTGGAGTTCTGTACGTTGCTGCACAGAAATTGTTAAAAGACAATCAGCAAAAAATGAAGTTACTTTAACATATCATAGACAATCTCTGACAAACACATTTTTCCATTTTAATTTTGCTTTTTCACAGTTAAAACTGTTTTGGCCAATAATTGAAAAATCTTTAGTAGCATTTGGGGGCCCCTAAATATCGGGGGCCCTGGGCCCTTGCCCCGAATGCCCTGCCCTAAATCAGGCACTGCATGTCGCCGACATTTAATGCACAGCGTGTAATACCCTATTCAAGAAAAAACATATTTTTGTCTCCGGACGGCAATACGTTGATACGATACTGTTAGACAAAATTGCAATATAAAATGTTCCTGCAATCACAAATCCAACCCCTTTCGAGGTTCCCAAAGTCCTTAGTTTTTGAGAAATTCGGGGTTAAAGTTCAGCATACCTTTGAAATACCTATTAGATTGCATCATTGAACAAGGTCTCCGTGGTGCTGTGCTACCGTTCGAGATTCCTGTACGGAATGCAAGGGTTTTGTACCATCCTATGCCCTCTTTTTTTTTAAAATAATTTTATACTTTTGGCGCGTTGTACGTTTTAAGCAGAAGTGTGAATTCGGCGTCTTTATTTATTTTCGTAATAAATTATATTTACATTTTTGAATTTTTCATAAAAACTTATAACTTTTCTGCAATTATTAAAGTAATATTTCTATTTACGAAACTCCAAGCTAATTTATGTATAGAATTATTTATTTATTATTTACTTTTTTATATTTTAAGCACAGTTCTAAAATAATACTTTTCTTTTTTTTTTTTCTTTATCATTATGCAATTTTAGATGAAAAATTACCATTTCTTTTGTATAACTTATACAAAATAGTTTTCACTTCGAATCTCCCAAACGTATGCGAGATTAGATCTTTTCAAAGAAATAATAAAATTTTAAAGCAGTAACACTTATATTTAAGTTTTTACCAGTTGTATATATATTTAGTGCACTCTAAATACATTTATCTGTAAAGTTCAAACTCAACATAATTTTTGATTTGCACAAAAAAAAATGACAGATTACATTTCAGATTTGTGTTCATTCTAACCAAAATGTATACATATTAAGCGTTCCAGTTTAATACTATGACAGAGCCCCAAAATTGAAACAACTGCGCTACCTTGTGGACGGAGGGATAATGCCAATGCACGCGCTTTTAGGATGACGTCATTAAGTATGACACAAAATCTACCATCTGCGCATCTCCTGAGCATATTTTGAGAATCTGTACTCAGTCAGGGAAGTTGCGTATCTTGTTTAGCAGTTCGTTTTTTCGATGCAGTTTGTTTTGATAGAGATATGTATATTTAAAAAAAGAAAACATTCAAAATACCATATTAGTTTCGGGAAAAAGGAATTAATGCTTTGTAGCACTAATCTAGACACACGGCAGTGTGTCAGCCAAGTTCACGAAGCAAAAAACTCGACACACCGGCCGTAGGTATATTTACATGAACCATTTCGAGCCGTTTTCGCCAAATTTCGACGCTCTATTACTGAAATTCTATTTGACCTACGTACTTGTAATTTTAGATGTGTAGTAAGGCCCCCTTATTTATCCAGAATCCAAATTTTTATAAATAACGCATAATTAGTTTCCGAGATAATGATATTTGAAAATGTCTGATAATTGATAATTTTACCAGTGACTCACTCACTCATCAAAAAGATTTCATATATCTACTGCACTTACAGACTTAAAATTTGGTAAGAAGCTCGTTTACACTATAAGAAATCGAAAAAAAATCAAAAAATTCTGAAAATCGGTTAATTACCCACTTGGGGGTGTCCATTTTTACTTTAACGTTACGTCTATTAGGCGAGATTTTAATTTGCCTAAAAAAGTGCCAAATGTTGAATCCGGGCGGACCTTGCAGCAAAATATTTGATTATCAGCCATTTTGAGTTAATTTCAGAGAATTAATTTTTTGAGTAATGGTGCATAAAATTTACCTTTTTAGACACATTGGGAAAAAACAAAAACATCTTGAGAGAATACATATATCGAAATACGCATATATTTCGAGACATCCGCAGTTGAAATTCGTCTAATTCCAGAATTAAAAATGTAAACAAAAGAGAGTCATTCAAATGACTCAAATAAATATTGATGAAAAATGATTCAAATAAATATTGATCATGGATGATCTACCATGGGTCTAGGCAGTGTAGCTGTGGCAAAATATTAGCTCATTTATTACATCAAACTTACAAAAAGGCACGCGCGAGAAAAAAAAATAACAACCGTATTTTAATTGCATCGAAAAAAACATGAGACAATCCATGGAGTCTTTCTCTCCTAAACAATGCAATTTCAAATTTGCTTTTTAATCGTAAAATACAAAATAAACACGTGCGGAGATGTCACACTTTATCTCTTTTGTGCTAGTTATGTTAATATTTACGATTTATTGTGATATCTATATATTTAAAACGCTAAGCGTTTTCTTTCGACAATCCGTGAGAACAGACTACTGCATCAAATTATATCATTCTTTTTTTAAATGAAATATATTTAGACATAGGTTTGTTATCGTATATTCGTTTGTTCAAAATTTTTATTAATTAGCCGTAATTTTAAATTAAACTTTCACTTCTGCGTATGACGTCATAAAGTCGCCAATTGGATATGCGAGGCACAGAGTAACGTAAAACTCCGTGGTTGCGAGGATAAAAGAGAAATAATAAATATTAAAGGCACGTGGCTTTTAGGCCGATTTTTTTTTTAATTTGCAAGTATAATTTGGGTAAAAATATTTATCGCGTGCACTTTTATTTATTTACGTTATTTTTATAAGCGAATAAAAATTTATTTTTATTGTGACGTCATGGGAATATTGTACTTTGAGTTTATTTTATCATTATGCATTATAACTTTGTTGATGCCATTTTTTCATTACAATTAAATGCAAAATATATTTTTATTTGTATACATGGCGTTTAAGCATAAAAGTAACGTATATAAAGTATGTGTGAAAATGACGTTAGGCTTAGCTTGAAATGCGTTTTAACATTGATAAAACTAAAGAGAAAAATTTATATGATTGTGTCAACATGACGTAATTTTTACTAATTTTTCCATTCTTAATTATAAAGATTAGAATTGGAGCCTTTATTGATTGCTTCATCTTGATAGCATACCTTGATTACATGTTACCAATTACTTTTTATTTTTTAATTATACGTTAGACGATTTCATTTTTGAATAAAAAAATTCACAAAAGTAAAGGATTTCAGGAAAATTAAAATTATTATTAAAAATAGTGTTGTAGATGTGTTCTTTATTTACTATGTTCTTTTATTTACTGAATATGAGATGAACGTAGGAATATACTATTTGTGTTATACATCATAGGGCATGAAATTTTCTTTTTTGCCATGGGGAATATGGCGGTAATATTGAACTGATTTGCATTACACAGTTGTTTACGGATTGTTTGTTTGAAGTTTGCATCGGAAATAGTATTGTATTTCATTGGGGAAAGAAACATTAAAAATAAAATATTTGAAAGAATGCTTCATACGCACCTTCTTAAATAATAAAGAAGCTTATTTTACTGATATTGTTACAGTATTTTTTTTCGTCAAGTTTTGACGGGTTACATCTAGTTTATATTTATTATTATATTTATTATTATTTTTATTATTTATAACTGTTTATTTATTATTGCATGCTATTTGTAACTAATATTCAAAAACAAAGTTTTCGCCAAATTGGCGGGGTAAAAAAATCGCGCCAATGTGGTGTGTATATGACATCTGTGCCTATTAAAATACCAATTTCTGTTGCAAATTGACAACCAAATATTTTGTTGTAGGAAAATTGAATGCTGCCTGGTAAATAAAATAGTCACTTGTAAACACATTAAAAACCATTAAGTATAGTGTTTAAGTATATTGTAACTGTACAAAAAGTAATGAAATCCCATCAAAAACATACATGTGAAAGAAGGCCAAGTTCGTTAACGGTTTCGCTAATAAAAGAAGTGATATCTAACTGGAAACCAAGTTCTTTCGAAGCTCCTTAAATCATAGCTCCTGTCATACATAACGTTCTTCAATTGCTTAAAATGATTTGTTATGTTATTTGCTACTCAATAGAGCGACTTGGCAAGTTTTTCTCTTATTAGAATTTCTCTACTTGATTGATCTGAACTTAAAGTTAATCACTTCCTTAACTTATCAATACCTTAACTTCGACATACTTATTCGAATACTTGATTGACTACATCTTTGCCAATGACATACTAGACTAAATTGTACTCAAACTCAAAGATTAAAGTTGGTGGATGAAAACTTGCCAAGTCGCTCTATTGAGTAGCAAATAACATAACAAATCATTTTAAGCAATTGAAGAACGTTATGTATGACAGGAGCTATGATTTAAGGAGCTTCGAAAGAACTTGGTTTCCAGTTAGATCTCACTTCTTTTATTAGCGAAACCGTTAACGAACTTGGCCTTCTTTCACATGTATGTTTTTGATGGGATTTCTTTTCACCCGAAGTTAATATGATATTGTGAATGTTTTTTTTTTTTTTTTTTTTAATATACATAACTCTATCAAAACAAACTGTATCAAAAATATTTGGCAATAAATCTAGTAAACAAGATACACATCTTTCCTGACTGAGTACAGATTCGCAACATATGTTCACAAAATATGATTATACTTTCCAGCAATAAAAATTACCAGCGGATCCGTGCAACCGAGGATTTCGCACTGCAATCTAATATCTTTTGGTCATGTAATATTTTTTGGTACATTATCTCATATTTATCTAATATTTTCTAGATGCAGGTTTAAACTTCAAAAGAAAAATCAAGGATAAAAGTATCTGCAAAAAGCATTAGTCAATCCAGAGTATCATCTCATTTATTCCATCAAAGTTACAGTAAAAACTGATCGATGATAGCAAAAGGCACGTGTTCACAGCAACAGTTTCGATCTGTTTAAAATAATAAAACAATATGAAACGCATTTTAGTGTTTACGGACTATTTCATGTTTCCTGTTAAAAAAGAAAATAATAATAATAATAATAAAATAAGTGTTACGTACACAAGAATTTATTATAGTCAGCTAATACAATACACAAAAAATCGCACTTGTTGCGACAAAGGGCTTTGTGGATTTCTGAATTTTGAACATTTTTAGATCATTTGCTTTGTTTAGACTTTAAGTACTTGCCGGATTTATTGACAACCAGCAATTAATCGTCAGGTTTGGCTCAGTTTAACGAGAAACAAAATGCAATCACAAAATTATAACCAAAAGAAAATAAATAAATATTTTGGTAATTTTATGTCCGCAAATCTTGTAAATAGCATTTTTTTTCTCGCCAATAGCAGTTTTATGGTTTGAGTCAGTGTACAAATTAGAAACAATGATTTCGTATTCAAATAAAATGTTTTGGTTTATGTTATTATTTATTATTTTTAAAAATAAATGTATTTTAAATATAATGAGTGAAAAGGGCATGAATGTGAATCGAAATTTAATTGTAAATAACAGAAATAAATCAAAACACCCTAAATTCCAGTAATGGACACCCCACAAAAAGTAATAGATAATTGATATTATGATTGTATTTAAAACTACAATTTAAAGAAAGCATATTAATGAAATAAAAAAAAAGCTTAATTTTTATTGGTATTTTTTTTTTTATAAACCAAAAGTATTGAAGGTGGCCCGTGGGTGTGTGTATAATTGTGGAATTTTGTAATTGATTTAAAACTATGTTAGAATCCGAAAAATTATGTACACAGATATGTTTTCAGTGACAATAAAACAGTTTGATATTTTTGTAACTTAATTATAAATTAATAAATTAATTTTATGGAATTTTTATGTTACCCGGATGCAGGTGATAAGCCACGAACAATTCTATACGATTCTTACAACTGTATACCAGATTCAACAATGGAGATATTATGTATCAAACCACGATCGCTAAAATATGCCACCTGGTTGTGAGATTGCAACAATGAAATATTTTAAACATTTAAATGTAGAAAATAAAATATTACATGTTACAAAATAAAATACAATATAAAGAAAATAGAATTAAAAGAAAAAGTGTATTATTAAAAAAAAATACGCTTTATTTTTTATTCGTGATAAATCACTTTATTAGATTCAAAACAAAGTTTATTGGTATTAATAAAAATTGGCTATAAATACATATGTTCATGTGAGGTATGTAGAATCAACATAACGGCCGTAAAAACGTATTTGCCATTTTATTTGCTATACCTGATTAATGGTCATTTGAAAAATAAATTACAACTTTTATTTAAGTAAGAAATTGGATTTTTGGGAATAAATTAAAAGTAGGGTTTTCTTAAATACATTTTCATTGAAGTTCCATTTAATTATAAACCACAATTTTTATTCAGGTATGGTACCTTATCTTGGGGCATATCAAAAACAATAGATATAGCAGAAGTGCCACATAAATAGTTTCTCAGAAATTAAGTTCCAGAAATAAAAATGCATTTTTTAAATAATCGGTAACAGCTTATACATTTATGCCTACTTTTTTTTTTTTTTTTTTTTTTTTTTTTTTCCAATTTTATCAGATAGTAAAACAGAATATCAAAGATTTAATACTAACTTTATGAAATATAACTGAATATACTTTTAAATGTACTTCCAACAAATTATATTTTATTTAAATAATGAAATATGTCCTGAAAGAATCGTGAAGAACAAACAAAAAATAAGACAACAGTCGAAATGTTTTGCGAATGAAATAATCGTTTGCGTTTTGGTTTGCCCATACGCAGTTATTTCATAAATATTACAACAATTATTGAACCTCTTGTAGTTCACCCTCCTTCAGCAACGTGGTGTACGACCTTCATTGACGTGACCTCGGCCGACACCCCTGCCATATATCTTGGAACGCTTGACTTGTATACGTTTTGTCCGCTGCAGTCGCTCTTTTCAAGCGGAGTTGGGTCTCTGTTTATATCTCCTTACTCTGTGTGAAAAACCATACCCGAGCGGAAAATCTAGAAATACCATAAAATGTTGCAGTCTGGGTTTAATAATAGTTTGAAAAGCTTCTAGAGCTCCCAGATGTCGCAAATGATTTTTCTATTATAAGAATAGTTCTCAAGCAACAATTAACAACTGCAGTTTTCCTAAATCGTTAAAAAGAATTCGTATTTAATCATATATATATATATATATATATATTATAGTGAAATGAGAGGAAAAGTTTATACCGAAAACTGTGGGAACTGTTACTTGCATCGCTCCTGTTCATCAATAAAAGATTTATCTGGAAATTGGCTGTTCCTTATTGAAGAAACTCTTGTGGTGTCTCATCATTGCCTAATCTCCTCGCCATGATTCTTGATACCGACTGCAATCATTCTACATCTTTAACAAACTGCCATTTTCTTGTGGAATATTAAATCATCTTCGTAAAAAGTTCACATATATATACATACGCCGCTGAAGTGTGACGTTTCAACATGGCGCTGGGCATAAACAGACTGAAGTGCCCATTGAAATAACATGGACGTAAAAAATAAAATATTCTAGGAATAATAATTGTCATATATAAGAACTTTCAGGCACTATTCTGCAAAGTTTAAAGTACGCTTTTTATTATGAATTCCCCAAACTTCTGATTTTGTGATTTAAATTTGATCAATTTATTAAAAACTCATTAGCTTAACTCCGGTTAGACAAACATCATGGCTGTTTACATCGGCTGAATTGGTGATATTTACATTCATGTCTGTCAAGATATCTCTGTCTCTCTCTACTTATAAGTAAAACTTTTATTTAATTTAAATTAATGATTTTACTAATTTTATACTTTAAAAAAATAATAAAGATATTTTATTATTTATAAATTATTATAATGCATGAATTATAAATAATATTTAAGTAAAGTACATAAATTATATATTAAATAATATATTAAATATATAAAATAGGATATATTATAATAATAAAAATAAATATAAAATATAATATATTATTAAATTATAATGCAAAAATTATACAACTCCGATTCAAAAAATTAGAATAATGTAAAAAAGAATGAGTTTGATGTTGCTAACGCGTCAATTTGCATACTGCGTCCAGGAAAAAATATATTAAAAGTATCTAATTATCTTCAGAGCATTTATAAATATAACATAAATATTTATTTTTATCTGATATATTAATAATTAACTATTTAAAAAATATTAGAATAATTCAAAGAAATAGAATACCTCGATAGCATGGTTCAAAAAATTAGAATATTCAAATTTTTCTTATAAGTTGAGAGAACGGCTGCGGGATTAACATCTGTGGGACTATAAAATGTGCTCCGTTGAAAATGAGAAGTCGTTTGGCATTTGATTGTAGCGTAGTATTTGCTTAATATGGGACGAAAGAGCGATTTATCTGAGGCTGTGAAATATCGTATTGTGTACTTGCACGAAATAGGAAAAACACAACTTTTTATAGCAAAAGAAGTGAAATGCTCTCAAGCAAGTGTGAGTAGAGTTTTGAGAGAATATTCTAATAATAAGTGTTTTCAAAATAAACACTTTAAAAGTGGTCGAAAGCCAGTAACTTCAAGAAGAGATGAAAGGCAATTGAAAAAGATTGTGAAGAAACATCGTTTTCGGAGTGTGAGATATGTGCATAGAAAATGGAAAGAAATGGGTATAAATGTCTCCAAATCTACAACACTACGACGACTTCGCAAATTAGGTTTTAGATCACGTGTGCCTAAGATAAAGCCATTCTTATCATCTAAGCAAAGGGCTGCTAGAGTTAAATGGTGTAAACAAAGGCTATTTTGGGATCACGAAGATTGGAAAAAGATACTTTTCAGCGATGAAAGTGTGTTTTGTGTGTCTCACGGAAATCAAGGTATACGTGTCTGGAGACTCAAACATGAAGCTTATAAGAAAGAATGTTTAAAACGTTCGGTTAAATTTGCGACCTCTGTTATGGTATGGGGCTGCATGACTGCTGAAGGCCCAGGCAGGTTGTGTATTGTTTCCACAACAGTCAATTCAGAAGTCTATAAAGAAATTCTTGAACATTTCATGATTCCTTCAGCTGAGGATTTATGTGATGACGATTTCTTGTTTCAGCAAGATTTAGCTTCTCCCCACACTTCCAAATCAACAACTAAATGGCTCAAAGATAAGGACATACCTGTACTCCCTTGGCCTGCAAACTCACCCGATCTAAATCCTATCGAGAATTTGTGGGGAATTATGAAGAAACGACTTCAAGAAGTTCCGCCTAGAGACAAAAAAGAACTTATTTCTAGTATAAAGAGCATATGGGCGAATTTGGATAAAAAACATTGTGAACCTTTACTTAAAAACATGCCAGAACGTTTAAGAGCTGTCATTAAAGCTAAGGGTGATGCAACAAAGTACTGATTAGCAAGTAAAAATACTTAGAGTTTAAATTATCTTCAATATATTTTCATTATTCTAATTTTTTGAACTATGTTAGAAAGTATTCTAATATTTTGAATTTTTTGTTGTTAGCTGATTTAAATATATTTTCTATTTCATTGTAATGTGTTTACATTTTTATAATCTGCAAAATATGCAGATTCATATTATAGTACTTTATATTTGATATTGTTGATTATTTATTTGATAAATTCGATTTTCATTTCCCTTGACCGTATTTCTTTTCATTATTCTAATTTTTTGAATCGGAGTTGTATACTATATTAAATTAAATATTAAATCAATTTAAGCATATTACATTATTTATATATTACATTATAAATAAACAACCAACAAAAACAAAAACAATTATGAATAATTAATACTAATAATAAATAATTATTTATCATTTTAAATGATTAATAAATATAATTGATATTAATAAATAATATAAAATTAATTATTAATAATTTTAATTCATAATTATTTAATTATATATATATATATATATATATATATATATAATTAAATAATAATTATTAAAATTATTAATAATTAATTTTATATTATATATTAATATCATTTATATTTATTAATCATTTAAAATTATAAATAATTATTTATTATTAATATTAATTATTCATAATATTAATTTAATGTAATATATATTTAATTTAATATGTTTAGATTATTATTATTATATTATATTATAATTTTATATTATATTATTATCAATATTTATAATTATATTAATACATTTATATTTAATATAAATTAATAACATAAATAATAATATTCTTATAAATTATAAATTTAAATTATCATAGTAACATAATTTAATTATTATTAATTAAAAATAATTATAGTATAATAATATGAACTAAAATATTAATTATTTAATAATTATTTATAATTATAATTAGTATTAATCTTAATAAATAATTAACATTGTATATATAAATAATATAATGAATTATATTAAATTAATAATATAATATATTAAATTAAAATACTAAATGTTAATATATTAAATAAATAAAGTATTATAATATGTAAATTATTAAAAATAATCTAATAATTTTTTAATTTTAATATGATTTTCTCTTTACTTATAATTAAAACATCAAATTACTTATAAGTAAAGAGAGAGAAATACATCGTGACAGACCCGGTTCAGACGATGTAAACAACCGCCATGTTTGTCTAACCGGAGTTAAGCTAATGACTTTTTAATAAATTATTGAAATTTAAAGCACAAAATCAGAAGTTTGGTGAATTCATAATAAAAAGCGTACCTTAAACTTTGCAGAACAGTGCCTGAAAGTTCTTAAATAGGAAAATTATTATTTCTGGACGATTTTATTTTTTACGTCCGTGTTATTTCAATAGAGAATGTGCATGTGACGTCACGAAGCCGTAAAGAACGAACGGTAGGCAAAACATACGCATGCCTACTGTATAGTTAGCTGTGTTATGTGCTTATTATTCATATTTTTTTTAATTAATTATTCATATAATTTTGCCTTTCTTAATTGCAGCGGATAGCCCAAGGTAGGTCCTGATGCACCTGAGGCTCGGATTTTTAATTTTTTGAGACCCCGGCCCCCTGGGGCCCCTTTAAGATTTTTGGCCTAAATTGTTAATAATTTACCCAATTTTTATCCGATCCTCATCATTTTTGGGGCCTTTTTCCCGTTTAGCTTCCACCCCCATTTCTACGTTCTAGTTATGAACCTGGCCCCCTAGGGCATGGTACGGGGCCCGTTGAAGTTTTTGTTTCCTAAACTGATAATTACTTGCCCGCTTTTAATCCGATTTTCTTAGTTTTTGGGGCCTTTTCTTCATTTAGTTATTTCCCCATTGCTACTTTCTAATTAGGACCCTTCATCTTAGGGACCTGCTAAAAACTATCGGCTGGCCCCTTTTTGGCCCCCTACTATAGTTCCCCTAAAAATCGTCCGATTCACAAAATTTTTTTTCCTAACAACTTAGAACTTCCAGCTACTACATGAACAACAAAAACAAAAACAAAAAATTCGGTGAAGATCCGGGCCCCCTGGGCCCCTTGAAGTTTTTGTTCCCTAAATTGTTAATACCTTGTCCCCTTTTAATCCGATTTTCGTTTTTGGGGCCATTTCTCCATTTAACTTTTCCCCCATTCCAGTTATGAGCGTTCATTTTAGGGCCCTGCTCAAAACTATCAGCTGGCCCCTCTTTAGGCCCCCTACTATATTTCCCCTAAAAACCGTCCGATTCACTAACTTTTTTTTTCTAACAACTTAGAACTTCTAGCTACTACATAAACAAAAACAAAAAAAAAAAAAAAAAAAAAAAAAAATGGAGAAGATCCGGGCCCCTCGAAGTTATTGTTCCCTAAATTGTTAATACCTTGTCCCTTTTTAATTCGATCTTCGTTTTTGGGGGCGTTTTCTCCATTTAGTTATTTCCCCATTTCTACATTGCAGGTAGGACCGTTCATCTTAGGGCCCTGCTCAAAACTATCAGCGGCCCCTTTTGGGCCCCCTAGTATAGCTCCCTTAAAAATGGTCCAATTCGCTAGCTTTTTTTTTTCTAATAACTTCTTAGCATTTCCAGCAACTACATGAATGACCAAAAATTTCTCGGACAAGATCCGGGCCCCTAGGCCCCTTAAGTTACCCATAACTTCTTAATTATGATACGTATCGAATCTGTTTAAAGTTATTATTACTTCCAGGAAAAGGGCCGAAAATTTATATATGACAGATTTTTGATATCATTAAAAATGGCCTCAAGTGGTTGGGGTGGGGGAAGGGGGGAGAGAATAGGAGTTTAAGAAGAAAAAAATTCATAACTTTGTCAATTCACAAGTTATCAAATCCGGTAATTTATTACAAATCCTCTTAATATTATCTACAACTTTTATATTGACAAGTTTTTTTTTTTTATAAAACCAACCTTTACAGAAAAAAAAAATCTTTGTGTGTTCCGCCTACAGACACAGGTAGATTTCGAAGTGAGCGGTCCTAACTGCCGCATCAGGGCAAAAAGGTAATTTCTTCTGCAATCTTCAACAGGGTTTGGTTCATTCGACTCGATATTGAAAACTTGAGGGTTTTTTTTTATTTATTTATTATCACGGGCGCTAGTCAGTTCGTTATTAATAAATGTTTGGTTCGATTTTGAGTAACTGGATATCATCTTTTGTTACAAAATGTTATTTTTCACAAAAATATAACAAATTTCAGAAAAATAAATTTTATTTTTCACAAAATGCCTCCCCCCCCCCCCCCAAAAAAAAAAAAAAAAAAACTGCATTGACACCGGATTAAATGCTTTTTAAATGGTAAGGTTTTTTTAAAAACATGGCATCTATTATTATTTTTTTTTTTATAGATTAAATTATATAATTCTCTTTTACAAAAAAAAAATAAATAAATAAATAAATAAAAAAAATAAAAATAAATAAAAGAGTAAAATGTTTCCTAAAAAAATATCGCCCTTAGTACTTCATTAAATGTTTCATAAAAGTCAATTTTTTGTTTTGTCCTGTTTTATACATATTATTAGAATAGTAAAAATATTTTTTCTAAACTTAAGGAGTGCTTATTTAGTATAAAAATTATTTCAGCTAATAAAACCGAATTCTGACAAAACTTATGCTTCAGTTTCATAGATTTCCTTGTCATAATACAACATGTTAAAATTATATAAAAGTGTTTCAAAAAATAAGCCGTTTTGATTTGAGAACACTCATAGGTATCATTTTAATCGATCATTTAATCTGAATATAACGAAATTTGTAAACATTTTCCGATTAGCTCAAGCAATAAAAAGTTACCATACGAACAAGAACAACTTGAACTACAAGTAGAAAAAAAGTAAATAAAACATTAACTTTACGACATAATTAAAAAAAAAAAAAAAAAGAGAGAACTAAAATTTTTTTCCTACCAGCTACAACAAGTTGAAACGCTTCTTGAGCTCTTGAATTCTTCCCTGGAAACTTTTTTAAATAAGTTTCAATATCTGATGAAGCAACCGATGGCCAAAAAGCCATATCTGCATCCACAATAATATACGGATCATCTAAAATAATAACACTATTATTCGGTTTGACAAATCTAAGCTTTGTTAAATAATCTTGATTAGCAACAGAATCTAAGTTCTGTGCATAATCTGATAAAAGAAAATTTGTTTTTGAATAAATATGATCCATAATTGAATGCAAAAATTTCGCTTTCTCTTAGGAAACCGTAGGAAATACCGCATTGAGCGGGATATGTTTTGCCTACCGAAGAGGCGTGGTCTAGTGAGGAACCAGTTTGTTGACAAACATGCACATTCTCTGCCCAGCGCCATGTTGAAACGTCACACTTCAGCGGGCATAATTTCCCTGTCCACCGCCGATAGACGATTGCGATTATCATGCTTTCTGATTAGTTGTTAAACCGAACGCTTCTTAAGTCATTTCCGGTTGAACTTGGTTTCTTATATAATATATGTTAATTTCTGTATAATCTAATTAATTTATAACTGTAATATAATAAATATTATACTAATATAATCTAATTAATTTCTATATAATCTAATCTCTATATAATTTAATATTTCTATATAATCTAATAATATATGTTAATTTCTTATATTATATCTTCATAATACTCCAAAATACCGGAAATGACTTAAGAAGCGTTTGCTTCTTATAAGAAAGCGTAATAATAAGAAAGCGTAAAATTCCCAATCGTCGATCGGCGGTGGAGACGGAAATTATACCTTCAGCGGCGTATAGTGAAATGAGAGGAAAAGAAAAATAATCTCGCCAAATCCCTATTGGCAGACTCCCAGCCTCGTAAAACCATTTCTTTACTTCCATCTTCATTTATCACTGACATGAAGTACATGATCACTGACAACTGACTATCACATGCACGTTTACAAAACTCTGGTTGTCAACGTGAAAAACACAACTAAACGACACTAAGAGTAAATTACACCAAATGAAAAATACCTTCAAACACGTGTTTGAAAATACCCGAAAGCCATCAAAATATTCGCAAACCTGGTATTATCTGCAGATATGGAACATTGATCAAAACCAAAATTGGATATATATGTACTGCATATTTAGCTTTGATCAAAACAAAGCTAAGACAATGGCTTTGAATGTATGTAACTGCCCTTTTCCAGAGTCTTATCAGAAGGGAGGTTGAATAGATTGAATGAAGATGTTTGTAATATATTTTCATTGCAGTTTCTTTTTTTTTTACATCTTATACATCGCTTGCTGTCTAAAGACGCTAGCGATCTTTCGTGAATTATATTAAATTGCGACGAGAATTCCACAGTATTGGCAAGAAAGTATATACACATTTTTCTATATAAGGTATCTGGTGTGAAATTAATATTTTTATTAAATTTTTTTTTAGTAATGTGATTTTTTCCAAACATCTCTATTAAAAGACACACGCCAAATTAAAAACATGTTTTTGCTTACCCATCATACGTAGTAAAGGGTAAGTCTTGTAATCGTTTTGAAAAAAAAAAAAAAAATGACGGATTTACACGCTTCAGACACTGGAGATTCCGAAAGACATATTTTTAGAAAAAAAAATGACGTCCGTCTGTCTGTGTGTGTGTGTCTATAAACGCTCTATCTCCGAACAAATTGAGATAGAGACTTGAAATTTGGTATGTACTTAGAATGTAATAATGGGAAGAAGCTTATTGAATTTCAGTAACCTCGATTATCCGGAAGTATTTTTTCGGACTCTCGAAATATTCGTTCTGATAAAAGGTATATACAAATTTTTGAAATTGTTTATTTTAAGGAATAAATATAAAAGACAATAAAAAAAACATAAATTTTGCATAAAGAATGAAGTCGATCGGATAATAAGTTGCCGAGATATTTGTAATCCTATTTTCCACACTCTTAGATTTTTCTTGACCCTGTATTTCATCCAAATTTCAATTCAAAGATATATTTTAATTGGAAATGAGACGCTTAATCTGACGCAGTAAATTGTTAGTTAATAGTATTATTAATTTTGGAGTTATAGGGATGTTTCTCTTACGCAATTCAGTAATAGAGCATTTAAAGTTCATGCGTCATCAAGCCACGATTTTATTCGAATTGCAATGCATTTTATAAGTAGTCTGTCTACACATGTTTTATTTCCATATTTTATATTATACATATACATGATGGGTAAATATTACGGTGGCCCCCAACGACTAGTTTTGCTTTTTCTTTTAATGGTTCTTTCATATTACATGCTATCTGCATCCGTATAGTACTGAAAGTTTGAGATGTTCTTGATGATTGTAGTTTTGAGAATATTTTTTTCTAATTGAGTTGAGAATTTATTTAATCACTAGATAAGGACATTGATTCGATAATTTCTGCACTATGGGGAAATATATTTTTCTCCGATCTTTTAAAGAATTGCGTTAAAAAAGATACATTAAATTCCTTTCTAGTATGCTATTCGTAGATTTTTTATTTTCAACATCCAAAGCATGATTACGGCCTAGGCTAATATTGCTAATTTTTTCAACTTACCCAAAAAAGTAATTTTCGGATTAATTAATCCAAAAATTCTGCAATTAAATAAGGCGAAAGGGACTTTTCGAAGAGAGCGGTGGAGTTTGTCTAGACGATAATCATGTCTTTTTACCATTTAACTACCTGTATAAAGGACAACTCGCGCTAATTGCATTTAGTCTGACATTTTCCTTCGTTTTATTATTTTGACAATAAATAAGTATTGATTGCCAAAGCTTTTCCTTTGTCATACACTTCCTTAAATTACAAAACAACTTAAAAATGAGAAAAAGTTTCGAAATAACTAACTAAATATGCAAATCTTTCTCTAAACGTGGTTCAAGCTACTTTATCCCATAGTTTAAGTGTCTCGAAGGAATAGTAAACGAAACCCTTTGTGCGATCTTAGATCACACTTACCCACTTGCTTAAAATTTGTCTAATTTTTTTAAGTTTTTAATTTCTAATTTTTCATTTGAATTTTCGTTATCTGAAGAAAGATTTAATTTATAGATTGAAACAGCCAGTTTTACCTACTGTTGCAAGATTTCAAAACGCCTAAATAATAATACTTACAAATACTTTTGAAATGAAAAATATACTTACACGTGAATTTTTTTAAAAAGGGAAAACTTTAAAATAAGTAAATTATTACATGCGGCAAGCATTGAATGGTGAAAATTTCGTCATATTTAAAATGATATATTTAAGACGTCAAATTTAAAACGATATATTTAAAACATCATATTTAAAACCATTCTCTTGCAGCGTTTGTTTTTCCAAACGCTCATCTTTAATTGAAATGTGAATTAAATTAACACATTGAGTGAATTAAATTAACACATTACTGAGATCTGGTGATTTTTATTTCAATATGCATTCCGCCATCACCATTGACATTCATTCACTTATAATGTAAACATCAAAATGTAGAAAATGTAAAATGTGCGGAGGATTGTGTTCGTGTTTAATACTGGCGTCAAATGTGCTAATTTGTAGCACGGAGGAAGATATATATATTCCTCTGTGATGTGCAGTTATTGCTAAACAAAGAAAATCACATGTTTCTGATGCGCGCATAGCGAAATTATTTTTAGGTATGTTGAATATGTAATGATATTATATTGACAAAGAGTACAGTAATTTTTGAACTTCTTGTAATAATATTCGAATATACGGAAATAGAAAATGGCTGGGCTAGGAGATTTCTTAAAAAAATCCAGAATTTATACGGCGTTGCCACCGCATACCCTCCATTCCTGGCTCTGGCCACACCGACCCATATAAGTTTAAGTCACTGCTGAAAACTTCCTACTTTTTAAAGAAAGTTTTCACAGAGTAAAGAGGAAAATTGAGGTGAAATGTTTACCTATGACGTGACGCTGAAAATGCAACCCTAAAGTCGGCCCAAACAACTGGCGGCTTGCTTTGAAAACCTCTCCCCGTCCAATGAATCCAGTTCTTGTTCCACATGCAACCTCTCTCCATCAAATGAAGTCAGCCTTTGTTCCACGAGCTTGGCTTGTTTGGGCCTAATGATTTGAGTGATAACCGGCAAGCCGTTTTTACGGTTTACCTGTCTCATGTGGAAAGTTTTCTTAAAAGTTTCACCTCCATGTTTAATTTTATAATAAGTTTTTGCAGTATTGTGATGGCAACGCTATTTAAGTCACGTGCACCAATCAAGCGCGATTTCAAACTGTTATGTGTTTGTTTTGATTGTTCTGTGGGTTGCAGAAAAAAATATTTAAGAAAACATGAGACCCCCGTTAGTATTTTATTTTTAGTAAAAACGTTTCTTTCTGATGCAAATCAATTTAATATTTTGTCATAATGTATTTGAATTATGAATATTACTTTTCAATCTCATCTATAAATTGTTGCTGAAATAAAAGATACAGTATCCAAACTTCGTCATTATTCATATCATATCTGATTAAATTTAGAATACCTTTTTTTTTTTTTTTTTTTTTTTTTTTTTGAGTCTTGTATTTCAATTATAAAGTTGTATGCAATACTATAATTTTTATCTTTAAGATGAAATGTAATTAAATCGTTTCAAGTAATATTTTCATTTTCACATCTTTTTTTTTTTTTTTTAAATGAATTATTGAACAGTTTTTCGCCAATTAATAAGCATTTAAAAAGATATACATTTTGGCTATGATGTCATACACTCACGCAGAGTTTTTTTTTAATCGGTTATAAAAAGGAGAAAACTCGCCAAATTTAGGGGATTTTTTCCTTTAATGGCAATTTAGCCATTGTATTAAGTTATTGGTTTGGCGCAGGCTTAAAAATCGCGCCAACCAAAAAGTCGCCAAACATCGCTGCGTGAGTGTAAAGCGTGAGTGTATGTTCCAACATTTTTTTTTACATATTTGTCAATAGGTTCGAAAGCATGACAAAGACCATTGAACATTTTGTAATCTTAATTGTTCTACATTCTCCATGTATGGTAGATGTGCCAGTAATGGACAGCCTTCCAGTAATGGGCCACCTTAAACATTTTTGATTTATAAAAAAATTACCAATACAAATTCAGCTTTTTTTATTTCATTAATATAATATGCTTTCTTTAAATTCTAGTTTTAAATACAATCATAATATCAATTATCTATTACTTTTTGTGGGGTGTCCATTACTGGAATTTAGGGTGTTTTGATTTATTTCTGTTATTTACAATTAAATTTCGATTCACATTGGGAAATGTGACTATGAGCATGGTTAAATATTGTTGGTAGATTAATATAATATTAAAAAATGTGGAATATAACAATTATAGGTACTTTTCGGTTAGCCGGGCGCCAGTGATATATATACATGTATATATACACACATATGCATATACACATATATCTACACATATGCATATGTATACATAGACATATATATACACATATATGTATGAATATATATATATATGTATATGTATATATATTTATATATGTACATATATCACTGGCGCCCGGCTAACCGAAAAGTACCCAATTATAACTATTAATTAAAAAATAATTTTTAAAGAAATTCCTTAAGGGTGTCCATTATTGGCACATCTGCCTATATGTTTTTATATTCTGTACTCATCTCATTTTTAAGCTTGTAAAATAGTTCTGATTTAAAATTTTTTTTTTTTTTTAGGCGCCCTCCTCAAACACCGCAGAAACCTGCAAAATATTTTAAAAATGCCAGTGATCCTATTGAGGTATATTGCAGAATACGACCTTTATGTGATGAAGGGGAGGAGGTATGTGTTAGACCTAAAGATGAAAAAACTGTAGTTTTAGTCCCCCCAGAAGTGTCTCAAAATATCAATGGCAGAGTAATAAAAGAGGTATTTTTTTAAATTTTAATTATTTTATCTTTTCCTTTTCAGGTTTGTGTAAAGTAACTCATTACAAAATACAATTATTACAGTTTTTATTATTAATTTTTTGGCACAGATGTCAGATATGCATCACGTTAGGGTGATTTTTCCTCTCCGCCAATTTGGCGAAAACCTTGTTTTTGAATATTAGCAGGGGTGATTGTGTTCAGGTTATATACCTGAATTCAGGTATTTTTTCATTTTCAATACAGAAATTCCAGTTTTTCTGATAGTTAAATTCATAAAAAAGACTAAAATATCAATTTCATATGATTGCTAAACATAATTAAAATTCATATTTTTCATAATTTGACCTCCTTGTAATAAATTATATGTTCCCTCTCTTGGGATATTCTCTATGTTCCCTTTTCTTGTCAAAATTTCAGGTATTTTTTCATGAACCCACAATCACCCCTGTATAGCACGCAATAATAGCACACGATTTTTTATTTCAATTTAAAAATAAAATAACGTAATGAATGAGATAGCTTCTATCATTTTAAAAAAGGAAATAAAAATAAATAAATGATAGTTTGATATAGATAAATATTGATATACATAATAAAAATAATTTATAGAATTAAAATAAAAAATAAAAGTATGTAAACAACAATTTATTAAAAAAAGAAACAACAGTTAAAGCAATAAATAAACAGTTATAAATAATAAACTTAATAATAAATATAAATATCACAATAAATTGTAAGTATTAACACTTATTAGCAATATTGAAAGTATGTGGTGATAATATTTAAAATCATCGCATTTGACTGAAATTTTGTTCAAACTTGCGGGGGGGGGGGGGGGGATATTGTGCCAGTGTGGTGTGTATATGACATATGTGCCTTTTTTTTTTTTTCAAAGTAAGTTGGAAGTATTATCAGTTGAATATCAAAGTGTAATTTTAATCCTAACTCATTAAACTTAAATATAGTAGATCTCAAATCATTTGAGTTTCAAACTATGTATTCAATAAACATATTTTCTTATCCTTTTTTTTTTCCCAATTACAAATAAAATAGGTCAGGGATATTCATTTGTAACTTCTGTGATTATTACTTCCAACCTATGTATTAGGTCATATACAGGGGGTCAGAAGTAGCGCGCTACAAGTAGCGAAACTATAGTAGTTTGTAGTGTAGTGTGCTACTTTTTGAAAAATGTAGTGTAGCGAGTAGCACGATACAAAAAATCAGTAGTTTGTAGAGAGAACCAACGCTACTTTTAACGCTACTTCAGGGGGAAAAATGTAGTATTCTGCAACTTACGTGAGATAAATATATAATACAATCCATATAAACTATTGTGCTGTCCTCTAAAAAAAAAAACACAGTGAAATGTTTCCTAAAGAAAACCCACACTAGTACTTTATCAAATATTTCAACAAAGTCAGTTTTTTTTTAAATTTGTTATGTTTTTATGCACCATTTAGAATAATAAAAATAGTTTAAAATAACCAAAGAGTGCTTTATATAGTTTTAAAATTATTCAAATTAACAACTGCAGAATTCTGGCAAAACAAGAGCTTCATTTTTACAGATTTTCTTGTTATAATAGAACTTTAGAATGATGTACATAAATTTTAAATTGTTTTTATGTTAAACCATTATGTAACAAAATGCTTCATTTGCAGCTGATTATGTCAGGTGTGGGATTTTTTCAGGTAATAGGTTATTTTTTGAAAATAGGGTTTTTTTTATTTTATTATTCTCACTTTATTGGCTGCCACTTTGTAATAAACTGATAAAATGATAAATGCTGAGCATTAAAATCATAGTCAGAACAAATTGTAAAAATTTAGTAATGTTTAAATATTTTGCATTTTTTATTAGACTTTATGTAGAGAAAATTTCAATAAGTGGGGTTTTTTTTAGAGGACAGCACAATACTTAAAAAATCTGGTGCGACTCCTCCACTCAGCTTTCTGAACACTTTACAGAATACTGTGGGTTCCAATAAATAGTAACATATCCTAATTTTACAAAGTTGAGCTCTGGGAACCTGAAAACATAAGGAAATATTAATATACACACATACATATGCATACTTGCCAACTTTTACACTTTTGGAGCATTTTTTACACTGACTTAGGGCACATATTTTTACACTTTTTTTGCCAAGTTTAATTTTTCATCCCTTAAGTTATAAATTATTTTTTAGTTCCTTATAGTAGCGGAGACCGGTACACACTAGAGATGAGACGGGCTCGGGCTCGATTTTTATACCAGTCTTCGGGCCCAGGCTCATTCTTTCCGAAACTGACAATTTTATTTATTCTTATATAGAAAAAATAAAAATAACTTTCTTTTTCTCCTAAAAAATTACATAATCTTTTTCAAATCATTTTAATGCTATTTTGGTCAAAATGAATAGAAAAAATGTTTCTAGTATACTAGACTGCTACCTTAAAAAAAAAAAAATGTTGATATTTGCAGATTTATGTGTGGCATTGACGCGACGCAAAGACTGGGGGATAGCATCGGTGGGAAGTGGCATGAATAATTTGTTGCTGCATTTTCGTTTTTGATGGAATATTTTTTAATTGGAGCGTTTATTTTATTTTATTTTTTCATTTTCAGAGATCTAACGCGAAATGAATATTTTCTTTTATTTTTAGTCAATCAGCATTAGCTTAAGGTTTGCAAATTTTTAATCTAATAATGTGTTCGAGTCATAATCGCTCTTCATTTGAAAATAACACTAATGAATCTATTTTTCATCGTGAACTCTGTTCGTGCTAAAGCTCTGTTCTGCATATTTCCGAAGTCACTTCCATTCGTAAATAGATATAATTGTCATGTATTGTTATTCCACTTCCGCTAGCAAACAATCGAACAGTGTTTCCCCTTTTCCTATAAAAGCATAGGATCTTTCAGATAACTGTGTAAAATTTTTAATTTAAGCTGATTTTCAGGAACACGAAATATTGTTTTAATTAAGGGATCAATTATAATTTACGATATACATCTTTTATGAGAAGAAGATAAATGTTGTTCGATTCTTCTGCATAGAAATAGTAATTTCTTTAAATTCCATACCTTTATTCATAAAACTCACTTCGTTAATGTATCCATTATATTTGCTTGTTGAGAGAGAAAAATATGAGAATCCTTTTAAGGAAGTATATTTTTATTTGCTAGAAAACTTCTCTTTTGATAAGATTAAATGTAAATTTCTAAAAAAAAATAATTATGTGCTGGTGAGTAACAGTTATTTTCTTGTATAAAGTTTTTTAAAAATGGGATATTACTTTTGAAACAATTTTTAAATATTATGCAATTTTTTTCGGTATCGGGCTTGGGCTCTGATGACATAAAATGTTTTGGGCTCGAGCGGGCTCCGATTCCAAAATTGTCGGGCTCGGGCGGGCCCGGCCTCCGAGAGCCCGAACTCATCTCTAGTACACACTGGACCTATGGGTACAGTGGTCCACCCCCTAATATTTTATTTACTTAAATTTTTTTTAAGCTTCTCTTCTATCCTAATAGACAACAGCACTGCACTGATTATTTATAGTCTTCAGAAAATATGTTTAGCTCAGATTGAACTATTTTATCTGATTGGTTGTTTTGAGCTTCTAAAAGTAGCATTTTTCATCATCATATTTTATTTTTTTAGTAATTAAAGGTTGTAGATAAATAATATATAACAGCTTTTTTGCAAAGCTAAGATACTTGTTTTTATTTAATTTTAAAGTTAATATGTTTAAAAGAAAGCTATAAAGAATATTAATATGATTATTTATTGAACTTCAACATGGGGCACAGATGTCCACAATCCACTCTGCTCCTGTAATGCAGAATGTGCAAAATATTTAACAATTGCTTATTTTCTATAAAGAAATATTGTTTTAAAGTAGTTATTTAACTGTAAAATAAAGTAAATAAAGAAAAATAACAATTTATTTAACATAGTAAGAAATATTTTGTTTTGTATTTACTGTCTTTGATAAATATAACTGTAGTCTAATTGGTGATGATTCTATTCAAGTAAGATTCATGAGACGCAAATTGAATTGAAATCAGTTTATTTTTCTGAAACTGTAGATGAATCTGTTGTTGATGTCAATGATTTCAGAATGTCGCTCCCAGACCCAAAAGTATTTCAGGAAAATTCCAGGCTCTATCTTACTCATAAGTGTTTTGGAATTTCATTTGCAAATTTTAATGTGCGCCAATTTTTTTGTACTTAAGTAATAACTTCAACTAAATTGCAATTGTTCTTGTATTAATTTGTTATTATTTTCAAAGTATAATTAATTTTTGTTTTTGTTTCAAAATGTTACTTGTAAATTTATACTACTATGTTATTTTGTGGGTAAAGGGGAATAAAAAAGAATTATATTAATGAAAAATAGATTTATATCGTATTTCAGATAATACCTAATAGCGGTCCACTGTGCCCCACTTCTGGGGCACACTGGTCCACTTTACAAGTGCATATAAAACTTTTTTTTTTTTTTGAAAAATGTATTGAAAACTATGTTCTGAGAAAATTATTATGAATGTATAAAGGTTTAAGGAATATTCAAAAATATTTTCATGCCAATCGGTTTGTCTGTTAAAGAACAAAAAGATTTTAACTGAAAAAGTGGTCCACGGTGTACCAGTCTCTCCTAATCGTAAATGATGAATGTGAGGGGAATATTTAGTATTGTCGAAGAATGAGTTCAGGTTTCATTGTCAAAAATCATCAGGAAGAGTTTTAAAATTGGTATTGGATGTAAGAAGAAGAAGTTGTGATGTGAATAAATTTGCTCAGACGTAAGCAAAAATTAGATAAGAAAAGCTGTGTATATGTCTTTAAAATCAGTTTCTTAATGAGTGTTGCAATGTTTTTCATATTAGGTAGCTTTCAATACAAAAAAGTATAAAGCTACCTATTGCAGCCGTTCGGAGGAAAGCAGTTCCGGAAAATTTCGATATATTTTCACCGATCATGACCCCCAGACCCCAAAACCACCCTCCGTTCAAATGTTGATTTATATATATATATATCTCCATATATATATATATATCTGACCTATGTCATACGATAACGCTCGTATTTATAAATCAATTTTGATGAAACTAATTGTGTGTATTAAGCTCACCAATGTCTCGACCGAGTTCGTTGGACAGCTTGGTCCGCCATTTTGTTTCAAGATGGCGGCCAATTAAAAATTTAAAACTAAAATAAATATACAAAAAAGTTAAAAATTCAAATTTATTTTTTAATTCAGTGTTAGGCCTTGAAACGAGGATTCCAGAGCATTTTTTGTTTTACCTCTATCTTAAAAAACGGCTGAGCTAGAGCAGTTTGAAATTCTAGGGTGGCTGACATTTTGAAACAAGACAGCACATTACAAAAATTTTCATTGTTGTAATAATTTTCCCAATCAAACGCATAAAACTATATATTCATATCCGTTAGCGCCAAATTCTCGCCAAACTTGGCGACATTTGGCGAAATATCGCCAAATTTGGCGACCAAAATAAGTCTTCATAAATGAAGCCAATTTGGCTATTGCTCAATAATTTGGCGAATTTCTTATTCAAATTCAGTATTAACGAATCTTTTGTAAACGTTTTATTTGCATTTTAAGTTGCTGTTTTCGTGTAACATTAGCTAAAATTTTAAAACGAAGCTATAGGAAAGCTACCTTTTCCTCCCGGTACAGGCCGGAAGGACTTTTTTTCTCATCAAACTATCTTTATAATGGTCAGCACTGTAATATTTAATACAGGGGTAGTACTTGTCCTGAAATTCCTGATATTCCTGAAAAAAATAAAAACGTCCTGAAATGTCCTGAAATATGGTAGTCTGTCCTAATATTCCTGAAATTTTGCAAGTTTTGTGCTATATCGGCATTTGAAATCATCGAATAGGGGTAGGTGTACATTTTTACTGATGCAAAACGATCACGAAAATCTCAATTTTCTTCAAACTATCGTTAAAAATAGTGATTTTTATCAATTTGCACAAAAAAAAATCGAAATTTTTTGTGATCAGTTAACAAAATTCACGATTTTTATTGATTAGTCATTTAAAAATTTTGCTGTTTTCGTCTCTGTCATAAAAAAAAAATCCCAATTTTTACCAATCAGTTATAAAAAGTAAAATCTTTTGCAAATTTCGTCGATCAGTGAAGAAAAAATTGAGATTTTCGTCCTTCAGTAATGCAAAAATCGCAATTTTAGCAGCTTGGTCAAAGGTTTCTGGTAAAATTACTTTTCTTTTAAATGTATACTTTTACAAAAAAAAAAGTGCGTATGTAGAGTATATTTATGATAATAAAATGTATTAAAGAGGTAGTTAAGGGTTTTTTCGGTTAGTATGCCAAGCAAATGTGTCCTGAAATTGTCCTGAACTATCGAAAAAAGTATGTCCTGAAATATCATCTAGGGCTAGTTAATAATAATAATAGCCTGTTAATAATATTCATCTATTATGTACTTAAAATTTTTTTAAAAATGTGTTATGTGTTACTTAAAAATAGGTTACATGGGTTTTGTGTTAAAAAAAATTGTGTGAAATACTCTTCACGCGTCATTTTACATTTTGCCATTTTCAAAAGTTGGCAGGTATCCATAAGGAATCATTATAAAAATAGCTAAAACTAATTTAAAGCACCACAAAATGTATATACCAATATTTCCATAATTGGGTTTTTATCATGATTACATTACTTTCCTTATACTGTCTGTGTACTAAAAGTAAAAATTTTATTAAACCACAGCTTATTATTTCAGGAGATACAAAAACAGAGCTGTATGTTTGAACGAGCAATATAATGAGGGGCTATATATTATATTACTTATTGACTATTCTTACATTAATTATTGCATTGTGAATATAAAATTACCGTTGACATGTTTTTACCAATAGATTTGTTTAACTCTCCAGTATACTCTTAATTATATTAAGTTATCTAATTTTATAATCTAGAAAATTACAGAAACTAACTTAAAAAAATAAATGGGTGATTCTCCAATAAGTGGGTAATTTCATCCATTGATTTAGTGAAAAATAAAAATTAAATTTTAACCAATTTTTTTTAATTACTAGATATGATATAGGTTACTGAGTAATATGCAACATTCCGGCATAAACTTTAAGCTTTATATATATTTTTAAAAATTATTTTATAAATAAATTTGGTAATCAATGTCACTACTGTCCCCAAGATAGTTGTTTACTTTATAAATCAGTATTTTATTAGAATTTTAATAAAAAAGATATTTATTTTATTCAGTTGTATCTTTTTATAATAAAAAATATAATGTTTAATATACCATTTGTGATAAATTTGAATATGTTTTAAGTTTTAAGAATAATGGGACAGGAGTGACATTTATAAGGACAGTAAGTGACATACTTAAAAAAACTCTGTTTTGAACATATTAATAATTATAAATTATTTAACATCCTTTTTTTTTCTATTTTAAAATTTAAATAATCTTTTAGTAATAAATAACCAAGAATAAGATAATGGGTAAATAAATGAATTTATTTGAACAAAAAATTTATTTAGAAAAGCTGTTTATGTACGAGAAATATTATTCATTTTAAAATTTATATAACACACACAAATGATATGTGTGTTATATAAATGACATGACACAAACACAGTGATATATCTTGAAGTAATTGGTTGAGGGGAGAATGTCAATAACACTTAAAATTTCATTCTTTGGCACTTCCTGGATGTCTGGTGTATTTGGCCAATAGAATCGGCTTCCATTCCTTAACATAAAGTTTATTTTAAGAATGTCATCATTTATTTCTTCAATTAAACCTGTTAACAACAAATGTTGTAATAAGTAACATGGAAAAATAAAATACTTTGATGATGTTTAAATAAAAATTTTAATTTAAAACTCGCCAGGAAAACAATTTTCATCATACACTACTGCAACTCATGTTCCTACACCTACATGAATATGTTCTCTTTCTAAACCAGGAGTTGATACTTCAGTGTGTTTACAGTTATTAGGCATATTCTCAAAATAGGGAGATAAGTCCACAAATGATGATTCTGAACTATAATGTTGGCATTTTTTATATGTGTTACCTGTCACATGCGAAACAGCTCAAATACCGTAGTTGAAGTTTAACATTTTCAAACTTACTACATGTAAGCTGATGCAATTTCATTAGATTCTTCAATTTTGCTGACATTTTTTTTATATTTTGCTACTTTTTCCTGTGATTTTATAAGAGCCTGGTAAACTGCACTTCTTTCCTTTCTTACTCTCTTCCTTCCAGATAATCGCCTGCCATCAGCAATTTGATTTGTGTTTGATAGAGTAGTTACAGAAGAGTTAGCATCTGATGAAATATTTTCATTTAACTGTTTCTTTTTCTGTCTACACTTATTTCGCCTGGTTCTCCACTCTTTTCCTCCTGCGTCTTTGTTCTCTAGGAGTTAGATTAGCAATTAGCTTTATCTTGCCATATTCTTTCTTTTTTACATAAATTTCTCTTTCTTTTTCCTTAAATTACTCTCTGGCTTCAGGATTTTGTTTTATTTTTTCACACTGTCTTCTTTTACTCTCTCTTTGTTTTTTTATGTTTTTCTTCTAAGGATTTTATACATGGCTTTTTAACTTTTGTTGTATTGATATGCTCCAAACATCCCTTAGGGAAAAAAGATTAAATCATTTATTTACATTCATTACTTGATAATAAAATATCTAAAACAAAATAAATACAAAAACCTTGAGTACATTTAAAAATTAAGCTATTTCAAGTTTTACTAAAAAATTGTTGCATGCAAGTAAAACTTAGAATAGTTAAAAAGAACAAATCATCATTCTTTAGAAATAGAATACTAATATATAATACTAAAATTAAAACTATTTAATAAAATAAAAACTAACTGAACCACACATCACTACTGTCCTGATAGTGTCACTTCTGTCCCTTAAATAAATAATCTGAAAGAGGACAGAAGTGACAGAGACAGTAGTGACAAAATTAAGAAAATTGCTTCTGTGTACAGAGTAAGTTAGTCTTAGCAAGACTGCAGTATGAAATTTTGTACTAAGCAAAAGTATGTTACATCATGACAAAATAATAATAATAATAACAAGGAAACTTTAAGTAGGTGACAGTAGTGACAGGTAATAAACATATTCTTACCTTTCTATCCATTTTGCAGCTTGTAGCTTCTTTTAAAGACCAGAGAATTGCATCATGTGCTTTTCTTGGTAATCAAGATGACTGCTTCTACTAAATGCACCTGTTCATCAAATTTTATTTGGCCACCTGGTGGTCACATGAGCAGTTTTATACAAGGAGGCAGTAGTGACATAAAAACTGGGGGACAACATTTCTCTGGCCCAGAATAAATATAAAACTATTTTTAATTTACAATAAAAAATCTTTATTATGTACTTTGGAGTATAAATTTTTATTTAGGGTGGTCAAATTGTTAAAAATAGTTTGTCATTATACTTAAAATTGTTCCAGAAGATCAGTGCATGAGGTCGGGGACAAAGGACAGAAGTGACAAATTGAATATTTAAAATACTATTTAAGTAAAAATTACAGTTATTTTCTTGAATACTTTTTGAAATTGTAGAAATACATTACAAAATACATTTTAGGTCAAAAAACCCATTTATAAATGAGAAAAAACAGCATATAACCCAAAGGGACAGAAATTACCCACTTATTGGAGAATCACCCAAATAAATCTGTAAATAATGCAATTCCAAATATAAGAAACCCAACATTAAATCATGAAGACCTATTAACGAGTAAATATACAAGTGCTTTCAGCCAGAAAATGAGTTTCTTTGGTGGATTAGTACTTGATTCTAGCAGCAATTATAAATAAAATGGGAAAAATCTATGAACTCACGCAATGTGTTTCTATACACTGCAGCAAATTGTTGAACAGAGCATATTTTACACAAAAGAAGCAAAGTATGGCCACATTTGTAGAATGGCACATTTTTTTTTGCCTGAAGTAGTGTTAAAGTAGCGTTGGTTCTCACTACAAACTACTGATTTTTTGTAATGTGCTACTTACTACCCTACATTTACATTGTTTAAAATGTAGTGTGCTACACTACAAATTACTATAAAAAAAATTGCAACTGCTGTAGTTTTGCTACTTGTAATGCACTACTTCCGAGCCCTGGTTGGCGTATTTAGGTACTAAAGGGAACAGATTTGTCATATTCTAAGACCATCTGCCAACATTGGCACACATTTTTGAAGCATTGAAACAAAAACTAACAAAACATAATTACTTTCTATTTCTAAGTCAATTTCTTTCCCTTACTTAAAAGAAGTGAGCAGTAAGCATATTACGATAGATGTTATTTATTTATTATTAATAAAGAAGGAATAGGAAAAGATAATGTACTTTTATGACAATTTATACAATATTATACATAAAAATAATTTTTAAAAAAACCCTGTTTTTTTTTACTACTACATTACTTCTCTAATATATTTTGTGATGGCCATAGATTTGTTATTTCAGACAAAATTTCCTGAAGCAAGTCTCTTTTTTTTTTTCTTCTCCAGATAAATTCAGCAAAATAAGAATCCATGTTGATGAGCAGTGCCATGATGTTGTGTTTATTTCACTATTTTGCTGATCCTTAATTGTGCTCAATCATTTGTGTATTTCACCAGAATCTGGATCGACAAAATTATATTTAGGGTTAACAGTAAAATGTTGAAAACCTGACTCCTTTAATTCTTGAGATTTGTTTTCTTTCCAGTAATTTGAGTATATTATACTGCCTACATTAATATGTTCATCATTTGCTTGCGTAAGTGTTATTGTAGCCCTTCTATCTATATATTTAAAACGAAAGACGCATTCTGTCAAATTTTCACACGAATATTGTCTCTTTACGCATGCGTCAACGTTTTTTTTTTTAAGGATTCTTCCCTCGAAACGGGAAACTTGATTGATTAGCCTGTTTAGCGTAGGGGGGTTGAAAAGGGTTGATTTAAAGACCTTCTAATATATTTTTGCTCTGAGGTTGAAAGCTAAAGCTTTTTTTTTTTTTTTTTTTCCTTTAAAGAACTCATGTTTTCACTACTAAATATGCATCTTTTTTTGCAAAATTTTAAAGAGAGCTTGGTATCATGGAAGTAAAATTATCATTAAGTAAAATTATAATAAAGTAAAATTAAATAAAAAAGTATCATTAAGTAAAATTAATGAAAAATTTTAAAGGCCGCGTAGTTTAAAAAAAAAAAAAAGAAAATACTAAATATTGATATATATATATATATATATTAATTTTTGAGACTGTAGTAAATAAAAATAAATCATTTAATAATTCATTAATATTTTTAGTTAAATTCTTGCTGAAATAATTCAAGTATAATAGGGTGTAAATTACAAGCTTAAAATTATTTCACTTCATTAGTTGAGTAGGCTGGACTGACGACACAATCTATCGTTTTACATCTATAGAAATCGCTTACACAATATAACAGTTCATAAAATTTTCAATATTTAATTAATTTAAAAGCAGCTAATTAAAAATAAAAGTATATTTCTAAAGGAGCTTTCAAGTTATTTACCGTCAAATTTTGACGGGTACCATCTAGTCTGGAATCTTAATAAAAAACACTTTCTTAGCAAATAAGCTCCAAAAATCTATTGCTCAAGAATTCGGCCAGTAGTATTCTTTCCTTTCGAAAAAAGATTTTCCACAATTTGATTAGAGCCTCCAATATTTTCTTTGTTTTTTTAGGACATTTACAAAATACACATTTTTTTATTTATTTTGGATTATATATTATTATTTTTTATTTATTTTGGATTATGTATTATATTAAAAACAACATGTTTAGAATTTAGTATTTCAATGTCACTTCTTCACATATTTTTTGCTATCATTTGTTAAGTGTTAAAAGATGTATATTTGATTGATTTACCTTCCTTTTTTAAACTGTTTTAGCTACATTATTCCTTCAAGCATGTTTTTGATGAGACAACTAGCCAAAAAGATCTGTTTGATCATGTTGGTCTACCTTTGATAAAAGCTGCATTACTAGGAATCAATGGTAATTTTTTCCCCCCTAAAGTGACATCTTTTTATCTGAATATTTTTCTAACCATATTGTAAATTAGAATGTTTATTTTTGGTCCAGAATTACAGTAAAGTACCATTTATACGTTTCTAATTTATATGTCGTTTCAGTGCAGTCACAATTCATTCCTGTGTAGTTTAATGTTGTAATGTTTTGTTTATACCACGCATAACTTCGGTTATATGTTGTTTCTTTTATGCTGTAGTAATTGATTTTCTTAGAAAAATCCCCCCCCCAGCGTCATTCTTATGGCCAAATTGTTACTATTCGGCATTTGGTTCACCTGTGCTCCAAATATTCGGCATTTGGTTCACCTGTGCTCCAAATATTCGGCCAAAATCACTGTTCTGTGCAACCCTACATGAAACGAAGGAAACTTCTTATGAATATGTGTTGATGTCCCATTTATCCATGATACGCCATACTGTGTGGCAAAAGATTTTTTTTATGGAAAAATTTTATGGATGGTGGGAAAGTAAACAAAGTACCTATACAGAATTATTAAATCTTATTTATTTCAAGGTGTTTTTTAAATACTTTTAATGTACGTAACTAATTTTATATCCATATGCCATTTAAACACAGTAAAGTACTGATTATACATCTTTCAGGGGACCATTCTAAAATGACGTATAACTGAGAAAAACTTACAATTACAATTGTAGTCACCTAAGGTGTGAAATCTTTGACTATAGAAATATAATGCTGCAATCATACAAATTTAATTTTGCTACCATTTTTGGTTGTTTAAGATGCACTATATATTGAAATAATTTTAAAGAAAAGAATTTAAATAATTTGAAAAGATTTTATACCTTAGGTGACTACAGTTGTAATTGTAAGTCTTTCTCAGTTATACGTCATTTTAGAATGGTCCCCTGAAAGATGTATAATCAGTGCTTTACTGTATTTAAATGGTATATGGATATAAAATTAGTTATGTACATTAAAAGTATTTAAACCTTGTTTATTTATTTCACCTTGTTTATTTATTGTCTTATTTATTTCACCTTGAAATAAATAAGATTTAATAATTCTTTATAGGTACTTGTTTACTTTTCCACCATCCATAAAAATTTCCCATAAAAAAAATCTTTTGCCACACAGTATGACATATCATGGATAAATGGGACATCAAAACATATTCATAAGAAGTTTCATGTAGGGTTGCACCGAATAGTGATTTTGGCCGTATACTCCTATATTTCAGAATTTAAAAAGTTAAATTTTAAAATAATTTTACATCATATTTAACACAAAGACAATTTTGATAAACAAAGCCTTTTCATAATTAAACTTTACAAAAAAGAAATCTGTGCTTTGAATTATTATTTAAGAAGGATAGTCATAAAACTTTTTTAATTAATAAAAAATTCAACTTTGCAGCTTCTTCTGTGAACTAAAATAAATAAATAAATTTTTCTTATATTCTAAAACAAATATTTTAAAATAAAAAAGAAATTTTGAAGAAATGTTTTGCAATCATAGTATTTATTTGCCAGGAAGCGAGTAAAAAAAATAAAAAATAAAATATTTGAATGGTGGAAACTTAGCAAGAAAGTTTTTGAATGTACCAGAGGATCTGAAATGAAACTACGTCTAAAGTGAACAATTATTTTCTGGGATTGGAAATGTACAGTGTGTTCCTAAAATTTTAGAACAAACTTGCAAGGGAGATAATGCAGTCAAGACAAAATTTTCTGTACAGGAAACCAGCATCACAATCCATTTATTCAATCATAAATACAAGGTGTTTCACTAAAAGCTGTATTGACTCCAAATTTTCATTCACAACTTTAACAATAATGAAGATATTTTAGCAAGATTTTCATCAGATTAACTTTGCTTTGTATGAAATGTCATGAAATCATTGGAAATGACTGAATTTTAAGTCAATCACACAGTATATGTACTGCCAACTCCATTTTGAATAATGGAATGTCTAGTTTAGTGTTGTTTGCACTGCAATGGTGGCAATTTCTAGCACTTATTGTCATATTACACAGAAAGCAAAGTAAGTCTGGTTTGAATATATTATTACATTATCTTCATTATTGTTAAAGTTAAACGAAAATGCAATTTCAAATTGGAGTGACACACAGTATTTTTGAATAAGTGGATTGCAATCCTGCTTTCCCACACAAAAACTGTTTTTCTTGTTACTTATAATCCCTGAAAGCTGCATACTATCTTCCATTATTTTTAAAAGCACCAGTTGTGAAAAAGCAAGCAATATTCAGGAACTTGCATTTATGCATCATTATATGTTCCTATGAATATTATCATTAACAGTTAATTTTATTAATTGTTACCTTTCAAATAGCAAATAAAAAATCTAAAAGCAATCTCTGTTATTTAAATATGATTCTATTTCTTAATTTTCCTTAATATCTTTATTTATTGATAGTTAAAAATAAAAGTTATCTGAAGTTTTTTAAAATTTTATAAGCGTTTTCTTTAAGTTGACCATCAAGGTATTTGGCAGACAAAATAATTTGATATTCGGCCTAACTGAATAGTTTGATATTCAGCTTAGCCGAATATTCAGTAGTAATGGCCAAATATATACCAAATATCACTACATCCCTAGTTTCATGTAACCGAATTATTTTCCAACAAGCTAAACTATTCAGATAGATGTGCAGGTATTAAACAAAATCTGTTGCGAAACATTTTGGTTTGATTTAACTCAAATATTGATGTAAGATTGAAGGAACAGATTTTAGTCAGATGAGCAGATACAAGTTACAGATATAACATAATGTTCTCTTTCTTCTTCAGTCGATGTTGATTCTTTTGACCAACTATAAATCAATCTTGGTGGAGTTTACAAATGCAATTTTAAAGCTGTCGAGCCACACTCCTTTTTTTAATAATACAATATGGATATTATGTGTAGTATTGGCAGGTCCACTGTCATGAAAAGTGGGATAGGGAGAAAAAAAAAAAGCGCCAAATATTTTGATTTAACTCAAATAATGATGTAAGATTGAAGGAACAAATTTTAGTCACAAAATGAACACAGGAAGAATGGCAGCTTATAAATCGGGACTTTAAACAGGGTTCCTACACGACTGGAAAATATGGAAAACATGGAATTGTCAGGGAAAACCACATTTTTTCCCTAAAACCTGGAAAAGTCAGGGATTTAAAAAATATATATATTATGTGCTACCATGTGTCAAGATTCTTCCGAGTTTCGAATTCAATCTGCAAAAAATTTAGATTTTTTACTAGCAAGTAGTATTTTTGCTAAATTCATTTTTTTAACATAATGATGTCTTAGCCATACAAATTTGTTGCCAAATAGGTGATATTTCTGCGAAAGAAATGTTGAGCCATGTTAAGGTGGCTAGGATGAGATATGAATATTTAAATAAGAAAAATAAAGAAAATTATAAAGCAAGTGAAAAAGAAAAGCTGTAGCTAAAATTAAATTGTTAAAAGACAAAAAATTGAAAGTTACATAACAAACTGTTTCTGAAACAACACAAACAAATGACCTGGTAGTAGAAATGTCAAAAAATATTGGAACAGTTGATATGTGAAATCTAATTATTTCAATAAAATGTTACTTTGAATCCATTCAAATTGTATATTTTTAATTGTTTTTAATTTTTTATATTTTAAATATCAAAAAAATAGATTTTTAGTTTCAATTTTATAGATTACTTTTATTTTCAGAGTTATATTTAATCATTAAGATCTAGAATTGCTAATCATATTTCTAAAAATGTCGTGAATTGAGGGCATGGAATAGTAGTAAAAATGGTCTGGAAAAGTCAGGGAATTTTGTTATTCAAATAGAGTATGAACCCTGTTAAAATACAATAAATCTTTTGAAACCGGAAACCTGTCTTAAACATAAAAAAATCATAGTCTCTATGGAAAAAATGCCATACAATTAATACCTGCTACAACAGAAACCTGTCTATAACAGAATCAGAATCTTTTCCCTGTTACTTGAGATTCCTCTTTAGTAAGTTTTACTGTATTTAATAAACCCAATAATCTTATACAGTAAAATCCATGAAAGCGTAATCTCTAGAAACCAAAACAAAATTCCCTTTTGGAGAGATTTCTGACTGAGCAGTTATAATTGTATGGTATTCTTTCCGTAGAGACTATGAATCTTTAACCTTTAAAAGACAGGATTTAGTTATAAACAGGCTCTGTTTTTACAGGTTTTGCTGTATTTTGTTCAGTAAAACATGTAAAAATTGAATACCTAGGGACAGAAAAAATATTCTTCTTAGCAGTATTTTTTCTGTGATCCTAAAAGTTTTCCTTTATAGATTTTGTTTTCACAGGTTTTATAGTATTGAGTTCACCTTAATGCGGACTGAAGTGAAGACTAGGATGGTACTAAAAAAATAATAATAAAAGAATTTGCCATCATGAAAAATCAGGTCTTTTGATGTCCCATCCAGTGATTCTGTGGGACAGGTCTTGAAGCCCCTGAAAATCGGGACACCTAGCAACATTAATTGCTTGTGACATGCAGTACTGCAATTGATAATAATGAATGTGATGTCACACTTATGTTTTATTGCAGTTAAATTACATTATTTTACAACATATTTTGCTTACTGTAATCGGTCAGTGGTAGAATAAACACGTATATTTCTACATTCAGGAAGAGGGTGTCCTTGCCAAGCTTGGATGGTAAATCACTAATTGTGGTGACGCTGCCTTTTCCCCCTTAAATTTGTATATTTATTTATGTTTTATTTCTTTTGCAGTCAACAGAAACGTAAAAGAATATTTTGTATTGTATTTAAAAATGATTATTTTCATCTGCATGTATTGCATTTCTTTTCAGGTTTGTTATTTACATATGGTATTTCATCTTCTGGTAAAACATACACCATGGAAGGAACTCATCAAGACGGTGGGTTGTTGCCTAGAACTTTAGATGTTGTATTTAACAGTATAAAAGATATTCAAGCAAGAAAATATGTATGTTTATATTTATTAGTCATTTTAGTGCTTCTAATATTTAAATGGAAATAATAATTAATCATTATACATTATTGTTTTAAAGGACAGTTGATACTTCTTCATTATCCTGTTGATTATTTCTTATTAAAAAAAAAAACTATTGCCAAACTATAGGATTTAATGCCAAACATGCATGCTCGTGGCATCATTTTCATTTGACGTAAGATGCATTGCACGTGTTTGGTATGTCATCAAGTGGTTTTTAATTCAACGTTTATTTGTATTTTTAATCATCTACTGATTTGTTATTTCGTTAATTAATATCAGCGCTTGAATTTCAGGGCGGGATTCGTGCCGAAAATTTTGAAATCCCGCCCAAAAAAATATCGTGGGTGGGAGCCTCCCCCCCAAAAAAATTCACAATTTTCCGGAGAAATTTGCGTTACTTAATTTAACTGCAACTGAACGAAATATTTCGTGATTTTTTTTTCCCGCAACCGATCGATGAACGTTGTGTTTTTCATGCGACTGATCGACGAACTTTGTGTTTTGTCCTCGACTGATCGACAAACTATGCGTTTTGTCCGCGACTGATCGACGAACTTTGCTTTTTTTCGCGACTGATCGGTGATCTTTGCGTTTTTTTTGGGGGAATGATCGACGAACTTAGCATTTTTTTCGGTGACTGATCAACGAACTTTCCGTTTTTTCCGCGACTGATTGACAAACTTTACTTTTTTTCTGCGATCAATCGACGAAGTTTGCGTTTTTTCCGCGACTGATTGACAAACTTTGCTTTATTTTGCAACTGGTCGACGAACTTTGCGTTTTTTTTTTTTTTTTTTTTTTTTTTTTTTTTGTGACTGATCGACAAACTTTGTTTTTTTCCGTGGCTGATCGACAAATTTTATGTTTTTTCCGCTATCGATCGACGAACTTTGCGGTTTTTCCGCGATCGATCGACAAAAATCGCATAATTTCTCGTTTTTTTCTTTTGACAGGTTGACAAAGTGCGTGATTTTTTTTTTTTTTTTTTTTGTGTCCGACTGATGAATTTCATGATTTTTCCCCGCCACCAACTGATGAATTTCACAATATTTTCCCGCGACTGATTGACGAACTTAGAGATATTTTCTGGCAAGGCAAGCAATCAACGAACTTCACATTTTTTTTCTTGACGACTGACGAATAAAATCTGTATAGAACAAAAAAAATCTGTAAAATTACCAATTTTTACTAGCAGACATTACAAAGATATTCATTAAAAACATTTAAAACTTATAACCTTATACTTAAATCTAAAACTTTACCTAAAATTTATAAGCATTTAAAACTTGTATAGTAATTGTTTTAAATGTTTTTAATGAATATCTGTGTAATGTCTGCTAGTAAAAATTGGTAATTTTACAGATTTTTTAATTAAAGAAATACAGACATTAACTTATTATAAGATATAAATATATCTTTATATTACTATATAGAACTTTATGAATTTTTAAAACATGCCAAAACTATACTGTTTTGAATTAATAAAACTTTATTTTTGTCATTATACTGTGCATTATTGGCATTGTTTAATATTTTAAAAAATATATAAATAAATTTTATGTCTTGGCTAATTGTAATGGGATAAAGAGAGCAATCTATATTTTTTTGCAAAATCATAAAATTTCAAAACCTTATATTTTGGATTGCAGTTGAACTATTAATTGATTGTTGAGCTCAGTTAATTGTATTAAATCATTAGTTCTGTAGAACAAGAAAATACTTTTAATTGTAATTAAAATTTCATAGTTTCATTGTTCTTCTGTGGCTTGTGCAACAGCTATTTGCTCATGAATATTAGTTTGATTGATTCAGTCAGCTAGTGGACTAAATGGTTTCTTGTTAAAGGAAAAATATGACTATTGTATATTTTGTTTATTGTTATAATTATTGTTTAAATTCTTTCTTTATGGTCGCTTCCTCTCACTCAATAGTTTAATTCACTAAGTTTTTGTATGATATGTGTCATGCATTAGTAAACATGATTTTAACAGAAATTGTTTGATATAAAACAAATTTCTCCTTTTTAGCAAAATAAAAAATTTTAAAAAAATCACAAAAAATTAAAAAATCACTGTATGATTTCTGAATTTTACTATATCAGACTAAAAGATTGAATTTAGATTGTGTTTTATGAGTGGATCAAAATTGGTGACAAACATGGAAAATTGGAGAAATATTATAACTGTTTCATTCAATATAAAAAAACAAATAATCCAAAATCTGAGCTGTGGGTGGTGATGGGAGTATTCGAATTCAAAATGTTTGGGGTCTCGATTCAGTCAAGTTCTCAAGTGATCTCGATTCGGACGGGAGTATTTGAATACAAGCCACCTGGCATTTGTGTCAGTGACGAAAACGAAACCTGCGGTTTTCGATTGTATTCAGTTCTTATAGCTCGAGTTTTCTATGTTTTCATAAGCTGTGCCAGTGAATGCTAGTATTCAAATACTAGACTACTAGGCGCTGTTTAAAACATTTCTCCGGAATCTTGAGGCTAGTAGGATGGATGATCGGCGCTGTTTTATTTTTATTTTTTCAAATGTGTACAGCTAAGCTACACTTTTTTTTTTTTTTTTTTTTTTTTTAAGAGCATATGAATTTAAACTTACATAAAATTCTGTAAATTTGTAATTAAACATCATATGTAATTTTTTTTTTTTTTTTTTTAATATAACAGAAAATAATTACTCATAGTGGAAAATTAAATTGTACAATCCGAAAAAGAAATTTTTTATTGATTATGAAGATTAACCCTTTGTAACTCAACAACTCCGATTTTAAAATTACTAATTTAGATGTTAGAAAACATTTTAAGCATGTAAAAATAATATTAAAAAAAAAAAAAAAGAACATAAAATTAAAAATATAGTGACTAAAAAGGTGTTTTTTTTATATCTGGAACTAACAGAAAATTACATTTTTCTTATAACTATTGTAACTTTTCTATCAAAAAATTGTAAAGTATTTATTACAACATTGTAAAAATTCTATTCTTAAACGTCTATTCTTAAACTTTTTATTTTTTCAAAATTTATGAAGTTAATTTTAAAAATAACGATAATTGCTTCATTGGAAAATAGCCTAGTGTTCTTTAAAAAAAAAAAAAAAAAAAAAAAAACCTATAATAATAAAAATAGAAGTTTGTGTTTGTCTGCCTGCGTGGTGTGCTGTATTCTAACCAGACTGCTGCATGCAGAGTAACAAAATTTGGCAGAAAGGTACTTGTAATATCTGAAGTTATGCAGATCTAAGATAGCTTTTGGTTTTTTTTATTAAATTTTTTCATAAGATTTTTTTTTTTTTTAAGCGTTTTCGATCAAAATTCTCCGCGATTTCTCCACATTAGTAAAATGAATCCAGTTTCAATCTTTTACCCCAATTTAGTTAATGATGTCCTTTTTTTTTTTCAATAAAGTTTATTCGGAATTTCTACAGCGATTTTTGAACCCCAAATTTTCGTTACGTTCGAATGAATTTTCGTTTAAAAATTTGTTTTGAAACATTTTTAAATATATATAAAACCCAAGCAGACCGGAGCGTGCATACCACACCCAGTATACACTGTTCCCCTAACTCTATGTTCGTTTGGAGGAATTTTTGTTTAAAAATATAAAATCATACAAATTCCAGGTTCGTTTTGTTTAAAGACATAGGCCGCAGCACGTTCCGTGTTTGCGGCCGAAGACAGTGGGGTGGACAACTCTATATACGTTTGAATTTATTTTTGTTAAAAAATATCTAATAATTAATCTTTGATTTTAGGTAAATTTAAGGTTAGTATCGGCCCGGGCAATGCAGTGCGTGCCAGCTACTAGTACAAAAAAAAAAAAAAAACATGAAAATATCTGAATTACGATTTTTTTGTCAGAACTCATCGTGCCAGACAATTTTTTACACATCAACAATAAATCTGTACCAACATTTTTCAAAATAAAGAAATAAAACAGTTTTTTTTTTTTTTTTTCTCTCATTCCGTCCTGAATTTCCGTGTAAGATAAATTTGAAACGTATGAACGTTAAAAGGAAAACAAAATTACAAATCCATACTTGCTATTATCAAGTATAAAGGCTATTAAGTATTAAATAACAAAGTTTATTATAGGGTTTCCACAATCCTTCAATTTATGGCACCATTATTACTGAATAGTAATCATCGTGTTATTTAATCGCAGATCGAAAAAAAATTTCGACTAAAATAATCAGAATAATTTTCTCTTTTTTATTTTTAAATAATCAGATACAGATAATTTAATTAAATTTCCATATCTCTGCACCTTTGCCGGCACTTATGATAAAATAATGTACAAACTAGGTAGCCCCGCCACCCCAAAAAGAACGAAATTCTGCTTCTAAAATATCCATACTTAATATTATCAAGTATAAAGGGTATTAAGCATTGAATAACAAGATTTATTGCATGGTTCCCACAATCCTTCAACTTCTGGTACCATTATTACTGAATAGTAATCGTTGCATTATTTAATCGCAGAATTTTTGCCATTAAATAAGGAAGTTCGGAAACAGTGTTGCTCAATGGCACCCATTTGAACCCTATATGGCACCCATTTGGACACATATACTTTTTTTTATTGTTGAAATATAACATTTAAAATAAAAACAACAATAAAACAAACAATTTCGCATGCTGGAGAGTAAAATATTACAGTTTGAAAAAAGAAAGTTTTTCTTGATTTAATCAACAAAAATTGCTTTTTGTTCTAGATTATTCAAAAAGTTCTGGGTAGATTAATCATTAAAGCGTTACCATTTAATTTTCTAAGAAAAGTTTCACCATTGAAAAATTAAGCAAAAAAAAAAAAAAAAAAAGTAATATGACTATCTCAATTTTCATCCGGACGCAAAAACAACATGAAAACAGCTGTGATGGACACCTGACAAAAAAAGAAAAAAAGGAGAGAGAGAGACAGACAGGTGATTTTATGTAGAACAAACATTTGAATGTTGCCCTCATCAAGTTTGAACAAAGTCTGGAGTAGTTTTCAGTTCTAGAACATTTGAATACAAAGTATTCGAATGTTGGTTTCGATTCTGAAAAGTTTTCGAAAACTAAGGTATCGATTCTTAAAAGATCTCGAATCGGCCCATCACTAGCTGTGGGTTCACTCAGACCTGTCTTCGTCTATCTGGAATCAAATTTGCAGACTTTTACATGCAATGCCCTAGCCATCACCAACACAAAAACACACAGATTGTGTTTTATGAGTGGATCAAAATTGGTGACAAACATGGAAAATTGGAGAAATATTATAACTGTTTCATTCAATATAAAATAACAAATAATCCAAAATCTGAGCTGTGGGTACACTCAGACCTGTCTTCGTCTATCTGGAATCAAATTTGCAGACTTCTACATGCAATGCCCTAGCCATCACCAACACAAAACACACATACACAAAAAAAAATTGTCTGTCATTAATATAGATTTATTATAACAGAAACATAATATATATATATATATATATATGTGTGAGGGCATAAGGAATTAACATTAGAGACGAATTGGAAATAATAATTTGAACGTCGGACCTTACTGTTGGATCAAGCTTCTTTATTAGCAGTTCCATCATACAAGTATCTTTGCACGTTTTATCTGAGGTCCCGCAAGCCATTAATGTTAATTTTTTGGGGCCTGCATAGATAGGGCAGGCTTTTCAAATTTGCAAAATCTGATCATTCTCACGGGAGTTCTTGCTAATTTTAGCGTTTGTAATATTTTCCAGCAGGGGACAAAGTTGTCAAAATGGGACTTTACCTTTATTGGCTAATTAGATCTTGATTGATGTCTGGGGCTTTATGATGAAACAAGGGCTGGCTATGACCTGGGTGCAACATGCAACTAACCATAGGACAGGAGTATTGCGCTAACGTCAGCACTTTTAATCTTAAAGTTAGTTTGAACTTGATATCTGAAAGTAATAAATGTTAGTCTGAGAAACGAAGTTAACAGGAGCAAAAAGGGTTTATGAATAGAAGATTTAAAGTTAGAAAAAGAGTAGTACTGGTGATTTTAATTTAAATTTCAAAATTTTAAAACTGTTTTATCTTTATCCTTTATATATATATATATATATATATATATATATATATATATATATATATTGTATGATAAATAAGGAATTCTTTTTCATATATATATATTTTTTGCAAAGGTATTTAAGCCTGATAATTCGAATGGTTTTGAAGTACAGTCCACAGCTGATGCTCTCGCTGATCAACAAAAAGAACTTGGAATGTTTAACAGAAATAAACCAAAAAAGTAAGTGAACTGTCAACACTAACAAGTTATTGTATTTTAATACAATAGTATTTCTGTTTTCTATGCTTCTGTTACAGGGTTCGTTGATATATATCATGATATCTATTGTGATATATATCCGATATTTATTTTCAAGGTATCAAGATTTTTGATATTTTCATATTATTTTATATTTATTTTCAAAATATCAAGATGTTTATTATTTTCAATATTTGCTATTTATTTTCAAAATATCACTGTGCAAGATTTAAGTCCAAACAAGTGTAAATGAAATTTTCAACTGATATTGGCTGTTCCATTCTGTAGATAAAGAACATTTGTCTCTGGCAGTGACTTTTCTAGCTAAAGGAAAAAACAAAAATCTTATCCAAACTTTGGTTGAAGTTTTTATTTTTAAATGTAGATTATATGGGAGTAATAATTATGTGGGATATAACTAATTCAGGACAGATATAGAAAGATAAACTGTCTAATTTAGATAAACAGTTCTGTACAGCTTCATTAGAAAAGAATCAATTTCTGGTTTTGGTGTTGCTGAGCTTAAATTGAACAACATGTTAGGGAATAAAAAATAAATAAGCTTGGGCAATTCCATGTATGACGGAATGACATTTTGAGTTGTAGAATTAAGTTAAAGCAATTACCCTGAAGCTATTTTCAAATGAAAATTGACTTTTCAGTTTGCACATGACTGGTATTGATTAAAAGATTTAAAAAAATTATGAAACAATTTTATTCTTTCATTTTTGAGTAATTTCTTATTGTGTGACAGAATGACATTTTTGCTACCATGACTCTAACCTGGTATTTAAAACTGGAAACCTTTGTGAATTAAAAAGTCATTCAGTTTTGAAACTAAAATACATATGTTAAGTATGATGTATAAGCAATATAAAATTATAATTTAGAGCAATCTACCTGTCCTAGGGTTGTAATTATTAACTGTCATTTGACGTGATGGAATGACTGAAAGTTTCTTAAACATTTATTAAAAGAAAATCGACTAAACTAATAAATTTCATATTTTTTTTATTATCCAGAATAATAATAAGATATTACATTATATAACTATTCACATGTGACAGCTTTTTCAATAACATATTGAGCACGATTACCTATTTTATTTTGCATGCTTTATCAGTTATATGGCTTTAAGACTATTGTAAACCATTCATTTATTAAGAAAATACAAAATAAACAACAATTACATTCTTTTTGACAGTTTTCTTCAAGAATACTATTTGTACACAACTGCAAATATTTTACTTTTCAGCTATAACCTAAATGTTTTGAATCTAAAACCTTAATTTGAAAACTTGGAAAATATTTCAATATATTTTTTAACTTAATTTATAAAAATTATTAAAAAAAAAATGGTAAAAGTTGACACTTTTATGGAATTGCCTGCTTACATTTATGTTTAATTTTTCCAATTAAAAAAAAATTGTTTTGTATTTAATTTTTTGTTTTATAAATTTCTGATTTCTTGATAGTTGATACTGGATCTTATAGTTGTTTTTTTATAAGTGTATAAAGCAAATTGTTTCTGTTTTGTTGATTAGTTGATCTTCAATTTTGTTCAAAGTGAAAAATAAAAGAAGAAAAGGGAATAAAAAAGCAGTTTTAGTATATTGTTTAAATTTCCACGTTAAGTGCAAAATATTTTTGTTTCTAATCTATATTATGCTTGAAAATATTTATTATCAGCAATAAGTTGACTATTTTGAAAATATCAGATAATTTTGAAAATAATATCTTATTTTTTTCTAACAAGGATATTTTTAAAGACTACTTATTTATCTAAATTTGGATTTGTTAATCTAAATCATTACTTACCTTTAAACTATACCTAGTTACCTTCCTGCCAAATGTTGTAGCTCTGTGCACAGCAGTCTCTTCAAAGCACAGACACACAAACATTTATCTTTATTATTATAGATGCAACTAGCAAAAGAGGAACCGTTGATGGCATACAAGAAAATTTTACTCTTCGTAGAAAAGGTGATTGCTTGCAGATAGTTTTTTTGTTGCACTTGTTTCATTTTATGGCTTTTGGCCACCGCCACTAATTTTGACCTTTAAATGCATCCGTCTTTTTTCGTCTTGAAATATCTCTATATATAATGATGCTTATATTTATCATTATTGGTTATGTGTCAGTATTTTCGAAAATATCATTAATAAATCATTACTTTATTGTTTGCATAATTTTGTCCCATGTTCTTTAGTTTGTATGTATGTAATCGAAATTTATACAAAAATGTTAATTAACATTAAATTTTTAAATATTTAATTTCTTAAGGCTCTTTATCAAACAGATATTAAATTCTCTGTATTTTTCCATCATACCAAAATCACTGTTGACAAATGTAACAGTTGGTGCAAAACAAAATTAATTTGAAATGAAATATTTGAATTAAAAAAAAATAAAAAATGTTGCTCCTCAGAAAGCAAGCATTTGAAAAATACAGACTTACACAAATTATTTTATTAAATCAGTACAAATATATACTTGAAATAAAATAAGAAATAAATATTATACCATAAAGTAGTAAAATAAAATTCAATTTAAACTGTTGGCATGAAAGTATATATGTCTCTTAGCACAGTGGTAAACATTTCATTTTTTGAATAAAGGTGTTCAAAAGCTTTTTTTATACATAATTCCAAAGTCCTAAAACCATTTTATTGCAGATTCCTCATCATCAGGTAACTGTCAAATGGTAAAATACATCTCAGTGTCAGTAATAAATGTGAGTTATAACTTAATAATAAATATTTTTGATTTGAAAAATAGCAAATTCAGATGTTTTGTGGGGGTTATGATTGAATAATAACAATAAAAAATTGAGTCACATTCAGTAAATAGCAAAACACGGTGTTTGGCACAGTTTGCAATAAAAATCCTGCATGGTCAGGATGGAAATAAATGGCACATTACCGTACATTTTGGCATGGTGTTTGTATATCGAAAAAGTACCAATTCTCCTCTCCAATGTTAAACCTATTCCCATGGAATGTATTTATATATTTCGAGTTTCTTATCAGAAAAAATATATGTATATATATTTTTTCCTGTTCATTATTCTTAAATGATGTATATTTTTTATCTAATTGACAAAGTATTTCTAAAATATATACTTTTTTTTTTTTTTAATCGTTAAAATCTTAGAGAAGCTTATGATCTGTGAATAATATTTCTGAAAATCTATTTGCTATTTTTATGAGGTAAAATGGCTCAGTGACAGTATGTTTTAAAATAGCATTATCAACAATAATTTGCAGGATTTTTTGTTTGTTAGTTTTGTTATTGTTCTTAAAATGTGGGCAAAACTCGTTTTCACATCCTATGTAATTTTTTTACAGATTCAAATAATATATTTTTTTGTGAATTCAATATGTAGGACTGAAAAATGGATTAAAAAAAATGTTTTATAACTATTTTATCCTATTTAACCATACTTTAACTTTCCATTGATAAAAGAATACTGTAAAAATTTAAAAATTGTAGGCATTTGTGTTGATCAATTATATGATTATTATTATTATTTTTAAAATATTCTAATACTGAATTTTATAATTATTCTGATAATATTCATGTTATAATGGCATATTATATTTTGCAGCAAAAAAGAAGCAATATACAACCGAATGCCTGACAGTACAACATTGCCCATCAAAAGTATACTTTCTGATGCACGTTTGTCTGTTTTTATCTCTTATGTGGAGATTTACAATAAATATATCTATGATTTGTTAGATGAAAATCCTAAGTAAGTATTGCAATGTGTTTTTATTTCATCTTAACTTAAATTTCCTATTATTGATGAAAAGCATCTTTACAGACAGGATTATACTCAATTATATGTTAAAAAAAGGTGAAGATAACTATTGTATACTTTCTGTATTAGCCTACTATTTTGCAACTATTTTTTTTAAACATTTAAACAACCATTTAGGCAACATTTTTTATTGTACTTTGACTGTAAGGGAATGTTTCTATCTCAGAATAATAATCTTGTATGATTTTTAAACTTTTTTCTATTAATTAAGTTTTATTTGGATAATCGAGGTTTGCCTGTATATGTCAAAAAGTGTGTAATGGTTTATTGTTAGTCGTGTCATCATGTTATAGCAATAGTTAATAAATTTTATTCATGTTTGGTATTCAGGAGTCAATCCAGTCAAAAACAAAGTCCTTTTTCAGGGTTTTTTCATAAACAAAAGCCTCTTCTCCAAAATTCTTATTAATAAAAAAAGACTTCACAAAATTCGATTTTACAAAAAGGGTACCTTCCTAAAATTCCATTCCATAAAAGCAAATTCTTCATAAAATTTTTATTTCGTTAGTATTTGAAATGTGTAATTTGCAAACAAAACAGACTCACCGGAAAGGTAAATTTTAGCAAAAGGACTTTAAAAAGTTAATATTAAAATGCTTAATTTGGATTTGTTCTATTATTACAAGACTAGCTGGCTTCGCCCGCTAGCGGGCCCCTAATTTACATCGGTGCCTCGAATCTTTTGTATTCTCCGGCTCGCATCCCCCTCGAACGGAACGAAACTCGGATCCTGTTCCCCACTGCCTTCGGCACCGTATACCGGTCGTGCTAGGCACACACCGGATAATCCCTTAAATTGCACATCGAATAGTATAAACCTCTAACTAAACGAACCTCTGGCTCGGGTCCCCGGTGCCTGCGGTACCGTATAGCAGTCGTGCCGTGCACGCGCTGCAGTATACGTTAGTTCCACCTTCCACCACCAAGTGGCGCAATCTGTTTATACGATCATAACTGAAATCGTTAAGGCTTTCGATGTCGAGTCGAATGAGCCATACCCCATAGTCTTCGTGCCCATAGAACCGGAGATAGGAAAGCACCCCCTGGTGGTGAAAAAACGAACTGAAATCGATATGCTCTATCGATGCTGAGTCGAATGAGCCAAACCACATCGTGATGTGACCCATAGAACCCGAGTTAACGGCAAAATTCTTTAATTACACCTACCACCACCAGGGGGCGCAGTCTCTTCTATGCGAACATAACCCAAATCTGTAAAGCTATTGAAATCCAGTCGAAAGAGCCAAACCCCGTCATAATCAAGCCCATAGAACCAGATTTACGGGAGCGCCCCCTGGTGGTGGAACTGGAAACTAAAATATCTAAGCGCTATTGATGTCGAGTCGAATGAGCCATACCGCTTCGCGATGGGACCCATACGACGGGAGATATTTTGAAAAGAAATAGCTAATTCCTTAGTTTCTTTTTCTTTTTTTTCCCCTATATAAAAATCGGGATTTTGCTAAAATAAAAAATTATGGCCGGAATTCGAAAATTTTTTGAATCCCTGAAATGCCAGATCACTCAGAGCAAGGATTCATATATTTCAGATTCGAAAATCAGATATTTAAAAAATATATATATATTGCCCATAAAGACTGGAATCATTTTAAAATGAATCTTTTTATCAATTTATCTCTTTTGGCAGAAAGGTGTCCAAATGTCTGATGACAACAGCTGCAAATATTTTACTTCTACCCAGTTGAAATAGAAATAAATTCATTTTTCATTTTCATTAATGAGTTTTAATTGATATCTTTAAAAGTTATTGGTCGATTTTTATGAATTTTTTTTTGTTGAATTTGCAATTTTTTTTACACATGTGTGCAAATTTTCGTGAATGTAGAGTCATTATTTCCACTTGTTTCAAAAAAGAATGGAGCGATTTGATCTCGGATGTGTCAACCCGGCATTCTTGGCAGCAACCTTTTTCCTGTCTGGGGTCAATGTTGGATGTCTGGTCAGTTTTTGGCCGAAATAAAGAAAAGTTATGGTCCGAATTTCAAAAAATTAGACTTTTTGGAACGCCAAAAATCGGCTGCGTGTGTACCCCGATTTTCGGATCGATACTTCCGGTATATATATATTTTTTTTTTATTCGATGATGCGTTAAAAAGCGACAATTTGGATTATCAACGATTATCAAAACGGAAATTTTCTTTTCGGGTTTCGATAAAACTGTTTCTTGTTTTGCTAATTTTGATGAGGTTTTTAATTAATAACGTTCTTAATTAGAGGCCGACTTCTTCGAAACTGTAATTCCTGGAGGCCTGGATTTTTCCGAATTTTTTGATACCAAAATCATCTTGCTGTTCGCTGCGCTCGCAGTGTTTATCCGGGTACAGACAGACACACAGACAGACGTTTACGAACATTAATAATATGGATATTTTTCATTTAAAAAAAAAATTTTACAAAAGGGATACACTAAAATACAAACTTGTACTCCTGGTATTTTATCTTGAATAATATTTTTTGCCTTTTCGAATAAAAAAAACATGGAAATTACTCATTGAACAAATGAAAAAATAACTTTTATTAATATAATTTTTGAAAATGGATATGTCTATAACAGAATCTTGCAAAGAATGCGATACAATTATTAAAAAGGGTAAGGATGAAAACATGCTTCCTTATAGTCAGATCTGAAATTCCCCTCTCCAATGAATTTGTATTTTTCAAATTTCTCATCAGGAAAATTTCCAGTTTTTTGTATATTATTCTTAAAAGATGTTTCTTTGCTTTTCCGTAGCAAAATATTTTTTAAATATATATTTTATTTTATTTTAAATGTTATTCACAAGCTTGACAGCTTCACTAAGATTTTAATAGAAATATAAAATGTAACATATATTTTAGAAATATATTGCTATGTGAAAGGCAAAGAAACATCCTTTACTAGGTAACATCACTTTAATGCCCAAAAATGTAAAACTTTTTAAAGAAATGTGAAGTATTTCTTGTGAATTAAACTTAATAAAATAACATTTTAAACTTATGAAAGAATTTCTTAATGATTCAAAATAAAGAAAAAATGGTCTGCAGTCTCTGCAGTGGTGATTTTTAACAAGACTTTATTTAAATGTGGAACAAAGTGACTTATGTGTCTAATTTTCCTTACTGTTCTCTTGACATTTTATTTCTCTAACTTTTTATTTTTATCTAAACTTTTATTTATAATGATTTTGCATAGTAGCCATAAAGCATTTAAATAAGAAATAATAACAATGTAGTATTTATAGTATAACATTGTTTTAAAGGCTGTAATTTATCAGTTTATATTATTTTATTCTGAAATATTTTATTTACCTGTGTTTATTAACACACTGACTCCAGATATGCTAATTATTGTATATACAGGGTGTCCCACAAGGTACACAGTGTCTAATATGTACAGATTCGGATAGAGCACGTCAATATGAGTATTTTGAATGGTAACATGTGGGGTCCCCGAATATAGCGTGATAGTGTAAGTAAGGTGTGAAGCTTGTCATATAAAAAACACAAGAAATGAGGAAAAAACCAAGTGAAAATCAATGTTTATTGAGAACTTTCGGCTATATTCAGGGACCCCACATGTTACCATTCAAAATACTCATATTGACGTGCTCTATCCGAATCTGCACATATTAGACGCTGCGTACCTTGTGGGACACCCTGCCTACCAGTGTTCCAAAAAAAAAAAATTATTAATTGTGTTATAAACATATTTAAAATCTTTTATTAAAAATTTCATAGTTGCAAACAGATGTATAAGAGTAAGAATGGTAAGAACATCATAGGGATGGAAAGGACTGTAGCAAGTAATTACAATTAAATATTTAGCACTTTGTTTCTCAAACTGTTAGTCAGGAACAGATAACAAGGACTTGCAGTCAATCTGAAAAAATAAAATGTTTATGTACAAGAATATCTGTTATTAAATAATAATAATCAAATATTACATAATTGGTATTGATGTCAATGTAGTCTTGATTAGTAAACTTAAACATGTACTAATGCGAGGCTGCATTTATTTATCTCTTGAAAACTCTCTTACATATTGATTTACATTTGAAACACACAAAAGTAAATTATTTTCAACTAATTTAGTTTTTGATGCTACTATTGGAAAAAATACATTTTGCACACATAAGAAATAAAAAGAAAAGTGCCTAGTTAAACTGATAGCATTGAGCTCACAGGCGGAGTATAATTTCACACTAATTTTATATTATACTCTTATTTCAGAGAAAAAGCCTGTTTAGCTAAATTAAAGGGGGGGGGGGGGTGATTAGCTTCCGCATTTACCCCTTTATACTTAACTAATAAACCTCCAAATCAAATCAGGGAAGCGCCTTATCAGAATAAACCAGTATACCAAATTTGAAGTAAGTTGAATAATTCTGCATGAAAAATTCATTTATCTAAATTAAGGGGGGATTAGCCACTCCGTCTACCCTCTTTATACTTAACCAACGAACCACCAAAACTAATCAGGGCAGTGCCTTATCACAATGAACCTATATACTAAATTTGAAGCAAATCAGATAATTCTGCATGAAAAACCCATTTATCTAAATTAAGGGAGATTAGCACCCCCCCCTTTATACTTAACCAATGAACCCCCACAACTAATCAGGGAAGCGCCTTATCACAATAAACCTATATAACAAATTTGAATCAAATTGGATAATTCTGCATGAGATAAAAACCATTTATCTAAATGAGGGGAGGATTAGCCCCCCGTCCTCCTTCCCTTTATACTTAACTAATGATCCTCCAAAACTAATCAGGGAAGCTCCTTATCACAATGAGTCTATATGCCAAATTTGAAGCAATTTGAATCATTCTGCATGAAAAACCCATTTATCTAAATTAGGGGTGCACAACCTTTTTAAGAGAGGGCACCTTTAAAAAAACCTCAATCATTTTGTGAGGCAATCCTTTATCATTTTTTGCACATTTATTTACACCCAAATGATTTCTGAGTTTAGAGGTATTGAAGCTAAATAAAGTTTGAAAATACTCTCTCAATTAATGCTGAGCTAGCAGGACTTGATAGTAAAAGCCTCCCTGTAGCCTGAAATAAGTGTAATTTTAATCTAATGTAGGGGTGCACAACCTGTGGCCCGCGGGCCAAAAGTGGCCCGCGATCGCATTACTGGTGGCCCGCAGATCAATTTCGCCGATCGGACGCAAAAAATCGCGAATTTCGCCGATAATTTTGCTGATCAGGTGCGTATAAATCATAAATTACGCCGATCGTATGCGTACAAATCGTGAATTTTGCCAATCGGACCCGTAAAAAATCACGAATTTTGCCGATTGGGTGCGTAAAAATCATGAATTTTGCCGATCGGGCCCGTAAAAATCGCAAATTTTGCCGATCGGGTGCGTGTAAATTGTAAATTTCGCCGATCGTCTGCATAAAAATCATGAATTTTGCTGTTCGGGTACGTAAAAATTGCGAATTTTGCCGATCGGGTGCGTATAAATCGTAAATTTTGCCTATCGCCTGCGTAAAAATCGTGAATTTTGCCGATCGAGCCCGTAAAAATTGTGAATTTTGCCGATCGGGCCCGTAAAAATCACAAATTTTGCCGATCGGGCCCGTAAAAATCGCGAATTTTGCCGATCGGGCCCGTAAAAATCGAGAATTTTGCCGATCGAGCGCGTAAAAATCATAAATTTCACCGATCGTATGCGTACAAATCGTGAATTTTGCCGATCGGGAACATATAAATCGTGAATTTTGCCAATTGGGCCCGTAAAAAATCGCGAATTTTGCCGATCGGGTGCGTAAAAATCATGAATTTTGCCGATCGGGCCCGTAAAAATCGCAAATTTTGCCGATCGGGTGCGTGTAAATTGTAAATTTCGCCGATCGTCTGCATAAAAATCATGAATTTTGCTGTTCGGGTACGTAAAAATTGCGAATTTTGCCGATCGGGTGCGTATAAATCGTAAATTTTGCCTATCGCCTGCGTAAAAATCGTGAATTTTGCCGATCGAGCCCGTAAAAATCATAAATTTCACCGATCGTATGCGTACAAATCGTGAATTTTGCCGATCGGGCACATATAAATCGTGAATTTTGCCAATTGGGCCCGTAAAAAATCGCGAATTTTGCCGATCGGGTGCGTAAAAATCATGAATTTTGCCAATCGGGCCCGTAAAAATCGCGAATTTTGTCGATCGGGTGCGTATAAATCGTTACTTTTGCCGAGTGGGTGCGTGTAAATTGTAAATTTCGCCGATCGTATGCATAAAAATCATGAATTTTGCCGTTCGGGTACGTAAAAATCGCCAATTTTGCCAATCGGGCCCGTAAAAATCGTGAATTTTGCCGATCGAGCGCGTAAAAATCAGGAATTTCGCCGATCGGATGCGTAAAAATCATGAATTTTGCCGCTCGGGCACGTAAAAATAGCGAATTTTGCCGATCGGTTACGAAAAAAAATCGCAAATTTCGCCGATCGGCCGCGCAAAAATCGCGAATTTTACCGATTGGATGCGTATAAATCGCAAATTTTACCGATGGGATGCGTATAAATCACAAATTTCGCCGAACAGGCGCGTAAAAATTGTGAATTTTGTCAATCACTAAGAAAAAAACTATGAATATTGTCAGTCGCGCATGGAAAATAAGTGCAAGATTTTTCTATCCTTGCCAACTGAAATGGGTTATACTGACTAAGGAGGTGGTTGAGTATAGGGAGCTAACTCTCCTTTTAAAATTAGCATTTTTGTGAACTTTTAGGCCGATCCTCCCCCTCCTTCCCTGAAACAAAATTTTTTTCACCCTATGGACAATCCAGTCATTTTTGTGACTGACTTTCCTCTTATAAAAGTTGTGCACCCCTTCTTGATATCCACATTTTATGACTGAATATGTCAAGAAGTACAATTTAGAATAATATATGTTTCTCCTTCTCCCCACCTTCATTCATGAGAGCAGAATTTTTTTTCGGCACTGGCAATCTTTAAAGCTAAATTTACTCCCTCAAATAAAGTTAAGGAGTATTTTCATTCTTTGAAAATAACTTAGCTATATCTCTTGTATAAATACAAACGTAAACTGTTGATATATCCTTGCCAACAGAACTGAATATGTTGACTGGGAAGGAAGGAACCTAGGAACCTTACCCCCCCCCCCCCCCCCCCCCCGGTCACACCTCCTGTAAACAAAATTCTACTGATGGTGGCCCTCGACAATCCAGTCATTTTTGTAAGTGGCCCTTCGCTTAAAAAGGTTGTGCACCCCTAATCTAATGGTTATTGAAGTAACTGAAGTAAGCAGAGCATATTACGCAGATAGCAGCTTAGCTGGTTTAAGGAATAGTCTCATTAAGTTGGAGCAATGAATATGTATAATGTATAATGATAAAGTTCTTTAATTGAAGACAACAATTATTCAGGCACTAATAGTTTATTATAGCACAAGAAGAATACTCACAAGACTTGACAAATAGCATCGTAATAAACATAGTCCAATCAGTTCCAGATAGCACATCATCTTTAAGCATAATGTAACAGTATAACAGATAAACATGTAGACAAAACGATTTGTAAATTGACTAGACATATTACATTATATTTCACCCTTATTGCACCAAGCTGCACATATTAAAATAACTATTGAATGTAGAAGAACGCCATCGACTATTTAATACTCCTAGAACAGTGTAGACATTTTACAGACACAACGACAGAACTAAAATTATATCGTCGCTATCTTGACTCGCGATAGAATCCAAAACATAAGATACCGATACAAAGACCTAACATCTATTTATACTAGCAAAAGAATCGATTAAACTCCAGAAACACCCACTTCCAGAACAATCTACCATAATTAGCATACACGTGCCTTTGTTGATTCGATGTCCGATCTTCCAATCGGATCGAACAACGTGTGCCGCCATCTGGTGAGAAGCCAAGGCACTATTCAGATGAACTTACGATGTATGCCGTGTGTCGCTGTTCCTTACAAAGTGAGAAAGCATGTCTGTGTTTCTCTATTTACGTTTTCAAGACTGGATACATTAAAAAGTATTTATTCATAAAAGATGGCTAAAAACATCGAAATATTAAAGTGCAAAAGGTGAGTAAAAACGATATATTTATAAAAGTAAGATATATTTATGAGATGTGTTTTATATTTAATAAAGATGGAACTTTAATGTTTATTGTCAAATGTGAGGAATGTTAAGAGTGCATGAATGTTAATGACTGACAGTATTATGAAATACTTTATAATAAGTATTTAATTTAATGAGTTGCTTGCGTCAATAAGACTAACAAGCATTATAGAGGCATGTGATTTTCCTAACATGTGCCCCCCCCCCCCCCCTCTTATTGTCTCAATGCAACTAACAGCCTATTGCCCAAAGAATATGACAAATATTTGAAAAAGGCTGAGAAAAATACTAGAAAAATTGGATATAAAATCCAAGCAGATATTCACTACACACACTTTTAAACTTTTAAACCTGAACAATTAAAATCAGTGCCCATTTTTTTCCATATAGTTAAAAACAATGTTAAAAAAAAAACATTAAAAATATATTTGGATTCCCGATCAAATTTGTATATCAACTCTTCAACATCATTAGTAAAAACCTCAAACACCGACCATCACTCCAAATTTATTACAATTTTAATTTAAAACAATGTTCAAGAAAAATTACAAAATTTTAAATTTAATAAACTATCCAAAAATCAATTTAATTCTTTGCAGGCCTTTCCCACTTACACTAGTACCTCCAAAAATTTAACTATCCACTTCAAGTCAAATTTTCATCACAAAGTCCAAACAAAAATTTCCCTCCGAAAATTTTCCTCTCATGGACTCAAAAACTAGTCGAAAAACTGTTGCAAAAAAATTTAAGTGCAGCTTAATACATTACAATTCTTTAACACAGAAAATTTAAACAATTCAAACAGTGCAAATACGTACCAAAAAAAAATTTTTTTTAATTTTAACACATTAAAGAATGATGATAATTCGTTTTCCAACTGCCATAAAAACATACACATATTCAACACAAAAGAGTTCTTTATTTATAACATCAACAGTAAACAATTTTTAACTTGAAAAATTGTAAAAAAAAAAAAAATAAAGACTTGACTCCTTGGGATATCAACTCACTATCCATTACAAAGTAACAAAATTTGAAGAACTTCCAGCATCTGAGTTAGGATGACTAAATCTATTGACTACAATCAAACTACTACTTTCTTACATGTCATTCAGCGTCAATCATTCTCCACGCCTGGATTCCATACATACTAATTAAATCTCAGATGCCTGAAAGAAAACAGAATTAGATATCTGCAAATAATACAAATTGAGAAACCATATTGATATGAAATATAATATATTAACTTATCAGATCAAATACTTAACAAAAATATAAAAAAAATTCCTTTAACAGATATAGAATAAGTAGATTTATATTTATAATCATTCCCTTGGAGTCAGTTACTAATTTAATTCATTTACTTCTAAATAAAATTTACCTAATGATCAGAAACATTTCCTCATCTGGTTGTTTAAACAAACGGGCCCTCCCAGAAGAAAAAAATGCATACTATTTCAATTTAACAATATTAAAAAAAAAAAAAAAAAAAACTCTCTAACTTCATAACTTATATAAAACCTAATTTCATTATATTATATTACTTTAAAATACAAGATCTTTGCAGTTTGGAAAACATAAAAAAAATTACTCTTACACATATTTCTATAAAAACTTTGTTTCAAAATTACTTTGACCTTACACACTAATATATTACTAAAAATTATATATGTATATATTGCACAAATATCCTTACACATTATTCTGACACAATACAATTTTTACAATAAAGAAAGAGGTACGTATTTGACTAGAAAAATATAATCTATTTTAAATAACATTTCAACAAATTTTAGACGATCATATTTGGTGAGGGGCTTGGTAAACACGTCTGCGAGGTTGACTTTACTACGGACAAAAGTTATATCAAAAATATTTTTATAAACAAGATCCCTGACAAAAACTAATTTAACATCAATATGTTTACTACGGTGATTTTCTATTGGGGACTTAACTAAATCTATGGCCGCCTGGTTATCCACGCATAATCTAGATTTGAAATCGCTCTCGCGAATGATCTGCCTACCCTGGCATTCCTGCAGGATCCAGTCGTACCAGACAATACTCTTCGTGGCTTCCGTTAGGGCGACGAACTCCGACTCCATCGTGGATAGACTAACACATTTTTCTTTGAAAGTTCTCTAATCCACTGGTGAGTCTCCTAAAAGAATGATTTGTCCTCCAATAGAAGTCCGGTCATCCCGATTCGCTGCAAAGTCTGCATCGGAATAGGCGATCAAATGCTCCTGATTACATGATAATCGAAGGCGATAATGTCTAGTATATTTTACGTAACCTAACAGCCATAGAATTCTGCCCCAATGAAATAGGCCTGGATTACTCTGAAATTGACTAAAAATATTTACTGCGTATGAGATATCGGGCCTGGTTCGATTTGCTAAGAATGATAAACAGCCTAGTACACTTCTATATGGTATGGTTTTCATGGTTTCAATATCAGACTGTGATGTTGGACAATCGACTTTGGAGAAAATTGTACCTTTACTAATAGGAAGTGAAGAGATAGGAATTTTAAACTTCTTAAATTTATTACAAATTTCATCTATGTAATGAGATTGATGAATCTCTAAACCATTCCTCTCATCAAATTCCACTCCCAAAAGTTTCTTCGTTTTCCCCAATACTTTTAAGTCTAAATAATTTCCCAGTTTTAACAATACTTTATCTATGACAGTCTGATTTTTCCCGAACAGAATAATATCATCTACATATAACAATAGTACTATTTCAGAATTATATACATATACACAATTACAACTTTCTAATTTGGCAAATCCTATATTTAACAAAACTTCATGAATTTCATAAAACCATTCTCTTCCACTTTGATGTAGACCATACAAAGCTCGATCTAGCTTGCAGTACAAATGAGACTTCTCAGGTATGGTGAAACCAGGTGGTTGTAGCATATACATGTCTTCTCTCAATGGGGCGTAAAGGTAGGCGCTGGTTACATCACACTGAATGTGACGCCATCCGCTACACGATACCAAGAGAGAGAAAAAGAATCGGATTACACCAAAATTGACCACAGGGCTAAAGGTCTCATCGTAAGATTCGCCTTTAATTTGCTTATAGCCCTGGGCAACTAAACGTGCTTTATAGCGTGCAATCCTCCCTAACTCATCTCTCTTGATAGTGAAAACCCACCTACATCCCACTGGAGTTACGTTGGCAGGTAATGGGGCCAAATGCCAAACCTTCCGTTCACGCATAACACTGAGTTCGTTCTTGCTTGCTTAAATGTTCTAGGAATGTACGGACCATATAGATTTGAGTCAGGGTTTACATTATTTAATTCTGGAGCATCCAAATCTATATCCTCACTGTCAGAATCATTTATGTCAGAGACAGGACCAGAATACAGATTGTTACCTTTAAAATCGAAAGTGTCTGGATTGAACTTTATTTTATTTCTATCACAGTATCTTTCAACATCTAATAATGATCTTAATCTATCTGTTTTCCCAGTTTCATAGTAATATACATCTACCCGTTTACCAGTAGGTCTAGGAACTGCTTTACGGGTCCAGTTAACATCTCTGAATGAGGAAATATCAGGACCGGAACTGTCGATGGACTCGGAATCGGATTCCCCCTCCCCAGATGTCTGTGGATCATTAGCTTCGTTGGAGGGACCAGGGAAGACCTCTGGTTCTACCTCAACAACGTTGTCATTTTGATAACTCACCAGATTATCCGGAAAAAGGTCAACCTCCTCCGCACCCATCACGGCTCCACTGTCGCCTGGGTTAAACCTAGATTTTTCATCAAAAGTAACATCTATAGATTCAATTATGCTATCTGACTCTGGTATCCAAATTTGGTAACCTTTAGTTTTAAATGCATAGCCTACTAGGATCCCTTGTTTTGTCTTTGGACCAAGTTTACCCTCACGCCTTTGTCTAGGTATTCCCACAAAAGCTACTGACCCAAATGGCTTCAAATGTTTAACTGAAGGTTTGTTCCCTCCATATAGCTCAAAAGGAGTTTTATTTGAAGTTTTAGGGCAAACACGGTTCCAAGTATACACAAAGAATTTCACGGCCTCAGGCCAAAAACTAAGATCAAGGTTACTTTCAGATAGAAGAGTTCGGGCTCCATTTGTAACTGTTTGCATAAATCGTTCCGAAGTGCCGTTTTGTTGGGGAGGGGAGTATAGGGGTTTGTCAATTCATGCATAATCCCTTTGGACTTTAAAAACTCATCGAGGTCCTCATTAACAAATTCACCACCGTTGTCTGTACGGATGTTTTTAACCCTTCTACCTATGAAGGTTTCAGCTCTAACAATATGGTTACGAATAACCTCATAGGAGTCTGATTTAACTCTAATTGGGTAAATAGACACCCGGCGGGAATAATCATCTATTATAGTGATGAAATATCTTTCACCATTTCTGCCCAATACCTGGCAGGGACCCCAAACATCTGCAAAAAGTAAATCCAAAGAGTATTTAGAACGTCTTTCACCTATTGCTTTAAAAGAAACTTTCTTATGTTTATTAATTTTACATGCATCACATTTAAAATTTATATCTTTTAATTTTGGTATTCCCCGGACTCCCTCTTCATTACATGTATGTACCAAAATGGCTGGACTTATATGCCCCAACCTTCTATGCCAAATCTCCATTTGTGAAGATTTTAAAAGAGAATTGGTCTCAATTTTTGAAGACCTTGGAATCCTAGGGAAAACTTGATATACCCCCCTTTTAAGATATGCATTAAATAAAAATTTCCCACACCTCGAGACGGTCACCTTCCCATGGTCACCAATAAAAGTTGCTGCATTCCTATCCAACTGAGGACCTGATATGTGGCTACGACGTAACTTACTTGAATACATTACGTTTTTAAGTATAACATGGCTTTTGCCAAACAGTAATTTAACATCGCCTCTTCCCTCAATCGGAAAGGAGATATCTTTGACAGCAACTGTCATTTCCTGATCTGTCAAAGGACAAAAATTTATAAAAACAGATCGATCATTAGTGAAATGATGTGTGGCGCCGGAATCAAAAATCCAATTGGCCTCCACATCTATACAATTTATATTAACACTAGATACAAAAATGTTTGAGGACTTACAATAATTGACTGGACTCTGAATATCTTGGCGACATATTCCACTCTCGATGATCCCTTCGATATCTAGTTCGGTTGCGAGATCTGACCTCCTCAGAAGAGTTGAAGCCTTCCTCCACAAGTTGACGGTTTCTAGTCTGACATCTGTAAGACGATGGCGAAATTCCTGCATAAGCAGACCCTTGAGCATTACCAGATGATGAACAGGTTTTATAAGACGATGACCTAGCACGGCAAGATGGAGAACGGGACTGGAAAGATGAAGTTCCACGACGAAATCTGCCTCTTGAATTATATCCTTTAAAAATTGGGGAGGAGAAACGAGCCCTTGAAGAATCTGATCTTTCATGTTTGACATCATCAGAATTACTCAAACAGTCCTTTTGTAAATGACCAACTTTATTGCACTTCCAACATTTTCTTTTCCTGAATTTTCCAAAATTTTGCTTTCCACCAAATTTTACTTGATTTGCCTGGAGATTACCCTTATTTGAATCCAAATCTCTTACATTTAGGCGTGTTTCTTCTGCCACCAATTCCTCTACGATTTTAGAGAATTTGAATTCTGTCTTTCCCCATCACAAAATATTCTGTACTATATTATCAAATTTTCTAGGTAGAAAACGAAGCAATTGAAAATTTATATAACACTCGTTGAAACTATCATCAATTTGGGTAATGTCTCTCAAAATTCTGGATAGTCTAGCTGCGAAGAGATTGATTGTTTCATTAGTTTTAATCTTGTATTCCATCAGATCCGAACATATTTTCATATGGTATGAATGAGAATCAGGGCAGTAATTTAATTTCAATTTGTTCCATGCCTCTACAGGATTTTTACAATTCTCTATCAACCTTTTAAATTCTACATCAATATTCAAATAAATGATGGATAATGCTTGGTTTGATTTAGCTTTAAATGATTCGATCTCTTCAGCAGTTGAATTTTCCTTAGCAGGAGCCTCTAATTTATTTTCAATAATATGCCAAAGGTTTTTATCCAACAATATATACTTTATGTCATTACACCAGTTTCTATAATTTGATGAATTTAGTTTCTCTATTACCATTCCGGCCATTTTCTTTTTTTTTTTTTTTTTCTTTTCTGCCTCCCCACCTTTAGATTAAAAACGATGTATATAGTTAAAAACAGGTAAAAACTCTCAATTCTCAATTTCAAATTTGCATAATAAATAAATCTATTTCAAAAACTGTAAAATAAAATAAGTATAAGTTAAAATTTCAGTCCAAATTCAAGCCAAAAATTCTAAGTTAAAAATCAATTTATATCAAAAACGAACTTCTTTGATGCTTTATTTTGTCATTTCAACATTTACTTCTTCCATATTTCTATCTTCAATGATCTTTATTTACTTATTTATATATTTTATCAGGCAAACCGCCCCCCCCCCCCCTCTCTTATTTTCATTACCGGGAGCGTTTTGTTTACCTTTTGAAAAAATGTTCAATTTTCCATATTTTTCACCTTTTTCAAATATTATACTCCATCTTATGAGCTCTACCGCCCATAACCCATGTAATTTTAATATAATGGTAATTGAAGTAAGCAGAGCATATTACGCAGATAGAAGCTTAGCTTCTTTAAGGAATAGTCTCATTAAGTTGGAGCAATGAATATGTATAATGTATAATGATAAAGTTCTTTAATTGAAGACAACAATTATTCAGGCACTAATAGTTTATTATAGCACAAGAAGAATACTCACAAGACTTGACAAATAGCATCGTAATAAACATAGTCCAATCAGTTCCAGATAACACATCATCTTTAAGCATAATGTAACAGTATAACAGATAAACATGTAGACAAAACAATTTGTAAATTGACTAGACATAGTACATTATATGTCACCCTTATTGCACCAAGCTGCACATATTAAAATAACTATTGAATGTAGAAGAACGCCATCGACTATTTAATACTCCTAGAACAGTGTAGACATTTTACAGACACAACGACTGAACTAAAATTATATCGTCACTATCTTGACTCACGATAGAATCCAAAACATAAGATACCGATACAAAGACCTAACATCTATTTATACTAGCAAAAGAATCGATTAAACTCCAGAAACACCCACTTCCAGAACAATCTACCGTAATTAGCATACACGTGCCTTTGTTGATTTGATATCCGATCTTCCAATCGGATCGAACAACGTGTGCCGCCATCTGGTGAGAAGCCAAGGCACTATTCAGATGAACTTACGATGTATGCCGTGTGTCGCTGTTCCTTACAAAGTGAGAAAGCATGTCTGTGTTTCTGTATTTACGTTTTCAAGACTGGATACATTAAAAAGTATTTATTCATAAAAGATGGCTAAAAACATCGAAATATTAAAGTGCAAAAGGTGAGTAAAAACGATATATTTATAAAAGTAAGATATATTTATGAGATGTGTTTTATATTTAATAAAGATGGAACTTTAATGTTTATTGTCAAATGTGAGGAATGTTAAATAGAGTGCATGAATGTTAATGACTGACAGTATTATGAAATACTTTATAATAAGTATTTAATTTAATGAGTTGCTTGAGTCAATAAGACTAAGCATTATGGAGGCATGTGATTTTCCTAACAATAAGAAGGGAAAGGAGATTCTTCAGCTTTGTACACAATCAGCACAGGTAAACATCCATCAATTCTCTCTGTAGTCCATGTGCAAGCTGAATCAATTTGTGCATCAGTCAACCCTTCAACCTTATGGTTGAGATGCAAAATTAAACCAAAAAATGATATGGTTTCATGACTTGATCCATTCCATTACACAAATTTTCAATATGGAGCTTAAGTGAACTTTTTTTTAGAAGACTGGGCCAAACATGACATGCATCAGCAATTGTAGCAGTATCTCTTTGAAGAATATCTAATGAAATACCTACGGGTTATAACTCAGGTATAAGATCTTTGCACTGCATAAATTAAAATCATTAATCATTTGGGAAATTCTAATATTCATTGCATCCTCATGATCTTCCACAATTTTCTGAAATATTGACCTATTCAATAAAAAAGTTTCAAGGCAAGTGAGTTGACTATTCCAGCAGGTATCACTTGGCAGCTGGGGTTTTACGGATTCTTTACTCTCTTTAAGCTATACTCCAGGAAGACGGTGATATCATAATTATTTATTGTTGATTTTACCAATTTTCTTTCAGACATTATTTAAAAAAAACTTGGTCAAAAATTTTCACTAAAAAGTCCCCCATTTAAAAAATGTAAAAACAGTTTCCAATAAAAAATCTTCACCACTCCACAAAAGCGCTTTCGCCCCAGCTAGGGCATCATCAGTTGTGATCTTCAACTCTCTGCCTCTCCGTTATATATATGACTACTGGTTGAAGAGCTCTCCCTATCGGCATTCAATACTCTCTCTCTTTCTCTCTCCCCCTCTTCCAACATTTTTTTCCAGCGGCAATCAAGTAATGAATGAACCACGTTATTGCATGCGTTTTTGGATGCACTGATTTCTATTGATTCTCTTATTAAAGCGTTATGTAAATTTTCGTTGTTCGCTATTTTCTGTATTTGTAGGGTTTCAAGTTTTATTGGAGTTTTAGTGTTTAATCTTGCAAGAGCTGTTGGACTGTTTATTTAGTTTTATATCTCTGATATGTTCTTTCATTCGTTCTTCTATTTTTTTCTTTGTCATTCCTATGTAAGTAACCTTTTCATTTCTGCTGTTTAGACAATTTATTTTGTATGTTCCTGCTGTTTGTATTTCCTCATATCTTCCTGTTTCATTTCTTATTGATTTGAAGAGGGATGGATTGGGGGTTAGTGGGACTATTTTTCCTAATTTTTCTAATTCTCGTTTTATTTTCAAAGATACACTTTTTATATATGAAATAGGAGGAGTGTATGTTAGATTCTTCTGTGCTGGTTGTATATGGTCAATTCTCTCTCTTACTCTTTCAATTAGTTTAAGTATAGTTTTTCTCGGATGTCCTGCCTTTTAAACCTATGTTTTCAATGATTTTTAATTCTTCTTTTAGTAATTTTTCTGTTGAACAAACATGTAGGGCTCTATTTATATATATATTCATGGCTGCTAATCTGTACGGCAGTGGAGTATCGGCTTTATAGGAGATTATATTTAAGTTTGCTGTGGGTTTTCTATATACTGTAGTATTTATTTTAGTTATATCATGAGTTATTTTTACATCTAAGTAGTTGATCGAATGCTTTATTTCTTTTTCTATTGTAAACTGGATATTCTTGTCAAACGAATTTACTTTGTCAAGAAGGTTATCTAGATTAATTCGTTTATTTGTGATTATAAATATGTCATCTACATATCTAAGCCATAGCCTGATTTCAGTTTTTCATTACTTGATTGCCGCTGGAAAAAAATGTTGGAAGAGGGGGAGAGAGAGTATTGAATGCCGATAGGCGGAGCTCTTCAACCAGCAGTCATATATATAACGGAGAGGCAGAGAGTTGAAGATCACAACTGATGATGCCCTAGCTGGGGCAAAAGTGCTTTTGTGGAGTGGTGAAGATTTTTTATTGGAAACTGTTTTTACATTTTTTAAATGGGGGACGTTTTTAGTGAAAATTTTTGACCATGTTTTTTTTAAATAATGTCTGAAAGAAAATTGGTAAAATGAACAAACAATAAATAGTAAATTTACAGACATTAACAAATGAACACCTGTTTTTAAAAATATCATTATTGTTTTAAATTAATGGGACATTTAAGATATTTTAAGTAAGGGAAAAAATGTGCAGCTCATGTGAGCAGTTTCAAATCATATTTATTTTTTTAAAGCACCAATTTTATCCAAAAAAAAATTTCTAAATAAAAATTTCACCCAGTTAAAAAGTTACACTTCACAATAACACTTCACTAGATATTAATTTATTGATATACAGTAATAGTAACATTTTAAACATTAAATCTAATGTTGTATATGTGTGACATTTAATGTAAAATTTTACATATAAATGTAGTATTTGAGGTTTATGACAAGGTTTTTGACAAATGGTTTTTGACATGACAGTTTAAACTGTCAAAAACTGACACATGTCAAAAACCTGCCAACCCTGTGTGGCTGCATCTGGAGTGATGTTGTGCATAATTTTAGCAAGAGGAATGGTAAGGAATCTAAAATGCTGGGACACAGTTAAAAATAATAATAAATAACCGTAAAAATGTGTGCGGCGTAATTTTTGCTACATATTTAAATAAAACAATAGTTCCAGTTTTGTTAAAAAAATTAAGTAGAATTATTTTTTTTGAAACAATTTTATCCAGGCAGCTCCAAACATTAAAATCAGTATTGGGACAAGGAACACTAAGGAATTTAATGCTTTATTTTGACCCCCAAAATTGTCCAGTACTTATTAATATTGTTATACAATCATGCAGTGGCATGTTTTATAATATAAGAAATAAAAGAAAACCGAGAATATGTACTAAAATAAAAATTATTATTAAGGAACTTAAAAGTCAAAATTATGGCAGAATCGCTCATATATATTCTGCAAAAAAAAAAAAAAAAAAAAAAAAAGTATCTGTGAAAAATATTTTTTTAAAATTGACTCAGATGATTGTATGTAATTTTAATCCAGTTATTTCTTTATAGACCACAGTCAAAATCTCTCCGTGAAGATGCAAAAAATAATATTTATGTTCTTGGAGTTCAAGAAATTGAAGTCACAACAGTTGAAGAAGCACTAGGTTTATTTTATAAAGGTCGAGATAAGCGCAGAAGAGACCAAACTGCTTTAAATAAAGATTCAAGTCGTAGTCATAGTGTGTTCACAATACGTATTGTGCAAGCCCCTCTTGATGACATTGGTGCAGAAGTTTTGCAGGTATTTTAAGTTTTTGTTTGTAATAAGTTGCTTTAAATTAATATATTTTTTAAAAAACAGTCACATCTCACAAAAATACCTTCATCTATAAAGCTAAAATTAGGGGGGGGGGGATGCTAAAATGTCAATATGCTTATGAATATGCATTCTCCCACTAGTCCTGACACCTTTATATGTTTTATTTTCATTTGCTAACTAAATGACATTAGTCATAACCAGGGCTTTACAAATTTCATAAAATCTGGTAGCCAGAAAAAAATACTAGACGCCAGTAAAAAATACCCCCCCCCCCTCCTCTTCTTTGACTTCATTGATTTAAAAAAAAAAAAAAACCACAAGAGTTTTTTATGAATTAATTGAGAAAACATAACAACAAGCGTAGTTTAGAATTATTAGTTACATAGTTTAAAATAGTACATAATTTAGAAAGATAATATAAACTATATTTTTTAATGAAACTTATAAAACTTATAGTCATTTATAATAACTTATATTATGTTAACAACTAATATAAACACAAAACTCAGATTTGAAACACATACACACACACACACACAAAAAAAAAAAAAAAAAAAAAAAAAAAAAAACGAGCATTTTTTAGCATTGTATCCAATTTTAGATGCCACAGAGGCTGGTTTGACACTATTTCTTACTGCTTTATTGAAATATCCCCTTCCCCCACATTCTAATCACGTGACATATACTAGCTGGCTATAGTTGAAAAGAATGGTGCTTTCTGTGCATGAGTTGGAAAATGTCTTTTAAAAGTTCTTCCTTTAAAAGTACGAGAGAAGGGGAAGATCACTGCTTGTCGCGCACGAGTAGGGGTAGGGGAGAGAAAAAATGACATTTTTGCTCATTTCTCATGTCAATTTTTTAACAGAACTCACCCCGAAAGATTAAATAACTTGATCGCCAGATAAAAAAACTTGGTAGCCAGTGGCGACCTGGCGACCGCATTTGTCAAGCCCTGGTCATAACGTTTTTAAAGGTTTATGTGATGATAATAAATTTGATGCTATTAAATTTAAATCTGCTGATCGACATCATGATTATAGATCTATGAGAATTTCTTTAAGAAGAGTGACAGTAATTAAATAAATTATCTGAGTGATCATTGAGACTTTAAAAGTTGAGAATTCATAAAATGCATTGTGAATTTATTAAAATAAGGAGAAATAAGATTTGTGTAATCTTTTATGGCCTATTGAAAAGAAATGTACCAATGTTCTTGAAACACAAAAAAGGGAAGAGACATGAATGAAAACACTCTTGATTCAGTTGAAATCTTCATTTTATTAGCAATAAATTTTGAAAGAAAACATTTCCGCTTTGATCAGGCATCTTACAACTCTTGCTTAAATACTTTGGTAAATCTCAGAGGAATTTTTAAAAACCAGGAAAACTTAAGTAACATCTTCGAATTTTACTTAAACCTAAAGAAATGACTGAAAATAAAATTTCCGGCTTAACATCATGCTGTCGATGCTTCCATTACACTTAAAAAAGAATTAAATTTTAACGGTCAACCCATTTATAGAAACAAATGGGTTAACACATATAACAAAAGGAGAATTTAAAAAATCTTTTGCCAAAAAGAAAAAAAGAACAAATTTTCAACAGCAATCAAACACATCCATAAAACCAAACTCATGCAAACAACACACATCCCTCCGTGACGTAATAAGCCAAACCTCTAGGGAGCAGAGAGAGAATGCTCATAGGGCAATATGTACACGTCCAATGATAGCCACGGCTCTGAGAATGCATGTAAGAAGTTTACATACAAACTATGCTTCGTGCTGTGGGGGAAAAAAATGAAATTCCAATGAACAACTAAAATTTCTCATAACAAGTAGGCCAAATGAGTACAGCATCAAAAGCTACACTCCAATTGGTGGCCAAAGCCAAAGTAGGGTTTATGTGCTGCAAAAAATGAAAGCATTGATAAAAATGCTAATTTTCAAAACAGAATTAGCGTGAGAATTCCTAATATTTCCTACTGACAGAAAAAATTTTGGTAGACCAGAAGATGTAAAACATGTAAAAAAAATATATGAACAATAAAAAATAAATAAATAACCCTTTGCAGCAAGGTGGGAAATGAAAATTTTTAATACCACATTTAATAACTTTAAAAAGCTCTAAAAATTAAAAAGTGGAAAGAGAAGTGAAAGAATATACAATTTGGAGTATATGCTTCATAAGTATGCATGATTAAAAAATCATTATATTTCATCAATTGTACGACACAGAATGCTAACAAAAAAAAATTGTTTCAGAATTTTACATACAATAAGTTATTTTAAATACAATAACTGCACATTCAAGATAATTATTTCTTCAAAAATTTCATAAAATAGCAGACCTTTCAGCTAGCAAATAGTGGTAATAAAAAATGGAATTAAAGAGGAAAGGTAGCAGAAATTTTGGAGGAAGGGAGGGTAATTTATATAACTATTTATTTATTTATTCATTGGAAAAAATACATAAAATAATACATACATACCTTTTAACGTAAAAAAAAAAAAAAAAAAAGATTTTAAATTTGCTTGTATGTTGAGAGGGACAAAGGCAGAAAAGAGTAAATTTTAGAGAAAGGGTTGGGGATAGTTTAGATTATTGTTATTAAAAGCAGTTATCAACAAATAAAGCAGATTTTTCTTTTTATAAAATTTTAAAACTCTGTGAGGTAGGGAGGGAGAACAAAGGGATTAGCGGAAATTTTCTACGGAGGGGGTAATTTAGAGAGAGATTTATTATTACTAGAGAGCAACAAATAAGGCAGATTTTTTTTTAAGAGGTGTAAAGATTTTAAACTTTGTATTTTGGAAAAGGTGCACAATGTGGGAGGGAGGGGATTTTGATGAAGTTAGAAGCAGAAATCTTTCGAAATATGGAAGATTCTCATCCCTGTATGTTTTTCCAGATGCAAAAATTTTTTTATCACTTTTAAAATTTTTCCTGATTTAATAAGTAAAAGTCTTTTCCCGGTTATTCGTCACCCTGAGTATTTATAATATAAAAGAGTCAAAGTAACTAAAAACATAAAATTGTTTTGGTGTTTTTAAAAAATTATAAAACATGCAGAATTTTGCAGCTTCTCATTTTGGAAGAATCTCAATTCACCATTCAGTCCTTTAGCAGATTAATTGGAAGAGAGGGGTGGAGAGTTGCTAAATTTGTAAAAATTTCCTATCTCTTTGCTTAAATTGCAATATAAAGGAAGTTTTTATTTTTCCTTAAATGCCTGCTTACCTTTGAAATGTATGACATCTTTTGTAGCAACTACAACAAAGTTTGGATTATTTGATTTAGAGGGTACACCACATCATACATTATACGAAAATCTGTCGGTTGGTTGGAGCACTATAATAATCTTTTGCACACAAGTACTAAACAGACCAGGACCTTCATTTAAAGTGGAATCCGACCTACTATAAACTAGGGCTGCACTGAATATTCAATATTCAGCCATGCTATCAAATATTTGGTTAGGCCAAATATCAGACTATTCAGTCTGCCAAATATTCTGTTTCGCCGAATATAGAAATATTTTTCCAAACCAAATACTTAAGAAAATCTTTTAAAAACCTTACACAACTTCTACTTTTAACTGTCAATTAATAAAGATATTCAGAATAATTAGAAATAAAATCATATTTAAACATATTTTTTTTACTTAATTTATTTGCTGAACATTTTCTGGTAAATAATCTGTTTCTTGCTTTTTCACAGAAAAACTTTTAAAAACTAGTGCATTAAAATAAACAAGATTAAAAAAAAAAATTACGATCTTATAACTAATTAATGTTTTCTCTTAAAAAAAATGTAATCATCTCATTATAAAAATATTAGCTTTATCACCCAAAATTTTAAACTTCTCTTCTATATATTAAATTTGCTATTACTTAAAAAATATATAATTTATATCTGAAATTACATTTACTACTCTACAATTTTTGTTTTTTTCAATTTGAGATTGATGTTCCAAAATTAAAAGATCTTTCTGAGCATAAAAGGCATATTTATACATTCAATATTAATACAATTTATACTTCAAAATGTTACACAATTTGCTCAATTTCATGTTGAGATATATATTAAAATTACTTAAATTTATGTACTAAACAAATAAAATCAGATGATTATTTTACAGAAATTATCAACACAACAGTACTCCTGAAAAGGTTAAGAAAACCTGTGAAATGTGAGTTTCTACGGTCAAAATTTAATAGTGTTTCATATTTAAAATCAATAACTTCCTTTACAGGTAAAATTTGAGTAGTGGTGCTTTTTTAAAAAGATTGGCGTAATTCGTGCTTAAGAAAGTGAGATTTGTTTCCAAATGTTATACAGAAAGAGTTATAAAAACAAAATTAATGAACTCTCATATTTGCTTGTGTATGTATTAAAAAATTTCGTCTGTTAAAAAGTATTAGATAAATTATTTCTTTTTGTATATAATAAACAAATGGCTTCTGTATATTAAATAAATTTTATAAATACTGAAAAAACTAGCAGAGTTTCAGCCAATGTGGGCTATGCCCTCTCTGGTTATCATATACACTTTAAATTATTGTGAATTTTCATTTCCACCCAGATTAAGTTCAAAGGATCAGGGTCCATAAGCTGTGTTTTTGGCCCGTGATATATGACTAAAATTAGACTTTGTTATACTGACTTAATTATTTCACTTTTTAATATTAGAAGGTTTATCCTGTACAATTTCAACAATATTTTTTGCATTTTGTTCGGATTTATATAACTTACACAAGCTCAAAGTTCATATTATTCGTAACTTTTGATGAAAAATATGCATTTTCTCCTAATTTTACCTCAGTTTTTAATATATTTTTAAATATTTTACTATGAGCGCAGCTTTGCAACACTTTTATTTTTGCATATATTGTACATTTTGATGTATTTTATATTATATGTAAATAGGATAGGAAAGTGTTGCACAATTACGCTCATATAAATAATTGAAGTAAAATTAGGAGAAATAGCGTATTTTTCATCAAAAACTACGAATAATACGAACTTTGAGCTTGTGTAAGTCATATAAATCCGAACAAAATGCAAAAAATATTGTTGAAATCGTACAGGATAAACCTTCTAATATTAAAAAGGGAAATAATTAAGTCAGTATAACAAAATCGAGTTTAGGCTTATTTCATGGGCCAAAAGAGAATGCTTATGGATCCTGATCCTTTTCAGCTTCATCATTTGTATTCCTATCAAAACCAATTTGGAATTCTTCCAACTAGAATTTAATCATATACCTGAGAGTTCTTTCCATTTCAGAAAAAAATTGTTTAAAAAAATTTAGCTGCTAAATAATGCAAAAAAAAAAAAAAAAAAAAAGCTGAAAATTGCTTCAAAAATCATAGAAAATGAATTTTTCTATAATGGGGTTATACAACTGAAATCAGATTTTTTTATTTTTTTTATGAATGTCAAAAAATTGCCTCAAAACATGAAGCAGTTATGAAAATTGCATAAAAAATTAAATTTATAAAACATCTAAAAAAAAAAAAAAAAAATCCAAAAATTGGCTTCGAGGTGGATAACTTCAGGCATACCTCTGTGTCAAATCTTGTATTTCTGTGTGCAAGTCTCTTCAGAACACAGCACATTGGCAGACACACACACAGACATCTATCTTTATTATTATAGATTGATTGTGCATTTGAAACAGTTAATAGATTACCAGAAAATATAAATAAAAAAGTCCCTGCTCTTGCCAAGGCCATTTTCTCTGTTCCACCAAGTCTGTTATAACAGGGAGAGATTAAAATAAAAAATTTTGTTTAATATAAAAGTTTTCTGTTTTTTACTCTTTTTTATGTATGTAAAGTTGGAATTTTGTAATAGTTTTTTCACTCATATGCTTCAGTTATAAAAATTATGTACACAGGTGTTTTTTCCGATGGCAATAGAGCATTTTAATATTTTTAGAATTTAATAAATTAATTTTAATGTTTTTTTTTCCATTACCCAAGCAGATAGGATAAATGGGCAACTATTCTTCCAAATAAACAATATGGTTAAAACTGTATACCAGTTACAACAATGGTTAAGCACCAAACCTCGCTCGTTAAAATAAGCCAACTGGCTGTGAAACTGCACAATGAAATATTTTAAACACAAAAAAGTAGGAAATAAAATAATAAAAAAAGTGTAATATATATATATATATATATATATATATTTCTAATATGCTTTTAATTTAAACTTAGTTGATGTATATAAAGATGGAATTTTAGTAATTAATTTTCATCCATTTCCTGATGTGCTAGAGTCGGAACTTAATTATCAATTAGTAGTTTAAAATTAATTATATTATGATTATATGTTAAAAAACAATTTAATTAAATTTGTTGATTCACTCTTTCTACCAAACATAAATAAAAGCAAAAAATTTTCCATAATCAGATCCCATGCCAAGTTATTGTATTATAATGGAAATGTTTTGGAACATCATAAATTGCAGTCATAAAATTAGGTGTGATTTTTTAAATATAAATTGAATGCTTTTAAAAGAGTGTTTTAAAAAAAACAATTTGTACTTTTACTTTATAAGATGTTTTATAATTTTAGGATAAAGAACGGGTAGTTGTTAGCCAATTGTCACTTGTTGATCTAGCTGGAAGTGAACGATCCAAGAGAACAAAAAATACTGGATACAAACTTGCAGATGCAGGTATTCCACAATATAAAACTATGTATTTATTTATTTATTAGAACATGTTTATGTGTATCTAAGATTTTATTAAATTTTTTCTATCTAAAACAAATATTGAGAACTCTATTAAACAGTAACATTATTAAATAATCCAATTTTTTGATTTCATATTATATTCTTTATTTAAAATGTTCATTTGATCTCTTCTCATGTAGGTATGTAATTCTATAATATTATAAATTCTAATATAATTCTATGATAATATAAAATCTGGTATTTTTAATTTGTTCGATTTATATTTTAACTCTTTGGTTTCTCTGTTTTATTACTTATTTATTTTAAAAACATTTTTATGCTTTGAATTTTCTGCTGCCAGTTATTATTTATAGATTGTTACATTGCTGCTAGCTTTTTCAATTCTGCCAGAAATTTATTTATTTATTTGGGGAGGGGGAGAGAGACAATCTTCTGGCTTCCTGCATTTTACTTATATTTTTTTCTTACTTTTTATGTTCCTCTCACCATTCTCTTAATTAAATGATTATATATATAGTTATACATAATTTGTATGTGTGTATTTTTTTCTGTTAATGTCTTATAATACAAAATAATGGTTTAACATAATTTCATTTCTCGATTGTTTTTTTTTCTTTATTTTTAAACATTTAAATTCTAATGCTAGCATTTATATGATGAATAAAAATAAATTCAGTCTGTTAGTAATAAGTTCTTTTTTCTGTAAAATATTTTTAAAGATTTGAAAAGGAGAGCATCTTAATATTCTACGATGTCGAAACTTTTGTAGGGAAATGATAGAAATAACCTAATTTACATTCTGTTGTTGTAGATAATTACTAGTGTTCGCTCTAGGCCATTTTTTTAAAGGTGCAGCTCCCTGTCCTTTTTCAAATCAGTAAAATGCATCCTGCTCTTTCTTTTAAAAAAGTGAAATGTTCCCTTAGCAGTATGAGTTCTCTTGTAAAAATCTTTTATGTATCACAGTATTTCCAAAACCACTTGCCCAAGAGCTTCTAAAAATTACAGAACTTAATTTCTTTAGGTAAAACACCAAGATAATAATTAAATTACAGCATGATTTAATAATGATAAACATTTTTATAATTGTATTTTTTTTATTCATACAATCATTCGAAGATTCAATATTATTGCTACTTCATATAGCACATCTAAAAATTACTTTTTTAAAAAATTGTTACTAAACACAAAATGCTTTTTCTCATGAAATAATGTCTTTTTCTACTGAACCCCTTTGTGACTAGCATCCTGCCCCCCCCCCCCCTCTCTTTTTTTTAATTTTTCTAGAGCGAAGACTGTAATTACTATCTAGTACTTTATTATGCACTTATGTTAGATGTTTGTTATATCTTATTTCTGCTCTAAGCAGTATATTTATAAGCATATAAATCAGTTTAAAAAAATAAAGTTTCAGCAGCTATGCTGCTATTAATTTTTTCTGTAACCAGACTCTGTTTCATAAAATTATTTCAAAGAAAATTTTGTGATTATTTCTTTAATAAAGTATTTTTTCACTACTCAGGCAATATTAACTCATCATTAATGATGCTAAGAAATTGCATTGAAATTTTGAGGAAATCCCAAACTTCAGGAATCAGTAAAGTGAGTTTATTTTATTTTTTGTAGCTGCATTCTCTCACTTCTTTTTTCTGTAACTTATATTTCTTTTATTATTTTTCTATAAGTTGGTGCCATATCGTGACAGCAAATTGACCCACCTCTTTAAGACATTTTTTGAAGGTGAAGGCAAGCTCAGAATGATTGTTTGCATCAATCCACAGGCTGATAATTATGAGGAAACAATTGTGAGTAATTATGCATTTTTCAATTTTTTGAATACATTTTACATTGTGCCGAAAAATAAAATTTCTCATTTTTCTGCTTTAAGGGTCCTCTCTCCTCACACGAAAAGACCTAATGTTAATCCTATGGGACATTATTTTTCTAATATCTCGTTTGCATTTCAATATTTTTAAACGGTTTCAAATGGTTTCAAAAGTGAAAGTATCTTTGTAAAAAAAATCTGCAAAAAAATCGAAAAAGTAATCAACGTCGAAAATAGAGATTAATCTCAGCTATCCAATGCAAAAAAAAAAAAAAAAAAAAAAAAAAAGAAAAAAATAGTTTAAAAATATTGAAATGCAAATGAGATATTAGAAAAATAATGCCCCATAGAATTAACATTAGCGAGCAGGTCTTTTCACGTGAGGGGAGAGGACCCTTAAGGAGCCAAGCAAATTTTGAAGTGTGTTAAATTTTCAAATTAGACATTGTTAGGGAGTCACCAACCATGTGCCTGAGAGTGCATTTGTGCTTGCCTCTGCTGGGCCCTTTTCTTGCACCTATAAAGCTTCAATAAACTTTTGTGTATGAAAGGGAATAAAATATTAAAATCTAAAGCTTAAATTAATTTCTTATTAAATACTTTCTAACTTTTAAGGCTCTGCATGAGTGAGATTTCAAATTCCTCTTGCTGATGTTGAACCTATGGCTGTGTAATACATTCGTATTTATAAAATATCTCCTCAATAAATTAATATTTTTAAATTCTTTTTTCTGTGTACTCTTCTTGAAGGATGTATCCTGGTTTTTTTTTTTTTTTTTTTAAATCAAAATACTTCTAAAATGTATACTTAATATTAAGTGAAATATTAAAATCTTACACAGTTTCACTAAAATTTGAAGACACAAAATTATAAATTTAGTATATATTTTAGAAATATTTTGACAACTAAGAAAGAAAGAGACATCTTTTAAGAATAGTACATAAAAAAAAAGGTTAAAAATATTAATGTCCCAAGGAGATATTTTAAAAATACAAATGCATCACACACCCATAGGTTTAACATTAGTGTGGGGGGGGGGGATTTGAAATCTCACTAATGATGAGCCTTAGTGTCTAATTCTGAATCTGCCCCTTTTAAGTTGCTTTCCTAGCACAACAAACATAACTTATGTTAATGCTATCTGTAGTTGCTTGTGATTGAAGCCTGAAGATATGTAGGCTCACGAAATCATGCGAGTCTTGATCACACATCAATCAAAAGCTATTAAATAAATTGAGTTTGTTTCTTCCCAATTTTACACCTTTGCCACTTGCTGGAAAATATTACAAGCACTGATTAAAAATCCAGAACTTGCTCACAAATGACAGTTTTTTGGCAGATTTGAGAGATCTAGCCTGTCCTAGGATGATCTAATAATTAAATATGATGGTTCTCGAGGCCAGCCGACTCTGTAGCAATGATCGAACTTCTACTCTCTGGATGTATTACTGAACTGGATAATAAAAGAAGTTCGGTCAAACGGTGAAGTCCTGAGTCAAATTATTTTACTATTCTCACCAACTAACTTATATGGATGCTGCAGTAAGCCAATTCTCTGCAATAAAGCTTAGTATTTCACAGAAAGCACTTATAATTCTTATATTTTTTAAATATATAAAAACATATTTTGAACTCATGGATAGTAAATACTAGTTTTGAAGGAAGTAGGCAGAAGGGTATCATTCTGTGCTACGAAGATAAGTCTTCTGTGAACAAATTAGTGAAAATTTCATTTACACTTTAAAGCACAAAATTTTTTGGGTAAAAGTTTTTCTTTATGTATCTTTGATTGTTTTGTTATACCCTTTGCATTTAAAATGTCTCATAGATGTACACTCAGCCAAAAAGGAAGAACACCCCATGCATTTTAATTGCCAAATTGTCACAAATATAGCCATTCAACTGAAAATTATGTTTTCTTTCAATTTATGTTAAAAAAAAAAAAATAAGTTTAGAGGTTGTCTTCTTACTGAAATTGCACCAAACTCTGGAATTTTCAATACAAAAACTTAATTTTGACATTATTTTAGCTTTTTCAGTATATTTTATCTTAGGATAATGGGAAATTATTATGACAAGTGATTTGTGAATTATGAGGATTTTAAGCTTGGAACTAATATTAACCCATAGCAGTTGAGAGTTTATTTTGTAATACTTACCCATAAGACGACAGAAAATTAGGTGAAAACTTTATAAGAATTTCCATACTTGTTTATATCTTTTATTATATTGTTTATAAGTACATTGGTAAAAAATAATTAGAAAAATTGTAATGGTTCTGTTATATCTTGGGGATTTGGGGGCCTAGTATTGTGAAAGGTATTTAAGTTATGTCAGAGTCATTTTCTGGAACATCCTCCCAATCGTCATCATCATTCCCAGGGAGATTTTCACTGGAACTGTTGTTGCTTTCTTCTCTGTGCAAATATCATTATGTTGCCAAAACGTTTTTTAATTTAAATATTTCTTATCAGTGCATGATCAACTAAATAAATTTTTTAATAGAAATTAAATTCTAGAAGCTTCAAATACAGTAATCCCTTAACATTCGTGAGAGTTACGTTCCAGGAAAACCTCGCAAATGTTGAGTCTATCTCTCTGCACTAAAAAAGGAGTAACATTCTATAAAATTTTAATTAGAGTGGCACAGTATATCAAGAAAACAAAAGGATATATATATTAATAGTACGTTATGCATAACATATGTGTATAAATGTACAGTCATATTCATATTTTTGAAATTTATTTAATGAAGATAATTCAAATTAACTGACTGGAGAAATAACTACAGCTAAAAAGCATAGTTTTTTTTTTTTAATAAAGTAATTTCGACTATCTCTCTATTCGCAAAGAGATGATAATATATGCAGCTTCAGCTCTCTCTCTACGAGAGCCTGCACAAGCACATTTTAAATGAATAGATTCAAGATGCTGTTACCTTACCACTTCTCATATCCCCATTGCCAATGAGTATTCTGCTGTTGTTATTACTTTGCTTTCCTACAACACTCGCTCCTTTTTCAGTAGACAACTAAAACTTGATTTGTAAATACATACTGAGAAAAGACAGGGGAAACAACCTTTACCCACTGTAAATTCTGGAAAAGCAAAGATATAATTAATAAAAATCGCAAATAATCAAGTCAGATTCTCGAGAATGTTAAGTTTTCCGCATTTTCATGTTCACGAATGTTAAAACCGCAAATGTTAAGGGATTACTGTATGCAAATCCAAAATTACAGCCCATTCCTCCTAGTAATTTTAGAGTTTTGGTTAAAAACTACTTGCACTGCAATTTGTTCATGATTAAAAAAAGATTGAGAACTCCTGCTTTATATAAACTATAAAAGTTAAGATTAATTTGGCGAACATTTGCATTCCACCAAATGCTTTATTGGTATTTTTTACTGCAGCTGCTATAGAATTTTCCAATTTAAAGTCATAAAGATTAGCAATATCGATTGATTGGGTTCCACTATTGACTTTATTGAAGTAATATTCAATATACCATATCCTTAGAACAAAACAAGCACTATGATTACACAAGTATTTGTAGCATTAAAATTGTATGAACCTCACTGCTTGCATTCTTCTGCAAATATAGTATCTTTTGGCAAGCATTTCATTTTTAACAAGCATATGCATGATCACTAAGTTTCAGTTCAAGGAAAAGATATGCTTTTTCTTTTTTCTTAACTGTAATTTTCAGTTCTTTTTTTATTCAGATTTTTTCCTTGTCATATCTTTTTCTGTTTGTCATTAGACAGAAACAAGAAAACTGGACCAAATATTTACTTTCATAATCAAGTCATAGATATATACTTTTAGCTGCAAAATTGTTTTGCATGAAATACATATTTATTTTACAGCACATCTATGCAACTATATTAAGTTAATATGGTCACTTTGTTTGTTAAAGTTGAACCTCTCAGTAATATGTAAAAACTTGTTTCATGTTATATCGAAAAATGATCAAGATATTTAATTTTACAGTTTGAAACATATGTCCTGAAAATTCAAGAGTTTCTCACAAATAGAACAGAAAAATATTTAAATTTGTATATAATTAAATTATTTGTTTGAAATCTGATTTATTTTATGTGGTGATTTAGGCTTATGAAATTAAAAATCAAAATAACTAAACAATTTTACACACACAAGCATACTGAATCACATTAAAAAAGAATAAATCAACTTCAAATTATTATAATTTATTTTTTAATTGTTTCTTGAATGAAAGCCAAAAAAAAAAATGGCTTTGTGACAGTAAAATACTAAAAAAAATAATTAAATTAAAAATGAAATATCTCGGTCAATTTAGCCTGAAGATGAAATTTACTTGGAGACCATGCATAGCAAGTTACATTTTGGATTTTCTGGAAAATATTGATTTGCTACATAAAATTCTAGTCATGATTGTTATACCCTGTTCAGATCGGATTCAGGGGAATTATAGCACCTGTTCCCACTGCAGAACTCAGCTGAGATATAACTCATTGGATATCACTGTGTCTGAAATCTGAACAAATGGAAAGTGTGTGCATATGTTAAAACCAGCCTCAAAAGCCAATCAGTTAAAGCGAATCTCCACAGCCAATCAAAGTGAGTGATAGTGGCTCTATCTAGTCATAGAAAGTTTGATCTCACTGAGAGAGTTTGTGGAACTCTCTCAATGAGTTCAGCCATCTGAAATCCTTAAATATCCAGTCTGAACAGGATATTACATATTAGCCTCATTTAAAACATTTTCACAAATATAAGTTTATCTAGGACCAATAGTTAAGACAGTTAAAGTCAGATACAGACTTTTATGGACACACATAATGTGAAGAATTACTTCTCATCCAAGTTTACTAAATTATGACTTATTTTATAAATCATATTTAATTAATTTGAAATTCTTGCAGCATGTCATGCAGTTTGCTGAAATGACTCAAGAAGTGGAAATTCCAAGACCTTCTCCCTTCTCCACTCCTGCTACTCCTAGATTTAGAGGTGGTCGTGGAGCTTTATATCAAGAAGCAGGAGGTATGTTAATATCTTTGTTTCTTAGGCTATGTTTACAATTTCTGACAGTAAATCTAATTTACACTATAAAGACTTTTTTTTTTTTACTTTTAATTAATGAATCAAATTTTTAATCAAGTTTACCAACAGGAATTTCAACTAACAATTTTATTTACAAATCTTTATTATTAGAAAACTAATAATACACTTTTGATGTGATTTTTATAGGTTAATAAATTTCTGTCTTATTTTGGTTTCAGTATCTGAACCTCCAGTTGTTTATAGTTTGGGACCTGAATTCCCTCAATTAATTGTAAGTATATATTTATCAACAATCCATTTTTATAACAAAGTTAATTTAGAATGCTAGACACATTACATAATATTTTTATTACAAATTCCAGCTTTCCGAATTCCAGCTAATTTATTTTACTTTTGTTTATTTGTTTGTTTTGAGAGAATTTCTTTCTGTGTTGTGAAAATTTTCAGAAGTATATTTTGTTTAAAATGCTCATTTTTTGTGCTTCTTTTATATCAAAACTTGATATACTATTTCAGATTTTAGCTAACTTTTATTCTTGTACAGTATGGAACTGTTTATCTGTAATCCATTTACATTGTTTTTTATTCATTGCCAATTTATTTAAGAAATTTTTTTCTAATAATCATAAAGTATTTATTCCTCTCCAAAATCACTTTCATTTACAGAATGTTAAAAATAAACTGCTATACTCTTATGTAATTTTAATTGGCTTATCATGGGCATCCATTCTCTCCACTTTATCCATTTATTGTCATGACACTAGAAGATGCAAGCCCCTGGTCCTATTTTTCCCACTGCTATAGCCAAATAAATGCTGAAACTTTTTACTGATCTCAAGTAGAATGGGGAACAAAAGAGCAGTCAGTCAGCGAAATGCGGTGTTACCATAATTACAGACCTAAGGACCCAGAAACTAATTTTGAGAAGTCATTTTAAATTACATATATTGGGTCATCTGGAAAGTTTTGAGGTTTTTTTTCAAAAAACGAAGCACAGTTTCGTCTAATTATTTTGCTACTGTTGGGAAGGAGTTACCTTGAATGACCCAGATATGCACATTCGGTCTTTTCTGTTTGTGCTGCATAATTCTTGCTTCAGTTGTGGCATAACATTGGTTTCAGTGCAGTGCTAAGAATGAAGAACCAAAAAGTTCATTCTTGTCCTTTTGTGCTCTTTTATTTCAAGAAAGGTAAAAATGCTAGTAAGGCAGCTTTTAAAATTGGACTAAGTGCTGTTTCAGGTGACACAGTTCGCAGGTGGCTTGAGAAGCTTAACCATGGAAATTTCAGCCTCGAAGATGATGCCAGCTCTCCCGCTCTGGATGACCATAAAGGAGAGTAAAGGAGGAACTCTTAAAAGAAGCTATCAAATGATTATGCACTATACTTTTTGGAATATGTTGTCTGTGTGATAGTTCTTGAACTGTGTAATGTGGATTTTTAGTAATAGCTTCTTTTAAGAGGTCCTCTTTTACAGATGATGGTTGTCCAGAGCGTGCATCATCTTTGAGGCTGAAATTTCCATGCTTAAACTTCTGAAACCATCTTCGAACTGGGTCATCTAAAACAGCACTTTGTCCATATACAGCACAAATTTTATGAGCTGTCTGACTAGCATTTTTACCTTTCTTGAAATAAAAGAGCATAATATGACGAAAATGAACTATTTGGTTCTCCATTCTTAGCACTGCACTGAAAAAAAATTATGCTACAACAGAAACGAGAATTATGCAGCGTAAGCAGAAAAGACCGAATGTGCATATCTGGATCGTTCAAGGTCACTCCATACCTTATCGGCAGTAGCAAAATAACTACACAAAACAATGCTTCGCTTTGAAAAACCACAGAACTTTCCGGATGACCCAATAATAGTATAGCACAATGCAAATCAGATGTCATTTTTTTAGTCCACAGCCTTGTGTTTCATATCATAAGTTTTGACATTTTTATTAGAGCCGTACCGAGTACTCGGTATATACTCGGTACGCGGCCAATTTGCCGAGTACTTGCTACTCGGCTAAATTGTGGCCGATGACTCGGCCAATACCGAGTAGTTGTAAAAATAGCATTTTTAAAGCATATTTAAAGACAAAAGAATTTATAACTGATCTATAAAAAGTTATTTGAATATAAGTGTATAATATATGCAATCATTCGCAAAAACTATTTGCTTGGTACATAAAAATATATCTACATAAAAAATATAAAATATAAAAAAAAGTAAGAGAAAACACTGATGTAAAATTAATGGGAATTAAAATTAATTTAGTTTTATAATTATATAAATAAAAATAAGTCATTTTTAAATCTGTTAGAAGATTTTGGATAAAGAAACAGTTTGTAGAAACAGAAAATACAATAAATGCAATAAAACAAATTTTAACAATTTGTTATATTGTAAATTATGTTACAAAAGCACCAATTGTTCTACATTTTCAAAAGATAAGGCATTCTTTTATTATTGTAAATTTGGCCGGACTCAGAAAAGATGCACTTGCTGCAAGCACTGCTAAAACAATGCATTTGTATGCTGTACATATGAAAAGAAATTGTAAAATAAGGTAGAGTTAGAAAATATAAAATATTTTGCATTATTCAATGAATTATTACAGCAAACAGTAACCATTTTTCATAGACAGATTTCAGGTATTGGAATGAGTAATGATGGGTTTTAATTTCATATTTGTTAAATGTAGTTTTTATTTATTAATATCTTTTCATATTTTGTAAATAATGTTACTACTGTCTTAAAATTTTGAATTTATAAAAAGTTTCTTTAAAAGGTGCACAATAAATTAAATTTCTAATTGAAGTTAAAAAATATAAGATTATATGCTCAAGAAACATGTTTATGTATATATATAAATTCACACACATAGGAATGTTATCCCTAAGCTCATTTCATGTGTGCATCAGTGATTCTTCCGTACACACAATTATTCGGTACTCGACTACTCGGCCAAAGCACTACTCTGTACACCACTAATTTTTGTTACTTCTGTTCAAATTGTATTGATTTTTATTCTGTAAGTAATTTGTTCATTATTTTCACCTATCTGTCTATGTTATACCGTAATATGTTTAGTGTTCTGTAATATAAAATGCTGCATGTGATTATTTTTTTATGGATAAATATCGGCAATTATCATACTATTGACATATTTGCAGATTGATACTTCAGATGATGAATCAGTCCTCGAAAATTTGATTGAATTTTTGGTTGCTCGTACTGCTAAGAGAAGGTCTTTAAATAGTGATTTAGATCGACAACGTAAGTATTTACTTATTTATTTATTATAAATAATTTTAAAGGCTTCTGTATGAAATTTTCAGTTTTCTGCATTTTAAATAGTGTGCATAAATTTTGAATTTATTCCAAAACATTTGTGGCATTTTAAATGCCTTTTTTTTTTTTTTTTTTTTTTTTTTTTTTTTTTTTTGTAATTGTTTGAGTATTTTTTTTTTAAATTTTATTTAAAAAAAAAAAAAAATTGCTGTTATTGCAAAATAAGCATTTAAAAAAAATCTTAATGTAATAATAATAATAAATAAAAATTATTTTATTCTTTTAATATTTGGTTTGCAATGTAGATATAATGTATATTTTTTGGTATAGTTAATATAAAGATAGAAAAATTATCTAAAACTAAAATTGTTTTATCAATTTAAAATTACTTTTTAAAATTTTCATTGAAAGTTTTTTTAAGTAACCTTATAGTATGCTTAAAAAACTTTGCCTCATTTATACTGGTTTTGTGAATATGAACTTCGTTTGCCGAGTTTTTCCCAAATTTGAAAAAACATAGGATGTTTCTGGTAAGAAAGGGGCACCTTTTTAAAAGTATGATAAACAAGTGTGCTGTGGCCATCATAAAACTTTCTATATTTTTCTAATACATTAATTTATCATATTTTATACATGATTCTAATACAGTAATTTAAATTAGCATCTACCATTATGAATATAACCGTTGCTACTCAAAATTAACACAGAGTTACACTTATCAGTGAATTAGAATAAATAAACAGTGCCCCCTGTTGTGTTAAATTTAAAATTAGATCTATATTTACATTTTAATCATTAAACTCAAATATACAATTTGGTGCATTTCAACACAATAGAAATTAATATACAATTATAATGTTAATTGCAAAAAAGCACAGGCTAATATTCTAAGATCACATCCACAGCCAAAACCTATCATAAAAAATGAATGATTCTAGCAACAATACAGTTAAAAGTGTATGAGAGTTAAAAGAATGGAATTAATAATACGTCAAACTGCATCATGGACCCAAATAGGAATCTTTCTCCAAGCATAGGATAGCAGCATCCCCTGTTGGTCAGAATCAAAATTGAATCAACATCTAATAGACTGTGCAGTTTGGTGAAATTCTGTGCATTAGTTCTTGATATATATCTATCATGGAAAACACAGGATAACATTGCCACCTGTTTGGCAATATACACCCAAACCTAACTATCATCTATTTATGTCAGAGTCTAAGAGAATATGAAGCTCAATAAAATCCTGTGCTCTAATTCACATATAATTATCATGGAAATCATGAAAAATGAAGCATAGCAAGCCAAATCTAAGCCCAAACCTAATCAGCACCAATTTATGCCAAGGTCTAACTGAATCTGAAGTTAGTTTAAATTCTGTGTATTAATAGACAGACATTCTCCAAAAATAGTCAAATTGTGCTCAAATCATCCCAAAATATGTAAATCCACCAAAAAAAAAAAAAAAAAAAAAAAAAAATGGAAGTAAAAAATTTCCACGATTTTAATATTATCCAATGGTTTTATGTGTATAGAAGAATATAAAAATGACGCTGAATCTGTTTTTACTACATAAGAATTTTTTAATAGAAAAGGTAATAAGTATGGCATTTTTATGGCTGACTGCAAGAAGAATCTTTTTTTTTTTTTTTTAAACCAAAGTCCAGGCAGTGTGTAACACCCTCCTGTAGCTGTCTTGGTTTCATAACAAAGTGTTAAGAATAACTTGATTTGAATTGAGCAACTTAAATGTATTTATCATCAAAAGCATAAAAGAAAGATATTTGTCTGCCTTCCTGTGTGTATGTCTGTTGGTGATGGCTAGGAAAATCTACCACACATAGAGGTCTGAAAATTTGGATAAGGATAGACGAAGGTAAGTCCAAATGCACCTGAGGCTCAGATTTTTAATTTTTTTATAATTAGCTGAGATATTAATTAAAACCAATAATGAACATGTCAAAATGACAAACTTCCTTTATTCTGCTGATTGTGCTTGCCCATCTCCGGATGTCCATGGTTCTTCATGCAGATGAAAATGAAGTGTTCATATTTTCTTCATTTTGAAATCATGATTGTCGGGTTCCTTGTAGAATTACAAAAACAAAAAAGAAAGAAAAACATGAAACCTTTTTTCCTACCTTCCTGATTCCAGTGGTATCTTTCGTTTAAAAAAATATTAGTATTTAATATTTCAAAAAACATTTTTACTAAACCTTGATTTATGTTGATTTTCCGTTTTTCGGCAATTTGGAATTATTGCATATCTTTATCTTTCTAACGGTGTATTTTTTAATATTAACCCCCTTAAGCACTGTGACATACATACGTACGTCATGAACTTGTCTATTTGTAATACCAGGACTTACATGCGTACGTCCTCGTCTTAAGTCCAGACTGCAATTTCCTAAGCATCTATTCTTTTGCATCACTACTTGCTATTGTGATTGGTTTTGTATGGGCTTTATAGCAATGATTATTATTGCACTTAATAGATGGCATTACGTATAGAAAAACTCATTAATTTTCTTGCTGCTTTGTTTCTTTCTTCGTTGGTCATTCTGTTCAGTTCTATTTCGTAAATTATTGTGTTTCGGTTTTGTGTTTTTTGTATCTCTGATAGATAAAAATAATGATATAAACTACTTTTGACAAAATTTAATATATCTGGTATTCAGCATACTACCACTAAATTCAATATGGTGCTTAAGGTGCTAATATTTAATGTTAAAAAATAATTCTGAAGTTTGATTCCATGTTTTTATGTTTTTGAATACCTTTTCAAATTGTCTTTTTTTTTACATTTTAAAACTTCTGCATCTGCTTCCCCGACTGAAAAAAAAAAAAAAAATCTACTTATTCAGCATACTTTTTCAGGTTCTGGCAGTACCTTTGCTGTCGAAAAATATTTTTCTTGGAGGTCGATTTGGGTTTGTTTTCAGATTTTGTGTTCTTTTTCTCCACTTTTAAGACACCATCCCTTTTTAGCACTTTCCAACCTAGTTGTAAAGTGCTTATGACTTCGGTTTGTCTGGCTGTGCTCTAACTCCCGTAAATATGCTCGGATTGCTCTGCAATTTTTATATGTTATTGTCGTTATCTATGGCCCGTTCCCTATTTCAACTGAAGTGTGTAGCACTTATAGTTTTCTTACAGGTATACTCAAAAGAATTCCGTTACACTGCGGTCTATGGGGAAAAATCATTTGCGGTTTATTTTTAAAATGTTTCACTATTTTAAACGCATTGAAATTTATATAGATCACTAAGATGCATTAGAAGAAGCTTAATATGGAATAGTAGGTGTATAGCACTTAGAGTTACTTTACAGGGACAGTCAAAAGAATTCCGTTACATTACTTCTATGGAGAAAAATCGTCTGCGGTTTATTTAAGTAATGTTCCACTATTTTAAATGCATTGAAGTTTATATATATTACTAAGGTGCATTACAAGAGGCTTACTACAGAATAGTGTGTGTATAGCAGTCATCGTTCATTTACAGGGACACACAAAAGAATTCTCTACTGTCTGTTAACAATAATTCCTGGAAGTGCGTTTTAAGTTACTGAACGCGATTTTAATCTTAACTAGCTTTTTGTCTATTATGTGGTGTGTATAAATTCTGTAGATCCTATACAGGGCAGCACAAAACTTTGCGAACACATTTCCGTTTATTGACAGAAACTCCAGAAGGATAATTTTAAACTGTGCTACGCATTTCCTAACTAAACTAAAATTTAGCATCCTATATAGTATATATACAAATCTATAGATCATATACAGGGCTGAATAAAAGTATTCGGATATTTTTCTGAACATTGTATCTGTTGGAAATTCCTGTTATTATGATTTTAAATATGTTATGCGTTTTCCAAATTGTTTACTTAGATGTTATCTTTTAGCTTATTAAACTGTATGTTTTGTAAAATTATTTTTGAAGCGTTGGAAAGTGCTACATAATCTATGCTTGATGCATGATTTTTCGTTCTTGTTTGATAATGAAAATACAATAAATAAATACCCATTTATTCCCAGTACTTTTCTGATTCAAATATCTTTGGTTTAAAAAAATATTAATATATTTAAAAAAAAAAAAAAAAAAAAAAAATCAAGTATTTTATAGATTTGCCAGAGGTTTTTTTCGTCTAAGTACCTTTGAAGATATTTTCTGTGCTTTAGAACATTTTTGGAGTAGTTATTATTTTTGTGTATGTCAGAGGAAACCTCTACATTTTCAACACAGATTGTCAAGACATGGAAGATATCATTTCGCCTTTCAAAAGAGTAAGGGACTCTTTTATATTATTTAGGTTCCCTTGTGAATGTCAGAATTGAAAGTTTAATATATTTAACTGTCAGAAATTAAATCAACAATTACTATAACAGAGACCCCTTTGTTCATTTTGAAAGAGTTTTGTTTAATAAATATAAAATCATACTAATTCGAGATTCGTTTACAAAAACAGATTGGAGCGTATATAACACCCCAGTTTTGTACACTCCACCCAAATAAGTGGTAATCCAGTTAGTCTACTTAGCAAAGCTGACTTAACAATCCTGTAGCACCTCCAGTGTTTGCTGCCGAAGGGAATTCGGTCTCCAACTCTAGATTTGTTTGGATATTTATATATATATATATATATAAAATCATACAAATTTGAGAACTCTAGGTTTGTTTGGATGGATCTTCATTAATATAAAATCATGCAAATTCGAAGGTCTACATTGTGAAAAGCAGAGGGATCCCCCAACATTAGGTTTATTTGAAAAGATTTTTGTTCAGAAATGTAAAATCTTTCAGCAGTGATATTAGGTGTATTTAAGGTTATTATCATGGGCCGTGGCAACACAGGGCAGGTCAGCTAGTACTTAAATAAAGTTGTTTTTGCTATTGTTAGAATTTTTTTTATGAAAGCGTAATATGAGCTTCAGAGTTGTATAAAACTAGAAACTGTTTTTTCCAAAAAAAACGTACAAAAGTCTGATGAATCATATGTCTCACACACACGTACAAAATGCTATGCATACTGTTTTCTGTAGGAACCTTGTTATAGTATATATCAGTAATGCACATTAATTTAATAGTATTTGAAGTAGTGTATTTAAATGTACTTCAGACAATTGCTGTTCATAGACCACAATGAGTCCAAATGCTTTTGAGTGTCTTTGTAAAAGAATTATAAATCTTACACACTTCATTTTGAATAAAGAAAATGCTCATAGTAAATCTCAATAACATATATAAATTTTTGTGGTAATTCAAGCATATATACAAAAGTTAGAGGAATAAACAGGTGTATCAAGGTCATAAACATGTAGCTATATTTGAAAATGTTTGAGAAAAAGTTATTTTTCAAAAAAAAAAAAAAGAGCAGGTTTTCTTAACAACTATTCATAACATTTATTTTATTTCATTATCTAAAATTTATGTGAAAGACATGTATTCGTTTATATTCTCTCATTCTAAATAGCACCAGGAAGAAAGATTAAATCTTTTAATATAATATAACATGAGCAAAATTAGTATGCTCTTTTTCAAACATGAAAAATTCAATATAGCATGGCTAAGGTGTGATATATTACATTAACTTTCTTGTAATTTTTGCTATCAGTCAGACTGCGAATTTTCCTCTCTAATGTTAAATCTATGCCAGTGGAATGCATCTGTATTTTTTGAATTTCTCATATGAAAATTAAAATTTTTAACTTTTGAAATTCTTCATAAAGGCTGTTTCTTTGATTTTTATTGACAAAATATTTTTAAAGTGTACACTTAATTTTAGATGAGTATTCTAGCATTTACCATTGTTTTTCATAACAAGTTTGAATAGTTTTTATTTACTTGTGTCAGCATTTTAAAATTAAGTATTGTAAAATTAGAAAATGCTTTCATAACTTCTCATTTAAAATTTTTTATTCCTGGTTTTTGCAGCAGAAATTTTAAAGTAACTTTTAAATAATATATTTTTCCAGAGGCTAAATTTAGAGCAAGTTTGATGGCTACAGACAGTGAAAATCATCAGTTGAAGCAAGTAAGTATTTCTCATATTTGATTTTTTAATATAAAAAAAGAAATTTTGTACGTAAATAAAATAAACTGGGGGTAGGGTTCTTTGACACCAGGCTACAGACCCATTGCTCTTGTTCCTCATTGGATTTTATTGTGTGGGTGCCCATGTAATTGAGGAGAGGATGCATGTAATGTATTAAGTATAGGATATTTAGCATAAAGGTAATTTTAAAAATATTTATTAATCATAATCATCATGTATAAAGAATTTAAGATTTTATTTAAATTTACCAACAAGGCTTTGTGTGTGTGTGTGTGTGTGTGGTGTGTGTGTGTGAGAGAGAGAGAGCTATGCTCGGTTAAAATTAGGTTTGCTTTCAACTCAATATAACAATAAATTATCAGTATTATTGCTAAAAAACATTTTATTTTATAACAGTATTATTTACAAAAACAATAAATATTAAAACAATGTACATATTTCTAAATTTTACATTTATACTTGCATTGAAAGATCATTCTTCCAAACTATGTTTTTAGTTTTTGCGTTCTAGAAAATTTCTTCAGATTCTGAAAGCCAATTTTTTTCTCCAAATATTGCCAAGTTGGCAACATTTTTTCATTTGGAACTAAGCATGTGTTGAGAAAGTTCTTTGTACTCTGATTATTTGAATTTGGTTTTCGAGAATATTCTATGGACTCTTGATTGGTTGAATCATATATCTTGGCTCCTATTGAAAATTTCAAGAAAATTCCTTCAGATTCTGAAAGCCATTTTGTTTTGCCAAATTTGACGACATTATTTCATTTGGCACCAAGCATGTGTTTTAGCATTAATAATCTTAAAATTTGATTTTCCTGTCAAATGTTGCCAACATTTCACTAAATATCGCCAAATTTGGCAAAATGTTGCCAAGTGTTCAACAAATTAATAATTGTTTCAACCTTCATTCCCATTGAAATGCATTGACCCGTAGTAACCCCAAAATGACTCACTAATCGAATATCTCCGCTCCTATTGAGAATTTCTAGAAAATTCCTTTAGATTCTAAAAGCCAATTTTTTCACCAAATTTGGTGACATTCTTTCATTTGGTGCCAAGCATGTGTTTTGGCATTGGTAATTTTAAAAGTCGATTTTTTCGCCAATGTCGCCAACTTTTCACTAAATATCGTCAAACTTGGCAAAATGGTGCCGACTTTGTTTAATGCCAACTGTTCAACAACTTAATAATTGTTTCAACCTTCATTCCCATTGAAATGCATTGACCCGTAGTGACCCCCAAAATGACCCACTAATGAAATTTTTTCGAACATGTGACTTAGGCCAATTGTCTTTTTTGTATTCCAAAATGGTAGCATATAAATTTTTTTAATAAAATAAGCTTGACCCTGACGAGTAGTGACCCAAAACGTAAAACGACCCACTGATCAAATTTTCTCGAACATGTGATCTAGCCCAATCGTTTTCTTGTACCCCAAAATAGTAGGATACAAAATTTAGTCAAAATCGTTTGAGCTGTTTTTTAGATAAAATTAGCTTGACCCTGACCTGTAGTGACCCAAAATGACTAACTAATAAAATTTTATCAAACATGTGACCCAGCATAATTATTTTCTCATACCACAAAATAGTAGAATGCAAAATTGTCAGAATGGTTTTTTAGATAAAATTAGCTTGACCCTAATCATTGTGACCCAAAATGACACACTAATAGAATTTTCTCGTATTCTAAAATGGTGGGAGACAAAATTTAGTCAAAATCGTTCAAGCCGTTTTTTAGATATAATTAGCTTGATCCGTAATGACCTACTAATTGAATTTTCTCGAACATGTGACTTAGCCCAATTCTCTTCTCATAATCCAAAATGGTACGATACAAAAATTTAATCAAAATCGTTTGAGCCATTTTTTAGATAAAATTAGCTTGATCATGACCCATGGTCACCCAAAATGACTCACTAATCAAATTTTTTAAAACATGTGACTTAGCCCAATGGTCTTCTCGTGCCTGAAAATGGTAGGATACAAAATTTAGTCAATACCGTTAGAGCTTTTTTTAGAATAAAGTTTGCATAACCACACGTACACAGACACACAAGATTTGCTCGTATTATAATACATGATAACTTTTTTTTTTTTTATCCATGAAGCCTATAAATGAAACATTTATTAATTGTTCCAGGAAAGAGAAAGATTACAAATGGATTTAGAGGCCAGGGAACAGCAAATAAGAAATTTAGAACAAAGATTATGTTCTGTAGATGAAGCAATGGATGTTATGCAAAGACACATTAATGAATACAAGAGGAAAGCGGAAAATGCATCAGAAAAAGTGAGTTTTTTCGTATTAATCTCAGTTGATTAAAATCTTTTCTAGATTATTATGTAAAAAAAAAAAAAAAATTACACTTAATTTGTTTTTCTGAAATTTTCTTAGTTTATTTATATCTAAATTAACCTTTTAAGTGGTCTTCTGAGTGAGGCATTTATAAGTTTTCCTGCAAGTGTTATATATATTGACAAACAAAATGATTTCTAAGAACTCATATAAAGCTAACTTAAACTGTCTATTCAGGATTTCTAAATTATTTTCTCAACATATAATCACAATCTAATTAATATTAAGCTATTAATTGATAAAAGTGTACTATAAAATATATATATTACATTCTTTATTTTATTATTTATATTTTCTACTTTTAGTGTTTAAAATATTTCATTATTACACTTTCATAGCCTGTTGGCCTATTTTAGCAAGCATGGTTTGGCACATAATGAACTTCATTGTTGTTGTAACTCGTATGCAGTTGTAACCATATAGAATATTTGGCAATTTATCACCTATGCTGGTTAATGGAAAAATGCCTTAAATTTAATTTATAATTAAATTCTAAAACTATTCAGGATGTCTAGCCACTTGGAAAACCTGGAAGAATCAAGGAAATTTACCATTCTTGCAGAAAAGTCAGGGAAATTTGAAATTTCTGAGAAAAAGTCAGGGAAATTTGAAATTTCTGAGAAAAAGTCAGGGAAATTTGAAATTTTTGAGAAAAAGTCAGAGAAATTTAGAACTGTCAAGAAAAATTCAGATTTTTTTTTCTGATTATAAAAATAAGGATTTGAAATTGCAGCGCCCAGAAAATCTTTGCTCTTCATAAGTACTCGAAAGAGTATTTCACCCTTTCATGCAATTCCTTTTGTCTACCCCCTTTCAATCCTTCCCTGCAGAGATTTTCAATACCAGTTTCACTGTATGGGTGCAGATTTGTAAGATTTCTTAGATGATTCATTTAAAGAAGAAGAAAAAATGGAAAAGTGGATTTTGGATTTTCTGAAATAGAATGAAAGAGAATTTTTAATAATTAATTTTTTTTTTTAATTTAAATTTTGAGTTTTCCAAAAAGAGAAGAGATAATTTTTTAGTATGATGATTGAAAGTGGTTAGAGACAAAATATAAATGTATAAAGCAGTAGAGGTCTGCACGGGCCGAAATTTCCAGGCCCAGGCCCGGCCCATACAAAAAATAATTTGGCCCGGCCCGGCCCAATACAAAAATTAAAAGTTCGGCCTGAACAAAAAAAATATTGGCCCGGCCCGGCCCGATTTAAAAGTTAAAAGTTCGGCCCGAGCCCGGCCTGGCCCGAGTGAATTTCTACAAAACATAATTTTTACGTCGATTTGGTTAAAAATTTGCCCCATAGGAGGAGATCTAACCAAAAAATCCTATCTCAGCCTTTTTTTTTTTTTTTCATTTTTATAATCTTCATTTTTATAGAGGTGCCACAAGCTGGAATATTTATTTTTTTAATAAATCTCTATTTCTTGTATGTATGTGTTTAAGTTATCATCAATATTGTTAATCCATATTCCATTTATTGAAGTGTTAAAAATCAGAAAAATGCTATACAGTAAAATCTAAGATGGAATTGCATAGGGAAGAAAAAAAAATGAGTCATGCCTTCTTAGCAGGTGTAAATGTATTATATATTCTTTTCTTACATATTAGTATATTCATTTTTAATGGATCAACACATTTTTCAATTTAAGACAGGATTCCATCATAAGCAGGTTCTTTTTCACACGTTTTACTATATTTTAATTTAGCTATATTTTAATAAGTGTATAAATCTACTATTCTTTAAAAAGAATAAATTTTAATGTTTAATTATAAAATAATGGCGATTTAAAAATGTATGCATGTTTTGAAAAGATTTTTATGCCAGATCTTATTTTACTGACCTTCGAACGGACCAGGTACGCCGAGACAATGATTTTCATACGAGTCAAAACCAGGACTAAAAAATTTAAGGCATGAAGACTAGGAAGAATGAAACCAGTCCCGGCTCTCTACGGAAAAAATAATTTAAGGCACGGCCTTATCCTTCAGGGAAAAGGTAGGGCCCGGCCCGGCCCGGCCCGTAAAGAGTAATCACTAGGCCCGGCCCGAGTGCCGTGAAGAAAAAAAGCCCCGAGCCCGGCCCGTGCAGATCTCTATAAAGCAGTTGTAATACATAAATAAGAACAGTATGCATAAAAATCTTCATGGCAAAAATAAATAAATCACTCTTACCAAAACTACAGAAAAACCTGCATTCCTGCAAACATTCAAGGTACAAAAACCACTGTGCCATCTTAATATTTTTAAATTTTTAATTGAAGTTAAATGGTTATTGCAATCACTATTATATTGTTTAATATTAGTAACAATCACTTGTAGATATATTTTATTTATCAAAAACTATGTTAAAATTATTACCATCTTTCTTATATTTTATAGAAATATATTTATACCAATTAATAGATATGTAAAGGTATAAAGGAACTAAATTTGATATTTAAACTGTCTATATTAGGCACATATCTGAAAAATTAATCTGTATAAAATAAATATAAACATTTGTAAAATGATTAGGAAACGTATATAGAACAACATATTTTATTAAATGAAAATAACATTAAAATATAAGAATTTGTAAATCGGATGTGCACATACCTTACAAAAAGCTAAAATTATCATCTACGACAATTGTATTATATCCTTTAAGAAATAATCTTTTTATTTACATTATTATATTTTATATGAACTTTAATCAAAACATTCTTTTAAAATATCCTTTTGTTGGTGTAAGACATGAACAAAATTTGGTTCATTAGAAGCTGCATCGGAAATAATCTATCAAGGTGTTATCACAACGTATATTTGAAGACATGTTAAAAATGAAGAAGTCCCACCGAATTCATTATCCAGCATCAAGATTATTTCAATAAAATAATGGATAGTCTCTGAAACACTAAACTCATTTAAATCTTCTTGAGAAGAGTGAACAAGTTACTGTGAAACTGTAATAGAGGGAGAACTTCTCCTACACGTTATTCATAAAAATATGAATGAACATATTACCGTGAAGACTATCTTTACAAACCATCAGATATCTCATATAACACTCAGGCATCCTATCTGTAGCCCAAGTTATCCAATAGATGAAGATTCTTCGTAACACATCATCGAAATCAGGTAACCATTGCTCGAACAAAGTGTATCAAACATTCTGAAGCAATGATTTTCGGAAAATCGCCAATAACTCTGATTATCAGATCACAGCTTCACAGAGTTAAGTTAAATATATTAAAATTTCATTAAATGCTGGTTGTTCCTTTTAAATATATTGTATTAAAAATAATCAGGACTCTACTGCTGGGTCCTTTTAGCCCAACAATAGGCCTAATATTATTGAAAAGTTGCTATTAGGAGCATTCATGTGAACCTTCCACATGAGCGTCCATAAGTGAAAGAGACCAGACCTTAGACCATACAATAAACTAGACCCCACATTGGTAACCTTTTCGATGACTGGCATCAGAGGTGGTGGTGGTAGATTTATTCTGCCAAACTGGTTTTTCTCCCGCCAAAATCTACTTGGAGGAATTTCCCCCTTTTCCCACCGAAACTTTATATTGCGTCTGTGCTCTTGTTGTTTTCTAGAGATTGACTAATATTTTAAATTCCAAACAGTTCTTTAAGTCTAACGATAAATTGTGAATAAATGTCAAGACTATAATTCAGGGTAAAATAAAATATAGGCAACATCAAAGTGTTGAGTCAAAATACCAGCAAGAAAATACAAAAGAATAATAAATATATTAACATGGTTCTCAAATGACTATTTCAACAATGCGAAACTTTCTGACTCAATTTTAAACGAAAAGGCATAAAATGGCAGCCCTCACTGTCACTATTGAAGTGATTTTGAAATTTTTGATCAGTAAATGAGTTGAGTTCTATTGTGCTGTCTTCTAAAAAAAAACCACTGTACTACTATATCAAATATTTCACTAAACTAATTTTTTTTGTTTTGTTCTGTTTTTCTGCACCATTTTGAATAATAAAAATAGTTAAAAATACCTAAGGAGTGCATATTTAGTTTTAAAATAATTTAAACTAACAATTGCAGCATTTTGGCAAAACATGAGCTTCATTTTTACAGATTTTCTTATTATACTAAAATTTTAGAATATCTACATAATTTTTTAATTGTTTTTAGGTTAAACCATTAATAGGTAATAAAATGCATTATTTTTAGCTGATTACATCAGGTGTTTTTTATAACATGGGTTACTTTTTAGAAAAGTGTTTTTTTTTTGTTTTTTTTTTCAAATAAGAATTTGTGATTAAGCAAGAGCTTAATTGTCTGCCATTTTGTAATAAAGTGATAAAATGTAAAATACTCAATATTAAAATCATCGAACAAGCTGTAAAAATTTAGCTATGTTTAATTTTTAAAATTCTTTATTATACTTTATATAAAGAAAATTTCAAAATTTATTTTTTTAAGAGGACAGTATAATAAGTGATTCCTGTCATGTGACAACATTTTTCTTCGTTCAAGTGCTGCGGCATCGGAAATTTGGTTCAAAATGCTGACGGACTTTTCTGAAATATCTTCTGCTTTTATTGAAAGCATCTTTTGATTACAAACTTTCTAAATAAGAACACCTGCTAATTTCATACATTTCCGATCACAAATTAATGAAACAATTTTCTGATGGCTCGGCCTACAGGCACAGGTAGATTTTGAAAATACAGATAGTGGGGCACCTGTTTATTGGGAATTGTAGTAGAAATTACCTTTTTGCCATGATGCGGCAGTTTAGACCACCCACTTCAAAATCTACCTGTGTCTGTAGACAGGAATTTTTTTTCTTTTCTTATTTTTTTTTTTTTTTTTTCTTTCAGGCTATAAGAGTTGGTCTTATAAAAAAACTTGTCAAAGTAAAAGTTGTAGATACTATTAAGAGGATTTATAATAAATTTAAGCAGATTTGATATCTTGTGAATTGACGAAGTTTTGAATTCTTTTCTTCTTAAACCCTATCCCCCCCCCCCCCCTTGAGGTCATTTTTAATTATATCAAAAATCTGTCATACATAAATTTTCGGCCCTTTTTCTAGAAGTATTAATAACTTTAAACGGATTCGATACGTATCATAATTAAGAAGTTATGGGGATTTTTCTGTTTTCATAGCTTCCCCTTTGGTTCGATTTTGCCCATTATCGAACTTGACCAAGATTTTATGCCCCTTAATTTTGTGTATCAGTTTGGAAGAGATTTGTGCAGAATTATTGAAGTTATCGTGTCCATAAAAAAGTGATCTAGATAGATAGATGAAAGTTTTGAATTAGGGGTGGTTTTGGATTCTGGAAGTGATGATCAGCGTTGATCTGCAAAAACTTTTCAGAAATTCCAACATAGGGAAGAATGTAATAGGTAGTATTTCTTACGAAATCTACCTAAAATCATAAAGTAGCCATTTTGTATTTGAGAAGGTTTTATAGCATCTAATTATGACAGCAAGTATTGTTTAGAAGTCAACATCTTCAGTAGTTGCCTGTGGTTATTATTTTCAATAATTGTAAAGAAAAAAAAACACTTGAGAGTTAAACTTAATTTTTTATAGCATTCAAAAGTTGCAAATTATTTCTTCTCAGAAACTTATGCAAAATAATAGTTATTTTAACAGAGAAACAATTACACAAGTTCTAACTTAGTAGATATGAAATATCCTGGAATTTTTATTTTTCATACAAAAAAAAAAATACTGTGCATTTGTATTTTTTTTCTATACATGCGTATATGTTATCTATCGATGTTTTCCTTTTGATTAAAAATATTGTAATACATTTATACTTTCAATTAAAATATATGTATATATGAAAGATTGCAAAAAATATGCCTTTAAATTGGAACATCAAAAGCAAAACAAAAATTCTGGATTGCAGCAAAAATATGTTCTATAGAATGTATTGTTAAATAAAGACAGTATGTGATTTCAAGTTTTCAAAACCTATAAAATACATTATCAAATCAAATAATATTTTATAACATGTCACTGCTAACTTTCCACAAATTCTTCACTTTTGTAAGAAAAAAGAAAAAAAAAAAGATACCGTAAGTACTGTTCGATTTTCTGTTATTTTAATAATGCCTGCAAAATTTAATGCATTTTTAGAATTAAAAAAAAAAATCTGACATTAATTTGTTACATTTCGTGAAATGATTGTGTCAAATTGAAGCTTTCCAAGCAGAAATCTCGAAATAATTTGTGTTATCGTACTTAATATCTTATATCAATAATAAAAAAAAATATAATTTAAGTAACATTTATTACAAGGACAAAGCCATTTTATAACATTAAAATAAAATACAGCAGCAAAAACAGAAAAATAAAATCCATCCAGAAGATTAATCAATCCTTTTTTCACCATGGGTGGGACTCTCATAACTTATTTCTATCCTTCCTCTTTGAGATTAAATCCTAGAAGGAGCAACAGTTTCGTTTCGCTTTGGTTTGTTTACGTTTATTTTTATTGCGAGAATGAAATCAAAGTTGCCAAGAAAGCGATCACTGCCAAAACAGACATTTTTTAAAGCGCCAATCCGAGCTGATCCTGAAACCGGATTTTCAACAATATAACAAAGAGATGTGGTCTCTAGTAGATTATTCCTCTGAGGACCAGACGCTACTCCAAGTATGCAGAGCTTACCCATTCGTGCCGAAGCTTTCCAGCCAATCAGAGGCCTCCACGCTACTATGGTGTTTAAACAACTCCGGAAACGCTATGATGCCACATAGAAAATGCTTCAAATTTTGAAAGAGCGACGTGCAAACTCAGATTTGCGCTCGCAAAGTAGAACATTAGCGAAACAAATTTAATGTGTGATTGGCTACAGCGAATAGAATTTGAAAATGGCCAAGAAGAAGATGATAAAAATTAAAGATGGCAATTGTTTATAAACGGAAAGAAATAAAAATTTAAGTTATGGTTGCCGATCGAATAAATAAATTTAGTAAATGGGAATTATCGTAAATTAAATAAAAATAGGAAATTAAAATATTTTAATTTTAGAAATAAATAAATATTAAATTTTAAAAGTGCAAATTTTAAATATTGAAAAATAATTAAAAGGTATATGTATGTCTGTGACATAACAATTCAGTCTGCTTATTATCTTTGTTTGTAAACAGAGCATTTGTTAGTTTATTCAATATACTGGTGCCTGGCTAACCAAAAAGTACTGTTTAATTTATTGAATATTTATAGTCCTTAAATTTGGTTTGTTATATAGCAGCTATGTTATTCATACAGAAAATGTTTGTATTAAAATACTTCAAAACATTCTATATTTAATGGTGACTGTGATAAAGAATTTTATCCCGATTGGACAAAATAGGTGGAGTCTGGTGCTGAGAGTGTGTATGTGCAAAATATTTAGAATATGAAAAAAAACCTTCTCATTAAGAAATATAAAGGCATCAAGCAATCATTAGCCATGAAATAAATATCTTGGTGTTCAACAGTTGTAAATTTTGTTAAAATTTAAAAAAAAAAAAAAATCTGTAGTTTGTGCTTTAGAATCAGTTGTGAATGTTCCACTTTCAAATTCACAACTTTTAAATTTTTTTGTATGTAACCTCAAAAAATCTTAATACCTGGGATTTTTTTATTATTATTATTAGTATGGAAAAATCAGGAAAATTTTTAGCTGAGCTGGACTAGATGTCTTGTTGTATTTTCACCAAAACTCACCTGTGTACATATTTTTTTTTCTTTCTAGCATATCGGGAAGCAGGTGTTTGTCCAGACTTTTATCTCAAGGTCTTGTTATTGTGAAAATTGTGAATGTTTGTTTTATATTTGTGTAAAATCTAATCATAATTTTGCGGTTCTGAAATTGGCATTATATTTAGCTTCTTGTTTAGGCAATTGAATTATAACGAGGTCCTGTTTTAATGAACAAATATATATTATATAAATGCATTAATTATATATATATATATATATATAAGCATATTTATATTGCCTGTTACATATCTATATTACATTATGTATATTACATATAAGGAATCTGTTTAGGAAAAAAACTAAATGCTTTAAAGGACCTTTCACAAAATTTTTTACCTCAAAACAAGGCCCTTCACAAAATTCTTTGTCTTAAAAATAGACTTTTTCACAAAACTCTACCCATTTCAAACTGAACCTTTCACAAATTTAATCATTTAAAACTAAAATCGCACTGTCACTTTTACATTTATAAAGAAAATATGTGTATTTACATCTTCTTAAAAATGTATAAACAAGAACCTGAATGTAACGCTCATTTCAAATTCACAAAATTATGACACGATTTTTCACATGTGAAAAGCTGTTCACAATTTCACAAAAACAGCACCCTGGGAGAAAAGTCTCGACAGATGCCTGCATATAGCTAGATAAAAGATTCTTTGGTGATTCAGGTCCAGTTTTATTTTAAGATGATTAAACTTGTGAAAGAGTCCATTTTTGGTAAGAAAAACTTTTGTGAAAAGTGCTTTTTTTAAGAAAAAAAAACTGTGAATGATCCTGATTTAAGATGAAAAAAATTGTTGGTAAACCCAACAGATCCCTGGGTAGTCAGTGAAAAATGTATTACAAAATTTCATCTGTACATATATAAACCAAGTTAAGTTAAATAAAAAATTGTAATGATTGGGAACTGCTGATATAAAGTAAATTAAGAAATTGAATAATAATTCTTCAAATAAAAATACATGTTAACTTTGCTGGAAAATTATTACATTTACATTAAATATTTTGTATATTGGATGATTATAAAATAAATAAATAACATCAGTAAAACCTGTCAAAATGAAGCCTGCATGTAATGAAATCCTACTTTAAATGGAAAGGATTCATGGTCATAACAAAAGGAATACAGTACAATTACAACAGATAGTGTACTGCTGAGACAGAAACCTGTATAAAATGTATTTTTTCTCTGTTCCCTTGTGGTTCCATTTTAGCAGGTTTTATTGTAATTTATTTATTGAAGATATTTGGTGTCATTTAATAAACTAATATTAAAGTTCATTATTGAGCATTTTATAGATTGATTAGACTGATTTAATAATTAATTGTTTTATGCTTCACTTTTGGACTATTTTTTGTCTTTGTTTTGTTTTCAAAGAATCATTTGTGTTAATAAATCATTTATTTACTTAAGGTTTATGAGAAAGAAAGATTGCTTGCTGCACAGAAGCAAGAATTAGAAGGAATGAAAATAAAAATGCAAGAAGAAAAAGCAGTGACAAAGAGGCGAATGGAAAGAATTATGGTAATCTTAGAAGTTATTATGATTTTAGGATGAAATTTTTCTTCTAAAATACTGCAAAATTTAGAAATTTTAGCATACCATACCATATTAAGAGCATATTGCTAACACATTCCATTAAAATTGTTTTTTTAAAAAATGCAGAAGTATTTAAGTACGTAGAATTGTAGAATTATTATATATAGAATTATATTTTAAGTTATATTACTACTGTATTATACTTAAACTGTTTTAATATCTATATATATGTTTCTCTTATGTGGTGCGGAAATAAGGCTGAATTTCTAGCTTACTGTTTGGCAACAACCATAGTTTCCTGAGTTCAGACCAATGAATAGACTAGATTGGGTAAGATTAACTCTGCCTCCAATATGGCGGCCAATGTGAGAGCAGTGAAACTTAAACTAGCAATTAATGTTAAAATTATTAGTTAAAATAATATGTACTTAATCCAAAGCGTTTGAGATGATTCCTCATTTTAATTATGAGTAATATCGTTGATTTCAAATGAATTCTCAACTCTTATTTAGAATTTATTTACGTATTTCACTCACTCAAAAATAGGAGAGAATAAAAATATCAAATGTCTAGATTGCACCTGCTGCCATCTGTTGCTATCTTGATGAAGTAAAAAATAATTTCTTTTGCAAAAATCTATAATCAATTAGAACAGCAAAATTTAAACCATGATTGATGATATATATAAACTATCTCCTATCACGTGGTGTTTTTTTTTAATGAATTTAAGTCGTGCTGTACAATATTATAGGTGCAATGAGTTATAAACTAATTGTGTTTCCAAGATCAATTTTTCATAGTATTTAAATGATTTATGCACATTAGTAGCACCAACTAAATGCATTTTTAACTGTGTTTTCAATGAAATTTTCAATTACTTTTTTTACATAAAAAATTTTTTTTCATATTTTTTTTTTTTCAGCATATTTCTATTTAATGAATTTTTTAGCTATATTTTTCAAATTTAGTTTAGTATACAAAAACTGTTTGCATTTATATTACGTCTGTAATTTATCACTATTTTATTTAAAAATTCATTGTTCTTTTTCTTTTTTTTTCTTTTACTTTTTTTTTTTTTTTTTTTTTTTTTTTTTTTATAAAAGTTAAAGAACTGATGAATTTTGTACAAATCTGGATATACTTTATGAATCATTGATTAAAATTTGCTGATAAACTATACTTGTTGATATATTTGTTTGTATATTATTGTTGACCCGACTATGACTTTTGGAGACCCTGGACACAAGCTTGCCAGGGTGCCCTTTTCCGTGCAGTATGTAGTAAGGGGATATAATTTTCCTTTATATATCTGTTATATTAAAGAATTTTTAATGCCACAAACAAGACTTAAAATGTTTGAATAGCCAGGGGTCGATGCAGGTTTTTTTTCTTGGCCCATTTTGTGAAAAGTAAAGGTTATTTTTGTGAAAAATAACATTTTGCAACAAAAATTGAAATCCAGTTAATCAAATTCGAACCAAGCATTTATAAAAAAAACCTTTTTTTAATCCTTTTTGCTGAAATTTTCCTCTCTGGTGAACTTGTTTGTTAACAAATTACACATTTTAAAACATCACAAAATAATAAATAGTAAGTTTTTATGGAATAGAATTTTGTGAAGGGGTCCATTTTATCAATTTGATTTTTGTGAAGGTGCTCATTTTATTAAATAGTTTTTTGTGAAGGCCGCTAAATAGGCCCCAAATTTTTCCTGGATCGACCCCTGAAATAGCAGAACGTCAGATTTATATTACAAGTACACAATAGCAGGCTACATTAATAATATTGAAACTTGAGTAAATGAATTTTAAATCCTATTCTTAATTAACTTTCGAAAGTAAGATTGGATGGTACTGTTAAATATTAATCAGCTGAATGGTTTTCAAAAGAGATCACATTCTTGAAAAAAAAAAAAAAAAAAATCAGATCTAGTATTCACATCTTGCTGTAGTAGAACATAAAACTATGTAAATAATGAAACAATGCTGCAGGGTTTTTTTTCCTTCTAAATTTTATGGACTTTGAGTGTGCTTATGCCTTGGGTGTTATTTTAACCTTCTGATTGTCTGAGGGCTTTCCTGGATTTTTTTTTTTTTACAAATTCCTATAAAACTTAAAATTTTTCTTTGCATTCTAGTGCTAAAATACTATCTTAATCTTAAATAGTTCTTAAAACAAAGTTCTGTAAAAAATATTTTTGTCTACGGCCAATTTAAGTTGATTTCTGAAAACGGAAAAGTACAAGACAACTGCTTAAAAGATTAATCTGATTCTAGATGCTCAGTCTAAGTTGCTAAATGTATCAAAGTTGCTAATAATTTTTTCTTTAATGTAATTTTTTTTTTCTTAGGATGAAAAACTAGCAGAAGTAAAAAGGAAGATGTGCTTACCAGCTGGCAGAGTTCGCCAACTTAGGGACATTATAAATGCTGGTGAATGGGATGAGTATTTGGCAGATGCTGATAATCGTAGGACTAATATCCGTTTCGCTGGTGTTCCTTCTACAACAGACTCTGAATCATCTGGCCCTGTAACACGGAGGAAAAGACGATCTGCAGAAATGGAAGAATCTGTTCCAGAAACACAAGTTAAATATGTAGCAGGTCTGTATACAAATGCAATTACTAATTTGTATGTATGTAAAAATAACTTAAAAAAAAAAAAAAACACTTTATATAGGCCTTCAATAAAAAAAAGAATGTGATAGTAATATCACAATATTCAAACCATATACAGTGACCTCTCACTTATACGACTTTCAGGGGACCGTAGAAAAAAGTTGTATAACTGAGAGAGTCGTATAAGTGAGAGACCGTCTTATTATACACGTTTCAAACTTTGTATGCATTAATTATTTTACCTATATTAAAAACAATAAGTTTTGAGTACTAAAAACATATTTTAACAAAATTTATAAAATATATTAAAAAATAAAACGTAAAATTTATTTTTTTAACCCTCTAAGCGGTTTGAACGTAATATTCCGTTCACTAAGCTCCAGGTTTCACTGCAATATATGCAATGTTTAAGATAATATAATTCTATAGATTTAATGAATTTTTAAAACATTGAAGAATGATTAATACTCTCAAGGGTTACATTCATATTTGTAATTAAGTTTTGTTTATAATGCTGGAAGAATCATATTTTTTTTAGCATTTAAAACAAAATGCAGAGAAAACAACATTACAATTTTACCCTTTTTCAAAACGCTCAGAGGGTTAAAGTTCACAAAATAGTTCCCTTACCACTATTTTTATTTTAAAGATTTACAAATCAGATTTTCTCAAAAAATGCAGTGATATTAGTTTGTCTCTGTCGTCGACGAAAAGAGAAAATGTATTTTTGAAGTCTAATAAAGCTTTCAAACTATTTTGGGAATAATCATTTTGATCGATATAATTATTTAACGTATTTGAAGCGGCACTTGTATCTGAAAAATTTACACCAGCAATAACATTGCTCTCATATTCGTCATCCTCCTCGCTCAAGTCTTCCTTATTGACATCCACAAAGATTTCTTCAGCAGTTCTCAGTTCTGAAAGAAGAAGCTTTCATCACATTCTACATAATCTTTGAAATTAATACTTTCGTCCATAAGCATTTTATCCCAGTCTTCGTCATTAAAGGATTCCCATATGATCTTGAAATCGGGTTTATTCGTTGAACTAACAGTTTGGTCTTGTGAAAAACATTTCCTAAAACATTTCTTAATTGTCTGCGATGTCCCTTTTTTCCAGGTCATTTGGCTTTTGTTAAAAGGCAGGCACAAGGGAATTCCATACAACCACCCTCCCGCCATAGATTTGATCGTTAATAGCACACAAAGGTAGATAAGAAATGTTATTCATTATTGATAAAAACTTTAACAATAGTGAAAGGAAAAAGCTAAGAAAACGTGAATGATTTGTACTTTAAAGATTATAAAAATTAATTCTTGAGTGAGAAATGTAAAATCGCCTGAACCGTTTAAAGCGTCGTATAAGTGAGAGAAGCAGTCGTATAACTGAGAGAAGTTTAGCATTATTTCCCATAAAGCGTGGACGGAACCATAAGAATTCGGCGTATAACCGAGAGAGTCGTATAAGTGAGAGGTCACTGTTGTTATTATTGAAGTGGCAACATTATTGAATTTAAAATATGTATAGTTACGAGTTGCTTTATAACTTGTTATCAGAATAAAAATAACTAAATGTAACGAATTTATATGCGGACATTACTTATATGTAGTCATTAATTTATTAGGCACAAATTCTAAAAATTAGTTACAAGATTAGTGTTGTGACAAATGATAGTGTGAAGAATTAATTTTTATAGATTTAGAAGTAATTTTTTTTTTTTAAGTAAACTTAAAATTTATATGTTAGATATGTTTTGGTAAAGTTTTTATCGAAATACTATTAACAAGATGAAACATTTATGTACTTCTTTTCAGATGTACACAATAGTAATGATCCCAGTGTTCTAACTTCAAGTCATTCTTCAAAAAATGCCACTAATGTCCATACTAACAAAGAAAACAGACTTCCTGTGTCAACACCAAGCTCAAGGGTATGTGTTTAGATGGAATGTATATTTATTTGATAGTAGTATTTATTAATTTTTATTGAGTGTTTATTCATATTTTACCTTTTAAGTGCTATTATGTCAAATCTCATTTTATAAGTCAGGATTCTTAAAGAGATTATTGAAATTATTTTTTAATTATTATTATTAAACTGTTTATTGTAATATCAGTAATATTTTATTTAAATGTTTTCCCCAAACATGTCTAATTGAATTAATTTTAGGAATATATGAATTTCAAAGCCATATTTTTTATATTCATTTATCATTTCATAGAAATGTTGTAGTTGTAGAATTATTAGGTTGTATTAAAAAAAAAAAAAAATTAAATGCTTTTATACCAAAGCATGCAGTTGGTACTTTTTCACCTCTATTGTTAAACAGGAAATGTTATTTAAGAGGATATATCTCCCTCTAAATTCGATAATCATACAGTCTTCTTTCTTTCATTTTGAGGTCACCTAATGAGTAATACAAATGTTGAGATTTTTTGCATCTTAAGGCATGATTTTAAACTAGGCCTTAAAACCAATAAAGCTGTCCTCAAAACTTATGCAGTTGGAAGCCAGGACAAGAGTTCGAACAGTTCAAAACAAATCCAAACGTTTTAAGGAAGGGGACCTTAGCTTTGAAATCAAACCCAGAAGTAACAAACCATCAATTGTGAATTTTGACCATTTGAAGAGGGGAAAAAATCCATTCCCCACAATCAGTTTTGATGCTAAAAACTAACAAAACTACACATTCAAAAATTAGTAATTTTTGAATGTGTAGTTTTGTTGCATTTTGAATATAGAGGGCATCCTCTTAAATAACATTTTATGTTCAACAATAGGGGTGAGAAAGTGCTTTGGTCTAAAAACATTTAGAAAACTAAAATACTTTTGATACAACCTGGTATAATTGTGCTTCTCCCTTCATCCAGAAATGAATTAAGGAGATTATTGTAGAATAGAATTTGAAACTTTAAATTTGAATGCTGTTCTGTTTAATCATATTTAAAAATCAAAGCTAAGTGAAATGCTGTGAGATCAGTGAGTAAAATGTATGCAAGTTTTAGAAAGGAGACGATTCATCTTAGAGAGAGAAGATTCATTTTATTTGTCACTAGCAAACCTACCAGAGTCCTGTCCGAGACTAGCAAAACAAATTAACATTTACTATTTTTAATATACATTGTATATTTTAAATATATATTTACTATTTTTAATATACATTGTATATTTTAAATATATATTTACTATTTTTAATCTCATTCCTTATGCTTTTATTTTTGTATGTTTATTTAGGGTATAGTAGTGGCAAATCCTCGTCATCGAAGATCCGCAAGCACTGGTGATGCATGGATTGAGCATAATCCTATTGGCAATCTTCCACTTAGTAAGATGTCAACTTATTCATCTTTTCCATTTATCTAAAACATAAACAACAAATAAATATAATAAAATTCTTAACAATAGTTTATACATATTGTCTTTAATATACACTTTAAAATGTATTATATGCAAAATTTAATCTGTAGTGATTATTAGTTGTTATTGATTTTAGATTGTGTTATGAGCTTGTAGCAGGAAGATAATTTATCTCACTACTATAGAAACTTTTTGAGGGGTGAAAAAAAACAATTTTCACCTTGCATTAATTTCTATTTATTTATTTATTTTATGAATCTTACATTCTAATTTTTCATTATCTACATTTTCTTTTTCACTTACATTTTCATTTTACAGTTCTCATTCAGTGTGTTTGTATATGAGCCCTTTGGTAAAATACTGATAAATAAATTTCTCAAGGGGAAAAAAAAAATGAAATGAAAACATTAACTAAAAAGAAGATTCAACTATGAATTTCTGATTTTTAACAAACTCTTTGGAAAAAATGTCCAATGGTGAGATGTTCAGAACCAAAATGAATAAAGTTTATTTATTGTTCAATTCAGTTTGAGATGAATTCTTGTTTTATGGACAATAATTTGTTCACTGCTGTAACAAAACAAGTCCTATGTTGAAAATGTGAGCAACAAATAGTTTCCTATGTTTCTGAAATAAATGCACAAAGAGGCTGTTAACTTTACCTCCAAATATCTCTGGATAATGCTTTATGGACATGGTCCACTTAGGTTCTGAATGCCTCATACTCATATGAAGCAGTAGATAATTTAAAGCATAGTCATTTTGTTTTATTCGCTTTCTTGCATAATTATTGGTTTTACTTTTTCTATCGTTATTGCCCCCTGTCCTTTCCTTTTTACCATTTTCCATCCTAATTGTTAAAAAAAAAAAAAAAATGTGAAGATATGTTCTCTAGTGAAAAAGGTGTATGTAACATTTATGGTTCTTTTACAATGCTTCAAAAAATTGTTCAGATGTGAGCTTAAATTAGTTGGGCAAAAAGAATAGTGCAATATGCATAGCTATAATGCTAAACATGTGAGTACACATGATTATAAGATGGTGAAACACAGAGTTTACCTGTTTTTAGAAATGTTTGTTGTGGCTGCTCTTGATACTCTGCAAATATATCATCGGCAAATCAGTTTTTGCCATATGTTTGTGAGCTTATTCACGTTAATCAAATCAAATCAAGTGTGATGCTAATTTGTGATCTCAATAGCGGCAGACTATAAACTTAATCTTTAAAAAGGCTTTACACTGAAATGCAGTATTGAAAGGACTGGTAATTGTTGTGGCCATGGAATAACTCATCTGTAACCAATCTGAACTCAGACTTCAGTACTGCGGTAAGAACTTATAAGGCAATGCTAGTAATCTATCATTGAAATGGTATCTTACAATTAATATTCCTAAACTATTCAGCTGTGAAATAAACCAACATTTTTTTGTCCACCCTGTCTATCTACAGCAATTTTTTTAGGCAAGCTTGTTAAACACAATAAAATTGGTGTACATTATTCAGGTATACAACAACATATTCTGTAATAGGAATACTATGTGTACTACTTACAGGATAATACATGATCATCCTATTACAGGATCATATATAAGAATATGGATACTTATCATCTATGAGCATTTATTATTTGAAATACATTTTAATTTATTGCAAATTAAGATTAAGTGATGATATATTATTTCAATTACAACAAAATTTTTGTATGCTATTTTAAAAATTATTATGAATGGATTTTGTTAGTTCTCTACTTACTGGTATATTTGCATGTTGATGCAGTTTTCTTTAAAATGTTTAAATTGTTAAGAGATTTAACTATGTTATTCATATAGATTATGTCCTACTGAAAATAGTAACCTTAAAGATAATATTTTGATTATATTTTTTTCATTTATGCCCCTTTTTTTGTATTTATATGTCAGTTTTTAGCAGTCGCTTGAAAGACATATAAACAGCACTTTATTATATTATTAATCACTAATTAAACTGTTCAATTTAAGAAATATACAAATTTATTTGCTTTTAGCTTTTCAACCTTTCAAAAATCTGACTTAAAAGATAAGTGTTTAATAATACAATCGATCTCTGTCATAACGAAGATGAAGTGATCGGTAATTTTGATTATAATGCAGCATTTAACTTTATCTTCTTAATATTTTACATGCTTGAGTAAAAGAATGAGAAAATATTGCAATCTAAGAAAAAGAAATCACTCTGCTATTTATTTACTATTATTACCAGGTTAAAAGGAAGTATCATTTTATTCTTCACTTTTTTTTAGAATATTTTTCATAACGTATTCATACGTTTTCATCTAATTAAGCTCACTGCATGGAAAATATTATCACTTGTCTCTTTTGCTCCCCAGAAGCTTTGAAGTTTTGTGCTGGAGCCCATGACAACTGCATATATCACTGGAAAAGCTATTGTTTCACACCTATTTGTATCACAATCATCCTCCTCATAATTATTTTCAGAAATAATGTAGATTCTCTATGAAATAGCAAGTATCCTTTAAAGGGGTTGGCCAGTGAGATCCCAAATTCCACTTCACAAATGTTAAACCTGTAGGAATGGAATGCATTCTTATTTTTTTAAATATCTGCTCAGGAAATTAATATTTTTTACTTCTTTTTTCTATCGTAAAGGATGTCTCTTATGTCAAAATATTTCTAAATTATATTAGTAATTTAATATTTTGTGTGTTCAAATCATACGAGCTATGGGTAAGATTTTAGAACTTTTAAGCATATATTTTAGAAATATTCTGACAACTTAAAAAAAAAGGGGGGGGGACAGCCTTTAAGAAGTGTACACAGAAAAAATAAGTAAAAAATATTAATTTCCATATGAAATAGTTAAAGGGGAAAAAAATGCCTTCCACTCCCATAGATGTAACATTAGCAAGGAGAATTTGTGATCTGACTGACCAAAACCCTTAAAAGAGAGCGTCAGGTATTACGAAAATCTCCTTTTCTCAATAGCTGACTTTCACATGGGAGATTAACTTCTTTTTCTGGCGGCCCCATTTTCTGTGAAACGTCACTTCCCGTTTGAAGTCGCATCGGAGTAAACACAGAAACTCTAAACCGGAAAGTTAGAATAGAAGATTAGAGTTAGAGGTTACAACTACAAGGTTGAATCATTTCACCCCTAAGCTAATAGGCACGAAATGCTGTTTTATGTCACTACGCGCGATGTTTGATTCTCAGTTCTGTTTTTCAATAGGTTTTGTATGAGATGCGCCATTTTTAATTGGTAAATATCAGCAGTAATTTTTCTGTGAAAAGAAAAATATAGAAAACATAAAAATATATTCTTTACACACAGGACAAGTATCATATAAAATTTAAACTATTATCTCTTTTCAACATTCCTAAATTTAATGATTAACCCAAGTGACAATAAATAAAAATGTTTATTCAGATAATTAAGGAATAAAATAATACTAAAATAAAAGTTTATTGTAATTTATTTTGTAGGAAAAGTGACACTTAAGACGATTTTAATTACAATATTCATAGAGATTAATGATGCACCGAATATTCGGTATCTATTCGTTATTCGGCCATATTACAGAACATTCAGTTAGGCCGAATATCAAACCATTCGGTCTGCCAAATATTCGGCTTGGCCGAATATCAAACTATTCGATCCGCCAAATATTCGGTTTGGCCGAATATCGAAATATTCGGCCAAACCGAATACTCAAAATAACTTTTTTTTAAATAACTTTAAAAACCCACAATTTCTACTTTTAATTGTCAATTAATAAAGATATTGAAAATAATTAGAAACAGAATCATATTTCAATGAAAGATAATGCTTTTACATTATTTATTTGCTGTTTGAAAAGTGTCACTTAAGAAAATAAACCATTAATTAATTAAAATATTAAAATTTATGATTTTATTTTTAAATATTAAAATGTATTAATAATTAAATTAAATTAATTAAAATTAATTAATTAAAATAAACGATAGCAATTTATGATGAACAAATAAATGCAAATTCCTGAATATTGTCTTCTAGTAAATGATCTGGTTCTCGTTTTTTCGCAAACATCATGTTAAACAAAACGAAAAAAAAAAAAAGAAAAAAACTTTCACAAATGATAATAAACATAAAGACAGACAAATTTTGTCCAGGAAACCAGAATCTCAACACACTTATTCAGTCAAAAATAAAGTGCATCTAACTCCACAGGTCAAATTTGAATTTCCATTTGTTACTTTAATAATATTGAAAATATTGTAAATATATTTTCAACTTAGTTATTTTGATTTCTGTGAATCACGAGAAGTACTGGAAATTGCCACCATTCATATCTAAGCAACAATCAGCTAGATATTCCTTTATTCAGAAGGCATCTGGCAGTGTTACTTATACTGTGTCACTGGCTAAAATTCAGCACCTTCCAATTATATCATCATATTTGCTACAAACAAAATGAATATGATGCAAATCTCGCTAAAATATCTTCATTGTTGTTAAAGTTGTGAACGAAAATTCAGTTTCAGCTTGTGGTTACACAACCTGTGTTTTTGGATCTAATGTATTGTATTTTTGATGGAATAAGTGGATTGGGATAATGTTTCTTGCTCAAAAAAGTTTGCTTTGACCACATTATCTACGAAGAAAGTTTGTTCCAAGATGTATGAACACTCTGTAGATTTACAATCTCTGAATAGGATCGCCCATTCCAGACACATGCTCTCTTGGTTCATTTAAAAACTTCTTTGCCAAATCAAAAGCAGCAGAAAAGTTACTCTTACTGATTTGCCACCATTAGGTAGATTTCGTAAGAAATACTATCTGTTACATTCTCCCCTATGTTGGAATTTCTTGCAAAAATGTTTGCAGATCTACACCGATCGTGACTCCCAGAACCCAAAACTTATCTATCTATCTATCTATTATCTATATCACTTTTTTTAAGGACACGATAACTTCAATAATTTTGCACAAATCTCTTCCAAACGGATACATAAAATCTCCGTCAAGTTCGTTAATGGGCAAAATCGAACCAGGGGGGGGGGGGGGGGAATGGGGGGGCTTTTGTGAAAACAGTAAAAACCCATCACTTCTTAATTAGGATACGTATCGAATCCCTTTAAAGTTATTATTACTTCTAGGAAAAGGGCCGAAAATTTATGTAGGACAGATTTTTGATATCATTAAAAATGGCCTCAAGGGGGGAAAAAAATAGGGGTTTAAGAAGAAAAAAATTCATAACTTCGTCAATTCACAAGATATCAAATCAACTTAAATTTATTATAAATCCTATTAATATTATCTACAACTTTTATACTGACAAGTTTTTTATAGGATCAACCCTTACAACAAAAAAAAAATAATAATAAATAAATAAATAAAACAAACAAACAAAAAAATCCCTGCCGGCTTCGCCTACAGACATAGGTAGATTTCAAAGTGAGCGGTCCCAACTGCCGCATCATAGCAAAAAGGTCATTTCTATTGCAATTCTCAATAAACAGGTCCCCCACGGGCTGCGTCTTTGAAATCTACCTGTGCCTGTAGGCCGAGCCGTCAGGGATTTTTTTAATATATTGTATTGTTTTACTTTAATATTTTCCTGACAAACACCATATCACTGTAAAATGTTTCTTCTAATTCATTCAAAAAAATTTTTTGATTTTAAAGTATTTGTTTTAGAATATAAGAACATTTCATAAATTTATTTTAATTCACAGAAGAAGCTATAAAGTTTAAAGCTTTATTAATTAAAAAAGTTTTAAGACTGTCCTTTTTAGGGTTTCGTTCATTTCACGAAACCCTATTACTCCCGCTCCGTTGTCTGTCCGTCACAGAGCCATTCTCAGAAACTATGTAACTTACAGAGTTGAAACTTTGTGTATGTCTAGCTGAATACCAGCTATGAAGCTCAAAATATTAAAATTGGAAAGAATCATATTATTTTAATAAATAGAGATAAAAAACCAAAATTCTAACAGCCTTTTCCTATTAAATTTAAACATTTTTCGTTAAAGCAGTTGCCAAAAATTAAAAATCCACAATGAAATTCTTTCTACAATAATTATTTTATATTGAACGATTTCCACGTGAAAAATGAAAATGAAATAAAAAGTTTCACCAATTGAAAAAAACATTAATATGAAATAAAAATGATTGACGTCATTGTGGTAATAAAACGGAAATTTTCAAAGATTTCTCAATAGTACAAGGAGTATGAGTATGTGTATGTACACAAAGCAGATTAATATCATGTCATTAGAGAATTAAAAAGAAAATCTGACGTCCTATTGGAAGTTTAACGAATTTTTCAAATGTTTAAGAATAATACAAAGCGAGTATCAATATGAGAATAGTAAATATATGAGTTTGAGAAACATATTGAATCGGGATAAAAATCCGATTATGGAAATATTCGCATATTTTAACATTTTGAAGGTGTACAATTTGTTTAATTTTGAAATTATTTTTTTAAATATCGCATTTAGTCCGCATGACAGATATTATTATGACAGAATATAATAGCGGGCTTCGCCCGCTATAGGGCTGGTTTAGATATTCGAAAAAACGAAAAAATAGACCGGTAAATTTTTACTTTATAAAAAACATAACTTTTTTTTTGTTGTTGTTGCTAAATGAAATTTATTTCGATTTATTAAAGAAAGGATAAAGTGTTTTGAAAGGAATATTAAACGAAACCCTTTGAGCGATCTTCGATCACACTTACCCACTTGTTTTGAATTACAATTCAAAGCACAGTTTTTTTTTTTTTTTTTTTTTTTTTTTTTTGTGTGTGTGTGTGTGTGTGTGTGTGTGTGTGTGTGTAAAGGTTTCTTGTAAAAAGGTCTAGTCCATAAAATGGTAGTATATATGTTAAATATTATGTAAAATTGTTTTATAATTTAGGTTTTAATACTTTTAAACTGTAAAATATAAAAATATTCTGCCAGCCGAATATTCGGTATTCAGTTGAATAGTTACTATTCAGTTGGCCGAATATTCGATATTCGGTTTACCTGAGGCCGAATATTCGGTATTCCGCCGAAAATACTATCCCTAAAGAGTGCATCCCTAATAGAGATATTATAATTGAAGATAGTAATTAATAGGTTATAACGATATTCACATGAATTACTGATTTTTTTAAGAAAGGATTTTTTCTTTTATTTTTTTACTGATAAGCAATAATTCAACAAATAAATGTAAGTTTAATCTGTATCTTGCGTTTTCATGTACAGAGTGTTTCTAAGCTAATGGAAAACACTTTTAAGTTTGATAATATGTATCAAGACAGAGAGTTTTTGTATAGGAAACCAGGTTCCAATCCATTTATTCAAATACAGAGTATTTCTCTTTAAGCTGAACTTGAATTTTTGTTCCCAACTTTAATTATAATAAAGATATTGTTATGATATTTTTATCAGACTTACACTGCTTTATATGAAATATGATATTATGAAAAGTGGTAGAAATTAGCACCATTCTCATCCAAACAACACTAATCTAGATGCTCCATAATTTTGTGTGCAGCTGACAGTACATGCTGTCACTGATCAAAATTTGATGCACTTCCAAGGAAGTTATATTTATATAAAACAAAGTTAATCTGATAAAAAATTTCGTTAAATATTTTCAATATTACTACAGTTGTGAACGCAGATTCATATTCTAGCGTGACACCCTGTATTGTTCATTAAATAAACGGTTTGCGACCTAGTTTCATGCACAAAACTTGTTTTTCTAGCATTATTGCTCGTAAAAGTTAGTTCTAATAGTTTAGAAACATTCTCTATAACTAATTTCTGAAAATAATCGTTCAATCCAGACTCTTCTTTCTAGGGAACTTGCTATACTTCTTTGCTGAATCAACTAGGTAAATTATTCTTCTTGTGCAGTTGCCATCATTTAAATATATATATATATATATATATATATATATATATATATATATTGTCCTTTCTTGACAAATAAAAACTATATAACTGTAAGTATTTCTTTTCAGTCAATTATAATGAGGTTAGAGAAAAGGGAAAAGGGGATTAGTTCATAAAAACCAATTATGGTTTTACAAAAACAAAAATCGATTTTAGAATGTTTGTTTTAGAGTTTACGAAATTTGTATTAATTTATTTTAATTCACAGAGAAAGTTAAAGTTACAAGTATTATTTACAAGTATTAAAATTATAATCTTATTTAATAATTCAAAACATAGATTTTTTTCTTCTCTTTTTAGTATGAAGTTTACTTGTGAGAAAGTCCTGTTCGTAAAAATAGGAACAAAATTTACTATTATAGTTTAGTGGTAACAAAAAAGAGTAAAAGTTGACAGCTATGCAAGAGTATATTTTTACAATTTCATTAACCTGAAAATAACTTTTTACTCCTTTAATTTTTTTCTCAGCCTTTTTATCTTAATCTTCCTGTTATGTAGCTGATATTTGAGACTTTTTAACACTACTAAAAATGTGTTACTAAAATTATTAACACTAAAAATATTCGAAATTTCTGTGAATTCTTCTGCAATATATATATATATATATATATTTTTTATTCTAAGCGAAATATTTTTGAATACTTTATGCTCACGTTTTCTCACATCGTTCTTGCAAAATCTAGTAAGTCTGGGTGTTTCTTGAAAACTTGAAGATGAGTTAGTTCATAATAATAATAATAATAAATTATTCCATGCGTAAGCAATGAACCTTTTTTTTTTACATTGATAGACGATGCCAATATCTTTCTAGAATTAACAATTTTTCTTAGCAGGAACGGAACCCAAAAATGCTGAAACCGAATTTCTTATGTAATCACAAGGATAAAAATTATTGGAACAAATTTGGGCTTTTTCAGTATTAAAGTTATTATATGTTCATTTGCATGCAATGCATACAAGATACAATCAATTGCAATTCAATTGAATACAATCCTTGCAATATATAGGATAAAACATTGTGCATTTTATCCAAACGATTAGTACATGTTACATGCATAGCACAAATACTGGGCATATTTTAAGACAAATCAGTGCACAATAAATGGTACTAGTGAAAGCTGCTAAATATCTGCTTCGCATTAGGAAAAATGATCAGAAGTTTCGCTTTCACCGATTCAATAAATGTCCCTACAAAGCAAAGACAAATTTCCTTTTACAGAAAGAAAATGAAATGACCACAAATGTTTACGTTTACCCTACTTTCCACCCCCCACCCCGTCCCCCTCCCTTTCAAAGGCAATGGTAGAGAAAAAGTCAAAAGTGATATGGAAGTTGGAGATCTCTTATCTCTTCCCAACGCACCCCTGGTGTTTGACTCATCGGAAATGATTAGGGTTACTGCAAATGTGAAATAATTTTTCTTTCATGTATGGAAGATGAGAATAAAATTACTATAGCAAAAACAAAAAGGCTTGTTGAACGATATATTTTATATAGTATCGTGTAAAAAATACCCCTTATTAAATTTATAACAAGATAATGATAACAATTTACAATAGGGGTGCACAACCTGAGGCCGCGCCGAGTGGCCCGCGATCGGATTACTGGTGGCCCGCGGATCAATTTCGCCGATCGGACGCAAAAAATTCGACCATCGGGTTTCTGAAGTAAACATTTTTATGCTAAAAAAAATGTTTAACAGACAAACATGCTAAATTAACAGCGTTAACATTAAAATTAAGATTATTTCTTTACTCTTTCATGTATAAATTAACTTCTGCGGCTGAAAACGTGTACTTGAGAATGAATAACATTCGAAAAACAGGTATTCCAGCCTGAGGACACTAATTAATACTCTATAAAAACCCTTCGGAAACGTTTCTGAAAAATTCGGGCAGCTAAAAATAATTTGTTTTTATAAATTATTCTTTAAATTTTGAAAATGTATTCGTTTCTGAGGATTCAAAAGACAATGTAACATGCTATTTGAAATTTCAGATAACTCAGAAGATTATATTATAATTTCGTTCGTGATTATAGCATATTTTCATAAAATAAGAAACATTGGTCATTTTTTACAGTGTATAAATCGCGAATTTTGCCGATCAGGTGCGTATAAATCTTAAATTTCGCCGATCGTATGCGTAAAAATCGCGAATTTTGCCGATCGGGTGCATGAAATTCGCAAATTAGGCCGATTAGGCGCTTAAAAATCACGAATTTTGCCGATCGGACGCGTAAAAATCGCGAACTTTGCCGATAGGGTGCGTATAAATCGCGAATTTTGCCGATCAGGTGCGTATAAATCGTAAAATTTGCCGATCGTATGCGTAAAAATCGCGAATTTTGTCGATCGAGCGATTAAAAATTATGAATTTTGTCGATCAGGCCCGTAATAATCGCGAATTTTGCCGATCGAGTGCGTATAAATCGTTACTTTTGCCGATCGGGTGCGTGTAAATTGTAAATTTTGCCGATCGTCTGCGTAAAAATCGCGAATTTTGCCGATCGGGTGCATAAAAATCGCAAATTATGCCGATTAGGCGCTTAAAAATCACGAATTTTGCCGATCGGACGCGTAAAAATCACGAATTTTGCCGATCGAGTGCGTATAAATCGTTACTTTTGCCGATCGGGTGCGTGTAAATTGTAAATTTTGCCGATCGTCTGCGTAAAAATCGCGAATTTTGCCGATCGGGTGCATAAAAATCGCAAATTATGCCGATTAGGCGCTTAAAAATCACGAATTTTGCCGATCGGACGCGTAAAAATCACGAATTTTGCCGTTCGGCGCTGTAAAAATCGCGAATTTTGCCGATCGAGCGCTTAAAAATTATGAATTTTGTCGATCAGGCCCGTAAAAATCGCGAATTTTGCCGATCGGGTGCGTGTAAATTGTAAATTTCGCCGATCGTCTGCGTAAAAATCGCAAATTTTGCCATTCAGGCATGTAAAAGTTGCAAATTTTGCCGATCGGTTGCGAAAAAATCGCAAATTTTGCTGGTCAGGTACGTAAAAATTGTGAATTTTACTGATCGGATGCGTATAAATCGCAAATTTCGCCGATAGGGCGCGTAAAAATTGTGAATTTTGTCAATCACTAGGAAAAAAAACTATGAATATTGTCAATCGCGCATGGAAAATAAATGCAAGATTTTTCTATCCTTGCCAACTGAAATGGGTTATACTGACTACAGAGGTGGTTGAGTATGGGGAGCTAACTCTCCTTTTAAAATTAGCCATTTTTATTAACTTTTAGGCCGATCCTCCCCCTCCTTACCCGAAACAAAATTTTGTTCACCCTACGGATGTTGGCTCGCGACAATCCAGTCATTTTTGTGAGTGGCCCTCCTCTTATAAAGGTTGTGCACCCCTACTTGATATCCACATTTTATGACTGAATATGTTAAGAAGTACAATTTAGAATAATATATGTTTCTCCTTCTCCCCGCCTTCATTCATATAGCAGAATTTTTTTTCGGCACTGGCAATCTTTAAAGCTAAATTTACTACCTCAGATAAAGTCAAGGAGTATTTTCACTCTTTGAAAATAATCTTAGCTATATCTCTTGTATAAATACAAACGTAAACTGTTGATATATCCTTGCCAACTGAACTGAATACGTTGATCCCCCACCTCCTGTAAACAAAATTCTACTGATGGTGGCCCTCGACAACCCAGTCATTTTTGTAAGTGGCCCTTCGCTTAAAAAGGTTGTGCACCCCTAATTTACAAGAATATATGTAAAAACTGGCAGAAAAAATTGTTTTATAAGCTATGTGGAAAATCTGCAGCACTGGTACAGCCATCTGGTGAAATATATTGGAAACAAATTAAAAAATTTTAAATTTAAATTAAAAAAAAGGGTAATTACACCTCACTCATAAAATTTGTGTCATTTCAAAGAAATAAGTCATATCTATCACTAAAATTTTTTTGAAATAAATCGGTTCAATAGTAAATGCGCAATTCTGATGTTAAAAATATAGCATTAGCAGTATAGGGGAAAATATAAGTGATGATCACCCTTAAAAGAAGAATAAGCATGAAAATACAAATCTTTATTGTGCTTGCAGATTTTTTTTTTTTTTTTTTTTTTTTTTTTAAATTATATCTAAGGTTTATTCCTAATACTCAAGCTTCTTGCATTGTATGTTACATTCAACAACCATTTGCTCATTAATTCCTTGTTGAAACAAAAGATCTCGTTACATATGTGCTCAGTATAAATAAATTTTTAATTATTGTTGTTAATTTATTTGTTTTTAATATATGTTAGATTCTTAACTTTCTCTTATCTTTTAAAGCTACTGTTTTGCAACCTGCTATGAAGAAGAAAAAATCTGTCAGTCAGTTAAAAGTCAAAGATGTGACTAATTCTGATAAATATGTTATTCAGCACCAAGAACAAGATTCTGAGGGTGAAGTCGAAACACAACTTTTTAAAGTATGATTTTCAATGTTCCCCTTTACCATTTGTATATATTTTGAAATTTTTTCTCTTTTAATTAGGGTTTCGTTCATCTCACGAAACCCTATTACTCCCACTCCGTTGTCTGTCCGTCTCATAGCCCTTCTCAGAAACTATGTAACTTACAGAGTTGAAACTTTGTGTATATCTAGCTGAATACCAGCTATGAAGCTCAAAATATTAAAATTTAAAAAAGTCGCATTATTTTAATAAATAGAGATAAAAAAACCCAAAATTCTAACAGCCTTTTCCTATTAAATTGAAATATTTTTCGTTAAAGCAGTTGCCAAAAATTAAAAATCCACAATGAAATTCTTTCTACAATAATTAATTTTCTATTAAACGATTTTCACGTGAAAAATGAAATAAAAAGTTTCACCAATTGAAAAAAATATTAATATGAAATAAAAATGATTGACGGCATAGTAGTAATAAAACGGAAATTATCAAAGATTTCTCAATAATACAAGGAGTATGAGTATGTGTATGTACACAAAGCAGATTAATATCACGTCATTAGAGAATTAAAAAGAAAATCTGACATCATATCGGAAGTTTAACGGATTTCTCAAATGTTTGAGGATAATGCAAAGCGAGTATCAATATGAGTAATAGAGAATAGTAAATATATGAGTTTGAGGAACGTATTGAATCATGATAAAAACCGATTATGGAAATATTCGCATATTTTAACATTTTAAGGTGTTACATGTTTAATTTTGAAATTATATTTTTAAATTTCGCATTTAATCCACATGACAGATATTATTATGACAGAATATAATAGCAGGCTTAGCCCGCTATCGAGCTGGTTTAGATATTCGAAAAAAAGAAAAAATAGACTGGGAAATTTTTACTTTATACAAAACATGACTTTTTTTGCTAAATGAAATTTATTTGGATTTATTAAAGAAAGGATAAAGTGTTTTGAAAGGAATATTAAACGAAACCCTTTGAGCAATCTTCGATCACACTTACCCACTTGTTTACTTTGTTAGTATCTGTTAATCCCCTAAAGCTTTAGCTGTTATAAAAATACTCTGATCACTATAAAATTTGAATATGTTACGAAAATATAGCAATGATAATTCCTATGGTATAGCAATTTAACAGCTATGGGAGCAACTTGAATATTCATTTTCAAATAAATTGAACAATTAAGATTATAAATAATATTTGGGAGAATAATTAATCATCCAAACGATTTATTGGTACCATTATTACAAAATCTACATTTTAATAATTTAGATAGAAGATTTAATGTATTGAAAATTGTAGAAAGTTGCAATTATCAAACTGAAAAATAAACAGTCTTATATCGGAGTATTGATGCATGGAATCATATTTCACATTACAATTCATAAGAATTAAATCTCTGAAACTGCATGAACTCTCACAATGATACTAATATGAAAGGAAAGGAATTGTGGGAGAAAGTTTGAAATATTAAACAAAATGATTTAAAAATAAAAGTGTGATTTGCAGAGCAGATGTTAAGGCCCTGATATGCAGGTTTAGTAGTTACAAATGTAATTAATATTTATAGTGCTTTTTTATGTAAAGAAATTTTTTTAAGTAGATGAATTATCCAGCATTGAAACAGAAAATAATTGTCCTAGGAATAGTTTGACTTAAGGAAAAAAAAAGAATGGCTTCATTTGAATGGGGAAGGCTTGAGCCACCTAAGCCTCTCCATTTCCTACATGCGTGGGTGATTGTGTTCCAGGCATACCCCAGATTTCTGGATTTTTGTACTTGATTCTTCCAGTTTTGTATATTTGAAGCATGTTTAGAAATGTATGTTATATCTTTGATATTTAACACTCGAGAAGGCAATAGTAGAAAAAATAAACTGGTAACTTGGTATCTTCCTTTCATATAAATTATAATTTAGATTTATCTTCTGTTTTATACTTAGTCATTGGAAAGTAAATTTGATTTTGCAGTGTGTTCACTTTTAATCCTACTATGTTGAACTATCTTCTGTAAAATTTATAAATTTTATGAAGTGTATTACTAGCTTCCAAATACAGATTTACCAATATTTAATGATTCAGCTAAAGATATATTTGTGAGTTTTTAATTCTTTAGATAATTTCAGTGCTTGTTTTATGAATACTGGTAATTGCAGTGTATTTTAACGATGTTACACTATTTCAAACATATTTAAATTTATACATTATGCACTACGATATGAGAGGCTTACTATAGAATATGGTGTACATGGTATTCATCGTTCATTTATCAGGTACACACAAAAGAATTTGGTTACAGTACTCTCTAAGAACAACAGTTGCTGGAAGCGCATTTTAATTTGTAGTATGTGTTTTCAAATTAAAGTAGTTTTTTGCCTATTGCTTGGTGTGTATAAATTCCATAGATGATATACAGGGTAGTACAAAAGATTTCGAGTACTTTTCCGTTTATTGATGGACATTGCTGAAAGAGAAAATACAACTGTGCTATGTGTTTCCTAATTGAACTTACTTTTACCATACTATGTAGTATATATACAAATCTATAGATCATATACAGGGCTAAAAAAAATTACTAATATTTTTTTTACTAGTACTTTTTATTTGTACTTTATTACTTTATCAGTTAAAATCAGTGTATGTAGCATTTATGGCTCTTTTAGAGTGCCACACAAAAATATTCAAATATATTACTATCTGTGTAACTTTTTTTTTTAGGTACATTTTAAATGATGTTATACTAAACATACTGAGATTGATGTATGTTTTGAATTTATTGTTATCAATGAAATTAATATATCTCACGGATGGCAGGGCATAGTTTCAAGTTATAAATCAAAACATAATAAAATTACACAAAATGCATGAATTTAGACTAGCTGAGTATGTCTGAATTTGATTTGTTGTCGTTATCATAAAGATTGAAGAAACTGAAATGCAACTTAATAAATCCCAATCTAGCTCTATATTGGCTCAAAAAATTTTCAGATTAAGAGGGGATTAGAAGATTATCAGAATGGAAAAGTATAAGGCAATTCTAAGCAAGAATGCTGTTAGTAAAATTAGACAACTTAGAATTGAATTCCAGATTGGAAGAACTGTTTAAAGAAGCTAACGGTCCACCATTTTTACATTTTTTTTCCCCCGTAAGTCATTATTTTCGGAAATGGATAATATGAAAAATTCATGTAGAAACTACTGGTCAGAAGACTCCAATTCTTGCAAGTACGAAGGTAATATCAATGGGCATCTAAAATTCTACAAAAGAAGTAGCACTTTTTTATTACTTTCTAAAGTATAATACCCAATGTTACCCACATTTTTGTAATCCCAAAAACAAAATGTTAAGTAATTTTGACTCATTATTATTTGATTAACTCAATTTTTTGGTTGTTGACACACCATGATCATCTACTATATGTATATAAAATGGTTCTGTTCTGGCTGCTTAAAATTTGAGTTATGCTGAATGAAATTTGATGGGATTTGCACTGTTAGTTTGATAATTTATCAGGGCAAGTTTTGTATATAATATATTGTTCTATGTTGCAATTATAGAATTGTGGAGGAAAGTTCTATAATCAGATGAACCCGATTATGAAAGATTAGTCTTTTTTAAAAGTTCTACTGGATGTATTTTGATGAAACTTGCATTGTTAGTCAGATAATTTTTCAGGGATGGTTTTAGTGTATTGCACATCGTTCTATCGTTCTTTACCAAACATAAATATTCAACTAAAAGAGTTGGTCCTTAAAAGCCCAAATTTTGTCTTATACATTAGAAAATATAATAGTGCAATGACTTTTGAGTCATTTTCAGCAATGTGGAAGGACATTCCATGTAAAGGTCCATATTGCTTTAAAACACATGATCAAATTCACTGATATATTTCGTTGTATTCAAGGTTTGTTACCAGCGTAGCAAACAAAGCAAGCATGCTACTGTAATTTTCCCAAAAAATTTAGCATGCAGATGTGAAAAGGTTTGTGATGTATGTGATATATATTTAAGTTGTTAATTAATTACTTATAAAATTAACTCACAATTTATAAAATTTGATTCTCAGTTTTACGTGTAAGTCAATTTAACTTGCAGATTTTTAAGCATAATATTAGTTCTACTATTTTGAGTACTAAGTACTAATGTTGCTTTATTAGCAAGAAAATGTGAGTAGAGAAAACTATTACTGTATTCTTCAGTTTTGAATTAATATTTGTTAATTTTAGTCTTTAACTTTACAGGGTGACATAATACCATCTGTAGGAGGAGGAGCTCAAGTAATTTTTAACGATATTGAAAAGCTGCGTCAAACTTCACCACCCCCAGTTTATAATCTTCGGTAAATGAATTCTCTCAAATTTAATTTCTTTGTAAATACGCAGAATTGATATTGATGAATGGAGAATGCTATTAAAAAGAAAGTACTAATTTTACTTTATTCTTCTAGGAAAAGAAGTGGAAATAGCTTACCTTTAAGAGATGTTGAGGAACGGGTAATTATTTGCTTTTTATTTATTTTTGTATTCTTCAACTAGTCATTTTCTTTATTTTATTAACACTTCAAAAAGAGGTTACCAGACTTGCTAAGTCTCCTGATCTTTATTAACTCACAAACTTAATTTTACAAACACCATGTTGTTACTTAACAAACAAAGAGGGTTATACAATATATATATATGTGTGTATGTGTGTGTGTGTACATCCATGTCCCACACATAACTTTTGAACAAATGCTCTGATGTATTTTTATTTATTTATTTATTACATGCTTTCTTTAACCTTACAATTATGTATGTATGTGGCAGTCAAATCTTGTCACACATTTTTCACCCACTTCTTGTTGACATTAAGCTTTGAAATTTTGAATATATATGTATTCCTGAGGGCATTACATGAATTGGACATTGATTTTTTAAAAATTGATACCTAAGAGGGGCAACATTGACCCAAAACTTGTATTTTCCCCCATAGAAACAACATTGCGGTTGTTTTATATTAATTGAAAAAAAAATAGCTCCATTGTTGCAACATTCATCCCTTTTAATCACATTGTTGCCCGCATCATTACAACGTAAGCATTTATATGAATTATATATGAATGAGTATGTATTGATGAATACATATGAATACAATGAGTATTTGTTGAAAAGTACCAATGACAGGGTCATCACAATAGTGACAAATGTTGGCCAACTTGGCGAAATATTGCCAAATTTGGTAACAAAATTAAGTTGCCATATATGAAGCCAACTTGGCAATAACTGGTTAATTTGGCGAAATTCCCATTTAAATCCATTAATCTTCCATAATATTCCATTGGCATAGAATGTTATTTTCTACAAAGTGCCATAACACAAAAAAATAAATAAATAAAAATAGCATGTTTTTAAAAAAAGGCTACTTATTATTTATTTGTTTATTTTATTTTATTTTTTGTTAGAAAGAGCTTGTTCTGGTGGTGGCCCTATTTAAATTGTACCACCATTCAAAAATAGCGTGTTTGTCTGTCTGTCTTTCTGGGCTCTAACTTTTGAAATAATTGGTCATTCACCAAACAGTTAAAATATGTTCTTAAGGTACTCAGTACTACTTTTTATTCTAAAAGTATCCCACTGTATGCAGTTCTTTTTACAGAGACACATCAAAAATTTTAGTACATGATTGCCTACTGTGCACAGGATTTTAAAAAACCCATGGATTATTGTAATAAAACTTACATCGACTGGGATTTTTTTAAAGCGCTGATTGTTGCAACATGAGCTATGCTGGCAGCAATGTGGTTTAAAAGTGAATAACAATATAAGGTAGTCGCAAAAAACACTGTTCTTCCAAACCACTCTCATTAAAATATGCCAACTGGCATGCAATAAGTAAATTGTAAAAGGCAATCTATTGAAGTTGATTTGATTTATTTAAAAGAATTACTTGTGCTTGTGGCAGGAGACCTGATTTTTGCTTCTTTTACAACTCTCCTTATTTTCGGCATATTTTTCCTGATAACATTCTTTTTATACTATGTCATTTTGTCTTGAAGTATGTGGCCAATTAAGGATAAAAATTGTAAACAAAATACTTGTTCTTCAGGGTGATTGATTTAGAGTTGCCAAACTCTACAAGTTCTTTTAATAATAAAAACTTGTCATTTTCAATAATCTTTCTCAAACTTCTCAGTAATTTTGTTAATGATGTAAGCTGAACAGACATTTTGGGTACAAATGAAAATAGGTTTCCAATTTTATGGAAAAAGAAGCAAGGCAACTGCTGAAAATCATACATGTTGACAGCTCTGTTGATCAGGGATAATTTATGTTCAGGTTCAGGTATGAATCTTTAAAATTTTGTGGTTGCTGCTTGAGCAAATTTTGAATTTTCTTTCTTTAAAAATACAAAATCTACTAGTAATATATTAATTCTACTAGAAATAAGTTGTGATTTTAAGTTGAAAGTGTTTAAATTATTTAAGTTTTTTTTTTATGTAATCATAGTTCATTACTTTTTTATTATTAATAGTTTGTGCCTGTTAGTTATTTACAATCCTCACTATTGTTTAATGTATATTTATGGGAGGCCAAAATCTGCCTTTTTTATTTATAGTCTTATTTCGATATGAATATATATATTTTAAATATTTAATACTAATCAAACATTATTTTAAATTAAATATGTACCGTAAATAATTGTATTAATCTTTTTTATCAGTTAATAGTATGCTGGTTTCTTAAATAAAATCTCCTGGTTTTTAACCTTGTATGAATATTTTATTAGAACTAAAATATTTATTTATCTGAATACTCTGAATGTCCATCCCTCCATGTTCTAACTTTCCTGGGATTTTCTGGTTGTTACAAAATTTGAAAATATTAAAATGATTCCATTTTGAAATTTTCATTTTATTCTATATAGCTTTTCTTCTTTCTTTCCTCAAGCAATGCATTAAAAATTCAAATGTAGTAAAACCTGTTAAGATGGAATCTCAAAGAATTGTGGAAAAATTCTATTGTAGACAGGTTTTTAACATAGTAAGAAAATTGATTATTGTAATTGTATTGTTTTCTTTTTGCTAGGACCAATAATATTGATGCCATGAAATTTTCCATTTAAGACAAGTTTCAGCTATACATAATTTCTGTATACATAGGTTTTACTGAGCATTATAATTTCAGGTTTACATAGAAGTGTTCTAATTCCTATGAACTGTTGTATGTTGTTCAGTAATAACTCAACATTTTCAATTTAAAGTCAACCAATACATAATGTTTTTAAAAGGGATACATGCGAAAAAAAAAATTGAAATTATTATCATTTAAGGCAATTCTAGCTTTTATTGTTTAACACACACAGTATCAAAAATTATAACTTGTTTACCTGTAGGTTTAAAAAAGGGATATTTTAAGTCAATTCTGTAATTTTTTTTAATTAATTATTTATTTTCTGTAATTATTTCTTATTTTTTTTTAATAGTGTACTGTGTCTGTAGAATGCCATGGACTTCCTCCAAAGATTGTGTAAGTTTTAAAGTTGGCTAGTTTATTGATATGACAATTTGTGTTTTAACATACTTCAGAATGATCTACTTAATGTAATGTAGTGAAACTTGTGAAAACGGAACATGACTCTAATGAAATCCTGTCTTAAGCAGAAAATTATCATGGTCCCAAGTATTAAAAAAAAAAAAAACATTCATTTAAACATGGTAAGACGGAAACCTGTCTAAAATGAATTTTTATTCTGGTCCCTAACGATTCCATTTTCACATTTTTTACTATATTTTACTGGTATTTAAAGAAATAATTAACCCTATAAATTTTGCCCATATTTTATGTAAGAAAAAGAAATTGCCAACAATTAATTGGAAAGAATATTAACAAAATAAATATTCCTCTGAGATCAAATAATAAAATGCAATACACTCTGTTCACAGACATTATTCGATATATCACTCCTGGTCTCATGAGCAGTGTTGCCAACTCATCAAGGTAGAAAAGGGTCTAAATTTTTATGAGGAGGAAATGTGCTAGAAAAGAATTAAATTATCAAAAGTACTAAAAACACTTAGCTGCCAATACACCAAAGCCTCCCAATGTACTGATAACTTCTACAGGCATGAAAGAGTTCCTCCAAAAGGTGGAATTCCACCTTTTAAAGCAATTTCAGACATTCTCTGAATTCATATAAAAATTCAAAGAAATTATTGTAAGCATATAAGAAGCAGGGGAACTTAAGAAAATTATAGTCTTCAGGCATTTTGTCTGTTCAAACTCTTGGAGTTTGTTTCTGAACTGCTGTGCAAAAGCACTATCAAATCAGATTAAAGATCAGCTCACGTTATTAGCATCTGAAAATCATGTAAATAAAGCTGTTTAAAAATATCTTTTTTTGCTTGGGGGAGGGGAGAGGGAATGAGTTAACAGGTAAAAGAGAAAGAAAGTTTGCATAAGGTTCTTTTTTTTGGAATAGAATATTTTGTCCCATTTATACAACATTTTTGAGACATTTCAGTGATTTTTGGAAATCTATCTCTTGAGCGTGCATATATTTAGCATGGAGATTTTTTTTTCTCCCTTAAATTGAAGAAGGAAAATGTTAAACAGCCAAACCATCCAGAATAATACTCGTTTTTATTTCCCACTTTCATGCTTGCTTCTATAGCAAATAAACACATTTTGAACCAGAAAAATTATTTAATAAATTATCTTTTGCTTCTTTGTGGTTCTTAGTTATTACCATGTATTAAGTACAATTTTTTAGTTTAAGACCCAGGTCAAGTTGACACAATGCTTTGTAAAATATCAGTATGCTGGAAGCAATGAAAATAAATTAATATTGGATGCATATAGGAACAATTGGTATAAGTTGTATTACTTTTTTTCTGTGCATATACAGAAATTGCAGTTGTTTAATGAGATTTTAATTGCATTGCATGCCAGTAGTAGGATCAAATTGAAGAAAGTCGCCATTATATCATGTTTTTCTTTAGAGAAATAGCTTAATATGGGAAAAGCAATAATTGTGCTAACAGAAGCCTTTGGTAATACCAATAATCCATGAAGCATTGCTAAAACATACCTTTAAAATGACTGAAATGCTGCAATTCACTAATTCCCTTTCACATTTTGACATCTTGTTAAAAGATAAAGATAAATCCTGGATGTCTGGTATAAATTATAGCAAAAACAGCCTTTAAGTAATGTATTGTGTATTAAACTTAAGGTGAACATGGATTCAGGCTATATATATATATATATATATATATATATATATATATATATATATATATATATATTGTTTTATTTGTATATATTAGTTTTATAGCTACAAAAAGTATTTGAAAAACTAAACAGCTTGAATAATTCAGTTGAACAGACACTCTTAAAGCGTTCAAAATATATCCTAAAAGTGCACCAGGGCAAAAAAAAATATCAAATATTTAATTTCTTCACCAGCTGTCGGTTATGATTTCTCTTTGACAATGTGCTTTTGATTGTATTAGAAGCTTTTTTATACATAAAAGTCAATGGTTATCTATGTGGGATTTTTTCCATAAGTTCTTTCACATTTTGAGGTATCTTAAGCAATTGTGGCATATGTGTTTTTTATTGTCTGGTTTAAAATATTGGTACGGTGATATGAATCTCATATGAAGCCTTAGTGGCAGAAAATGAACAATTCTTTTCCTTGAATACTTTTAATTCTCTTTTTTACTTTCTTTAAAAAATAATTATAAAGATTCAAGAGAAAGTACAGAAGTATTTGTATTGAGATTATAGCTATTTATTGTCAATTTCAATGAAATTGATATTTTAACATGATTGTAAATACTAAAATATTACATATATACTAATTTTTGTTGGTTTAAAAATAAAAAATATTTTAAACCCGTTAACATTTTTAGCCAATTATTGCTGGTTGATGATTTATTGGTGAAATTCTGAAATACTATATGCTTTTATGAATTTACTGACAGTTGGGATTTATATAATTCAGATTCTCCATCTCCACAAGCCCAATAACTTTTAAATGGGTTTAACCCCTTCATGATGAGCATAATGTATATGTGACCTATAGAAAGCATACAATCTTCTGTTGTGTCGCTAACACAACTTAAATTTAAATATTTATTAAATTATTTTATTTCTAAATTGTCTAATTATTAACCTTTATAATATTGTGTAATTATGGGATGTTTTGTTTATTTTAATACTAATTGTTGTTTTTCATAGTTAAAGTTAATATTGCAGTTATGGGTTGCAGGTTGATTTAATAGCTAAAGTTGTTTATTTTTAATTATATTCTTCTGGCACAGAATTTTATTTAATTCTCACACTGTCCACTAAGTTCAATAGTTTCTAAATAAATGTTGGTTTAATTATAGATTTGTATTATTTGGGCTGAATGATTGTTTATTAACATAATGTTTTTGGAATTTGCCTTTAATCGGTTGATTAGAGTGCACTTCAACTTGTTTAACGTTAATTTTGAAAATGTTTATTTTTGTAACTATCATATTGCACCATTATTCACAGATATATTTTTAAATATGTGGTTATAATTTAAATATTAAATTGAAAGGAGTTGCTGGTATTTTAAGAAGGCTTTTGTGGAGGCTGCTGGTTAAATTAAATATAAATGATAATCCATTTACTTTTGCATGTGGTGAAAATTCTGTTTTTCTCTCTCTCTTTCCCCTTTTTCCCCTTGTTTACAATATCATCGACGAACACCGGACCGGAGCAAGTCTTCTGGTAAAGTCATCAAAGAGTGAATACCCCTTTAGCGTCCCCACGTGATCTTTGACGTCACGTATTTCCGGATGATGAGTTTAACACATGTGCACAGAGATACATATGCAATATTTTATCATAAACCTTAAATGAATTTAAGTAAAGAAAATAATGAAATGCAAGTAAGAATCTGATGCTCTATTGCTCAGATTATGAACATTTTTCACAATAGCTCATCTTAATTAAGATTTTTCTTCAAGACGTTCATGTAACTATTTATCCTGCGCGCATAGAGATCAAAAGTAAGTGAACAAGCACAAGAGAAGTTGAGTGGCGAGTTCTTGAAAGCAAGAGCGAGAGGGAGATTTTCTTGATTCTGACGGCAGCAGAGATGGAGTAGAACTGAGAAGGTCTCAGATTTATCTGCCAGTACTGAGTGGCCAGGGGCCACAAAATGATAAGTTCTCGTCTTTCCTGTCTTTTCTTTAATTTTCTCTGCATGCTTCCTAATATTTTTTTTATGTTCATTTAAACTTCAATCTATCTTCAAGCATTATGCTTGGTTTAATTTAATTTAATATATGGTTAATTAATTTTTTTTAAACTAAACCAGCAGCTCCGAATTATATAGTAAAATATTAAATGAATTATAGAATGTTTCACACGACTATGTATAGTCGAATTTTGTGTTGGAAATATAGTAATGTTGCACACGACTATGTATTGTTGAATTTTATATCGAAAGGAGATTTCCTTGATTAATTCTGAAGGCAAAGCTATACTTAATTATATATGTTTATCACAATAAACAAAATTTAATTACAATTATGGATTTGTGTTCATTTACCTTGCAGTGCATCCTTTTATTTATTTTATTTCAACATTAGAAATGATTATTTTTACATTTGAGGGAATACAGACAACTTATGTAAGGTCTTTATTTTTGTTAATTCTTAAGTATAATTTTTAATAGTAAGAATATAATTTTAGAGCAATCTAATTTTAATTAATTCTCGCGTGATTTTCAGTTAAGAAGTTGTCTGTATTCAGTAAATCAGGTTTTAGTGAATAACCATTGGAACTGGTTGATATGGGAATAATGTATATGTTTTGAAATGGAGTTGAGGTAAATTGGGTTTTTTATCTTTGATGGAGAATTGTGAGACATTTTTGATATATTGAATTTGTAAGATAATGGTGATTTACCTTTTATATATTTTTTTGAATCAACTAGTTCCATCGCGTTATGTTTCAGGAGAACATTTTACTTTTCAGATATAAGATTTATTTCAGGAAGAAGAAGAATTATGATGGTGATTAATTTTGAGTTTGCTAATGAAATGAGACCATTGAAGTTCGTAAGAGTTTAAATTACATTTTTTGGATTGAATTTTCAGGTGATTTTAACTTTCAAATTGTTTTGTTGAATTGTTTTGAATTTGTAATTATGGAACTAAAATTGTCTCATTTCTTAGTATTTTTGAATGATAGAAGAGAGGAAGATTAACTTTTATTTAGAGAGAAGGATTTACAAATGAGTTAAGATTTTATTAAGACATGATTCACCTTGACCACGCATCTGGAGTTATTGTTGGTTTTTATATAACTTAATTATGGGAGCAAGAACACAACGCACTTCCATATAATTTTATTTAGTGATTAACTTATTTTGTAATTGTGGGCCAATATAATTTATTTTATTTAAATGTAAATGTCAATCTAAATAGTCAAAATCTATAATGTAAAATAATCAAGTAAATTCAGAATTTGAGTAAATAAGAACAAGGTTTTAAAGTAATTGTTAAAAGGCATAATTCTCTTGCAGTAGTAATTTAATTAAGTAATTGAGTAAAAAGGTTTAATTTAAATGAATATCTAGTTAAATTAGTTATCTTGTGTTGTGTGCAAGTTAAATGAGAATGAGAGTAGTAAGACACAACACTTCATTTTTTCATACCTGAAATTTTGAATAGAAAATGTCTCATTTAATCACAGATTTTCTTCCATTAAATTAGACAAATTTTACAATTTTGAATTACTGGTGCTTAAAGATTAAAAATTGTGTACTGGATGCTCATCATGAAGGGCTTAAGAGAGTTTAATGACTCTAGCAGCACTACATAAAAAAATTAAGCAAAATTATAGTCATTCAGTTATTAATTGTAAAATAGTGCATAAGCTTCTAAAATTTTCAATGTCATCCAGAACAATATAATTTTGTGAGAAAGCAGTTTTCCTATTTTCTAAAATGGCCTTTTTGTTTCAGAAAAATTAAATTTGAAAATCACAAATTAATGAATTTTAAATTGATTTGTAAATTTTAGAAAAGAGAAAAAAAAAATGTATATTTTTTAAATTAATATATGAATATTTAAATATTTAAATTGTTGAATACAAAGATCTCCAGAGTACTATGCATTATAAGATTCAAAAGTAGAATGTTTATTTTCATTTATTTTATTTACTGACTTGCATTTTAAAAAAAAAGTCAAATTTGTATCTAAAGCTGTAAACTGTATCTATATTAATAAAGAATATAAACATTTTTTCTTTTCTTTCTTTCTTTATCTAGGAAGAAGTGATAATAGAAAAAAGGCAAAGGAAAATTGTTTACGTCTGACTGCAAACTAAGACTTTTTTAGCTATTGTAAATTTTTAATGTTATATATTTTAGGTACTTAATTACATTCCAATGATCAGAAGTACTGTAAATACTTGTTAAAGTCTGTGATTTTTAATACAACATATTATGGAATGTTTTCATGTCTATTTGCTAAAAATATGTGTATTGTATTAGACAGTATATTTGTACAATATTGAAAAAATTTTAATGTAATAAATAATTTTTTTTTTAATTATCTGTTTTGATTTTCAAAAGCTTAACTGAAAAATAAGTCTGTTCAAACTGAGTTTTATTTTCTTTTGTTACACCATTTAAGTGTCAGTGCTGTTTTGTTTTGTTTTTTTTTTTCCCCAGAAAACAACTTAAATTGGCCTTGAACAAAAATATTTTTAAAAGAATTGTGTTTAACAAATATCTAATTTGGTTGCATAACAAATATCTAATTGAGTTCTAATATATGAAATTTATTCTACCACCTAACTGCGACAGAAAATTTAAATTAACCTGGTTTTTATAAGCATTTTCATCAAAATGCTGTAAAGTCCACAAAAGGGTAAAATATTACAAAGAATTATTGTTGAAATGCCTCATTATTTCTATATTTTTATGTTTGCTTGTATATGTGTTGCTATAAGTCGCAGAGAAATAGTAAATTAGTTAATCAGTAATCCTAAATAAGTTGTTACTTTTTTATTATGATTTATTTCTTCTTTTAAAGAACCTGGAATCATTAATTGATTCTTCATTTTCTTTTGATATATTTTAGTATGTTTCTAAAGTGAATACCTCTAACATAAAAAGTAATTATAACTATCAGTTCATTGAAAGAAGTTCTCATCTTGTTCACACTTACAGTCTATTTTAAGGATGTATTCAAATCCAAACTGCTTATTTTAAGACACAATTTTAAATTCATTTTTGCTCTAAAATGCATCCAATTGGCAGATTCTCTTATTCAGAAACTTTATAATGTCCGTACTGTCTCGATTTTTTGATAAAGGCAGAATATATTTTTTAAAATGCTGTCAAAGTGGACATTTTGAACCGAATTTCCCGAAGCGATAGCGCTGGAAACAACAAAAAAAAAAAATTACTGTACAAAAAACATGGGTCTCTTATAAATCTCTTCATAAATCACACCACCAAGTTTCATGCTTTTACTTTTAAAAATGAGTCTGTAACAAAATTTTGAGTTATTGAGCGTGGAAAAATATTTTTTTTTAATACCGCCTTAAGAATCAAGGATCTTTATAGATTGTAAAAATCTGTGTTCACCTATCAGGAAATATCATTACTAGATTACTTACCATTTAATTTTATTTCTACCAGTATTAAATGACACCTTTTAAAGTTTTGATTTATGTTTGTTTTACTTGTAATTTTTAAAGCTAATAAGTATAAAATTAAGTCTTCAATGTATTAAAAATGATGATTTGTAATTATGTTAATTTTAAAATTACAAATATATAAAATAACTATAAATTGAAATCTTTTAAAAGTTGTCATTGGACACAAGTAGAAAAAAAAAATACATTTTTTAAAAGTTGATATTCACCATTAAAAATTCAGTGACTGATAAGACACATGTTCTCCTAAATTGTAATTAAAAAATTACATAAGAGTTCAGACAAAGGTTTTGAAATGGCCATAGGTTGGCAACAGACATCAAATTTCTGATTGTGAAAATCAAATTTTGGAAAATGCATTAATGAAGAATCTGGTAATGAAATTTCCTCAAAAATTAATCTCTAGTTTTACAATGTGTGGAGATCTTTAATGACTGAAACAACATTCCACATTTCTAAAAACAATTTTCCTAAATTGTAATTTTTTTTTTTTTTGGGGGGGGGGGGGGGGGAGTGCTTTTTGGTAAAAATGGAATTGAAATACAGAAAAGTCTTTGAAAACAGAATCTGTCTATGGCAGAATCCTCCCTTTAATGAAAAAATTTCATGATTCCGACAAAATACCATATGATTATACCTGCAGAAATCTTCTAAAATGTATTTTTTCCTTTGTCATAAACTTTTGAAGAATTTTTTAAATATTTTTCTTCATCAACTATTAAGTCTGTATTAAGGTAACAACCTCTATAAGTAGCAGATTGATTAAACTTGACTAACTTATTCTTGTAATAATGAGGGGTGAAATTATTTTAAGCTAATATTTTATTATATTTTTTAAATACTACCAGATTAAAATAATGGTACAGTCATAAAATAAAAAAAACATCAACAAAAAAATTCACCTGCATTTCTATAAGCAAGGCGAAGTTTTGTTGTTGTTTTTTTCTTTTCCTTCTCGCTCTTTTGACCTAACTCAAATTTTTAGAAAATTCAGATGCATTAAAGAAATAGTTTTAAGCTTTTTTAAGACTTGTTGTAGAGCTTAATTATCCCCAAATTTTCTTATTGCAAGACACCCGACAATAGAATCAACATATCCAGTAGTTTGAAATGTCAGAAATATTTATTAATACCAAAAATTATGTTTAATTTAATTTCTCATGGTTTTACACACTATTATTTTTTATGTATCTTTAAATGTTTCTTTTATCTGTTTGGTATTTTAATCAACACAGTAATCCTCAGCGATATTGCAGTTCACGAAATACTAATACAACGATACCAATATCACAAGTAAATAAATGCATTTCATTAGTCTCCCAAACAATGTATTTCTAATTTGTGGATAGATAGTGAAGTAGCTAATAAAAGAATATCAGTTTTAACTCATAAGTTAATTTTTTTTTGTGCATTGTGAAGTGTATCAGGCATGTGATTTTTCAGCGATTTTTTTTTTTTTCCCCTAATTCGCGGAATTCAGTGAAATTTTTTTTCCTAATTCGCGGAATTCAGCGAATTTTCTTTTTTCCTAATTCGCGGAATTCCGCGAATTGTAATTCTATTAATCTGGTATTTACATCTGTAAATGAAACAACAGCATGCACGAAAATAATCGAAGTTGATCATTCTTTCTTGCCGGAAAATACAGCGATGCCGCGGACGCGCAATTTATGCAAAAAATTGGAGTTGGCATGCAAAATAATAGTTCTTACGCGTCCTGTAGGACGCGTAAATTCTTCGAAGAATCGCAAAATCCGTCCAAGGACCGCAAAAAAACGCCGCATTTCATCAAACGATCGGCAAAAAAATGGCAAATTTGGTCAAAGGATCGCCATAAAAACGGTAAATTTTGTCGAAGAATCTCGAAAAAAACGGCAGATTTCGTCGAAAGATCGCTCAAAAACGGCAAATTTCGTCGAAAAATCTTGAAAAAAAAGGCAAATTTCGTCGAAAAATTTCGAAAAAAATGGCAAATTTTGTCGAAAGATCGCTCAAAAACGGCAAATATCGTCGAAGAATCTAAAAAAAAAAGGCAAATTTCGTCGAAGAATCTCGAAAAAAAGGTGAATTTCATCGAAAGAGCTCGAAAAAACGGCAAATTTCGTCGAAAAATCTTGAAAAAACGGTAAATTTCGTCGAATGATCGCCAAAACGGCAAATTTCATCGAAAGAACGACAAATTTCGTCGAAGAATCTCGAAAAAACGGCAAATTTCGTCGAAAGATCGCCAAAAAACGGCAAATTTCGTTGAAGGATCGCCAAAAAACGGCAAATTTCGTTGAAGAATCTCGAAAAAAAAGGTAAATTTCATCGAAAGAGCTCGAAAAAACGACGAATTTTGTCGAAGGATCGCCCAAAAACGGTAAATTTCGTCAAAGGATTCGGAAAAAACAGCAAATTTAGTCGAATGATCTTGAAAAAACCGCGAATTTTGTCGAAGGATCGCGGGAAAAAACGCAAATATCGTCCAAAGGCGAAGGAAAAAATGCGAAATTTACTCAGCCTGAAATAGACTCAAATCAAAAGCAAAGTTAATCTGACCTACAACAACAAATAGTGCTGAGAGAGAATCTCCCCCCCCCCCCTTTCTGTTGTAACGTAACCTTTAAGAAAATTTGCTGTGAATTTCAGAAAATATTTTTTAAAATTCAGAATCACTCCTGAAACTCCTTTCCAAAGAAAGCCCCACCAGTGGCTGAGAGGTTGTGCTCTCGAAGCTGGTAGACGGGAGGTGCTGGGTTCGATCCCATTCGCGCCCGTCGGCCTAATCGTTCGGAGTTTTCGTGGTTTTCTTCGAGCCGTGGATTTATCCATGCGTAAATACGGGTTAGATTCCCTTAGAAAGACCCCCACGAAGGGCACTCCCCACGGGCCTATATCCCAAGTGTAGATAATTGGCCGTCAATAATCAACCCAACCCAACCACTTTCCAAAGAAAATGTTTGATTTCAACACTGATCTATGCTCACAAATAATCCAATGAGAAGTTTAATCAAAGCACCCATTCATTCAACAAAGTGTCCCTTTACTCAACAAAAGTATTCTTTTATCCTATAAAAATATCCTTTTCAATAAATCCGTCCTCCCCCTTTTAAAAGTAATGCAAATATTAGTGATACTTGGTATCTTCTACACTCAAATAATCATTATTTTATAATTAGGCATTTACATTAAAAAAAAGGCAAAAACATTTCTCTTAGTAGTTTAAAAAATATATATCTTATTTGATTGGGAAATACTGGTTTTAATTATTCATTATTTAATTATTATCAAAACAATAACTATTGTATTTCTCTTTTCCAAATAAACAAATTCACTTGTTCTTTTAAAATATGAATTTGAATTATTATGAATGGGGACCTGCTTTTATAAACAAGTTGGAAATTGTACGTCAAACGTTACAAACGAGGTGCGTTCGTACGCACGTTTTAGAATTAAATTCATGATATCCCGTGCGTAGAACGGGTTAAACAGCTAGTTAAGTATATATTTTATGACACTGTTCATACAAATATCTTAACTAGTTATATAAATATTCAGATATATATGTATCAGCTAGTTATATAAATATTCAGATCTTGATGATTTTTAATTCTGTGAAATGAATTATATCGTCTGCAGATTAATTTCTGTAATAAAATAAGTATCTCGGTCGCTTGACGATTTAACATCCATCGGAAACTCATATAACAAAAAAGCACCGATTTAAAAAAAAAATCAAATTTCTTAATAAATATTTTTATTAATATCTCCTAAAGTTTTGATTCGATTTTGATAAAATTTGAAATGTCTCGACAAATTTATGCAAAGATAATATATTTCAAATTGCAAACCATTTGGTTGGGTAGTTTTTGCGTTGTTATATGCGGACAGACAGACAGACGGACGGACAGACAGACAGACGGACGGACAGACGGACGGACCAAACGACGACTATAGGTGCTACGTATTTATATAATTACGAACGCACCTAAAAAGGGACCCAGATATTTGAAAATCCTGGGTCCCTGAGACGCAGGATTTTTAGGATCCAGTGACATCACTGAAATATTATATGTGTGCATTGTTTTAAGTCGTTTTTGTATATATTCTTTTAACAGCATTTAGCTGGTGGCAGATAATTTTAGATATTTTATTTTTGATTATTAATGTTCAACCAACCAACCAACTATAAAAGGGAAAAAAATGTTCAGCTAATTTCAAATTTTAGCAATCACATGTCTGTGTATGCATAGGGGAGTCTTTGGGACCCAACCACAAGGATTACAGGTTAACAAACATAGAATCAATATAAAATAACAATTTCTTATTTTAAACCATTCTATTTAAAATATTTTGTGTTTAAAAAAAAAATCATTCTTAACCCTTTCAGAATGAGAGTCACATATAAGATGCATACTAGTCTTATTTTTAAGTAGCATTATTTCTGAGTAGTAATGTTTGCCTTATTTATTTGGCAAGATTAATTTCTGCAATTAAATAAGGTGAAGATCACTATTCTAAAATCGTTGTACATGGGATGCTTGCGTTGTGAGGGTTAACACTTGGGCAAAATCAATCTGTAAGATTGGGCAACTACTTTTTTGTTTGCCATTCAGTGTTCAAATTGGTTTTGTGTTGCAGCTTAATTCTATAGTATATTTACATTTTTTGTGTTGGGTTTTTATATGTAAAGATGAAATTTTTTTGGATACATTTTTTAACCCACTTCCTGATATGCTAGAATTATGAAAATATGTTCGCAGGTGTGTTTCACATGACAATACAATATTTTAAAAACTTAATTATAAATTAATACATTAATTTTAAAACATTTCTTCATTAGCCCACCACAGATGATAAACAGCCAAATACTCTGTAACTGGTACAATTGTATACGAATTGAAACAACAATGGATTTAATTATATGGCAATACACATTCATTCAAAATATGCCAAGTGGCTGTAAAACTGCAACAATGAAACATTTTAAAGGCTAAAGTAGAAAATAAATTAAGAATGTAGTATTAAAAAATAATACACTTTTATTAATAGATAGTTAGTGTTGCCATATCTTAAAAAATAAAAGTAAAAAGTATATATATTTTTTCATAAATTCATTTGCTTGTGTTTTCTACCAAACAAAACAAAACAAAAAATATACATAAAAAATGATAAAATATAGAGTTTAGTGCCCACGGCAAATTAATGTATTGTAACGGAAAGTTTTGGTTTAAAACATAAATTATAGTCAAATAAAGCGCGATTTTCCAAATGAACATTGAATGCTTATAAAAAGGGTGTTTTAAAAAACTATTTTTACTTTTATACATATTCATTGCATAAACACATTAGTTGTATTTTTTTTTCTTAAACCCTTTTGGAGCTTAAGAATTAAATTTGTTTTCAAATATCAGTGTTACACTATTACATTTTTATTGATATTCACTTATGAATATAAAATCATAAAACTTTGTTATTCTTTTATGTAACTGTTATAGAAAGATTTAATTGGGATTAAAAAAAAATTAGTTATAAATGCACATATTAAAACTACAGTTTCATTAAATCTCTACTTCATTAATATAAAAAATTTTCCAAAGTTTGACTGACCATTCTACCTCTCATATTTAAAGGAAGTGCTTTTAGAGCTGCAGCAAATGTGATATCAGCACCAGCACCAGGCACTTTGTCATTGACAGCATATATTCATATACTAATGCACTGATGATCAAACAATTTTTCACGCCAAACGTCGAAAATTTTTACTGTTGCATTAGGTGTCTTGCTAATTCAAAACTGAAGAATCTCAAAATTCACAAAATTATAAACACTATCTATATTATAAAGGACAAACGTGTCCATGCATAACAGACGTCTTGCGAATGGCAACAGTTAAAGATAAAATTTCGGTTTTGTGATTTTTACTATTTCAATTTTTTTTAATTTTTACACCATTATATAGGGAAAAAAATCTACTTTGAAATGCAATTTGTTTGAAAACTGTATCTTAATTGGCTGATTTATTATGGCTTTTAAAATTTAAAAAAAATGGTATTTTCACTTTTTTTGTGTTTAATGATTGCCATTGGTAATTTTTTCCCCTCTTGGCGACTGCGTATTATCGTTGATTAAAGAATCAAAATTGCTATTATTAGTTAGCATCGCACAGTTTCAATTTCTACACCGTCAAATAGAAAAAAAATGCAATTTCTTTGAAAACTGTATTTGAATTTACTTATTTTTTTATGATTTTTGGAATAATTTTCAAGCATGAATTAATTTTAAATCCATCTCTATCACGTGGAGTCCGATTGCGAAAGATTAATCCGTTTGCATTTAAAACAATATAAATAGTTCCACATTTATTCCCGGCTAATATTACAGAACAAAATTAAAACTTCATAAAAATATAAATAATAATGTAATATAAATAAAATGCAAATTTCACAGACATGTTCTCGAACTACGTGCTTAAGCAGTTGAAATTTTCAGAATAAAAAACCTGCAGTAAGCAGAGAAATCTTGGATGATTCCTTTGGCCGTTAACTCCTGGCATGCAGCTAATACAAAAGTATCGCTCTATTAAATTTCGAAATTTTATTTGAATATATTGATATTTTTCTTATAAAATTCTTTTCTACGTTGTTAATGAATCAGTATAAAATATATATATATATATATATATATATTAAATATGAAAAATCTATTAGAATTAGAAAAAATTGGTTTTGGCCTATGTTCTGTAGCCCGCGTTAGATTCCCTAGTATTTATTAAAGCAGCAATCATTGTCTATTGGCTTCTTCAATCGCTGTCTTCAATTCTTTAAGTTACTTCAAAATTTTGTATGGCTCATGGGTCCTATAAGTTATATTTAGAAAAGAATTTCCACTTGCTCTGACAAAGGAAAGAATCAAAATCCAATTCTTCTTCTACTAAAACCCAATGAGTTATGATGCTTTGAATTTTATAAAATTTCAGTGTTTATTATCACTAAAAACAGAAAAACACATTTTTAGTGGAATAGGGGAAGAATGAAATTTTTACTTATTAGAGAATGGAGAAAATATTTCTAAATATAACTATGAATAAAACCAAGGGGCAATATAAACATTTAAAAAGTAACTTTTCAAAAGTTAACAGCAAGGCTATTTCATAAACATAATTTCAAATTCCTTTTTTTGAACATTTTTGCAATTTACATTGCCTATGTATCTCCAAAGGTAAAAATATTAAAGTGTATTTCGATCTTTTAGGGACACCCTGAATAAAATAAACAGAACAAATATTTTAAAACGTAAGAAAATCCATTATGAAGATTTATTGATGTAAAGGGATTTTTTTTAGTTCTATAAAATCAGCCAAAATTATACTTTGTGGTGAACATAATATTGCCCGTCTATCTGATTTTGCAATGTGATGAATAAACTATGAAATGTAATTGAATTGAAATATGCAATTGCATATTTAAAAAAGTCCTTCTGGCCTGTACCGGGAGGAAAAGGTAGCTTTCCTATATCTTCGTTTTAAAATTTTAGCTAATGTTACTCGAAAACAGCAAGCTAACATGCAAAGAAACGTTTACAAAAGATTCGTTAATACTGAATTTGAATAAGAAATTCACCAAATTATTGAGCAATAGCCAAATTGGCTTCATTTATGAAAACTTATTTTGGTCACCAAATTTGGCGATATTTTGCCAAATTTGGCATATTTCGCCAATTTTGGCGAGAATTTGGCGCTAACGGATATGAATATATAGTTTTATGCGTATGATTGGGAAAATTATTACAACAATGAAAGAAAATAATTTGCGAGTAATCGCGTTAATGTGCTGTTTTGTTTCAAAATGTCAGCCACCCTAGAATTTCAAACTGCTCTATCTCAGCCATTTTTTAAGATAGAGGTAAACCAAAAAATGCTCTGGAATCCTTGTATTAAGGCCTAACACGTAATTAAAAAATAAATGTGAATTTTTATTTTTTTTCTGTATATTTATTTTAGTTTTAAATTTTTAAATGGCCGCCATCTTGAAACAAAATGGCAGGCCAAGCTGGCCAACGAACTCGGTCGAGACATTTGTGAGCTTAATACACACAATTAGTTTCATAAAAATAGATTCATAAATACGGCGTTATCGTATGACATAGGTCAGATATATATATAAATCAACATTTGAACGGAGGGTGGTTTTGAGGTCTGGGGGTCATGATCGGTGAAAATATATCGAAATTTTCCGGAACTGCTTTCCTCCGAACGGCTGCAATAGGTAGCTTTATACTTTTTTGTATTGAAAACTACCTAAAAAAAAACCTTAAATGTTACTTTGTGCTTTAAAATATGTAAAGAATGTTATCTCAGTTCTTCTACAATCAGTTTTAATAAAATAGATTACATAGTTAAATGTAGCAATATTTTATGCACAGATTCTTTCATTCTATCGCCCCTTTTTGCACCCTTAATCCATGAAGAAAAAAATTAATATTGTATTAGAACCAAAAAGCATAGAACTAGGAACATTAACTAGAAGGAAGAGAAGGGGTGTTTTTGCAGTATCTTCACCGTTTGCCACAGGATTTTTTAGGTAGCTTTCAATACAAAAAAGTATAAAGCTACCTATTACAGCCGTTCGGAGGAAAGCAGTTCTGGAAAATTTCGATATATTTTCACCGATCATGACCCCCAGACCCCAAAACCACCCTCCGTTCAAATGTTGACTTATATATATATATCCATATATATATATATATATATATATCTGACCTATGTCATACGATAACGCTCGTATTTATAAATCAATTTCGATGAAACCAATTGTGTGTATTAAGCTCACCAATGTCTCGACCGAGTTCGTTGGCCAGCTTGGTCCGCCATTTTGTTTCAAGATGGCGGCCATTTAAAAATTTAAAACTAAAATAAATATACAAAAAAGTTAAAAATTCAAATTTATTTTTTAATTACGTGTTAGGCCTTGATACAAGGATTCCAGAGCATTTTTTGGTTTACCTCTATCTTAAATGGCTGAGATAGAGCAGTTTGAAATTGTAGGGTGGCTGACATTTAGAAACAAAACAGCACATTAACGCGATTACTCGCAAATTATTTTCTTTCATTGTTGTAATAATTTTCCCAATCATACGCAAAAAACTATATATTCATATCCGTTAGCACAAAATTGGCGACGTTTGGCGAAATATCGCCAAATTTGGCGACCAAAATAAGTCTTCATAAATGAAGCCAATTTGGCTATTGCTCAATAATTTGGTGAATTTCTTATTCAAATTCAGTATTAACGAATCTTTTGTAACCGTTTCTTTGCATTTTAATTTCCTGTTTTCGTGTAACATTAGCTAAAATTTTAAAACGGAGATATAGGAAAGCAACCTTTTCCTCCCGGTACAGGCCGGAAGGACTTTTTTATGTACTCTGACTTCCGAAACTAATTCAAAGCAGGGGGACAGTATGGCATACTTATTGCTTTCTTGGCACCTCTTTCCCCTCAATATTTTCTTATTTACTTAAATGTTTGATAGATTGTTTTGATTTTGTTATGGCTGTTAATGTGAAGAATATGTTATCCAAGGAGTGTAAACATAATGCAATCCATTTAAAGCTTTGTTTTTAAAGTTATGTATATTTTCTTTTTTATATGGGGGGGGGGGGTATGTTTTTCCAAAATACCAATAAAATAATAATTAAAAAACAATAATTGGTTGCTTTTATAACTAATATATAACTCGATATTTGCAATTTGTATTTCGGTATTTGATATCTTTATTTTTATGACAATAAAGAACTTCGGTCCAATTTCTTTAAATAACTCATAAAAAAGAACTTTGTTCAAGAATCAGTTTAAATTCGATATATTTTAAAACTTTATTATGCTTTCTTATGTAATGCAGCTACTTATGAACCCGGGCGCAGAATCGGCGCAACGCTGCGACGCACGTCGCAGACTTTTGAGAAGGTCTGCAGCCTAATTTTTAACTGTTAGAATCGGTTCGCGATCGGACATGAAAAAATCGTGAATTTCTCCGATCGGCTGCGTAAAAGTCGCGATTTTGCCAAATTTCGCCGATTGGACGCATAAAATACGCAAATTTTGCCGATTGGACGCATAAAATACGCAAAATTTGCCAATCGGGTGCATATAAATCGCGAATTTCATCAATCAGGTGTGTAAAAATTTTAATTTTTGCCCATTAAGCATGCAAAAATCATGAATTTTGCCAATCGGATGCGTAAAAATCATGAATTTTGCCGATTGGGTGCGTATAAATTGTAAATTTCGCCAATCGGGTGTGAAAAGATCGCAAATTCTGCCGATCGGGTGCGAAAAAACACGAATTTCGCCGATCAGGTGCATTAAAATCGCAATTTTCGCCGGTTAGGCGGGTAAAAATCACGAATTTCATCGATCGGAACAGGTAAAAATCACGAATTTCGTCAATCGAGCACGTATAAATCGTAAATTTCGCCGATCGATTGCGTATAAATTGAAAATTTTGCCTAACGGACCTCCAGCACCTCAAAACAAAATTCTCTCTGTGCTATTAATGGTGGCCTTCGACAGCCCAGTCATTTTAGTAAGTGGCCCTTCGCTTAAAATGTTGTGTACCCCTATGTTAGAGTTTAGAAAAATAAAACTCTGCTAGAAATTATTTGCCTTGTGCCATAGTAATACGATCCTTGCCACATGCGATTGACGAGCTCCGATTCCCGAAACCGAATTCAACTGACATGCTCATTCGAACATCACCACCACTGAATTCCGGTGATGTGGCTGCTCCAACTCAATCGAAAACCACTTTTCTTCCTGCTCCATCGACATCTTCTGCAGTGCAAGTGCTGCCACCCGATTTGGGCATGGCAAAATTGCTGCAAGTAACATTTAATATTATCCCATCTATATATAAATTTTGATATTATCACATTATATTAATCTTTAAAAAAATTTTAGAAGTTGGTGTTCAGGTGTTATTTTTACTGTTATTGTATTTTCTAACTTCAGAAATTTTGACAAATTTTATGAAAGATTTTTCAGACAATGTATGGGTGTTAAAAATTCTGAGGACAAAGGTAAATTATTTTTAAAAGTACTTTCCTTTTATGTTAATCACAAATAATTGCGGGGGGGGTTGAGTGCATGTAACGTAATGCGAGGGACGTTTGTCCTTAAGTTCTGCAGACTGTTTTTAAAGTTTCTACTTGTGTTGCAGACTGTAGAAAAAAATTCTGCTGCTGGGCTTATAAAATAAACACATACATTTACCCCCCCCCCCCCCCCTTCCATAATATCAACTAAAAATTGATTGTATCTTTTAAAGATTTTAAGAAAGAAACTGTACATATAAAACTAAAAATTATATTAAAAAGATACAGTAGAAGATCTTTATAACGCAATTCTCCATATAACACACAACTTTTCAGATGTAAACAATGAATTTTCAGTTAAGAAACACCTGAATTCCCACATTATAAATAGTTGCTATTTTCTAGAGGACTAAATTTGATATATTAGTTCAACTTTATCTCCTTAATTCAGAGCTAATTACTGAAAAAATTGCTATGATTTGATACAGGTATGTTTGGACAATTTTTATAAAGTAAATTTAACAATGTGTGGAATGATCTACATTTCGCAAAAAATTATAATCTGCACAACTCCTGGTAATAAAGAATGCAATATAAAGATACTCTAGTGTATTTTGGTATGTTTCACACACATTTGGCCATGTTTTACAAGCTAAATTTAATGATATGTGAAATGTGATCTATGTAACGCAAAATTCTATGAAACGCACAACCTCGTGTTTTTAGGTTTGCGTTATAAAGATCTTCTACTGTATCTCTTAAAATACACAAACCAGAAAATAAAGGCAACTCTACTACATTTTATAGTCTAAACTTAATTGAAAAGGATTAAATTAATTATAAATTAAATGACATTATACAGATGAATTTGACTTAATTTGAATATCCGGTTGTATATATGGAATCATGAACGCAAAAATGAGGGTAGGGAGTTGGAGGTGGTGAATCTCCCCTTCACCGGATTTTAAATTGTAAAACCAAACCCTTATTTAAATTTAACTAAAAAGTAAAATTTATTCTTTATAAAGGACTGAATAATTAAACAGTAGGATAATTTTTTTTTTTGTAGTTAAAAGGATTTAAAGTAATGCTGCAATCAATACAAGCTGAGTCAAAAAATTTTTAATTGTTGAGCAGGGAAATACTTGTTTTTCATTATTAATTTTAATTTACTTATTCTAAATTTTTAATTACCTTGTCAAGTAGCTTTCCTAGATGCCATACTAATACAGATTTGAATTTAAGATAATGTTTTTTTTTTTTTTTTTTTTTTTTTTGCAGGTTAACTTACTGCTGCATACTTTTGTTAAAAATTGCTCGCATTTGATATATTGTACATTGTTTCATTTTATGAAATTAGGAAATACTAATAAAATTTATCATATATATTATTTCTGTTGTCAACACCCCTTTTTCTAAGCAAATAAAAAATGCAAAACAATAAATACCAATAAAATAATTATTAAAAGACAATAATTGGTTGCTTTTATAACTAATATTTAACTCGATATTTTCAATTTGTATTCTGGTATTTGATATCTTTATTTTTATGACAATAAAGAACTCCAGTCTAATTTATTTAAATAATTCATAAAAAAAAGATATTATCAGGAGATACCATATGAAAAAATTTTGAACAGGTTTCTGACATAATACACTCACATTTCGTTAAAACTTGTTTGATTAAAAATTGTTAGTTAAAAATTAAATCAGCATTGTTTTCATAAATGAAATGAAAGGTTTTTCTCAAATCAGCACGGTCACAAAAATAAAATACTGCATCAATGATTATTAAAATAAAAAATATATCTTCCAATAAAGATAAAGTGGGACAAAGTTGTTGCACACATTTATATTATATTTATGATTAAAAAGCAAAATTTAAATGCTCAATTTATTTTTCTTTCTCCCATGTTATTTCCAAAACAGACAATGTCACCCTCTAATGCAGTTAAAATATAATTAATTTCTTTTCTTTCTTTCCCCCTCCCCATTTGCTATCCTTGGCCAGTTTTTACTGTAACTTAAGCGAAAAGCCATCGTGCGAGGCGAGGGTTTTCACCAATATCGGTGGGGTTGCAAGCATTTCGTTTAACCGTCTTCTGGATCAGTTCCATTGCGCTTCATACCAAATCGGTCACGTGATTTTCCTTCTGGTTGTTCCTAGTTCTATGACAAAAAGAAACACCCCCTAATATAGTTGTGCTTAGATTGTCCCTAAACTTAAGCTCTGCACTGTGCTGTTATTGGCTTCAACTGTACAGAAGCAAAAAAAAAAAAAGCTAAAATTCTTTCCATACAAAAATCAAATGTCTTAAATGAATATTGCAGCTACCACTTTACTTTTAATATTGAAACATACTACATATCCAAACTTAATGACAGCATACTGTAATTTTATTTTCTTAAAGATAGGATATTTGTTATAAAGAAATAATTACACTCAAAATATTGTGAAAATAGAAATCTGAAAGTCTCCCATTTTTAAGAAAATGTGTAGGTATTAGGCTAGTTTGAGAATAAAAAATAAAAAAAAAGCTGTTAGTTTGAGAATAGACTCTTAGAACATGTAATTAAATTTAAAAAAAAAAAAAATTGAATAGAATAAAAGCATTTAGTCAAAGACGTTGTTTGGCATGATTTGCAGCTTTTTATCCAAAATAAAATTGTTGTAAAGGATACGAATGCAAACATAATGTTTTAATATTTCCAAGGCTATTTTTGAATTTTGAAAGATGCTGGTTATTTTAAATAGGTCTCCAAAGGATACCTAACATTAAATTTTTGGGGGATCACTAAATTCGACCCTTAAATATTTCAGACCAGTCTGATTAAAATTTAGAGAATTATCAGTAAAACAAATTATTTGTTGCGGATTTGTGAAACAGTATAGGGTGAAACCCCCAGTAACTGACACTTTAACGATTTTTTTTTTGTTCAAATCACTATTACAAAGTTTTAAATATATTTTATACTTATCTTTGTTGTTGAAAGTATAGTAAAGATACATTAAAACATTATTGTTGACAAAATTTTGAAAAAATATACTTTTTTATTACTAAAAATTAATTTCTATGATAAATATGGTCAATATCTCCAGTAACCGACACATCCCTTTTTTGAAAAACCAATAGCACAAAAATAAGTTATAATAGTTAAGAGAAATAAGTTACGACTAGGTGACAGTACTTTGCAGAATTATACAAGAAAATGCTTATTTCAGTTAGATTTCTGATGAAGCGTCAGTTACTGGTTAGGTGTCAATAACTGGGGATTTCACCCCAACCATTTTTAATTTATTATATTTTTAGTTTTTTCTCCCCTCATTGGTGTGAAAAGAAGATTACATGAGTGTATTCCCCAAAAGGGTGAAAAGATTTAGAAAAAAAAAAAAACGATTATGTATTTTCTAAGTTATTTCCTTGAACAAATTAATGTAAATTATGTTACAATAAATGTTTTACTAACAGTTATATTTATTTACACATCTGCTCCATGGGTGCAAGATTTTCAGTCTCAGGACTGATTTCTGTCTTGGAGAGATTTTTGACCGATAGTAAATTATACTTATATTTAAATAATAGCAATTTTACAAGCAAATTCTTTTAATCTCCCTCTTTTATTGTAAAATGTTCATTTTTAGCCATAGTGCAGTAAATGGAAATCTTCTAGCACATCTCCATTGGTTTATACCTAATACTCAGAAAAATTTTCAGTTCTTTGCTTGAATGGATTTCTTGCACCCATGTATGCTCATTTTTCTACACATTTTTCTCATTATGGAATTTTTCAAATTATAGAATTTAATTGGAAATCATTACCAATATATTTACAATCATATTTAAAAATTTCCTTCTTTAAGTAGAAACTCAAGTTTTAATTACAAAGTAATTTATTATGTTTCATTGTTCTGCTATTTGACAATTGCAAAACCAACATTCATGAATCTCGTGTGTCTCCATAAATCATACTGGGCAAAATAAAACAAAATGACAAATGCATGCAACTGAAGGGTGGGGGGGAAATTATGAAAAATTATTCAAAAAGTAAATTTAAATAACATTATTGTAACATAAAATGCTGCCTTTAGATTTTTTTTTCTTCAATTTATTTATATGCTTTCAATTTTATGCATGTACCATTTAATTTCCATGTATTCAATTGTGAAAGTGTTTAATTAGCTATCTGATTAAAATAAGTACTAGAAGTGAAAAACATTACTTAATTTTATGTAAATAAACTGCAGATGTTACTTTCTTCGTCTTCTTCTTTTTTTTTTTTTTTTCACTTACTTAAATAAGTTTCAAATTTTCATTCAATACAAATTCAAAATGATTAAAGGGCAACAATAATTTTTAATTGCAATACAAACATATCAACACCAATTTAGACTTATCTTAAAATTTACACTTTCAAATCTCTCTCGAGTTTTACCTCCATTTTAATTTTCACCAAGAGCTTTAAAAGTTCAATTCGAAACATCTAATACTTATACCGGATTATTCAAAATAAATGTTATTTGATTTCAATTATCTCCTAAACTGCTGATGATAGAAACAAACTTCAAATTGCAAAAAGTATGCTAATCAAACAAACTAGAATTTTGGAGCATTCTACAACTAACAAAAAAATGTCTGTCCATTTTTAGTGCTGGAAAGCCCCAAAATTCAATAAACTTCAGAGTATCATAAGTAACTTGGTTTTGGTCATAGAAGAATGAAATTTTTATAGTTGTACTTGTCCGAGCATATAGATTTTTTCTTATATAAAATATCCCAAGAACCATACAAAAAATTAAATTTTGTATTTTAATATGTATAGGTATACAGCCCCTCACAAAACAAATGCCATATCTAAAATCCATAGTTGATTTGCATAACCTCCCACTACATTACCCTTAAGACTAGTTATTTTTATTATCATAATTTCCGGCTTAGAATCTGCAAATCAAACAATTCTGTTTTGACCCAGAAATTTTATTTAATAATTGAAGTCAAATATTTACAGTGATCTAGTAAGTTATGTTATACAAAATAAAATTTCTGAGTCGAAACAGAATTGTTTGATCTGCAGATTATAGGCCTGAAATTATGGTAATAAAAAAATCCCAATTATAAATCTGAAATGTCTTCAAAAATGCTTTTCAAAATTCTATTAATTGATTTTCACTTACCAATCTCTTAAATATATTTATTTTACTGAATAGCTGAGTTCTGTTCTAATGATATTTTAATAGAATAAAATTTTGTTATGGAAAAGTGTTCAGCACTCTCCCCAGCAATAGCAATATACCAATTACAGAAATCTAATTTGGTTCAACAAAATCATAGCAAATAGACTTTTAAGATCCCATAATGTTCATTCTAACAGAACTTAACTGTAATAAAATATATTTAATTGAATGAGCTGTAATGAAAATTATTTATAATATGGACTGTTTCCAATTCCTCATGGCCTGTGAACATTTTTTATGCATAACAAGTTACTATTACTATGCCATCAATAATGTACATACCATTGCATTGATCTTACATTTATTTTTTTTAAGAACAATGATTTTCTAAATACAATGTCTTAATATATATATTTTTTTATATTACAAATTTTTTATTATAGGGGTGTAGAAAATTGAAAATAAGAAAAGAATGGAAACTGGTTACAGTTTTTTATTTAAAAAAAAATGAAAACTAGTTACAGTTTTTATTTAACAAAAAAATGAAAACTGGTTACAGTTTTTTATTAAAAAAAAAATGAAAACTGGTTACAGTTTTATATTTAAACAGAAAAGCATATTATGCCAAGAAATTAAAGACAAAATTCTGAAAAAATTAAAGGTGTTAAGCATTTTACAATATTACATCACACTGATGGTAGTTTTAGAGACACTATCTTATAAAGTGCATTAACATTAGTCATTTCTTCTGGAAATGATGATGAATCATTTTCATAAAGAATGCAATAAATGCAATACTTTGCATTATATTCTGGGTGCGCTGTTGCAAACTTGTTTCTTCTAGCAAAAATAGAATGCATCATGTTAAACAAATCACTCTTGGCTTGGTTAACTGATTTAACTGCAATATATTGCTTTACTTCTTCATTTTTCTTCAACAACAAATCATATTCCAATCCTTTATCTTCATCATCATTTAACCAAATTATTTCTATAGTGTGCGATTGCCAGTGTAAAGTGAAACATGCACATTCTGAACTTACTTGGGCATCTGGATACTTATTTTTGTAATAATCCTGAAGAAAGATGAAGATGTACTTCTCACCTAATCTTTTAAAGAGGGATTCATCATCTGTAACATCTTGTAACATTCTGTCAGGTTCAACAAGGTTTACTGGCAAGGAATAGCTTTTAGATGTATGTGGCTTTTGAGCTCTGTTTTTGTAATATCTTGATTGTCTCCTTGGAGTTAATTTTACATTGATTTTAACTGCATCTTCATCTAATTGATCAGAAGTTGAATTATCTTGTTCGACAATTCTAGTTGTTTCTGTAAATGTAATAAACATTCTACTACCTTTAAATTGCATTGAATAATATGGTCTTGATAAACAAGGTTTATAATCAAAGTTATCTTTGGAATTTTCATCTGAAGTAGCTTCAGCAATGAATTCTTTATATTCCAATAATTCAGTATCTTTTGGACATTCTTTGTCATTAGTAAATTGCAGTTCATTAGTTAATGTTTCTTCAGCAGATAATAGTGTTTTTATCTCTTCTTCTATTTTATATAATTTTTGAGATTCATCTTCCCCAGAACAGATTCTTTCTTTTTCCACCATTTCAGACATAGATCCGACATTTTCAATATCTGTCACATCAGTGTGAAGACCAAGTTTATCTTTGATATATTGATGAATTTTAAATTTTCGATCAGACCATTTTCCAACTACATAGATTTTTAAGTCATCAAAAAAACAATAAGTGTCAGCAACATAACTGTAAGGATATTGTACATGAATATCGCTGCACTGGTATAGTTCTATGGAAGAGATTTTCTTATACAAACTTTTTAAAACCTTTTCTGGTGTGTGCTTTTGTTTTTTCGATTCCAAATGAATAATGAAAGGTAATCTTTGGAGATAAAATTCTTTTAAAGTACTATCATAAGTTGGTTTTTCTAATCCAAAATTAACATTTTGACTATTTTCAAAATCAGCACATTCACTAATTGGTATATTTATTTGTCCTTCAGCAATATCTTGTTTGATTAATAAATCCTCACTCCCAATGTTCTCATTTCCCAAATCCACAGATTGATTGACTGTAGCAGTTTTTACTTGTCCAAAAGTATCATTTTGTCTGAATAATAAATCATTGTTGCTCTTATTTTCAGAATCAACAGATTGACTGACTGACTGAGCTTTTACTTGATCAGAACTGCTATTTTGTTTTAATGAATCATTGATATTTTCACCAACAGAATTGTCAGATTCCCTGGCTGATGTAGCTTTTACTTGCCCCGAAACAACATCTTGTTTAAATAATAAATCATCCTTTCTTATGTTTTCACCTCTAGAATAGACAGATTGATCGATTGTCGTAGTCTTTATTTTCTCTAAATCAACATCTTCTTTGCTTGGTAACTTAATATTAATGCCTTCATCTATAAAGTCATGGTTTTCAGTTTCTATGTAGTCTATCTCTTGACCTGAAAGTAATTTGTTTAGCTCTTCCTCTATTGTAAGGAGTTTCTGTGGATCTTCTTTATGGAAACGAAGCCACACTACTTTATCTTCATCAACATTTTCCATATCCAAAATTTCCCTTATGTCACTTTTAAAAGCAAGCTTTTCTTTGATATGCTCATGAATTTTTGTTCTCAGAATTTTCCAATTTCCAACAACATTGATCTTTAAAAGGTCAAAATAATACTGTGTTTCAACTGGTTTATCAAATGGATATTTGATAAAAATATTTTGGCATTTATATAACTCAATAGATCTAACTTTCAGAAACAATTTTTTTAAAACATTACATGGAGACTCATTCAATTCTTTTGATTCTTGAAGAACAATAAGAGGCAATCGATCTAGATAAAATTTCCATAAGCATTTATCATGAGTCGGCATCTCTTCTCCATAACTAACTTCTTGGCTAAATTTTAATAAATTGACTCCACATAATTCTGCTAGCTTTAAAGTTTCATTATGAGACATTCCATGAATTCTCTTTAAGTAACAAGAATTAGCTAAACATTCGGCATCTTCTTCCATAAAGTAATAAAGACTTGTTGCAAGTGTTAATTTATTGTCTTTTGAAAGTAACTTAAGTGGATACTTTTTTATTTCAGTTTTATCTTTTTGCTGAAGTTGCACCATAATTGTTTTGAAAAAAGTTAAGGTAACTCCCTCTCCCAAATTTTGTTTCTTATCAAATGCTTCCAATAATTTCATGATGCAGGGCAATTCAAGTTTTTGTTTTATACCTAACCATTTTTCTAATTCTGTAGGTAAATTTGCAAAAGGTAAAAGAGGTACAGCATTATTATCTATGCTGTACATACTTAAAAAATGGGTAGAATACAATTCTGTGACAGGATACATTTTACCATTTCTTGACAATACATGAGATAATGATAATTTAGCTTTTAAATCATTCAACAATTTGTTTTTGTTTGGATACATACACATTTCCCAATATTTAACTAAATTTGAGAAAAACCATTCCATGCTATCAAGATCTGTTAGATGATCACAATACCTATCATAAATATCAGTAAATTCAAGATGATGAGCACCTAAATCATTCAGAAGATTCTCAATTTTCGAAGGCCTTTTTTTCTCCTGTACATAATATTCAGAAGAAATTAATTCATCAGCAGAAATAATCAATTCTAACTTGGGAATTTCACCATTAGGCCCACCTCCAGTCTGCCAAAAACAAGTACAAACTTCCTTAAAATTCTTACTTTTTGTTAAAACAGGAAGTTTTGTCAATATTTTTTTCTCTTTAGGCTCAAGCCCATATAAACAATCCCAGAGTTCAGCAATATACTTGAGAATGCCATAATGATTGCTTAAATTTATTCTAGATTGCACTGTTCCATTCTGTATCCACTTAAGAACACTACTTCTAATGATACCAGAGGGATGCATTTCTTTACAAACTCCAATGCACAAAAGAAATTTATGAACAACTTTACTTAGATTTTGAGTAGCTACTAATTTACTCTTTTCAATAATATCTTCAAAACCTTTAACATTTGGAATAGCAGTATCAAAGTAACAACATTTCGCCTCTTGGAATATTTGAGCATGAGTTAAAACAGGCATTCTCCGAAGTTGTTGTTTTTCTTCTGCTGAGAGAACATATTCAATCTTTTGATATTCTGATGAAAGGAATTCTATGATAGGCTTATAATTCTTTATTGTTAGTTTAGATCGTATCTCTCCATTCTTAATCCAAACAAGGATACATTTACGAAACACATCACTTGGACTTAAGCTATCAGCGATTCCAAGATGAGAAAAGAAAGCCTTTAAAGAATATATATCATAACAAGAAGAGATAATTTTATCATTGGACATAACCTCTGCTAATTCTTCCAAAGTAATTGCATTCGGAAGGTAGCATGAAGAAGCAATTGCGAATGTATTGCTTTTAGTGAGGATGAATAGTTTCTTCTTAAGAGTTTGACTTTCATCATAAGTGAACTGTCGGAAATTCTTTGCAAGGTAACTTACAATATCTTTGTGATTATGTATGTTCATTTTGCGCAGTAGAGTACCTGAATTTATCCATTGAAAAACACTTTCTCTGAGAATTTGAACAGGTGTATTTAATTGCTTAGCACCTAAATCAACTAACCAATTTTTAAATGAATTTTTTTTTTTTTCAGGTAGATACCTATTATCCACAGGATTTAACCCAGCAAAATCTGGTATTGGGTTCCCTTGTACTTCTAGCAAAGCTTCTTTAGGTGAAATCAGTGTTCTATTTTTGGTTTTGAGAAATGACATGTCCTCTAAATTATATCTGCTTGATCCTAAAGGAATCTCTAGTGTGATTTCATAGATATAACTGAGAAATCTTTTGTATGAACTCTCAGTTAACTGTGGGTAGTAGTTCTGGGGAAATCGTTCACATAATGTATCATAAGTGAAACATTCTGCTTCATTGTGAAGTAGAAGATTTTGTGACCTTACATCGTGATCAATGACATATCCACATTGTCTATCCTGAATATTTTGAAAGTTTTGTTTGAAAAAGCGTATTTTATCAACACATGCTTCTCCAAGTTTCAATAAATATCCTTTGTAGGCAGGTAACCAAGCAATTTCATTTTTAGCTTCTTCAAAGCCTTTTGAAAAAGCTCTATTGAAAACACTATATGGATGATTAATATTGCGAACCAAAAGATCTATGACAAAATTTTTCAAATTAGGCATTTCTGCTAGATCTTTTAGAAAACTTAGCTGGAAATATCCAATTCGGTTGACCAAAAATTCATTCCACTCATTTTCGTGAAATTGTGTTCTGTCAAGATTCAAAATAAAATGACTATTAACATGACACGGAAGTGATAGCTTTAACTGAGTTGGTAATGTGCTGTAACACAGACCATCAACTTTTAAAACATCTTCAACTCTCTGGTTAGTGCGTAAAGTGAATGTAAAATCAGCTTTTTCAGCATTTTTTATTTTGTCAGGATAAATGAACTGACTGACTTCTCGAATGCATTTTTTCAGTTGACGAGATACAGCTTGTTCATAAGTTCGTGAGAGCCAAGTACTCACTGTACGCTGATTTTTCAAAAAAACAGTTTTATTTAATGTTCCAAATTTTTCTACTTTCCTTTCTAACATAACCTTAGTTCCATTTATGTCTAAATAAACACTGTTAACACGATGCAAGTATAATAGAACTTCAGGGCGGTCAATAAGCTCTTTCAATTGGATATTGAGTTGCTTCTTATCATTAATTTTCATTATAAAGTTAACAGGTTCGTCATATGTGTATCTTTCACTTAATGGTAAACTATCACACCAAATTGGAATAACTTGCCAAGGTTTCTTTTCGGGATCTGGCCAAAAATATTTGTCAAAGCGAAATGAATAACCATTTGAATATATATAAATACAATCAGACAAATTAAATAAAGACTTAAATCCAAGTCCCTTATAGCCTGTTTTACTTAAGTCATTTGCTTTGACTTCTTCAATCTGTGAAGCATAGTCACAAATCCTTTCAACATCAAAATAATTAAACGCTTTCCCATTATGTTGAATTATGAAATAATCATCCAAAAGTACAAGCTGTAAATTAATATTTTTGTACTTACTTTGATCATCGAAAGCATCATCAGCATTCTGTAAAATTTCAAACAGAAACTTGCACTGACCACTTAACGCAGTTTCTATGACAGTGTTAGAAAGATTAGTTAGAGTTTGAAGTACTCGAGCCGATGCTTCATAATCTTGGAAAATCGCAGTTATATGCTCTTTTGGAGAATTTTTTTCTTTACTTGAACGTTCCATTATTAGACTTCTTTTGATCTAACGTCATTTAAGTTTTCAGAAAATATATATAATTTTGTAATGTCTGTGTTCTTAAAACACGGCTTGCTGGTTTACCGTCTCACAACTTAAACCAAAATGGCAAACTTATTCCGGTACTTCCCCAAACCGCAAACTAAACAAAACCGAACCGAAACTAAAATCAAAACTTGTTCTCAAAAAGATGTTGCCAAACTACATTACAAATATTTGATTCACCTGTTGCATTATCTTCCGACAAATCGGTTGGATAATTTGATTAAAATATTTAAACAATCCCCCAAAAAGATGTTTTTAGAGTAAATATTTTGATGATTCTTGTAATCTAAAAATAAATCTAGAGTTTTGAATATTTTACCATAATGTATCTAATTATTATAAAAGACATCGGAAAAACTGGCAACGATTAGGGAGAAAGTCGCAGGTGGTAACAGAAAACAAAACAAAATAAACAAATGAGTAATTCCTGCCAAAACATTGTATAGGGAGTAAAATCTTGACAGCAGCTGCTAATTAAGTGATTCCCTGTATAAGATTAACATTCAATAAAAGCGATGTATATTACTTAAACCTCTTTTTTTTTTTTTTTTTTTTTTAAGCTGAAATAAAGAAACGCAATATATACAGTGGCGCAGCCAGAATTCGGTTCTAGGGGGGGTTTTGAGTTTATAATAAAGATTTTCGCCGGTTATATGAATCATCGGTTAATGGAATCAGTCTTTTAAATGAATGAAATCATAATGCTTTTCTCCGCAATTACGTTGGTTATGATTCATTTAAACAGCATTTACAATATTAGAGTTACAAACTATAAAATGCACCAATGAAATAACACAAAACTAGGTTAGATTTATAAAGTGTTTAAAAGTGATGAGGGGTAAACTTAAAGATGGAAGAGCACAGTACAGCAAATAATTTTTACGTAGAAAATAACAGAGTTGGAATCCATTTGTTCAATCAACAAGAACGAAAAATTAGGCGGAGGGTGGGGGGGGGGGGGGGGGAGGTATGAAGACGGTTATAAAATTTATAAAATTCAACTATGTCCATCATAATAACAAGAACGAAAATTCATGCGTCAAGCATAGATTATGTAACACTTTCCAACGCTTCGAAAATAATTTTACAAATCATTACCATTTAATAAGCTGAAACATAACATCTAAGTAAACAATTTGGAAAACGCATAACATATTTAAAAACGTAATTTCAGGAATTTCCAACATATATTTCCAACATATACAATATTCGGAAAATTATCCGAATACTTTTATTCAGCCCTGTATATGATCTATAGATTTGTATATGTTACTATACATAGGATGTTAAATTTTAGTTTAGTTAGGAAACGCGTAACACAGTTTAAAATTCTCCATCTGGAGTTTCTGTCAATAAACGGAAATGTGTTCGCGAACTTTTGTGCTGCCCTATATATGATCTACAGAATTTATACACACCAAGTAATAGACAAAAAGTGAGAGATTATTCATCTTAGTGATATATATAAATTCCAATGTGTTTAAAATAGTGAAACATTATTTAATTAAACCGCAAACGATTTTTCTCCATAGACGTAATGTAACGGAATTCTTTTGACTGTCCCTGTAAAGTAACTATAAGTGCTATGCACATCCTATTCCATATTAAGCTTCTTGTAATGCACCTTAGTGATATATATCAATTACAATGTGTTTGAAATTGTGTAACATCATTAAAATAAACCGCAAATGATTTTTCCCTATACACCGTAATGTAACGGAATTCTTTTGAGTGTCCCTGTAAAAAAACTATAAGTGCTACACACTTCAGTTGAAATAGCGAACATGCTATAGATAAGGACAATAACATATAACAATTACAGGGCAATCCGAGCATATTTACGGGAGTTAGAGCACGGCCAGACGGCCATACGACCAGACAAACCGAAGTCATAAACTTTTCAACTAGGTTGGAAAGTGTTAAAAATACACAAAGTTTCATTGCAAAGAATCACGAATTCTTATTCCTAACTTTAATAATAATGAAGCAATTTTAACAAAATTTTCAATAGACTTACTTACCTTGCTTTTTGCCAAATGTAACAAGTCATTTCGAACTTTTAGAGCTAGAGTCTTGAAATTTTATATGGATGTTACTTAAAAGACGTAAATTCTCCCCAGAATTTATTTTTTCATTACGAAATTTAAAAGAATGCAAGAGTAAGAATCATTCTAAAATTGCGATTTATGTGACACAATTGGTATGAAAACATGGAATTTGGCATGATGATTACTTTTATGTAGTAATTGCTTATAACATTTTTAAAAACATTTAAAAATTTAAAAGGACGAAATGAGCTGAAAACTTTCTAAAAGCGTTCTAAATTATGATTTAGTTGAAACTGTTAGTGTTAGAAACTTGAAATTTAGTATAGAGATTACTTTTAAGATGGAAATGCTTATTGGCATAAAGAATTTGTTATAAATGGGAAATTTAAAGGTGTGAAACAGCTGAAAGCATTCTAAATTACGATTTATTTAGAACCTCACGTCATATCGGGCCTTTCGAAGACTATCTTTTTTCTATTCTAAAAGTAACTAAACGTCTGTATTTCGACTAAATCCATTAAAAGCATCTTGGAAGATCAAAATTACAGCGCCTACAAAAATTTGGAAACGCTCTGATGAATAAAAGTATTTAAAAAAAATCTCAGAATTTTTCGATGACAATGCAAAAAGAAATTTGGGTATTTTGGCGTGGGTTTGCTCAGCGTCGGCTCATGTTTTCAGTATTAAATGTGACTAAGTCTGTGACTTAGTCTTTTTTGACGTAACTCTGTGTTTCTGTGACTCTGTTCTCTTCGACTTTAGTCAAAGACAGACTTTTTTCACGGAATTTTAAAGAGGGGTGGGATACAGTTATATTGACAATCGAATAAAATTTCAGAGAGTTCGGACAATAACTTTTTTGTGTTGTTATTTTAAAGGACACGTCGCCAAAAAAAAAAAAAAAAAAAAAAAAAAAAAAAAAAAAAGAAGAAGAAAAAAAAAGACGCGAGAAGAAAGCATTTCTTTTACAGCTAGATATCAATATTTTTCCACGGTCTCTAAAACCATTATATTTATAACCATGGCTTTACAAATTTGATAAAATCTGGCAGCCAGTAAAAAAATATAAACGGCTCCCCTCCGAAGTCACTAATTTTCAAAAGCACAAAAGTTTTTTATCAATTAATTGAGAAAAATAATAAGCCTATTGTCGGATTATTAGTTACATAGTTTAGAATAGTTACATCATTTAAAAAGATGGTATAAACAAAGTTTTCTAATGAAATTTATCAAAATTATTTATCTATGAAAAAAAATGTAAAGGCTGCATTAACCGGTATGTTCTCGGAAATGCTGATTGCCGAATGTTTCAAACGTCTGGATAAGTGAGTGCTGCAAAATCTATATCTGATGAGGGGGGCATGGATGAAACAGTGAAGCAGGAAAACAATTTCTGCCTGTTTTCGTGTCGAAGTCAGTCAAATAATTATTTTTTATTAATTTAAAATTTGCATTTGTTAAACTTATTTTTACCTAATTAAAAATGCCGAAAATGAGAAAAAATGCCATTTATGGTCATTTCTTAGGTCAATTTTTGTACAAAAAATTATAATAATAATAAAAGAAAATCAGGTTAAATAACTTGGTGGCTAGATAGAAAAACTAGGTCGCCAGTGGAAACTTGGCGACTGCATTTGTCAAGACCTGTTTATAACTGATGAAAAATTCATAGAATTCAGACAACTGGGGTTATTTTTTTTTTTAAACTAGAAAACGAGAGACCCTTACGAGGAAAAGAAACAAACAAAACACCCAACCAAACAAGAAGGTGTCTTTAAAAAATGCTTTTCTGTCTAATAATCAATATTTTTTTGTGAAAATTTCATTTAAAAATATAAAATTGATATAAGATAGATAATCATACAAATTTGAGGTAATTATCATGAGCCCAGGCACCGCCGGACGGGTCAGCTAGTATAATTTTAATGACATGCAGATAGCATTCGTTAAAATACAATAAGTGTAAATCAATGCATAACTAATTTATTGCTGATCAATTTAAATTAATGCATGGTTAGCGTAAAATTGTGTGTAATTATAGATAGTATTTTTCTAAAAAAATGCATTTAGCGCACATTTAACGCCTTTTTTTTTTTCAAAATCCATACTCACAGGCAGGGCTTAAATTCTAGGAAAAAAGAGTACCGGGGCTCTAATTTTCAGCAGTAACAACAACCATCAACCCAAACCCCCTTTCATTAGAAGGAGGTATGCATTATGCTTGTTATCCCACCCGCATATTTATATTTCATACATTATTTGTAAAATTTAAAGCAATTTTGTCTTTTGTAAAAAAATAATAATACATTTTGACTTTTAATAATGAAATTTAATAAATGAGTAGAGCAGAAAATAAGCAAAAAAAAAAAAAAAAAAAAAAAGTGCCCAGAAATAGAGAAAAAAAAAAAATAATGACAGAAGAAAATTTGTTAGGGAGAAACACATTCTATTTTTTTTTTTTTTTTAACGCAAACCACGAAACCACATTACCATATCAGCATCTTTATAACAACAGAAAACTAACTGTCCGAACTTAACATCTGCAGGAATTTTAGCATGCAGATGTATTGAGAAATAGACATTGCATTTTATCTTTCTTTATTTATTCTGTGATCCAAAACGTATGCATTAGGAAGCACGCAGATGCCAAACTGAAAATGATTTCATTTCTCGTATTAAAACCGCAAGCACATACGAAAGAAATTTAGACATGTACATTAATTGAAAAAGAATCACTTCAAGCTGCGATAAAAGATTCTGCCAAGGCGTAAAGGCCAAAAAACTTAATTTTAACTTTAGCAGTGTTGATTCATATAAGCGGCAATTATAGTAATTTTTTTAGCTCTGGGGGGTGTTTTAACCCCCAAACCCCCCCCTTGGCTGCGCCACTGAATATATACACATGTTATTCGAACATTTGGCTATTATGTCATTTTAATAACTATGAACGCTTCGTTTTAAAATGATCAAGATTATAGAAAAATATAATCTGCTCAACTTTTTTTTTTTTTAAAGCAACTGATTAGTCGCTAGTACTTTCTTATGTTGAAAAAGCGCTGTTAACTAGAATTGTAGGGCACTCCTATTACAGCAAATTTCCTTTTTAACACTTTCCAACCTAGTTGAAAAGTGTTTATGACTTCGGTTTGTCTGGCCGTCTGGCCGTCTGCCGTCTGGCCGTCTGCCGTCTGTCCGTGCTCTAACTCCCGTAAATATGCTCGGATTGCCCTGCAATTTTTATATGTTATAATCATTATCTATAGCATGTTCCCTATTTCAACGGAAGTATGTAGCACTTATAGTTTTTTTACAGGGACACTCAAAAGAATTCCGTTACATTGCGGTCTATGGGGAAAAATCATTTGCGGTTTATTTAAATAATGTTTCACTATTTTAAACGCATTGAAATTTATATATATCACTAAGGTGCATTAGAAGAAGCTTAATATGGAATAGGGTGTGCATAGCACTTATACTTACTTTACAGGGACAGTCAAAAGAATTCCGTTACATTACGTCTATGGAGAAAAATCGTCTGCGCTTTATTTAAACAATGTTTCCCTATTTTAAACGCATTGAAATTTATATAAGGTTCATTACAAGAGACTTACTACAGAATATTGTGTGTATAGCAGTCATCGTTCATTTACAGGGACACACAAAAGAATTCTCTACTGTATGTTAACAATAATTCCTGGAAGTGCGTTTTAAGTTACTAAACGCGATTTTAATTTTAAATCGCTTTTTGTCTATTACGTGGTGTGTATAAATTCTGTAGATCCTATACAGGGAAGCACAAAAGTTCGGGAAAACATTTCCGTATTATTTAACTCCAGACGGAGAATTTTAAACTGTGCTACGTGTTTCCTAACTGAACTAAAATTTAGCATCCTATGTAGTATATATACAAATCTATAGATCCTATACAGGGCTGAATAAAAGTATTTGGATTACTTAGATGTTATCTTTTAGCTTATTGAAGAGTATGATTCGTAAAATTATTTTGGAAGCGTTGGAAAGTGTTACATAATCTATGCTTGACGCAAGATTTTTCGTTCTTGTTTATATATGTTTTTATTTAAGATTTCGATTGCTGATGGTGGTTAGAGAAGCGTAGGTCGATTCTTCGCGACTTCGTCTAAAGTGGGTTGATTTTACTTCGGATTTTTCTGGCAGAACCGTAGCAAAGATTGCGCGATCGGTGCTCCGGCACCAGAGTATATAGGATAAGGATCGGAGCCAGTAATTATTTTAAATCATCGCCAGCTATTTAAAAAAAAAAAAAAAGAAAAAAAAATTGCGGCGCTGATTGATTTGGTTGGGTTGCCGGTAGACGAAAATCGTTTTTGTAGTCGGGTCGTTCTGCGCGTCCAGAAATGTTCTCAAGGAGAGGTTACGAGGCCGATGTCGCAGAATGCGGTGAACGTTTTTGTATCGAGAGAGTATAGTTAATTTATAAATATATGAAAGCCATACAGCGCAATACCCAGGGGCTCTTAAGGAAAAAGGTCTCAAAGTTTACGTCACACTTTATAATAGGATACATTTCTTGCTTTGGCAAGCGGCTTCGTGGTCTGGTCGGTAGCGCTCTGCTCTGGATTCGAGGTTTTTGGGTCTGGGTTCGATTCCCCAGATAGATTTATTTTTCGCAGCGAAAATTTTTATCAATTACGTTTGAACTATAATTGAAAAAATATGTATAATCATTGAAATTTACGAAAAGTATAAATTAAATGTATGTTTTATATATAAATAGAATTTTAACTATCAAATTCTGCATGGTTAAATATTTAATGGAAAGTTAAAAAATATATATATAGTAGACGATATATTTCTATAAATTTTTGATGTCGTTGTAAATTATTTTCAGTTAAATAAATAATTTACTATTTTTCACAATGGAATAAATTAAACTACGTGATATAAATTTATAATATATTATTTTAATTTAAATTTATTATACAAATATTTTAAATATTTCGCAAATTTTTTAGAAATATTCTTTTAAATTTTTAATGATTTTTTTTTTAAATATCTTTTTTACTGCCTACGTAATAACTATTTTTAGTAGTTCAATATCTTTTTAGAACTTATTTTTAAGTACATGGACAGTTATAACCGACTCAAAAAAGGAGGAGGTTATCAATTCGACGTGTATGTATTTTTTTTTTTTTTTTTTTTTTTTTTTTTTTTTTTTTTATGTATGTACACCGATTATTCCGGAACTATGCGTCCTATTTATATGATTTTTTTTTTTTATTCGAAAGAGAATTTTCTCGAATTGGTCCCATTTAAATTTTATGAAAATTGGTTCAGTACTTTTTCAGAAATTCAACAAAAACGAAAAAAAATAAGCATTTTAAAAATAGTTAATTTGTTGGCTTTTGAGTGTTGCCAAATTTGAAAAGCAAAATTACATAAAATTGTGAATTGGATAAATATAATACAACGTACAGATAAAAACTATAAATTATGCTACAACAAATCTACTTTTGAATCTTTTAAAATATTTTATGTATGTTCACCGATTACTCCGGAACTAAGCGTCCTATTTATGTGATTTTTTTTTTTTTTTTTCGAAAGAGAATACTCTCGAATTGGTCCCATTTAAATTTTATAAAAATTGGTTCAGTACTTTTTCAGAAATTCAATAAAAACGAAAAAAATAAGCATTTTAAAAATAGTTAATTTGTTGGGCAGACGACTTTCATTTAATATCATAAAATATTCTATTACGTGAATTAGCAAATAAAAAAAAAGACTGACATATTTAAATCAGCTTTAACTTATCGGATTATAATTCTGCATGAATAAATTAAAGGGGGGATTAGCCACTGCCCCCCCTCTTTATACTTAACCAATGAGCTTCTTATCACAATGAATATACAAAATTTTAAGCAAATCAGATATTTAAGCGTGTATTCAAATCCAAACTGCTTATTTTGAGACACATTCGTAAATTCATTTTTGCTCTAAAATGCATCCAATTGGCAGGTTCTATTATTCAGAAACTTTATAATGTCCCCACTGTCTTGATTTTTTGATAAAGGCAGAATATATTTCAAAAAATGCTGTCAAAGTGGACATTTTGAACCGAATTTCGAGAAACGATAGCGCTGGAAACAAAAAAAAAAATGATCGTACTGTGAAAATAATTGTCTGTAAATCAATTTCTAATTAATTGAACGAAAAATAAAAACATGGGGCCCTTATAAATGTCTTTATAAATCACGCCACCAAGTTTCCTATTGTTACTTTTAAAAATGAGTCTGGGAGTGTGTCTCAAAATTTTGAGTTGTTGAGCGTGGAAAAATATTTTTTTTGAATACCGCCTTAAGAGTTATTACGTCCGGGTCATCAGTTGTTGGGCAGACGACTTTCAGCAGGTTGCAAATAATAAAAAGACTGACATATTTAAATCAGCTTTAACTTGTCGGATTTATTTTCATAGAACAAACATTTTAAGATCTAAACAAAAAGTTTTGAGTGTTGCTAAATTTGAAAAGCAAAATTACATAAAATTGTGAATTGGATAAATATAATACAACGTACGGATAAAAACTATAAATTATGCCACAACAAATCTACTTTTGATTCTTTTAAAAGTTCCATTGTTGCAGTTTCACAGCGGTTTGGCATATTTTGACGAGCGTTTATTGGCGCATAATTAAATACATTGTTGTTTCAAATCCCATACAAATGTTGGAGTCACAGAAAATATTTGGCGATTTATCACCTGTGGCGCACTAGTTGTAAACTGCCTTTAAAATATCCAATATCTACATTATATTATACAATACAGTTGTATATAAATGCTTCTGCAATTGTCTTTTAATATTTCTACTACATAATATTAACTATAGAGTGACAATATAGAAAGAAAGAAAGAAAGGGGTTACTCCAAATAGTATTATAGGCGACGTTATTGGCGCAGTGTATTTACCTTGTACGGATCATAAAAATCAGTACACATTAAGCATACGCACCGAAATCAGTGAGTTACACAGTTATCAAAACTGTAGTATACAGCCCGATTATGACACATTATCCAAGACGATTAGGTAAGAATAATGATAAAATTTCTAATCTTCCGTAATCGAGTCTACTGCCAAGGTTAGCGTGGAATAAAAAATATATTAGCAACAATATGGTTTAATATAAATATAGATATCATTAAAGGCTTTAGACATAAGATGAGAATAATGATAAATTTTCTAATCTTCCGTAATCGAGTCTACTGCCAAGGTTGGCGTGAAATAAAAAATATATTAGCAACAGTATGGTTTAATGTTAATATAGATATCATTAAAGGCTTTAAAGACATTAGATGAGAATAAAGATAAATTTTCTAATCTTCCGTACTCGAGTCTACTGTTGTAAATATAGATATCATTAAAGGCTTTAAAGACATTAGATGAGAATAATGATAAATTTTCTAATCTTCGATACTCGAGTCTACTGCCCAGGTTAACGTGAAATAAAAAAGATATTAGCAACAATATGGTTTAATGTAAATATGGATATCACTAAAGTAATAAATAAATAAATAAACTTTTTAACCAAAAAAAAGAACAGACTTCCAAAACTACTAAAAAGCGAAAAATAATTTTTTTAACCAAAAATAGAACCGACTTAAAAAACTACTACAAAGTAAAAAATAATTTTTTTTAGGTAATAGTTAATAAGAAATTAAATTAAGAGCATTGTATTTACCATGCATATTACTATATTTATGTACATTAATTTGATTTTTTGCAGTCGGTGCCAGCCAAACCAAGTACAAAATTGAAAACAAAATATCCAATATAAATCGTAACAGGCGCATAAATTATATCTACATAAATACGAGACAATAAAAAAAATACATATAACTCATCAAATGGTAGAAAATACAATGATTTAAATGATTTATGAAATGAACTAATTTCCAAAGCAATGTTTGTCGAAATATAGTTGCTAATCTCATTTGAAAATACACATTTATAACATCAGATGAAATGTTTAAAAATGGTAACATGGCTTTAACTTGGCTTGGCTGGCACCGACTCCAAAAAATCAAATTAATGTACATAAATATAGTAATATGCATGGTAAATACAATGCTCTTAATTTAATTTCTTATTAACTATTACATAAAAAAAAATATTTTTTACTTTGTAGTAGTTTTTTAAGTCGGTTCTATTTTTGGTTAAAAAAATTATTTTTCGCTTTTTAGTAGTTTTTGAAGTCGGTTCTATTTTTGGTAAAAAAGTTTATTTTTCGCTTTTTAGTAGTTTTTTTTTAATTATAAACACATAAATCCACGATTAAAAAAAAAAAAAAAAAAAAAAAAAAAATAGTTGTTTAGAATAATACGATATATTTTGAAGTACTATTATGAGTGAAATACCATTAATACTAACAGAAAAAATTTAATTTAACAAATAATTAAAGCAGTGTGTTATAATTTTATATAACGTATTTTAATTTATTTCACTGTGGAAAATAGTAGATTATTTATTTAAATAACTGTAAATAATTTACAAGCAAAAATTTATTAAAATATAAATTGTCTACTTTTTTTTTTTTTTAACTTTCTATTAAATATTTAAACATGCAGAATTTCATAGTTAGAACTGTATTTATTAAATTCCTACTATTAGCTCACACTCTCTCTCTATATATATCTTGTTGGAATTTTCAATCGTTAATAAAATATTTTCTATTGATCCATTCAAGTTCAAATAAATTTTTTTTAACTTGTACTGGATGACAATTGAAGTTAATACAGTTTTTTTCAAATATTAATTCATTCAGTAAATTTAATTAATTAATTTTAATTTTTACATGGGAGAAAAAAACTTCTCCCATTGTTTCATAAATGAAATGAAAGATTTATCTCAAATTTGTGATGCCAACAAAAAATAAAATACCGCAACGATGATTATAAAATAATGTTCAATAAAGATAACGTGGGACATTAATGCTGCACTGGTTTATTTTATATATTTATGATTAAAAAGTAGGAATTGACTTAAAAAATTGTTTTTATATTACTTGTATGATATAAAACATATACTTTAATTTATATTTTTCATAAATTTCAATGATATACATATTTTTTCAATTATAGTTCAAAAGTAATTAATAAACATTTTCGCTGCGAAAAATAAGTTTATCTGAAGATTCGAACCCAGACCCAAAAACCTCGAATCCAAAGCAGAGCGCTACCGACCAGACTACTAAGGCGCTTGCCAAAGCAATAAATTTACCCTATTGTAAAGTGTGACGTAAACTTTGAAACCTTTTTTCTCAAGACCCCCCCCCCCCCCCCTGGGTATTGCACTTTATGACTTTCATATATTTATATACTAACTATACCCCATCGATACACAAACGTTCACCGCATTCTGTGACATCGACCTCGTAACCTCTACTTAAGTATGCTACAATTTTCCATTTTATTATGATTTTATTACTGAATAAATATCATAAGTATTACATTTTCAGAAATTTGAATTTTAATTCAGGGTTTCTTTTTTCTTTTCTTTTCTTTTTTTAAGTAACCTTTTTTATTTACAAATTATAATCAAGGGAAAAGCATTTTAATATCAAGATCTTCATGCGATTTCTCCCCCCCCTTAACGCAGGGCTTGAGAAATGCGATCGCCAGGTCCCCACTGACGACCAAATTTTTTTTTAATCTTTGGACCAAGTTATTTAATCTGGCCCTTTTTTGGTACAAAAATTGTACTATTAAATAAGTACAAACGGCACTCCATCCCCCCCCCCCTGAGGCCCCACCAGTGTCTAAGAGGTTCTGTTCTCAAAGCTGGTAGACAGGAGGTGCTGGGTTCAAACCCCTGTCACGCTCGTCGACCTAACCGTTCGGAGTTTTCCGTGGTTTTCTTCGAACCTTGTAAATATGGGTTAGGATCCCTTAGAAAGACCTCCACGGAGGGCACTTCTCCCTAGGGCCTATATCTCTTGATGAATACTCGATGATACTCTAATGAATACTCGAGTTGATAATCGGTCATCATAAATCAACCGACTAACCCCACCCCCACCCTGTGCGCGGCCAGCAGTGAACTGCTTTTTCTCTCGTATTTTTAGTGGAAAAGTCAAGTTTAAAAGGCATTTTCTTGCTCATGCACAGAAAACGCCTTCGCTCTAGCCGTCTAGCGTGTCACGTAATTAGAATGTGGAGAAAGGGTGGAGCTTTCAATAAAACAGTAAGAAATAATGTCAATCCAGCCTCTGTATAGCATCTAAAATTGGATACAATGCTAAAAAATGCTAAAGTTATCTTTTGTAAGTTTTAAATCAGATTTTTGTGTTCAGAATTAAGTGATCATAATTCATTTCTTTGAAGTAAATTTTCGAAATTTAATTAAAGTTTCAAATATAATTAATTTAAACAAAATTAAGGAGTATGTATTTAAAAAAAATCTTTCCTCGTGTAAAATGGTTGTCCCCTTTATTATCATGACGCTTGTGTGATAATTGCATAATAGGTCAGTGCCACCCTTGTTTGAAGACAAGTGTCTGGACTGAGTTGTTTACTAATGACTTAAATGGGGTAAATATTTTTTACTGGCGACTGGAATTTTTTGAAGCTATCAGATTTTATCAAATTTGTAAAGCCCTGCAAACGCACTAGGAGTAGCGGGAAAAAAACATCAAAAAGCTTACTATAGCTAACCTTCCATTTTAATGATCCTTTTCTATGATATAAAAGAGGTGGCATAAGTAGAATCGACAGTATTTGTTTTATCTATAGTATATAGTACTTATTCTTTTAGAGGAATCCTCGATTAATTACATCACACAATTTTTTTGGTCTTTGGACCCTTACCTTGTCTTATCGCACAAGTTATCACATTCACATGATACCCCTTCAATTGTGACGTCACATTTTTGCAACCGAGGCTAACGAAAAAGAAAGGCTACCGCAGTACTTTACGCGTATCTTTTTTAGGTAGATTTCGTAATAAATACTACCTATTACATTCTCCCCTAAGTTGGAATTTTTAAAAAAAATTTGCAGATCTACGCCGATCATGACTCCCAGAACCCAAAACCACCCCAGTTCAAAACTTTATCTATCTATCTATCTATCTATGTCACTTTTTTATGGACACGATAACTTCCATAATTCTGCACCAATCTCTTCCAAACTGATACATATCAAGGGGCATAAAATCTCGGTCAAGTTCGTTAATGGGCAAAATCGAACCAAAGGGAGGGAAATGGGGGGCTTTTTGTGAAAACAGAAAAAAAACCCCATAATTTCTTAATTATGATACGTAACAAATCCGTTTAAAGTTATTATTACTTCTAGGAAAAGGGCCGAAAATTTATGTATGACAGATTTTTGATAATCATTAAAAATGGCCCCAAGTGGGGGTTTTAGAAGAAAAAAAAATCATACTTTGTCAATTCAGAAGATATCAAATCCGCTCACATTTATTATAAATCCTCTTAATATTATCTAAAACTTTTATATTGACAAGTTTTTTATAGGACAAACCCTTATAGTAAAAAAAAAAATTAAAAACAAAAGAAAATCCCTGCCGACTCCGCCTGCAAACAAGTTAGGTGTTTCGAAGTGGGCGTTTCCAAATGCCGCATCATGGCAAAAAGGTCATTTCTTCCGCAATTCCCAACAAACAGGCGCCCCACGGTCTGCGTCTTCGAAATCTACCTGTGCCTGTAGGCCGAGCCGTCAGGGATTTTTTACAGACCGCGTGAGTCACGTGATACTCGAATGCAGGTGTACGAAAACGAAAAGAGCATCACGTTACTCTAGCGGTCTGTAAAAAAAGATAAGTGGAATGCACCGCGGTAGCCTGTCTTTTTCATTAGCCTCGCGTTTGCCACTCTAATTTTGATTAAAACAGCTTTGCAATTATAATTTTTTTTGTATGCCATTTTTTACTAAACTAAATACCAAATAAAAGTGCATTTAAGAAAAAGGAAAAACAATTATTCCAGTCTTTTTTTAAATTTATATTTTACTTTTTAATGTTTTAGATATTTCATTGTTTCAATTTCACAGCCAATTGCCATGTTTTAGCAAGCGTGGTTTGGCGGATAATTAACTCCATTGTTATATAACTCGTATACAGTAGTAGCCATAAAGAATATTTGGTGATTTATCACTTGCGCAGGCTAAATCTGCGTTTATTTGTATGCTAAGCAAGTCTGTCTAAAATAGTCGTAAATCTTTAGGCTGCCCATTCAGGCAAGGGAATATTACCCATTATTCCCTTTGCTGATGTTAAACCTTTCGGAGTGAAATGTATTCTTATTTTTAAAAGTTCTTATAAATTAATATTTTTGACTTATTTTCTCTGTGTACACTTCTTAAAGGATGTCTCTTTTTTTTCAGTTGTCAAAATATTTCTAAAACTAAGGGTTTTGTGGTCATCGACAAAAGAAAGGGTAGTCTAAACAAAAGAAAGAAGCGTTGACCGAGATGTCAGCGACGTCTCCTGCTGACCTCTGAACTTTAGACTAGGGATGCACCGGATGTGAATTTTTGCCGGATACCGGATACCAAATATCCGGTACAAAATTTTACCGAATATCCGGTATCCGGCCGAATACTTGTTTGTTTTTAATTTCAGTAGTAATTCTATTTTATGCTTGCTTTAAAGAAGGAAAACTTTTAAATTATTATAATTTTATGTTATTCAAATGTGAATAATAGATTTAAACTCATTTATTAAGTTAAAGTTGCTTAAAAACAAATGCTTTTTACTAATTAAGTATTTCAATTTAATCATGTTTTTTCTTTTGCTTATTCTAATATACATATTAGTAGTTTTTTTTCTTCCTTTATTCAGGGTCATGGAACATAAAAAGATAAACAATTAAGTAATTTTTCTGTTTTTCATACTTATAAATCTTTGTTATTTATAAATACTAAACATCCTATTGAAGCGTCTTTTTCTTTTCTTACATACTCGTACATATTATTACTTACTTTTCCTATGACGAATATTTTCTAACGAAATTTAAATAGAGAAGCTCCTCATTGCAAGTATTTTATTTTGTAGTAGAAAGGGGACAGTGAACTATTCAAGAAAGTGGCAAAATTCTTTTCATGATCAGTATTATTTTACCACAGCTGCTCTTCCATCCATAGACAAAATAGTGACAAAAGATTCAATAAAATCCTTTTTACTTTACAATTGTTGAAAACACAAGAAAAAGAGACAACCAGAGGAGTGAACACTTTTTCTCAGAAAAGAAAAATATATGTGATAACAGAGCCTGAAAATGCTGAGCAGCATAACTTGTCTTTATTTATAAATAATTGTTATATTTTCCTATAATATCATTTTTGCGAAAATATGAATATTTATTCCTACTAACATTGTTTTAACGGGATAATGTTGGTAAGAAACAAATTAATTTTGCACTAACCTTTTCTGATAATGTTAAAAAATGAGTCACTATCCGGCAACCGGATATTGAAGTATTCGGCCGGACCGGATATCCGGTTTGAGTGCCGAATAAGCAGGATATCCGGTGCATCCCTACTTTAGACATGCTAAGAAAGTCATAAAAAATCAAAGAGAGCGAATTACGGCAACAGACGTTCCGATCAGGAGAAAAGTATAGTCTGAGCGCTGCTACGCGGCGCCGAAAAATGCCTTCTTCTACCTCATGTTAATTCTTCAAAATTAGCTATCACGGCGACAATAAATCAATATTTTTCGTCCTTCTGCTGTACGTCAGCTGATTGCGAATCGCTGGGTTACATGGAAGCGAAGCACCCTTCGCTGCACGAGCAGCCGATGTACAACGCAACTACGAAAAATCGGGAAAATCGCTATTACAGCGCCCCCTTCCGGCGGAATATCCACAATTTCAACTGGGACCTGCTGGCCATAACCATAAAAATATATATGAAATTTAGTTCAGTTCTATGCATAATTTCAAACACTTTTCGAGGATACAATAATGAAAATGGCACAAAAATCGCTATCACATAACCCCCTTCCGGTGAAATATTCCCAAATTCAACACGGATCGGCAGGTCACAATCAAAAACATATATATAAAATTTGGTTCTACTCTATGCATAACTTCATTACACTTTCGATGATACAATAATGAAAATGGTACAAAAATCGCTATCACAGCGCCCCTTCCGGCGGAATGGCCCCAATTTCAACTGGGACCTGCTGGTCATAACCAAAAACATATATATGAAATTTAGTTGAATTCTATGCATAATTTCATACACTTTTCCATGATACAATGAGGACACGCAGACAGACAGACAGACAGACATTTTGTATAAACGTGTTTTTCGTGATTTCTGACTCCTAAAACGTGTAAATCCGTCGAAAACCGGAAGTCAAAAATTTTTTTGATTACAGTACTTTCTTCTATTATAGATAGAAGAAAGTACTGTATAATATAGTATATGAAAGTATATTATAGTACTTTCTTCTATTATAGATAGAAGAAAGTAAAAATAGAGAGTACACCAAGTATGCGCATGTCTTCAAGGGTTACGTGCAGGGCCGTAGCTAGAGGGGGGCTCAGCACGCCCTGAAAATTTCTCAGCCCCCCCTGGGAAAGTTGCCAAGGCCACCAAATGAAATTCTGTTTCAAAAATCCAAATGAAACTCTGTTCAAAAATTGAACTTAGTTTTGGGGGCTTTTCACAGTTTTGCATAAATACTAAATTGTAGTATTTGTTTAAAAACTGCAAATAAGTGCTTCAATATGCGCGCATCCTTTCTGCACGTACTCAGAATTAGCAACTTTTGCTGATGCAAACATTGACTTTTGCATTAGTTATATACTGAAATTTTTCATTTTGCAGCGTTTTCCATTATTAGCATAAAACAAAATTATTCTAATGAGTTATAGCCCATTTAAATACAAGTGGTTTTAGCATTTGACTAGACACAAAAATAATTTTAAAATGCAAAATACATCCTTGATTTTTCTAACGCTTTTTACCATATAAAAATAAAATTTTAGAATCCTCAAGGGCAGGTGGGAGTATTCAGAAAAAAAATTAAAGGTTGCAACTCTTTTGAAACAGGTGAACTGTCAGCTTTTTATTTACTTATTGACATCATCACTTATTATTTCACTGCTATAGTTATACACTGAAAATTTTCATTCTGCAGTCAGTGATGTAGTAGTAAAAAAAAACCAGAGGGCATAACGCTGTAGACAGAGGGTATCTATAGTGTTTTCGAGAAGAGGGTTATGGTACAGCGCCTAGAATACACAGTGTGGAAACCGACTATCCTTGTAATGCTTTAAAAAGTGCTAAAAAGTTGTAGACCATAAATGTGCAACGGTGCTTGTACGATAATGTTGCAACCAGAGACAAAAAAAATGCGTATCACGTGTTTTAGCCATGCTTTCATAATTTTATAAAAGCTTATAAAAATCACTGTCAGAGGAGAAAAGGATATAATTTAAGTATTTAAAATACTTATCACCAGCCAAAATATTCTAATACAATGTCAAGAGCTGGCAGATGGCGCTGCGATCCCATCCTTATCTTTTCAGCAACGTTGTACATTTATTGGATACAATTTTTTAGTACTATTTTGTAGCAGATTTCTACACTATGTATTCTAGGCGCTGTAGTTATGGTGTCGTTGATTAACTTGGTTGATGAAATTAATCTTATTCATTTTGAATTAAAATTAGAGCAACCCAGATTCATGTACTTCCGAATAAAAACTCCAATTTTGTCTGCAGAACTGTTTTTTTTTTAAGGCCGCAGGAGAGGTACAGAAGATGCAAGGACCCATGCACGGGCCCCTTTGATCCGATCCGTGGTCAGAACAAGGAGTGTAATTGTATATAAAAACTTGGAATACCATGTACGAAGAGACAGTGGGCATTGACGTCATAGAAGATTACTACTGCCATTGAAAAAACCCTTAAATAAATGAAATTATAATAATTTATGGGTATGTATGATGAAAAACCGCGCAAAATAATATGAAAGCATATTTATTTATAAAAATATCACATAAATTTTGAATATAACTGCATCATTGAATATAATAATGTTTTTAACAGTAATGTTAATTATTTATTGCTATAATTAAGCTGAGGAATCATTGTGTTTGTTTACAGCAAGAGATGCAATTCAAGGTTAAATGAATAAAGAGTGAAAATAAATTACATATGGATTGTTTTATGTGCGATAAGGATAATTATAAAAAATAGATTTAAAAGCAATAAATAAAGGTCGTAATTTAACTTTTTCTCAATAAATCTTGATATCAAACTGTGATGTAGAAAATACTATTTATCTTTTATTTATTCAATTATTGTAACGGCAAAAATAATGCTTAAATGGAAAGAATTATTTATTGAACCGGAAATGAATTCGTATCACTCAATATTTAGATTTCTGTTGAGATTTTATGAAATTAAAGAGAGAGAATTAAGATTTTAAATATACAGGGGAACGGAAGAATATGGAAAGTTTTTTTTAATTAAGAGGGGTTTTATTTAAATAAATAAAATGTAAGAAAGCATTTATGTGCACTATATGGCCAATGATGACCGGTCACTTGCGATTTTAGACCTTTTGTTAAATATCAATAAAAATACATAAGGAATTATCCTGAAATTTGAGACGTGTAAACGGCATAGTCGACGTCACATATTTCGGTGAAGATTTTTTCCGGAAACCCCAATAAGTCAATAAGTTGAAGAAAAACGAATATCTTTTGGATAACCCTGTAAAAACTAATATCGCAAAAGCGTTGAAACGGTAGCACATGCTTAGGAGGCTTCTTTTAATAAACTATGTTCATTTTTATGAGAATAGCACGTATACTCGTGGAGAAATTTAGGTTTTTATAAAAACAATCCCAAATTTCATTAAGTGTTTTGCTTATAATTTTCAGAGTTCTTTATATAAAAGAATGTTCTTTTCAGGAACGATGACAAACAACATTATATACAATACCTTGCAATCAGAATTAAAAAATAATAAATATTGGATGAAAAATGAGCAGGTTAACTAAATATCGTTTCACTGCGCATGTGCGAATTCAATCAAAATATACTGTATATAATATAATAGCTAAATGTATAGAGTAACTTTTGTGAAAGTTTTAAAAACATAGCTTAAAAATTCTGATTGTGATAGTCGATAGAATAAGCTTGAAATTCGCTGTTCCCAAAAGGAAGCAAAAAGATGAGGGGTGGTATCCAAATATACAACGAGAGACACTTCATTCTTACGTCAACTTTTATAGCCTAGTATATTTGGATACAACACCGCATCTTTTTGCTTCCTTTTGGGAATAGCGAATTTCGAGCTTATTCTATCGACCATTACTATCAGAATTTTCAAGCTATGTTTTTGAGACTTTCACAAAAGTTGGTCTATACATTTAGCTAATATATTATGCACAGTATATTTTGAACTAGGGTTGAACGAGGGTACACTTCATTCTTACGTCAACTTTTATAACCTAGTATATTTGGATACAACACCGCATCTTTTTGCTTCCTTTTGGGAATAGCGAATTTCGAGCTCATTCTATCGACGATTACTATCAGAATTTTCAAGCTATGTTTTTGAGACTTTCACAAAAGTTGGTCTATACATTTAGCTAATATATTATGCACAGTATATTTTGATTGAATTCGCGCATGCGCAGTGAAACAATGTTTAGTGAACCTGCTCATTTTTCATCCAATGTTTATTATTTTTTAATTCTGATTGCAGGGTATTGTATATAATGTTGTGTGTCATCGTTCCTAAAAAAAAAACATACTTTTATATTAAGAACTCTGAAAATTATAAGCAAAACACTTGGTGAAATTTGGGATAATTTTTATAAAAACCTTAATTTCTCTCAAGTATACGTGCTATCCTCATAAAAATGAACACAGTTTATTAAAAGAAGTCTCCCAAGCATGTGCTACCGTTTCAACGCTTTTGAAATATTAGTTTTTACAGGGTTATCTAAAAGACATTCGTTTTTCTTCGATTTGTTGACGGGTTTCGGGAAAAAATCTTCGCGGAAATATATGACGTCTATTATGTTGTTTACACTCCTGAAGTTTCAGGATAATTCCTTTCTTTCAGGATAATTCCTTAATATCTTTCCAGATATTTAACAAAACCTCTGAAATCGCAAGTGACCGGTCATCATTGGCCATATAGTGTATATGACAGATTGCTGTCATAAGGGTATACGGCGTTCCTTCTTTAAAATAATCCAGAAGGTATACGGCGTATCCACCGTATATCCTTCATTACATCCCTGTCTACAGCCTTTACTTTTCTTAGCATCAAATAAAGTTATAAATAGTTTAATAGGAAATATACTGCTGCAATATGAATATGCACTAATTTACTTTTCTATATAATACTTTGATCATATATCTGTGTGTTGTGCGGGCATGTGTCAGAGAGAGAGAAATAGTATGAGCCCCCCCCCCCCCCCCTACATTTTCTTGAGCACCCCCTATTGTTTACTTCTAGCTACAGCAGTGGTTACGTGAAGTATAAAAGTTTGGGGATCACTGCGCTGTAGCTTTTCTTAAGAAACAGAAGGTATACAGCGTATATCTTCCACTAGGGCCCTAGGTATTTCGGAAAGCAGATAACGACATTCTCTGTGTAAAAACTATTTCTGCATATCACGAACACCTGCTTTAAACGGGAAATCTTAGACGAAAAGAATTACAATGAGTGGCGAACGTTACCTACTAAGAAAACCGATCTAAAACGGATTTTTTTTTTTTTTTTTCTGAGTGCCTCGCAATTCTATCAGGTTATTATCAGGTTTTACTATAATTTATTTTCCTGTGTCGTGTCTTTTTTTTTTCGGTGTTTATTATTAATTTAAATATGATGTATTTTAATCATCATATGCCGAAATCATATTACTGTTTCGCTCCTAATATTTTATTAAAACCAGTGGATCCGTGCGAAGATTTCGCACTGCATTCTAATATTTTTTAGATGCAGGTTTAAACTTCTAAAAAAAAAAAAAATTAGGGACTAAAAATATCTGCAAACAACATTAGTCAAGCCAAAATATCATCTAATTAAATCCATGAAAGTTACTGTAAAAACTGTATTTTAACTGCATTAGAGGGGGACATCATCTATTTCGGAAAACAAAAACTTGGCACAAAGATAAATAAAGTGAGCATTTGAATTTAAATTTTCTTTTTAATCATAAATATAAAATAAACCCGTGCAGCAACTATGTCCTACTTTATCTTTATAGAATTTTTTTTTATAATCATTGTATTTTAGTCTTGTGGCAACACTGATTTGAGATATAATCTTTCATTTCATTTATGAAAACAATGCTAATTTAATTTTTAATTAACTGCAATTTTTAATTGAAAAAAAACCCCCATGTTTTAACGAAATGTGAGTGTACTATGTCAGAAGCCTGTTCAAAATCATTTCACATGGTATCTCATTTATCGTTCTGCGTTTTGTATTTGATTAGAAAAAGGGATGTTGACAACAGAAATAATATATAATATTTAAAGGAAATGTAGTTTATTATCATTATGCAATATTTTGTTAGCACAATAACAACTCTGTGCGTAGTTCCCTAAATGTTTTCCATTCGGGTTTCTCTAAAATGGGTTGGATTCGCCCAATTATGATGCTACGATAAACGCACTATTATAAAAATTACAAATTGAAGTTCTCAAAAGACGTGGTATTGCACATTAAATGCGAATCAAGCACAAGCTCTGATTAATTGATTTTATACCCGAACAAACAGCAACGAAAAGACGAAACTAAACTCGGCTGGCATTTAAATAAACAAAACATTATCTAAACAGTAAACGTTGTCATGGCGACCATTATGTACGGCTGCACAGGTAGAAATGGACAGAGAATTATACATCCCCCTAACCTTTTTAAGTACCAAAAATTTTAACACTTTCCAAGATTGTTAAAAAGTATTTATGAATTTGACTTGTCTGTCTGTCTCGACTTCTGTCCGTATTCAAACTCTCGTAAATATACTCGGATTGTCATGTAATTTTTATGTGTTATTGAGACTTACTATAAGAATCTTCAGTGTTGAAAATGTAGTGTATAGTATTTATAGTTTGTTTGTTTACAGGGACACACAAAAGAATTCCATTGCATTTTAGTCTATGGTGAAAAATCGTTTCCAATACATTTGAATGCTGTGAGAATGCTTCAAGAGTAACGAAATTGATTTACATCACACTGAAGTGAACTAAAATATTCTTTCTCAGGAGTATTTGATAAGTAGCATTTATAGTTCCTTTACAGGAACAAACAAAATAATTCCATTACATTATGATCCATGGCGAAATATCGTTTGAGATTCGTTTTATTGATATTATGATACATATTATGTTTATGATAATATAAAATCAGTAGTATTCATAGTTCATTTACCGGAACGCACAAAAGAATTCCATTACATTATGATCTATGGGTAAAAATCGTTTTTGGTGCATTTTAATGATAGTTCAAACATAATGAAATTAACAAGTAAGAAAAATCGTACGTCAAGCATCCAGAATACTGTAGCAAACCTCCACCGTTTAATAAGATGAAAAATTATGCCTAAATAAACAAGGTCAAGGTCAAACCGGGCGGGGAGGCCTACCTTTCGACTTAAGCTCAACTAGTCCCGCCCAGCGTGCCTAAGTAAACAATTTGGAAAACACTTAACACATTTGAAAACCCAACTTAAGTAATTACCGTACATAGTCCGAAAAATATCCGAATTCGTTTGTGCAACCCTGTAAAGGATCTGTAGCTTTGTATATATACTACATAGTATGCATAAATTTAGTTCATTTAGGAAACGCATAACACAGTTCAAAATTCCATTTCAGCAATTTCCCGTCAATAAGCGGAGATGTATTCGAACTCTTTTGTGCAGTCCTGTATATGATCCACAGAATTTATAAACAGCAAGTAATATGCAAAAAAATTAGTTAAATTTAGAAACGCATGCTACAACAGAAAAATCCATTCCAGTGTGGTGTTTTCGAACACGACGCGGGAAAAGATGCAGTAGTATCGTGAACATGGAGATAGAAATAAGTCTCTATCTCCATGATCGTGAATATCGTTTTCCAACACAGAAAATATTTAGCAGAAAACAACAGATTTAATTAATCCATATACGTAAACTGCTGAACACATTAAAGAATCGAAGATGTGGATGATACAGCCGATTATAGTTCGGGTTAACCTAGAAGATTATCTAAACAAAGTCTGGAATTTAATGTTCGGTGCTAAAGTCTCTGATTAACAATTCTATAGCTGTATTCTTTTAAAAGTGTTGTTGCCGGGGAAGACTTTCTCGCCCTAACATACAAGTTGTGTTCACTCCAAGATCAATGATTGATCTCCTACTCTAAAATCTCCGGATGGAGTTCTGCACTATACGTTCATCTTCTCTCTCCAAAACTGGCGGGCCCCTCTTGGTGGTTTCGACTTGGCCCCTTAAGTGGGGAAGATGACCGGAAATCAGACATTGCGCGGACTCTCAGTCGGGTTGTTCCGACTCGGCCCCTTAGGTGGGGAAGAGAACCGGACTCTCGACCTCATCGTGGTCCGTCAGCGGAAAAGGGACGTCCGAAAAAGCCGGGGACGCCAAATACCCGATGTGGTGGGGCCCTTTTGGGTCGTCGGGTCAGACCCCCCCCCCCCCCCCCTCTCGTAAGCGTGGGTTCTCCGCGGCGCGAGGACTCGACCAATCCTCGGAACTCCTCCGTAGGTGGTGGAAGGACGTCCCGTAGGCCAATTAGTACATGGCCCGCAACCACCACGTCATCCTCTGCAGCTGAAGCAGTTGTGTGCCGACCTCAATGGTTGAGCTGAGCAAGAGGTGCCCATAGCCAAGTGGGGCTTAAGTCCGAAGGTGGCCCCTCAGGTCGCTGTGGACAAAGCCGAATCTTGGTGGGGGGATCACCCACGTCTTGTGTTGTTTGACTACGAGGAACCGGGTGGGATGCTCGCCGATTAACGCAGCGGCGATCATTGCCAACACTCGACTCCTCGGGTCGAAACCCAGTCCAGCGCTTTTATACGTAGTCAGAGTTTTCTGTGCCTGACGGTTGGATGAACAGGAGTCTTCATCTAATTTTCACGCTGCTCACCTCGGCCGGGACCGCTTCTCCAGCGTTCGTGCGGGAATTTTCCATACCCCGCAGAGTCCGGTAATGGGACCATAATAAATATATAGATAATTTATGTCCATTTTTCTATATAAAAGATAAAATTGGTATTAAATATATAATTGTAGATTACTTTTCAAAATTGCATTAAAACATGAATTAATTTCCTGTCATTTCTGGTCGACGAAAATTATTTTGTCGGCTTCAGGTCAGGTTACGGGTCTATGCTTTTTTTTTTTTTTTTTTTTTTTTTTGGTGGTGGGGGGGGGGGGGGGGGGTTCAGGTCGGATTGCGGGTCGATGCATTTTTCTTGTCGGGTTCGGGTCTGATTGCACTTGGACTTCAACCAAGGCTAACGAAAAAGACAGGCTGCCGCGATGCGTTATACTTGTCTTTTTTCAGACCGATTGAGTCATGTGATGCCCAAATCTCGAATGCAAACGAACGAAAAAAGCATCACATGACTAACGGTCGAACGCGAAAGGTAGTGCGGCAGCCTGTCTTTTTCGCTAACATCGGTTCAAACATGCGCGAGTGTTTTCTCACGTGAACACCCCCCTTACATACATTTATTGCATTTGAATGTATAGGTTGTAGCAATTTATTCATATCTATATTAATAAAGGAATGTTTCTCTCTCTATCTCTGTGTGTGTACATCTGTTTGTTTGTCTGCGATGGCTAGCAAAATCTAGCGTATCTAGAAGCCTAAAAATTTATATTTAGGTAGTCCAAGGCCGGACCTGATGCACCTGAGACTCATAATTTTAATATTTTGATAATTACCCAAGATATTTAGAATCTCATTAAACATCGCATCGAAAATGTCATCTTTTTTATCAAAATGGGTAAAGAAAAGACCTCTTGTTCTCGATTCGCAAGCGGGAATGTACGAATTCGAAACTTATTTACTAATTAGCGAATTTTAAGAAAACTAAGATATCGATTTGAAAATTTGTGAGCATATGTAAAAAAAAATTCTGCATCCGACAGTGCAATTTTTGAAAAATTCGGCTGGTAACTTTTCTTAATTTTTGCAAAAAACTGCCAAAATTCTTTCGGTGCCAGTAAAAAAAATCGGAGAAAGTTTCAGACAGGGTTCTGCTTTCATTAAAAACTGAACTACAAAGAGATCTGTTTCTCTGGCCGATCTCCCCATTTAGTTTGCGAAAATGAAAGGAAATAATTGCCATTTTTTACTAATGAACAAAAATTTAGATAACTAATTAAGATATAGATTTGAAATTGAGGATGGGAAGGGATGCCATCTGGCGGCTATTTTAGCGTAGCGTCTTCGTTATGTTCTATTTATTAGAAAAATATAATTATTTTTTTTTAATGATCGCGTTAATGTAGGAGAAGGTGGTTTTCTTGAACAAATTATTCTAGTTGATTCGACTTCGTTTTCGTTCGCGTTAAAAATTTCAGTTCCACCTTTCACCGCTAGTGGGCACATTATTTTCTCGAGTTCTTTGGATCCGAATTCGACAGGAATTGGTTCATTCAACTCCCTTCATACAACGGGTACCCGTGTCGGATGTTCATATAGAATAAATTGCGCCCCCTGGCGGTGGAAAGTGGAACTAAAGGATTTTGCAGCGGCACACCTACTATACGGTGTCAGAGGCAGCGGGGACACGAGTTGGAGTTTCGTTCGGAAGGTGGTTTCGTTGGAACAGGATGCGCCTCCTGGCGACGGAAGGTGGAACTAAAGGAGTTTGCAGTCGTGTGCTGCACGTCAGCTATACGGTGCCGTAGGCAGCGGGAACACGTGTCGGATGTTCGTTTATATCAGAAAGCGCCCCCTATCGGCGGAAAGTGGAAATAAAGGATTTTCAGTCGCGTGCGCAATTATCACGGGACCGGGTGGATTAGCTAGTTTTCAATAAAGCTTATTTTTGGTGAAACGGTTGTGTGACACCATTTCCTTTTTTTTTTCAACTTTTTCTCAAAAACTACGGTTAATTTGAAGTATGTACTGATAATTGATTTGTATAATCTGTACGAGGATTCTAATTCTGTAGAGTTTATGCCGTTTTTCTGGGATATTCTGTATAAAACTGTGATAATGTTGGACGATATAGAATTTTCTGCGAACGTTTACCTGTTCCATAAAAATCTAGATCAGTTCTCGCTTATCATCATCATTCTAGCTTTTCGATTTCGATAGTTGGAAAGTAGATCTGTTTTATTTTTATTATCGAAATTTCGGAATCTACAGGATTTCGATATTTAGAACAGGCACCAGTATCCCAGATTTGTGATACTGCCTATTCTTGACGTAGGTGGTGTGCAGAAAAATTATCTCAACATAAAAGTAATGGTGAAAGCCATTATCGATCTAACATTACAATCCATTTTATTTGAGAAAAAACACGCAATGTTGTGGTTTCTAATCAAAACATTTCAGTTGGCAAGCAACAAAACATGTAAAGAAAACATTTCATAAATAAAAAATAGTTTTTAAAAAGCCATCAAAATATATATGTAAGGTTAAACTAATCGATTGTTGCACCTTGCACGCTTAAAAAAGAGAAAAGAATTATACGTCCACCAACGAATTTAAATTCAGTTACTCAAATTTCTTTATTATTTCAGAATTTATACACTATGTTATTCCTACCTGTTTTGCTAAAATCTTCAAATAGCCTCTTTAACTTTGGAAGTGGATAACTGTGGTAATAAGAATTCAATGCTTTTAAGACGGGATTTGCGATTTTTTGTTTTGTTTTTTATTTAAAATTTACAGATAAAATAGCAAAAATCAAACAGTCCAAAACTTAAAAAAAAGTTATAGTTGGCAGAAACAACGGTTAAAAAAAATCGACGACAAAAACACACAAAGTGAATACATAATTCAATATGCATTTCTGAATGTAATTAATGAACTTCGATAATTACACGGCAATCTAAGCGCTAAAGTCAAACACTTCTCAAGAGGGGAAACTTAGGTACTCACGGCACACTGTAAGATATTTTTTTGCAAAAAAAAATGAAATCAATTTTTTTTAAAATAAAATTAATATATCTGAAATATTGTATCGCTTTTTAGCCCACAGGCTAGAGGTCGGCACGGGCCGAAATTTCCAGGCTCGTGCCCGGCCCGACCCATACAAAAAAAAATTCGGCCCGAGACAAAAATTAAAAGTTCGGCTCGAGACCGGCCCGACCCGTTAAAAAGTTAAAATCTCGGCCCAAGTAAATTTCTACAAAACATTGATTTTTACGTCGATTTGGTTAAAAATTTGCCTCGTAAGAGGAGATCTAACCAAAAATTCCTATCTTAGGCTTTTTTTTTTCATGTTTATAATCTTCATTTTTATAGAAGTGCCGCAGCCTGCGATATATATTTTTGTTAAATCTCTATTTGTTGTATGTAATCATTAATATTGTTAATCCATATTCCATGTATTGAAGTGTTAAAAATCAGAAAAATGCTAGACAGTAAAATCTAAGATGGAATTGCATAGGGAAGGGAAAAAAAAAAAAAAAAAGAGTTATCGACAATTTGCCTTCTTAGCAGGTGTAAATGTATTATATATTCTTTTCTTACGTATTAGTATATTTATTTTGCATGGATCAACACATTTTTCAATTTAAGAGAGGATTCAGTCATAAGCAGGTTTTTTTTTCACACGTTTCACTATATTTTAATTTAGCCATATTTTAATAAGCGTATAAATCTACTATTCTCTAAAAATAATAAATTTTAATGTTTAATTGTAGAATAATGGCGATTTAAAAATGTATGCATGTTTTGCAAAGATTTTTGTGCCAGGTCTTATTTTACTCACCTTCAAACGGGTCAAAATCAAAACCAGGACTGAAAATTTTGGGGCGTGAAGTCTAGGAAGAATGAAACCAGTCCCGGCTCTGTACCGAAAAAATTATTTAAGGCACGGCCTGATCCTCCAGGAAAAAAAGCAAGGCCCGACCCGGTCCGTAAAGAGTAATCACTAGGCCCGGCTCGAGCTTTCAGAAAAAAAGTAGGGCTCAGGCCCGGCCCGAGTGCCATGAAGGAAAATAGGCCCGAGCCCGGCCCGTGCAGATCTCTATTATACAGGCTATCAAACCCTGAGAGCTAATGTGCCGCAGGTTATGTGTATGTATGCACGTACGTACGTAACGCGATAACTCTTGATAGAAATATCCAATTTGCTTTAAATTTTGTATATAGGTTCATTCATGGGTGCAAGAAGTATATTCAAGACAAGACTGAAAACTTTTCAGAGTATTAGGAATAACCAAATGGAAAAGGGCTAGAAGCAGGGGCGCCATTTCAGAACTTTCTTGGGGGGGGGGGGGGGCAAAGTTTTTTTAAGGTGGTCAGTAGCGTAGCTAAGGGGGGGCAAGGGGGGCGGCTGCCCCGGGCGCCGCTGCCAAGGGGCGCCAAATTGAGATGTTTTTAACCCAAATTATCGCACATATTTTGACATTAAAATTTAAAAAATATATCTTTTTTTTGTGTGTGTGAGAGAGAATTTTTTCCTTTATTATATCTAAATAAGGAAATAAAATCCTTCTGTAAATATTTCTGGTGAAGGCTCATTTATACCTTACATGATTACGTACCTGATAGAAGGCGCAAAATGATTCAATAGGGAGGGAGGAGGGCGCACAAAATTGAGAGGCTTTAAACCGAAATTATCTTACATATTTTGACAATAAATAAGAATTGTCACTGTCTAGCCCTGATCTTATAAAACAAAGGGCGTCACATTTCTGTTATCAATTGAGCATTTCTTTATTTGTCTATTGGTTTTCACGCTGATTTTTGTGTTCTTAGGAACATTTTCGTTTTATAGAGAGTTATGTGAACCAGTGCAAAATGGATTTAGCTGGAGGAACTGTAAGTAAAGATATTGTTCCTTCTTTATTGGAAATCATAATTTCCCGTCGAACTAGCTTTGAGAAAAAGCCAGATAATAAAATGTGGGCAACCTACCACCAAATTTTCCCTTCTTAAAACGCATAAAAATCAAAGCAAGACTTACCAGTCTTTCTTCTACGACCAATACAAATGACTGTGTGGAAATGGCGAAAAATCAAAATTATTCTATTGGCCTTATTTACTGTTAAATGCTTGTAAGAGTGTGATTTTTAGAAGTATTTGATGATTTAAAAAAATCTTTCGCGAGCATTATTAAGAATGCAACCTCCAAAGATCATTTAAATGCTCATTTAGCCCAAAACAAACATTCAAAGTATCTGAACTATTAAATGAACATTAAAAATTTTAGAAAATTAAATTCAACGAAGAATTAAGAAGAATAAGGAAATATTTTTTTGAGTATTTTTATTAAAAAACATTTTTATCTGTTGTATTTAAAAATAGTGCAATCAGTGCATTTTTTCAGGTAATGTTTTTCCAAATGGTTTTAAAAGTAGCAAAGTGTTAAAAAAAAAAAAAAAAAAAAAAAAAAAAAACCTCGAATTGAGAAAATTAAAGATTTCAAATTGCAACTCTGAATCATGAAAGAAATGTATGCAGTAAAAAGTTTTATCACATATTTATAACCATCGGATCTTTAGATATTTATAATCACCAGAAAAAAATAGGGATGTCTAACCACCATTTCTACACAAAAAATTGGAAAATTGATATTTTCGTCATTTTTTGTAAAGCGTCATCACTTTGAGCCTTCTAAAGAGGAAGGGTGCATTTTATTTTTGAAAGATTGATTTTTATTTCTTCTGTTATTTGACAGACAAACAGCGTTTTTTTTTGTTTTGTTTTGTTTTTATAATAAACAGTCTTCTAATGCAAATTAATTAATAATAAAAGTAAAAAAAAATAGTAATAAATTTAAATCACCCTTGTAATCATTCCATGTTCATTTTAAAAATCACACTTTATTGCATGACTGCAATTCCTGTATAGTTCCAAAACATTTCCGGTACAGTACGTTAATTTTGCATGGGCTCCGATAATTAAAAATTCGATTTGATTTACGCGTGGTAGAAAGCGCGAACCAGTGAATTTTATTTTTTTTTATTATTATAATGTTTACTCTGTTCTTTTTAGCTCACAGGCTATTAAAGCCTGAGAGCTAATGTTCCTGAAGGTTCCGTATGTACGTACGTATGTATGCACGCATGTATAGAAATAACCGATTTGCTTCAAATTTTGTATATACGTTCATTCTGAAAAGGCGCTTCCCTGATTAGTTTTGGGGTTCATTGGTTAAGTACAAAGGGGGGAACGGGGGCTAACTACCCCCCCCCCCCTTTAATTTAGATAAATGGGTTTTTCACGCAGAATTATCAGATTTACTTCAAATTTGGTATACAGGTTTATTCTGATAAGACGCTTCCCTGATTAGATTTGGAGGTTCGTTGGTTAAGTATAAAGGGGTAAACGGGAGATAATCTACCCTTAATTTAGCAAATGGGTATTTCAGGCAGGATTATCCAATTTGCTTCAAATTTGGCATACAGGTTTATTGTCGATTTCTTTATTTTTCGAGGGGCATTATTCTTTGAAATAAGAGTATAGTATACAATTAGTGTCAATAGCCTGTGAGTTCAATGTCATCAGCTTAACTGGGCACTTTTCTTTTTATTTAAGATATGCAACAGAAAAAAAATGCCTTAAAATTACTTCATTAATTTATAATTAAATTCTTAGCACATTAAAATGTTGTATTGTCATCAGAAATACACCTGCATACATATATATATATTTTTTTTTTATAATTTTAGCCTGTCAGGAAGCGGTGAAAGATCAATTAGAAAATTCCATCTTTACATACAAGAAACAAGTTCAATAAAATAGTGTAATAAATAAAAATGAATTAATGTATAATGAATTAAATCTTTATTCAGTACAGACACACAAGTATAACACGTGAATTACAAAGATAAAGATAATTCTAATATAGATAATTTTATAGTTAAAATGTTTTATTAGATCTTCAGATATACTTATTAAAAAAAGAGTAAAGATTTTAAAAATAAATAAAAATAAAAATTCATTAAAACCACCAGAAAAACGGCCAACCACATACTAAACTTTTGGAGGTTTTCTTTTTTTTTAAATCAAATTCCTGTCTCGTTGTATCCTGAATTTATTATAAGTCAGATATGCTATTGCAGGGATCATCTGAATACTTTTTTATGGCTCTATACCTGTAAAGACCACATCTTCAAAACTTAATTAGTTAAAATGGCATGACAAATTTTAAAATACATTAAAAATGATCTTTTTGCTTAACATTTCTGTTTTTAGAAAATAAACTAATTGCATTGCTGAAAATCTAATTTTTAATTTTATGAAATGCACCTTAAGGATTGCTAAAAAGAAAAAAAAAACAGCGAGTCAACTGAAAAATATTTAATGAAGTTTTATCACTTAGGACATATAGAACTACTTGGAAATTCCAAAGAGTGCACGCATAATGTAAATGAAACAAGGCAGATTTTTTTTTCCATAATCGGGTTTAATTTGTGAATTTTAGCAAGCGTCGTTTCTCGCAAATTTATTTTCATTGTTGCTACTTTTATACACTGAAAACTACATAGTCATATCCGCTAACGTCAAATTCTAGCCAAGCTTTGCAATATTTGGCTGAACATCTTGGCAATAAAAGTAAGTCGCCATAAATTAAGCCAACTTGGCGATATCCATCTAATTTTTCGAAAATCACATTCCAATTCATTATTGACGAAAGCTAGGAATCTTCTATAATCGGGTTCTATGCATTTTAGCTTCATGTATTTGAGTAAAATTGGCAGAATTCTTAAAAACAAGGAAGCGGGAAGCTACTTTTTTCTCCCGGTACAAGCCGGAAGGACTTTTTTCGTCCTGAGGAAAAATAATGATTTTTTTAATTTAGGGGGGGGGGGGCGCAGAATTTCTTCGAGCCCCGGGCGCCAAAAAACGTAGCTACGCCACTGAAGGTGGTGGCATACCCCCCCCCCTCCCCCGCAACCTCTCCGAACGAGAAGCGTTTACTGAATCATATATACAGAGACAGCAATACTTTTAATACGGAATCTCAAGTGACCTCTGAAAAATTCCGTTTAAGACAGGTTTTCGTCTTAGCAAGTAGAATTTTAAAATATTATGAAAGTTTTCAGTTATAGACAAGTACCGTTTTTTTCAGGTATTCTTTAAGACTGTTAAAACCTTCTTTCTATAAAGCACTTCTGAAGAGCATAGGTGTATTACATTGAAACGTGTCTAAACGAAACGTGTCTATAACATAATTCTTTCTCAAACGGACAAAAAAAATCAAGTTTCGACGAAAAAAACGCAATACAATTATACTGGCTAAGATGTAGATCTGTCTAAAATGGAGATTTTTTACAGTCCTTTTCAACTCTATTTTTGAAGGTTTTACTACAGGGGCACCTTTTCATGAGTTTCTTGGGGAGGGGGGGGGGGGACAAAGTTTTTTTTAGAGTCAGGGTTTGAAATATCGTGCAGGATTGCCCAAATCGTGCGCAAAATAGAAATAGGCCCCACAATAAAAAATGCAGTGTGAGATTTTGCCTGCTTATCTTAACTTCTTTCACAAACATTTGATATTTCTGCGAATATATTTTTAATTTCAGTGGTAGTCCGCGAATTTTTCTTCTTTTTTTTACGCAAATGCAATTTGTCAACCTATCGCGGTAAGCATCGCGAATTTTACGCATTGGAATTAGAAAAAATAGTTAATTTGGCAAAATTGGTCGCTGAAAAAATCGTTAATTTTTTAAAACGACCGTGGAAAAATATTGAGAATTTCGCCAAAGATCACTGAAACAAATAGAGATGTTTGTCAATCGAACGCGGAAAAAATCGCGAATTTAGTAAACTAATGCGGAAAAATATCGCGAAATTCGTCAAAAGATTGAACAACAACAAATAAAATCGCTAATTTAGTCAAACAGTCGCGCAAAAAAGGGGAATTTCGTCAAAGATCGTGCAAAAAAATCTACTTTTGCCACTCGGCTGCGGAAAATGACTTCCGAATTTCAACAAACGATCGTAGAAAAGAGTCGCGAATTGCGTCAAAAGATCGCAAAAACAAATAGCGAATTTCGTCCATCAATTGCCAAAAAAAAAAAAAAAAAAAAAAAAAAAAAAAATCGTGAATTTCGACAAATGGTGGAAAAAAATTGGTCAACGATCGGAATTTCGTCAAAGATTGTGCAAAAAAATAGCAATTTTTGTCAGTTAGTTGCGGAAAAAGACTCCCGAATGTTAACAAACGATCGTAGAAAAGAGTAGCGAATTACGTCAAAAGATCGCAAAAACAAATAGCAAATTTCGTCGATCAGTTGTCAAAACAAAAAAAAAATCGTAAATTTCGACAAATGGTGGAAAAAAAATTGTCAACGATCGGAATTTCGTCAAAGATTGTGCAAAATAATAGCAATTTTTGTCAGTTGGTTGCGGAAAAAGACTCCCGAATGTCAACAAACGATCGTAGAAAAGAGTCTCGAATTTCGCCAACAGATGGCGAAAACAAGCAGCGAATTTCGTCGATCGGTTGAAAAAAAATGTCGCGAATTTAGACAAAGGATTGAAAAATCAATTCCGTCAGTGATTCACAGAAAATAGCGAAATTTAGAAAATTATCACCAAAAAAAATAATCACGAAAAAAGTCGTGAAATTCAATCGGTCACGAGATAATCACCACACGAACACCATCAAGAAGTTACGAAATTTGCAAATGTTGTAATCCATAGGTATAAGAAAATTTCCATTAATGGTTTTCTGTCAGTAAAAATTGAAATAATGGCAGAAAATGATGTCCGAAAATGATGTCCGCAGTCATTTTCTGCCTTCCTCTTCAGACTATGATCTAGATTCCATACAATTCAGATCTGCAAAACCCTTGGTCTCAGGTCCCTTGCTCCTGCATTGGGTGGGGCTAGGGCTCCTTTAATACATATGTATATATAGGAGCCTTAGGTGGGGCAACACGATCCAATCAGCAGTACGGATCGAGCCGGGTTGACGCGGCTTATTTTCGCTGCGGGTCAGGTTGATTTGGAACATTTGACTACAGTTTGGCATAGATGTCCCAGTGGCCTATTTTTTATTCTATTAGTACAACTTTTTCAAATCTGTCATACACTTATATTAGGATATTTTCAAGAGAAATCTGTCACAAGGATTTTTTTTTGAAATTGTAGAACGATTAATGCAAAATTAGTAGTCAATCCTCACCCGTTATCAAAGGGTTAATTGTTTCGGATTCAAGTTGGGTTTTCACTATTTTGAGTTTGGTTCGTGTTGCCCGAGTTTTCAAAGAAATACTAAATATTTTCAGATGAAAAAAAAATAATTTTTCTACATAAAAGATAAAATTGTTATTAAAGATATAATTGTAGTCTACACTTTTCCAAATCATATTGAAATATGGATTAATTTTCTTTCATTTCGGGCGGGGTTGCGGTCAATTAATTTTTTTTGGACGTTTCCGGGTTTACTGGAAATTAGTTCTGCATCGGCTACCCGAAATGCATTTCGTTTTGGGTTTGGTTGATTCATTTTTTTTTTTTTTTTTTTTTTTTTTGCGGATCGAGTAAACTTTATACGCTTCGGGTTATGCATTGACTCTTTCGAATCGGGTTCGAGATGAACCGATTAAACAAAAGGAGGTTCTGAATAATTTTCAAATGAAAAAACTATAGATATTAATGGGTGTATATATGTGTTATTTTTTGCCCATAAGCGGTAAACTTGTAGATTACTTTTCCACAAATGTATTAAAATATACATTCATTTTCTTTCACTTCGGGGGTTCAAGTATGAATATTTCGGATTCGGCTTGAAGTCTATCGGATTAAAGTCAGGATTCGGGTCGGTTACCACCAAATCTGGACAGGACTCTAGTGTCAGGCTGTGAAGATTTTTAAGAGCATACTGTATGTATAATATCATTTAATAAAGCAAATGATTTAATAGCATTATAACGATTGGAGTAAATATAATGTGACACTAATAAAACAAAATTAACAAATCATATAATTAGGAAATTGAATATACACCCCCCCCCCTGCCCCCGATAAAAAAAATCCCCTTAAATTTTTGGCTAAAGAGAAAATTTATCACTAAAATTCTAGCCTTGCGGATAACGAGTTTTCTTTTAATACTGCTGTACACAGCTCAGAAGCAATTCATATATTTTTTTTTCTCGCAACTAAAACTAGCCAAAATACTCATTAATAATAAATGTCCCACTTAAAGAATGTCGCAATAGCAAGGCTTTAGAAAACATTTCAATGTTTAAGGCGGAGGGGGGGGGGGATCTAAATCTACAATTAGATTTTTTTAAAAACATCAATTTAATCAAGGTAGTTTTAGCCCCCTGGGTTCCTTCCTTCCCAGTCAACATATTCAGTTTTGTGGGGAAGGATATATCAACAGTTTACATTTATATTTATAAAAGAGATATAGTTAAGATTATTTTCAAAGAGTAAAAATACTCTTTGACCTTATTTGAAGGAGTAAATTTAGCTTTAAAGATTGCCAGTGCCGAAAAAAAAAATTGTGTTTTCAAGAAAGAAGGTGGGAAGGAGGAGAAACATATTATTCTAAATTGTACTTCTTAACATATTCAGTCATAAAATGTGGATATCAAGTAGGGGTGCACAACATTTATAAGAGGTAGACCAGTCACAAAAATTACTGGATTGTCGAGAGCCAAAATCCGTAGTGTGGACAAAATTTTGTTTTGGGGAAATAAGAGGAGGATCGGCCTAAAAGTTCATAAAAATGCTAATTTTAAAAAGAGGGTTACCCCCTATACTCAACCACCTCCTTAGTCAACATAACCCAATTCAGTTGGCAAGGATGGAAAAAATTTACAATATTCGCAGTTTTTCCCTAGTCATTGAAGAAATTCATGATTTTTATGCGCCCGTTCGGCAAAATTTACGATTTTTTCGCGCCCGATCAGCGAAATTTGTGATTTTTTCGCACACGATCCGTGAAATTTATGATTTTTTTCGCACCCGATCGGCGAAATTTACGATTTATATGCACCCTACCGGCAAAATTCGCGATTTATACGCACCCGATCGGCAAAATTCGCGATTTTTACGTGCTCGATCGGCAAAATTTACGATTTTTACGCGTCCGATCGGCAAAATTTATAATTTATACGCACCCGATCAGTAAAATTCATGTTTTTTACTCGCCCGATTGGCGATATTAGAGATTTATACGCACCCGATCGGCAAAATTCACGATTTATACGCATCCGATCGGCAAAATTCGCGATTTATACGCACCCAATCGGCAAAATTCGCGATTTTTACGGACCCGCTTGGCAAATTTTGCGACTTTAACGGGCCCGATCGGCAAAATTCGCAATTTTTACGCGTCCAATCGGCGAAATTTGACAAAATTCGCGATTTTTACGCACCCGATCGGCAAAATTCGCGACTTTTTCGCGTCCGATCGGCGAAATTGATTCCCGAGCCACCAGTAAACTCATCGCGGGCCACAGGTTTTTCATCCCTAGTCTAGCCTGTGAAAACTGATAAATTCTCTGAAATTTCAGATTTCTTGGGGGGGCGGTTGCCCCCCCCCGAAATGGCGCCCCTGGCTAGAAGCTTTGTATGTCTTTCATTATGGCTAAAAATCGATCTTTTACAATAACAGAAAGAAATAAAAAGTTCTTGATAGTAAAATTACTTTTATTTAAATATATAAACAAGAATTTAGTATCAGTCAAAAGTTTCTCCAAGACTGAAGTGCTGGTTTATTCTAATAAGGCGCTTCCCTGATTAGTTTTGGGGGTTCATTGGTTAAGTATAAAGGAGGGGGGGACTAACCCCCCTAATTTAGATAAATGGATTTTTCATTCAGAATTATCCGATTTGCTTTGATATACAGGTTTATCCTGATAAGGCACTTCCCTGATTAGTTTTGGGGATTCATTGGTTAAGTATAAAGGGGGGGAGGCACTAATCCCACCCCTTTAATTTAGATAAATGAGTTTTTCATGCAGAATTATCAAATTTGCTTTAAATTTGGTATACAGGTTTATTCTGATAAGGCGTTTCCCTGATTAGATTTGGAGGTTCATTGGTTAAGTATAAAGGGAGGGGGGGGGAGGCTAACCCTCCCTTAATTTAGCTAAATGAGTATTTTATGCAGAATTATCAGATTTGCTTCAAATTTGGTACGTAGGTTTATTGTCAATTTCTTTATTTTTCGAGGGGCAATATTCTTTGAAACAAGAGTATAATATACAATTAGTGTGAATAGCCTGTGAGCTCAATGCTATCAGTTTAACTGGGCACTTTTTACTTTATTTTACTTAGATCTTAAGGTTTTACTGAAGTATAACTGATATTTTATCATTCATACAGTGGAAGGAGGGACTCAAAAAATATCAAAACAGAAAAAAACCAGTCGGATGTACCAATCCCTAAACGTTCTTCTATCTCATACATGCTAATACTTCAAAATTCGCTACCACAGCACCAATAAAGTCAATATTTTTTTTCATTCTGTTGTACTGCAAGTCAGCTGCTTACGAATCACTGGGTTACCTGGTTGTGAAGCATCCATCACTGCGCGAGCAGCCAATGTACAACATAAATCCGAAAAATCCCACAAAAATCGCTAACACAGCGCCTTCTTCTGGTAGAATATCCCCAAATTCAACTGGGACCTGCTGGCCATAGACAAAAACATTTATATGAAATGTGGTTCAACTCTATGCATAACTTCATACTCTTTTCGATGATATAATAATGAAAATGGAACTAAAATTGTTATTACTGCGCCCCCTTCTGGCGGAATATCCCTGAACTCAACTGGAATCTGGAGGCCATAGTCAGAACAAAAATCGCTGTCACAGTGCTCCCTTCTGGCTGAATATCCACAGATTAAACTGAGACGTGCTGGTCATAGCCAAAAACATATAAATGAAATTTGGTTCAATTCTATGCACAACTCCATTCTCTTTTTGATGATACAAAGTGGACACACACGGACACAGAGAGACATTTTGGATAAAACATGTTTTTCGAGATCTCTGACCCGTAACATTTTTAAATCCGTCAAAAACTGGAAGTCGAAAAAAAATTTAGATTACAATACTTTCTTCTATTATAGATAGAAGAAAGTAAAAAGGATTTTATAAAAGTAATAAAAGGCAAAATTTGCGGATCCACGAAAATAATTTTCCCTGTACTTATGCTTAACCCTGCTCTTTACTGATTTTAAGTGTTTTACTTTAGTAGGTTTGAAAAAATACATATAACATTTCTGAAATTTATTAAAGTAGAGTTTAATATTCATTTCTGCCCAATTTTAAGCAGTTATCTACATGAATGATTAAAATTACACAAACACCATTAATATACTGTAAGAAAAAAGCTCAATATTTTTAGTTTCCATTCTATTTAATTTGATCTTGATTTCTAATTCTTGAGGTATGAAATGCATCTAAAAGGTTACCTAGGTAATCTCAAAATATTTCATAGCATTACATGCTGAAATTCTACAAGCAATTGAACACATGAGACCTTGCTACAATCTCAATGTGTTTGGTTTATTTTGAAAATCAATATTTGTTATTGATCAAATTATTTGAAAATCCTATTAATCTGGTCAGCTGTTACATATAATTTCTGCTTGTCTCTATTCTATTCATGTAATTTTTTTTAAACGAAAAAGTAACTAATTGCACCTACTAATTTTTTAAATTTTAGAATATAATCCTTGTGAGACAGTCAAAGTAAATATTGGGTCATAGGGTAATGTTCTGTGGTTTTTCAAAGCGAAGCATGGTTTTGTCTAGTTATTTTGCTACTGTTGATAAGGGGTGACCTTGAATGACATCTTATTTACACCTTATGCACCTACTAATTTTTTTAAATTTAGAATATAATCTTTGTGAGACAGTCGAAGTAAATATTGGGTCATATGGAAAGTTATGCGGTTTTTCAAAGCAAAGCACGGTTTTCTCTAGTTATTTTGCTACTGTTGATAAGGAGTGACCTTGAAAGACCCAGGTATGTACATTGTCTTTTCTGCTTGCGTTGCATAATTCTCGCTTTTGTTGTGGCATAATTTTTGTTTCAGTGCAGTGCTAAGAATGGAGAACCAAAAAGTTCATTTTCATCATATTATGCTCTTTTATTTCAAGAAAAGTAAAAATGCTAGTCATACTGCTCATAAAATTTATGCTGTACATGAACAAAGTGCTGTTTCAGATGACACAGTTTGAAGGTGGTTTGAGAAGTTTAAGTGTGGAAATTACAGCCTCAAAGATGATGCCCAATCTGAACAACCATCATCTGTAAAGGAGGACCACTTAAAATAAACTATCGGTGAAAATCCACATTTTCACAGTTCACGAGTTATCACACAGACTACAGTGCCTAGAATAAATAGTGTGCCGTCCGTTGATTACCAACGCTTTTTTCTTTGGCCTTGAAAGGAAGGATGCCACAAGATGGCGCTCATGTTATCACCGACTGGGAATTTTGAAAGCTTTTACGCCGCGACAGTGAGGCATATTGTAAACAAACGCGAGTTCTTCCCATAAAGTTATAATTATGTCTGTTTAAGACACAAAATATGAGTGAAAAAACTAAGAAGAAATATCAGCAAAGGTATTGTTTTGTGCCTGGATTGTCGTACGGGATATTCTGTAGCTAAGAATAGCCCTAAATAGTGCTCTCATAAAGAAAATTATAAATTTTTTTGTCATAACTCGATTGCACTTTTATGTAAAACAAATAAATAAAAATCGCCCAGCAAAAAGACAAAAAGCTAAATGCTTAAAGATGCGACGCATGCAGTAAGTGCATATCAACTTTTCCCATAGTTATATTGCTTGGCCCATTTTTAATAATATTGTTTTTTTCATGCAAAATACGCAGAAATTGATTTTAAAATAACCATATATGTTTACACAACTTTGGATGTACAATCAGTCTGTACTTTGTTTTGAATTGGGAATATATGTAATTTTTAAACCTATGTTGCTTTTGCGTACATAATACAAAGAGGTAAAAGAATTTTTTTAAATAATTTTTTTAATATTTTTTTTTTATCAACAGTTGTTGATATTTGTATATAAAGCTAAAGTAAATTTAACCTTTGAATTTATTTTTGAAATTATTTGCTTTTCATACATAATTCATAAAGAAAAAAAATGTTTAAGAATGTCTTAAGAATTTTAATATGTGATTTCCAGTGTGAGAAAGATTTGTTTAACAAATGGGACTTTGTTTTAAAAATAACACAAAGTAAATATTGCTATTGGGAGTGTATTTTTAAATATTCATTGTATGTTCGCACAGTTTTAGAAAGAGTGAATAGTTGTTGATATTTGTAAATAAAGCTAAAGCAAATTTAACCTTTGAATTTATTTTTGAAATTATTTGCTTTTCATACATAACTCATAAAGAAAAAAAAATGTTTATAATTTTTCTTAAGAATTTTAATATGTGATTCCCAGTGTGAGAAAGATTTGTTTAACAAATGGGCTTTTGTTTTGAAAATAACACAAAGTAAATATTGCTATTGGGAGTTTATTTTTAAATATTCATTGTATGTTTGCACAGTTTTAGAAGGAGTGAATAGTTGTTAATATTTGTAAATAAAGCTAAAGCAAATTTAACGTTTGTATTTATTTACTTTTCATACATAATTTTCATTTTAAAAATGTGTCTCTGTTCAAAAATAACAGTTTGTAAATAATATATTTATTATTGAAATATTTCAGACATGTTTTCATCTAAATATCAATTCCTATAGTTAAATGTCTTCTTATATAATATCAAAATAAGTATCTAAAAAGCATTAATTTATCCGATTACTAGATCTGTTTTCGGAAATTTTCAGTCTGTAGTGCAGTCAGCGCCATCTATTGGAGGCTTACTTTCGCGTGCATTTTTTTAGCATCGAACGGTACACTATTTATTCTAGGCACTGTACACAGACTAAATATATTCCAAAAAGTACAGTGCGCAATCATTTGATAGCTTCTTTTAACAAGTCCTCCTTTACAGATGGTCGTCCAGAGGGGATATTATCTTCGAGGCTGAAATTTTTGCTCTTAAATTTCTCAAATTACCTTCGAACTGTGGTGGTATTTACATTAAAATTATAAAGAGATTTAAGTCATTAAATCAGATTCGCAAGCTGATTACAGAAGGTCCAAAGGTGTTTTTTCATGCAATTGTGCAAGCAGTAGTTTATTTCATTTAGTTTTGTCTCTTGATTGAGCTGTAATTTTAATATTTGTGATCAACTTTAGAAAATTCATATATTGTTTTGAATATGAGTCAAAATAAAAAGCAAAAACTAGCATTTTCTAGAAATATTTTACAATAAAAATTAAATATTTTAAATTTGTTCATTTGAAGCTTGTAAAAATCTATTTCTGTTAAAAAATTCATATCTTTTTTAAAAATTAATTTTCAAAAAAATTGTGAATTATAAGCTGTAATTTGTTAAACAGAAATCAATTTCTAAAAGCTTCAAACATGCGAATCCAAAATTACAGCCCATTCCTCCAAGTAGTAATTGAGTTATGCTTAAAAAACTACCCGCATTACAATCTGTTTTGTAATGATTACAAATGAATTTAACAATAGGAGTTCCAAATTTTAAACCTTCATAATTCCTAAAATACTTGACCAAATGACTTCCCATTTGATATTTTAATGTAAAATTTACTGGAAATATAGATTATATGATGTCAAAATTAGGTGTTTGTACTGAAAATTTGGTACAATTTCAGTATGAAAACAACCACCTAAATTTATTTTTTTAAACAAATTAAAAAGACATAATTTCCAGTCAAATGGCTACTTTTATTTATTTTTTTGGAAGGGGGGATAACTTGGAAGTTTAAAATGTATGGGGTGTTCTCTATTGCATTTGGCTGGATGCAGGGCTGGCACAACATCGTGGCGGGCCTTGGCAAAGCAGTTAGTGGGCCTCAACATATACTGCAATACTGGACTAATAAAATTTATTTTTAAAAATACATATATATTGTAGAATATATAATATATAGATAATAAAATCTACAAAAAAAGACTACTTTTACATTTAAAATGCATAATTATTGAAAAATCTTTATCCTTTACAATATTTCAAATATTTACTTGTTGCATTCACAGTTACTTTCATCAAATCTATACACTCGCTGACAATTATATTCACTTTTGCTGTAAGTAATAAAGTTAATACTCACTTTTTAATCACAAAGAAACATTTAAAAACAAATCTAGAGCAAAATTATTTTTTACAGAGGAAACGTTATTTCAAATTCTATAGATCCCTAAGAAGACCACAATGGACTATGGGCCCGTTTGACCGATGGTTGTGCAAGCCCTGATTGGATGTGTTGCAGTGGCGTAGCTACATGTTCAGTGCCCTGGAGCAAGTACAATCGGATCACCCCCTTCTCTACCAGAAAAGGTTACCTAAAATTTGTTTTCAGGTTGAAAACATATATAGTGCAGTAAAACATCCTGCCATAAATGAAAAATTTTCATGATGCTGATAGAAGGAATGCCATACAACTATATCTGCTAAGACAGAAACATGTCTAAAACTAATTTCTCCTAGTCCCTTGCGATTCAGTCTTAATAGACTTCATTGTACTTATTTCAAATTAATACAATTTTTTTTTCTATAAAACACAACCTGTAAACCTGTAATGCACATGCAAATGCCCTCATTTGTGCTTTTAAAACGTTCTTTACAATTTTCATGAATTCAGAGGCATAAAACAATAGATTTATAATGTATATTATCTTAAATACAAATTTTGATAAGTCAAGTTCAACGAATACTATAGTTTCATTTATCTAATTTTTAGCTAAAACAAAATTGGAAAGGATTGAAAAAATGTTCCGTTTTAGACAGGTTTTCGTATTAGCAAGTATAATCACGAAAAATTTCTGTAAAAGACAGGATTCCGCTTTCACAGGTTTTACTGTATATTTTATACATTTAAAAAAATGGCGAATGTAAAAAAAAATATTTATACAAATATTTTCGTTCCTTTGTAATTTTGCGTCCTTATTATTCTCGCGCCTGGAGCAATGTGCTCAAACTACTCCACGGCAGCTACACCCCTGATGTGCTGGCTTAAGAACATTTACAGAAGAAATTAACACACAATATCTTCATTTACTGAATAAATAAAACTAAAATGTATTGGATGTAATCTTTAAAAAAAAAAAAAAAAAAAAAATTATATATTATATATATATATATATATAAATTGTTTCCTGTGTATTATAAGCAAGCATAAAATACCTTGTAAAATATTTTATATCACATTGTTTATTAGTTAGCATATTTGCATTGTTTGAATCTAAAGATTAATGAATGGTAATAAAAGAGTAATTTTAAATTTAAAGCCTACTTTTGCGCCAAATCATTATTTTCTCTTACTGGTATTGCATTCTTTTTCTGTGAAACACACATATCCTACTGGTGTAACTAATAACTTGCAAGATGATTATGATAATTGTTCTAATATTTTTTAATTCCAGTTATTCTTTATAATTGCACAAGCAACATTGAAGATAGTTTTAAGATATCAAATGTGTTATAGCTGTTCTCAAATCCAAACTCACTGTTTTCTGACATATTTACAAGGTCATCTTTACTTGTATTCTTAAATGCATACAATTTGCAAATAATCTCATTCAGATACCAAGAAATTAGTTGTGTCTCTTTTTTTTTTCAATAAAGGCAACAGATCTTTCAGAAAAATTGTTAAAGTTAGTGATTTATACAAATCAGATTGTCAAGCAACAGGTGGGAAAAGGCTATCAATAGTTAGCAATCAATTATAACTCAAAATGTAATACATTTATCGAAAAATTAAAAATATAATTAGATTACAAATAACTTCAGGCTTGCAGATTTTCCAATATTTAAAATTTACCAATAAAAATGACTCTCTGAAATATGTCAAGTTTTTCATTGTTGAGCGGGACAAAATATATATTTTTTAGAAATCTTAAGCAAAAAGAAAACAAAATAAGGCAATTAAAAAGTACAGCATAATATTCTTTAATATTTTTATTCAACTGCTTAGTTATATCGCATGTGTATTTAACAGTGATCAAGTATTTACATCAGTTACATTTTCTTTACATACATTTAGCCAGCAATATGATAGGAGCAAAACATATTAGAATAATGAAGTAGAAATTCTTTGAAATAAATGTACCACTGTAAATAAAAAATGACTTTCCAAAACTTGAGGAAAAGAAATTTAACAATATGCTATGGAATGACAAGGAAATATATCGTAATAAAGATACTTTAAAAAAATTATCTATTTGATTTTTACAACAATTCATAATCATCACATGCAATTTTTAGAAAGTTATAATGCTCATTCATATCCATGAGAATTATACAAAATACACAGAAGAAAAATAATATACAAGTAAAGTACCATATAGTTAACTTATACAGAGATGCAGTATGTGAAGAGTTAAAATAAAAAAGCATTAAAAATACTGTTAGAACTGACTAGAAATGGAATAGCTCGATTTTGTAAGAAGTATTGCTCCATTGTACAATCTTACAGCTAATTATAATACAAAATAAATGTACAGATAAGAATTATTTGGGAGAAAACAATTGGTAAATAATCAAAATTCATCCTTGCTGCTATTAAAAAAACTAACTACAAATAAAAAATGAGATTCGACAACCTTTTGAAATCAATGTTGTATTTATGTGAATTCAATAGTTTAGAGGGGAAGATCCAACTGCTTTCATAGTTATATCCAGGAGTGCTTGTGGGTCTTGTTGAAAAAATGTTTTAAAATTTTGAAATATTTCAGATATTTCACAAATTAATACAGTAGACACCCCTCAAATCTGCAAACGCCTAAAATCCACACATCATTTTAGATGTAAACAATGAAACTTACACTTAAGAGCCTACGCTAGTCACGCGAAGAAACGCTCCAGCTAATGTTAAGTCTATGGGAAGGTTATCGCGCGATTTCTCGCTCGTATTTTAATATTTTTAAACGATTTTTTTGCATAGGATAGCTGAGGTCGATCTCCAACGTTGTTAGTTTTTACTTTTTCGATTTTGGTTACGGTTTTTTTTTTATAAGCGGACATTTTCAATTTTGGAACCGGTTGGAACCGGTTCTAAAAGTGAAATTACCCTTATATAAAAAAACTGGAATCAAAATCGAAAAAGTAAAAACTAACAACGTTAGAGATCGACCTCAGCTATCCTATGCAAAAAGAATCATTTAAAAATATTAAAATGCGAGCGAGAAATCGCGCGATAACCTTCCCATAGACTTAACATTAGCTAGAGCGTTTTTTCGCGTGACTAGCGTAGGCTCTTAAGATGTAGGCGAAAAATTTAAAGTTTTTATTTTTATATCATTCTGTATACATTTTAATATGGAATTCTGGTTAATATGATTGAACTAATATTTTCTCATGAAGGAAGTATAAATTTATTTCTGAAAAATTTCACAATAGTGCTGATATCAGTAGCAATCACCATCTTTTTAGCAAATGAATTTAAGTATTAATCAAGCTTTTTTGGTTAAGTATGGCTAAACATGAAATAAAAATTTGTTATTTTAAGATTTTGATGTAAATTATGAGTGTACATTTATAAGGAGAGTTTCACTGAATAATTCAAGAACAAATTATCTTATCACTATTATGTATATTTAGTTATATGCATTATTAATTATTTACTTGACCTTTACTTTAACTATATTTTTTTTATTTTCTCAATTTTTATTATCTTACTTTATTGTAAGCATTCATTATAATTTCGAGTGCATCATTAAATTCAAGTGACTGTTTAAAAATGTAAACAAAACAGTGACCAGAAATCCGCAAAATTCTAAAATCTGCACAACCTCTGGTTTTTAAGCTATGCTGATTTAAGGGAGTCTACTGTAGTATATTTTTTGTAGTAAAATTCAGTCACTTTATTACAGTAAAACACAAGAACTTTTGTCAAATACATATGTATTTAACATATTAGCAGTAAATATTTTATCCATTGTTTACAATTTTCAAAAGAAGTTTCCAGTTTTTTTTCATTTTTTTAAAAGCAAAGTGTAAAGAGTAGTATCAGTAGTATAAAATCTTTCAAGATCTTTCAGCACAAGCTGGATACAATCCTGGCTACACTTTCTTTACACACATGTACAGAAACAGATAGAAATATATGAAAGAAAGACACAATAAGTGGTTCTTCAGGAAAGAAAGTTACTTTTTATTGAAAAAATTCAATATAATAATAATAATCTCAAAATGGCGAAAAATATAGAATTATTCTTTTTGGAAACAAAGTCATATCTACAGACTTTTCTGTCATCTCCAAAAATTCATAACTCAATTCATAACTTTTGAGCAACTGCCAAACACCAGTAAGCTATTTTAGAAAGGTATAATGGTGATCACAATGACTGGTGTTATGGATTTTGCTTTTATTCCTCTTATATCAACTCTAAACATCACATAATTACAAATTTTACATAATTGAATAGCAGAAAAAAAATGTATTTGCAAATGAAATTTGTTTGAAAACTGTAGTGCAATTTAATGACTTTTTTGGGACCTTTTTAAATAATTTTCAAGCATGTTTTTTTTTTTAATAAATCTAAAAAATGAACAATGGTTTTGAACAATATTAAATAGTTACTGACAGATGAGTTGCCAGAATAGGCAAATGATTGCCCACAGCAAATTAAAAAGAAATTTTCTAAAGATTTTAAATAACTCTTTTGCACCAAATCATACTTGCTCAGATACACCATTTGGCTATTGACCCAATTATGGAAGATTAATCATAAGATCAGGTTAACCATAAAATACAGCACTTTGGTGGTGCTACACTGAAATCTGTCAATGAAAAAAAAAAAAAAAAAAAAAAAAAAAAAAAGAAAAAAAATCCAGATTTCAATTATTTTTTATTATATATACTCTTCTGAGAATGCAACAATTGCTAGCTAAGAGGAACATTATTATTAATTGTAAAAATAGTAATATTGTACATTTGTTCACTGAAATCTTTTGAAATTTATTTATTTTTACATGTTAGTGCAGTGGTTCCCAACCAGTGCTCCGCAGTAGCCCAGGAAAATAAATGAAATTTAATGATATCAAACACATTGCAAGGAGGGGATTTTTCTAAAAGTATGTACGAATTTTATTGTTATAAAAATCACTATAATTTGAAAACTTTTTACTGCAAATGCTCAACTGACAGGATTTAAATGATAAAAACTAGGTGCACAAATTGGCATTTTTGGCGATATGCTTAGCAAAATGAATGAAACAAATCTATCATTGCAAGAAAAAAACTGTCACAGTTTTTAAAATGACAACAAAATATGTCTACTTTTAAGAGAAAACTGATGTATTGGTTGGAATGCGTGGGAAAGGAAGATATCAATTGCTTTCCTATTACTAAAACGGTTCATGAATGAAAACAACGTCCAGCTTCAAGATAAAATACAGAAATTCAGGAGCTTTGAAAGATTCATTTGAATACTAATTTTTTAACAACTCATTAGAAGTGCTGGAGACTTTGAATGTGTTCTGAATCTTTTCAGCATCGACAGAAAACCAAGTAGCGGAAACTCACAGGAATACGAGGTTCTCATATATGTCATTTGACAGATGAATTAAAAATCTTGTTTAAAAAAACAAAATTAGTTTTACTGTCCTTCTCAACAACATTTCTCTGTAACACAGGATTTCCTGTTTACACAGCCACCAGATCGAATACAGAAACTTTTTGAATGCAGAACCACATATTTGCCTGCAATTATGAGCAAGTAAACTTAATATGATATCAGAAAACTTTACAAAACAATGCTACCACAGGTTTCACATTAAACTGCCACTCTATGAATGTAAAATCTATTGTAAGGCAAATGTTTTGATTTATTGAATTTTGAAAAACCTATGTATGACCAAGTTTAACAATATCATGTGTGTTGGTCGGTAATTGAGAATAAATTAACTATTATAAAATTTTTGAAATATATAATTTCATTACAGTGACATTGCACTATTGTTTAGACTACTATCCACCCCCCTCTTCTTCTGCTCTGCACCAATATATCTAAATACCATTAACTTGTAAAACATGGAGTATGATAGGCTACCGGGGCTATGTCATAGAAATTCATTCTAAATAGGGTTCCACGGGTCAAAATGGCTGGGAACAACAATTGTGTTATTATATGAAGATTTTTTTAAATACTAAGGCATAAACAGACTTTATAAAATATTTCACATCTTTTTTCAGCAATGCACTTGATCAAATAATTCCCAAATATATTTTTCCTTATTTTAAACATTTTTGTAACTGGATCCTATACAGAGAAACCTTGGTAATGCCACACACAGAGATGCAACAAGGGTGGTGTGGGTGGTGCCATCAATTAGAATAGGTGCTGACTAGCTTAATCGGTGCCAACACTAATCACTATTCATGCATCTACCATCGGTAGAAAAACTAGAAAGGAGTTTTGCACCAGGTGCCAAATAAACTTGTTGCGGTGCTGGCCACACAACCATCGTAATAAAAAGTATGTTGTCTTAAACAAATAATGATTTAGTAAATTTCTATTTTCTCAATCATTGCTCAAATAATTTTGATGTCATGCATGACTATTATTTACATGGTTTATAAAAGTTTTAATGCCTCTTCAAACATTGCAGATTTTTGATTTGCAAATTAAGCTTTAGATTTTCAAAACATTCTTATAAACAAAAAGAACAATTTATCTTTATTATTATTATTTTTGAAAATTTTATTTTGGGTGTTATAAATCTTTTCTTTCCTTTGTTGCACTTATATCTTTTGAAGGCAATGGTTTTGCTTGATAAATCAAAAAACTTAATTTGTTCCAGCACATTTAAAACACATCTGCATTTTTAAATCTGTCTTTTTTTTTTAAAAAAAAAAGCCCAGCTCAAATTGTAGTTAATTTGAAAGATTACTACTAAAATGTCATAGCACTTAAAATAAATATATATATATATATATATATATATATATATATACTCCATCAGCATTAACATTATACACACAACATGAATAGTAAAGGTTAAATTACCAAGGTAATCCAGTTCTTCATATATCACGTTTTTGTGGTTAACCTGTATATATAACTAATGATTTGAGAGTAATCTATTGGGCAATAATAATGGGGAGTCATGTGATTACCATTATTTCAAATATATTAACTTTAGAATAACACTCCTGTTTATATGATGCTTGAATTAAAAAAGCAAACAAAGAAATATGAAAAATAAAATACGATTAAAATTTTAAATTAAAAATAAGAGTTCTTATTCAAACAGTGATTCTAACACAAGGTCACATTTCAACAAAGAATTTCATTAAAAAGAAAAGGAAAAATCCTTCGTGAAACAGATCCTGTTCTTAAAAATGTACAAAATCACAGCCAAATTAATTTTTTCATTACTTTTAAATGAGAATGCAGTGGATCAAGCCCTGAACAACAGTAATATATTTTTAATAATAAACACTCTGAGTAAAGTACTTGTAAAATTCTGTCAATAAATATATTTCAATACCCAACCTATCAATGAATACGAGAAGCAAAAATGGAAGAAGCAATAATCTTTGGAAAAGTTTAATTTTATTTTTAAATAAATTAATTTATCCTAATAAAAATAAACTAACAATAAAAATTAATTACCAGTTAATTTTTAAAAGATTTAAATGCTATATTTACCCAGTACATAAATAAGTAATGTAAAAAAAAAAAAAAAAAAAAAAAAAAAAAAAAAGCAACTTTAGAACAAAAGAGGACTTAATTAGAATTTCATTGTAAATATTGAAACAAATGAATAGATTAGATACACACACACGTTCATCAAAATTAATAAATACAATATACACATATTTATATGAAAGGTGTCAACCTTTTAAAATAATCATTTAAAAAAAAAATTCCATAAAGTTTTAAGCATATTGAAGACTGATAAAGTACATTCAGCATTATTAGAAATTCAATCGAAATATCCAAATATCCAACTTTATCATGATTGTATAGTTTTACTTAAATAATGTTCAATAAATATATTTTTTAAAATCTAAAGCAATTTTAAATCAAATATACAAATGCAGGTAATTATTAATATATATATATAATTTAACTTGGTATAAATTTTTGTTAGACGGATGGTTTATAGATCATGGGTCACTATTATGTCAACAGTATATCATATTCAAATCATATCAATTTTGAAAAGCATGTGCAGAAATTTTCTACTCAATAATTGAAAAGCACTGCATTGAAGATATTTAAATCTTTTAGCTGATTGCGTATTATAAGTTTGGATCCCAGTATAGTCTTTCTTTTAAATGGCAGATCAAGGTCATGTTTCTGTCTCTCTATTTCAGTTTATTTACATTCCATGGTAATGTAGAACACAGGGCTTGGTATATATCATATATATAATATTGTAATGTTTGATATTTTCATTGTTTCATTTGACTTTATTTTCAAACTATTGTGCATATTTTTTATATTTTCATTCAGTATATGAATTTTTCAACTGTTATTGATTGTGTCACTCCGTAAAACAAAAAACTTTTACAGGAAAAAAAAAATCTTCAAGCTTTACATTTGAAGATAAATTTTTAAATATTAAACCAATAATAATGCTGGACAATATTAATTTAGAACTCGCATAGAAAGATAAACTGTGTTATTTACATAAAGTTATTTACAGCCTCATTATAAAGATTCGTTTCTCATTTTGTTTAGTTCAGTTTAAACTGAACAATGGGTTGAAGAACAAAATAACAGACATACTTTTTTGTTAAAAAAAATATTTAAAATGATGTTGTATAAAACATAACATTTTATTGATACTTTATATTGAATCCTATAGTTTGTCTTTTGATGAGTGTAAAAAAAAACAAAAAAAAAAAAACAAGTTTAACTTTAAAATTGTTTCTGTTTTCAGTTAGTTGATCTTCAGTTTTGTTGTAAATGAAAAAAAGAAAGAAAAAATAATTAGAATAATGTTTCATTAAATTTTCATGCTAAGTGCAATATATTTTGGTTTCTAATTTATATTATCTAAAAATATTTATAAGGAGTGGTAATTTGACTATTTTGAAAGTATTGGATATATTATATAAAATATCCGATATTTTTATATTTACAAACCTTGGTAGAACACTTGTTTCTACACTATTCTTTCCCATTGTACTTCGATCTAATATGTTTAGAATTTCTTTCTTAATGAATAAATACTAACTTCAAAGCTAATAATAGCTAACTGAAGATAACCCACAAACTATTAAACAATCAAGATGCGTTCCAAAATGTTTTGGTCAACCAGTAATAGAACAATTAACAAGCATCTAGTATTACTGCTGTGAGACGTTAAGTAGTAAGCTATGCAAACATAAAAATGAGCATAGTTTTTACTTGTAATTTACAGTTAGTGCATCGCTCAAAAAAGAATAAAAAACATGCATCTAAACTCAAAAGACACTGGTAATCTTTTTCATACATAAACTGAACTTAATACTTATTTACTTTCAGAAAGGTTGTTAAGAATGTACTTGATTTATTTTAAAATCATAATGTACCATTTTAAGTAAATTTACATTATTAAATGGTGGAATTACATGGAAAAAATTCTGAGAAAGGAACAATAATTAAAACATGAGTACTAAAGAATAATTTGGGATCAACTGTAGACATATTTCTACACAAAAGAAAATCTAAAATGATTTAATAACAAAAGGTTGACACCCCAAGAACAAAGATTAGCAATTTTTTTTACTCAATAAAAAGAATTAACTTTTCATTGTAAAAAAAAAAACAAAGTGAAAAACCAAAATATTTGTGAAACAAATACACATTAAAACAAAAGAATATACAATAATATACAAAGCTATCAGTGCAGAATAAAAGCACAATGACTAGTACCTTTGGTGTTTTAAATAAATTTTTTTGGTCATATATATGTTTGTCAATAAATTTTTGAAACTTTGTACAATGTATATATATATATATATATATAATATATATATATATAATCAGTATAATGAATATACACTGCAGTTCAAAGAAATCTTTTGGTATTTAAAAAAAAAAAAATTTAGTTTCTTAAATGTAACCCTTTGATCAGAGCCTCTAGCATTACTGTGTCAAAATAAAATACAGAAAAAGAAATTTCATAAAACACACATTTGTTTCCTTTAATTAAAATTTCTCCTTAACACAGTAAATTCTAGACATTTTAAAATAACCATTACATTTTTTTTTTTAATGACATATGAGCATTTTTTTCCCCTGTATTTTTCTTTAAAAAGGTAAAAATTATAGATATAAATAATTCAGAGTTAATATTGTCAATCACTGTATGCCAACATAGGCAGAATAAAAATTTCAAAAACAAAACATGGTAATATAATGAAATGGTTTTTGCTAAATTATCAAGTGAATATACAATTAAAACAGATATTTCAGATAATCAACAATCAAATAATTAAAAAAATATAACTATTCAGATACTTTTCTCTCCTTGGCAATTAATGTACAATCAAACATAAAAAACCACTCCTTGGACCTGATAAAGAGTGAAAAGATAGAAAAGTTTTTAAGTCACAAGGAACATTTCTCTTCCCCTCCATCCCATTCATAAAATTACAATCTTGGAACATGTTAGTTTGCTGTAGAGTTTACAAATCTAAGCAATTTATCTAATAAGAAGTATTCGAGAATACAAATATTATTTCGAAACTAATAATATATATAATATATATTAAGTTTTTGTAAACATAAAATTTTTATTACATTTTAAAACTAATGTGCAATTAATTTTTGGATGTTTCTGGATCAACAATTCACAATTTCATGTCTGAAACACAATAAAATACATTTTCATTTATGTTAAAAAATTTGAACTAATTTTTTGTTGTTGTTGTCGTTCTTCAGTCTTAACAAGTAGTTAACAAATTAAAAAATACATGGTTTGTTGATTATTTAATAATTTGTAATAACAAAAATGACCGAGTCACATGCCCAGGATCTCTAATTTACATAAGGGCCTCGAATATGACAAACCTCAAACCAAACTAACCTCCGTCTCGGGTCCCTGCTGCATATACACCGGAAAAACCCTTAATTTCCACCTCAAACAGTATAATTCTCTAATCGAACTCACATGCCTAGGATCTCTATTAATATACAGTACTATCATACATTATAAACTGGAAATTTCATTAAAATTTTTATAAAATCACCAATCACAAGAAGTCTGTCTATATGAAGTTTGGAGTCCCAGTGGCAGAAAGTTCTGTAGCTGTCTGCGACAAGCTTTTCAAATTTCATAATCTGTCTGCAAATTTTGCGTGTAATTTTAATGAATGAATACTAGGACTAGGAATGAATAGTAGGACCACTAAATTAGAAATTTTTCATCATTTTATTTAAAATAGGGTAAGCTTGATACATTCACATTAATTTTGCTTATAACTTTTGATGTTACATATCGTTTCATCATCTCACTTCTCGTGGGATTTCTAAAATTGGAAGGATCCCCTGATGCAGCTACAAAAATGCCTTCTGGAGAAAAATGTCTTAAAGTCCTGAATCAGCTGCAGATCGGGTTAACACTGTTTTCAGTTCGGAGCTGAGTTTAGATTCCTGCAGGTTGGATTCCGGTTAACCCAATTTTTTAAAAGTTGGTTCTGTATATTGTTTCAGATTAAAAAATTTTTGCATTAAAGATAGATGTTTGTCTGTGTGTGATATTTTCTGAAGAGACCGCTAAGTGCAGAGCTGCAAGATTTGGCAGGAAGAGTCTGAAGTGTTGTTTTGTCTGAAGTTATGCACTTCAAAGTCCACTTTTTAACTAGTTTTTTTTTTTTTTTTTTTTTTTTTTTTTTTTGGCAGCGAATTTTCAACATTAGTGAAAGGAATCCGGAATTCTTCCATCTATTTTTGAATTTTTTATGCAAATTTTAGCATTTCTTCTCGTTTTGCGACGATCTTTAGACATTAGTAAAAGGAACTGCTACACGATACTTACGATTATTTTTTTCCAACATCGTTTGATGAAAATAACTTTTTTTTTTTTTACTGCGATCTTTTGCCGAAATTCGCGTGTTTTTCCGCGATCCTGTGTCGAAAATCGCGTGTTTTTACCACGATCTTTTGACGAAATTTGTGTGTTTTTACCGTGATCCTTTGCCGAAATTCACGTGTTTTTACTGCGATCTTTTGATGATATTCGCGTGTTTTTACCGCGATCCTGTGTCGAAAATCGCGTGTTTTTACCGCGATCTTTTGACGAAATTTGTGTGTTTTTACCGCGATCTTTTTCCGAAATTCGCGTGTTTTTACCGCGATCCTTTGACGAAAATCATATGTTTTTACCGCGATCTTTTGATGAAATTCGCGTGTTTTTACCGCGATACTTTGCCGAAATTCACATGTTTTTACCGTGATATTTTGACGAAATTCCGTGTTTTTACTGCGATCTACGCCGAAATAAACAAGTTGTGGACAGATTTTTAAATTAATTTCATTAGTGCAGACAAAAATTGTCCGCAAGGGATTTTCTTTGTCCGCGACTACGTCGCCGTGTTTCTGCCACTGGGTTTGGAGTTGAGCATGAAAGTGAAAGCTGGAACAAAAAGCTCAACTCCACATAAATACAAAATTATCACAATATTAATGTATGTGCATATTCTACTTATGGTATAAGTTATGTCATAATTTCTGAACGATTTGTATCAAAAGAAAGAAAAAAAAAAAAAGAGGGGGGGGAGTGACATTTCTGCAAAAACGCAGAAATCTTTCATGCCTGAATAAATACATCTGCCAGAAGTAAAACAAAATACATGATTTATTGAAAATCTAAAAAGAATAAAAAAATTAAATGAATGTGTTTGCATTAAAAAAAAAAAATTAAATGAATGTGTTTGCATTAAAAAAAAAATTATTATTAAGGACTTTTAGGAGTCATTACATTTCAAGATGGGTTGGCTAATATGCTGCGATGTCTCATCTAAAATTCAAACACAATTTGGTAGGAATTATTTTCAAGCAGAATGGAGTTTATTAAAAAATATGTATTTTTATTCAGATAGTTTTAGGAGTATTTTTTATTTTACTTTGAATTGGAACAGCTTAAGTAGATATACACAAGAGCTTTGACTGCCTGAGAGGGACTTTTCAGCTGAAAGAACAAGGTCTATAGAGCATGGATGTCCCTCCTGGTTACATTTATTAAGGTCTTAAAATAATAATAGTTTTATGACATTTGTATTAGTAGGTAATGCATCACATATAACTTTGTTTGTATAAAACTTAAAGCTCTTAATCAATATTTGCAAAAAATGTGATGTCAGAATAGGGGGAATGCTTGAGTGCGACAACTTGTGACATAGGGATAAGGAGAGATAAAAACCCCATGAAATTTGTATGATGTTATTAATGGGCAACTTCTTATAGGCTGGGCCAAATTTAGGAATAGGCAACAAGGTATCCAGCAAATGAAGTTGTGAACATATTTGTTAACCTTTTCCGGCATGGAGTAAGTCTTTGTAAAATGATGAAATAATGGACCGACACCAGAAATAACAAACGAATTCATTAGAAAATATAAACTTGCTTATTTTCCGGTACTTAACAAAAGGAAAATTTTAATTAAATATTCTTGGTGCCGTTTGTCGGTTTTGGAATTAAAATTAGGTGTCCTTTTTTGTGACCACTGCCCGTTAAAGGGTTAAAATTTTCAAAAGCTGGCAACATTTTAAATTAAAATGTGAGCAAGATTGACACACTGACAAAACACACATAAACTCATTCACTCTTACAAACAAAGAAGTTATATATCAGAGTAGTGTTCTCAAAAAAGTGATGATTTTACTAAGTAACAATCGCTATGTGATCAAATGAAAATGCAATTTGATTCACTATGAATTCAACAGATAGTGCACTTTAACTCCAGCAGAGGAAGAAATAGTGCGAGAACACAAGTTTAAGAGCATCTGCTGGACAATATCATTTGCTAAAAAAGTTTTCACTTCAATCTAGTACCTCAGTGGATTAAGGCATATAAATTTTCACTAGTTAAAAACAATAAAAAAAAAGTAAAATGAGCAAATGGATTTTACTACAGGAACAGCTTCTAATTTTAACCTTAAAAAGTCACAAAAAGACTATTTTTACTAAGACTATGATAAACTTAAGTTTATCATACTTAAGTATCATACATTACTTATCATAAACTTAAGATAAAAAAGCAAGTGTGTGGTTTTAAATTCAATTTCTCCTTAAATTTAACAATTGTATTCTTTTATAAAAATAAGAATTAGATAAATGCAGCAGCTAGAATAATAAAGATCTTATTACCATAGAAGCATTAATGTTAATCACTTCAAAGAAATTGTTAATAGTTGAATCTATCAGTAATAGAATTATTTTGTGGCTTAAAAAACTAAAAAAAGCACAGTTTTACTAAACAGTTCATAAAATTCTAATTTGTCACACTTAGAGCACATCTTACATTTTAAAAACAAGGTGCCATGCTATTTACAAGTGTAATGAAAAATTTAAATTAAACAAAGCATGTTCAGATATGGATTGATCTTGTGCTGACATTATTAGATGATACAAGTTCAGCACAAAGTTTACTTACAAAAGTGGGTTCAACAACACACATTTAATTTAGTCAGAAGGTATATACTTTTTTTAATTTTAAAATATGACAATATTTGTTATAAAACATTTAATGTAGGAAATCCTTAAACTGTATTGTACAAAAATATTTTTTAATTGGCATGTTGAATGACCGACTTATTCTATGGCTTAAAATAAACAAATCTCTCCTGACACAGTCCCCCCCCCCTCTTTTTTTTTTCTTATGAGACAAAACAGGGTGGATTCTCAACCATTACACACACACAAAACACAATCAAAAGCTGTAGTCTTAGGAGGACAGGATGCTTTCATCATTTAAAAAGTATTTAAAAAATAAAATATATTTTTGTTTATGAAACTGAAAGTTTTACTGCAAAAATGGGCCAAAATAATGCAAAAAAATAAATAAATAAATAAATAAATAAAAAATCCAAAACTATAATTACTAGATCAGATGAGATGCTGGGCGCATAATTCTTTTGGAGAACCAGGCATGTGACTAATGTTTCCTTTGTTTTTCTATTTATCTATGTATTTTTAATTTCATTTATTTTAAAAATCAGCCAGGAATAAAGAAGCACAAAGATTGCATAATCTTTAGGTCCTTTAGAACGAATGACAAAAATCACCAATAGCACAAATACTTACTTTGAGAGGAAGGGGGTTTGACAGAAATGTGAAAAAAATCATAAAAAGACTGAAATTTATATGCCATTAAACTTTGAAATAAATAAAAACTTTTTTTTTTCACAACATTGAGTATAAAAGGGTTTATTTTTTTTTATATATATGAAATTAGTTAAAAGAGTAATCACATAATTCATTTTAGGATAAAATGAAAGTTTAAGTATAACATAAAATAAAATCATGCAAATTAAAATAATAATTATAATATATGAAGATAAAATATTAAAAACAAAAGTTTGACAAAAATTTTTAAGGGAAAAAAAATTAAAACAAATAATTCTCAAAACAATGAGAAGTTTTAAATAATAAAATCAGACAGATTAAATAGCAATAATTTATAAAATTATAATGATAAAACACATTTTATAAAAAAATTATGTAATTATAAAAATTACACAATTTTTTTCAATCATTTTCTGTCGGCTTAAAGCCAAAAACAAGTTTTTTTTTTCATTTTCTATTTGATTAATAATATATATATATATATATAAGGGCTACTTAAATCTTTTATAACAGTTATCTATTTACAGAAGAGTTCTGCTAAAATAAGTCATTAGAGCTTTCGCTGTATTTAATTTGTGAAAGAAGCATACTCACTATCACATTTTTCACTCCACAAACTGGATTTCACTTAGCCATGCTGATATACTCAATAATCCAAAGCTATTCTTGGACTGTTGTTTATTTCAGATATGCATGGAAATGTAACGAACTAAACATTGTTCATTGTGATTCTGATCATATAATGTAAGTTTCTGGATAAACAGTTTGAAAACAGCAACTAGAAATTGGAGCTTTAAAAGTAATAATAAATCAAGTAGCAAATACACCAAATTGAGTAAAATAGAATAAGCATTACAAAAGCAAAACTGGTTAACTTATCATAGTATTTCGTACTCTATTTATTTACCCCCACCCTCTTTCCCAAACAAACAGGGTGGTGGTAACTAATTCATTCAAAGTATGAATGCCATGCAAAAAAATGAAAAATTTATAGATAATTCGCTGTTATGTTATCATTTTAAGTTCAGAATGGCTAAAAATTGATTTTGTTTTGTTTAACTTTTCAATTGAAAGCATTAAAAATTTCTCTCATTTAAGATTTTATTTATGCACTAGAATGTGAGATTTATCTTTTAAAATAAAAATTAAAGCATTCATAAATAATCTTAGCCACTCAAATGTATGAATAATATTTACTAAAGTTACGGAAGACCTAACTTGGCAGTGGACATTATACTAGAGAGAAGTATACGTCCGCGAGAAGAAATAGGTCTTTACTGAATTTGAAAGAAAATGCACTTTAAATCTGATTTTTTTCATATTTTTCCAGTGAAAAGCGATTGACTGATTAAACAAAATTTATTTAGCTTAATGTATAGTCATTTTTATGATAAATACCTGTAATATTAAAGATGCATGTATTTCTTCGCGCAAAAAATTTCTGGCGAGATGTTGGCGCTTGAAACAAATCGACTTATAACCCTACGACCCCTCACTGTTAAGAGTGATTGATGTGTTACAGAAAATTCTCTGGTCATTACAGGAGATCATAGATTTTTTTATGTTCAATCAAATGTTTCATTTTTTAAACTATTGAAGATAGGGTAAAAACTTTGATGAATTTGAATTTTTCGGAAAATTTCACCTGAAGTACATACCAAGCATGTTGATAAAATATATAAAATAACAAGAATTTTCTTTTCTGTAAAAAAAAAAGAAAAAAAGAGGTTCTTTATTACGAGCATATTATTAGATTATAGAAATGGATTAAAATAATTTCTGCAGTGTAATCCAAAATGTGTATGCATTTTGGATCATATATAAATATGATTGCATTTATTTTAGAATAGAATAAGTAAAAAAAAAGTTTTCCATTCTATTTCTATAGATTTTTTAAAAGTGATATTATAATGTTTGGAATGAAATTTGTAACGAGATTTAATTAGATTATTTATAAAATTTACTTTTACTTTAAATATGAGCATATTTGAGTTCTGTTAAGTTGAGATACTTTAATAAGAATTTGGGGTGCATTAAAATATAAATAAACTCTGAACACGATTTTTTTTATTTCCAAAATAAGGACAGAAGAAAGATTTTTATGCATGTTCTGTGTATTTTACAATCAATTTAATGAACCTAATGCATTTCAAAATGATGAGAACCGAAACAACAACCACAACATTATTTCTAAATATTTTTCTACATTAAATCATGAATATTTTTTTAATTAAAGCTCGAAGTGTATTTTCAAAAATAAAAAGGTACAGATGCGCGCTCTAAAAACACAAGCTCTGAAAAAGGCTCAGTGCCTGGGCTAGCATTTTTTAGCAGATGTTTAGCGCTAAATTCTTCTTAGGAGTAATTAGTTCATAGTTTTCTCGATAAAAACATCACTGATTGTTTACTGTAAAAAATATATATTTTACTTCTTCCTTCGAAATGAAGAATCGAAAATATTGCTTTTGCAATATCAGTTTTTTAATGTTGAGAAGAATATTTTAAAGATATTTTTAGAACTTCTCCCGTAATTCAAAGCATGAAATGTGATTATGTGAATAATGATATGATGCATAATAATGATTATGTATGCAACAGAAAAGGTATTGCTGCTTAAAATATTTAATTCATGTTTGTTAGCAAATAAATGTATCAAATTAGCAAGTGCTCTAACTTTGCAATCAAAAGACGTTTTCCATTTTTCTAGTAAGGCACAAGACCTTTCAGAAAATACTGTCAAAGTTGGCATTTTGAACCGAATTATTAATGTGGCAGCACGATAAAGGATAAAAACTTAAAAATACCTTATTAACAGCAAATATTATAGAAAAACCTTACGTAAGTATTACAGAAAAGTATTACAGAGAAGTATTACAAAAAATCTCATTAAATACTGCTAATTTATGTCACAATAGATTTGACTTAATTTTTAAAATTGCATTTTTGAACATAAAATAAATGCAGTTTAAAAAGTTATTCTCACTGTTAAGGTGGTTCTCAAATGATCTGCTCAACAACGCGAAAACTTTCTGACACATTTTCTGGTTCATTTTTAAAGACAAAGGCATCCCTGATGATTCATTTCGATTTGGAATCGAAATGAGTTTCCAGTTTTTGATAAATAAATTTCTTATTGAGTTATGAGCGATTAGTGTCATGTGACGACCGGTTTTTCTCCTTTATCGTGCTGCCACATCAAGAATTTGTTTCAAAACGCAAAAGGATCAAGGTCCATAAGCCATGTTTTTGGCCCATGAAATAGACTAAAACTCAGTTTTGTTATACTGACTTAATTATTTCACCCTTTAATGTTAGAAGGTTTATCCTGTACGATTTTAACAATAGTTTTTGCATTTTGTTCGGATTTATATGACTTACACAAGCTCAAAGTTCGTATTATTCTTATTAATCGAATTTTAGTCTTATTTCATGGGCCAAAAACACGGCTTATGGACCCTGATCTTTTGACAGTATTTTATGAAAGATCTTGTGTCTTACCAGAAAATTGGAAAACGTCTTTTGATTACAAAGTTTCTTAATAAGAGCACTTGCTAATTTGATACATTTATTTGCGAACAAAAATGAATTAAAAAAATTGTCATAAAGTAACCAGTTTGAATTTATAACAGCCTTATTACAACATTATAAAAATTAAATGCTCCTCAAAATATTTAAATATTCAACTCCCTCCCCCCACTTAAAAATGGTGCACATAAAATTCTGCTTAAAATAGCATGTATTCATGTTAGGCTGTATATAACCGATTAAGTAGTACATTTAAAGTTTTAAAAGAATGCGAAAAAAAATTCTGCAGAATATATACATGCTAAATCCCAAAAGTGATTTCCTACTCGCCAAATCAATGATAATCCCCCGATATGGTAATCCTACTAAGGTGAAACTGCGTAAAGAGGCTAGCTAGCCTTTCTCTCTACTGCCAAGTAAGATGTGCCCCAACTTTAGTAAAGCATTTTTAATAAGAATTTTATTTTATTTTTTAGACCAGATTAATTTTTTAATGATTTTTTTCATCCACTTTTTAAAATATCTATAGAGTATCCCAAAAAGATCAAAGCATGCTTTAATTTTTTACCTGCTGGAGATACATAGGCAATGTAAATTTCAAAGAGTTCACAATGAGGTCGGAATTAAGATTACATTGATGAAATAGTCCTGCCATTAATTTTCAAAATGTTACTTTTAATTTTTATACAGTCCCATAAGTTATATTTAAAAAAAATATTCTCCATGTTCTGACAAGTATGAGAATAAACTTTTGATATTTTTACGACTAAACTTCACAGAGTTATGATACTTTGAATTTTATGAAATTTCAAAGTATCTGCGAGTTTTGGTTGTAGAAGAATGGAATTTTTACTTTTGTACTTGTCAGAGAATGAAGAAAAATTTTCCAACTATAATTTATATAAAACGCTAAGGTACTTGGCGGCAAAAAAGCGGTTATTTCTCTTTTTTCGATGGCAATGAGTGGTTTGTTTAGAAAATCAAACCTGCTAAACCTAACTTTAACCGGCTTCATTATCTGTTGAGGTGCAAAATATTTTGCCTATTTCTCACAAAAAAGGAGTTACTTATGATTTACCGTATTTTACGGGAATAACGCTGCAGTGTTAAACTTGATTTTTCTGTTTTGAAAACAAAAATGCAGCCAATAACTAGGTGCGGCTTGCAAATAGCACCAAATTTACTGCAGATCTTTATTTAAAAATTTGGAAATCTGGTTACAAAAAATTCCATAATCTTATGTCGTACTTGCGAAAAGAAAAAAAATAAGTCTCACACGGCAGAAATGTATCAGCGTGTTTACAAACGATTCAATTTTCATGAGCAGAAAATTGCACTTTGACAAGGCATTGTATCCAATCACAATGGCTCTCCTCAAGTTCACTTCAGAGTGTCTTGCATGCCATATTAGGAATAACTCCTCCCATTTTCTCTCTCCTTCATTCTTCACCGGCACCAAATCCCAATTACGAGAATCTATTTTATTCTAAGTTTGTAATTTTTTTTCAGCATAAAAAAAATGTATACTCACATTTGGCAACAGATCAATTGCAATTCACCATCAAAGAATATCTCATGCTATTATTTAATTTGATCTTACTAATATGTTGTTTTTAAAAGATTATTTCTAGTATGATCTGTAAGCGTTGTAGTTATAAGACAAAGTTCAAGCCGAATGCTATCAAATTAGCAAAAATTAACGGTAATCGTAGTGCTGCAAGAGAGCTAAATGTGGACGAAAAAAGAATTAAAGAAGCTAGAATCCGTGCTGAAGGAAATGCCAAAAGAGAAATGAGCACAACGTCGGGGACCTGAGGCACATTGGCCAGGATGATTAGAAAAAAAGTTCTGTGTTTTGATAGAGAATCAATGTAAGAATGGACGTTCTTTATTTACTGTTTTCATATGGATAAAGGCAAAACAGATGGCAAACAAGAAAGGATTTGATGACTTTATAGGTGGTTATCATGGTATAGTTGCTTTTTTAAAAGAAACAGATTGAGGATGAAAACACGGACAACAATAGATCAGAAACTACCAGATGATTGGATAGAAAAAGAAAGCGTCATTCTTGAATTTCGTAAAAGAAAAAATTGAAAAGTCTGTGTTAAATCTATCTTATTTTGGAAATATGGATGAAGTACCCATATTCTCCGATATGAGGCTTCTCGTTCTGCCGATTTTATTGGAGTAAAATCTGTTGCAGTGGTAAAAAATAGCTTCACAGTTGTGCTTTCCTGCATGGCATCTGGTAATAAATTCCCGCCAATGGTAATATTTAAGTGAAAGACTGTACCAAAATGATCAAATGAACCAAAAAAGGCCCAATTTTTTTTTTTTTTTTTTAATGTCTTCTTTTATTATGGATTCAATGAAAACTCATAACAAATGACACAAAAAAATATCTGGCTTTAGAGAAAATGAAAATAATTATCATCCCAGGTGGACTTACAAAATTAATTCAACCTTTGGATGTAAGTTTAAATCGAGCATTTATAGTGCAAATGTGCCATTTTTGGGGAGAATGGATGTCTGGAGAAAATCACGTTTACAAAAGGTGGTTGAATGCGCAAAGCCCTGTACACACAAGTTTGTGAATGGATTGTTGACTATTGGGATAAAATTCCAAAGGAAATGATGCAAAATTCATTTATAAAAGCAGAAATAACTCAAAGTGATGATGAGATGATGTTGCATTTTTGATAATGATGCAAATTATGTAGATGATTTCATGGACACTGATCAACGTTTGTCACCTGAAATTTTAAAATTGTTCCACAGTGACACCGAAGACAGATTTTTATGGATTTTTGGATGTATAAAATTAATTATTTAGTGCTGTATTAATATTTTTTTTCTGTTAGTTAGAACAAATAATGTTGATAGTGGCATTAATTGTGCAATTAATTAAAAGATAAGTTAGTTATTTAAGTTCAAAATGTTTAATTTTATGTTTACCAGTTAAAAATTTTAATTAATTGCTGTAAACTTGGTATTGCATTTTATTTATAATGAATGTAACGTTATACCTGGAATGTTAAACTAGTTTTCTAAAATGCTAATGTAGGCAGCAAAAAAGTGTCTATTTCTCTTTTGCTGATGGCAACAAGAGATTTGTTTAGAAAATGAAACCTATTAGCTTAACTTTAGCCAACTTCGTTATTTGTTGTGGTATTTCTCAGAAAAAAAAAAAAATATATATATATATATAAGTGTGTTTTACAATGTGTGCCAGGAAATAAAAGGGTTTATGAAAGCATTGACACCATCATAAGTGATGATCCACAAGATCAACTTGCATATACTGAAGAATTTTTAAACAGTTTAATACCAACTGGAATGTCACCTCAAACTAAAATTAAAGCCAGGAGCTATCATAATGTTACTAAGAAATTTAGCATCGTCTAAAGGTCTGTGCAAAATAGTACAAGACATAGTTAGTAACTTGCAGAATAATGTTATTGAACCAAAAAAATTGATTTCAATATTAATGAAACTTTTCTCATCCCTCGAATACCACTTAGAGGGGTGTTTGTGAGTTCATGAAAAAATACCTGAAATTTTAGCGAGAAAACGTTTCCGTATGTAAAGAGGGGGATGGAAGATAATTTATAACAGGATGGTCAAATTATGAATAATGTGAACTTTAATTATGTTTAGCAATATCATTCGAAATTGATATTTTAGTCTTATTTCATGAATTTAATTACCAGAAAAACCAAAATTTATGTACTGAAAAGGAAAAAAATACCTGAATTCAGGTATATAACCTGAACACAATCACCTCTGTACTTGTTCCATCAGACAATTATATGCCTTTTACATTTAAGTGTATACAATTTCCTATACAATTAGTTTTTCAATGACTATAAATAAAGCCAGGGGTCAAACTTTTGAAAAAAATTGCTTAGATAAGTCAAAACGAGTTTTTAGCCATGGTCAGTTGGTATGTGGGTCTTTCAAGAGTTAGATTCTTTGATTCAGTTACTGTAGTATCTCCGAGCTCTGAAATTTACAATTGTATATATAAAGACGGTTTCAATGCTTAAAATTACAAAAAGAAAAAAAAAAAAAAAGATTTTTCATAACTGTGAATGGTGTAGATATTGTCAATATAATATGTATACACTTTAATTTTAAAGAGTTAACTATTGTGGGTATGCAAAGGTTTTTATATGCATGATGCTGAAAAAATACCTCTGTTTTCATATTTCTAAATGGTGTCCATATCTTATGTGTAGTATATATATATATATATATATTTTTTTTTTTCAAGTACCCAGTCCTACATGGAAAAGTTTTCATGCATAGTATTTATACATATAATGCTGAAATTTATGTATTCTAATATGCATATATTTTAAGAAGTAGACGCTAGAAAGTAGATTCTTTGCACGGGATCAGCTAATAATTTATGAAACTCAAAAACTGTATAAAAATTTAAAAAGCGTAAATTTTTGAAAATGAATGTCAGGACTATTTCACCAACATAACCTTATTTTGAGTACTTTTGCAAGTTGCATTGTCTAAATATTTTCAACAGGTAAAAAATTAAAGCATGTTTCAATATTTTTGGGACATCCTGTATATGATTTCAGAAGCAAATAAAGATAAAAAGATATTAATAAAAATTAGAAATAAGACAGACAGAAGAGTATTTGCATAGTTTTTTTATGCATCAGGTTAGTTGATTGGTTGTTTTTATGACATTATAGTGATTTTTTTATCATGAACATTATACAAACTGTAGCTTGAAATGGATTCAAAACCATTTACAAACAGTCAAACTGTATCATGAATTTTATCTGGCACTTACCTTATCAGTAGCAGCTAGCTGCTTAACTACAAGCCAGTAGGCTATATCAGATCGGGAAAAAAACTAGCAAGAAATGCAGGAAACAGATTAGAAAGTGCACTTAAAATATAATACAAAATGTGCAATTAATATGTTTCCATTTAAGTATTAAAATACATTAAAACCGTATTAAGTTGTCACACTAGATAAATCATTGAGCTTTGTTTCATTATCTAAAATTTCAAATCTAAATGCTATAAGTCGTCACTTTTTAAAATGCTATTGGTCATTTATAAATCTGTACTCCAAGCAAAACATTTTTGCTAAGTGAGGGAAAATAATTTTGGTTCAAAAGTATCATTCCTGTGGCTGATCTATGTATTTTTGCATTTCTTGAAGGATAAAAGTCATTTTTATATTCTAGGAAAATATAAAAATGTGGAGGGAGAGTTTTACTTGATCATCTACTAGAACAACTGACACAACTGCCATAGTTTGTACTGATGTTTCCATTCATAACTACACCCTACCAAAAGATGCACCAACATAAGAGAATTTTATATATCAGCTTGTCTACTAAATGAAAATAAACAAAATACTAAATATTTCCTCTTCAAGTAAAATGCTTTAGTAGTTTGCAAAAATAATATTTTTATGTTTACCTAGTTATACTCTCAGAGTTTAACTAGTAAATAAAAAAGTAAAAAAAAAAAGATTTTGTTCAGTGCTCTGAAATCTTTTGAAATTTCTGAATTGTTTTTGTAAATAGTATTTACACATTCTTCAATTTTTACTCACCATGAAGAGACAGATGAGGAAGGCTGCCTCAGGTACTATCATCCAAAATTAATATAGATAACAACAATGTTTAATTACAAATAAATAGATTAAGTCTCCATAGAATGGTCCTACAATTCTATGGGTAGGATCTATATAGAATCTAACACATAATTGCTATGCGTATTTAACTAAAAAGGAAGAACATTAATATTTTATAAGTAAAATCAATTACTTACAAATCAAAATATGCAGGCCATAGTCTAGTAATTTAAAATTTATCTTCTTAGCGAGCATAGTGTAGTAAACAACAGTCCAAGATCAGGAAAGGAAGCTATGGAAACAATATTCACACAATACTCATTCAACTTCAATATGTACACTGCACACACAGCCTTATTTACGTATATATATATAAATATTACACATGTGCATGTATATATGAGCTATATATAATATAGATACATACAACATACACATTAAAAATTAAAAAGGTCAACATAATTTCGGTAAACTCTAGAACAAGAGAATGTCATATGAGAGGATAAGTTTATATTAGAAAACAGATTCGGCTGATCGTGAGAGATGTATGGGATGCGATGGGCTCCGTGCCAGCCGTTTCTTTGGAAGCATAGGAAGGCGAGAAAGCATCATGAGGATTTTGCTAAACTCAGGACGTTCAGTATCTTTATAGGCCCAACAGGTCATTAGAATATCCTATGATAATAGAGAGATATTCATAAAGGATATGAAATTACAAACAGGGTTTGCATTTCACTTAAAATTTTATATATCACCTTTTGATATATAACTAACACACACACACACACATTAGCGGCTGCTGTAATTGGAAACTTTACTAATAGCTACCATAAAAAAAAATAATTGTAATAAAAACAAATAGTGCTTTCATGTCATTCCTCCAAATCCCCTTATAAAATTTAGATATGGAAACCTGGACAAGAATATGGAAAAAAACAGGCACTTTGATCTTGACAAAAGCTCTTTTGTCAATTTAACATTTCAATTAGCAAAAATTGTAGTTATGATATAGTTTTTTTTATTATTATTATTAGTTCATGATATCCTGTGTTCACAACATGAAATTTCATTTATTTTCTGCTAGTTTAGATTTGATTACCACATAAAGTATGTGAATCTCATATTTGTACAATTGTCGTAAGAACTTTTCATGAGATACACATCCCAGTAAGATTCAAACAACAACAAAAAAAAAAAAATGTTTCTATGACAATCTTAATCAGATGGACAACATGTTAGATTTTTAATGACATCGTATTTAGAGTTCTGAATCAACTCAATTTTTTTTTTTTTTTTTTTTAAATGCGGCTTAGCTTAACTGTAGTATTTTGCTGTAGGTAGGGTTTGTGTTTGTAACTCTAATGAAATTTCATGTTGGGTTTTGATTCTTACAAGTCAAGTTAGGGTACATCCAATTTTTCAAAAGAAAGACTAGAATATTTTTTCAAAAGAAAAACTATATTTTAATATATACTATATATATATATATTAATTTTTTTCTTCGTAAAAGATAAAATTAATATTAGATATATAATTGTAGACTATTTTCTTCTTACTATATTGAAACATGGCATTAATTTTCTTTTTCATTGCAGGTTTTGACTCTGATTCAGGTTGAGGTAAATGAAAAATATTTTGTTAGTCTTCAGGTCAACTTCCGTTGGAATTTTCAGATTCAGGTTGGGTATAATGTGACCCACACAGGATTTGATTATCATTCCCCAATCAGACCTGAAGTGTCCAGATAAATTCAATGACATCACATTTAAATATTTATTTTAAGTCTAACCCTTAGATCTTAACCAATACATACAGACATGTTAAAAAACACATACTCCAGTCTTCATCAGAGGAGAGGAAAAAAAAAAATAATAAAATACATACACACACACACACAATTTCATCTTTTAATTTATATAGAAATAAATTCAAAATTAGATATATTTCTTGTAACAAAAGAAATAGATACAGATAAATTCGGACAGTATAGTAAGAATAAAATTCAACGACACCTTAACACATATGGAATATTTAATTAATAGTAACTACCCTCTTTTGGATAACTTTGTTTGGTAATCTACAGAGAATTATGAATTACCAAACTATTTGTAACACCAATTTCCTACTGATGTTATATATTTTAGTAAGAAAAAAATCATGAACATACTTTAACATCCCGAGAAGCTTGGATATTTGCTAAGGTTTGCTTCACTCCTTTTCCAACTTGCCAGATAATAGATTCTGGAGGCTGACCATGGAACGGCCACTCACCACATAAAAGTTCATACCACACAGTGCTAAAAATGAAAAAATCAATAAATACAGAGAGATATGTATAAAATCAAGCAAGAAAATATTTTGATACAAGATAAATAACCAGTATTAATAATCATAATTCACAACGAGAACTTTAGGGATTAAGTTAGAAAAAAAAAAGTAATTTAAAGTTAAATTATAACCAAAATAAATCATGAAAAAAAGATCACAATAGAGCATTAAAAAATGTACACGATATATTATTGACTTAAAATCATTATATATGCACAGATTCTATTTTGCTTGATTTTACTATACTACATTAATACATATATTTTTATTGAAAAACTGCTTTATTTTAAAGCAGATAATTTGTATTTTATAAACTATGCAGTAAACACATGACAAAATATTTGAAAGGATTCAGAAATGTTAGCATAAAATCTGTCCTTCAGTAAAATAAAATATATTGTATATAATACTTACAATAGAACTAAATAAGGCATTTAAAAATTATTTGAACACCAAATTTGCATTTATTTCATTTCAACTGAATAACAAGAAAAAAGATTATGCTAACAATTTTGCAATTATATAAACACAAATAATGGAACAAAATAAATGATCACTGATTTATAATGCAGTTATCCATTTCAAGGGAATGAAGAGAGAGAGAGAAAAAAAAAAAAAAAACATGTTGGGCCCTCAAAATTGCAGATACTGAAAACATGAGTTTAGCAAAACCTCATGATGCTTTCTCGCTTTCCAGTGCTTCCAAAGAAACAGTTGTCACAAAACTCATGACATCCAATACATCTCTGATCAGCAGAATCTGTTTTCTAATACGCCCCCCTCATGGGAACTCCAGAGTTAAGCTTCAGGCTCAGCTCGCCCAATTCACTCAAGGTTCGACATTGAACTGGGAACAATACTGGAACCATGCATTATACACTTTAGATATAGATACTATTGTGCCATCGACCAGACCTCTGGGATGGGGCATGGAATGCTGCTGCAAGACACATAGTTTTCCCAGTTCCTTGTCAAACTTTGGGTGAAGTGCCACCACTGCCTACTAACTGGCTGAAGTGCAAGCACTCTGAGAGTTCATAGCTGGCATGTGGCATGTTAAGGGTTCTAGTGAGCCCAGATTAGCAAGGTAATTATCTAGTTTTATCCTCACAGTTTCTTATTTTAGAGATTACCAAAATTTTACTGACCTTTAATTTTTAATATGTATATACGTATCTATATAATATATAGCTCATATATACATGCACATGTGTAACATTCATATTTGTTTTCACACAGATAAAGGGACAAACAGATTACTGAGTTGCAAATGCAAATAACCTATTTTAAGAGAATGATGTACAGCTAATTTTGACAATTTTGCCAACTACTAATAAAATGAAACTGTTATATTTGATTACAACTTCACTTGATAATTATACAATACACTGACAATGTAGATAACACAAAATAAAAGTTGATTTCTGATTAGTACTTAATTTGTTGTAAGGGATGGGAGAAGATAAAGTCAATTTTGCAGAAAACATATATAAAGATAGCAAGAGAAAAACTTACCTTTTGACTTTTTTTTTGGTAAAAAACAAGTGTTTTTTTTTGTTTCTCATACAAAAATAAAATGATTTAATACACTTGCCAAACTAAGATTTAAAAAAAAAATACTGCATAAGCAAAATTTTAAAATTAACTTTGTAGATAATTTTATAAACACATAGAAACAAGCCACTCCTTAAGCTGAAAAAGCAAAAATGATTAAAGACATGTAAATATATATCTGCAATCTCAGATATTAAAAACTCAAATTTCTATTTCACTGTTGGATCACAATTTATTTTATTTTTTTTGTTTACATATAATTTTTATTCAAAATGGAGTTTGCTCCATTTTTAAAAGTCGATAATCAGCAGCCTACTGTTTAAATACAAAGTGCTTCAAAATTAACATGGGATAATAGTAATTTAAACAAAATTTTAAATGTAATCAAAGCATCAAGCAGACCGAGAATATTCAAATGAGAAAAATATAAGTTTGTGTCAATTCTTATAACAAAATAAGCCTTTTAAGATACCCCAAAACTTTGATCATTCATAGGAGACCAAACATTCAAAAGTAAACTTTCTGTTACATTTTACATTCTTACTTACAGGGTGAACATAACTATTGCATTTCATTGTTAAATAAATATATATACTTTTTAACACATCTTTCACCAATAATATTTTAATATTTTGCTAACGAATGCACTTAACAAATGAATAACATCAAGACAATCTTTTCTTCTGAAAAAGCAACAAATAACAGAAACATGTTCCATTTTATAAAAAGCTGTAAAGTGTTTAATTAAAATCTGTACATAGATATTCAGATTTTTGTACAAACATAAAATGTAAACATTTAAATTCTATGTATATAAAAAAAGATGTTTAGTAATTTTATGAAATCTTTAAATTTCCTTTAGACTAAACCAAATATCTGCATTATGTAAAAGCCTGCATACAATTATCTGAAAATTGTGCATTTAGTAGCAGATAAAGTACAAAAATACAGAATACTTTCATAACTTTCTTAAATAATACAATGTCATTATTAAATGTTTCATTAATAGATAGATTTCATAGATATACTAAATAAAAATTCATTTTAAGAATAATTCATATGTTTAAAAGATAGACCCTTACAAATTTAAATTTTCTTAACAAATCACAAATAATGTCATTTTAAGAAATAAACAATCTTAGTTTGTTAGAAAACAATCTCATGAACTTCCGTATAGCCTGGCCTTACCTGTAAAACCTTTGGATCAATATCTTGCATAATTCCAAGTCTTCTGCTAAAACCTTTTGCTTATACTTACACCACATAATGTTCAATAAAAGTAAAACTTATAAAACTGCAAATAGTTTAATATTATTCCAATAATTTGATAAATTATTTTATAAAATAGTTTCTGTTAAGGCATCAGAATCTTCATTTGAAATTTTCAAAGGGTTATTTTTTCCAACTAATGCAAGACATAAATATAATACTCACAATTTTTTTTTTTTGAAAGAAAATTATTTTTAAATGTAATATGGCATTTTTTCTCTTTTTCTTTGGTTAATTAGACTTGGGGTGGGAATGGGGAGACAAGACATTAAAACAGATGCATAACTGATTTATCCCTTGACCTTTTTCCAATTAGAAAAAAAGAACAGGAATCTGGACAGATTATACTAAAAATATGTGTGTAGACACAAGTTTAACCTATAATTAGAAATTCTAAAATGCTCTACTGAAATTATTATTCATAATTTTGAATAATAACTTACCTTTGTTTACATACAAAATTTGAAATGGTTTAAAAACGTGTCATAATAAATGCATAATATGATATAAATGAACATATAATATGATTAATTCAAACACTTATTATTTTAATCTTAATTAAAAAAAGTTACAACAAAGATAAAAATAATCTGTAGCATATTTTTTTTTTTTTTTTTGGTGCAGAGAATTTTATGTCACTATGTAATATCAATTTAGGTTTTATCCGATAATCAAAGTTTTAAAATAATTATTGGGTTGTCTCGGAGATCCCTTTATTTTCCCCCCTCTGTTCTTTCCCATATGAAATAAAAGACATTTTTTAATACCAAAAAAAAAAAAAAATCTTTAATCGGCAATATGTTGACCATTTTATTTAACAATGTCTTGTCACCTCTCAGGCAATTTTATGATTCCCATTTCATAAAACTTCTGGTCTTTTAACAAGTCACAAATAAAGTCATTCACCAGCTGATGCAAAGACAAAGCTTTCATTTTGTGCAGTATATACTTTATGTCGCTATTTGCCATTTTATTAAACAACGAGTTACCTACCATCTTTCAAGAAATTTCGTGATTTCCATAAAACATTTTCAGCAAAAAATTCTGTCAGGTATATTTTTACACTTTTGTCTGAGGTAAAAGATTTCTTAACTGAAAAGTTCTGCATAGAACAAAACGGATAATCTGATGGTGCAATAGCAATGTCAGATATATAACATCTAAGTCAAATTCCAGTAATTTTACTCAGTGTATGGATTGAGTTTCGAAAGCTTGAGGCAATTCAGAATATTGTGCTTTCTTCTTTGTGGCTAGTTATAGTTTTTTTATGTTCTAATTTTTTTTCCGCAACTTTTTACCACCTCTAAAAATTTAGTGTCTAGAGTAATTGCCCCCCTACTTTCTACACTGGAGTAACCAAATAAATAGGAGGTCTTGCGTTATCATAATAGAATACAGGACCTTTTCGTGTCTCACTTTTGCTAGCACCTGTGGTTTAAAGAGCATGTCACAGACATTGATATGTTACATTAAGTGACATTCTTATTTCAAATAACACTAAAATAGTCTATATACTACAACATGTATGCTATAAACAAAAAGGAGTTTCAGGATAATCCAAATCAGCATAACAAACACTAAATCAGCAAGGGTCTGGAATGTTAAAAATTTTCTCATGATATGTATATCTTAGAATATGCCTATACAGTCAAACCTCGTTAACATGAACACGCTTAACATGAATTACTTTTAACATGAATTGTTTTCATAGTCCCCTATAAAAACGAGTACAAAGATTTGATACTGATAACATGAATTACTGTTAACATGAACAAAATTTTGATTCCCCTTGAGGTTCATGTTAACGAGGTTCGACTGTACTGTATTTAGTGAATTTTTATATATAAGAGTGCACATAGAGGAAGAGCATCTGTTGCTTCAAAGTGATAACAATACTGTTATTCCCCTTCCATATATCAACCATTGAAAAGTAACTTATGCTCAACACATATAATCTCAGTATTAAAACTATAACTTAAATATTTTTATAACTAAGTCTGTTTTAATTGAAATAGTATTTTCAAAAGCTGTATTTCAATAATTAATCAACATATATATTTTAAATTTCTCCACGATTTTAAATATAATATTTGTAGGGAGAGTTACTTATTTGAAAGAATATACTTTCACCCAGTAAACAAAAATGTCAGAAATTATCTGGTAAATTATATGACACTTTGATAGTATAGCCACATTCTTTAAAAATGTGTTTATTTCTGATTCCAGGCGAGTACAAACTGAGAATTTTTGGATACTGAAACGACTCGTGTAATGAAATCAGAGCTAGATAGTCATTAATACATATTACATTAAAATTGTAATTTCCTCACAGACAATTGATTAAAATATAACGTGTTACTGGGTAATGACATTCTAGATAGCCATCATCAAAGTATTAATAAAATTTTCTATCAATGTTTGTTTAAAAAACATACATAAATGTAGTTTTTTAACTAACTTTTTGAATTAAAAAATTTTGCTTATATTTATTTAATGCACTTCATCTTAAAAGAAAAAAAAAATGTGCATAAAGGGAGATTTTTTAAATACTGATCTAGACTAGGCTGAGGCTTTCATACTTTTTAATTATTTTTTTTAAAATAGCATGAACTGGAATTCATACCCAAAGGCATATATATCTGAGGCTCTAGAAAAAGGCAAATTGTCATTTTCTTGTCGGCTTCCAGCCCTTAAACTACGAATTACTTCAGGAGCTAAATAACATAACCAGCCTTTAGGTATTGTTAGCCATTCACCTTTCCTACAATTAAAAATAATAAGAATTAACATCCTTATCTAAACATGGAAAAAGTATATAGCAATGATTAAAAAAAATAATAACTTCATAAATAAAGAATAAAAGTTTCCTTGCTAAAACAAAAATATCAACGATAAATACAAAGATTCAAACTTATAATTGTCTAAGGTATCAATAATATATTTATGTCATATTCCATGGCTTGCAAACATAAGATTCTGAAAAATGTTAAACTTTAAAGATTTTGCATAAAAATGCATGCAAATAAATATTAGGATAATGTCAATAAAAAAAAGGCATTTTGTTTTGTAAAAATTAAACTGGACCAGGCCAAGTTAGCATGATTTAACAGATTTTTTCATGAAATGGACTGAAATTTAAGCTTTCTTTTATATCGGGCCAGGTTGGGACAAGACTTTTGTCTGTGCCTGGCCTAAAAATTTAGGCCTGTGAAGATTTCTAGCATACGTAAATATTTTATTAAAACATTTCATTTTTAAATATCTAAAAATATAAAGTGATGTGCTATAACTCCTTAACACTTTTACAACTTGGACATAATAAACTCTGCTTGTGTGCAAAAGATGGCCACAAAGTGCCTGCAACCAACCAACCATAACTATTCAATGAAGAATTTAATGAAAGGAAATAATAATAATGTTTGAACATTGAATAACTAATAAATTTCATGAAAACATGTACTGAAGTGAATTACTTTTTACTTAAGATTGACTGGTAAAAAAATTTATTTCTATAAAAATTTTAAAATGTTTTACATTTTGAATATAAAAACAGTAATTACATAAATTTTATTTTCTGTTTAGATTCACAACAAGCAACAATTAGCATACAATAAATAGCATTAGTTAATAAATTACCTGTTGCCATGACATAATTTTGTTACGGAAAATAATCCAAAGTCTGTAATAACAACTTTCCCATTTTCAAAGAAAATATTTTTAGTTTTAAGGTCCTTGTGAATTATATCCCGAGCATGAAGATATCCCATGCCCTGTAAAACAAATTATATGTTTTTCAAGTATTCAAAAACAAATGGACAAATAAAATCATGTCAAACACAATGAAATTCAAAATTAACAAATTGATCATTGCAGAGCTTCTGTTATGCCATATTTACTTGTGTAATTTGCATTCCTATGTACTTTGCACACCCTGAACTTTTGAAAGAAAATTTGACTAAAAAACAAAGTTTTGTAAAATTTTTTGCATCAAGATTTTTTATAATTTGTGATAACAAAACCACATGTATCCTCACTATTTTAATTTTTCAATATTTCAGTTTGGTTATTTAGAATAAAATAGTTTTAATTATTTTTTTCCCTGTGATATCTTTTGTTCAGCTGGAGCACAAAATGTGTATAACCTGCACACAGTACTGAGCACTGATAAAACAAGATATCAACAATGCGATACGTAAATGTTAAATTGTTTACATTAAAAATTTCTTATTCACAGTAGGGTGTTTTGTTGAATACAACAATAAAAGGGCAGGTGGAGGGGAATTTGGAGTGAATGAAACGCTTATTAGGTATTAGCATAAAAAGTAATATCTGCTAAGAAAATTAAAAATGAATTTTGTGGTCAAGAATCTGAGAAATACTGACATACACAAAATATACTAATGCATTTCATGTTTCAAAGCATAAAAAGATTTATTTCCTATTTCATCCTAGAATGCTCCAGAAAACAAAGATTTTTTTACTGTCCTATGTTTTTGTTTAATTTTAGTTATTCATCTATTAAAATGTTATGTTCATCTTATTTCTCTATCTCATTCCTCTATTTATTCTAAGTTGCCTTTTGAGAAAAATTAATAAACTAGCATATTTTTTGCAACCCTACACTTAGAACCAAAGGAATGGGCAAAAAATTTCCACAAAATACATGAGTAAATATGGTATATGTTTAACAGTAAAGGATATTGACAACATAATATATTACATTATTTTTTGCCAAAAGATTTCTTTCAAAGTGCAAAAATCTATTTAAGAAATATTAGCCAAGTAACTTGATTTTTCTTTTTTTGGTAATTTAGTATACAATTTTCAATTCAAATTGAATGTATAGCATATTGGGAAGAATGTTAAGAATATTTTACTACAATATAGTGCAAAATATCTACCCTTAATTTGGTTAAAAATTATGTGCTAAATGTTAAAGAGGGGAAAAAAAAAAAAAAAAAAAAAAGGAAGTTAAAATTGCATAGAAAATCATATTACAAATATTTGTTGAATATATAATTTTGAAAGCAGTATTATACTAAAAGATGAATAAACACCCTAATATTTTATTTATTTATTTTTAAAATTTATCTTCTTATATAAAAACATGATTCTGTTATGTTAAAATAATCTAAAAAATAAATTTCTTAAAATATATAAAATGAACACAATTTTTCATAATAAAGTCATTTAAAAAATAAAGAATCCCTTTAATAAGAAATTAATTGTTCTTCTGAAATCTGAAACTAAATCAATGTGTCAATTACCTTCACATAATTTACAAGCATATGAAAATCAAAGCAATGATTGTGTTTATTGTACCATTATTATTGTACAGTATAACCGATTATATTCTACTAATTAGAAATTAGTGATTGACAATTGTACAATGCATAATCACAATATATTAACACATAATCAAGATATTTTGATGAGGGAAAAAAAACAAACAATAAGCACAGCAAACTACATTTTATTTTATTTTATGAGAGGGGGGGGGGGGGGTTGTACAACAATTCAATAGGCTATTTTTTTTAAGCAACAGAACAGATGTATTTACAGCAAATAACTGTATTAAGAATTCAAGTTTTATGCAGTAAAAATTTATTCGGTACTTCTCTATTATCCCGTCGACCACTTTTCATAACAAAAGACTATCGCCAAACAGTAAGATTAAACGCCAAAAGTGCAGTCTCATTTACTTGATGTCAGAAGCATTATACGTGTTTGTTATGTCATCCAGTGGTTTTTAATTCAACATTTGCGTGTATTTTTCATTATGTTTTACCGATTTATTTCATTCATTAAAATAACAATTGTGCCTTAAATTCTTATATTTTATTTATTTAGACTTTCCAATGGCAACGTTCTCCTGTTTATTTGGCGTTACAGTTTGGCGATAGTTTTTTGTTATGAAAAGTGGTCGACGGGATAATAGAGAAGTACCATTTATTCTTTGCTATTTTTTTTTTTCAAGTTTTGACAGTATGCATACAAAAATATATTAAATTTCATTAGCATTCCCCTCCCTCTGCTCACAGATCTTTAGAAACCAGTTTAGTCTGAAATAAATAGGCTTTTTCCTAAAGGTATTTTTGGGGGTGGGGCGGGGAAAGGCATGCAGAGTTTAGCAAAAACATTAGTCACTCTGACTTTGTCTAGCTTATATTCAGTTAATGCCAGCCATTAACATTTACCTGAGATATTTGTTGAGCTATGGTGATTGTCCGGTTCAGGTTAAATTTATCCTTACGAAGATGAATGTGAGTGAACAGAGTCATACCTTTACATAAACTAAAAATAATACAAAGCTATAAGTACAAAGTAATACAAAGATATAAATACAGTAAAAACTAAGTATCACATCACATCACACTAAAATAGCACAAAAACTAAGCAATACCGGAGTAATAATAATAGCATGAACTGTGCCCTTATTTTAGACAATATGTCTATAATAATGGACAATCTTGTATTGTCTATAATAATAGACAATACAAGACAGATAACTTAATTATGACTTAAAAAATTTCTCCACATGATTGCAATATTAAAATAGCTACCCCCCCACCCACCTCTAGATTTTCTGAAACTTCCCCATCATTGAGCATTTTGATGGATGAAATAAGAATCTGCAAGTGTTTGGCAGTTTCAGTAGCCACAGAACCTTGAGCAATATATTTATTTTTAGCATCTCTACATATGATATTTTCTGAAGAAATAATTAAGTTTTAACCAAATATTTTGCATATTTTTCACTCTGAAGTTTTTAGAGTCCTGGGCAATCATCTGAACTTGCCAACCGTATTCACTAAAGCTAGCCATGTCTGCAAGTATTGGCGTTTAAATATGTGCAATAGTAATGAAATATGCCTTCAAAATTAACAATTATATGCAAAATCAGTATGGTGGTCAATATTTGAAGTTCTCACTTCAGTTATAAAATAAAGAGTGAATATTAAAAAAAGAGAAAAAGGAAAAAAGAGATAATGGAAGTCAGTAAAAAAAAAAAAAATTACTTGATCCTATTGGTATGGATTTTCAACTTTAAAAAATTAAATTGGATCAAATTTGTGCAAATGTAAAATACACAAATCTGCAATATAAACTAAACTTCTCCAAAACTCGGTAATGCTTTAAAACAATAACTGAAAGCATAATTAAATAACTTCCTTCATAAGACAAAGCTCAATATCTATAGAAATAAGTCTGCTGAATAATGATCACACAAATGTTTCATCTGATGAAGAGAACTATCAAATCATTGTTCTAGAAATGAATCTTTTAACTATTAGGTTTAGCTCAAATATTTTAAACAGCACATTATATCAATTTGATCTGTGTAACACAGTACAGATCATATTAAATGAAACTATACATGCTAATTTTTTATGACTATTTTCTTACAAATTAATAGATACTTAATATGATTTCCATTGACAGCAATCAAACTTTGTTTCATACAGATTCAAGATATATATTTTTCTTTTTTTTTTAAAGGCGAAGCTCTTAAGCTATATCATTAAATTCAAATACCCAATTTTCAGCATATATCAGATATATATATATATATTTCAAACACTGTAAAATTAGCTATCTAAAATAGTTTTTGTTTTCTTTGCAGGATTATTGGATGTGTAGTTATGGCTTTTTTTTTTGTTTAAGCTTTCAAACTGGAAGTGTGTTTAAGTAACCAGAAATGTGTATTTAAGTAGCCTTAAGAAAGAAAATATCTCTTAATATGGAGATTGAGGAAGGTATAAGATATAAACATGGAGAATTTTAAGAACTTAAGGTGAATATTTCTAATAGAATTTCAGAAATAAGAACTTTATATGAGTTTTCTGAAAAACATGATTTTCATGCAGGGGTTGATCCCGGCAAAATTTGGCCTATTTAGGGTCCCTTCATAAAATTCCTTTTAATAAAATGGGCACCTTCACAAAATTCCATTCCATAAAAAATATACTTTATTATTTTTATTTTGTTAGGTTTTAAAATGTGTAACTTGCAAACAAAACAAGTTCACCAGAAAGGAAAACTTTAGAAGGAGGACATAAAGAAGTTATTGATAAATGCTTCATTTCAATTTGAGTAACTGGATTTCATCTTTCATTACAAAATGTAATTTCCCCCCAAAATATAATAAATTTCACAAAATAAGCCTAAAAAAAAAATTGACTTTTGACAAGAGCAATCAGTTAATAAAAATATTTTATTTAGACTGATTGGTTACAATTTATGTGTATATAATGAACTATTGGTGTAAATATCCGAAAAATTACTAAAAGGATCATTTTAATGGGTATTTCCCAGTAAGTTTTTATTTTATGGTTTGATTGTAATTCATTACATTTTTAGCAATTTAAATTCTATAATTCTTGAAAAAAGTTTGTAAACTATCATTATTGTTGTTGAGAGGACATTTTTGGTAAATACAACCATATCACATTACTTTACTTCTCTTTAAAATTGTAAAATTTAAAAAGAAATTGCATGAAAATTATTTATTTAACAAATAAAATTGTCTTTCTATACCCTAATCTATTTAAAACAATCAATATTATACTCATTTTCGCTTCATTGAAAAGGAAAGTAGTCTTTTCAATGAAAGGAAAGTAAATAATGAAAATTTCATTACATTACAGAAATGAATAACACTTTGTAGGAAAGAATTTTACTATCATAAGAAAGAAAAAACACTAAAAAAACTAAAACAATGCATGAAAGATAATATAAAATTATTTTTATAAGAAATTACCTAGTAACTATGGCTAGTTTGGGAGGTTTCATACATGCCCCCATAAATAAAACAAGATTTTCATGTCGAGTCTTGCGAAATGTGGCCACCTAAGAAAATTAAATTAGAATCAAATAAAAATACTGATATTTACAAAGAGAATATAAATAAATATCACAATATTTACAAAGAAAATGTTAAAATAAAATAAATTAAAAAAATTACTTCTTGTTTGAATGTTTCCAGAGTTTTCTTATCATCTACATGATCCATATCTAGCATTTTTATAGCTACACTACCATGCCAATTGCCCCTAAAAGGAACAGAAAAAGAATGAAGCCATTGATTAAAATATAATTTCATATCATTTACTCTTATGTCTTTTTAAGAAACAATGTGTTTTAAACTGAGGATTAATTATTTAATGAACTTAAATCAAACTTAGTTTATAATATCTATAAATCTAATCCTTACAACAAATAAAATTTATATTTAATAAAAGTAACTGATACGAAATGAGAGTCTGGGTTATTGGATAATCAATTTAATTTAATAATTAAAATTTAAAGCCAATTGGAGATGGAATAATGAATAACAATTTCAAATGAAATAAATATATTCATCCAAAATTTCACACACACACCTTGTAAAAGGCCAAAGTATTCATTATAGTGGTAGTTGATAGAATTTGTTGTGCTGTGAAAGATGAAAAATAGAAATCAATTCTTCAAAATAATCTTAAGAATTTAAATTCTTAAATTACCTCCTTAAGGAAATTATAAATTCATCATAAATAGCAGAAGTATATTAACTTTTATTTTATAATTAATTTTAAATTTTCCTGTTTTGATTACATGAAATTAAAGTGATTCAAGGCAATCCTTATTTAAATATTTTTAATTATATATAATACTTGAAACAAAGTCACTTATTATGCTTATATAATTTGTGTATAATAAATTTATCTTGCAAAGAAAATCACTATGATTTACTGATTTACTACTTGAGCTGAAATAAATAAAAGAAAATGATAAACTCAGCCATGTAAAAGATAGCAACATTAGAGATTTTTTTTTTTTTTTTTTTTTTTTTTTTTTTAATTATTCTTATTTATTTACAAATATCATGAAGTTATTTATACCAGGATGCATCCGTACATTCAATTTAATATGAAAACGTTCTTCATTTATTATTATTGAGAATTTTTTTAATGTATTATAATTAAAATTTATGATTAGTGATGATAATGTCCATATTGCAGTACATGAATAAATTCAAAGGGATTAATGAAGAATCGTAGAAATGTTCAAAGTCATTGAAATAAGTCACCGGTTTATGAAGCAAAATGAGTTCTCTCTTAAACAGAGTTATGTAGTTTTACCGTGTGAATGATGTTACTATTTCTTGATAAAGAATCTCAATTTCACACTGGGGATGAGTCAGGGAGTTACAATCTGAAGGATAAAACCAGAACTTTACAGATTACCATAAATTAAAAAAACGTCAAATATTGTCTATTAATTATTTTTATTTGAATGAAGAGATGAATTATTTAAAGAAAGATGGAGCTTGTACTTTGCAGAAATGGAACTAATTTTCATATATTTTTTAAAATTATATTAACGAATGTGACTTTAATCTTTAACAATAATTCTCAGTATAGACATCGTCCATTATTTGAGAAGTGGTAAAAAAAATTTGAAATTTAGCTTTCAAAGTAACTGAATCTTTTAAATATTATTTTGCAGCGTGAAGACATCATTCATTATTGTAGGGATACTGAAGAATTTTAAGCTTTGCTTTAAAATTCTTATAAATATTTACCAGCATGAAGACATTGTCAAAAAACATTTACCAATATGAAGATATTGCCAGGAAACCTTTTTTTTTTTTTTTTTTTTAAGATGACTCTTTTCTCAAACACACCATCTAACCCTGGGCTGCCATACCCCCTCTTATTTAAGGGTCCGACCTACCGAAGAAAAACACGATCTTGCTTTGCTAATCTCTCAGACTGACAGATATTCTGCAAAAGTCCCGCTCATCTCCAACCAACTATTTTTTAACAACCACTGCAATAGTAAGATTAAACAACAAATCTCCAATGCAATAGACTTCAATAATGTTGAAAAATTAGCCAATTATAATGATTTAAACTACGCATTACAGAGGGAAGCCATAGAAATATTTACATCAAATTCAGAAACATGCAATGATATGACCACCAAAAATAGATAACAGATGGCGCTATATGTTATTAGAGAAAAGCAAAATGGGGGTTTTCAACAGATTGACTGATGAGGCAGAAAACAAAACATCAGTGACTGAAGATGCCTGAGAGTGACAGGTGAAAATATTTTTACTGTTTTACAATTTTTAACAGATTGACTAGTTTTGTGTAGTTTTATAAAGTATATTTTAAAGACTTTTAGACATGTACATGAAAATAAAATGGTAGTGCAAAGAATTATGTTAAAAATGACATTATGAACGTTCATAGATAAAAAACTACTTTTCTTTGTTTTAAAACAATTTTCTTCCACTTCGAATTGATTTTTTTTTTTTTTTTTTAATGACTAAGTAGAATTTTCAGGTTTGGGTTGGGGACAACCCGATCCATGCAGGACTATGCTCTACCAAATGAGTTTTTCTGAACAACTCTTGCAGACATCACTCAATCAGACAACCTTTAGGCATTCACATCCAGTCTGAGATTTTATGCAATTCAACACGCAAAGGTGATTCATTAAATAAATAATTGTACATTTGCATTTTTATCGCAAATTGATTGATAAAGAAATCATACAAGTAGAAATTCCACTCATATGACTTCTTTAATCAGTCAATTGAGATAAAAATGCTAAAATTTAAAGTTATAAAATATCTATTAAAGCAGAACTATGTTTCAATTTCGCTTCCTCTGGCCCCTAAAAAAAAACTTTGCTAAGTAAAGTATGACCATAACCAAAAGAAATTTTTACCTATATACAGTTCCAAATCGCCCAGTTCCAACTTCTTCATTAATATCAAGCTCATCAAAAGGAATATCCCATTCTCTCAGCGAGAGCTGAAAATAAAAAATAAAATAATGAATGAGTTATTTAAAATTAACTATTCATTTTGTCCCCAGTTAAAATGATATAAATGACAGCAGCATAAAATAAAGTGTAAAGTAAAATTTATTAAATAAAAATAAAGTGATAAAACATTATACAAAAAAGGCTTAAAATATGACATGTTTCATACACTCAAACGGTGACTTCAAGATTGAAAATGATAAATAAACTATTTTTGGCAAGTTTTTGAAAATGATAAACATAAAACAAGAGGCCACATGTATAATGAAAGCAGGTGTTTAAAATGGTTAAACTGTAAACGTAAAAATTATTTTACTTATTGCTTTCTTAATTTGTAAATCAACTGTTAAAAGTTATTATAAAATTTAAAAAATTAAAAATGTTTGTTTATGGATCTATATCAAGCATTTTCCCCTTATTAAAGCACAAAACAAATGAAAATAGGATGTAAATACTATAAAAAATAACAAAATGCCTATTGATTAAAACATGTAGATTATTAAAATAAAGCGGACTTAAGGGTTTTTTTTTTTTTTTCTTTTGAGCACCCTCTTGAAACTTTCTAGGGGAAACTCTGATTTACAACACATGATACCTTTACAAATTGAAAACAGTCTGATATAAGTACAATTTTTCTAATTATGATAACTATATACAAATATACATGCAAATTTGAACATTGTACAAATACACAAGTATACATACACTATTTTGTCTAGGCCAAGATCTTTCACTAGGGTCTACATCTGATACCTGACTATCCTGAGAATCTACACGACCAGCTAAGGTTTTTTCAGAGTCGGTCTAAAAAATATATAAATTGTCAGGAATTTTTTCTAGATTTGCGCACTAAATTAATATTTACAAAAATCAATACATTCAATATTGATGAGTTAAACAAAATAATTAAAAACTTACACTTCCTGAACCAACAGTTTTATCACTGTCATTAGATTTTTGAGTCTCCACCATTTCATTTTCAACCAGAGGCTTTGTTTCTAGAGTTATACCTTTGTTCACTTCAACATCTGAAATATAAATTAATGATTAAAAGATGAAAATTTTATATGTTTATATACTCAATAAATCACACAGCTAAAAAACATAAAATTAAAAACAGATTTTGGTAAAATTACTTATTTTACCACTTGGGTTTATATTATGAAAAATACCTTATACCAGTGTGCACTTACAATAGACATGTCAACATTCAGACAATTTAAAAAGGGATAATATATTGATATTAATTTTTACTGCAGTTATTTTAAAATTCTAAGAAAAAATGAATATAATTTATTTTTACCATTTGAAATAGCCATCAAAACCCTTTTTCCTTTTTGATGATAGTAAGAATTAAATAAAGTAACAAAACCTACCAGTATGTAAAAAACAACTTTTTTTCTGGGGGGGGGGTCCTCTTATAGATTTTTTCATTTAAAGAAAAAAAAACTAATTAGAATATTAGAAGTTTATTGAATTTAAAGTGAGACACTTAAATGTCACACAAGCAAGGTTGAGAACTCAATAAAAACGAAACACAAGACATTATGCATAAAGTAAATTTTTTCACATTTTTTGCAACATTTAAGGCATGAATTCTGTAAATTACATTATATAGAACATAAAATATATTGAATATAAAATATGTATTATAATATAGAATATAAACTTGTTATATTAAAATCAGAGTCTTATATTTCTGCAATAAATCTATTGCATAAGAATGATGTTTACTGACAAATAAAAATAATTAGCCATTTAAACATTTTACACAATAAACCTGTGTGTAAATATAAATGAATGTCCAAATCAAACAATTTTTTATACAATTAATGTTTATTCAAAGTTGAATTAAAAATATTTAATTGAAAAGTTACAAACACCACCCAATTTAAATTCTAAGATTCAATGTTTTTATATTGAATTTAAGTACATAAAATCACTTACAGAAAAAAATATTAATTTTGGTATTTCCCTGTACGAACATCTTTTTGATGATTAAGACATCTTTTTTCTTTGATCCCAAGGATAGTGATAGTGCACTATAGTACATTTAACCATTTTAATGGCTAAATGTAATATCAATCACATCCAGATTAAAGATGCTCTTGGGAGAAAAAAAAAAAAAAAGGAACAAGGATTCATTTAAGTAATCTCTCTTTTTCCCCAAAATTAGAAGATGGGTTAAGAGGCCATACCCTTCAGACGGATGATCAGTTGGAACTATTTGGTGTGTTATGCATTGAAAATGTAGATTGTAGCTATGATGTTAAAAAGATTATGAAGGTAATGCTGCTCCCCTCTGGTGATGCAGCCATTAGAAATTGGTATCCATGACAAAAGCCAACAAACACTGTCACAGATTGTCAAATTTTAAGAACAAGAGACAGTGTTATGCTGAGGTTGGTGATTTGCTGGAGTCAAATAGTCCATTTTAAACACAGGCATTGACAATTTCAGATCAGCAACATATTTCCCTGACTTTTCCATATTTTACATACCAATAAGAAAAAAATTCCAGGTATCGAAATTGTGTGATGTTACACACAAAAAATCTTAAAAATTGCGAATTCGAGAGTGAAACTTTCACAACTTATTCTGAAGCACAAACTAGTGATTTGTTAAACAAATTTTTGCAAAATTCGCAAAATGTTGAACATAAAGATATTTATTTCATGGTTAATGATTGTGTTACATTCCTAAATCAGAAATTTTTTTCTTGGATGTTTCAAAATTCTCAGACTTTTCCTCAGGAATGGTAAATTTCCCTGACTTTTCCTCAGGAATGGTAAATTTCCCTGACTTTTCCTCAGGAATGGTAAATTTTCCTGACTTTCCCTCAGGAATGATAAATTTCCCTGACTTTCCCTCAGGAATGATAAATTTCCCTGATTTTCCCAGTCCATATAAATTTCCCTGACTTTTCCAGGTAATCTAGATTTTCCAGGTGGCTAGACAACCTGAAAGGAGGATGATTCACCAATTAGTGAGTAAAAAATGCAGACAACAAATCACTTTGTAGATGGAAAAATATGAAAAGCAGGCATCTGCAAGACTGTTCCATAACCAGCCTAGTACCAGTCTAAAAGAATTTTTATTTATTTTTTACTGGGATGTCAGCTGTTAAATAACTTTCGACACCCCAGCCATTCCACCTTCTTCTAATACTTTCAACACAAGATAAGTGTTTTTCCAGATTAAGTTCCTTCAATGGGCCAAATGAATTTTTTACGATTTTAATTTTTATATGACTCACAAAATACAAGGAAAGAAAAAATGAAAATGAAACTGTTTCAAATGAACTAGTCACTTGTGTTGTTATACTTCCTTGAAATGAAATGGATATATTTTTTAAACTTTTCATCACTGTATTTTTTCAGTTTCTTTGAGTTTGTGTGTAATTTCTGATCAATTTCTCTTTCTAAAACATTAAAAATAAATAAAAATACAGTACTTGATGAATCCAGTTTTGTATTTGAATTGAATTTCAAATAAATCTACCAATTCAGTCATACTGAATTGGTTGCATTCGGTGTAAAATGGTTAAAAATGAGCAGCAATAACATATCTTTATACAAGATTCCTACTTGTCTATCACAACATAAAATAATGAGCTTTTAAAGCTTTTTAAAGTTCTGTTTGAAATATTACAAAATATACACTGCATTTTTATTTGTGTAACAATTTTAATTCAAAAACAATTTTAAAAGCCATATATAACATAAAATGAACTCACCCTAGATAAAACTGTATGCATTTCTCATTTGTTAAACATTGTTATGATTTAAAAATTTGACTCTTAATTTATTCAGTATTTTTACATTTAACTTTAATTTATTCATCAATTTAATTAAACTCATTAAATTCATTTAAATTAATTAAGCTAAATTTCATTTTTGCATTTTAAATCAAACATTCTTTTTAAATTGTTTACTTTTGGTGAATATAAATTAATTTCAGAATCTTTCCATTACATATGTTTTAGGATATTTATTCATTCCAAATTTAATTTACATTTTATTCACTTTGCAATATTAATTAAACTTCATTTCAAATTATCTAAAATAAAAATATTTCTGACTTACTTTTTCTAACTTTTAAATAATGTCCATTTTTCTTAAATAACACACAGTCTAAATTTAATAAATTATTCTAAAATATAGTGTATTTCCTTTTTAATAATATTGATTAAAAAATTGGTTAATTGTTAATTTTATTCTTTTCAGAAAGTTCAAATTCATTTATTTTAATTCAGGCAAATTCTTTCAGAATAACGAACTTTTCCATATATCATTGCAAAATTTCTAAGTCCAATAATCATTTTTCAAAATTTCTTAATTTAAATATTTTACTTTCAAAAACATATCTGGTGGAAAGAAATTTAAATTTTATTTAGAATTGCTGAAATTTCATTTGTTTTCATCCATTAGCTTGGCAGTTATCGATTTTTAATTACTTTCGTTTATTCTGTTTTGAAGATCGTCGAGATTCGCGATGAGACGCCATTGATGGGTATTTAGATGCTTCAAGTAAACAAGAACCTTTCTTCCCGCGGATTTTGAACAAGGTCGTTTTGACAGCACTCCAAGGTCGCGATCGAATGTTCTTAATACTATTTAATGCTGTTGCTAGGGTTGGAAGTGTCAGTGAAACGTCTGACTGTAACTTTGACTATGGTCTGTTGGGGCTTGTTCAGTGACTTTCGGACGGTTCGGATTTTTTGATTGGTTGTTGCGTAACCGCCCGGAAAGTTTTACATGAGTGGGAAAATCTAGAGAGTATTCAGTTCTACTCAAGATTCGAAAAGATGTAGTCACTACGATTTTTAGTTATCCGGGCTTCTGCCATTTTCTTTGGTGAAAGTCAGGACTCTAGGATGATGTTAATGTGTGATTTTAGTAATACGATGTATCCAGATATTGAATAATTTTTTAACGTAATGAATTGAACAATAAGTCAAATTTAAATCTACAAATGATATCTTCCTGATGGATGGAGATGCTGGATCAAATATAAGCTGCGATTGGATATTCACTTGAGATGTTTTTTCATGAATTCTTGAATCTTCACTTAATATGTTTGTTCATCAATGCTGTGGCTGAATCAGCAATTTAAATGTTCTTTAAGTAATTCTACTTCAAAAATTCTACTTCTTAATCTTCTTATATGCCTGTTTCAACAGTTTGATTGTCAAGTTTTACTGACAGAAATATGATTTCTTAAGTGTTGAGACTTAGGAGTGTATTGATGAGATATACATATCCATCTGTCATCCTGTCGCCAAACGTTGCTGCTTCTCAGAAATTAATCTAGCTTCCTAATTTTTGCTGTTCATATCTTAAAAACCTTCATCTTCCTTTGATAAGTAACAACTTATTAGAACTATCAAAGATATTTAAAGAATAACTGTATACACTGGACCGAGCCAACAACACTAATTCAATATAACTTTTTATATCTACTAAGATCTGCAAATTTTATTTAAAGAAAATATAATATTATAATAATAAACTGTATCTGATATTTGAAATAATATATCCTAAAGATATTAGATTACAATTGTCAGTGACTTCATAATCCTTGTTATCATTGATGCATTCGTATTATTAGAAAAGCTCGTATCGCTACATATATGATTAAGATGTCTGTTGTGATGTTAGTTAGTGATTTATTTATTTGATTTTGGTGCACTTATACTCTAATAAATATCAGTTTGACTTCATCTGGGTGAGTTTGTCTTCTTCTTTTATTTATTATATCATTTATCAATTTCATATTTAAACCTAAGGTGAAGTATTAATTTGCATCTGATAAGGATGTGGTCTAACTTATAATTTATACTTAAACTTTAATTTTTATGACTTCGCTTCGTGTACTACCACTTTCGTTCACGCCTATAATGGTGTTTGGGGAAAGTGTTGAATATATGATTTGTCTAAATTTTTTGGTTTTCAGTATCACTCCGGTGTGAGTCGCTGGTGATTCACCCTTTATTAATTTGTCCTTTTATATTCATCGCGATCCCCAAATATCATTATAAACATCATATAAAACATTTAATATTTGTCTATGTCAATTTGTAATTTCCCCCTCTACTTTCTTCAATGACATATACCAGGGATATTCCATTCACTAATAGGATAGATTCCTGAAGGTGGGTTAAAACCGAAAGATCGACCGAAACCGAATTTCGGCGATCTTCACACTTTCGGCCGAAACCGAAACCGAAAGTGTCAAAAAATTTAAAAACTGATTAATACATACATAGCTGCATATAATTATTAATTAATTAATTAATAATAAATAATGAATAATTAATTAATAATAACTAATTACGTTACTAATTAATTTATTAATTATGCTTGTATTGAACCACATTTCTAACAAACAAACATACATATATATGTGTGTTTATAAGTTTCAAACAAAAATGGAACATGAATAATACAACTTTTATATTTTAATATTTTATAACAACCAATAATTATAGGTATTTATCAATAATTAATTAACAATGTAGTTAAATAATGTAAAACAAATTCAATAATGAATATTTAATTTTTAAATATATTCATATTTTCAGTTCGTTAATATTTTGTATTTAAATTGTTTAAGTATAGAGTTAAGTCTTGGTTAAGTAATTGTTTAAGTAAAAGTTTAAGTAAAGCGCACAAAAGCTAAAATAATTTGTTCAATTTGACTAAAAAATGAAAATTAGCATTAAGAAAACATTTTAAGCCTAGAAATTATTAATTATAAACTTTATTTTCCATTTCAATATTCTCAAAGCGAGACATGTTTAACACTATTTTGTACTTCAGCTAATTTTAAATATATAAGGATAAAAATGTAACAGTTGTCAATTTTCTTTTAGGATGTGCACAATAAGATAAAAATAAATATTTGCCCACTCTCCGCCCCCCCCCCCCCAAAAAAAAAAGCTTTGCCACTCCCTGCCTCCCTAAGAAAGTATTGAAATGGCACCCCTGTTTGAAAATTTTATCTCCGGTGCCAAGTTGACTCTCTGTGCCTCTATCAAAAACTATTTTTGTTCATATAAAACAAAAAGTAAACAATTTAGCAATAAGACAGAAATAGTTTCCAATTATACGAACTTCATCTATTAAAAAAATATTTTAAGTTTACATACCTAGATATATCTTTTGTAATAAATTTCGTAAATATTCACCTATGTTTTAACCATACCTTTCTCATAAAGCATTCGAAACAATCTGGAGTTTAAAATTAAAAATTTTCTATTACTGTTGAGTTTTCAGCTTTTAAAGGTCACGCGATAAACGTCTTTTAAGGGGGGAGATCACGTTGAAGATTTTAAAAAATCGATTTTTCAAAAAAATTAGCATGGGTGTCTTAAAATGTTACAAATACACAGCAAAAAGAATGCTACAAATATTCCAATTAGAACAGAAGTTATAGCTAAAGATATCTTGTAAAAAGCCATTTCCTGTCATGCTATAAAGTTATCTTTGAAGCCTTTTTCTCAAAACAATGTTTTTTGGCATTGCACGCACTCTCATTAAAAAACTACTTATCACAGAGCCTTGAAATTTTGCTTATAATTAATTTTCATGTGTAATTTTATTCTGAACCTAAATTTAGTCTGATTTTTGCAATAGTAAATTTTGTATTCAAAAATTAAATTAAAAATTTTTGGTAAATTTAGTGAATGATATTGTAAAAGCCATTAATTATGCTAATGAATTTCAATATGCTTTTAAATTTAGGTTCAGTGTAAAATACAATAAGTAAAAATAAATGAAATATTAAGTATGTGTCTGCAGTAGAATTTTTTAAATCTTGCGCGCAAAATGCATATTTTAGTATTTATATTTTTAAAAAGCCATTTTTGTCGTTATCATTTAATTAATTAATATTGCTAAATGTATATAATTTGAGTGTTTTTGTTCAACTACAAGAATGTGTGAAATTATAGAAAAAAAATTGTTGTATTTTATTCATTGATTTTCAAACTACAGTTTTTCGCACTGGTTTAATTATCGTCATTTTCAGGCTGCTCAACGTGATCTCCCCCCTTAAGTTTAGTCATATTTGCATGCATTGCTTACTTTATAATTGACACTCACATCATGTATCAGTCATGACCGATAATGATAAACAGTAGAGTTCACAGCAATAAACAGTGTCTCATTTGAGCCGATGCAACTCATATCAATGAGTAAAGTTGAAAATTTCGGAAAGAAGGTACGAGATTTTGAAATACAGATAGTTTCGGTCGAGTTTCGGTCAGGCCGAAATTTTGGCAGCAGTTTTTGTGCAGCAGTTTCAGCTCCGATTTTGTGCCGAAACCGAAATTTCGGTCGATCTCTAGTTAAAATACCATAAACCAGACTTGCAATATTCTATTTTAGTTTTGGAATTCTTTAACTAGGAAAAAATTTTGTGGAATCTTTACATTTATTTTTAATGTATAAGGTTTTATAAACAATTGCAAACTCTATACACTTTTTAATTATGTGCCAATTTGTAAGGCCACATGAAATTAACTCAAGGGACATGTAGTGAGTAACACAGGTCTAAACAAGCTCAAGTGAGATTAATCTCTACAGACAAGACCTTACATAACATGATTATGTTTGGCTGCCAACCTTTTTTAAAGGTCAAATAAAAAAAATTTAAATGAAAAGTTTCATTTAATAAATAAAATCTAATAAGTATTTTTTTTTTTAAAGAAATCTTTTGGTTCAAAATATATTTGACTTTGGGGTAAGGGGGTGGGTGGAAGTTGGCAACCATGATTCTGTAATACAACAACCTTTTTATGCTGCTGTCAACAGGTACAGACAAAAATGCATTAAAAGATAATTTATGCTAATTTTCATCTATAGAGCTAAGCAAATTTTTAAAAACCAAATCAACAAGACACATTTGTTGTATTAATAGGCAAATGCAAATTTATTCCATTATTCTGAAAACATTTTATATTCTTTGTGCAAAAATTATATGCATTTTTTTACTTTTCTGTGAGAAATCTTCAAACTAATGGGATTAAACAAAATTACAGACCACAAGGTAAAATTTATGCAAACAAACATGGTATATCTAAGAACTAATTTGAAGAAAGTATTAACCTGGAAATTGAAATTGATGAATTCGAACAGCTGCTGGAGGAGTTTGCTGAGCATTACTAATCAGTGCAGGAGAAGAAGGAGTTGACGAATTACAGGATGATGTATTAGATGAAGAGTCTGGGCCAGCAAAAGCTTGGAGATTATTTAATTGATGCTGGTGCCGAGACCATTTGCGTTCTCGAGCACTTTCACTCTTCAACATGTTAGCTGGACTTGAGATAAGAGTTCTTTGTAGAATAGGAGAATGGTTACCTTCAAAGTAAAGAGTGATTATTTAAATTTTGTTATTCAACACTATTTCACTAATTCAAGTAAAACACATTTAAAACGGTACAATCAGACAAAACAAAAAAGAAAAAAATAAAATAAGAAAATAGGGATGAGACTGGTAAAAAAGCAAAAAAATTGAAGCTATACACAAGTAAATTAGAACAAAATATTATATGCAAAATAGATGTTTTAAGAAGGAACCTTGCATTATTAAAATAATATACTCAAATAAATAATTTATTTAGCATATAAATTGATGTTTAATATTAAATTAATTAACATGGACAAGTAAATAGTAGTTATTTAATTATCCCCTTAATACATCATCAGATAAAAGAAAGTTAGAAATATGTAATTTAATTATTTTTGCTTTACCTGTACACCATTGAAACAAACATTCAGTAATACAGAAGTCTGAATTTTATACTTTTCCATTATACCAATACCATGCCAAAATATATGCTAATGTGCTATTTATTTCAACCCTCGCCATGTAAAAGTTTTTGTTGGAAACCATGCCAAACACTGTGACTCGCTATATATCAAACATTAATCATATTTTAAATTATTATTTAATCATAACCATTTAAAACATCTTAATTAGCGATTTTTTAAAATCTAAAATATTTTTTATCAAGTTATAATTTACATTTTTTGATGATGAAGTTGCAATAAAATTTTTTCAGGGCTATGGAATTATACATAATATATACATTCAGAATGCATAAAGTTTTTTTGTGAGATGTAGGCAATGAACATTTCACAGTAAATCACAAATATAATTTTGTTGACCCTAACACTGGATATCTTACCTATTGAAAGTCTATTGAAAGAATATGGGCATCACAAAATGGCATAATAAAGGACAATGTGGCACTGTTTGGCATTAATTGCACTCCAATCTCATAAAGTTCATGTGGTGATGTCTTTATTCAAAAAATGAAATATTTACTGCAATGTTAAGAGACATTTGCAATTTCATGTCTGCAGTTTAAGTTGAGTTTTATTTTATTACTAGCTGTTACCCGTGACTTTGTTCACGTAACATTTAAAGAAAACTAGATGGTACCCGTCAAAATTTGACGGCAAAAAACTTGATAGTACCATAAAAATAAAATTCATAGCTGCTTTAAAATGTTTGAAACTTTTGCAGAATAATTCAAATAAATAAAAAACCCACTTTGAATTAAAGCTAGGTTGAAGAACAGCAATTGGCTAAGTTTCACTGGCACATGTACTCGCGGAATTTCTTTCATCTGACACATTTATCGCTATTGTGCAAGTAAATGGTAAGTGCCCCCTTGGGGAGGGGGAAATGGCGGGATGGACCAAGGAGATGCATAACATGAATAAGCAGTCAAAGACCTTTCAAACGATATGTAACATGAGGGGTGTGTGCAAAATTTTAAAAAGTACCCCCTTGGGGGGGGGGTAAAGTAGGGGATGGACACGGAACATGGATAATATGATTAAGTGGTCACAGACCTTTCCAACGATATATAACATGAGGGTTGTGTGCAAAATTTAGAAAAGTACCTCTTTGGGGGGGGGGGGGGCAAAGTGGGGAAATGGACATTGGAGATATGCATATGATTAAGCAGTCACAGACCTTTCCAACAATATATGACATGAGGGTTGTCTGCAAAATTTAGAAAAGTACCCCTTGGGGGAGGGGGGGGGCAAAGTGGGGAGATGGACATTGGAGATGCATAATATCATTAAGCGGTCACAGACCTTTCCAACAATATATGACATGAAGGGTGTCAACAAAATTTAGAAAATTGCCCCCCTTAAGGGGGGGGGAAGTGGCGGGATGGACCCTGGAGATGCATAACATGAATAAGCAGTCAAAGACCTTTCCAACAATACGTAACATGAAGGGATTGTGCAAAATTTACAAAAGTACCCCCTTGGGGGGGGGGCAAATTGGGGGGATGGACACCGGAGATGCATAATATGATTAAGCGGTCACAGACCTTTTTAACGATATATAACATGAGTGGTATGTGCAAAATTTAGAAAAGTGCCCCAATTGGCAGGGGGGGGGGGGGTGGACCACACAGGTGCATAACATGAAAAGGCAGTCACAGGCCTTTCGAACGATATATCATATGAGTGGTGTCAACAAAGAAAAGTCTCCGCCCCATGTAGGCAAAACATACTCCCCCCCCCCCGCCGCCATAATTATTGATGCGGACTCATTTTTTAAATTCGTTCGCACCCCTCTTCTCCCGCAAAATGTTGTGAATTTTAAAAACTCCACTTACGAATTTTTTTATACCAAAAGCACTTATGTCCGTCGTCTGCATGCAGAGTTTTGTGCTTACAGACGCCAGACACAACAACACACACACAGACAGACGTTTACCGACATTAATAGTATAGATGATACTCGGTGCCTACACATTTCACCCTTTATAATTCAGCCAATGAGTTGACGGTTGTTCATTTCCAGAAACGAAACAATAATTCTTTAGGATGAATTTTGTTTGTTTAATACACCGTGGCAGAATGCGTGCAATGCAGCGACAAGCGTCACAAACTTTTTAGGGCACCTGCAGACTAAAAACATATAATCAATCTTCGCGGGAAAAAATCCTAGATTTCGTCAAATGATCACGGGAAAAACACTAATTTCATCAAAGGATCATGTAAAACGTGAATTTTGTTAAAAGGCCACAGAAAAACGCGATTTACACAAAAGATGAGCAAATTTTGTCAAAGAATCGCAAAACAGGAAATTTCACCCAAAGATAGCGCTTTCTTGCCAAACTTCGTCTAAAAATTGCGGAATAAAATGTATTTTATCAAAAAATCGCTGGAAAACGCACATTTCGTTAAAGTATCGCAAGAAAAATGCGAATTTATTCAAAGATTGCTGAAAAAACGCGAATTTCATCGAAGGATTGCTGAAAATTCATGAATCTTATCAAAAGGCAGCAGAGAAAATGTGATTATTATCAAAGCATTGCGAAAAAAGAAAATTTCGTCTAAGGATCACAGAAAAACGCAAATTTCATAAAAGAATCGTGGAAAATAACGCAAATTTCGTGAAAAAAAAAAAAATCGCAGAAAAAACACAAATTTCGTCAAATTATCGCTGAAAAAAAAAACACGAATTACGTCATAGGATAGCTGAAAAAATTATGAATCTCGACAAAAAAAAGATACAGAAAAAAATGCGAATTTCATTAAAGAATCGCGAAAAAAAATGCGAATTTTGTTAAAGCATTGCGCAAAGAATGTGAATTTTTTGAAAGGTTCGTGTGAAAAATGAAACTGTCTGTATTAAAAACAGCACACACACAAACATCTGTACAAACCTCAATACACACAAACATATTATAGGCAGGGCTTGAAATTCAATTTTTCCAAAGACGGGAGTCTCCCTACCAACATTTTTAAATGGAGGGGAGTTGTAATGTTTGGGAGGGAGAAAAAAAATCTTTAAACCCCACTATTCTTTTACGTGCTATTTAAAGAATTACATTAATGCAGACATGACAAAATACCATTGAAAAAATTAAGTCAACTGAGAATGATTATGTAAAATGTTTATTTTTATTATAAAAAAGGGAAGAAAGTTAAGTTTTATATATGCAGTGTATTTTTTAAGTTCCATTAAATGTGTTAGGGACCCTTAACAATTAGGTTGTTAAATAAATTTCTGACTTTAGATTTTACTTGATTGAGATTCACCGATCGATCGTGGAAAAGACGCAAAGTTCATCAATCTGTCGCGGAAAAAACGCTAAGTTCATCGATCTGTTACCAAAAAACGCAAAGTTCGTTAATCAGTCGTGGGAAAAAAGCAAATTTCGTCGATCGATTGCAGAATAAACACAAAGTTCGTCAATCTGTCCCCAAAAAACGCAAGGTTCGTCGATCAGTCGCTTAAAAAACGCAATGTTCGTCTATCTGTCGCAGAAAAAACGCAAAGTTCGTTGATCAGTCGCAGAAAAAAATGCAACGTTCGTTGATCTGTCGCGGAAAAAATGCAAAGTTCGTCGATCAGTTGCGGAAAAAAGCAAATTTCGTCGATCGATTGCGGAATAAATGCAAAGTTCGTCGATCAGTCAGGGAAGAAAGAAAAATTTCGTCGATCGATTGCGGAATAAACGCAAAGTTCGTCGATATGTCCCCAAAAAACGCAAGGTTCGTCGATCAGTCGCTTAAAAAACGCAATGTTCGTCGATCTGTCGCAGAAAAAACTCAAAGTTCGTTGATCTGTCACGGAAAAAACACACAGTCCGTCAATCGGTTGCGGGGGAAAAAAATCACGAAATTTATCGTTCGGTTGCAGGTAAATTAAATAATGCAAATTTCTCCAAAAATGTTGAAATTTTTTGGGCGGGATTTGGGCTCCCGCTCATGATCTTTTTTGGGCGGGATTTCAAAATTTTCCGCGCGAATCCCGCCCTGAAATTCAAGCCCTGATACGTATAGTTTTAATCTGAAATAATATACTGAACTTGAACTAACTTTTGAAAAATCGGGTTAACCCAAATCCAACTTGCAGAAATCTACACTCAGTCTGAAATCGACTCGAACCATAAAGACAGTTAACCCAACTTGCAACAAAAATAATTATTTTCTGTGAATTTTCTGATTTTTTCTTTTCTCAGAAATGCTGTAGTCATTTTGTCCCCCAATTTTGCCCTTTACAATTCAGCCAATGAGTGGAGGGGGCCAAAGGAGCGTTCCTCATCACAAACGAAAGATGAGATACGTTCGTTTGATGTCGTTGTTGAAAATTTATGGATTTCTATTATTAAAGTAATTTTTTCAGTTTACCGTATTTATTTTCTTTTTGTGTTGTATGTATTTTGCTACTTTGAATTTTTTTAAACTAACCCTTTTTTTTTTTTTTTTTTGGAGAGTGAGAGAGAGAGATTTAGTAATTTGGTGACACGAAGTTCAGCAAATTCTTAAAATCCACAAATCGTTTCCAATGTAAACAATGAAATTTACAATTAAGTTGCAAGTGCAAAATTTCAGTTTTTTAAAATTTTCATGTCATTCTGTACACATTTTAATATGTCATTCTGATCATTATGCATATTTAGTTATGCATTATTAATTATTTACTTGACCTTTACTTTTAATATTTTAAATATTTCAAACTTACAGCTGAATGTAATTATTAGAAATACTGCATTCGAAAAATGAAATTTCAGCTTAGAAACTCGACAATTAAAAAATTTAAAGTAGAAAAGTACTTATAATATAAAAAGAAGAAAAAAAAATACACCAGAATTTATCTGTATTACGAAAGCGGGAGAAATGATTTTCTGTGCTATACGAAAAGATATCCAAATAACTCAATCATGAACATAGAAATAGGTATTGGTTTTTATGTTCAGGTGCACTCAATCCAAACTTGAAACTTTTAAAACGGTCATTGAATGAATGAAATTCATCTCCGCCTTTCACATCCAGAAAACTTGCTGTGTCGCCAATTATGTTTATATTTTATATATATATAGAAAAATAATAATTCAGGCACTTTTCCGTTATACGGACACCATTGTCGCCAAACATACATACATACATACATTTTGGCATAGTATCCATATAACAGAAAAGTACTAAAGTTCATGGTTTAAAATCACAATAAAATATCATGAAATTTATTGATTAGTTGTGGGAAAATATCGGGGAAATAATGTGTTTTTCGTGAATTTTTTGTTTTGTTAACAATGTGGTTAGAGAGACAGGGAGAAATCCAGAAAACTTGCTGTGTCGCCAATTATGTTTATATTATATATATATATATATATATAAATAATAATTCAGGCACTTTTCCGTTATACGTACACTATTGTCGCCAAACATACATACATACATTTACATACATACATACATTTTGGCATAGTGTCCGTATAACAGAAAAGTACTAAAGTTCATGGTTTAAAATCGCAATAAAATATCATGAAATTTATTGATTAGTTGTGGGAAAATATTGGGGAAATAATGTGTTTTTGTGAAATTTTTTGTTTTGTGTTGTTGTGTTTAATTGTAAGCATTCATTATAATTTTCAGTGCATTATTAAATTGAAATTTTTGTTTAAAATATGTAAACAAAACAGTGACCAGAAACCTGCACAATTTCTAATATAGATAGATAGATGCATGCATGTAGTACTTTTAATTATTTGGTAAAAATACTGTGATCGTCACTGAGAAAACCTGAATTTAACCTAAAAGTAATTGTCGAGTGTTTAAGCTGAAATTTCATTTTACGAATACAGTATTTCAAATGTTTTAATAATTACATTTAGCTGTAAGTTTGAAATATTAAAAGTAAAGGCCAAGTAAATAATTAATAATGCATAACTAAAAGTAATTGTCGAGTGTTTAAACTAATTTCATTTTACGAATACAGTATTTCAAATGTTTTAATAGTTACATTCAGCTGTAAGTTTGAAATATTAAAAGTAAAGGCCAAGTAAATAATTAATAATGCATAAGTAAAAGTAATTGTCGAGTGTTTAAGCTGAAATTTCATTTTACGAATACAGTATTTCAAATGTTTTAATAGTTACATTCAACTGTAAGTTTGAAATATTAAAAGTAAAGGCCAAGTAAATAATTAATAATGCATAACTAAAAGTAATTGTCGAGTGTTTAAGCTGAAATTTCATTTTACGAATACAGTATTTCAAATGTTTTAATAGTTACATTCAGCTGTAAGTTTGAAATATTAAAAGTAAAGGCCAAGTAAATAATTAATAATGCATAACTAAAAGTAATTGTCGAGTGTTTAAACTAATTTCATTTTACGAATACAGTATTTCAAATGTTTTAATAGTTACATTCAGCTGTAAGTTTGAAATATTAAAAGTAAAGGCCAAGTAAATAATTAATAATGCATAAGTAAAAGTAATTGTCGAGTGTTTAAGCTGAAATTTCATTTTACGAATACAGTATTTCAAATGTTTTAATAGTTACATTCAACTGTAAGTTTGAAATATTAAAAGTAAAGGCCAAGTAAATAATTAATAATGCATAACTAAAAGTAATTGTCGAGTGTTTAAACTAATTTCATTTTACGAATACAGTATTTCAAATGTTTTAATAGCTACATTCAGCTGTAAGTTTGAAATATTAAAAGTAAAGGCCAAGTAAATAATTAATAATGCAAAACTAAATATGTATAATGATGAGATTTTTTTTTTTCTTGAATTATTCAGTGAAACTCGTCTTATAAATGTACGCAAATAATTCACATCAAAATCTTAAAATAACAAAGTTTTCTTTCGTGTTTAACTATGCTTAATAACCAAAAAAGCTTGATTAATACAAAAATTATTTGGTAAAAATACTGTGATCGTCGCTGAGAAAACCTGAATTTAATCATATCACACAGAATTACATATTAAAAGTTTAAAATTAGTTTGTTTACATCGGAAACGATTCGCGGAATTTCGTGCCACGAAATCTCTCTCTCTCTCAAAAAAAGGGTTAGTTATAAAAAATTCAAAGTACTAAAATACATACGACTTAAAAAGAAAATAAATACGGTAAAATGAAAAAATACCTTAATAAAAGAAATCTATAAAGTTTCAACAACCGAACAACCAAATGGAACACATACGCTTCTAGAGAGAGGAAAAAGCCTTCACCTCATTGGCTGGAACATCGCGTCTGAAGATAGTAAAAGCCTCTAGCTGATTAGCTGAATGCTCGCGCATGCGTATAAATAGCATTTTTGCACGAAAAACTAAAAAGCAGGTTAGCTTTAAGTATATGGATTAATGCATTAATTAAGAAACATATACAATTAAACTCTTTATCATATTTTATAGTAGAAAATACTTCTGATAATCACAATTTGCTCTGCAATCTGATAATCACAATTATATCAGAGAAAAGTGATAAGTACTAACAAACCGGGGATTAGTTTACTGAACCATCTCCATATTGAAATAGGAGAAAAACTTTTAAATTGTCAATACTGGCACCTTATTTTGACACAAGAAACAAATTTAGGCTATCGAATTAACCTAAACATGAATTCCAATCAGATTTCAACAAATAATTTGAAAGTAATTCAACATTTACTAATACTACTTAATAGAAAATATATTTAATAACAGATAAACGGAAATCTAAATTATAACTAAACTACTTGGAATTACGAACAAAAATTTAGAGCTTCTAGAATTTATTTCTGTTAAAATATAGATTACAATTCATATGACTATTATAAAAATACATGAAATAATTGTTTTGAATACTTAATACTAACATAACAGAAACAAATGGGTTGATAAAAGACCTACTAAAAGAGATAAAAATAAAAATATTAAAAAATAATGTAACAGTAAGAGCTCAAAATTTTGTATCTATATATATAATCCCTAAACTTCTTCACCAAATGAAATTTGGTATTCTAAGCTAAAATAAATTTATTCTATAACCGAAATTGCGTGTCAAATTTGAAAATTATTGAAAATTTCAGCATGAAGTTAAGTTTACTCGTAACAAAAAAACATAGAAGATTATTTCCATTTGTGTGATACTTTTTGATCTGATTGTGACAATTAGTTTTATATTTGGAAGGAGGTTTATGGGGGGGGGGGGGGGTGACTGTACATTATTTGTCATTTTAGAACAATTAATCTCATTATCTCCATTCTAGAGAAGTAATAAAATTCATAGGGTGGCAATCTTTACTACAGGATAATCAGTATCAAAGTACTCTATTCCCCCTTAATTAAATGCACCAGACTTTGAATATCAAAAGATTTATTATGTAAGTATTTAATGCATAGAAATATTTCAGCTGATCATCCATTTCTTCATTAAATGTAATTTAAGTCTGTCACATTTCATTTTAATATGTGGAATAGTTAATCATTAGAGAAAGGTCATTAAACAAAAACATTGCAAAATGTGTCAACAAACCTCATCTAAGCAACTTATGAATAGGTGTAGGTAAAATGGAATCAGCCACTTAACATTTTCATTCAATATTGACATTGAAATATAATTACGTAGCAAATATCCTGTATAGCTAGACTTTGCAAATAAAATTACAACCATCCCAGTTTTACAGATGGTCTTCTGGCATAAAGTACAATTCAAACAACTACACTTCAGTGCTACAAAAATTAACATAAGCATTCAAGTCAAAAGAGAGTTCTATAAATCATGAATATTCTTTGAAACTGATTATCTTTTGCAAGTTATCTTAAGGACACAAAGGACATAAAATGCTCCAAATTTTTAATTTTGTACTTAAAAAATAAAGTAAACCAAACAATTCCAAAAGTTTATATAATTTCATAATATATAAACTCCTTTAAGTTCTAAACAAATTCTGTCAGGCGTGTGTGTGTAAATCATTTTTTCTGTTTTTCTCAGAATGTAATAGGTATACTTTTTACAAAATCTATTAAAGTTAGTTAGTTGAAACTCTAGATGCTTGCATAACTGTTTTTTTTTTCTTTGTATATCTCCTTTATAAATAATTTACATGATTATTTACTGCCGAAACGTTATGTGTCCCGATGACAAAACTTATGGATATAATATCAAAACAATTTGGCTTTTTTAAGGATAAAAAAGCCAGTAAGTGATCATGATCAAGTGATTGTAATCAAGTGATCATGATTAACATTTATACTTTACAGGTGCAGCAGGAAATTCATGATTTCAAAAGAGCAGAAAAATTAATAAGATAAATAAATAAATAAAAGCATTCTACCATCATTATGTATTGTCTGGGCGAAGACATCAACTAATTCATTGGGCAACCCACAAGATGGAGGCACTTTATCAACACAGTCTCTGTGACAACGATATCTACAGAAAATGATTAAGACATAAATCATGTAAGTTAAAATAAAAATATAAATATTAAAAACACTTGCAAGTTTTATAAAACTGGATTTGTTTTATTAGTTAATTAAATGAAATCTATAAATATGAAATAATTAACAAAATGAAACAATCCTTAATTATACTTCATTTTTAAAAAACATTTATTTTCTAACAATACTAAAGTGCTATTATCATTTGTTTACATCCCAACTTTCAGAAAAATAGTCAAATTATGCTGAGGTCTAAACGTATTAGAAAAGAATACCAATAATATGTTCCTTGTTGAAAATAAAAACTCTAACATTACTAATTTCTTTAATAAAGGATGTAAAACATTAAGCACATTAATGATAAAATTATTAATTATCTTTAGATTAAGAACATTGTACCATTATCAATGTACCATTGTTGCTTGAAGTTTACTTCAACTATGTTATACTCATTTTTCTGCACCATTAACTGTTGGAATATTTATACCACTGTGTTGAATAAGAATGATGCAAGTTTACATATTTAAAGAGATTAAACACTACATTAGGGTAAAAGGATTACTGTTCAGAAAAATATCAAGGATTTAAAAATTTGGTACTTTTCGTGTAGCCGGGTGCTAGTGCCATACATACATACATATATGTATATGAAATGAATGTGAAAGAATTTTGAGTGTGAACGAATGTGGATTGATATGAAAAGAAATTTATTTAATCCCATTCCAAATCAGAAATTAAAATATAAAAATTAAAAGTTTAAAATCCCTAAGTCCGGCCTTCATTTCTATTTTGCCACTGTAACTTAACTTTCCTTACAATATTTTTATTACGAGCAGACATCAATTTTGAATCCTATTTAAGATTAAAAGTGCTGATGTTTATATAATTCTCCTCTCTTTGTGGTTAGATCGGCATCAGCTCTTGCCCGGGTGCTTTGCAAGATCCGACCCAGACATCAACCAAAAGCTAATTAACCAATTAAATTACCGTATTTCCTAGTTTGCGAAGCGCTCTCTAGCGGTAGTTTTGCGGTAATCAACATGCGGACTGCAATTTTTGCATGGATTTTTACTCTTACCACTTGCTCTAAAAATACGGTCAATTTTCCTGAAAAGGAGACTGTACCCAGTCGACTAACATGCCGGTGGCGCGCCGAACTCTGCCCGGCAAGATAGACATTCCCAATGAAAGACTCCTCAAACTTTGCCCTGGGCCTAGCTTCGCTAAAGAAACCTGTAATGCCAAGGAAATAAAAAGCTAGTTTCCAGGTAAAACTGTAGTTTATTTTCTCATAGATGCTCACGACTACAAAAGAATACTTTCCAATCTGTAGATTAAATGCGCTTAGATGACGAGCAAGTGCAGAGATCTACATCAACGACATGAAATATGTTACCAGATAGATTACAGGAGGAACAATTTATATTAAACACACACATTATATATATATATATATATATATATATATATATATATATATATATCACTGACACCCGGCTAACAGAAAAGTACCAAAAAATTTATATTTGCAAACAAATGCATTTAAAATCTATACAAATATTAAAAATTTGTTAACTAAAAACTAATATTCTATTAGCGGGAAATTGCAATTTCTGTTTTAACAAAATATCACATTCCCAAAATAAAACCAGAATACTCCTGGAATTCCTGAATGTAATACATATTTTTTTATTTTTATAAAAATAACTTGATACAAATATTAAAAAATTTCTACTATAAAAACTGCATAATTTCACAGGATTTTTATTTCTCCGTCCCTCTCTCTTAAGGGGAAAAAAAAAAGGGCGGGGGGGGGGGGGGGGGTTAAAGTTTAAAAAATAGGTTATTAAGAACAATTGTAACTAAAAAAATTAGAAATAACCCATGAAACAAGTTTTATACGCATGACATACATAAATATATAACAAATAAATATAACTTACTTGCATTCTTTACACTTGAAACCAAAAAACATAGGCTTATCACATAAATGACATGTTGTAACTTTTAGAGTAGAAGTAAACCTGAAGATTCAAAAGAAAGAAAAATATTAAGAACTTTTACTGCAATAAATAGCTTTAAAAATATATAAATGTGAAATTACCAGACATCTTATCTTAGGGTGTTAATGATTTTAATTGGATGATTAAAATCAGTGATTTAAATCAGATGATTAAAAAAAATCATTAATTAAAATCATATAGATATATATTTTTTAAATGATGTGAAAATGTATTAAATTATTTACGAATGTATTAAAATATAAATATAATGAGCAATATTTCTAAAAGATTTTTTGCCTATTAAAAAAAAAAATGAAAAAGCTTTAAATAATTGTTTGTAAGCTTAATTGCTTAAGCTTGTAAACAATAACGTACAATATGTTTGTAAAAAGGTTACTTTTATGCCAGTAATAACTCGCTAAATCTTGTTTCAATTGACCTCATTTGAACTGCAAACCACTAATGATTTATTGAACAACAATTTAAACAACTAACGATTGAACAATGATTTGAACAACTAATGATCCATTTTTACAAATTCTAAATATTAAAAGATTTTGGGACATTATATAATGTAAGTTTTTATTTTTGTGTATATGTATAAAACTAAATACTATGCTTCCATTATGAAATAAAATGTTTCTAGTTTATGTTATGGCTTATGTTCACATTTTAGTAATTGACTAATCTTAATCATTAATAGACCCGATTATGTGAGATTTTGTTATTTGTATTAGGGGTGTACCGAGTAACACTTTGGCCGAGTAGCCGAGTACCGAGTACTCGGCCATTTACTACTCGGCCGAGTACCGAGTACCGAGTAGTTGTGTGTAAGAAAGAACTATTGATGCGCACATGAAGTGAGCTTAAAAATAACATGTCTGTGTGTGTAGATATATATAAACATACTTCTTGAGCATGTAGTCATACATTTAATTTTACAAAAAATTTCAAATTAACTAATTAAATTTGAAATTTAATTCTGCACCTATTAAAGACTATTTTTGAAAATTTAAAAAATTTAAAACAGTACCATTATTTTTAAAAGATAAAAAAAAAAAAAGTAAAATTAGCCAATGTGAAATTAAAACCCATTCTTCAATTTATCTAACTCACTGTGATACCTGAAATCCGTCTGTCAAAAATGGTTATTGGTTGCGGTAATTTTGAATAACACAAATTGTCATTGAATAATGCAAAAAGCTGATGTTAAAAGTGTGGCTTGCACTATTCACAATGTGCAAATAAAATCGGGTTTATCTACCCTACATGCTTTTTGGCATGTTAGTTATAGCTAAAAACATTGATGGACATTTTAACCACTTTGTAGCTGCATGTTCAAGTTTTAAAAAAGTTCAGTCACATTTGTCTGAATCCAAAAAAATTAATCATTACAGTAATTAACCATAAGATGAAACTCAAAGTATAATATGTTGAAAATATTGCATGAATTAAAGCAGCCTCTTTGCCTTTATGCTACTGAAAGTATGATAAAAAAATTTAACTACAGTTCAGTAGCAATTACTTTACTGGAAAGTGTAATGAAACTGTTATTGCCATTCTGAGTAACATTGAAAAGCTCAAATGAAAGTTCCAATCATTTTGGTTATGGTATAATGAAAGGGACATTAAAAAGTGAACTATTAAAACTAAATTTTGAATTGCTTTGGTTTTTCTTAACTTTTCTGTATTTTGTAAACATATTTCTATATACTAAGTAAATAGTTTTTATGAATAATTGCATATATTATATATTTTTATATTCAAATAACTTTTACAGGTCAATTATAAATTCCTTTGGCTTCAAAAATGATAATAATGCTTAAAAATGAAATTCTTACAACTACTCGGTATTGTACTCGGTACTCGGCCCAAAATTTAGCCGAGTACCGAGTACTCGGCAAATTGGCAGAGTATGCCGAGTACCGAGTAAATACCGAGTACTCGGTACGGCCCTAATTTGTATCGATATATTTGTTTTCACTTACTTTACAATGATTATATTTTAGCAATTTTAAAGTAAGTTTAAGATATTATAATGCAATGTTAAAATAATGGCTATTTGTTAATAGCTAATTTTAAAAGATTGGAGTGAAAAGAAGGGTTGGAGATATTAAAAAAAAGTTTGACAATCACTGGCAACCGGCTAACATAAAAGTGATTTTTTATAAGACATAAAAAGCATTTCATTTAAAATTAATATTTAATTAAATCTATTATAATTCAGATAATAACTTTCATTGTCTTATAAATGTTGAGTAATCAAATTATTCACTCTTTTATATAAAATAAGCATAAACAAAATAAATTTCTCAAGATTAAAAAAAATTCCACATTAGACTTTTACGAATAAATATATAATAAATTGAAGCTAAAGGAATATCAAAGAATACTAAATATTTGTTCAACAGCAAGTGTGAAAGAACGTACAGGAGAAAACAAAAACTAAACTAATTAAGTCTTCAGTAGAAGTTGAAAAAAATATTTTTTGCTTTTAGAATTGTGCCCAGCAAATAAAGAAATTAATTGTGGATAAAAAGGTAAAAAGGCAGCAAAACTTTTTTTTATTTGAAATATTAAATGTCAATGCTTATTGACTAGGTAAAAATTTTGATATTTAATATTTTGGATAGTTAATGAGGATAGCAAATATGATTGGTCATTCATATGATTATATTTACTTTGTGTGTATGTATGAATTAACAGATATAATTTTTATTTTATTTTTTCTTAGAAAACACATCTATGCAAGCTTAGATTTATGCAATTACAATAATTTTACAAAGAACCAGTGCAAGAAGAGCGGGCATGACATTTTGTTTGGTTTGTTATTTGACTATTAAAAGAGGGAGGAGCGGTTCTACTTCATTGGGTCAAAATTTACATTTTCTTTTCCATCCCTCAAGTGTGTAATTGTTGACTTGAAGCGAATTTGTGTATTACAATTCCTTATATTGTTTACTCATTGAAAGTAATGCCGCAGAAGCCAGAAAACTGCTTTCTGTGTGCAGCTCTATGCCCGAAATTTATTGTGTCTCAAAATCATGTCGGGGAGGAAAAAAAGAAGGTCAAAACAGCTTTGAAACCATGTTTTCAAACTGGGAGACCAATTTCCAAGAGAACTAACTATTTGACCGATTTCTTTCATATATTTTTTTTGCTAATAATTTTTGCTGGAACTTATACCATTGAAAAATATTTTTCATTGGTTAATTATTTTATCAAGTTCGCAAAAGGGAAAAAAAAATTTTTTTTTTTTAAAAGACCACTTTTTTGTTAAAAATAAACTTATCAAACTAAATGTTGATATAAAGTCTAAAAGTATTTAATGCCCTTTCATAATTTGGTGACTAAATTTGTTTCAGATGCTTGTGACTAGAGAAAAGCGGCTACCCAGTTAGAAGTTCGCAGCGTGCATCTGCAAGCACTCCTCTTCGCACAAGGCTTGCCAAAGTAGTAGAACCTCCCCTTAAGAAATAAACTTATTTATTTGAAATTTTTATTATTTCTTCAATTACTAATTATAATTTTATTAATTAAAGCATAAAAATATAGATTGTGCTCCTTAACAACATCCAATTACAGATTTAATTGTTATGGACACCTACAATTCTTTTTCTGCCTGGCCACAAAAAATATTATATATCATTATTTATAAAAATCATGATTTGTTTACTACCCTAATCTTACCTGTGATGAATGACATGAGCCATGCCGTGAGTTCTAGGAGATCGTGGAACAGTTAAAGCAGGAGCTGAAAAATATTCATGAAATTAACACAAAAAAGAAAACTCAATAAATAAATAGTATATACAGAATTAGAACAGCATATAGATCATTGCAGAATACAAATATATGTACTTATTTAACCTATTTGCAAAGAGCTTTAGATATACGCAATGTATAGATAGGGTACAGACAATCTTAATTTTTTCCTACCAGTGTGTTTGAATAGTAATTTTTGCCGTATTTAATCAGACTTTCTTCAATAAAATTAAGAAGATATATTTCTATTTGGAAATACTGTTACTAAAAGATAAAAAAATGTTTACGGGATGCTTGTAGTAAATGGGTTAATCATACACCTAATAGTGTCAGTTTTATAGCAAAATACAACTAAAAAGATTTTAATTAAAAAAGACTTCACACATGAGCTTGTGGAAAGTAGCAGTATTGAAAAAATATTTTTTTTTACAGATTTTACAACATTTTCACAGTATTTCAGACTGCTAAAAATATTCTTCGAAGACAAGAAAAAAATTCATAATCATTAAAATCTTTTTTTTTTTTTTTTTAGACTATCACCATAACTTTTTTATGACCAAGAAAAAATGAAAAATGTCTATTTTCATCGAATTTCACTTTAAAGACATTTTCCACTGCTACTTGCAGAACTGCAGTCCCCTTCAAGACAAGACAGGTGGGAAGGATGCCTTGATCATAAAAAATCCCAGGAGGAAAAATTAAAATAATTTTTTTGTTAAATTTTAACACATCGACCAGCAACATCACCATAATACATCAAACGACAGAGGTTTACTCATTACTCTCGCCGGCTATCCGGTGAGCGTGGATGGGGCAAGACTGCCACTACTTGCAGAACAAGAACTGTGGTCCCCTTCAAGACAAGACTGTTGGGAAGGTGTTGGATGCAGTCTACAGCAAGACAGTTGGGAAGGGTGCCCATTCAGTGTTGAATTCAGAGGGTGCCCCCCCCTCCCCCATAACATTGAAATTCCCCCTCCCAGAAGATTTGAGATCTTATGCTTTTAATGGTTAAAAAGTGCAATCCCCCCCCCCCCACGGAAATCTATAATGTCCCCCCATAGCCACAGAAATCCCTCCTGCAGAAAAGTGTGTGAATTCAACACTTTGCCCATTTCCGGTTATATCTAAACAAGGCATTTTTTTCTGGGAGAATGCAGAAGTACAAAGTGCCTTAAACAAGTTTTGTAAATTTAACAAGTTGAAATTAAAAAAAAATTCTAGAAAGTCACTCAATTAGCTTTAAAGGATCTGCAGATATTTATGTGATTTGTTGGCAAACATGTTTAAATTCACAATGAGCAATGTTTCCCCTTTTAAAATAAGTGTAAAAGCAAAAAAGAAAAAAAAATTAGAAATCTTTTACAAGCATTCAATGTTTATCTTAAAAATCATTACTAATTTTATGACTGAAATTCATATTGTTACAAAACAATTATGTTACAATACGTCAATTTGGCATGGGCTTCAATTATGGAAAATTTACCGCTTTGATTTATGCTTGGAAGAAAGCACAAACTAGTGAATTTATTAAAAAACACAAGTTTTTTTCTGTTTCTTTTTTAAAATATGACAACAGCAAAGGAGATAAAGAATTAGTTAAGCTATCCATTCAGGATTTCTAAATTGTTTTCTCAATGTATAATTGCAATGTATTATTAATATAATAGTTTTTCTTTTTTAATTACACTCCATTTTTTATTTATTTTATTTTCTTCTTTTTAGTGTTCAAAATATTTCATGGTTGCAGTTTCAGTCAGCTGGTATATTTTAGTGAGCATGGTTTGACACATAATTAACTCTGTTGTTATTGTAACTCTTATATAGCTGCAAACATAATGAATGTTTGCCGATTTATCATCTGCATCCAGCTAATTACAAAAATGTCTAAAAAATTAATTAATTTATAATTAAGCTCTAACAATATTAAAATGCTGTATTGTCATCTGAAATACGCCTAATTTTTATAATTCTAGCACATCAAGATGTGAACAAAAAATCAATTACAAAATTCCATCTTTACATACATGAACCAAATTAAGTTAAATAAAAGACGGTAAAAATGAACATTTTTGAGCATAGAATATGCCGTTGATATCAACAGCATAATCTATGATCATTTGGATGCAGTCTACAGTCACAGTGGGCTGAAATTGATCAAAAGCACATAGGTAAAATGGAGATTTTCTTGAGTCAAAATCAGAGTACTAAACATTTTTTAAAAAGAAAAACATATCATAAATCCAATTCATATTCAGATTATGTAAAAAGATAAATGCATAAAAATCTAGACAGTGAGGCTAATTTATTTTAGGAGAGGATTTCATTCCCACCATATTTCAGAAACTAACTGATAAATTACTTGTTAAATAAAATAGTTACTCTTTTATGCTGTATAAGATTTATCTTCTTACTTATTCATAAAACTTAATATAATCACAATTTAAATCCTGAATATTCAGTTTTCATAAAAAGATTATTTTTATCCTTGAGATACCAATTAAATTGGGAAACTCAAAACTTACTTTTGCATTTTAAATCACTGCTTGAAATTTTCACAAATATTTAACATTAAACAATTAAAAACCCAATAAAAAAGCTTTAACAAATCAATATATGGCCAAAAGACATTCTCTAAAAGTAAATAAATTACAACTGAAACACCTAAAATAATAATATTTACTTTGTGTAGAAGGATCATCAATGAAACACCCATCTGTCTGCTGATCAGGACTAACAAAAGGTGGAGACCTATTAGGTGATGATGTTAAAGGAGACATCTGTCCAAAGAAACCAGATGATTCTAAGCCTGGTTCTGTAGCCAGTCTACGCCGCGGTACATTTTCATTTTGGCTGCAGAAAATAAAAAAAATCTTTAAATGCAGCAGATATATACATTTACATAAATACAACCTATTTCTGAATACTTAATACTTTAAAAATATATACACATATTTAAAACAGAATTGTTTTAAAAGTGAAGTTCAGTGAATACAGATACTTCTGATATATTGGTTGTTTAACAATCTTATTAGTTAAGAAAAACAACAATGTAACAATTAGATAGATTAGAATGTACTTTAAATAATCAACCAACATTAAGAAAAAAATATATCTGCCATCAACCAATTTTAGCTTTGTTAATATGGAGATAAATGTTATAAGAGTTGACTTTTTTAAGCTAGCATTATGTTTTATAAAAACCATGCAATAGTTAACCAACATTAAATTTAAATAGATAAAATTCATATTAAGTTCAACTGCAAGTTTGGACAGACTGAGTTTAATGAAAATGGTATAATAATGATTTTAAGATTTTTCTTTAATTCAATAAAGTGGAAGGAGGGAAGAAAATTAGTTGGAATTAAATAGAAAAATACTATACTGTTACAACCTTAAGAATTATATACAATATCACCAATGCTACAGATACACAACAGGATAAAATAAAATACACAGGGCTGCCACTGCCTAGTGTCACCAAATATAGTTGCTTTAGTAGCCTACAGTAAAAAAAAAAATAGTAGTCAAAATTTGTACAAAAATAATAGCCAATTAGGGTACTTTTCGGTTAGCCGGGCGCCAGTGATATATATGCACGTATATATACACACACACACATATATATACATATATCTACATATACATATATATACATACACATATATATACATATATGTATGTATATATATACAAATATATGTATATACATATGTATTTATATATGCACATATATCACTGGCGCCCGGCTAACCGAAAAGTACCCAAATTAGTAGCCTGCTTAAGTTATTTACCATAAAAATAACCAAGACTGTTTCATGAAAATCTACACCTTATTCTATAGTTTATGCTACCACCCAAATTTGCCACTTTTTGTACTTTTATTATAAAATGGCATATTAATTACAAAAATAAATTTTTTTTAATTGTCATCTGAGATGTACGATCAGAATGCTGTATGATTTTCCCATACACTAAATTGAATATATTCTTGTCCTGCACTCAGGCATTACTATGAGGCAAACAAGAAAACTTTTATTGCATGTTCTTAGCTACAACTTTAATTTCATTTTGTAAATAAAAATGTACTGAAGAAGGAAATCTGTCTAAAAAAATAGTTTTATCAGAAAAAGTAGCATTTAATAAAGAAAAGACATATGAAACTTTTATATGCATAACTGATCTATTCTTTAGAAGAAATTTACATAACATAAAACAGCAAAATTGCCATAAATAAAGTCTGACTTTATAGTCACGAATGGGTTAAATAAAGCTATCTAAATAAGAAAGAAAAACTTTCTAAATTTTTATTATGTCAACATTATAAATCTATTATTAAATTAAAAAACTAATATAAAACATGATTTTCTTATTTCTGAGTAGCAGGTATATCAGCTTGTTTAATTCAAATTTCTGGTTTGAAACATTTATAGAATCAGAAAGGTTATGATTCACACAGCACAGTGAAAATATCTGCAGTGAATCATATACAGTTCATAGAGCAGTCGAAGGGTTAAATACCTTTAAGAACAACAAGAAAATTAGAATAAATACACTTTAAAGTATGAGATGAGGGGGGGGGGGGGGGGAGACTGGGAGCAAAACTGAAAATCAGTAGTTTACCACCAAAATTCTTACAATTGGCAGATTTGCACTACATTTAAATTGAAAAGAGAAATTTCTACATCTCAAATGGAAATTTTTAGATTTTAAAAACTGAATAAAAAACTTCAGAAATTGATACTGAAATTTAACATTAGAATATCGGTTAAAGAAAAAAAAAGGGGAGGGGGATGAGTTGGCAATTTTGGAACTGAGGAAAAATCTGTTTACAAAAATTGCTGGACTTGGAAAATAGTCTCCTTTTATCTGGTTTTCCCACCAAAATAGTCATTTTTGAAGGGTTTTGGGTAACAGTTGCCTGATGTTGAAAATAGTTGCTTTTAGTAGCATTTCAGTTGCAAATGGGAGACCTAAATACACAAGATCAGAGAAGGAATGGAACAAAATGCATTATTTTCATTGAAAAAAAGGATACAAATTTTGGCAAACAACCGTAAGGAAGACATATCTGATATGAAATATATTGAATTTATGTTATTATTAAAAAGAAAAACCTTAAAAAAAAGAGGGGGGGGGGGGATATCTAAAAGTTTAGTAGCATTGCCAATATTAATCAAATATAAAAATTACAAATGTTAATGAGAAAAGATATAACAATTGTTTAGTATTATCTTAACACATAACATATTAATTCTGAAATTTACAGTGAAATAATTACAGCCTACAGAGTTAGAATTACACCTTGGTGGGTCACACAGAAAAAGTAGAATGAAAAGATTTAATTATCATTTCAAATCAATAAATAAAGATTACAGAAAAAGAAAAATCCTAATAATTTATCATATTATGCTTGAATATTTCAGGAAACAGTAGTCTAAAACACAGGGTTAGAAATTAGCGGTTGTTAGTCGCCAAATGCAACTAAATTATTGCATTTGACGACCACAAAATTATACCTGGTCGTCAAATTTGACGCCTAGCTTTATTTATTTATTTATTTTTTTTTTACAGATGCTCTTATTCCTACTTTAGCATAAGTTTCCATCCCCCATCTGCTGCCTACACTTGAAACATGTTTTTGATCGGACATTAGCACATGTTTTAGACACATTTGCACACACAGAAGGATAATAGTTTAGTATCCTATCTATGCCACTAAGCACTTCACCTTAACCCCTTAACCAATGAAGTAAAAACTGACCTGTGACCTTAGAGAGTGGCACGTGTAGAAGACCTATCAATTCAGATGCTGCAACTCGAGAAATGGGAAAACATATCATGTGATACTAATCGCTTTTAACTCGATAAGTAATTTACTTATCAAAAATGAAAAACTCATGCGAACCACTTAAACAGAAATTGATTAATATTTAAAATAAAATATCCCAAGAAAGTTTTAAAATTTTTAAATAAACAAAAATTAATAATTAAACTTTGGAAATATTTTCTGAAAAATCTTTTGCTTATTACAAGAAAAAAAAAGGGGGGAAATGCTATTACTTGCTTTATTATTTTCTCCTCTTTAAAGCAAGAGAAACTACTATACAAATTATATTCTTTTAAGACTCCGTGAATGTGTCAGCAGAAAAAAGAAATAAATTATTGAGCTGCAAGTAAACAGAAAAATAAAAGAAAAGGATAGAAAAGCCAAATCCTTAAAAAAAAAAAAAAAAATCAATCTCTGTTGTTAATTGAGCGATTTCCTTGAAATTTTCACCAAATTAAAATAATAGTAAATTAAGCAGTGTAAAAAATTTTTATTAAAATGTAATAGCTTATTAGAAAATTAGAACCCCCACAAAAATTGGCCAGTACAGAGCAACTAGAAAGAAGAAGCAATGTGGTTTTTTGTTTATCCCAATGCTCTGAAGTCTGAATTTGAACTGAAACAGAAGGTCTACAGTGTGGCTGGCTGGCATTATCAAAACAAGATAATCAGCTTTGGACGGATATTTTGTTATGCAGAAAGAAACCATGCAGAGATTTCTTTTTTCCTAATAGGATATTTTATATTTTACCATGCTTAACAAATCAATCTAAGTATTAGAAATAATAAACATGCTACAGTGAATAGTTTTGCTTCATTATAGATACATAATGTTATCATAATCCTACATGATTTATTTATATACAGTAAACTTCTTCTGATCCAGCATGACATTTTGAAAAAAAATTCAATGCTGAAAAGGCCATTAATTTATGGTGTGGAGTTAGGAGACCTGACTTTTAAAATTAAATATCATGATTTCAATTTTCAAAGTAATTGTTGTAAAATTATCTAAAATAAATAATGGATGATAAAATTCTATTTTCATGTTATTTAATGTATGATTTTTTTACTATTTAATATTTCTCCTTCCTTATTTGCCCCTAAAATAAGATACTGTATAAAGAATGTCTTAAATATATATATATATATATATATATATTTATATAGAAATCAATATCTTTAAATGCCATACAAATATACATTAACTGGTATCCAAAAGTTCATTTATTTGCTTCTTTTTTTTTTCATTTTCTGATGTACTTTCAGTCCTAAGATTTTTTTTTTTTTTTTTTTTAATTAAGCTTATACCTGGTTATATCTAAAAGTTCAAATTTTCTTTCTATGGATATAATTGCTTGATAATCTGTTTTGTATGCATATTAGCTTTATAAAAGAATTATTTAAATATTTTTCTAGAATCCAAATATTTTAGTTTAATGCTGTTTTAAAATTTTATAGAAAGCCAGTTTCTATTTTGTTTTAGTGATTAACACAGAGATAAAATGTTTAATATGTACAGCCCCCTCGCCTTTAACACATAAAGACATAAAATTGCAAGCATGAAATGCAGTTTCGCACCTATGAAAAAAATTGCAGGCGTCATTTGATGCCTTACTTAGAATTCCCAATTTCTAACCCTGCTAAAACAATAGTTCTTAAATTGTGATTTGCAAACCCCAAGGGGCCTAAACATTAGAGATGAGTCAGTTTGAGCTTTTTTTACGAAGCCTAAGCTCAAAAAAGTTTGTGTCACCAGAGCCCAAGCCCAAAAGTATGCAGCAGAAATTTCATTTAAAAGTTTCTTACTTGGAAATAACTATGAATACCAAATATCCCATGTAAAAATTTTGCGATTTTTATGTCCCTGAAAATCTGCTTAAAATAACAAGTTTATTTATACCCCACTGGCAGAAATCTATAAAGATCACAATTCTTATTCGTTGAAAATATTGTACAACCGTGGCAGAAAGATATGAGTTTTGTTTCTCAGTAATTTTGGAAAAGGTCTTTGAACAGAAAGCATGGATATATAATAAATGAATTTAAATCTATTAACATTTGACTGACATAAAATTATAACAATTTAAAGTTTTTCTTCTTTAAGCAAGCATAAAATAGAAATATTACTATTGAAATTAAAGTATTCAGCCGGGTACAGGATATTCAGTAAAATTTTACAATGGATATTCAGTATCTGGTAAAAATCCACATCCGGTGCATCCCTAGTAGTTAACCCAACCAAGATAAAATATATTCTTTATGAATTAACTATTATCCATCAGTGATAAGTTGGATGATGAATAATGCAATTTTTTATGAATTTATTCATTAATTAAGATGACAATGACAACTAGGAACTGCTAGAATCTAGATTTCCATTAAATACAGTATTTTCTTTACAATTTCTGTCTCATAGCTATTTCCTTTCCTAACCCACTCAAGGTCATCTGAAATATACTCTCTACTATTAATTATCTGATAAAGTGAGCTGCTAATTAACTGTTATTGAAACTACAGTAGTGTGTATTTTTAGACACCATCTGGAGAAAAAAGATCAATTTTTATATAAACTCATTTAGTTCAGATAAACAAATTAACAGGCCATAGTAAAATCTTAATTTAAACATGTATTTCTACATATAATCTTTTCAGGATGTTTAATTACATTTTGCAACAAAGTGAAAATATATTGCATATGCATATGTAATAAAATTATGAAAATCATACCTTGGTGCTGTATTATCTGTTTGCTCAATTCTATTTGCAAGATGTTCTTCATGGGATTTACTTTTTGTTAAAGGATAAATTTCTGGTAACAGATTAGTCTGATGCTTTTTACTTGGAGGTGGTGTAGTAGGGAATTTTTTCTCACTTTTTTTACCAGACATAGGAGGTGTAGGAGGAGGAGTGTACCTCCTTTCTCTAGGAGAAGGTGTATTAGGAGATAAAACAGAACTATTAGGTGTAGGTGACCAAGGTCCTTGATGAGAAGATGAAATTACAGAGGATGAAGATGATATTGATATATGTCCAATATGTCCACTATGAAGGCTTGAGCTCATACTTGAAGGAGGCGATTGGGGATTATGAGTAGGAGTGCTTTTTAAGAGTTCTTCTGATGGTACAGAAGACCGAGCTACTCGTCGCTGGTGATGAGTTTTAGGTGATGATGTAATTGTAGAGTTTCTATCCCAAGAATCCCAGTGAAGATCTAAATCAGCTGCTGTAGTCTGCTCACCTTTAATTTGACGCTCTGAAATTAAATAAAAAATTATAAATATATATATTTAAATAATTAAATTTATTATGTAAATATAATAAACTTATACAGAAGGACTGACTAAATTCAGAATATAACCATCTATTTATATAAAGGAAAAGATATCTATAAAAAAATTAAACAATATGCATGAAATAAGATGCGGCTATTATATATTATTAAAAATCAATTTAATACAAATGCTAACATTCATAATGGGGATGAAGAAGGATTGACAATGCTACCTTTAAGGAAGCGGCCGAAATTCGTGATATTAATGTGACTAATTGACGAAAATCTTAACTTTTTCTTTACTTTTAGTGCAGATAGATAAAAATTACCTTGCTTTTAATAATCAGAAAATAAGAAAAAAAAAAAAAAGAGTAAAAAATTGTGGATTCGCAGAAGAATCTCATAGCCTGATGATAACATGTGATGAAAAAATGAATCCAGCATGCTAGTCACAATGTCTGTGATTGGAAAACATTAGTTTTCATAGATAGATTTGATTTCTATGACTCCAAAAGCTACACTCCATCCTGAGAAATTGATGCTGGGAGTATGGTGGACATTTAATGGAATTGTCCATCATGAGTCATTTTACATAATAACATCATTAATGCCACTGTCTACGCAAAAAAAGAAATGATTAACAATGGTGAACATTAAAAAGGTAGAGTTCTTGCAGGATGATCAAGAACATCAATTACTGGCTTGAAATACCAAATTTTGCTGCATTTGATTCCGATAGCAAAACTGCGGCAACTCAGCAACATTGTTACAAAATGGCAAAGATTTCTTACAGAAAGATTTTTTATTTGGCCAACAGTGCAGACTGGCTGCAGAATAATATTGATGAATCCAGGGCTTGAAAAAACTTAAAAGGGATGAAAATTTTCTGTATTTTGGCAGATAACCCCCATCTTTATAAATTTTTCAACAGAATTCTACTCCTGAAATTTTTTTATCTTCTTCTTTGCTTCAACATAATCAATATTAAAATCTTTAAAACTATTTTTTTTTAAATTTTTCTGTCTTATGTATTATTTTGGATTAACAATAATTAAATTAATCATATAAATTACCACATATTCTGAAATTTCTGCTTCACTCCTTGTCCCTCCAGTACACAAAGATTAACATTCTAAACTTTAATTTTCTTTTCTTTCTTAAAAAAAATTTTTTTTTGACCTATTTGTCATTTTGTAATAACAAATAATGAAACCATAACATGCTGCAAAAGCATCAGTGAAAAGATGTGCATGACAACTGCTCTAATCATGAAAAGTGGAGAGAAAACATGGAATCTGTCTATTTCTATTGAGCAGAGTTCATACTGAGTTGGGAAGAAAAAATCCAAGAAGTACCGAAAAAATCCAAGGAATCCAAAAAATGTTAAGGATTTGCCATTTTTTTTTTGTTGTTGCTGTTATTGCTTTTATATGCTGCATCGTTAATTTGGAGACAAAAACAAATTTTACTCTATTAGAATCTAATTGTTAGTGCTGGAATTGCACAGTATTCACAAAATATTGCTGACTGATTTTGTAAGTTTAAATACAAAATAGACAATCTACTTTTTTATGCAGCGACCAATGGTCATATAAACAGAGATTAGTCAAACCCCAAACACTTATTATGTATATCACAAACATGATACATCTTAAAGAAAATTTTAAAAGGTAAAAAAAAAAAAAAAAATGCTAAACACAACATACAATTAAAAATATAACAAGTTCTGAATTTATACTTTTAGAACAGCTGTAATCGATTTCTTTAAAGGTGAAACTTTGACGAAATTCACGTGTTTTTCGCGACCTTCTGGGGGAAATTCGTATTTTTTTCGCGATCTTTTAATGGAATTCCCATTTTATTTCGATCGTTTGACGAAATTGGCATGTTTTTCGCGATCATTTGAGGAAATTCGCGTGTTTTTTGCGATCTTTCGAGGAAATTCACGTTTTTTGCGATATTTCGAGGAAATTCACGTTTTTTGCGATATTTCGAGGAAATTCACGTCTTTTGCGATATTTCGAGGAAATTCGCGTTTTTTGAGGAAATTCGCATGTTTTCTGCTATATTCTGGGGGAAATTCGCATTTTTTTTTTCACGATCTTCTGGGGGTAAATTCACATTTTTTTGCAATCTTCTGGGAGACATTTGCATTTTTTTGCAATCTTTTAATGGAATTCGCATTTTATTTCGATCGTTTGACGAAACTGACGTTTTTTTCATGATCTTTTGATGGAAACCACGTGTTTTTCCTGATCCTTTGACGAAATTCGCATGTTTTTCGCAATCGTTTAATGAAATTTACGTGTTTTTCGCAATCCTTTGATGAAATTTATGTGTTTTTCGTGTTTTTTTTTTTTTTTTAGGAAATTCGCGTGCTTTTCGCGATTTTTCTAGGAAATTCGTGTTTTTTGGGATCTTTTAAGGAAATCCACATTTTTCTCGATCTTTTAACAAAATTCACGTTTTTTTCATGATTCTTTGAGAAAATTCGTGTTTTTTCGCTGTCTTTTAAGAAATTTGAGTTTTTCCGCGAGCTGTTGGAGAAATTCGAGTTTTTTCACGATCTTTTGATAAAATTTACTAATTTTTTCTGCGATTGATTGATGAAATTTGACGGTATTTTTTGGGATATATTTGCGAAAAACGTGATTTTTCAGAGATTCTTGGCTAAATGCCAAACATCGATAAAATTTAAAGTAAAGTACAGTGTTGAAAAACGGACTTTACGGACCTAATAATTGAAAAACGGACCTAGTGGGAGCCCTGCTATAAGATTATCCTAACCAATCAATGCTGTGCTTCAGATAAATGATGTGCATAAAGCATTTACCATGCGTTTTACAATCACGATTTTTTTTTTCCCTCGGCAGCAATATCGCTTGTGTCCGAAGCCGCAATACAATTTAAGGAGTTTCTAAGGAGTGGTTTGCTTATCTAAGTAGTTCTAAGTACTACTTGGGAATGTTTTCATTTCTAAGGAGTTTCCAAGGAGTCTGTGTGAACCCTGATTGAGGATTGCAGCCAACAGAATGAGGCTTTATTTTAGACTTCCACCCTCTTCTCCAAAAAAAGCCTTTAAAAAATGCACTTCTGGTTGAAATCAACTAGACAAATCACTTCTGTACCAAAAATAAAATAATATTTTAAAATCATTCAACATCAAAATCATTCCGGCATGAAGATTTTGATGTTAATAAAATTGGTTTAGAAAGTGTAATAATTTTCTGTCACATGGATTCTTATAATGAGATGATAAACAGGGCCTGGATATCGCAAAGGTATATGGGATCTGTGACCCTGCATTAAAAAAGAAAGCATTAAAAACTTCCCATAATATCTATATTAATAAAAGAAAGATGTCCACGTGTCTGTATGTGTGCCAGGCATAAAAGTAGGAAAGAAGGAAAAAAAGGTAGTAAATTTTTTTTCATCTATACAATGGTGTCAAACTCTTATAATTTAGACACATTTTAACTATTATTTATACAATAAAATGAAATATAACTGTACATACGATTATTTTTTTTTCATAACTTAGAAAGTATTAAAAACAAATTTAAGCTAATAATAAATGTATAGGTTCACTGAATTAATTATTTTTTTTCTGAAGACAGTGTAAATAGAAATATATCTAATGAACTTATGTGAAGTACAGTGATTCATTTTTCAAAATAAATATTATTTTGGATGGTTTGGTTGCTTAAGATGTTTCCCGTTCTTTCAAAAGAAAAAAAATTATCCATGCTAAATATTAGAGAAACCGGAAAGTAATGTTTCTGCGTATGTCCATATTTGTTTACCATTTACCAGCTCCTTGTGTACTTCAAGGTCACACCAAAGACATTTTAAGGTTAAAGTGACTTGTTTACTTGTAAATAATTCTTTTTCTTTTTTTCAATTTTGGATGAAAATACCAGAATATACCAAATACCAGAAGAGGTACGTAACCAGCATTGTATGCTTTTTGAGTTTCAGAAGGGTAGTAACACAACGGATGACTGCAGGTAACAGTAACACAACAGTTACTACTGTTGTGGTTCTTACAACCACTGCCATATTTTAATTCAATTTAAGAAATATTTTATTAGTCCTTATTCATTTAATTTTAAAAATTCACATTCAAAATTATTTTAATTCTCTCCTTTTTAAAACTTCCCTGTAAACTTTTCTTTCTTGTATAACATTTCGCTTTTTTGTTACCTTTGTACTTCCGGTATTGGATCTTACTAGAAGCTTCGATATCATTCTTTGCCTATGCTCACTTCCTGTTCTAAGCTCTGCCCCATCGCCAATCAAATTCAAATGTTTCTAATACGTATTTTTTTATCTCTGCCGATTGGTGTTTTTCAATTTTTGGCACCCCCTCCCTTCTGTGCCCTGTCAGCACGGATGCTGCACGCTTTCGACACTCACACAGAGATGTTGGCTGCTGGAGTGTAACGTGATGACTTGCCTGGCTGTAAAAAAATGTTATGCGTCTAAAGCTACGATATGAAAAAAATATTTCTTTTTTAAAAGAAATTATGATGAATTTGACCTCCTTATTAGTTTACTCTGAGTACGGCAACAATAAAAATCTTCTCCACCAACGTAAAAAAAAGACGGTTGTGTGTGATGGTAGCTCACTGGAACCTGGCATATATGGCGAAAATGGCTTATTGTCATTCGAGTGGTGATACCTTTTTTTGTTCTACAAATTGCTTGATAAAGTCGTATGTTTTATTTTTTTTTAAAAATCAACACATCCGAGTTTCCAAAGAGAAAAAATGTCATTAATTTCTTTATGATGGTGTTTATTTAAAACGTCAGTTGTGTACTTATAATTTAAGAAATAGAGGTGAATCTATAAAGAAGAGATTCCCTCAGAAATACTCCTTTTTCAAGATTCTTTATAAATAAAGATTTTATTCAAAGATGACAATTTGCAGTGCAAATTCTTTCACTTGCTTTTTATCTTATTTCTTTCAGATGACTGCAGGTAACAATTTTTACTTTTATCTTCATTGTTCTTGATTATAAATTTGCATGAATAATTTATTTAGCGAATCTTTATTTAATAATCTAATGTCATGTCAAAGTGGTCTTTTGCGGCCATAACAATATATGTACTCACTATATTCTTTTGATCACAAGCCCAAATTATATATTATTTGGAATATTAACAAGATTCCACTGTATAAAAAAAGGAACTATCATCCAACCACCACAACTACCAAAAACATTCATGTTGTTTATCAAAGTGCATTATACGTTTGTAAATGCCAACGGTGGTTTTCTCAGATCCGGTAATTTTGATCTCTCTGACTCGTATTGATCAGGAAGACAAACAACTTTACACAATGACGTGTTAAGGGCAGAAGTGGAAACAAATCTGTGTCAGACAATCGAGGAACTGTCAAACACTCTTAACTAACTTTGGTCAACCATACAAGAACATTTTCAGCAGATTGGTAAAGTAGTGTTTGGGTCCTGCAGAATCTGTACGAAGAAAACAAAGCTACCTGATCGATGCAACTTATTGCTTTAACAGCACAATACAGAACCATATTTTGATCACTTGATCACTGGAGATGAAAAATGGTTCCTCTATGATAATCCAAAATGCAAAAGGCAGTGGCTCTCTCCAAATGAATCACCACAAAGTACTGCTAAGCCAGGATTACATTCCAAAAAGCTACTTTTGAATGTTGGTGTAGTATTCACGGACTTGTTCATTTTGATGTGCTAAAACCTGGACAAACTGTGAATGCATATCCTTGCTGTAAACAAATGGATAGAGTAAATCAAACACTAATCGAAAAGTGTCCAGCAATTGTCAGCAGAAAAGGCGTTATTCTGCAACACAATAATGCAAGACCACACTGCGCAAGATGAACTCTGGAAAAAATTAATGAATTGGGATGGGAGGTACTGCCTCATTTACCACACTTGACCAACATTGCACCATCGGATTTCCATGTATTCTGATCACTACTACACTTTGTATGTGACAAAATTTTTTTTAATGTCATCTCCTGATAATTTGCCCAAACATCAATTGATTTTTATCGATCTGGCATTGAAAATTTGTACACTAGATGGCAAAAGATTGTTGATAACAAAAGTTAATAACATTATTGATTACAAATGACAACTTGTTAAAACTTTATTTGTTTAAATTTAATGTAAAAAAGGAAATTACTCTCCGGTCTCCTTATTATATGTACTAGAGATCTGCACGGGCCAGGCCTGGCATAGTGATTACTCTTTACGGGCCGGGCCTTACTTTTTTCCTGAAGGATAAGGCCGTGCCTTAAATTATTTTTTCTGTACAGAGCCGGGACTGGTTTCATTCTTCCTAGTCTTCAAGCCTAAAAATTTTTAGTCCTGGTTTTGACCCGTATCAAAATCATTGTCTCGGCGTGCTTGATCTGTTTGAAAGTCAGTAAAATAAGACCTGGCACAAAAATCTTTGCAAAACATGCATACATTTTTAAATTGCCATTATTTTATAATTAAACATTAAAATTTATTTTTTTTAAAGAATAGTAGATTTATACACTTATTAAAATATGGCTAAATTAAAATATAGTAAAACGTGTGAAAAATAACCTGCTTATGACGGAATCCTGTCTTAAATTGAAAAATGTGTTGATCCATTAAAAATGAATATACTAATACGTAAGAAAAGAATATATAATACATTTACACCTGTTAAGAAGGCAAATTGTCTATAACTCATTTTTTTTCTTCCCTATGCAATTCCATCTTAGAAGATTTTACTGTATAGCATTTTTCTGATTTTTAACACTTCAATAAATGGAATATGGATTAACAATATTGATGATAACTTAAACACATACATACAACAAATAGAGATTTATTAAAAAAATAAATATTCCAGCTTGCGGCACCTCTATAAAAATGAAGATTATAAACATGGAAAAAAAAAGACTAAGATAGGAATTTTTGGTTAGATCTCCTCCTACGAGGCAAATTTTTAACCAAATCTACGTAAAAATCAATGTTTTGTACAAATTCACTCGGGCCGGGGCGAGATTTTAACTTTCTTCCAGGCTGGGCAGGCTCGGGCCAAACTTTTAACTTTTAAATCGGGTCGGGCCGAACTTTTAATTTTTGTATTGGGCGGGCTGAATTTTTTTTTTTTTTTTTTTTGTATGGGTCGGGCCGGGCCTGGAAATTTTGGCCCGTGCAGACCTCTAATATGTACATCAAATTGATGTTTGCTTTAGAAAGACATATCTCCAAAAATGCATCACTGAAATTACCTAAAAGTGTTGCATAAACAGAACAAAATATTCTATTCCAATTCTTATGAAAATTTTCTTTCCCTTTTAAAGTCTAGAAAAAATTTAATCCTGGAAAGACACTTTAAACAACTTCATTTATATGACTTTCATGCGCTTATATTATAAGCTCACCTTTGATTTCATGGCTCTTTTGCAAAGCAATTCAGAAAAACTCCAAGGATTTGAGTAAGTCCGAAGTCTATTTATTAAATTTTCCAGATATACTACATCCCTATTCCTATGTTTCCTATATTTTCTTTGCATCAATTCAAAGTATGGCCAAAATTGTTTTTAAAAAAGGTAGAATTCCTTCCTTAGAAGGAACTCTTTCATGCTTGATGTGTATGCATGATAGCTAGGGAAATCTATTGCACATAGAGGTCTGCAAATTTGGTTCTGGAAAAACGAAGACAAGTCCGAGTGCATTTGAGACCTAGTTTTTAAATTTTTTGTTAATTAGGCAAGATGTTAATTAAAACCCTCCCTCGAACACTCATGAATAAGCTTAAATTTTTCTCCAGTTCGTCCCCGTTATGATCGCTTCCATGCATGTCTGAGGGCAATGTGATTCTTCAAGCAGAGAGGTAGTAAACATTCTGTTTTTTCTGCATTTTGAAGTCAAAATTATAAGACTGCTATATGCAGTTACAAAAAGAAAAGAAAGAAAAATATGTACGTGTTTACTGTATTTTTCATTAAATAAATAAATAAATAAATATATATATAATCATAAAAACTATTTTCTGAAGCTTGTTTTTGCATTTTTCATCTTTTGTGCAATTTCAAATCTCCAACCCCCAGATAGTATTATTTAAAAACTGTTTAAATGGTACTTTCCTAGTTGTAACTGTATTGTTTATTTAAAAAAAAAAAAAAAATCTGAAGGTTTTTTTCACATTTTCCATTTTTTCTGCACTTACAATCACAATTCCAATGGCCCAGATAGAAAACAAAAAAATAAAACAACATATATAGAAGGTTCATTTCTGCTCCTAATGGTACCCTTCATTTTAAAAAAAAGTATGAATATTTACTATTTAAAAAGAAATATTTTCGGGAAGTTATTTTCATACTTTCCATTTTTTTTTCTCCTGTAGTTTTAAATTGCCATCCCTGCAGTCCGGATGGAAAAAAAAAAAAAAAAAAAAAGGATAGATACAATTTTTTTTCCACTCCTAATAATATCTTTCATTAAAAAAAAAAATATCTACTATTTTAAATTTTTAAAAAAAGTATTTTCAGAAGGTCATTTTCATATTTTTTCCAGACCCAGGCTTAATTTTTCTTGGTAGACTCAGGCAAAGCCAAATAGGTTTGCTTGTCATTTAACATACTTCAAAAATTTGCTTACAATGTAAAACCTAAAAAATAGCAGCATTTCTAATTTTGGTGCAAGAAAATTATCAGTTAATTTATAAATATGCCTTCACATATGATTCTTTACGACGACATTTTCTTCCATTCCAGGCAAGCACACTTTTATGCACACTTATTCAGAAAAAGAAAATATATATATATAGAAAGATATTATTCTTAATGACAGATCTCACTATTTCTATTTGATATGTTTTACCTTTCTTGGGAAAAGGGGAGGGGAGGCTATTTCTTTGTGATAATTTTAATAAACTTATATATTTTTAAAATAGTAACCTCCAAATTGATACAATAAAATTTTATACCCTAAAATTAGTCTAAATAAAAACGAAATACCATAATATGGTAAGTCTAAATACCATATAATCCAATGGGTTTTACCCCCTAAATTTGTCAATTAGCTCACTGTATTGCTGGTATCCTAAGTTTTCTCGATATTTGACTGGTCTTTTTAAATGTGTTACCTATAGAATTGACTACCAAATCATGAAAAAAATCTTTGGTATAGTTTGCACATGAGTAGTTATAAATTATTTCATACAAATGCCCATATTTCAAATATTCAATATATTAATTTTTTAATTGCAGTATACTATTTCTACTGTTTTTGAAGTCAAACATGTGCTTTACATCCTTAAATTTAAAGAACAATTAGTCAAGAGTTTCAGTAGATATTCGACAAACCGTGTAAAAAGCAAAAACGTCCAGTCACTGCCCCTTAATTTTTGGACAGCAGTGTATACGTATATAATATATTATTCACATAATAAACTGTCATATTAGGATTAAAAAGTCAAACAAAACATTAAACATGATGAAAATATAATAAATAAATAAACAGTCATAAAAAGAAACTAACTACAATCTTGTATTATTACCTGTATAAGCTTTTAAGTTTCTAAGTGCAATTAAAAACCGCCTTTTTTCTTCGTCTTTTGCCTCTGCAGAATGCATTATATTTTTCACTTCCTGTTCTGGCAATTTCAAAAGAATTTCCATAGTGCAGACACTTCTGCCGATGTTCTGCAAAATAAATGTTAAAATAAATTTTCACAATTAAAACTGTGTCATAACTGTAAGATTAATATTTATAAAGATTTTTATTATCAGTTATAAATTAGGCGATTTTTATTAAAAAATAACCATTACAAAATACATACAGTAAGGCACATTTTATATGTAACTGAAGGGGGATGACAAAAAAAATAAAAGACATAAAAGAAAAAGAAAACCAATGGCAGTTGACAATATATTTTGTATAGTACCAGAATATTTAAGTATTTTTTATTAGTAATTTGACAGATGAAATAATTTTGGATAGTATTTATGAAACTAGAGAGAGCATGTTACTGCTGGTACAATAATGCATATTTTTGTTTTTAGTTAATCAACGGAGTGGGTAAGATTTTGTATACTGGTCAGTTATACCTCATATTTTATAAACATTTTATTTATTTTTTTTTTTTTTTAACCAAGAAAAAGAGATACTACCTTATGCACCAGTTAAAACTCACACCAAGACAAAAACTCAATATGGTAATTCAGGTGAAAGAGACAATGGAAAGCAAGCTTTTCCAAGTGCCTACAGTCAAAATTAAACAAATTCTTGCAAAAATAATTTCAGAGAAAATGCAAGGGTGATTCAAATGAAAAACTTAAAACTGAAATAAAATTCTGAAAAGATGTACAATCGAATTTTTGCAATTAGCAGAAGTTACTCTTGTTAATGACTAAAAGATGACAGCATGCTGTAGTAAAACTGAAGAAGCAATCATCGTCAGTGCAAAAATTACTATACCTAATTAACATGCACTGCAATAGAACAGTAATCTGTAATAATGCATTTTGAGAAGTGAATGTGTTAAACACCAGTTAAAACTCATATCAGGACAAAAACTTAGCATGGCTCGAAGAGGCAATGGGAAGCAGGCATTTCCAAAGTGATGAAAACATTTATTATTGCAGTGCAGTGGGAAGCAGGCATTTCCAAAGTGATGAAAACATTTATTATTGCAGTGCAGATGCGCTTACAGTCCAAAATTAAATAAATTCTTCTTTCAAAGTATCCCTGCCCACCTGAAGTGTGAGAAATAAATGCATGAATGGTAGCATTGCAAACCATGCTGAAAGGTAATTCGATAGCTGCTCCAATATGGTGCATTTTAATAATGGGATGGTCAGTTTTGCACTAATGTTGCTTCTGTCTGTAGTGCTGCAGCATCATGTTACCATCTGTTGGTCATTCTTTGAATTACAAAAACTCCAGCTAACTTAAAGATCAAATAACTTTTCTGAATTATATTACACTTTTAAAGTACTCTATATGTTTCACTTTCATAAAATTGATTTATTGAAAGTATTATTTTAAATACTTAAATTAATTTTTATGATTGTATTTATTCTTTTCATTATTTATTTTTATTAATAAAAATTTATGAACATGAAATTCACAAAATTCTTGAAATATTCCTATTACAAATTTTTCAAGCCATTTTGGATATTTCTTTTTGCAGATATCTTTGCTATTTTTATTATATGTTCAGTGTCTCAATACTAGCATTGAAAGTCTCCATTAAAATATCAAGCATGAGAATGCAGAAAAGTAAAAAAAGAAGAAATATGAAGTTTAAAAGAACAAATGTATGAAACAATTACAAAGGAATCTCTACATTAGAACTATTGCAAACCATATATATATTCATTACTGAATAACAGGTATTCTCTCCGACTTGAAGTACTGAATCGTCATGAATGGAGACGGATAGTCTGATGGGAAAAGATAAAGGTTTGCGTTTATGTTTGGACTTCGGACTCTCAGAATGTGGTCTCAGTTCTTCCGTATAGTATCACATACAGGGATAAGGATGTTCATTTAACCCTTTCATTACTTTAGCACTGGCATACCTAAAGACCCATTCATTCGCTGAAAATGTGTGTTTGAATTTTGAAAGAAGCTTTTGAAGTCACATGGTCAATAGCAGAACAAACAACTTTTAGAACAATTCAATGTTCAATTCAGACATTTTTCTCTGGTAGGGAATTTTGCAGCTCCAGGAAGGGGAGACATATTGTGAGTTCCGGAGGGGGGATATGCACTTTTGATCAGGGCTTTACAAATCTGAAAAAAATCTGGTAGCCAGGTATAAATTCTAGTTGCCAGTAAAAAAATTTAACCCCACCCCCACCCTGTTATTGATTTTCAAAAAGCACAAACGTTTTGTATGAATTAAAAAAGAAAAAATAGTAACAAACATAGTTTAGAATTATTAGTTACATAGTTTAGAATAGTACGTAATATGGTACACAGTAAGTATAATGAATAGTACGTACATAATTAAAAAAGATGAAACAAAATTTTCTAAGGAAACTTATAAAAATTATATATCTCTGGGAAAAAAAAAAAAAGGAAATATTGTAGACTCTGAATTAACTGACATGTTCTGGAAATGCTACTGAAAGCTTCAAATGTCCAAATATTAGAGTGCTACAAAATTTATATCCGATGAGAGTGCATCAATAAAATAGTGAAGCCGGAAAATGATTTTTTGCCTATTTAGTCTATTGAATTCAGTCAAATAATTCAGATTTATTATTTCAAAATTTGTATTGAATGAACTCTCATAATTTAGCCAAATTAAAAATAAAAGTTTAATTTTTTTGTTTGAATATAATTTCAAGTTTATTTCATATTATGTTGTAACTTTGCAGCATCTATAATGAGACATCTTACAAGAAATTTAATTAAACATTCTGACATTTGCAAAATAACTGGAGAGTTATTACTTAATTTGCATTGCTGAAAAGAAAAGAAAAAGAAAAACATTTTCCCATGCTGGGATTACATAATCAGAAACAGCAGCCAGCTGAGGTTTATTTTGATCCAACGATCTGTGATAAAAATTTAAAAATATACTTTAAACCCTTCTGAAGTGCAATCAATGATTTTTTTATTTCCATTTACTGCAGATAATTATCCAAACAATGTAATTATAAAATAACCTTGAGTTACCAGACACTTGTCTCCGAGACAGAGTAACGCCGAAATATTGTCCAACATGTGTGGGTGCACACAGGTGCTAGACGCCAAGCATTTTAAGCAGGAAAGAAATATTTAAAAAATACATGTTATTTTTATTAAAATGAATTATTCTTAAAATTTTAATCAAATTTTATAGATTTACTTCGAATTAATTCTTATAATCAGTTATATGTTATTCTTTAAAATAAATGTGATAGATTAATAAGTTTTAATTCTGAACACAAAAATCTGATTTGAAACTTACAAAAAAGTGTAAGCTTTAGCATTGTATCAAATTTTTACATGCCACATAGATTGGATTCACACTATTTCTTATTGAAACTTCTCCCTTCTCCCCACATTCGAATCATGTGACATGCTAGCCGACAGGAGTGGGAAAAAAAATGACGTTTTATGTGTATGAAATGGAAAATGCCTTTTAAACTTGACTTTTTCATTAAAAGTACAAGAGAAGAGGGAGATCACTGCATTTGCTGCCTGCACGAGTAAGGGTGTTGGAGAGACAAAATGTCGTTTGTGCTCATTTTTAGGTGCATTCATAATTATATAAATATGTAGCACCTATAGTCATCGCTTGGTCTGTCCGTCTGTCTGTCTGCACATAACAGCGCAAAAACTACCCAACCGAATGATTTGAAATTAAATATATGTAACTATTGCAGAATTTTGTCAAGAAGTCATCTCAAATTTTATGAAAATCTAATCAAAACTTAAAAAGATATTAATAAAAGTTATCTTTATTCTATTAAATCCTATCATACGTAATCTATATAATAAAAGCGGATGTCATGTGACTGAGGAAAACAAATACATGCTAACCACATCTTTTTCCATATGGCAAGCGGCCATTTTTAGTCAAAATTATTTTTTCGAATAAAATTGCATAAAAGTTACATTTTTAGAAAGATCGTTCAAAAAAATTGTTTACTTGAGTGCTGAGTTACATTTAAAAATGTATAGATTCTGAGATAACTTAAGTGAAAATGAGGTTAACAGCCGAATATCTCAATCCATTAAAGTAAATAAACAAAATATTCATTCATCGTGAGTCATAGAAATATTAACCGTGGAGGTAATCATTCGCAAAGCAAGATCTCCATGGTGAATTTACAGAGCTTTCTGGTTATTTTTATTTATTTTAAATTACAAACCTTTGCACAAATACTGATACATCTTTCCATTTAGCAACTGGGTAGGTAAGTGAGATTTTTTTTTTTTTAAATTAATTAATTTTATAAAGCAAGTGTATTTTCATCAATAGGCTTGGTGAAAGCACTTGATTCTCTTTTAAGAAGTAGTAGTTTCAATTCTGGCAGTTTACCTTTCTGACGTTTAGCCAGATTTTTGCGAGTTTTCTTTATACTTTGTGCTGTAGCTGTAGCCCCTTTTGATGTTACATTCTTTTCTAACTCCAACAGTGTCTACACATCAAACATAAAATTTCAGTTTTCTTTTGAATTATAATTGTATTGTAAATCACCTTTTAAAAAAATCTATGATGTTCATCATATTTATTCATAATAGTACATAGCTTTAACATATTTTTTTTAATATAAATCCTGAAATCTATGAGAGTGTCAATAAAATGTGTATATCAATAAAAAATGAAAGAAACACCATGCAGGATTCGTTAATGCTGACACAATTACTAACCTAAGTAATGAAAATAGAGTCTAAATCCAAAATCCATCTGTTCAACTAACGCCCAAGTGTAGAATATTGATGACATACTTGGAGTTTTGTGTCAGGCACAAAAGTGATAATTTGTGTCAATTTTAAAATGACTCATTTAAAGCTATTTAATTTCATATTTTCCTTTTTTTAAAATTTTAAATGTTCTTAATTAGCTTTAAATTTTATAGTTCATTTCTTGGTATTTAATAAATACAGAATATTATTTCATACGGCAGTGTAAAATCAAAGACAGCAGTAAAACAGAGTATTAGTTTTGACATAAAATCAGGGCTTAATTTGCACAGGAGCCCACTGGAGCTCAGCTCCGGTACTTCTCTGTTTTTAGTAAATATTTAAATATTGGGCTGAATTCACTGGAGCTCATAAACACTGCGCTCCGGAGCCCAGTACAATAACGCTTCCGAAAACCGAATGCTAAATTACTCTTTCCTTTTCCTCCCATCTCCAATCTTTTGTATCAAAACACTAATAAATGATGTAAAGTGTCGCTCACGTAAGAGATGGAGATGAAACGGGCTCGGTTTTTATATCAGTCTTCGGAGCCCTTCAGAGGCTTGGGTGCGATGGTCGTTTACGCGCGTCGGCGACCCCCGTGGGCGCCTGACGGCGCAGGATAGTTTTATATCAGTCTTCGGGTTTCGGCAGACGAGCTCAATCTGTCTTAAATTCCAAATTTTAATTTTTTCCCATTTTAAATCATTTTAATGCTATTTTGATCAGAATAAAGAGTAAAGTTTTTTTCTATTCAGCATAGCTGCGAACTATTCATTTTTTGTGTTAACACAATTACCGAATCATAATCCTGAGCTTATTTAATCACAGAATTCTGTGATTAATTAACATTCGGCAAAGATTTATATTTGGAAGTAATAATAACTAAAAAGTAGAATAGTTGATAGCTAAGTATACACAGAGAAATGTATTTAATTTTTTTATTTTGCTAAAAAATAATAATATAAAAATATTTTAAATTTTGAAAATAATCTATGAAATAGAAATATGCAGACTGGAATGATGGCGGAGGGGAACAGTACGCTACGGGTGTTAGTACTACGGAATATTAGGGCTCCGGTACTTTTTTTCCTTAGAAATTAAGCCTTGCATAAAATTAACAAAAATTTAAGTACAATATTGGAAAAATTTTAGGAATCATAAAATTTTCAGACTCATGATCCGGTGCTTTGGTACATTCTTATTATTTTTGTATATTTTTTTTTAATGCTACATAAAATTTGAGTTACATATATTTATATACATCACTGTTGCCAGATGAGCGGGATTTTTTAAATTCAGAATACTACCACATTCTGAAGAGAAATATTCCCCTTATTTAATGACAGAATACATAAGACAAATATTACTATTCAAAAATAGTGGTAGTATTCCAAATTAACTAACAATTAAAATAAAGACATTTAAAATGCCAAAAGGTTTTGCGGGCCACGTGTTTGACATGCCTGCTTAAAAGCTATACCAAAACTAAAGATACAAGAAATGAAAACTAATTGTGAGGGAAAAAAACCCAATTTAATATTATGAATTATTACCAAATTTAAGTAATGCAAGATTTAAAAATAATATTTTAATGCCACAATTACGATAGTTTGTTTCTTTAAAATGGCAACATTTATATACTTAAAAAACAGTATACTATGTAGAGGGGATGTATAATACAGTTTAAATTTGCTTTCAAACTGTATTGTATATTGGCTAAAACTCATACAATTTTTTTCGTTGTTATTTTTTTTAATTAGCTCTACTGGTAATTGAACAAATGCAACTGAAAAATCATCTCAACAGAGACATGATATACACAAACAATGGTGTTAAATTAAGCAATAAAAACTACTGTCAAAATTCTGAGACTGAAAGGCTAAACTTTTAAAAAGATGACTTTTTTTCTAATCATGTAAAGTGAAAAAGAAAAAAAAAATTTTAGTATGCAGAAATTTTTAAAATGTTGATTATTTTATATTTTTTAAAGAAAATATAACTTATTTTTTGAGAAACATTTGTAAAAAATCAATTTTACCAGAACTGTTTTTTTTTTTTTTTTCCCACCATTTCAAAATTTCCGAAAATTTTACATCTCTAGCCTGCACAATTACAATTATGCCAAGATTGCAGTTGCGATTTTGCCAAGATCATTGCAAGGCTTATATGTGCATCATTTATAAGCATATATATATACTCCAAACACTCATATGTGTCATATACGTCATTATATACATCTTATATGCAAAATGTACATCATATACCTATATTATATACATGTTATATGTGTCATATATGAGTATAAATGAACAATATGCATCACAAATTGTTATATACATCATATTATTATAATGTTATATATAAGCTTCATGGTCTGGCGGTAAATCTTGGTCACTTGGCGATTCATTCTCGGGGGCTCCTAAAATCCAGAAGGGCACAGAAGTCATTTCATATGTACACCATGTTGGCACGATTGCAATAAAATGGCAATTTTAGGCTTCATATGGTAACCCGGTTATTTTGTTTATATGTTGTTTATTTACTTTTATTTTTTATTAATTCTATAAATTATATTTATTACGTATATCAATATTTATATCAAACTATCATTTATTTATTTTTATTTTCTTTTTAGGTGCGTTCGTAATTATATAAATACGTAGCACCTATAGTCGTCGTTTGGTCCGTCCGTCTGTCTGTCTGTCTGCATATAACAACGCAAAAACTACCCAACCAAATGGTTTGCAATTTAAAATATATTATCTTTGCAGAATTTTGTCGAGACATTTCAAATTTTATTAAAATCGAATCAAAACTTTAGGAGATATTAATAAAAATATTTATTATGAAATTTGAATTTAAAAAAAAAAATCGGTGCTTTCTTGTTAGAGGAGCTTCCGAGGTTTAATCGTCAAGCAACCGAGATACTTATTTTATGACAGAAATTAATCTGCAGACGATATAATTCATTTCACAGAATTAAAAATCATCAAGATCTGAATATTTATATAACTAGCTGATACATATATATCTGAATATTTATATAACTAGTTAAGATATTTGTATGAACAGTGTCATAAAATATATACTTAACTAGCTGTTTAACCCGTTCTAAGCACGGGATATCATGAATTTAATTCTAAAACGTGCGTACGAACGCACCTCGTTTGCAACGTTTGACGTACAATTTCCAACTTGTTTAAAATAATAGAAGGTATTTCATTCATTACGTTATTTTATTTTTATATTGAAATAAAAAAATCTTGTGCTATTATTGCATGCTATTTGTAACCAATATTAAAAAACACAATTTTCGCGAAAGTGGCGAGAGGGGAAAAAATTGCACCATCGTGGTGCGTATGACATCTGTGCCCCCATAAGTACCTGCATTTCATCTGAAAGTACATTTTTTCTATTTTACGATATAAAAATTGAAAATATGTGATATTTGAAAGTGAATGTATGAATACTAAACAGAAAATCCATGGCACAGGTCATAGTCAACATTGCTATGACTAGGGCTGGATTATTTATCAATTATCAATCAAATATTGTTATTTTTTAAATATCGCAATAACAATATCTAAACTCTGACCCAGCTGATATATCCGAATAACAATAATATTGTTTTGTTTTACGATCACCGCAGTTTCGAGCCCCGAAAAACAGCAACAAGTATCCTGTACCAATACGTCCTTCAATCCTTTTTTTATCCGATCCATTTATTTATTCACAGCCCTGCTTCATCCAAATCGGAAAACTACCTCCGCTGAGTATCTCTCTATCATATCTCAAAGTAAGGAATATTCCAATATATCCCAATACCTACAATGTTTAAAAACCACAAATTCTACTATTCGTTACAGATAAATACTGAATAACAATAATCGTGCGGTCCGTGTTTGGCTGCTGTGATTGTTCTAGACATATTGCAATAACTCTGGGCTTTTGATATGTCATGTAGAAAAAGATGAGCATTGATTATTGCATAGTATTGATATTGGTTTATTTATAGAGTGCGGTTTCTCGGATTCGGCAGGAATTTATATCTGAGCTTAAAATTAGTATCAAATTGGGTAAATTCGGTTTTTTTTGGTTGCCCCGTTCATAAAAAAGGTACTTTACATCCATTGAAAATTTGGTACTTTTGGGTTAGCCGGGTGCCAGTGATATATATATATATATATATATGTATATATATATATAGAGAGAGAGAGAGAGAGAGATCCAAAAATATCTACATACACATCTATATACATACATATATGTACACACATATATGTATGAATATACATATATATGCACATACATATATATTTATATATGTACATATATCACTGGCGCCCGACTAACCGAAAAGTACCGAAAATTTTTACACAATTTCACTAGGTTATCGAAATTTAACTTATTGCTTATTCTAGTGGATTTTATTAGGAAATTAAATTTCTGAACAGGTGTCTATCAGTTATTCAGCAAAGTAGGCTTTTTTTTTTTCAATGAGAGATACATTAAATAATTTAAACAATGTTAGATAATAATTAACCCAAAAAGTGAAAGAAAAATTACATGCCCTGATTAAATGTTGTAGTAAATCGGAATTTATCAAAGTACGCAATATTTTTAAAATTTCTTAAAATTCATATTTTTAGTCATCCAAGGTAATCCTTTGCTAAATTAAAAATAAGAAACGATAATAATCATTGATAAAATGAAGTTTTTCAGGATGGTGGGATTTCTTTATAGCAAGATTAAACGAAGGATATATAACGAAAGGATCGTGATGTATCAGTAGTTTGGCCCTGAGAGACTCAATCCCCCCAAACTGTAATTGAATCAAGCAAAACAAAGTTTGGTATTATTAAACAAATAATTAAATTCTATGAAATTGAAAATTGTATACATTTTTATGTGGATAACTTTGAATTTCATTTTAGTAATTGCACTTTTTAATCATATATTAATCACATCATAGTGGTGAAAATGAGACTTAAAAAAATATATATGTTAATAGAATAAAATGAGAAGAATTGGAGATATACCATATTTAAAGAAAAGCTTTATGAAAGTAATGGTAATGCATATGCAAATAGTTATTAAACAATTAGTTTATTTTCTTTTAAATATTTTGTTTTAAAAAACATAAAAAAATAAAAATTTTGTTCTATGAGCAAATAAATATAAAAATTTTAATTCATTGCATTCAAACTATGTTTTGTGTTTAAATTGTTGATACCATATCATTTATCTTAAAATAGCAAATGTTCTTACTCCCCCCTCCCCTTTAAATTAATATCGCAATATCAATATTAACTTGTTGATATATTGCGATATTAAATTTCTGATATCGTCCAGCCCTAGTTATGACATCAGTGAACTTTAACTGTACAGGTCTATAGTCTATTCAAAATTAAGGGAGAAAACAAATAAAGGCACGTTCAAATTGGCAGCTTTTGTAATCCTTCGGCTACAATCAATACCAGCCAAGCTTTGATGGTTCTCAAAGCAACGATCATTGCTTTCGATAAAAAAAAGAATATAAATTTGTTATAATAAATGTTTAATTTGGATAATTATATATTAATTAAATGTAATTGCTATTTTGCTTAGTTAAACTAAAAAATATATATATATATATTTGTCAACAAATTTTTAAATTTTTCTTATAAAGAAATATTTATTGTTTATTAAAAAAAAATAGCCAAATAAGCAAATCAAACTCCATGGCATAAATTGGCAAGCCTTATTTTTAATTAAATTCTCTTAATCTTGAATGAACTATACAAATTTTTTAACCACATACTGAAAGAAATAGGACTTGGCCGCTAACACAGGAATTTTACTAAATTAAATTTAAACATGCAACAGTTTTCTGCATTGTAATCCATGTAAATATGGTATCATTATGTACTACAATGCAGTCAATGTTTAAAAAAAAATTAAAAAAAAAAAAAAAAATTGCTCAACAAAAACAAATACATTTTCACCACTCAGATTGTCCACACACTCTTCACCTTAGAAAGTGAAACTAAACCTGTGTAAAACAAATTTCCTAAGTTCAATCAAATAAAGTATTCACAACATCAAAACAGCTATTTTCAATCATTACTTAACTTGGTAAAACTTGCAGACACTGATATGCATTTATTTTATATACATTTAAAGACCTCAAAATTAATTTAAAACTCTGCTTTTAAGTACATTTTAAAATACAGTACTCAAATTTTACATACCTCCATAGATTTCTGACATAGACCAACTACTTGAAGCCATTTTTCCAATCGAGGATATTTAACCAGTTCTGGAAGGTGTGCACTTTGTGGGCATTTCAGTTTTGCTACTAACTGCCGACTGAAGAGCTTTATTAACTTACTCTGTAACAAGAAAAAGAAATACATACTTACACATGGAAGATTTTTCAAGACAACATATTTCTGATGTTACTTTCAAGAGCGATTTTTCAATAATAACAAGATATTTTCACACAATCGCATATGTGCAAATGAACAAGAGTAATTCATACAATTATGACTATTTAAATGAGCTTGAAAGCATCAACACAGTGAAAGTTTATGATAACACACAGCTTAATTTTTCACGTATCCAAATAAGTAAAGCGCGATCGATCTGCAAGAAAAACTTACTTCAAGAGTTCTAATTTCATGTTGTGTCAGTTCGGCAGAAGTTGCACACTGTGTTCGTAATCCGTCAAGATGTTCTGCATTAATATCTATCATAGCTTGTGCCGTGTTACAAGCTTCAATAGCTTTGGTGACACTGTCCTCGACTTCACTGTCGGCCATAATTCTATAACGGAGTTTCTGTTGTTGACAGACATCCGTGCATGATGATCTGGAACTGCAATTTGAGACAAATTACAGAAAATCCAACTAATATTTATTTCCATCCTTCTGACTGCTAGGAACAGCCATCCATGATGGACTATTTAACTGAGCAAGCACAGCACAACCATCACAGAAGATGGATTGTGCCGGAATGAGTATCCCATTTAGTAAACACATATTTCGTCATACTTCGTCACAAACTTGTGTACCCTGCATTAAAAAAAACACAGCCGAAGACGACTTTTAAATGCTGTTTAATTTAACTTCTAAAATAATGATTATATTTTAAAATACAAATATTGCTATTAGTCAAACATTCTTCTCTGTGTCTCAAAATTTCATGAATAATTGGTGAATCGAGGATTCATGAATAATTGGTGACTGGAGGATTCAAGTTACTTCTTCCTCCTTCTCAATTTTTCTACAATAAATTAGAAAAATAATAACACCTGAGTCCTTTTATAAGAGTGGAATGTTAATACTCAAGCAGAAGATTCCACAAATTGATCAGCGGTGCAGTCTTCAGACGGGCAACGAATTCTAATTGGTCGAGATGATTTTGAACAAAAAACGTTAATTCAGGGTCCGTATTCATGTAATCTGGAAAATAGGGCTTTTAAATTTTGGTAATGTTCATCAGAATTTTTAGAGGCAATACGAATGTCATCAACAAAGGCATAAACACCGTTTAAGTCGCGAGTGACATCATTTATGAAAAGTTGCGGATGCGTTGCAGAGGCCGAATTTCATCCTTGTACTTTCAAATAAACCAAATGGAGTACATATAGCGATTTTGTGTATATCTTCTGGGTTTATGGAAATTTGATGATAATCTTTTATAAGGTCTATATGAGACTGAAAATGCTTGAGCCATGTAATTCTACAGTGAAAGCCGCAACGCAAGGAATGGGATATGTCCTTTAATGTTTGAGCGTTTAAAGCCCTATAATCACCCACAGGTCTCTAATTAAAGTTCCTTTATTTTGGAACCATGTGAAGCCGTGATGCATAATTACTGCTCGACGGTCTTATATTCCCTAATTGCATCATAGTCTGGAATTCTGATTTTGTGATTTTAAGGCGATCTGCAGATCGTAGGCTAGCACCCTCGTAGGCTAGCACCATGGTGCTAGCCTACGAGGTTTTGCGACCACAGGAGGACCTTTTGTTATTATGTGATGAACAGTACTATGTTTTACTGGTTGATTAGGGTCAGGCAATTTTGTTAGAGAAGAAAAATCTCTTAAAAGTTTATGATAAATTGTATCATTAGAAATAGATATTTGCACTGAATGGAGTTCAGCATACTTTAAATGGCCTATTGATTGTAATTTAGTTTTTGTGTCACGGAGACATTTGTGTCGTAGATCGGGGATCAATTCGAAATAATGAAGGAAGTCAGCTCCGAGAATGGTGTACTTACATGGGCGATCAGAAATTTCCATGTAAAATTCCATCTTAAGTTGAAATTTAAGGACAGTGTTTTTCGGCCATAGACATGTATATTTGAGAAATTTGCAGCTAAAAGGGTTTGTTGAGGAGAATTTCTTTTTTGATAGTTGTTAGCAAGGATTAAAGACACATCCGAACCCGTATCGACCAGAAAGGTTTGTTGGCTGGTCTTTAATGAACAGGCGACGTGATTCACTAGGCAAAGAAAAAGTCGCCTCTATTCTTTGCTTGGGTCGTTTCCCTGCCATGAACCGCGACCTAAGTTATACACGGCTGGTTCATGACGTTTAAAATGTCATAAGGAGTGGATCATCTTTACACGGTGATTGGTACAAAGCGAAGCGCCCATCGTTTTGGACCAATTGCCGTATAAAGATTATCCACTCCGTGTGACGTTTTAAAAGTCATGAGCCGGCCGTGTACAACGTAGGTCGCGCATGAACACGGCTGAACGCATTTATCCTTCCTACATTTCTTTCCAAAGTGCCTATGAGACCAGCAAATCGCAACATTGCGCTCACTAAAATTTCTTTTTTTCCGATATTTTGTATTACGGCGAAATGGTGAGCGACAACGTGAAACCGACAGTTGATCAATATTGATCAAACATATATATGTTTATGTATTTTTTCAATTTTGCAAAATCATTTAGTCTAAAGTGGTTGCGCATTTGATTGGGAAACTGAAAAAGTTTCAACAGGAGACGGCAAAACTTCAAAAATTGCGATCCGCAATTTCGGCGGCTTTGTCTAAAGTAAGATCAGAAACTACAACTAAAATTGTTTGAACCGCAGATGGTAGCCGCTTCTTCTTATATACATAAGTTGAATATGATCAGCATTCTCCTGTTGTTCCAACCATTTCATAGCTGTTTCCAAACATTCACACGCTCCGTTATGTGATGGACCTGGATTATTTTTATAATATTCGGTTTCATTTTCCTCTGATCTAGAAAACGTTTCGATTTCAATGGTCAGCCTGAAAACCATTTTTGACCATAAAAAACGGGTGTTCGGACAGTTCGGTTAATCGGTGCTCTACTATGTAAGCAGAAATAATTTATCTAATACATGTAGTCAGATTCATGTTTTTTTAAATACATATATAAACCAACACAATAATTCATCAGTTTTATTTTCATAGTTGTTTATATAATTTTGGAGTGAATCTTATTTTCTTAAATCTGAATTGTGTTAAGCTTTTTAAAAAGTGCCAATTCCTGTATAACAGGGAAGTACCCTCAGGTTACATTGTGTAATGTAATACATTGTAAAGCATAAGCATGTATGCAATAGAGCCGAAAAGTTTGGCTTCAATCAACTAAATGCCAATAAAACTTAAACCTTTTTTTTTGTGTGTGTGTGTGTGTGTGTGTGTTATATCAGTTTAAAAAAAAAAATGCTGAAATCCAAAATACATTAATTTATGAAAAATTTAAGTTTTTTAATTACAAATTTGCTTTTAAATATTAAAAAAAAATGTAGTTGAAGATGTTAATCATAAAATATGCTAATTGGCATTGAAACTGCCGCAATGAAATATTTTAAACATTGAAAAGTACAAAATATAAATAAAAATATAGAGAGTAATCAGGGTCTGTCCAGATTTTTCTCACAGGGTCCTGTTTTGTAAAATTTTTGTAAAATCCTGTTTTAAAGTTTTTTTTTTTTTTTTTTGTGAAAATTCTGTCATAATATTTATTATGTGTATTTATCCTTTATGCATCTTCGAAATATTTTACATATTTTTACATAATATTTAGATATTTCTCGGAGCTGTAACTACCGATTAGTGAATACACGCAGCCTTGTTTTCAAGCAATAAGCTCGATGGCAGCGCCACCAAAGAAATTGTAAGTTTTTGGATAATTCTAAAGCATTACACGGTATACGCGATTGCCACACTATAAACTTCTAGACACTGTAACACAGCATTTGTCTTCACTCCTTAAATAACGTCAAAAATTAAAGTGATTGGGTTCTGAACAGAAGTAAAGTTTTATATATGATGAAGTATTCTGTATAAGAAAAATTGCAATAAAATCAAATCAGACTTCTCTTGTTTTAAAACTTAACAATTAATGTGTGTCTTAACTTAGAAAATGATTCCTATCGAGTAAAATGTGGCTTGAGGTTGAAAATGATTTTATGGGAGCAAAATAAGAATTTGTTTGACTTTGTATTTTGGACCGTCTACAAATTTATTTAAATGTTATTTTCAAGAACATTCTATCATTCTTTATTTGTATTTATATATTGTGTTGTGAAGTAAAGTATAGCAAAACGAACTCTCACACAATATTTTTGACGACATTTTTTAACCCCTGATTACTTTTTTAGGTAAATAACCTGCATCCTAATATGCGCTTTGTTCATTTAACAGCTCTCCAAAATTTGATTATGCCAAGATATCTTCCAGTTTATATTGCATTTCGCTACTAATTGAAAATTCAACTGCCACCAGTTTGACTTATATGCAACTTTTAAATATATATTTTTCAAAGTATAATCATACTCATACTTACCTGGCACTGGGGTCAGCCTTGATCATGAAGGAGGCTCCCCCGAGCAGAGACCTTTCATTGCACTTCGAGGGGTTGACGTTCGCCACATCCGCAAATTGCGGTTGCTTGGGGTGCATAATTTTTGGTAGTTGGGACTGCGTTCGCGCTGTCCCTGCAAATTAAAGATAAGAGCATTGCTGTTAGACGTAATTACGTTGTTTTCAAATACGAAAAGCACGCTGTTGCTGCACTTCTGCTGCAGAAGAGGATTTGACTGACAGTGGCACAAGTGAATTTTTCTATCTCTAAAAAAATGAAGTCATGGGTACATGCAGAAAGGGCGGGGATAGGGAAGGGCCTCTCCTTTACCGCTGAATATTTAAGAATAGTAAAGTATAACTTGAAATATTAAGTGCCAGCAGAAAGATATCTACAGAGAGGCGGGAATTTGAAACAGATGTATTTGTGGTTCACAGACTAATCAGTTTTTTCTTTTAATTTAGAATATAATCATAGCATATTCAAAGTAAAGATTATTATTATTATTATTTGGACGGAACTCCCCCATATAAGACAATTTTTAAATATATCAAAAAGCAATACAAAAATATTTAACAATTAAGAAATATTAAATATTCTAAAATCCGTTTTTTCAAATGGAGAATTGAATCAATTCATTATTCTCTTCGTCCGCCTTCCCCCCTCCCCGGTTTAAGACAAATTTGAAGAACTTAAAAAATAAAACTGAATTAAAAATTATGATCCACGAAGGGCAAATTCCCTCGTTCAAAAAATATTAGTTTCTCTTTCTCCTAGTGTTTTATTATTCAGAAATCACTTGGGAAGAATAAATTTAGTTAATTAGATTAAAAAATATATGAAGTGACAATGGTCCTTTTCTGGCCACCCTAGCTAGCGCCTATGATTACAGAATGTACCACTGCCCCCCCCCCCCCTCTTCAACGAAAATCCTGCGTACGCCCATGAATGATATGCTATGATTATTTTAAAGAAAATTTAATTGACAATGTAACAATCGTTACATTTCAATCAATTGGGAAGTTAATTAATGAGCATATTTTAATAGCTCGATAAAATGACATAATAAACTTACAGAAGAACGTAAAATTTTACGAGTAAATTTACTAATACATTGGAGCAGCACTTGTATATTTTTCTTACTTATAACAAATGATTAAGAGTTATTTTCAAATAAATTCCACCATTCTGAAGTAAAGAATAACAACAAACTCAACACAATATTTTTTACGATTTTTTTTTAACACCTGATTACTTTTTCAGGTAAATATTCTGCATCCTAATTCGCATTTTGCTCATTTAAGAGCTTTATAGTTTGTTTATGGCAAGACATTTCTCAGGTTACATTGCATTTCGCTACTAACTGAAAAATCCATTCCCACCAGTTTGTATCATAAGCAACTTTTGAATATATATTTTCTAAGCGTAAATGTGTTCATACTTACCTGGCACCGGGGTCAGCCTTGATCAGGAAGGAGGCTCCCCCGAGCAGAGATCCCTCATAGCACATCGAGGGGTTGACGTTCGCCACATCCGCAAATTGCGGTTGCTTGGGGTGTATAATTTTTGGTAGTTGGGACTGCGTTCGCGCTGTCCCTGTAATTTAAAAGATAATCGAACCGCTCGCTTCACTAGCTGCGGCTAATGTTACTTGAAAAGTAAGTGGGAGATAATTAGAATTTGCTTTTTAGGTGCGTTCGTAATTATATAAATACGTAGCACCAATAGTCGTCGCTTGGTCCGTCCGTCTGTCTGTCCGCATATAACAACGCAAAAACTACCCAACCAAATGGTTTGCAATTTAAAATATATTATCTTTGCAGAATTTTGTCGAGACATTTCAAATTTTATTAAAATCGAATCAAAACTTTAGGAGATATTAATAAAAATATTTATTAAGAAATTTGAATTTTTTTTTTTTAAATCGGTGCTTTTTTGTTATAGGAGCTTCCGTGGTTTAATCGTCAAGCGACCGAGATACTTATTTTATGACAGAAATTAATCTGCAGACGATATAATTCATTTCACAGAATTAAAAATCATCAAGATCTGAATATTTATATAACTAGCTGATACATATATATCTGAATATTTATATAACTAGTTAAGATATTTGTATGAAGAGTGTCATAAAATATATACTTAACTAGCTGTTTAACCCGTTCTACGCACGGGATATCATGAATTTAATTCTAAAACGTGCGTACGAACGCACCTCGTTTGTAACGTTTGACGTACAATTTCCAACTTGTTTTTTTAGCAATTATACTCCAATATGGAAGATTTTTAGTTTTCAAAACCTGTACGTATTAGGCTCTCCAGTTTCAAATTTTATTTATTTTTTAATTTCAGTATTATATAAGTAAGTCATTTTAGGATAATTAAAGACTCATCTTTTGTGACTGACCGCGAAAAGTCTGTTTGACATTTTAAAATTTAGTAAAAGCTCAAAGCTTCAGCTTTCGAGAAGGCGCCGATTTCTGGGGGACAATCAGACATACTTATACTATTAAGTTAAATTTTTTTTTTGCTCTGCTTAATAATTGTGATTAAGACAAAAATAACAATTTAGAATTAGTGGTGGAAGTTTGCCTGATTTCCCCCTTAACTCTTTCAGGGGCAAGCAATTGTGTTCCTGTATCGTCGAATTCACACCGGTATTTACGAAAGAATTTAGTTCAAAATAAGGAAAAACAATTTTTCAACTTTTTCCCTTTAAAGCTAAAAAAGTAAAATTTCATTAAAAGTTTCTGGTTTGAATCGGATTAAAATTAGGTGGTATATAATGTATACCACCGCCCCTCAAAGGGTTAAGTCCGTATTTTTAAATCTATGCTGCATTTTAAAAGAGAAAGTAAACACTAAAGTAAACACTTTTAAAGGTACACTCTTTAAAATAGTCGAAAATGTTAAAACACACGTCTCAGCCAAGTTCGAACTTTTCTTTCCATGGATACTCAGCGGGGATTCCAAACGAAGGTCGGGTAGAAAAAAGTTTCGGATAAGAAACATCCCCTAGAATTGTGTGATATTACTTTTCCTTTTCCTAAAAGATCAGGCGTCAATTAGTCCCAACAGAAAAATTTCAAAGTCCCGGTTTGTTACGAGTTACGGCCCTGCATTTTAATCTATAATAATAACGATAAAAGCTTGTCTCTCTGTGTGTGTTGTGTTTTAGAGACTGCTGCGCGCATAGCTACAAGATTTGGCAGGAAGTTATCTGTATGTCTGAATTTATGCCTCTCGAAGCCACTTTTTGTTTTTTTTTATTAGATTTAAAAAAATATATTTTTTCATACGATTTTTAGTGTTTTTACGCGGCGATTTTTCCACATTAGTAAAAGTAATTCGCTTTCAATCTTTTATCCTAATGCAGTAAATTTCGTCCTCTATTCAATAGTTTGTTCGTAATTCGTACCGCGATTTTTGGATTTTTTATGCGATGTTTAGCGTTTTTTCGCATTCTGTGGCGATTTCTTGACATTCGTAAACGAATCCGGTTTCAATCTTTTAGCCCATTATAGTATATTCTGTACTCTGCGATTTTTGAATTTCCAGGCGATTTTTAGCGTTTATTCGCGTTTTGCGGAATTTTTTGACATTCATCAAAGAGATCTTTTTCAATCTTTTAGCATAATATATTCAATTTTCTTCTGTCCGATTTTTGAATTTTTCCCGATCCACGTGGATTTTTTGACAATTTGTTTACTAAAATGGAAAGAAGACTCCGTTAAATTTTGGTACTGTCGTGATTAAATTCAAGTTGAAAGTATGCCGAATTGATTCCTATAGCAACGATTCGCATAAGAAACTTGACAAATATATAGAGGTCAATCATATGACTATGCAGCAAACATATCTGGAATATATTTAGGCTAGATACAAACTTCGAGGACGGGAACCTTTTTATTTTTTTAATTGAATATTTAGTTTAATTAGTGAAGCTAGATTCTCATGGGAAGTGTAATTTTGTATAGGTCCAATATGTGTTGTGAGTTAATGCAAAACTTATACAACTATTTTGCAGATTCACCGAAAGATGGAACATGTTGGAGGTATTTTTGGATTTTGCATGTATGATGCTGAAATTATTATTAAAAACTGGATGGTAAAGTGTGGAATTTTATTCTGCAAGAGTTTGTGAAAGCAATTGCCCGGTCACGAGTTAGCTCCTGTTTGTTTCACCAAACATCATTGACTAAAGGCTTTGGCTTTTACCTTACAGAAAAGAAAACCATTTACTGAAAGACTATCCGAAGAGGGCGGAGCTTCTACCGTTTTAAAATCCAGATTTCATACAAAATCGCAGGTGGACAAAGTGTTATAACATTGCAATATGAAGATGCGCACATTGTCACTGCTGTTGAAATGCATGAGATTTTATTGTATTTAACTTTTAACACAGCTTCGGATCTTTTCCTTCATATTCATTTCCAGATTCCGCTGAAAAGAAACGTACTCAGAACAGGAGTCCAGAATGAATTGGATTTTCCTTAGAGATGGAAATAATTCATACTTGAACTTGAACTTGTGATAGGTTCAATGGGCTTCCAAGTTGCGAAGCAACTGCACACCCTGGCTTTGAGTAGGTGTATATCAAATCCTGAGAGAGCCATATGAAATGTCTAGCCGTAGTCCAATTGACTACATAAAATAGGATAGTGTTAAGTATATCTATAAAATAATGAAAATTTACTAGTTAAAGTATAAAAGTAAAAATAGTTCATAGTTAAAAAAAAAACAAAAATATGCCAGACGAGGTAAAGTAATGATGTTAAGAGAAGTTTAGGAGAAAAGTCAAAATAAAATTATCAGTAAAAAATTACGTAATAATATATATATATATTATTTATTTAAAGAGAAAAATTTTGAGGTAAGAATTATAGCTCGGAAGGACTATTCATCAAGAATAGTGGAGTACCTTGGTTTTTTCCGGTTGGATGGACTGCAAGCATCGTAGTCAGGTAGCTCATAAATGAGTTCATTTGGAATGTGATTAATGTCATTGTAGAATTTTTTCGCAAGGTGTTTAATGCGATGTTTGAGTGAAGTCGTTTTCAGATCCTTGAGGATTGTGGAGTTTTTGAGGTATCTAGACCCGTTCCTGATGTAACGGAGCTGTTTGTAATGGGTACTAGAGAGGCTGTTCATACTGGTTTTGCAAGTGAAGCCCCAGATTGGACATGCATATGTGATAACAGAGAGAATGCAAGCATTATATATTAAGAGTTTGTTGTGTATGGAGAGTGAGTGACTGCGAAGAAGGGGGGCGAGGGTTTTGGAAATTCCGGCGACTTTACCGCGGATATTAAGAATATGCTTTTTAAAGGTAATGCGTTTGTCAATGGTAACTCCCAGGTACTTGGCATCGTCAGACCAGGGAATGGTAGTGTTATTGATGGTTAATCTATTAGGAGTGGAGAAAGTTCTAGAGAAGTAAACAGCAGTAGTTTTAGATTCGTTTATCTTAATGCGCCATTGATCACACCATTCCATGAAGATGTTGAGGTGGTGTTGTAGATTTTTGTAAAGATTGTATGGGTGATGTGCAGTGCCATAGAGAACAGTGTCGTCCGCATAGAGTGCGAGTGATGTGAAGAGTGTGCGTGGAATGTCATTAAAGTATATTATGAATAAAATAGGGCCAATGACTGAACCCTGAATAATACCACAGAGTATTATGTGTAGTAGAGAAAGTGAGTTGTTTACACGGACATAGAAGTCACGATCACCAAGGTAAGAGTGTATTAAATGGATAAGTCCAGACGGGAACTTAAGCCGAATTAATTTGTAAATGAGGCCCGCGTGCCAGACTTTGTCAAAGGCCTTGGCGACATCAAGAAATATGGCAGCAGTAGGCTTCTTCTCGTTGAAGTTTTCAGTTAAGAATTCCACAAATCGAAGAAGTTGGTGTTGGGTGGAGTGCTTGGCTCTGAAGCCGAATTGTTCAGGCATAAGAATGTTGTTGTTGTGAAGGAAGTCATTGAGCTGTGATCTAATGACGCGTTCGATGACTTTACTTAGACAGGAGAGAAGACTGATGGGACGGAAATTAGTTGGGTCATTAAGATTGCAGGATGGTTTAGGAATAGGAGAAATGATAAAGGTTTTCCAGGGTTTAGGAAAATAACAGTGTTTGAGGATAGAATTAGTGAGCTTCGTAATGTAGAGAATACAGTTGATAGGAAGTTGTTTAAGAGTATAGTTGGAAATTTTATCGTACCCAGGAGATTTTTTATTATTAAGTTTTTGAATAATATTGTTGATCATGATGGGTTGAATTTCGGGGAGAGGGATAGGAGGGGTTGAGAGGAAGTCATTAACAGTATCATTGACATTGTTAAAGTGTGCTTGACTTGCGAGGAAGGGATTCGGAGAGAATTGCCTTTCATATGAGCTAGCGAGGCATTCTGCCTTGTCCTCGTCAGTATACGCAGTTTGATTATTGGCAGTAAGGGGAGGAATAGGGTTATAATTATTATTGAGTTTCTTTTTGATTTGCCAAAGAGAGTTATCCTCGCAAGTAAGACTTTCGAGAAATTTAGACCAGTTTTTTTGCTTATCTTTCTGAATAAGGGTTTTAATTTTATTGTTGAGCCTGTTGACAGCTGTTTTAAGGGTGGGATCTCTGGTATTTTGGTAGAGTCGACGGAGTGTGTTGCGTTGTTTACAGATATTATGTATGTAAGTGGGTAAGATGTAAGAGTTATTATTTTTGAATTTGGTGTAAGTGGCATCTTTTTGAGCTTTGTAAATGATGTTGTTGAGTTTATTAACTGCGTTATCAATGTCAGTAGTGTTGTTGATTGTGGGGTAGGTAAGGTCGGTGTTGTTGATGTAATTTTGGAATTTATTCCAGTCAATAGCTACTGAAGGAGGAGGAGAGATAGGGTTGATAAGATCAATTTTGAAGAAGACAGGAAGGTGGTCAGAGCTTAGGTCATTAATAACAGAAGTGTTGATAGGGAAGGTAAGATTTTTGGTGATGGCGAAGTCAATAATAGAGGGGTGCTGGTTGCGAGCAACAGGAATGTGTGTTGGTGTAGTAGGTGCGTGGAGACTGAGATTGAAATGGCTAACCAAGTTGCGAAGAGATCTACCTCTGGTAGTGGTGGAATGACAGTTCCACTGCCTGCTATGTGCATTGAAGTCACCAGCGATAAATGCGTGTTGGTGTTGTGTAATGATGTGTGTCAGGTCATTTATGGGGTATCGTCGCCCGTGTCGTGCGTAAAAAGATGTGAAGTTGATTTTAGCATGGGGCAAGTTGACGACAATACTGGTGTAGTCAATGCCTGGGAGTGGAATATTTTGAGTTGTGTGATGTGGGATATAATTTTTGATGTAGATGGCTGTGCCACCCCAGTGAGAGTTGGCACGTGGTGTATGATGGAGTTTGTAACCTGGGATGGTGATACTGCAGGAAGGGTTAAGTGTTTCTTGGATTAAGAGTATATCGATTTGTGGATTAATGGAAATAAAGGAGCGGAGTTCATTAATCCTGGGTTGCAATGATTGGCAATTCCAGGAGAAAATAAGAAGAAAAGAGAAATTTTTGTTATTGTAATTATTCATAATTGGTAATGTTGAGCTCCGTAGAAAAGGCGTCTAATTCTTCTATTATGATATACATTTTGTCGAATGGGTTGTTGCAATTTTTTGATTTGATGGCGATGTTTTTTAAATGTTTTAGGAGTTTGGTAATTTGGAGAAGTTCCTTCATGTCTTTGAAGGTGTCAAACATGTCTTTGAATGTGTTTGTATAATTATTTTGTATAACAGGTGGTGTTTACTTTGTTTGGTGTAACTGGAAGTGTCCTCAACTAGGGCTTCCTGGATATCGTTATTCACGTTAGTAGTGGTCTCACTGTTGTTGATATCGTTTGGTTTATCATGAATGGTTATTAATTGTAAGGTTTGAAAATGTCTGCGATGTCAGCAATTATATTTGGTTTTTGGTGTTGCGGTTTTGTTTTGGTGTTGAGTGTTGGGGTATTTTTTTTCTTAATGTTGTTTGGATTTTTTGGGCAACCTCTGTATGAGGCCGGATGGGCACCGTTACAATTGGAACATTTTGGAATTATTTTACCTGTCTTGGGGCAGTTATCAGTGAGGTGCTCTTCTGAGCATTTAAGACATTTTGGTGTTAGGCTGCACGTCTCGGAGGCGTGCCCGAACCGTTGGCAGCGGTAACATTGTTTTGGGTTATTGTTGTTTCTGAAGTATTCAATACGAACACTTATATCACAAAGTTCCTCAATATTATAGATCTTCACAAAGTTAGTGCAAGGGAGGACGTTGACCATGTAAATTGGCATACCTCTGCCAGTTTTGCGACTCTTAAGCATGGCGGCTCGGGTGGCCTTAAATCCATGGTTACCAAGGTCTTCGATAATAAGTTGGGGGTCTGTGTTGGGGGGGATTCCCCTAATACAGATTTTTTTTGGTCGAAGTTCTTTTGAGTTAAGGGTGTTGAAATTCATATGTTTGTCAGTTAGGTATCTTTGGATATCTCTAAATTGGCTGACAGATTTGGGTAGAACTTTTAGAAGTTCCCCGGAGAGGCTGACTTGAGGAGGATTATCAGAATCAAGGGCTTTTATCTCTTGGGCAACTTTGCGCCAATCCATATCTTTGAATTCAATAAAGAAGGGGTGCTTGTCGTTTTTTGAACATTCAACATCGGTGCTTGCAGCACCATCTTGAGCAGATTCCTGATCCATAAGATCATGGTTATCAAGATTAGCTTCGGAATTTAGATTTCCGAATTTATTAATAATTCATAAAAGAATATATGCTGAATCATCTGAGTCAGATTTTCATACTCGAGTATGAAAATCTGACTTACCTTTATATTACCTTTTTATAATCTGCTCAAATTTGCGATGTTACAGATAAACTTTGAGCAGAACGATTAACAGACATTGAGACACTTTTGCGAAGAATGTATGCATTTTAAAAGTCATTTCTTTATAAAAGAAAGAATTCTCTAAGAATGCTCTGGGAGAAAGAAGAATTCCTTAGAATAAATAAGAATGCTCTAGAACAACGGTTCCCAACATTTTTTCTCTCATGAATCCTTACTTAGACTTTTCATTTATGCGTACCCAAATTTTTTTGTTTTTGTTCGTTAGTAATCTTCTTATGCTAGCTACCATTGTTAGATGTAATAGTCTTTAGAATTGTAGTTTTTAACTAAGTATCCATTTTGAACCACAACAGGATTTCAGTATATAGTCACTCAAAATATTAAATGTTAGATAAATATTTCAAATTAAGCCCTCACACAGAAGGAAAGAAGCTAAATCCATTAATACAAATTAATGAGTTTATGCTAATGCTGCCCAGTCGAACCATAAAATGATGACCTGCTTTCAAATGTATTTTAATGAAATCGTCGAAACTAGAACACTCGTCACGATTCCTTTTTTATATAGATATTCCTAGAATTACTAGAACAATAAAAGTAAAGGAGAGACGCAAGCGAAATCGTAAGATATTTTTAAGAGTGGGCGGAGATAAAGGCAAAAATGATCAACCAATTACTACTAAGTTGAGGCATTTTCCTTCATTTTATGAGAATTGCCTTCATTACTTTTACAAAAACCTCTCTTTGTAAACGAAAATTTTCCATTTTTTTTTCCATTTTAACTTTTATTTTTTACGTTTTCCATTATAACCAATGTTATTTTACGATCCCCGACTGGGCCCCGTACCCCAAGTTGGGAACTGATGATCCAGAAGACAGAGTGATTCTCTATAAATATGACATTTTTTTTCTATCATTTATTTGTCTGCAGATTGCTGGCTTCCAAGACAATTAATGACATTATCTCCTAAAATGTGGACAGTGTACACAAGCACATAAATGTTATTTTCAGTTTTAAAACGCAGTCGAATATCTGTGGATAGCACAGATTCTGATTGTGATACTTCTATTAATTGTGGGAGTGTTCTTATTTAATAAAGGACCGCTCTAATGACGATCAAAAGTTTAATACATCACATAAAGTTACACCACTTGACAGGGACAGGAACAGCACGATTTACACTAAATAACATAAACAATTAATTTCATTTTTCGTGTTTATGACCGGCAATATTCACGGCCATTCTCATGACGTCTTCTGGTTTCTCATGACAGACAACATTCTTTGTAGCCGCCATTCAAAGTTCTGCTGTGTTTTTTTTTCGTTTTTCCAGAAGGGGGCGCTAATAGAGCAAGAAAAGGCATTTACAGACCTCACAATGAGATAGCATAACATCTCAGTTTTAGAAAACTCCGCATAGAATTCGCCATTACAGAAAGGATAAATGGATTTCGGAGAAAGGATAAATGCATATGCAAAAGTAAAAGTAAGAATAAGTTAATTTCTCTAAGTTTCATTAATTTCGCAAAATCACTATTAAAGTTTAGTATTTCTACAATACAGATTTGAATTTCTAAAATGCCAGTTTTTGCGTTGTATTTTTTTATATGGGATATTAAACTGTAGTGATTTGTTTCCGTGTGTTTCTATCAAATATTTTCCTGACTAGATTGAATGTTTCTATGATAACACTGTACAACAATAAAATTGATTCACTTGTGAAAGTGTGTTAATTCTCTATAAAGTTAACCCACTGAACACGAATATCGCCATTAAAAAAATTCCCACGTCTCATGTTTTGAAAATGTTAATGTGCAACGATCAGTATTTTTTCAAAATATATATTATATAAAATTAATATTCGAAAAAATAATGTATTGTAACTAATGAATTTTTTAACAGAAATCTAAAATCAACGAAAATAAAACCTCTGCTGTACACTTCTCTACAAAAATAACCAATCCCAATACAATTACTGTCAATAACACCACTGTTCCTTGGTCTAATGAAGCCAAGTACCAAGGGGCCATCCCCGACCCCAGATTAACCTGGAACAAACATAGTCTCTCCATCAGGGGGAAGTCGCTGGAGCTTCAATTACACTCAAGCCTCTTCTCATTAGTAAAACCCTTGACATCTATAATAAGCTTCTTCTTTACAACTTCTGCATCTTTCCTATCATTACCTATGCCTGTCCGCTCCGGGGCTTTATCTGTAAAACTTCTATAGACAATCTTACTAGACTGCACAACAAAAATCTTAATAGTGTTCAGTGCTTCACGATACCTGTGCAACAGCACCATTAGAAGGGCCTTTAACGTTCCAACCCTCAGAAAAAGAACTAATGTTCGCTCAAATTTTTTTTATGAAAATCTTTATGATATTCCCAATGAAATGAAATAATTGCGGAGTTACCCGACTACGACGCCTTCGAACACCACCACAGCAAAAGACTCAAATATTCAACTATTTGGACTCTTGATCTAGAGTTCACCACACTGTTTTTTCCTCTTTCTCTTATCAATTTTAGTAACTGTTTAATAATTAAAAATATATATATTGCTGTAGAGCAAATATATACTTATATGGCTCTGTAGAGTCCTTTTTTTTAAATACATTATGTATATACATTTAAACTTGTAGCTATACCACCCTTGTTTGACTGTCTTACTCCATGCTATTTTTGAACTAGTGCTTAACTTATCTTTATCCTTAATTTTCAATTTTATTTTTAATTTACTAAGTAGTATCTATACTACAGCTATACTGTTTTTTACCTTACCTTAATTGATCTATCCTCATTTGCAATTTCTACTATTTTATTTTATATTATTTTTATTATCATTATTTACTTACACCAATTTATTCCATCTTAAACATTCCTTATTTTACTTAACTTCTTATGTAGTTTAAAACTTCAATCTATATCATTTCCCCATTGGCTCAATATTTAATAAGAAATCATATCCATAGATTGGGCGTTAAGTTGGTCTCAACTAGGAAGCCCCTCAAAGCTACTTCACTGTTCAAGCACTGTTCACTGTTCATTTCTAAAAGCTATGCGAATCGAAATTATAGCTCATTCCTCCAAACAGTTTTTGAGTTATGCTTAGAAACTACTTCCCGCATTGCAATTTATTTTGCAACTATTAAAAAGCAATTTAACATTATGAATTCCAAAAGTTACTTCTATTGAATTCCTACACTGCTTTACAAAATGACATTACGTTTGGTATCCGAAGGTAAAACTTACATAGAAATCCGAATATGATCAGAGACTGATCAAATCTATGTAAGCTCCGGGGCACACAGACTATATTGGGATCCATTTCTCAATAAAATTGCATTATAAACATGACAAACAGTTTTATGTGCAGTTTTAAAATTTAAACTATAGCTTTATTTAAAAAAAAAAAAAAAAAAAAAAAAAAAAAAAAAAAAAGAAAAAGGAATAAATTACGTATACATATAAAAATTCATTAAAAATTATGGGAATTTAAAATCTTCTGCCCTATATGCTATTTAGAGAGAGTAAAGCTCTAAACCTAAAGGGTTGAATGAAATATGTTTTGTGTTATATCCGTTCTTCTCGGAATTTGAAAGTTTACATTACATTTTATTTTGTTAATGAAGAACACTGAGATAGTTTAGTTTACATGAATGGGAAAAATTCATTTTTTCTATGAACTATAAATCGAAATTTGCATTAATTTGTATCTTTAGAGAGGGGACAAAATGCATTTTGGGGCCCACTAAAATATGTGCTCGGGGCAGATGCCCCGTGTGCTCCTGTGATAATCAGGACTAAATATGATGTCAAAATTTGCTGTTCATATAGAAAATATCAAAGTTTGTTACAATTTCAATATGGACACGGCCCCCAAGAATATTTTTTAACGTAAACTGAAAGAAGCCAAAATGTACCATCGAATGGCTAATTTCATTTTTCATTTTATTTTTCTCTGCGACAATTTTGTGATTAAAAAATAAAGGATGTTAGGTTTTTTTCTTTTCTTTTTCTTCTTTTTTTTTTTTTTGGGCGACTGTACATATTTGAAAGCTAAATTTAATAGAAATGTTTAAAAAAGACCATCACACTACATTATTTTAATTTTATGATGATTACTGTTATTATTTTTGATGCATATTATTATTATTATTATAGTTTACATCTACAAAGCAGCTAATGTGACACACGTTATATATATATATATTGGTATACGTACTAAGACATAACTGTAAATTTAAAACAAATGTAGTTAGTTCAGCTTTTTTATAAGAATATTCCTACTCAGAGCATCGAATAAATTAAGAGCCAAACATTTTTATTTCGTCAAATTTGCTGCAAAGCGTAATTTTTACAGAAACTGGTGCAACTACCGTTAAATCTCCAAAAAATTAAAACTTTCGAGGAAAAATTATGTGAAAGAGCAATAATTTCTGCACATTTTTAAACAAATTGCATGAAAAAAATTCCGTTAGTTATGAATAAAACAATATGAGGTATTTTCAATAAGCAATGATTAAAAGGCCATTGCCAGTGCCATGCCTATTTATGGCTATCAGAACCCAAATACTCAGCTGAGTTTTTCTTCGGGCCTGGTTCTGAAACCTATCATTACATTTCGATATCAAAGAGAGACCGTTACATTTCGATATCTCCGCGCATACAGTTAAAAGTTCTTTCAAAGTCTCACTTTCACCTGTATAAATAAGTATAAAGTAACATTTGGTATAGCAATATACAATAGAACGTTATCAGTAAAACACGTTCCAATAAATGTATATCTCACACCGTAAATAATGATAGATTTCTTTTATGAATAAATCTAGAGTAAAATTCAACTGCAAGATCATACTTCATAGGATCATTTCTATAGTATGATTAGCGAGTTCGCTCACCGAACTTCGCAGAAAACCCAACCACGATGATGTGGAGTGGGGTTTCGTCCCGAGCGTGAAGTCGGTCCAAATCTCACCTCTTACGGTGGATTCGGCCGTTGATGATCGCGCCCGTTTAGCCTTGTGCTCTACGGGAAGGGCGGAACTTGCTCTGAGTGGTTCCCAATCTTAAAGAAAGGTATAAGAACTTGACTGAAAATTATCTGTGGTATCCCCAATCCCCATAAAATTTTTAAGGAGAAAAAGAGATTAAATAATATTAACTTTATACGTAATTTATTTTTCAGTTTTTTACTTATGACTGGAAAATAACCACACGATTTTTTTTCTCCTCGTATACTAACATTATTTTACTTCGGCGTATTGTCATGTAAGTATGGAATGTAAATGAACATGAAACACAGCGTTTCAAACATTACACATCACGTGAAATGAACCTTGGCAATAAAAGAATGAAATAAGTATTTTGAAAAATTCCAAGATTTAAAGGAATGTACATTAAAACTGGAATAAATATTTCTAGCCTAGCTTTACCATTTCGCCGTAACTTGAAATATCAATGTGTGATTAAAATATCAAGTCTCGATATATAGTCAGATGTTTTATTTGCTTATAAAAACAATTGTCTGTAAACGGATGGAGTATTTCAAAAGTGATTTATAGATTTTATATGAATTTTATCATTATTCAATATAGTCTATGAGTTTTTAAACCGTACTTTTATTTTACAGATGTTTAGAAGGAGGGATGTAAAAGTAACATGTCAAGAGAAACTGAAGAAATCCTAGGGATAAATATAAATTTACGTCTAAAACATTTAAAACACTCACGTAAGCATGACTACTAAAGTCCTCGCAACAGCTATGCTATAACTAAAAACAGACTACCAACAACTTTGTAAATCATGATCAAATTTTAAGTTACAGAAAGTTATATGAAAGTTTTTAGTATAAACTGGACTACTATTACCACGGCTAAACTGGATTTCCCCCTTCCATATGGTCTTCACAATCACCCCTTAGTTTCGGAATCGTTGAAAGGCTACTTTCGCCAGTAGATGGCACGAATACCCACTGTAAATAATCCCTAGTAAAGGTTACCTTTATACATAAAAATAAGAAAAACCTCGCACTATATGCGTTATAAAAGGTATATATAATATATGTATCTTTTGCCTCGGCGTTTTATATACTACAATCAGAAAAACCAAAAGATTTAGAGCTAAATAAATACAACGCTTTAAGCAATTACAAATAGTTTAAATAACACGCTACTATAAAATGCAAAACAAACAATATAAGCAAATTTCTATATTTAAATTCTTGATTACTTGAAACATTGAGAATTCTGACCGTAAAATACACAGTAAAAAATTTAAAAGATAATATTTACTAGTTTAATAATATTAAGAAAAGAAAGTAAACTTTAAAATACCAAACCCTACTAAAATCAGGATAGCTTTTTACAACAATAATTATTTTTGCGCCATACTTTGGATAGAAAATATAAGTACATAAAGTTGATTGAGGAGAACTTTCGATACTTTTAAATATTACAGGTACTGAAGTTGAAGTGTATAGTGAAATAGAAATTACCGAATTCTATTATGTTTAGAAAATACAATAACGGCGAAAAATATAAAATCAAATATTCGAATTCTGGACAGAGTCATAAAAAATATACTATAAAATAATATTTACACGTTTCACAATATTTAGAGAATAAGCAAGTTCTCTAATATCCGGTAATCAGCTCGTATCGAATTTTTTTTCTCAAAACATGTATTATTTTTACACGATTCTTAATTATTTCAAATAAGTATATATACTATATATACATATACATGTGTACATTGAAAACAATTTTCGATAAATTTAATCATTATAGGTGCTGATCTAAAATATATAGGCATATATAAATATAACAAAATTGGATATAAAATTAAATATTCTAATTCTGGAAATTCATGATATAAAATTAAATATTCTAATTCTAGAAATTCATGATATAAAAGTATGTGATTAATATATATATATATATATGTTTTATAATATCAAAAGAATATGTAAACTTATTTCGACAATATCCGGCAATCAACTTATATCGATTTTCCTTTTTTAATCTCAAAACATGGATTATTTATTGTCTTAATTATTTAGAATATATATATATATATATATATATATATATATATGTGTGTGTGTGTGTGTGTGTGTGTGTGTGTGTACATTGCGGACATTGTCAGTAAATTTAAACATTGTAGATGCTGATCATGAAACACAGTGAAACAAAAACAAAATAATAATAATAATAATAATAATAATAATAATAACTTTTACAGGTTTTATTATTTTAGAGAGTGAACAAGTGTTTTTTTTTTTCCCACTCTTTTTGTACTCTTCTCATTCCAAAATAGTTTTTTCAGAAATTACAGAATATTTTTCAAATCTTTCAAATATTAATTCATAAACCAATTCAATATACTTATAAAACAAAAAACATGTAACTATAGGTATATGCAGAAAATATTGAATTGAAATACACTCATTGTTCGAGGATTTTTGGATAAATAACATTGTCCGCTTCAAAATCATCCCTGTAAAAATATTGTTTGATTCTTATAGACTACACGTTACCAAATAAAAATATGACAATCAAATTACTACATACCATTTGCAAAATATATTTTGATTATATTTTAAACATTGACAATTTTTACAGCGAAATATACTGTAAATATAAAATTAAAGGTAAGTAAACATAAAATTTTTTCTTGATAAAGAGTTCTTATATGCAGTGGATGCATATGAATTGGCTCCATTTGTAAAATTCATTGCCATATTTTTTAAAGTGGTGGGCAAGAATTTTGCAGATATTAAGATACCTTGATATAAGTTTCAACCATTTATTCCTTAAGTCCAATTTTGAAGAAAATTCACAAAAAGAAAGTCCACGAAAAGAAAGTCCACGAATTTGTTTCTGTGATTTTGAACACAGAAATAAACCATTTTCTACTGAAAAATAAAAAAAATCGCAGTTTCATTTAAATTATACCTAAGAAAACACAAAAGTGAAAAGCAATAAACCATTTTCTACTGAAAAATAAAAAAAATCGCAGTTTCATTTAAATTATACCTAAGAAAACACAAAAGTGAAAAGCAAGATAAGGAAATTTCCCATTAGTGACGGTGAGTAAAAGCGCTACCTGCATTCTCCGGAGAGAAGTCTGATTCCCCTTGAATGAAGGGATTTTGAATTTTTGATACGTCCGTATAAGGGAAAGGAAAGAGATCGAGTTTAGCCGTACTATTACATATAAAACTATAGCTATTTTTAAAAACCTTTCACACCACTTTTCTTTCATAGGGAAGATAAACAGGAAATCTTACTACGATTTGTTGTTAGCTTTGCGCAGAGGCAGTGTCATAGCCAATGAGGTCCTACCGAGGCGTGACTATTGCTAGTTGAAAACTTTTCCCAATACCCCGCCATGGCGACGTGAAATACCGTCGGCATAGGCAATTTTTGGGAACCCCGAAAGGGGTTGAAATCAAAGGAAGTAGATTCGCTATCCTCAACTCTTACAACTACAGAAAAAGAAAGCTTAAATGGCCTCATCATTATAAACCTTTTCATCAAACTCTCTTTCTGTAACAAAGACACGACAGATTTTTGACGGCAACATTTTATCATCTTCATTTTAAACATAAAAATAGAATATACTTTTCGAGATGCACATTTAACCCTTTCATGAGGCTTGATGCTGATTCGCGTCTTTTAGAGATGTGTAGCTCCACCCGCTAGCGATAGGCTTACATTCCATATGTTACATTATATCTCAATTTAATAGCGACTTGTAACTTGTTTAGTTTACCTACCCGAACCCAAGAATCACACTGCGTGTTAAGAATGTTATTTAAAAGATAACATTTAATTTTACGAAAACCATTTTACACAAGATATACGAAGATACACAAGATATCGATGTACTCGTATTTTTACAATTAGTGTACTATGCATATAAATACTTCGATAAGAAACAGTACCATTATATACATTCGTTTGTAATGTCATGGCTTCCTGCGAAGGGAGCCATGGTAATGTTAACGCAGACACAGAAACTTTCTTTGTTAAATAATGACACATGCACGATTAATTGCGAAGGGACTTCCCGTTTAAACGATAAAACCTATAGTTACGAGAGTGTGAAATTACGATTATTTAAAAGACCAGAAGAAAACATTTTAGATTAATACAATTTTCAGTATCAAAATATAATCTTAGAATAGTAAGCTTTCGAACAGTTTTCTGAAAATTCATAAATTATAAATACTTTATTATATTAAAAGTACAAAATAAATCTTTCAGTTATATTCAGAGTTATTAGAGAAAGAAAATTTTGAAGTTGATATGCATTCTGCAACTTAGAAGTGACTTGAACTCCCAACTGAAAGTGGACGATCTCTCAGATATTTTTTAGGTTACAAAACCATTTAAGAGCAAAAAAAGGAAAATTTTATTTTCACAACATAAAACAAATAGCCTAAAACTTACGAAATAGAGTGATTTTCTGCGAAAGATGGCAAAACATAAAATCTTTTAAAGGAAAACTTGTTCTTCGCGCCTGATTGTGGATAGCGGAATTCAGAATTGGATAAATTATTTATTACCTCTATACATTTTCACATTAATACTTTTCCCTGCTGGGAGCATCGGCATAAGCAATTTTCGAAAACAACGGAAGGGGTTGCAATAATATCTGAAAATTATATACATTATACCAATAGAAGTTAATTCATGAATGTATCAGAAATTAGCAAGTTTAGATTTGCGAACATCATTAATAGCAACCAATTTCGGGATCACAATTCAACAACCACAGAAGAAGTATTTTACATTTATTTCGATTATAAAAACAACAGTTATATAAATAAAAAATTCCAGTATAAAATTCCTATATAAATATTTGCAACCCACCTCCGCCCCTTCTAATTTTTTTTTCCAGCAATGTGTATGATGAGCACTTCTGTCATTTTATGTAACACCGTGGTTGAGAGTTAATGTTGTTCTGCACAAGAGATGCTTCCAAATTTTCATTTGCAGGAACACAATTCAATTTAGTAGCGACTTGTAACTTGTTTAGTTTACCTACCCGAACCCAAGAATCATACTGCGTGTTAAGAATCTCCAATGTTATTTAAAAGATAACATTTAATTTTACGAAAACCATTTTACACAAGATATACGAATATAAAACATGGATAGTGCAAAAAGAAATACAGTACAGCGCTCATTTTCCGAACTTTTCGGGATCGTCGAAGGTTCGGATAGTTGGAGAGGCAATTTTAGAGATGTTCCTGATTATGTCACAGTGGTACAGCGCCTAGAATACATAGTGTGGAAAACGGCTACAAAATAGTACTAAAAAATTGAATACGATAAATGTAGAACGATGCTGAAAAGATAACGCGTCGATCGCAGCGACATCTTCTAGCAGTGGCGTAGACAGGGTGGAGGTGCAGATGGTTTGTATACCACAAAATTTATAAGAATATTTTTGGCTTATCTAATCGGAGAACTTTCTACGATATTCAAGGCGAAGAAAACTTTATAATATTACTGGTTTCCAGAGCATTTGGACCCTCCTCTCTGGCTACGCCACTGTCTGCTAGCTCTTTTCAACGTAAACATTGTATAAGAATCGAACTCAGAAAACGTTTCAGTTGGTGGTATATATTTTAAATAATTAAATTATACCCCATTTCCTTCGACTTGCAGTGTCCGACTTAGACTATCTGGGGCCCCGGGGCAAGCATCATTCTGGGGGCCCCCTTCTATCTGCCCATAGAAATTGTTTGGGAATTATGTTGAAGTGACTAGTATTAAACTTCATACCTATTGTATGTATACATAAATTTCGATCCAAGTACTATTTACATCTGTATACAGGGTATCACAAGAAAGATGGTCACAAATTTAACAAATGACAGAACACTATTTTTTTGCATATGAATATAACGACTCATATGAGCTTCTGAAGTGTAAATACAGGTCTTTCAGTCACTCTTGGTTATTTGTAATAATATAAAATTTTCTACCACATTATAAAATTTAATCTGTGTATTGCATCAGCATGCATTTGGGTGATTCCATAATATGGAAAAACAAGTGAAGGCCAGTGCTGTAGTTGGGTGGGAACGGCGTTCCCAGAAATATTTGGTTTGTTACTGTAAAAAAAAAAAAAAAAAAAAAAAAAAAAATATATATATATATATATATATATATCGCGTACTAGCACAAGCCTTTTTTCCCCCAGACTGTAAAAACTATACACCCATTTCAATGCCTGAATGCGAAAGAGCATTCAGCTGTGTGAATAACATCATGATCGATGCGAAAAATTCACTCCTTATTGAAAAAGCTAGTTTACTTATATTCATAAGCCGTGTAGAACCTAAGAATTTTGTCCTGCACCATATGTGAAATCTTGTTTGCGATCAGGAAGAAGATTATCAGACGAGACAGTTTGTCGTAAATTAGAGAGCACGGAAAACACCTCTCATTATCTATTTTTATGGAAACTTCTAGGATAGATATGCCAATAAGTTATACATAGATTTATTTCTGTTATTTCGATTAAATTTTGATTCATAATAGAAAAGGTTATTATGAGATTGATTAAATATTGCTTTTAGATGAATGATATACATATACAATATTATAAAAACTAGAATATAATAATTATAACTGATAATCAAAAAATGCCCGCTTTTGGCTAAATATTTTAAATTAGCTTTTGGCTTAGCAAAAATCCGATTGCATTAACATCTACTCCATGAAAAGGTGAGTTCCCACAAATATTTTTTCCAACTACAGCACTGGTGAAGGCATGCACTTATACTAATAGCAACACATTTCAACACTTGTTATGTTGTTACTTCATTCCTCATGCTCTTTAAAGTACTTTTGTATAAAATTTTATAACAATAGTTTTATGATGATGTAGATTATTCCTTTTTGGGGAGGTGAGGAAATGGGGCACAGGAAGCAGATTGTGGAAGTGGAGGGCTACACCCCCTACTTAAATCTTTGAAAATGTAAGAATTTTGGTCACTTTTGGCCAATTTGAACCATTTTGCACCCTTTTAACAAAAATCCTGACTAAGCCCAGAGGAAGTCCCTTTCAAATGTTGCGGGGGGGGGGGGGGGTGCCCGGGGCAGCTGCCCCGCATGCCACGCCATAAGTCAGGCCCTGTTGACTTGGATAGTGATTTTGATAAGCTTTGAAAATACGAATGATATTGATCATGGCCAGAAAACGTGATACGCATTCTTTTGTGCCTGGTTGCAGTACTCAATACAAGACAGCAAACTAGAAACTATCTCTATTTAGCATACCAAAGGATGAATCCCTGCTAGAAGAGTGGAAAAGATTAATTCCCTGATATGATAAAAAACTAACTTCAAAATCAGTTACATCTGAAATGTACACTTACAAGAAGATTATTAACAGAAATTATGTTCATGTAGTCATTAGTGAAACGGTTATTTTTGCTAGAGGTAAATCTATTTTTAAAGCAGATGTCGCTGCGATCGCCCTATTATTGTACCGCATCGTTGTACGTTTATCGGCTACAATTTTTTTTAGCACTTTTAAAGCATTACCAGTTTGGCTTTTTTTAAATTCCGAAATTTCGCATTCATACCAGAAATTCCCTATAATGTTCTTTTTGTTGCTTAATGGCAGATATTTCGTGACTTCTTAACCCTTTATATCCTGAATTAATTTTCCAGCTACTTTTAAATTGTAATTTTACATCATTGGATAAGTTTTAGTGCAGAATAAACATAGGAAAGAGGAAAATAATTTTTATAGTGTTTTAGTGGTTAATTATGCAACTGTAACCACCATAAATTTTTTACCCTATGATATAAAATAAAATAGTAAATTTCAAATAGTAAACTTCAAATAAAATATAGGAAATGTTAATCTGTAGAGTATAGAAAACAATAGAAAATAATAGTACTAAATAACCGGTAATAAACCACTAAAAGTACTTAAATGAAGAACAATATGCATGTCAATTCTATTGCAAAATGGATTTCGAATGTAGCGTGGCAAATGTAAAATCCCTACAATGCAAAGAAAGAGGATATGTGCTTGAATTTGCAATCTCCTGCCTGTTGTCAGAAATACACTATTTGTGCCATTGTGAATACCGTTAGAAAAAACGGCCATATTACGAATATATAGGTGTTTTATTAAAGTGGTACTTATAAGTACCGTCAGGATAAAAAGGGTTAAAGTAAAAGTTCTTGTTTCAGAATTTCCGGTTTGAATTTGAAAATTTTGAATTAAAAAAATGGTAAAACCGTTTTCCGCACTATGTATTCTAGGCGCTGTAACAGTGGTTACAATGCATTTTTTACTTATAACAGTGGGCATGTAGATAAAAAAAATTCTTTTGTGTCTACACAATTTTCTTTCCCATTTTAAACAGTCTTAGGACTGGCAGCTGTTAGTACTGGCATGTTAATAAATTGTGTGTGTTTTTTAAATTTTTTTAACTTTTAAATATTATTTGTCATTCAACAAAAAAAATCTTTTTAAATATATATATACACTATATGGCCATTAATGACCGGCAACTTTCAATTTTAGACATTTTGTCGAATATTTAAAAATATACTTGTCAGATTCTTCTGGAATTTTAGGATCCAAAAGAACAGGTTTGACTTCATATTTATCATTGTTGATTTGATAAGGAGGACAAATAGGGGACCAAAAAAAAAAATTAAAGAAAAAAAGAACAATACTTGGGATAACTCTGTAAAATAAAATGCACCAAATGATCTATCGCTACAAAATATACATAGGCAGACATTGTACAATATGTGTATTCATTTGTGTAAGAATAGCATGTATAGTAATAGAAATATAGCGATTTCTTTAAAAAAATAAAAAAATTCTTGCATGTTTTTTGCTTATAACATACAAGGTTTTAAACCAAATTTAACGCCAGTTTCAGAAAAATTGACAAATTGTAGTCGAAACAATATAGTGCAATTGGAATAGAAATATATTAAATATTTAAGGAAATATGGGCAGTTGTATAAAATAATTTTTATCTGCGCATGCGTGAATGATAACAAGGAACTTTTTGCATAATTTAATAGGCAACTCTATTGAGCAACTTATTAAAAAAAATTAGTCAAATATCGTAAAAATTCAGAGAGATATCGGCGTTAGAGTGAGCTATTTTTTAGTTTCTCACTAAAACTCGCTGAATGATAAGGGATTTTCCACAAATTGTCATTTTTTATTTTATACTATTTTCCAATTTTTAATGATACTTTAGTTCTCTTTGAAAAACTACCCTAACGAGCTTATTCGAACAAAGAAAGAATTATCAAAATCAAAGGATCCATTCCAAAAGTATTATAACCTGGTGCAATAAAGTTTTCCAAGGCGAACTAAAGTATCAATAAAAAATGAAATATAGTATAAAAATTAAATATGACAATTTGTGGACAATCCTTTATCATTTAGCGAGTTTTAGGGAGAAACTAAAAAACAGCTCACTCTAACGCCGATATCTCTCTGAATGTTTACAATATTTGACTGATTTTTTTTAATAAGTTGCTCCATAGAGTTGACTGTTAAATTATGCAAAAAGTTCCTTTTTATCGTTCGCGCATGCGCAGATAAAAAATATTTTACACAACTGCCTATATTTCCTAAAATATTCAATATATTTACATTTCAATTGCTTTATATTATTTCTACTATATTTTGTCAATTTTTCTGAAACCGGCGTTAAATTTGGTTAAAAACCCTGTATGTAATAAGCAAAAAACATGCAAGAATTTTTTTAATTATAAAAAAAAAATCGCTATATCTCTATTAATATACATGCTATTTTTACACAAATGAATACACATATTGTACAATGTCTGCCTATGTATATTCTGTAGTGATAGATCATTTCGTGCATTTTATTTTACAGGGTGATCCCAAGTATTATTTTTTTTCTTTAATTTTTTTTGGCCCCCTAATTATACTCCTTATCAAATCGATGTTGATAAATATGAAGTCAAACCTGTTCTTTTTGATTCTAAAATTCCAGAAGATACTGACAAGTACATTTTTAACTATTCCACAAAATGTCTAAAATTGAAAGTTGCCGGTCATTAATGGCCATATATATATATATATATATATAAATATATATATATATATAAATCACTTTTTGAACTGCGAAATTTGGAATTTAAGCAAAAAAGCTTTGTATTGCATTTAGCTTTAAAGAAAATATTATTTTCAATGCTGCAATATCAGGAATTCTTCTTATATACATAAGTTGAATAGAATCAGCATTCTCCTGTTGTTCCAACCATTTCATAGCTGTTTCTAAACATTCAAACGCTGCATTATGTGATGGGCCTGGATTATTTTTTATAATATTAGGTTTCATTTTCCTATATCCGCTGATCTAGAAAACGTTTTCGATTTCAATTGTCAGCTTGAAAACCATTTTTGACCATAAAAAAAGGCTGTTCGGACAGTTCGGTTAATAAGTGTTCTACTATATAAACTGAAATAATTTATCTAATACATGTAGTCAGATGCATTTTTTTAATACATACATAAACCAACACAATAATTCATCAGTTTTATTTTCACAGTTGTTTATATCATTTTGGAATAAATCTCACTTACTTAAATCCGAATTGTGTCACGCTTTCTAAAAAGCGCCAATTCCTGTATAACATGGAAGTACCCTCATGAGTATTAGATACATGTGAATAAGGTATTTTATGTTACCCTGGCGCAGGGACAAATAGCCAAATATTGTTCCTGTTGACATCTTTCATACTGCATTCTTTTCATTCCAAATACATATATTAAAAACTTAAAACACAGGCCTTTAACTCAATTTATTTAAAATACAAATAAATAAATAAATAAAAATAAAAAGAAGCGATAATGTCAAAATATTTTATTTCGACATCAAAGTATTCTTACACACGCGAAAGTGAAAAGCTGTTGGCGAAATTTGCGCCCTACTAACGTAGAAGTACCGTTAATAATTAAAATTGTTGAGGATATTCCGCAATCGGGTCTGCAGAGAATAGCGTACGTTAGAAAGCGTAGCTTAAAGTGAATTTAATGTCACCGCCTAATGGGAAAACATGTTTTTCAGCGCAAGACTATGTGCAAATTGTTCTACGAAAATTATTTGGCAAATGAAAAATGGAAATATGCAGTTACAATTGATGAGGCGTGGATATGTTTATCTGATTGAATTAGAAAAATATCGATTTACTACCGGAAAAGAGGAGAAAAAGAACTAAAATGTTTGTTCGGAGCAGTCTTGTAGTTGTAAAAAAACCAGAGAATATACGCTATAGGCAAAGAATGTATGCTTTGGAGTGTACACTATAGCTTTATTTGTGAAACAGAGGGTATACGGAATTTCTTAAAAATATCCAGAAGGTATACTGCATATACCTCTGTATACCCTCCAATGAACCCCTGTTTCAGGGAAAACAAGGAAAGTTTTTCTAAAGGTTTTAGGGTTATTACTGGATTCTCTGATAAGGGAAAAATTAAATTAAGGAAAGTAGCAACTAGTCGTTGAGGGCCACCGTAATACTTACCCATCATTGATATGCATAATGTAAAATATTAAAATAAAAATGTGTAAACTACTTATAAAATGCATTGCAATTCAAATAAAATCGTGGCTTGATGACGTCATAAACTTTAAGGGCTCGATTACTGAATTGCTTGAAAGAAACCTCCTTATAACTCCAAAAATAATAATCCTATTAACTAGCGGTTTATTGAATCTGATTAAGCGTCAAATTACCAATTAAAATATATCTTTGAAGTGAAATTTGGATGAAATACAGGGTCATGAAAAATCGAAGAGTGTGGAAATAGGATTCCAAATATATCGGCAACTAATTATCCGATCGACTTCATGCTGTATGCAAAATTTATGTTTTTTTACTGTCTTTTATATTTATTTCTTAAAATAAACAATTTCGAAAATTTTTATATACCTTTTATCAAAACGAATATTTCGAGAGTCCGAAAAATAGTTCCGGTTAATCGAGGTTATTGAAGTGAAACAGGCTTCTTCCCATTATTAAATACTAAGTACATACCAAATTGCAAGTCTCTATCTCAATTTTTTCGGGAGATAGAGCGTTTATAGACACACAGACACATAGACACACAGACACACGGCAAATTTTTTTTTCTAAAAATATGTTTTTCGGAATCTCCAGTGTCTGAAACGTGTAAATCCGTCAAATTTTTTTTTTCGATTTTCAAAACGATTACAAGACTTACCCTATACTACGTACGATGGGTAAGTAAAAATGTCAAAATTAACACAAATCTCTATCAGAAATATGTTTAAACACCTGTTTTGCAAGAAGACAGTCCATAATTTATTCAAACAATCTTCATTGTGTTAAGTTCCATCAATATAAGGCTACCAGCCATACCTCTAAATTTACCGCTATATTTTTAGAAAAAATGAGAAATGAAACCAGAATTGAGGCTATTTCATTTAAATGCATCCCAGCCAAGTTCCTCGACGTGTCTACGATGGATTACGTGCATTTGGACTTAACGAACTCTTTATAAGCGGCATCCCAAAACATTGGATGGACTCCGGAAGAATGTGGCGGAGTAGTAGAACAAAATGAACCTTGATATACTAGTAAATCTACAGATCAGTGGCCTCAACGTCAGCTCTATAAATCATCTATATATTTAAAACACTAAGCGTTTTGTTTCGACAATCCGTGAGAACAAACTACTACATCAAATTACATCATTCTTTTTTTAAATGAAAGATATTTGGTCACAGATTTGTTATCGTACATTCGTTTGTTCGAAAATTTAATTAATTAGCCGTAATCTTAAATTAAAATTTTATTTCTGCTTATGACGTCATAAAGTCGGCAATCGGATTAACGCCCACTGTTGCGACGTACAGAGTTTATTTTCTGAACTCAATGATTGCGAGCATAAAAAATAAATATTAAATATTAAAAGCACGTGACTTTTAGGCCGAATTTTTTTATTTGTAAGTTAAAATATAGTTAAAATGTTTAAGTATTTCGGTAAAAATATTTATCCGTGTGTTTTATAAGCAAATAAAAATTCATATTTACTGTGACGTCACGAAAATATTGTCCATTGGGTTCATTTTAACATTAAGCATTATAACTTTGTTGATGCCATTTTTTTTCATTACAATTAAATGCAAAATATATTTTTATTTGTATGCATGGTGCTTAAGCATAAATGTACGTGTGAAAAGTTTGTACCGGTGAAAATGACGTTATGCTTAGCTTGAAATGCATTTTAACATTGATAAAACTAAAAAGAAAAAAATATATGATTGTGTTAACATGGCGTAATATTAACTGATATTTCAATTTTTAATTTTAAAGATTAGAACTGGAGCCTTTGTTGGTTGCTTCATCTTGATTGCATACCTTGATTACATGTTACCAATTACTTTTTTTAAATTATAGGATTAAGTTATAGGAATTATAGGATTTAAACCAGAGGGCCCGTGAGAGGATTTCGAACTGAAATCTAATATTTTTCAGGTACTTCTCTATTATCCCGTCGACCGCTTTCATAACAAAAAACTATCGCCAAACTGTAAGATTAAACGCCAAAAATACAGTCCCATTTACTTGACGTCAGAAGCATTATATGTGTTTGTTACGTCATCAAGTTGTTTTTAATTCGACATTTGCGTGTATTTTTCATTATGTTTTACTGATTTATTAGTTATTTCATTAATTAAAATAACAATTGTGTCTTAACTTCTTATATTTTATTTATTTATTTATTTTGATATTCCAATGGTAACGTTTTCCCGTTTATTTGGCGATAGTTTTTTGTTATGAAAAGTGGTCGACGGGATAATAGAGAAGTACCATTTTTTATCAATATGTAATATTTATTAGATGCAGGCTTAAACTTCTACAGAAAAAGTAAGGACAAAAATATCAGCAAACAACATTTAGTTTTCAGTCAAGTAATATCAGTCAAGTTCATCAATCATCTAATTTATTCTATCAAAGTTAGAGTAAAAACTGATCCAAGATTACAAAAGGCACGCGCGAGAAAAAAAAATAACAATCGTATTTTAACTGCATTAGAAAATGACGTCATCCGCTTCGGGAAAAACATGGGACGTAGAAATATAAATTTAAACATTTCAATTTCAATTTCGCTTTTTAATCATAAATACAAAATAAACCCGTGCGGAAGTTTTTTATAATAATTGCTGAGCATCATATAAGGTGGTATTTTATTTTTTTGGCCACAATAATTTGAGGAAAACCTTTCATTTCTTTTATGAAAACAATGCCGATTTAATTTTTAATTAACAGCAATTTTTAATCAAAAAACAAGTGGGCTATGTCAGAAGCCTGTTCAAAATCCTTTCATATGGTATATCATTCGTCGTTCTGCGTTTCGTATATATTTAGAAAAAGGGATGTTGACAGGAGAAATAATATATATGATTATTAAGATTTCCTTTTTTAATAAAAAAATTCACAAAAGTAAAGAATTTCAGGAAAAAAAAAACTTGAAATAATGATTGTATTTTTAGCTAGAATAAACAATGTAAGGCTAATATTTTATAGGAATTATTTTGGTAGGTTTGTTATAAGTTCATTTAACAGTTCCTTATTAGCGGCAAAGTCTTATTTCTTTCACTGGGAATTTTTCTTTCGATGTCAAAAAATGGTAGTCTACTTTTGGACGCCAACCAAAACACAGTGGCAATATTTAGAAATGTATAACGGTTGTGACAACAAACGGCACTATCGCTTTAGCTTTCATCGCGCTTACATGAATTCTAAATACTAAAAATTAATTTTTTTTACTACATTTTACAATTTTAATTCTTACATCCTCAATTAGAAAAAAAAAATTAGCTTTCGATTGAAATTTATTTGAAATCTGCCGCTTAATTTAACGACTTTTTAAATAATTTTCAAGCATAAAATATTTTTCAATTCTATCTCAACAATGACCATCCGTTTGTTTTAATAATGTGAAATAGCCCCTTGGAAAGTTGCAACAATTGAAAATAGGTATCCCTAACCTTCATGAAAAGTGAAAAAAATAATAATAAAAACCTGATAAATCATAAGATCAGATTATCCATAAGATATGCGCTAATATAAAATCTGTCAAAAGAGATAAAAAAACTATTTTTAGTTTATGATTAACATAAAATTGATATGTTGAATTCGTTGATGTATATGTTGAATCAGAATATGCTAGGAACTGTTATTTATTATTTTTTTAAAGATCCATTGGATTTTTAACTGTATAAGAGACCGACTGCGATGGAAAAGGAATAATCATCCTGATTATGTAAAGGGATAGAAGAAACCATACAAATAAATTACAATTGAAAACATTAAAATTCTCCCTCATCTGCATATTAATTTATTATTTTTAACAAAAATTCTTCATTATTACATAAAAATTGATTAGCTTAAAACAATGGATGCGTTTTAGAAGATATGGATTTGAAACGAACAATGATTAAAGAGGACATTTTAAAACTTTTAATTTAAACATTTTAAAACTTTTTTTAACGTGGAATTTCAACGGTGCCTTTGGGCAGATGTAATACATATGCACATAGGAGCTCATTCGATTGCATTATCACAGGGGGGGGGGGGGGGTGTGCTTATACTATGTTCTTTTATTTACTGAATATGAGATGAAAGTAGGAAATTTGTATGATACTTTATGATAGAACTATTTGTATACTTTATAGGTCCATGACCTTTTTTTTTTTTTTTTTTTTTTTTTTTTGTCGTGGGGAATATGGTGGTAATGTCAAACTGATTTGCATTACACATTTGTTTACGGAGTGTTCATTTGGAGTTTGCATCGGAAATAGCATTTCACTGGGGGGGGGGGGGATTTTTTTAAAATAAAATATTTGAAAGACTGTTTCATACGAAGCCTTTACTTAAATAATAAAGAAGCTTATTTTACTGATATTGTTATAGTATTTTTTTCCGTCACGTATTGACGGGTTCCATCTAGTTGTTTAATAATATCACTAATTACTTACCCATCATACGTATAGTATAGGGTAAGTCTTGTAATCGTTTTAAAAATCGAAAACTTTTTTTTTTTGACGGATTTACACGTTTCAGACACTGTAGGTTCTGAAAAACATATTTATGAAAAAAAAAAAAAAAAAAAAAATTGTCGTCCGTTCGTCTGTGTGAGTGTGTGTGTCTGTAAACGCTCTATCTCCCGAACAAATTGAGATAGAGACTTGAAATTGGTATGTACTTAGTATGTAATAATGGGAAGAAGCTTATTGAATTTCAGTAACCTCGATTATCCGGAACGATTTTTTTCGCTCTCGATATATTCGTTCTGATAAAAGGTATATAAAATTTTTCAAAATTGTTTATTTTAAGGAGTGAATATAAAAGACCATAAAAAACATAAATTTTGCATAAAGAATGAAGTCGATCGAATATTTAGTTGCCGAAATATTTGTAATCCTATTTGCCACACTCTTCGATTTTTCATGACACTGTATTTCATTCAAATTTCAATTTAATGATATATTTTAATTTGAAATGAGACGCTTAATCCGACGCAGTAAACGGTTAGTTAATAGGATTATCAATTTTGGTGTTGTAAGGATGTCTCTTTTACGCAATTCAGTAATAGAGCATTTAAAGCGAGGCTAACGAAAAAGACAGGCTACCGCGGTGCATTCCACTTATCTCTTCTGTGATGCTCTTTTCGTACACCTGTATTGGTGGATTCGAGCATCACGTGACTCCGGCGGTCTGTTAAAAAAGATACGCGTAAAGCACCGCGGTAGCCTTTCTTTTTCGTTAGCCTCGATTTAAAGTTTATGACATCATCAAGCCGCGATTTTATTCGAATTGCAATGCCTTTTATAAATAGTTTACACATGTCTTATTTTCATATTTTATATTTGTATATGCATGATGGGTAAGTATTACAGTGGCCCTCAACGACTAGTTTTTAATATAATCTGCATAATATTTAATATCCTAAAATCCGATTTTTTAAAGTTATATGTACATTTATAAGCACATAAGATTTATCGAAGCTTCTGGAAATTTTAGCATTATCACATTAAACTCAATTTTATGCAATGATATGATAAACTATTTATTATCGTATTTTTTCAGAATAAGAATACATTCCCTCAGGGGGGATCCGTCCCCCTGAATCCCTCTTTAGCTTTAATTTTACGTTCTCAATTTCCAGTAATTGTTCTATTTCAGTATTCGAGTATATGTCTGAATGCAATTAGTCTTGTAATTTCATTAGATTAACCCTCTTCTTGTACAGGCGATTGTATCCTATCCTTAAATGAACACTTACTTTTAAACCAAGCATCATCATATGTTGCTAACATTGTTACAATTTCGTGTACAAAATATACTTAAACAAATTCCTCTTATGATACTTATATTCAATATACACATTCAACGTTTTTATAATTTTCGTTTGGAAAACCCATTTGGTTATCTTTCTTTAGTAGTTAAAATAAATCCTTATCTATTTCATTAGAAATAGCATATTAAAAACTAAAATCCCCCGAAAATCAGCTATTTTGTTAACAGAATTTTGCATCAAAGTAATGCGATTTACTCGAATTTTCTTTGTTTGATATTCTTTGAAATACTGAAATATGTTTCTAGGCAACCATTTAATGATAGAAAGGAAAAAAAAATGGAATGGACATTTTTGTAAAAAATGATAAAATAAAATTATTTTATATCTCTCCAATTGATGCGTAAAATTCCTTCAGGGAGACTCTGCCCGCATGAACAATCCGTTAAATTAATTTTATGTCCTCAATTTCCAGTAATTGTACTGTTTCATTATTTGAGTATATGTCTGAATGCATTCACTATTGTAATTTCATTAGATTAACAATCTCATTGCACAGGATATTTTAGCCTGTCCTTAAAAGAATACTTATATTTCAATCGCTAAACATAATATGTTGCTGAAATTGAATAAAATTCTGTGTAAAAAATATACTTATACAAATGTAAATTTCTCTTATGGCACTTATATTCAATTTACATATTCGACGGTTTTCACCATTGGGACAATGGTTGTTGCTTTCAGTCGAGAATGGACCAAATGATGTTCGCATTTTACTATTTTAACCGTTTTTAACGAAATTCTGTAACTTTAGAAGAAGAATTTTTTAAGCGTTTTTAACGAAATTCTGTAACTTTAGAAAATTTTTTCTTTGAATAGGCAATAGAAATCGTCACAAAAATGTTAAAGTTACAAAAAGGATCGATGAAAATTATCAGATATAAAAAATAAAGTAGAAATTTGGTACTTTCGTGTTATAGCGGCCCCCAAGGATGAAATATTTTTGTTTCTGTTTTCATTAATATATTGTAAATTTGGTATTTTCGTGTTATAGCGGCTCCCAAGGATGAATCGCCAAGCGACCAAGATTTAAAAATTAAAAAGCAAAATTATGAAGCATGTATGACATTATAATAATATATGATATATATACACTGCTCAAAACAATTAAAGGATATTGCAGTTTTAGGTGGATTTTGTATCTGGGAAACTTTTTAGCTGATTGATACATGGTCGACAGACATAGTAGGTTATATGAGAATAAATTACACGCACAAATTGTTTGGCAGAAAAAAATGCATTTTATTGCGCATTTGTGTACAAAAGGAAAAAAAACACAATTTGTGCATATGAGAAAAAAAGAATAAGAAAAGGTGTTTTCTTCAAAGAAAATCATTTTCAGTAGGGGGTATGGTTTCCACGGGCGGCCAGCAACGTTGAACACCTTTGAGGCATGGACTCAATGAGGCTATTAATGACGAGTTGGGGTATTCTGCCCCACTCTTCCAGAAGAGCTCTTTCCAGTTCTTGGAGAGTTTGTGGGTGTTGTTGGCGGCCAGAAACTCGTCTTCCTAGAGCGTCCAAAACGTGCTCGATTGGATTCATGTCTGGAGAACACGCTGGCCATTCCATTCGAACGATTCCTTCCTCGAAAAGGAAATCCTCCACCAGGTTTGCACGATGTGGCCTGCAGTTATCGTCCATTAAAATGAAGTTATCTCCGATTGCTTCAGCGTAAGGGACTACAATAGGTCTGAGGATCTCATCCCTATATCGGCGACCAGTCAGAGCTCCATCTCGAATGATGTAGAGGTCAGTGCGCCCGTCAATGGAGATGCCACCATACACCAACACTCCTCCACCGCCAAATCTGACACTTTCGTGCACGAACGCAGGATTATTCCTACTGCCACGGTCCCTCCAGATGAAAATACGCCTATTATCCGGATGCACAGAAAAACGGGACTCGTCAGAAAACAGAATATTGCTCCATTCATTTCTCCTCCAGTTGACATGCTCGGTTGCCCACTCCCTGCGGTCGCGACGATGCCTTGATATTAATCTAACACATACCATCGGTCGGCGAGCATACAGACCTACAGCATGGAGCCGGTTTCGGACAGTCTGAGTTGAAATCGTGGTGCCTGTAGCCGAGCGAAGGTGTTGTTGGAGAAGAGTAGCGTTCATGTTTCGGTGTCTTCGAGCTGTTAACGCTAAATACCGATCTTCATTGGGCGTTGTTGCCCGTCTACGACCTTGCCCTGGTCTTCGGCCTGCACATCCACTCTCCAAAAAACGGTTCCAGATCCTGGAAATGACACTTTGTGACACTCCAATGGCTTGCGCTACTTCGGCTTGAGTTTGGCCCCCTTCTAACCTACCAACAATTCTCCAAGCTTCTGAATCTGTCAAATGACTTCGCTGAGACATCGTACTCATCGAAACAAAGCAATCACTGAATGCCGATCATCCTTGTCTTCATTCTCTTTTATCCAGTTGAAAGTCAAATTTCATTCGCTGCCGCTGAAGCGACATTTTTGACGTCGAACTCAAAATTTGCATACTCCACAGTTTGAAAACCAGAAAAATTTGCATTTGTGATTCTCTTCTATTTTCGGCAAAAAAAAATTTCGTTTATATCTTTATTTTATATAAAACTTCAAATATCCTTTAATTGTTTTGAGCAGTGTATATAACATTTATTGACGTATGTGGTCAAGTTATAGTCATATATGATGCATATATGATGTATGTATGACATGTGTATAGGATGTATATACGACAGATAAGACGTAAATAATATGTGTATAATGACGTATATGGTACATATATAGGAGAGTTTGGAATATGTATATGCGTATATAGGATACGTATATAAGCTTTGCGATGATCTCGGCGAAATCATAACTGCAACCTTGGCATAATCATAATTGTGGGGGCCGCTATAACATGAAAGTACGGTAATTTTTTTTTTTTAAAAGCTTTCGCGGAACATTTTCCCAATGGTTATTGTAATTTCTTAAATTATATATAGTTTTTCTTTGTAATTTTCGTTTAGAAAAGCCTTCTGGTCATCTTTCTTTAGTAGATATAATAAATCCTCATCTATTTCATTCGAAAAAAACATATTAAAAATTCAAATCATCCGAAAATTAGCTATTTTGTTAATATAATTTTACGTCAAAAGAATGCGATTCACTTGAATTTTATTTTGTTGATATTCTTTGAAATACAGTTGCTTGGTAATCATTTAATGAAAAAGAAAAAAAAGTTATGCATTGGAAATTTTTGTAAAAAACGAGAAATTAAAATGTTTCATATCTCTCAAATTGCTGCGTAAAGTTTCCCCATAATTTATACAATTAATTTAAAAATTCTAACAAATGTATTGTTAAATTTTCAAAGCGATGGGACTACATTAATATCTCCATTTCGTAAATTTAGCGTCCATATTTTAATATTTAAATCAATTATCCCAATGCCTTATTTTCCTTTTGGTGAATGTTAAAATTAAAAAATCGTCCGACTTTCCATTGAAAAGCATTATGTCTTAAAAGAAAATGTTCTATATTTTCGAACCAATGAACCAAAAACTGTACAGCTAATTCTGGGTACTTCACCAATATACCTATCAAATATCAACCTAATCGGACGTTTTTGCGGCAGTTATCGCAGAACAAACAGACAGACATAAACCGAAAATTTTTCGACTTAGATGCTTTACACTCACGCTAAAAAAAAAAAAAAAAAAAAAAAAATTAATCGGTTAAAAAAAAGAAAAAAGTCGTCAAACTTTGGGGACTGTTTTTTCTTTTATGACAACCCGGCTATTAAGCTTGTATTTAGTTACTGGTGTTGAAATTTGTTATTGTAATCCGTATTTGTGTGGATGTTAAGGGAAATGTTTGCGCATGTCTGTATTACGTCATTGATGATGAAAAGTAGAGAAAACGTGATTGGTTGTAGAAGAACGTTCTATTGCATGTTATTGGTTGCAGAGTCACGTATTATAGAACTATATATGGAAGAGAAATAAATTTGCATAACTGTTGAGTTAATGATTTGTTTTTAATTGTCATGTGAATTATTACGTATTGGCGGTTACAGTGGCGGTTATTACAGTGGCAGAATTGAATTTATCATTCTATTTTGTTTATCAAAATTGTTTTGACGTTTGTAGTTGCTGGTAGAAGTTGGAAAATGTCCGTGGCTATGGATACCATTTTTCGAGAGTATCAGGTAAGTTTTTATGAGGAAGCAGAAAGGCAAGTTCAGCACTTGAAAACTGAAATAACGCGATGATTTTATCTAATAGTTTGTGTTAAATTAGAATTTGAATTACCGAATGGTTACCCTGATATAGTAGTGATCTTTAAAAGATTGAAATGACGTAATTTTATCTAAAGGGTTGTGCGAAATTACAATATCAGTTATCGAATGATTATTCTTATTGTAGCAGTCCACTTTAGAAGAATGACGTAGGTAATGTATTTTCTATTAAATTTATGTTAAAAAAATTTATTTTTCGTTTATTTTGATATTTACTTTCTGGTTTTACTAATACGTCATTATTTATAAATGTTGTGCTCGTCATGAAATTATAAACTAAATAATCGAATGTTTACACTGATATATGAGGGCACTTTAAAAGATTGAAATGACGTAATGATTTTAACTAAAAGTTTGTGTGAAATTAAAATTAGCATCAGCGAAGGATTACTGTAATATAGTAGTGCACTTTAAAAGATTGAAATGACGTAATTAACATTTTCCATTAAATTTATGTTGTAAAAAATGTATTTTTGGTTTATTTTAATTGTTGTGTAGAAATACGATTTTCTGTGTTTTCGAATACATTATTTATAAATGTTCTGTTTTTATGTTTCCAAAATGGCAACGGAAAATAGTAGCTTGGCACAGTCTTGGAAATCGCGCCAACCAAACAGTCGCCAATCTTTTGTTTACATTTTAGCGTGAGTGTAACACATCTGTTCCAACTTTTCGTGTTTCTACAGTGAGCCTTAACTGACGTTTCGGAAATTAAGAAAAGCTCTTTTATCGTGGAAATCAAGATTTAATATGATACTTCAACAAAAGGGCTATCGGGCTGAACATGGTAGAAAATAAAATTGTTATCTTTGTTTACATTATTTCTTTTTTCAAATTCGTTAAAAATTGTGTGTGAAGCTTTTGTAACATTTACTAATTTTAAATAACATAGTTTCTAGACATAAATTCAAAGTTATTCCTTAAATTATTTCAGGGATAATTTTTATGTATAGTTAAATAACACCACTCCGCCCTATAAATACCATTTGCGAACCAAATTTGACTGACCTTGCCAATAATAAACTTAGTCATTGGCAGCGAATTACAAAAATTAATCAATTAATTTGGAAAAAATGGAGTAGAGATTACTTAAATAATCTACATCAAAGAACCAAATGGTTAATTGAAAAAGAAAATGTTAAAATTGGAACAATGGTTTTGTTGAAAGATAGTAATTTGCCAATGTGTACGTGTTCTGTAGGTCGCATTCAAAACGTAATTTATGGTATTGATAGTAAAATTAGGGTTGTGCTTGTCAAAACTCCAAGTGGTGTATTCAAACAAGGTATAAAACTAAGCTGTGCCGCCCGTCGCGCCCATGTCTTGAACCGTCGCGCCCATGTCTTGAGGGACATATAACACGCTCAGCGTTATATAATATGACATATAACGCGCTATATATATGACATATAACGCGCTGTCTTCCGTGGCGCTGCGACCGGCCAGGAGAGCGCCACTTTTGGACCCCCGATCCTACCCAGGTTAGTTGACGACAGAGGTCGCTTACGATACGTGGAGGATCCGACAATCAGAGGAGACCTCCACGAAGACACCTGATGAATCGCCAGAAGACAACCGGCGACCTCCTAGCCGGAACCCCATAAGAGGTTCCGGTCCCTAGGTCATATGCTGAGCTCTATCGAAGACTCTTGCTTTCCTGCAGCGTCCGAATATCGAATCCTAGGGAGGAAGGAGACGACTAGCTCTTCTGCAGCGGTTATCGCCTATGCGATAAGGAGAGACTTCTCGCCAATCCGGAACCACGAAGAAACGTGGTCCCTGACGCATAGACACTTCTTGGCTAGGGGCGTCCCCTTCCAACTGGCTTTGCTTTCTGTGAGCCCTACAATCAGAATGCAGGTGGTCCCTGATCGACTCCATTTGGAAGGTACATCCACATGTAAAAACAACACATGCAAACACAAACAACAAATGAAACAAATCACAAAAATGTTAGAAACAACGGAAAGTTACGTTTAGAACCATTACCGGACTCGGCAGGGCATGAAAAATTCCTGCAAAAGCGCTAAAGGAGCGGTCCCGGTCGAGGTGAGTAGCGTGAAAATTAAGTGAAAACTCCTGCTCATCCAACCGCCAGGAGCAAAAAGTTTTGGCTACGCATAGACGCGCTGGACTGGGTTTCGGCCCGAGGATTCGAGTTTTGGCAATGATCGTTGCCGCGTTAGTTGGCGAGCCACCAGCCCAGTTCCTCGTAGTCAGACAACACAAGAAGTGGGTGATCCCCCACCAATATATGGTTTTGTCCACAGCGACCTGAGGGGCCGCCTTCGGACTGTAACCCCACTTGGATTTGGGCACCTCTTGCGCTGCTCAACCATTGAGGTCGGCGCACAACTGCTTCAGCTGCAGAAGATGACATGATGGTTGCGGGCCGCGTGTTGTTTCCCACGCGCCGCTAACTATTCCACCTTTGCCGCTGGTTCGTTTCAGATAGTTGCTGCATGCCGTATCTCCCACCGCCCAGCGCACTACAGAGTCACCACGCATCGTGCTTTACGAAGCTCGATCCTGCCGCCGTCAATTCCTCAGACAAGATTTGGGAGACGGTCCAGCTGCCGTTAGCTTACCTTCGCCCAACGTCACCTACCTCGGCTCAGAGGGAGAGGGATCCCCTAGCGGGCTTCCCTGTCCGAGCAATTGGGATTGGCCTACGGGACATCCTTACACCACCTATGGAGGAGGCTTCGAGCATTGTCCGAATCCTCGCTAGCGCGGAGAACCCACGCTAGCGAGGGAGGGACCCACACCCACCGTTCTTTCAGGGCTCCATCAAACCATCGTGGGCTAATGCGGCATCCCTGGCTTTCGGACGTTCCTTTTCCACTGGTGGACCACGATGAGGTCGACAGTCCGTCCGTCTTCTGTCCCCGTGTGTCGACAAACATTTCCTATGCCGAGAGTCCGGTCATCTTCTCCACTCAACGGGCCGATTCGGAATCACCAGGAGGGACCCGCCAGTTCAAACAAGGTATATCTAACATTTGTATTTTGCCCATTTTTTTTATATTTGAAGGAGATTGCTTTGAGAATTATAAGCTATAAGGCTTTGTCGCGAATGATCCATATTTTTTTTTATTCACAAAAATACATACAGGACTTACGCAAATTATATAAATTTTCTTTTTGAAGACGGGATAGACAGCACTGAAGACACACACGCAATGACATCCATGCCTTACCAGGATTCGAACCATGGCCCTCATCGTGGCTGTCGCCTCCGCTACCAACCACGCTGCCGGGCCGGCGTATTTTGCCCATAAGTAATCCTTTATTATAATGTAAATATTTATTTTTCTTGTAATTTGTGCATTTATATTTGAAAATTTTGTAGTTACTTTGTATCTTAATAATACAATTGAATTGAATCGAATTTTTATTTATATTATTGATTAGAATTGAAACTTATATTTATAGAATTGAAGATTTATTGTTAAAATTTAATTGTTTACAACAAAGAACACTTGTCCAAGATATGTTGCTGAAATAAATATTTCAGTGGTGGCCGGTATGCTGGCGCTACTCTTGGCTACTAGTATTATAGCTTGGTAAAAAAAGAAAAATCAGAAGTTGTTTGTTGTTAGTATAGTGCGGTAGTCTCCAATGGGGAGCTCCGTGAAGAATCGTTTGTTAATAAAAAATTGTTTAGTTACATTTAATTCGTCGAAATATTTATAAATAGTTATTTTTGTACAGTCCACAACTTTAATACTTAACAACGCTGATGAGTCCTACGCACGATTATGAGTGTGTATTATAACTGTTAGATTGTTATTTTTTTGCATTCTATCAACCTATGTACGTACCTAATTTTATTAAAATCTATCCAGCAGTTCTGGAGATAATCGACCAAATCTGGAAATTCCCATTCTAACATATTGCTTAAAAAAGAGCTGCTCGGAAACCAAGGAAAGGGCGAGGCTAACGAAAATGACAGGCTACCGTGGTGCATTCCACATATCTTTTTTTTACAGACCGCTAGAGTGACGCGATGCTCTTTTCGTACACCTGCATTGGTGCATTCGAACATCCCGCAGTCTGTAAAAAAAGATACGCGTAAAGCACCGCGGTAGCCTTTCTTTTTCGTTAGCCTCGGGGAAAGCACCGCCCCCTGAATAGTAGACCTGCGTGCTGACAAAAATGGCGGCTGTCGCAGGCGGATTTTTTTTTCAGCGTTTGTACGGTCCCTCGAACTTTAAAACCAATAATATCTAAAAGTTTTCTTTGACTTTGTTGATCTCAGAAAAACTAGATGAAGAAAACTTAAAAAAATTATTGTTGTTGAACTTTGAGGGATCGTTCAAACGCTGAAAAAAAATCAGCCTGCGGCCGCCGCCATTGTTGTCAGCGCGCAGGTATTAAGGGGTATTAAGGGGGCGGTGGAGAAAGGGCAACTGACGTCATTGTTGGTTAAATTACTGTTGGTTTGGGAGAAAAACCTGTTCGTTTTTTACGACTCCTACAGTACACATGAGATGGAGCGATTTGATTGGTCTACGTTAAACTGCTCTGTGATATGATTGGCCTACGTTGCCATGACGATTCCTGCAATGATAGCTGCGACAAAAATGCAGTGGTAGATTGGTTGATGGAACTGTTTGTTTGTAAACATTCCCTTTCCTTATTGTCGTGGCAATTTTATCGCTTGTGGTGTTTCTTTGCTTTAGGATGTACTTAACAGCGAATGAAATGCTGGAAAACTGACGGGGGAAAATCCTTTCCTCTTACAGCCAATGGAATGAAAATTGAAGAGTCGCTTCAATTATCACGTGTAAAAGTGCTATTACACGTGATAATTTGAAGCGACAAAAACTGAATCGACTCGTCAGTTTTCCCAAACATTTCATTGGCTGTTCAAGGAAAGACTTTTTCATCGTCCGTTTTCCAAGCATTTTATTGGTTGTTCAAGGAAATACCTTCTTCTCGTCTGTTTTCTAAGCATTTCATTGGCTGTCCGGGAAATCCTCAAACAGAGAAGCACCACAGGCGACGAAATTGCTCCGACAATAAAAAATTCCTTGGTTTTCGAGCAGCGCTTTTGAAGCCATAGGTTTACCATGGTGTCACCCGAAATTAGCGGCAACTTTGACGCCCCATGTATTAGCATTTACTGAAGGACAAAACCTGGAAGGAAGAACAATCGAGGGGAAAGTGGATTAAAAAAAAATATATTTTTTTTTACTTAAGAAAAATCTTTGTTTTTGAGAATCTGACATTTTGTTTAATAGTTTGAGAAGCGGCTGTTTTTTTTTAAATTTATTCACTTAGTCTTGTTAGCGTTTTTACAATTCTTATCTGCGTGCGCTGTAGACATAAATTCACTAGCGCATTGAACTTCATTTAAGATGCATAAAAATAGTAAAATAGTCGCAAATTATTCGATGAGTATCTATTCACATATAATAAAATATTTTTTTATTTCGGTTTTCGAGTCTATTTCTGTTCCCACCCCCCCCCTCCTTTTTTTTGTTGTGTTCAGTTTGAAAGATAAAATGACAAATCAGATACTCTAATCATGCATTTTCGCTGTTAAAATTCACCAAAAATTAATGAAAATATAGTTAAATAAATAAAATTGAACAAAATAAAGGACGAATGCACGCATAAAATCGCTAACCTCGCCTGAAAATGAAACATGTTAACGACAGGTTATCTTGGTATATATTTACGAATAGAAGTTTCTTTAAATACATTAAATTACATTTTATTTTGAACTTCTCTCATACTTATTTTGAATTAAACTACACTGGTGTGCAAAACATAAGCAACAATCACAAAATGCTAATTTCTGAACTCGTGAGTATTCAAAAGGAAATTCTATTAATAGCAAGTGTAGAAAAGAGGTACTACCCTAACAGCACGGCCAGTCCGAGGCTAACGAAAAAGACAGGCTACCGCGGTGCTTTACGCATATCTTTTTTACAGACCGTCGGAGTCACGTGATGCTAGAATGCACCAATGAAGGTGTACGAAAAGAGCATCACGTCACTCTAGCGGTCTGTAAAAAAAAGACGAAAAAAGTCTGTAAAGTGACGTGATGCTCTTTTCGTACACCTTTATTGGTGCATTCTAGCATCACGTGACTCCGGCGGTCTGTAAAAAAAGATAAGTGGAGTGAACCGCGGTAGCCTGTCTTTTTCGTTAGCCTCGCGGCCAGTCGATGTGAAGTCCCCTTGACGTCACACATGGTTAGAACGAGGCTAACGAAAAAGAAAGGCTACCGCGGTGCTTTACGCTTATCTTTTTTTACAGACCGCCGGAATCACGTGATGCTCGAATGCACCAATGCAGGTGTACGAAATGAGCACACGTCACTCTAGCGGTCTGTAAAAAAAGATAAGTGGAATGCACCGCGGTAGCCTGTCTTTTTCGTTAGCCTCGTGGTTAGAAGTGTCACAATCGCTATGGTGAATCAAAATATGGGATATTTCACTGTCTCATTATTACTCTCAAATGATTGTTAACACTGAAAAGTCAATGTGACTGTCGCTTTGTGATGGGTCACCGGGTGACATTACAATGAAGTCACCTTGTGATTCTCAAGTCACTGTCAGTCGAAAACTGAACTTTGAAGTCATTGTGAGCATTGCCTTGTGATGAGTCGCCAAATAATGTCGCCTAGTGACTTTCCGGTGATCGACACTATTGTGAAGTCATCATTGCACTCCTTTGCGAAAAGTCACCAGATTATTTCATTTTCTGTCACTTGGGAACTCGTCACAGAACAGCTTTCATGATGAATTTACAATGGAGTGTCAAAATGACAGTGACATGAGATTCACAAGATGACTTCATTGTAAAGTCACCTGGTGACTCGTCAAAAAGCAACAGTCTTGGTAACTGTTCAGTGGAGAGACCAAATGAAAGTAAAAAGGAGACGAATGGAAGATATATTTCTGTTCATTCCAGGCTAACGAAAAATACAGGCTACCGCGGTGCATTCCACTTATTTTTTTTTACAGACCGCTAGAGTGACGTGATGCTCTTTTCGTACACCTTCATTGGTGCATTGAGCATCACGTGACTCCGGCGGTCTGTAAAAAAAGATACGCGTAAAGCAACGCGGTAGCCTTTCTTTTTCGTTAGCCTTTCTTTTTCGTTAGCCTCGCTGTTCATTGTAGTGACTGTGACAATTGTGACCATTTGTGATGTCAAGACGACTTCACATTGACTGTGCTGTTTAGGGTAGTACCTATTTTCTACACTTGCTGTTTATAGAATTAATTTCCTTTTGAGTACTCACGTGTTCAGAAATTAGCATTGTGTTTGTTGCTTAAGTTTTGCACACTAGTGCATTTTTATGTTACAAACTGCTGCACAGAAACTGACCACATTTTCTACGAATAGTTTTTTTTTCAGTTCTCGCTCTTGGCCATTTAGAATAGTTTATATTTCAAAAAGAGGAATAGTAAATTTCTTTAGTGACACCATTTTTTTAAGCCGTGCAGTTGTGATATTCATACTTTATTTTATTTTATTTTATTTTATTTTATTTTTTTTTCGGGGGGGGGGGGGGCATTACATTTTCATGTCTCAAAATATTTGTGTGTTGGAAGTGCAATACATCCAACTTTCTAGCAATTTATAAAAAGGATGCTATTTCTTGAATATGAAAATTCAAGTATAATTAATTTAAAATTTCTGGAAATTTATATAAAAAAAAAAAAAAATTAAATAGTGCGCACTTTAGAAAAAAAAACAACAGCGAAAAAAAAAAATATATATCTAGAAACAGTTGAACTGAGCTCATATATAACTTTTTCCAATGTAAGTGGTACCTGCGTTTGGTTTATTCATGCTTATATGCATGCATACATAATTGAGACATTTATATTTTTGTTTGAATTTGAGAATTGTGTGTGCCCTGTTTCAAGTATATATGTTCTTATCCAGTGTTCTATTAGAAAATTTTGTTCACTTTGATTTATGTTGTGCGAGAGGAGACACAGACTAACTTTTTATAAACAATGTGCGAAATTGCATTCATTTTTTAATAGACACATTTCACGTGTACTTGTCTCCTTAGCGATGCGAAACTAATCTACATTATTTTGACGTACAATCCATTTTAAGGAGTTCCGGGACACAAAAATCTTCAAAAATTTTTTTAAGTATTTTATTGTATCACAATTTGTTTTTTTTTTCTCCGCTTAAAATGACGTTTAAATCACGTTTCTATCTTAATTAGAACAGGATATATTAATTTTTGTTTTCAAAATCTAGCTTTCAAGTAGTGGTTGTCATGGAAACGTTTGTTTTTACGAATGGTTTTTTTCGAAAATCTCGTCTTTAAAGTGTTATAAGTCAAGAACCGTTAAAGATAAATGGTTCAAACTTTGAAGTCTTTTTTCAGTTATTTTATTTCAGCAAATTTGAAAAAAATATTTATTTTTGAAAATATTTTTAAAACAAAAGTTGCATCATTTCTCTTTTTGAACTTATTTTAAGCATTTTAAATATTTTTTAAGTTAATATTTAAAAAAATGCTGAATCATAATTAAAACATTTCTGTTTAAATGAATAGTTTTACTTTCTTCCTTTACGAGAAGAAAGTATTGGAGTCATGAAAATTTTGGACGGATTTATACGTTTTAGAAGGCTCTGAACACGATTTGACTTTTTTAGAAAATGTCTGAGTCAGACTCTGTATGCAACAGAAATTTTGTGGGCGCTCTATCTCAAGAACTAATGCTCGAAATTTAATAAAAGTTTATATTCAGTTAGTCCCTTATATAAATTGGTGCTGATTAGTTTTTGGTGAAAATCGCCCTATAGGTGGTTCTGTTATGTTGCATTTTTCGCGATTTCCACAATAGCTCTATCTCAAGAACTAATGCGCTTATTTTCATCAAACTTCAGATTCATTTAGACCTTGGCATAAATAGACGCTGATTAGGTTTTGGTGCAGATATCCCAACAGGTGGCGGTGCTATACCACTTTTTCATGATTTTTACGATAGCTATATTTCAAGAACATGTACGGAATTTCATCAAACTTCAGATTCTATTAGACCTTGACATAAATAGATACTGTTTACGTTTTGGTGTAAATAGCCCAACAGGTGGCGCTGCTATGCTACTTTTTTCATTATCATCACGACAACTATATCTCCAGAACTAATGCACGGATTTTCATCAAATTTCAGATTCAGTTAGACGTTGACGTCAGTTATTGATTAGGTTTTGGTCTAAATCTCCCAACATGTGGCCCTGCTATGCTACATTAAGCAGGATTCACACGATTTTAGCAATATGCACGGAATTTAATAAAACTTTAGATACAATTAGACCTTGATATAAGCTGATGCTGATTTTTTTTTTGTGTTTGCGAAACCCGTGTAAGAAGAAAGTTATGGGATTGGCACATCCGACTAGTTTTAAATTTAACTAATAATTCGAGTTACAACGATTTTAAATTGCCCCACTTTTTAAATTTGAAAATTTTTTTAAAAAATTTAAGAAGTTTTACGATTTGATTTACAAATTATATTGTTAATCACAAAAAAACTCAAAATTCAATAAATTAAAAAAAAAAAAAAATGTTTTTAAAATGTGTCTCAGACTTCCTTAAAACAAGAACGTAAAATTATGCATAGATTATGAAAACAGTTTCCCACACTCACAGGATATTAAGAAATTTCACTTTTTCCTAGAATTAAATAAGCAAATTAAACATAACTCTGTAAAAATCCCACTTTCAGCAATCACAGTCGATATCCGGTACGGTGTACGAAGTCGCTCGTGTAGCCCTGCATGCGATCTGTGGAATATATACACACTACCGCATAAAAGTGTCCTTCAATGTTTCAATAAACAAAAACACATCAGCTGTAAATGATTTTATTAATAAACAAAAATACATAAAACGGTAAAAGTTTTTAAAAAGTTTAAAAGTCAGTTAAACTATTAAACGCTAAAAGTTAAAAATTTAAATTTGTAAACTAACAATATTATTTAACAATCAATACATTCAACAATATTTATGAGTTATTTTGATGGTTCCTGTAAATCTTCAATGAGGGCAAAAACTGAAAAAGTAACAATTTGCTGAAAAGTCTTAACGAAAAACGAGTATTCTCAAATTGTCTGTGAAGCTTGCCAGCAGACTTCACACTATCGTCCTGGGTGAAAAACTTAACAAGACAATCTTCAGCAACAACAAAATGGCATAAAGTTCTTATAACTGCAAAATTAGTAGATTCAAGTCATTTGTCCATGGGTTTTACAAGTCAAATAATACCACTAGTTTTGAACTGAAGTTGACGTTATTGACAGTAGTTTAAACTGTATGGTTCGTACTTTATACCTGTAAATAAAGAAACAATGAGTAATTAAAAAAAATATGCTGTAGATATCACAAAAATTCTATATCTTCTTAAGGGGATTGAGTCGGTCAGATCTCAACTTCTTGTTAAACCTATGGGAGTTGAATGCATTCTTATTTTTAAAATATTTCCCCACAAAATTAACATTTGACCGATTTCTTTTTCTATGTACGCTTTCTTAAAGAAAGTCAAATATTACTTTTCTGAGGAGATATTAAAAATAAAAATGTATTTCACTCCCATACCTTTAACATTAGTGAGAGGAAAATTTGAGATAAGACTGACCAACCCTTTTAAGGTATTAATTTAAATAGTGTTATTATACATTAACAATCAAGGGGGTCGGGGCAAGGTGCTAAGCCACATTTGTAAACTTCTGATAAATATCAGTTTGAAACTTATATATCTTGATTTGAGTATTTGATCTAACAAAGTTTTTTTGCCAATGTCTCATCAACATTTGAGATATTCTGAATAACAACATTGCATTACTTTAACGATATTACTATTACGTCCTTTGTAAATTAGCCATCTTTATTGGGGTGATAAACATCTGGGGCAAAAACTAAACGTGGGACATATGCTGCCCCCCAAGTGACATTAGAAGCAAATATGTAGGATATAATAATTTACAATAATAAGCAACAGATTACAGTGTTAGATTTATTTCACCAAAAATGTGGCTTGACACTTTGTTACCCTGACCCCTCAATTTTTAAAGTATAGTGCATTTCTCTGAATTTGACATGGACTTAGTATTAAAAATTCAAAGCTGCTTCACTTTAAAATGAAAAGAGCATATGGCAACAGCGCGCCTTGTTTATTTGAAGCCGAAATTAGACGGATACGCAATAATCTTAATTTTTATGCATTTCTACTCAAAAAGGTGAGATACAACTAGGGTTTGATGATATCAATATATAATTATCAGATATTTTCAAAAATATGCTTGATATTTTCATATATTTAATATTTATTTTCAAAATATTGTGCAGGATATATTTTCAGTCAAAACAAGTGTAGACTAAGTTTGTATCGTTGAAGAATCGTCTGTTGTGTTGAAACTATCAGTTATTAATAATCCCACACATACATATATAAATGATCATCTAAGACAAGATTTTCAGAGTAGCCTCCTTTGTTATTCGGAAATTCCAAATTCATACCAAAAATTAAACAATTTTTGCTTCATAAAATCCCGAAATCGCCATTAAATTACTATTCGAAATTTCTAGTATGAATTCCAAATTTCTGAATAAGAAAAAGAAGCCAAATTGGCAACCCCGGATAGCGACGGACATAACAATTTTGATATTTGCATAAATCATTCGGGTATGCGTAAGAGTATAGCTGCCAATCTTCGTATTCTTTTTAATCAATTGAAACCATAAATTTTGTAAAAATAGCTTGCGGCTTTAAATATATTTACAAAAATTTCTGGTTTTATTCGTTTAAAAATACGAAGGTTGGTAGCTACACTTTTCCGCATGCCCGAATGTTTCATTCGAATATCAAAACCAACCATTATGCCCATCACTAACCCTGGAACGTAGGATACCTTAACAGCCGATCTTGCCGAGATTTGATTTCACTTTTAGAAACGAAGAAAATAAAGTTTGTTTTACCTTTAATGATCGCTTTATAGAGAATAGATGTAACAGCTTCTGTTTTCTCAAGATTTTGTCGTCCAACTATAAGGTACAAGTCGTCCTCGATCAACAACGGCTTTACGTCTGTCACACATTTTCCGTAGATGGTAAATCGTTCCCTCATTCCAGATTCTCCTTCAAGGCCATAGACTGCAATTCTGGTCTCATTCCAGGCAACCATATGAAGTTGCGCTAAGTCACCGAAGTTGAATAGTTCTATGCCTTTTGCATCGTCGAAAAGAACTTTTTGGAACAGAACAAAAATAGATTCGTACACTCCAGAGTTTCTGTAAATCTGAAATGTAAAGATGTTTTGTAATTAATTTCAAATAAATATACGGTCCAATTTTAAGTATAACTGTTCAATTCTATACAAGTCAAATGAAACTAGTTTTGAATCAGAAATTTTACTTCATAAGTGAATTAAAATACACGTAAGCAAAAGTAATATTTAAAAAAAAATTTTCTTATTCAATATTTCTTTTAACATGCTCATAAATAAAGGATGTTGGGACACTTTCGGTTTTAAACGTTTTGTCAAATGTCTACAGAAATGCTTGACGAATCATCCTTTAACTTCGGGGATGTGAAGAACATGTTTGACCTGATATTTTTCAGTTACGATTGAGTCACGAGGAAAACTAAGGAACAATAATTTGAATATAACAAATATCTTCGATCACCTTTTAACAAAATCCTCGAAATAATTTGCCACTGCAACAAATATGTGTCCTGTGCAACGTTTGTATGCATTTGTTTAAGAAGAGCTTAAGAAAGTGCAAAAATATTCGTAATAGTGCAAGAATATTGCAATATTAGAAATAGTGCAATAATATTCTTGATATAAATGTTTCTGTAAAAAAATTTAATGCTTAGTTTATAGCATGCAGAGTTTAACCAAATTCAACGCCACTTTCGAAAACTTGACAAAGTTCAGTAGAAACATTGTACTGCAATTAAAAATGTATATTCACGAGAAATGAGCATTTGTATGGAATAATTTAACTGTATATGCATGAACGTTATCAAAACATTTTTTCATAATTTGGAAGTCAACTCTATAGGACAACACACACACACACACACATATATTATATATATATATATATATATATATATATATATATAAAGGTTTAATATCGTGAAAATTCAGAGATTGGCGATAGTGAGCTGAATTTTAATTGCTTTCCAAAAAGTAGCTGGAGGCTTAGCGATTTTCTACCAATTGTCACTAGGAGGACCTAGGGCATAAGTAATAACTTTTTTCATTACATATAAAATTACAATATAAACATGCACGTTAAAGGGATATTTCCTAGTAGATAGTGGAAGTGTAACTAAGTGACAACTGCGATGGAAGATAGATACATGAAGAGCGCAAGATCAGTCCAGTCTCTAGCTGCTGTGAGGAATGGAAGTTACTTGGGATGGGAAATGCTGAAATAGTTCCACACCCTTTCGATCTGTCACCGTGCGATATAATGAAAATAAAAGTTGGCTGAGTGTTCTTACTGAAACAAAGTCTGAAGAAGGACATGCCAGATGATATAAAAAAAAAAAAATAACACTTTAGGAAACTTTACAAATAAATACGGAAAGTGAAAAAAAAAGGTTTATAGTCAAACTTCTGAACAGAAGGAAATTCCACCCTGATTTAGTTAGGATTATGTAAAAGAAATATTTAAAAGATTTCTAAAAGCAACGAATTTAAATAAGGATTAAAAAGTTCTTTTGAAAAGTTAAACTGAGGTTTTACATTCAAAACGACTTCCAAATGTGGAGATTACTAACCCTTAACTGCTGCGACAAACTGTCGCTTAGCTACTGCGAACGTTCTCTGACCGTTTGTTCGAAAAATAAAGCCCAATTAACTCGTAGAATACAGTTTCTGTACTGAACTTTGTATACAGAACTATAATAAAAAATCAGCTATTCAGAATGCTCTAGCGATAGTAGGGCTACAAACTAATCCAAATTTCACTAGTACCTATTGTTAATCTGGAAAATTTGAAAAAAGAAGCGGTCTGCGAAACTGCTAACAGCAGTTAAGGGTTAAAGCAGAAATTGCACCGATGTCGCAGGCCAAATCTAAGGTAAAAAAAAACAAACATTGCGAGGTATACAATTTCAATCTCCAGAAGATATCGTCAACGTCGTGATACAATGTTAGAGTCGAATCGCACCACATGAAGCTAATGGTATTTGACGACTCCCACATAGTTGATAATGTATTGCGGAAGGCCTTTAATCCTTCGCTTTCTTTGTAGAGCGAGGCTAGACTTTCTTTTAATTGCAGAAAAACTTACGTCCTTTTTAAATTGACAGCTTAAATATGAGATTTTATTACATTTGTATTATTTAACTTCTGATTTTTATACACAAAAAATATGTCAACCATCAAAATCTGATGACGCATATACAGATGCTGTAGGTGTTTATTTCCTCACAACGGAAATTTCAAATAACATACCTGAAATACCAAGCAGTTGCTGGCAATAACATTTTAAGATCAGGAATGCAAAGGATTAATATTTTGGGAAATAAATCAACAAAGTTCTTCTCATTTTCTTTTTAAATGAACACATAAAACAATATTCTGCGTTTATGCAACAGACTAATATAATTTGCATTTAGTTTCATACACTAACTTGTGTATTTGAATGTTTGATGCCACATCCACATTTTATTGAAAAAATATACTTGCCACGATTTAACCTTATTTTATGTTTAACATGGATATGAAATTAGAAGTTTTTAAAGGTCAAGAAAAACTGTGGGAAACAACTATAGTTTTACACATCCATCGCACTTAAATTTATGCATTAGCTATTTGTAGCGCTATATAAGTAAAATACTAGAAGAAATCTTACCTGGATCGATTTTGGCTCTTTAGTTTCGTACATTGGAGCACTGTTGGAAAAAGCCAGATAATGGTAATTTTGGTACTCAAAGTGCTTGACAAACGATCCAGACGTGGGAATACGTTGAGTTAGCTCCCATTTGCCATCCTTTTTAGCAAAGATTTGAGAATGCCCACTTGCAAAGGGAAAGTGAGAACTGGATACTGCAAGAAAGAGACAGCCAGAATGCTCGAAGAGTACAGCTGACGTAGAATCTGCAAAGAGTATTTGAAACTTAAGGCATTCCAAAACAATAGTGAAAAATATTCATATTTAAAATATATATATATATATATTTTAAATCTGAGTGCAGTTTTCGTCATAGATCCCATAAGGGAGATTGCCGAGGAACCCAAGATCAGACGAGGGATAATGACGGGTACGACTGGAGACAATGACGAGGGATAATGACGGGTACGACTGGAGACAATGACGGGATCGAGGGATCAATCAAATGAGGAATTATGACGAGATAATGTTTAAATCTGACAAGGGCCAATTACAGACCAAAGATCGGACTAGAGACAATAACAAGGGATAATTGAAGAACCCAAGACCTCACAGACCTAAGGGAGACTGTTCAGACGAGGTAAAACAAGTCTGTAGAGCACTAATGTCTCTAGAATGCCCCCTGGTATGCAGGGGCTTGCTAGTAGAGACCTCATCTAGGTCTGACATCCTAATTGAGACCTCATCTCTATTGAGGGATAACAACTGTGTAAAGTCTTAAAATTATTAATAATCACAAATAATTATTTTTACTTGCAGTGTTCAAATTAATACTTTAACACCTGGGACCCGGTTCTCACGGGAAGATGATGATTCTGCCTTTATTAACAATACAGAAGTGTCTGCAGTTTTTCAATGAAAATGACAAGTGAAATTAGTCTCTGTACATCCGATAGATGGATTTCTCCTTCCTTAGACCCTCAAGAGAAGAGAGTTTCAGGCTCACGGTAGACAACGTGTGGCAACAATAGCGCCAGAGGAGAACAAAGGTTTCCAATAAGAACGATGCAGCCTCCCGATGATTGGGACTTTCGGATAGTGGACGCACAATCCCCCCCCCCTCCCCCTTCCTATTTTTTGGTGTGGATGAAGGGTTGAGGATGATAGAGAAGGGATTCGGAGGTTGGAGCGAGAAGTGTGTGGAGCGGAGGAATCGAGCAATTGTGCGATGGAGTTGCAGACAGTTGAGGAAAAACTGGCATTTACCGACCACAGAAGAGACATCCGGTGTCTAGTGTAACTAAGGTAACTTTCTACCTACATTGAAGGGCGAGACGTCCTAACGAGTGCAATCTCTGCTTGAAAGATCCCATGTTAACGAACTATTTTTCTAAGGAACATTGATTAATCCTAATGAGGATATTGTAAAAGGCGAAAAGAACAGATACTTGTCCGACTAGAACTGACGCTTACCCATGCATAAAATGATTGTTTTATATTTGAATTACATTAACCTAGAAATTAATAAAGTTTATTTCTATGTGAAATAAGGGGGGTTCAATAGTACTATCAATCTTATCTTATTCTAATCCAGACTAGAATTCTTTACAACGGGATAATGACTGAATTCGACGAGGGACAATGACGTGGGACATTGAGGGGCCTCAAGATCCGACGAGAGATAATGACGAGATATCCAAGACAGTCATAGACCCAAATAAGACTGCTCAGCCGAAGGAAACCAAATTTAAAGCATCCATGTCCGCTTCCAGAATGTTCCTAGGTACGCTAGGCGAAACCTCAGCCCACTCTGGGGGAAAGACACGCCGATGCCTCCAAGACGCGCACAACCCCTGAATGTTTGGTAAAATTGCGGTTGGTTACAAACTGAAGTCCGAAAACTTGCGCCGTCGTAAACGCATCCGGGAGCGGCAAGAAATTAGAAAAGATAATTATATCCTAATATTATAAATCTCATTGTGTGCAAATGTTAGGCTGAAGCCAGCATAAAAATGGAGCATTTAATAATCCTGTATCTTTGCATATAGGTTGATTATAACCCTCAAATGAACATAGGCTGGTGTTTTAATTTTATTCAAACATTTTTCTTAATAATTCAAAATTTCGTTATTTTCATAGAGAATAAATGGACATTTTTTCGTATAATATTTTAAAATGGTTAAATTTACTTTACCGTTGCCAAAACTAATTCAAAACCCGGAATAATAATTTGTACTCAACAATTTAGTTTCAATTGAAAAATTTTCAGATGAATTAAAAAGAATTAAAAAGAAGATTAAATAATATTAGAAATAAAACTTATTTTTTTTTTAGTTTTTGATAATAATACAAGGTTTAAATATGCGTAACCATGGGAAACAGGCGAATATGACGTCATGCATCGAAAACAAAGCGGATATACTTTGGTGAAATAAAATGATCTTGGGTTTTTTTTCCTTCACTTTTTTTTTAAATTTTTTTTTTAAATTTCAAAAATTTAAAATTTTACTTTTGTATGGTAACAATACTTGGCATTTTACCGTCTGCGCAGGGATAATATAACTAAACAGTTTTTTTATTTAAATTTAAAAAAAGTAAAAAGAAGTTTAAAAATAAAATGGTTAGCAAATTTCAGTCACATGCTCCGCAAAATTATACATGTCGAAAATGAGGTCATGGATAGCAAGAAATAGTTATTTTCATTCTTAAAACTAAAAGAAATAACTCGATTACCTAAAAAAATGAATGTTAATAGTTCCATTTTTGTTGATAAAACCTAAAGATTTAATATTATTTCGTTAAAGTAAAAATTTCCCTTACCAGTATTAATTGCCTGGAAAAGAAAATTAACAAGAATTAAGTCATTAAAAAGGGATTTCTCTGGGGAAAAAGAAACTTAATATTTGAAATAAAACGGGAATTTTCCAATATTTTTAAAATGAGTAAATCAATTCCTTACATTAATATTACAAGGATCAGTAAGTATAGAAAGTAGATGAGTTTCACGCTATATTTATAACGAAAAATTAAATTTTTTTTTAATCTATACCGATTATTAAGCATGAGTATTCGTTATATACCGATGAGTTTTCTGTTAATCGCATCATAATTTTAAGAAAAAGAAAATTAACACGAATCTATATTAAAATCTGACCGTGTGTTTGTATTTCGCAACTACTCCTAGACTGTCGAACGCAACGCGATTTACTTAATACCGGTTATCATTGATCCAAGGATGTCACACAAACTCTCAGAATTAAAAAAATTAAATTAGATGCCAAGATTTTTTTTTTTTGTAAATTTTAACGAAGTTTCTCTAAAAACTGAAAGTAAATTACTCCATATTTGTGTAAAAAAAGGCGAAATAAAACAGATCAGTATTTTTTTTTTACACCATTTTCTCATTAAAACTGAAAAACAGAATTTATTTTCACTTTGAATAGATGGTGAAAACAAAATCTTGATTTTAGTAAATTATCCGAGAAATAAAAACATTTTCACATATTCAAACTTTATGAATCAATTTATTCTGGAGAGCAAAAATTGCCTGTCAACATACTGTCATTCAGAAAACAAGATTTATTTCAGCTATACATTAAACCAAGGAAGCGGAATTGAATTTAAAGAAAAAGCATATACTATTTCCAATTAATGTTTTTTTGAAGGATGGCTGTTAAAACTTTTCACAAAGGCGTTAAAAGTAAAACTGTTTATCAGGTAAAATTGACATTTGTTTTTACCCAATTAGTCTATTCCCACAATTTTATTTGGCCCTCCTTTTTGCATTGGTTGCTATTTCATTTTAGCGATTATTTGGCACAAAATTTCCCTTTTTTAAGACCGAGTTATGTCAAGGTCCCTATAACAGAAAATACCGTATTGTCTCCTATGAAATGTGATAAATAGTTAATTATTGTTTTTAATTATAGAGAGTGAAATATTTTGCTTAATTAATGTATTTATTCTTTTAATGTTTCGTGAACGAAGTCACGGGTAACAGCTAGTAGAAAAATAAAGACAAAAAGATTGGCAAGTCATACTAAAAATAAGAAACAGGATGAATTGGAAAGGTCTAAATAAAGTCCAAATAAGATAGGAATCCATTTTTAAAAATTGTAGCCCCCCCCCCCCAGAAAAAAAGGGAAGAACTTGAATGCAAATTTTAGTTCGAAATGGCAATTTTAAAGATGACCATACGATGTTAAAAATCAATGCCAAAATGTACATAAGGATCATTTGTGCCAAGGTAGAAACAAAACATTAAATTTCGAAAAATTCTGTGCATTAGTGCTTGATAGAGTCCAGAAAATTTTATGTCTCATACAGACAGACATTTTCTAAAAACAGTCAAGACGTTCTAAAAACTTATAAAATCAGTCAAAAACAAGAAGATTAAAATTTTCACGAATCAAATACTTTCTTATTGTAAAGATAGAAAAAAAATTGCTCTAATTTTCTTTGATATTTTTGGTCGACAACAGATTCTGCTCAAGGTTTATGGAGCAAACCTCACTCCGATACGACAATGTTAAATTTTTCTGAGATTTTGAAATATGAATTGACAAGTATTGAGTAAACCGTATGACCATTCAAACGGCTACTTTGAGCTATTTTCTATATAGGTCACAAAAATCAGACTTCAAGGTCTTATGATGCATAACGCACTTAGACAATAAAATTATTTGAGATGAGAACTGACTTATCGGACACCCTGTATTTTATGGCTCAATGCTTTAGATTTTGTAAAAGAAAAAAATTGCAAAAACCGCATTTAAATATGCTTATTAGATCAAAACATTGAACGCTCTTTACGATGTACTTTGCAATTCACGCACTTTCTTAAAGAATTTAAATTCATTTATATTATGCATTTTTCAAAGTTTATCACAACACTTTCATTTCTACATTTGATCAGGGGGATATTTTTACAAATCGAGCTCTGAAACGTCATAACAAATAAATTTATGCAAGAAAAGTTGCGTGTAAGGCAATTCAATTGGGGGTACTTACGACCATTCAATTAAAAAAAAAAAAAAAAAAAAAAAAAATTAGGCCCTAACCGCATATCATGCGTATTATTTTACATATCCAAGAAGAAACTTGCAGAAATGGAGAAGGGGGGGGGGGGGGAGAAAAATATTCATCGTTGCCCCTGCGTAGCAATGTACGAAGATTGAGGTAACTAACTCGATTTGCTCCCAGGCACAGTCTGAAAAAATGAGAAAGTCTTACACATTTTGATCATCAATTTGTCACAAAAAACTGAAATAGACACTTGACAGAAAATTAGGTTTCAATTTATGTTTAAAAAAATAAGCTGAGGGAGTGGTATTTATACTGAACTTGTACTAAACTCTAAAATTTCAATACGAACATCCGAACTTTGACGGCATATTTGGCTTTATTTCGGGTAAATTTCATCTTCGGATACTAACCAGGAAGGCAATTTGTCAAATAGTTAATGAATTATGATAATGTAACGTTTGGAACTCCTTAAATTCATTTTTAAATCGCTGCAAAACAGATTACAACACTAATAGTTTTTAAAGCACAACTTAAAAACTGCATAACGGAATAAGCTGCAAATTTGCATTCACATATTTGAAGCTTCTGGAAATATATTTGTTAAAACAAGTTACAATTCGCATTTTCTTTCGAAAATCTATTTAAAAATATGTATATTTTCGAAGAAAAAAATGAAATGTGACCTACGATTTAAAAAACAGATTTCTAGAAGCTTCAAATATGAGAATCCAAAATGACAGCTCATTCCGCCAAATAGTTCTTTAGATATGCTATAAAAAAATACCCGCATTGCAATTGTTTTGCAACGATTAAAAATGAATTTAACATTAGCGAGTTCCAAATTTTAAACCTTTATAATTTTTGTTAACTATTTCACCAAATGACTTCCTGTTTACTATATTTGGGTAAAACTTGCCGAAAAAAAATCAAATACTCTCAAAATTGGGTGCTAGTACTGAAAATTCAAAGTTTTCTTTAATTTATGTATGTAGAAGAATTGGTAAGGAACAAAAATACAAGTTTATCTCGGTTAATTATTCCCGAGATATTACCGCACTAATCCAAACATTGATTGGGAAAAACAGATAGATCCACAGAGAACTTTCTCAAAACCCCAATATTCATAAATGGACAATGTAATAATGTTCTAAATATATTATTTTTGAGGTATTATTGCTGTAAGTAACCCATTTCAGCTTTATTTGAAACTTTAATATAGTATATCTAATTTTCACGAACCTCCATTAACAAACTTATAAACTAACAATCCAGAAACATTGGTAAGTCAATTTTAACTCTGCATTACTGCAATTCTTCAGGTTATTTATGTTAGTTTACTATTAGTTTAAAAAAAAAAAAAAAAAAAAAAAGGATTTAAAAACTTATTTCAATACAGTTTGATTACTTCACACTTGCATGCATTTTAATTTATTTAAGTGAAAATTTATCAATTGCCAATAGCGCAGTTTACTTTTTAGAACACATCTTACAGTAACACAAAATTAAATTCTGATCCTCAGATCACTTGCATTACTTCAACTGATATGTCTGTCTAAACCTATCAAATGCCGTCTGAGGAATTCCAATTTTTTAAAAGCTTCTTAGAATTCTTAGTTATTTTTTTTCGGCATTTTCTGCAAATATCCTTTTTAAAAATTCAACGCTACCTAGCTGAAAAGGATCACCCATTTCGTGCTTTGCACCCTAATCGAAGGAGCATATTATATTAGTTTACCGCACTATATGAAACTGCGCTAGGAGAGGGAACGTTAAAATCAAAGTGTTAAATTAGAAACAAAAAATCTTAAGTCACTTTTTTCAAAATTGCCCTTAAAAAAATTCAAAAAATAAAATATGAATTTTAAATTAAAAAATATTTCCAGAACCTTCAAATAAGTGAATGCAAAATTACAGGTTATTCCGTCAAGTAATTTAAGTTATGCTTTAAAAAAATGCCCGTATTACAATCTTTTCTGCTAGAGATTGGAATTCCTAATGTTAAATTAATTTTTAAACTTTAAACCTTCATAATCTATTTGACCGAATGACTTACTTGGTATCCGAAAGTAAAATTTAATGAAAAAGCCCGGTATGCTGTCAAAATGGAGTCTTCGTATAGAACATTTCAGTAAGACGACTCGAAGTCGACTTTTAGTCGAATAGTTATTTTAGTTTTGTTCTAGGACAATTTGGTAATGAAAATGTACGAGTTTTTTTTTCGGAGAAAGGGGGGGGGGGTGGGGGTAGAGATTGTACTTCATGAACTGAGATTATTATAAGGTATGATTATTAAAAATTTTAAAGAGAAGCATTGACTATTACTATTTGCATCATTTAAGGGTTATTTCTAAAAAAAAAAAAAAAAAAAAAATGAAAAAAGGTATGGGTTAGGGTATTAAAAATCTGCTTCTGGTGAGATAACCTTAGAAAACATTAACTATCTTCTAAGATCATTAAACATATATATTTAGCTTAATGTAATTAAATGCGAGACAGCACATGAATTTTTGGATGAGCCACAAGTTATGACATCTCTAATTTGTTCAGATAAAATTTTTGAAATTCAAAATTTGTTTTTAAACATACACTTTAGATTTTTTATTTTATATAGTTAATTCAGGAGCTCTCTTTCAACTGGGTGCCCAACCGCTTATTCCGCGGGAAATCCGTCCTTGAGCGCATCTTGCACCGTAGCATACGTAGTAAGAAGGCATGTCCATTGGTCCCTAATGTGTGAAGTCAGTCGCTAGAGGGCGCTGCAACCTTGCCTAAAAATTCAGACCCTGCACCAAAATTGAAGCCCGACTAACTAACCAGCTATCTGGACAGGATATTAATGTAAACCAAGATCAGCTAATCCACTGAGAATCTTGTACAGGCTTTGTGATAAACCAGGCTACATATTTTCCGCGGTTTTCGGCGAAATGAGCAAGCCGTTCTTTATTACGTAGGCCACACTTGCGCATCTAGTAACCGATCTCAAATGCGTTAAATTAGCCGACGAAGTACAAACAGTCATAGAATAAAGTAAGTAGTACATTACCTTCTCTTATGCGGAGCGATGAATCGAGATCGTAAGCATAGCCCATCGCTGGATCTTCTTTTAACAAGTATACATCACAAGTACCTTTATTTGAAGACAGGAGCGCAATCACTGCATGTTTTTCTTTTACCATGACACATGCATCTGCAAAATCCTTTTGAAGTTCTACCTGATGGTTAGATACATCCAATGTGACAGACGAATCTAGATATTTGAAGAAACAAATGCGAAATGATTTCCAATTATTAATTGCACAGAAATAATTATTAGCTCATTTGCTCTAAAAATGTAAAAACAGTACATAAACCTCATCATAACTTAAATTAAGATTATATATTTTTTCAATTTTAGAACAAATTTCAACACTTTAAACAAGAAGTTATGCAAGAAAAGTGTGTTTTAGCAATGGCTAGGGAAATCTGTCACACGTAGATTTTTTTCAAATTTGGATAAGACTAAAATAGGTCCCCCCTAATGCACTAGAGATTCAGATTTTTTGATAATTAACTTTTAAAGACACCGACGGCGTACTGAATGCGGCACTCTGTGAAAAAAAAGTTGCGATTTCTAAAGTCATTACGAGAATAATTTCATTAAATTAGTCTTAACAATTTGATGTTGATTACCTTTATACTACTGGACATTGCACAAGACAAAATATATTAACAGTTATTTAGTCATTAAAAACCGATAGCGCACAGGGTGCACCGCCAGTGTCTTTAAAACGTTAAAATATTAAAAACTTCATCGAACGCTAATGAATGAACTTCAATTTTGCTCAGTTCGCCAGCACTGCGATCGTTTCCACGCATGTCCGGGGAAAGCATGGTATTTCAAGCACAGGTACTATACACATATGTACCGTTCAGGTGGTCATTCTAACACACATTCTTATTATTGCCAAGTTTTCAGTCATTCAACGAATCGCAATGCATTGAAATATGCAATTCCATTCGGAATACTATTACCAGAACTGTCGTACCATGGCGCCGCACAGCGGAGTATTTGATGCAAAATCCTGGCCAAAAAGGCAGAAATTAAAATTTGCTCAACAATTGTAAAAAGTATATTTTACAATAGCTGACCAACTGGTGCATCGATCTATGTGTATTTCAGGAGTATGAGTCGTATCCGGTGGCTCCTAGCCTCAGTTGGAGAGAGTTTCTTTGTGATGTTTCAGCTTTATTCAGCTTTATTAAGTATTTAAATTTATACTTTGACATGTGAATTTAAATAATGTTATTTTTCATATAATAAAATAAATTGAAAATGGGTTAATATTAAGCCTTTTTAGTCTTAATTTATTGAAATATTATCCAATATATTCAAAGCTTTTTTAAAGCTGTGTTGAGGTTTGTCGGACCAATTTTGAATTACAATCTTATTGGTTATAGTTTCGAAGGCAGTTTTTTTTTTTTTTTTTTTTTAAGTAAATGTTCCGCATATTGTTCCCATTTTTAGATAACGTTTTTTGGGAGGACTGCAAATTTAATAAACACTCAAAAACCAGCATCTCTATACTATTGAGACTACTTTGGTAAATACTAAATACAAGTAATATATATTATATGCATTGGTTTTTATAAAATAACACAGGTCAACACAAATCTGGAGTTTGTAGAATAGCACTTTTTTCTTAGTAAATCAGTCACGCTGATCACAAATATGACATTAGTTTTTTGCTATCACCCACAGTTTTTTCACAAAACAAAAAAGGAGGGGGTGCCTCTTCATAAAATTAATGTATAATATTTATTAAATAAAATACATTCTTAATAAAAACAAAAATTAATTTCTTAGTAAAATGACTTGGTAATAAATGTTAAAATACAATACTGCACTAAAAGGTGAAATATAAATAATGGCGCCACTTTATGTGTTGATATTTGCCTGAGAAGACACAATTTTCTCCCGCGCATTTGTAGTGAGAACATACGTTTATTTTGTTCGTTTAGAGATACCTTACGTTTGTTTTGTCAGTTTCTTATAGCAATATGGCATCAAGAGGTTGTATAAATCCAGGATAAAAAATGTGATTCGGTAGAACTTAATTGATCCAAAAGAAGTCCTCTTGCCTGCCCTGCACATTAAATTAGGTTTAATGAAACAATTCATAAAAGCCTTAGATAAACAGGAGATCGTTTTCGATATTTAAAAGTTTTTCCACATTTATCGGAAGGTAAAATCAAAGAAGATGTGTTCGTCGGCACATATATAAGACTTAATGAAGGACGAAATATTTGAGGAAAAAATTAAATCCGTCGAGAAAGATGCATGAGTTACTTTCAAAGACGTTACTCAGAAATTAAGAAATTACTAAGATCCTAACTGCGCAACGATTGTTGAAAAAATGCTTCAAAACTTTCAAAAACTAGGTTGTAACATGACTTTAAAAATGCATTTTCTGCACCCCCATCTTGAATATTTTCCTAAAAATCTTGGTGAAATGAGTGAAGAACAAGGTGAGAGATTGCACCAGGTCATAAAATGCATGGAAAAACGCTATCAAGGACACTGGAAAGTAAATTGTTGGCAGATTACTACTGGGGGCTAAAAAGACTCTAAACCAAGCTTCAAAATCTATAGAATACAAGTGTTCTTTTGATGATAAAGAAAAGTAATTTTGCTGTATATACTAGAATATAATTTCTTATAAAACATGCACACACATTTATATATGTATATATGATTTTATTTATTTATCTGATTTTTTCGGACGTATCTTAATGAATGTTGTGTAAATTGTACATTCTCTAATTCCAAATTCTTAGTTTCTTAATTGTAAAAAATCTTGACGTGATACATAGAAATGAATATTATTTTTGAAATAAGCATAGTAGATTTATTACAATTTACATAAATTCATGAAAACACCAGACAAAAAGTTAAATTTTGTAGGCCTGTGTAATTAAACAATTGTGTAGTAAAATTAACCACATTTAATTAAACATTACTTGTAAATAAAATAAACCTATCAACAATTACTTTCATCTTATAACAGTAAACATTTAAGTAAACTGTGTATTATATAATTATTTTTTTAAATAAATGGATGCATTTATATATGTATAACATTAAGTGTATTTACTAATAGTGAATCAACAGCAATGTGTTTTAACTTTAAAAAAAAAGAAAAAGTAATTTTGGCCAGGATTTTGCCTCGAATACTCCACTGTGCGCCCGTACAGATTATATTTGTATATTTCAATATTTTCTGTAACTAGGTTTTTCTAAACAAATCCATTTTAAAAAGTCCTTCCGGCCTATACCGGGAGGAAAAGGTAGCTTTCCTATATCTTAGTTTTAAAATTTTAGCTAATGTTACACGAAAACAGCAAGTTAAAATGCAAAGAAACGTTTACAAAAGATTCGTTAATACTGAATTTGAATAAGAATTTCGCCAAATTATTCAGCAATAGCCGAATTGGCTTCATTTATAAAAACTTATTTTGGTCGCCAAATTTGGCAATATTTCGCCAAATGTCCCAAATTTTGACAATTTTATCGCCAATTTTGCCGCCAATGTCGCCAATTTTGGCGCTAACGGATATGAATATATAGTTTTATGCGTATGATTGGGAAAATTATTACAACAATGAAAGAAAATAATTTGCGAGTAATCGCGTTAATGTGCTGTTTTGTTTCAAAATGTCAGTCACCCTAGAATTTCAAACTGCTCTATCTCAGCCATTTTTTAAGATAGAGGTAAACCAAAAAATGCTCTGGAATCCTTGTATCAAGGCCTAACACGTAATTAAAAAAATAAATTTGCATTTTTAACTTTTTGTAAATTTATTTTAGTTTTAAATTTTTAAATGGCCGCCATCTTGAAACAAAATGGCGGATCAAGCTGGCCAACGAACTCGGTCGAGACTGGTGACCTTAATACACACAATTAGTTTCATCAAAATCGATTTATAAATACGAGCGTTATCGTATGACATAGGTCAGATTATTATATATATATATATATCAACATTTGAACGGAGGGTGGTTTTGGGGTCTGGGGTCATGATGGGTGAAAATATATTGAAATTTTCCGGAACTGCTTTCCTCCGTAGTCCAAGTGCTACACGACAAAAATAAGGTGAAAACTGCACATCGTGATACAGTTATACCGATTGGTCAGTATCTACTCTATAATAATACAAATCATTTAAGAAGGGGAGGCATCGCGGAAAGTGCGGGGAATTCAAGATGGCGGCCGTTATTCAAAATGGCGTCATTTTCGGGAAGTAGTGCAATTTCGCTTCTATTCATCGTATAAAAGCATGTTTGATGGAAACTTAGATGTTTTTAGATAAAAAATATTATTTGTAACACTTTACAGCACAGTCGAAAAGTATTTATGAATTCAATTTGCCTGTTTGTCTGTCTGGTCGTCTGTCTAGTCGCGCACTAACTCAAAAAAAATAACCGGATATCCAGATAATTAAAATATGATATTGTAGTATACCGTAACAAGTTCAGTATTCATTTTAAAGTGTGCATCATTCATAGTTCATTTACAGGGGCAATCAAAAATAATCGGTTACAATGTGGTCTGTAGACGAAAATCGCTTACAATGTGTTTTAATGATGTTATACTCTTTGTAACATATTCAAATTAATATACATCAGTGCGGTGCAGTACAAGATACTTACTGTAGAATAAGCAGTGCATAGCAGTTTTCGTTCATTTACAGGGGGCTCACAAAATAATACGGTTACCGTTAAATTAATGTCTCCGAGCACAGTGCCTTTATAACTTGTGTATAAATTTTATAGATCATCAGCTAAATAGATTGTTATTAAGGGAGGTGCTAGGTATGAAATAACTGCAATTTTTAATAATAATATCCCTATTGGTCAGTATCTTCTTTATATTAAAACAATGCATCATATAAGAGAGGCATAATGAAATGTCTTAGGAATTTAAGATTTAGGCTGTTATTCAATTTTTTCCCTTTTCGTCATATAAAAGTGTCTTTGATGTCATTTTCGATTTTTTAATCAAATTTTCTTTTTAATATCAGAAATATACTTAAAATGAGACTAGTTCAATTATTAAAGTAATTTTTATTGTATAGTGAGTAAAATGAATGTAATAAATAAATAATAAAAATGCATGTTACTAATGCCTTACTTATACAACATATTAAACAATGAATGCTACATAACAAATGAATGACATAAAATTGCAGATTATAGAAACTTTAGTTTGTAGCATTATTTCTCATTCACATTAGTTTTCACAGTTGCACAATTATGTGCAAGAAAGACCAACCTTCCTACAACTACACTTATTTTTGCAGATTTTTCACATACATTTTATTAGTTCTTTGCAAGAATATGCAATCTCGGGCAGCTCCAACCATTTTAATTTCCATGAAAAATTATCCGACCACCATCCCCGTTTGTTTCGAGAGGGGGGACATGTTCCCCCTCATATGTTTGTCCCCAAATGTGTCCAGCTTGGAAAGCACTCCGTAAAATATGTTGCTCTAGTGCACCCTTGGTTGGTGGAAGATGTTTATGACAAAAAATCGTTCTATTGAACAATTCCTGTCTAGCACCATTTACACTTATGCTGTTACATGTTGAACAGTACAACAATCCTACGAATTTTTCTAAAATATTTAGAATATCGTCAGGTATGGAAGTTTGCGGTTTTGATAAAAATAAAAATGCGATAGTAGTATCTTTATAGAGAATCCATGTCTTCCAAGCTGACTTTTTTGTTTTTCCTGTGAAACGAAGATTGCTGTCGCAGCCTGGGAGAGCATGGAATCCTAGTAACGACATCTTTTTTCTTTTCCAATTGCTGCAGCTACGGTATGGATGGGAATATGTCTAATTCTTCCCTGTTCCAAATGCAATCCAAACAGTTTGCAGGTGTCTATCTGACAGAGTAAAGAAATGTGCAATTGCTAAAACTAATACATCAGTATCTACAGAGCGTATAACAATATTTTTCAGCCCGTTTTCTGCCATTTCTTTGAGGTGCAAGATTATCCTTGTATCAGCTTCTTCATTACCAGGGCAAGTCATTCCAATTAAGGAACTTAGTGCAACATTATTTCCTTTAACTTCTTCACCTGAAGTGGTTATAACTTGTGTATTTTTTACGGTATTTGTATTTATAGCTAGTGTTCCAAGCAGATTAAATAACTCTTCTTTATTACTTGAATTTCTTAAGAAAGCTTGCCAATTTTTGGGTAGTTTGACATGCGATAGCACTTGCCGCCCGGTTCCTGCACCCCTTTTTTGTCTGGTTTCACCTTTAATGCTTGGTGTAATTATCTATCCCATATCAAATCTATTCTTTGGCAACTAAAACTCTCAATGTCGTTACATAAATGGGGTTGAAATGTGTTAATGTAGTAATCATTAAGGGTTTTTGAAGACTGGTGAGGCTTTAAAATGTTAATAAGAACTGGCCCATCATAAATTAAAGCATCGCATGTTCCTGGAAGGGTGTTTCTGTTCTTCTCAAGAGTTTCCTCTAAAATACGTGCTAAATCACTTTTATGGCTTGGTCGAAATTCACCGTTACTGGAAAAAGCAGGGGGAAATGGTTGATTTTCATAGTTGAAAAAATTTTGCAAGTCTAACTGACAATTCTGTGCAACTATTAAAAGCCTGGAAAATAGCTGGACGTCTGTTTTTAAAACCTTTAGGGTTGAATTTTTCTGGCTGATGTTTTTTGCCGGAGTACTAAAGAGAGAATTTTTTTTTTTTCAGAGGTTGAAATATTTATGAGGAATTAACATGAAAACGTAAATGGTACAGATACTGACATTGAATATTTACAAAATTCATCTTTATCACGCGTTTCAGTATATAATCGTGCATAGCGCTATAAAACTATATATAGAACAAATCTTTCATAATCAAAAATCTTTTCATTTCAATTTTCAGATTGATCGTCTGCGCAACAAAGAGTCAGAGTAGAGTAAGAAATCGCAACATTAAAATTAAATATGTTTTGGAATTTTGGAACAAAACCCCATATTGAATACATCTCATTTTGGGTGGTGCCTCGTCATCAGAATTACATTGTAATAAATACATAAATACATGCTACATTGTATATTTATATAAAAGAAAATGTTCATATGACAATTTGCAATTCTTTCATATCTAGCAAAGTTCAAAAACACATTATATAATTAAAAACGCGCATAGACAGCATTGTGCTTTTTGAAAGTCCTGTGACCGTATTATTTTGTGAGCCCCTGTAAATGAACGAAAACTGCTATGTACTGCTTATTCTATAGTAAGTATCTTGTATTGCACCGCAATGATGTATATTAATTTGAATATGTTACAAAGAATATAACATCATTAAAACACATTGCAAGCGATTTTTGTCTACAGACCATAATGTAATCGAATACTTTTGATTGCCCCTTTAAATGAACTATGAATGTTGCACACTTAAACATGAATACCGAACTTGTTACGGTATACTACAATACCATATTTTAATTATCTGGATATCCGGTTATTTTTTTTTTTTGAGTTAGTGCGCGACTAGACACACGACCAGACAGATAATCGGGGAAACTGAATTCATAAATATGTTTCGAATGTGCTATAAAGTGTTACAAATAATATTTTGTATCTAAAAACATCTAAATTTCCATCAAACATGCTTTTATACGATGAATAAAAACGAAATTGCACTATTTCCCGAAAATGACCCCATTTTGAATGACGGCCGCCATCTTGAATTCCTCGCACTTTTCGCGATGCCTCCTCTTATATGCTTTGTATTAATATAGAGCAGGGCTTGACAAATACGGTCGCCAGGTCGCCACTGGCCACCAAATATTTTTATCTGGCGACCAAGTTATTTAATATAAGGGAGTTTTTGTTGTTGTTTCTTTTTTGTACAAAAATTGACCTAAGCTTTCTTGAAATGAGCACAAATGCCATCCACTCCCCTTTCCCAATATTAAAAAATAAACTTTGAAACTATATTCACACAAAAAATATTTTTTACTTTTGTTTTTAATTTGGCAAAAATAAGTTCATCAAATGTAAATTTTAAAATAATCAAATCAAAATTATTTGAGACTTCGACAGAAAATAGGCGAAAACTTGTTTTCCTGCTTCACTAATATTTCGTCGATGCGCTCCTCAGCAGATATAGATTTTGTAGCATTCAACTATAGGGACATTTGAAGCATTCGGCAATCAGCATTTTCGGTTAATTCACGCTTTACAGTATTTAAAAAAAAATTTTTTTTCAAAGATATGATTTTGATAAGTTTCATTAGAAAACTTAGTTTATATTATCTTTCTAAACTAACTAATAATTCTAAACAATGCCTGTTATTTTTCCTGAATTAATTCATAAACACTTTTGTGCTTTTTGAAAATTAATGACGAGGAAGGAAGGGGTGGTAAATATTTTTTACTGGCTACTAGAAATTTTTTCTGGCTACCAGATTTTATCAAATTTGTAAAGCCCTGATATAGAGTATATACTGACCAAACGGTATAACTATCGTGATTTGCAGTTTTTTCACTCCTAGCACCTGGACTACCGAACGGCTGCAATAGGTAGCTTTATACTTTTTTGTATTGAAAGCTACCTAAAAGATGCTTTGCATTAAAATAATGGATGAATGCTTATTTATAGGCGGTATTAATGCTTTTGAGCCTCTTCAGCAAAAACTGTTGACACAGGCCCCTTACAAAAAAAAAAAGTTTAAATTTACCATGATGATTTTTTTTTTTTTTTTTTTTTTTTGCGATTTACTTTTACATATGGCCTTTGCATCGTAGAGTGGCTTATGTCTATCGCCGTGAGAGTACTACACTACGAGTATATGTAATGTATTACTACCAAGATAAATATATTGCATGTTTCCAATCTGAATAACGGCGCTCTTCAATGTTTGTCATTACTGTAGTGCGCCCCTGCTTCGTGAAAGGTTGGACAGGGCTGCTAATACTAACAAGGGAACCACTTTTGGTGCAGCTCGCACCCAGCATTGAGACACTGCATTTTAAAGCCCTATATTACGAAGGTTGAGAATCTATAAAATTTCTGTTAAAACCATATTTTTTGATTTTACAACAGCATAACTTTCTAAAAATGCTGTTTTCGAGACCACCTATTGGACTATTATCTTTTTTTTTTTTTTTAAATGCAGTTACAAATACAAATTAGTTAATAAGTATAAGATATTGAAATAAAAAGAAAACTGCCCAGTTAAACTGAGGGCATTGAGCTCACAGGCAATTCACACTCATTGTATATTGTACTCGTATTTCAAAGAATTTGAAATATGCCCTCGAAAAATAAAGAAATCAACAATATATTAAGGGGGGGTCATTCGCCTGTTACCCCCTCATAGTTAACTAATGAACTCCTTAAACTAATCAGGGAAGTGTAATTACAATGAATATACATACAAAATTTGAAGAAAATCTGATAATTCTGCATGAAAAACTCATTTATCTAAATTAAGGGGGGATTAGCCCCCCTTTCCCCCTTTATACTTAACCAATGAACCCCCAAAACTATTGACAGAAGCACATTATCAAAATGAACCTATATACAAAATTTGAAGAAAATCTGATAATTCTGCATGAAAAACTCATTTATCTAAATTAGGGGGGGGGGGTATCTCCCCTTTCCCCCTTTATACTTAACCAATGAACCCCCAAAACTATTGACAGAAGCACATTATCAAAATGAACCTATATACAAAATTTGAAGAAAATCTGATAATTCTGCATGAAAAACTCATTTATCTAAATTAGGGGGGGGTATCTCCCCTTTCCCCCTTTATACTTAACCAATGAACCCCCAAAACTATTGACAGAAGCACATTATCAAAATGAACCTATATACAAAATTTGAAGAAAATGGGATAATTCTGCATGAAAAACCCATTTATCTAAATTATGGGGGGTTAGCCCCCCGTTTCCCCCCTTTATGCTTAACCAATGAACCTCCAAAACTAATCAGGGAAGCGCCTTATCACAAGGAACCTATAAACAAAATTTAAAGTAAAACGGTTAGTTCTATCAAGAGTTATCGCGTTATGTACATACATACATACGTACGTACGTATTAGAACCGGCGGGCACATAAGCTCTCAGGCTTTGATAGCCTGTGAGCTAAAAAGGTTTAAGAATTCCTTCAAGAACCTATGAATTTGGATTTTGAAAAATTACATTGTATTTACATTTTTAGCGGGGAAAAAGTTGGCTTTATTAATTACCATAAAATTTTCCCCGGCAACCCTGGTCGAATGCCATAGCCTTCTGCTGTGTTAATACTGGTTTGGAGTTGTAGCGTCATATTTGGTGACTTAACTCACTTTAGACGTGAAATTAACAAGAAAAATCCAATAATAAAAAATTAAAATATAAAAAATTTATAAAATGAGATTTTTAACAGGAGAAATTTTATCGGTTCTCTAATATTTTATGTATAGGGCTACAAAATACTGGTCTCTATGCTAGGTGCAACCTGCACCAAAATGGGTTACCTTGTAAGGAGTTGTTCACAAACTTAATCGATTGACAACTTATTTTTAAAGGAATATAATTTGCATACATTTAGGATATGTACGTTAACTGTACAACGCCCCAAAATAGTGGAAATTTTGCTTTTTTAGCTCACAGGCTATCAAAGCCTGAGAGCTAATGTGCCCGCTCGTTCTGTATGTATGTACGTACGTACGTAACGCGATAACTCTTGATAGAAATAACCGTTTTGCTTTAAATTCTGTTTATAGGTTTATTATGATAAGGCGCTTCCCCGATTAGTTTTGGGGGTTCATTGGTTAAGTATAAAGGGGGGATAATCCCCTCCTTAATTTAGATAAATGGGTTTTTCATGCAGAAATATCCGATTTTCTTCAAATTTTGTATGTAGGTTCATTGTAACAAGGCGCTTCTCTGATTAGCTATTGGAGTTCATTGGTTAATTATAAGGGGGGGAACGAGGGGATGGGCCCCCTTAATTTATTGTCAATTTGTTTATTTTTCGAGGGGCTTATTTCAAATTCTTTGAAATAAGAGCATAATAAACAATTAGTGTGAATAGCCTGTGAGCTCAATGCCCTCAGTTTAACTTGGCAGTTTTCCTTTTTTATTTTGTCCTGTCATATACATTTATTGACAAGGTTCACGGTGCACTCCAATACAACATTGTTTTTTTACGATTTTTTAAAATGAGTTCAGATTTAAGGGACACCGTAAATATTTTCAAAAATAAAGTTTCTAGAATTACGTAAAGCGGAGGGGGGGGGGGGTGCTTAATATAAAAATAAATATGCTAAAAGCGATTACAGTAAACATAAAAAGGTTTAAAAACCTTTTAATAAACAGAGCTACTAGTTTCATACTCACAATAACGTTGACATTATCAAGATCAGAAATTGAACTATTTCGCAAATTTCTCTTCAAAACATTTGAAATTTTTTGCGAAAATAATTTACTATTTCTAATCTTGAGAATGTCACCGTTATTGTGTATACGAAACTAGTAAGCCTGTTTATTAAAATTCTTTTAAACTTTTTTGTTTATTAAAATAAATAGGCTATGTGATTATAGTAAAGTTGCTTACAGATTTAAACAGTCATACGACACTCATTAAACTTCTGTTGTGTTTGCTCAGTTTTGTGTTCAGAGCTTTTTGTTATCACTTACGGTTTATAATGAGAACTCTATGATGTTGCAGTATTAAACGTTATCTTTGGCGTTTAGCTAGCTTACAATACAAAAAAGTATAAAGCTACCTATTGCAGCCGTTCGGATGAAAGCAGTTCCGGAAAATTTCGATATATTTACACCAATCATGACCCCCAGACCCCAAAACCACCCTACGTTCAAATATATATTTATATATATTGTTGTGAGCTCGGGGTTCGAAAGGACTGATGCCAATATATAAGAACAATAAAAAGGCTTTATTCACTATAAACAGTGCAATACGATCACAAATATCTTCTGAAAATTACAAGATATTCAGTAATCTTCAAATCCAATAAAAGCGCAGCAAAATTTCACACAGAAACAATGCGTTCAATACGACGTATCAACGACAAAATCGATCCGAGTAACACAGTTCTCAATGCAAAGCCTCTCGTATGACTTCAATCGCAGTTGACAGACAACTAACTCATCTGAACTGATGGAGGTCCTTATATAGGTTTCAGAGATCTTTCCAGATTATTCCAGAGCCTTCAGATGCTAGAAATTACCAGAAAGTGCTTTAACTTTCGATAGAGAACCCAAGCAAGAAAGGATCCCAATGTATAGGTATAGGGGGGGGGTGTGGTTGCACAAAAAGTCGCCAAATCTGTCGCCAACTTGGCGACATTTGGCGATATATCGCCAAATTTGGCGACAAAAATAAGTCGCCAAAACCATTGCCAACTTGGCGATAGACCCATTCCTTGGCGATATTTCAATAGACTTCCATTATAAAGATGAGGGTGTAAGGTTGTTTTCCTTGCAAACCATCTGAGGCCTTTAGCATTGAGTTACATGATGCTCAATAGGAAATACATTAATAATACTGCAATTTTCACAATAATCAAATAAAATAAATTTAAACAAATGGAATATTTACAGATATATACAAAATTCATAACAATATAGATATATCCATATATATATATATATATATATATATATATATATATATATATATATATATATATATATATATATATATATATATATATATATATATATATGAGCTATGTCATACGATAACGCTCGTATTTATGAATCAATTTTGATGAAACTAATTGTGTGTATTAAGCTCACCAATGTCTCGACAGAGTTCGTTGGCCAGCTTGGTCCGCCATTTTGTTTCAAGATGGCGGCCATTTAAAAATTTAAAACTAAAATATACAAAAAAGTTAAAAATTCAAATTTATTTTGATACGAGGCCTTGATACGAGGATTCCAGAGCATTTTTTGGTTTACCTCTATCTTAAAAAATGGCTGAGAGAGTAGTTTGAAATTCTAGGGTGGCTGACATTTTGAAACAAAACAGCACATTAACGCGATTACTCGCAAATTTTCTTTCATTGTTGTAATAATTTTCCCAATTATACGCATAAAACTATATATTCATATCCGTTAGCGCCAAATTCTCGCCAAATTTGGCGACATTTGGCGAAATATCGCCAAATTTGACTATTGCTTAATAATTTGGCGTATTTCTTATTCAAATTCAGTATTAACAAATCTTTTGTAAACGGTTTCGTTGCATTTTAACTTTCTGTTTTCGTGTAACATTAGCTAAAATTTTAAAACGAAGATATAGGAAAGCTACCTTTTCCTCCCGGTACAGGCCGGAAGGACTTTTCTCGTGGGGGTTGGGTTTAGGTCATGGCTTGCGGTGCAAACTGCACTGCAATACAACATTTTTTTTACGAGTTTTTAAAAATTAGTAGATTCCGGTAAATATTTTCAAAAATAAAGTTTAGAATTACATAAGAAAAACTATTTATTAAATTAAAAACACATGCTAAAAATGATTTACATTAAACACAAAGACTTAAAAATCTTTTAATAAACAAACCTACAAGTTTCGTACACATAACTGACATTCTCAAGATCGAAAATTATGTATTTTCGGAATTTTTCTTTAAAGTACATACTTTAATTTTTTTTTTTGCGTAAATAATTTATTTTCATTATGTATGATCGTTCATAATGTCATTAACATAATTACTTTCACTACCCATTAAAACAGACATTTAAAATTTTTTTTAATTGACTGAGGAGGAAGAAACATAAAACCAGTTGCTAGTTTTTTGAAGCTTAGTTTATCAATTCCGATTTTTAGAAAGTCACCATTATTGTGTGTACGGAACTAGTAGATTTTTATTAAAAAGGTTTTTAAAAGTATGTTTACTGTAATCAATTAGCTCACCCCCCCCCTCTCCTTTTTTAACCCCTTCAGGGGCAAAGCACTAACTAAAATATTGAAATGATTGACACCAGGATTCAAGAACGAATGCACTTTAAAATAAGTAAAATCTTTTTTCTCATGTACCTTATAAGTTCAAAATTTGAGTATAAAATTCTGCTGTCATTGTGGCATATTTGGATTAAAATTAAGTGGTATATATAATATACCGGTGGCCTTCAAGGGGTTAAAAATAAAGTTGTTTACAGATTTAAACAATCATATAATGCCCCTTAAAATTATTGGTGTCATTTTAGTGTTCAGATATTTTGTTATCAGTTACGGTTTTAGAAGTATTAATAGCAATTACCTTTGCTTTTTATTCCGATGTTAACTGTCAGATTCAAATTTCCCAGTATATACGAAATGCTCTTGACCGCTGAAGAAGGCGTAAAACTAATCGATGAAAACTTATTGGCATCTTTATCCCACACATGCCTCACTGCAGTTGTAGTTTCAGCAGAGTCATCAATGTACACTAGACAAATACAATCCGAGAAGACCCTTATGAAACTTGCAGGAAATTCGAATTCTTGGTGAAAAACGAAACCATCCAAGTCGTAATAAGAACCTGAAAAAGATTAGAATATTTGCTAATATTTTACCTACCAAGTACAAGGTGCATTTCATTATTAAAGTCAAGAACTAAAAGAGTTAAAAAATCTTGCTTTTTGTTAATTTTTTCCGATACCTCAGGGTCCTGTTGTAGAGTTTTTTCAATGATTTATGAGGCGAAAAGCACACATGGCCCCTTTATGGCGATAGCTGATTTGTCACCACGAAACGCACGTGGTCCAGTTACAGCAAGTCTTTAATTTTTGACTTTTATTTTTGTTTATTTTAATGGTTAACGAGGAAATTCCTTATAATTCATAAGTTATAAAAATATTAAAATGTTGTATTGTCATAGGAAACACCTGTATACATAATTTTTAGTATTCTAGCACAACTATGTATTGCAAAATGAACTAGTCGTTGAGGGCCACCGTAATACTTACCCATCATGGATATGAATAATGTAAAATATTAAAATAAGACATGTGTAAACTACTTATAAAATGCATTGCAATTCGAATAAAATAGTGACTTGATGACGTCATAAACCTTAAAGGCTCGATTACTGAATTGCTTAAAAGAAACATCCTTATAACTCCCAAAACAATAATCCTACTATAGCGGTTTATTGCATCTGATTAAGAGTCATTTCCAATTAAAATATATCTTTGAATTGAAATTTGGATAAAATACAGGGTCATGAAAAATCGAAGAGTGTGGAAAGTAGGATTACAAATATCTCGGCAACTCATTATCCGATCGACTTCATGCTTTATGCAAAATTTATATTTTTTTATTGTCTTTTATATTCACTCCTTAAAATAAACAATTTCGAAAAATTTTATATACCTTTTATCAGAACGACTATTTCGAGAATCCGAAAAACATAGTTCCGGATAATCGAGGGAACTGAAATTCGATAAGCTTCTTCCCATTATTACATACTACTTACATACCAAATTTCAAGTATCTATCCCAAATTTTTTTGGGAGATAGAGCGTTTACAGACACAGACACACAGACGGACGGCAATTTTTTTTTCTAGAAATGTTTTTCGGAATCTCCAGTGTCTGAAACGTTAAATCCGTCAAAAATTTTTTTTCGATTTTCAAAACGATTACAAGACTTACCATATAGGGTAGATGTGCCAGTAATGGATACCCTTAAGGAATTTCTTTAAAAATTTTTTTTAAATAATAGTTATAATTGTTATATTCCACATTTAATATTAATCTACCAACAATATTTGACCATGTTCATAGTCACATTTCCCAATGTGAATCTAAATTTAATTGTAAATAACAGAAATCATAACACCCTAAATTCCAGTAATGGACACCCCACAAAAAGTAATAGATAATTGATATTATGATTGTATTTAAAACTAGAATTTAAAGAAAGCATATTAATGAAATAAAAAAAGCTGAATTTTTATTGGTTATTTTTTTATAAACCAAAAATGTTGAAGGTAGCCTATTACTGGAAGGCGGTTCATTACTGACACATCATACGTAGTCTGGTAGATGTGCAAGTAAAAATCTATTGCAAAAATTTCATAATTGTAAACATGACACAAGAATGTAAAAAGATGTATAGCAAGTAATTTTTTTTACAGAGTAATAACATCACCTTCACAACTAGAGGCATACAATGTCTAGAAAAATTTATATTTATTATTTTTTAAGCATCTGAAAAACAGTTTGGGTCAAACCCAAATAGAATAGCAAGGTAAAGTTTAGTGATGGAATGAAAATTGTTTAGTGCTGCCATCTGTTACGATTATTTAGAAGTAAACATTTACTTCTAAATAATGACAACAGATGGCAGCATTAAACAATTTTAATCGTAAAGGCAGATAAATTTTATGAAGCAGTCAGTCACAGCTTATAGAGATAATTTGGTATTAACATTTATGTGCAAGAATAAGTTTCCGTGTTTTCCTCATGAATCAATCAGTCGCTTTTTCAGGGATTCCAAATTAGAATGATCAGGCTATTTCTTTTAACTGAGCAGCGGTTAAATTTTGATTGTCGAAGTCACCAGTTGCTCTTGGTTGCCATGGATCGGGGTCCTATTTCATGTTTACAACCTTTTTCATGTAAAAACTTTTTTCCCTAAACGATATTTGAAATTTAACAAGTTAATTTTATCAGTACTTTGATACAAATCAGCGTGCATTATTAAAATATGTACCATAATTAACAAATAGTAATCTCCGCTTTGTTTAATCACGGAACGTCTGTCATTATAAACTAAGATTACTACTCGAAAATTGTAGATAGTTTGAATAAGAAAATGAAATAAGTTGACAATACTGTTTGACGTGAAGTGATACAAATGCATCCATACTAACTGATTTTGTGAAATTTCAAGGTAAACATTTGACTGCGGCTCCAGGGCCGGTGTCTGAAAATTGGGAGCCTCAGACTGTTACTACAGGGACCTGCTATACAGACGTTGTCTTACCATTTCAATAGATATGCATCAAATAATCTGTTCATATAATCACAAAATTAAGCGGGTATCAAAATATTGTGATGAAGGGTAAGGCATTCTTGGCCTATGTGAAAATCGGGCAATGAGTGTGACCGAAGTAAGCAATCTAAAAAACTCTTATTACAGCTAATAAAATATTGTGGGATTATTTTTCCATAACCAGTTTCGTTTAAATATTTATTTTATGGCGTAAGGAAATCTTCAACACAAGCGTCAATGCATTTTTCAACTGATGTTTTAGTCACTGGCACATTCTTTTTGCCTCACATAGAGAGTGGTCCACGACACAAAAAAATCGTAAATATATCTTTGTTTCTCAAGTAAAATCTCGAAACATATTAAAAAATAATTTTAGACATTTAAAAATGTATATATCGTCTAGAAGAAGAGTGCTCTTTTCCGTGCTACTTTTATTTTTGACTACCGAAAATAATTATTAAGTTGTCTGAATTAAGCATTTAAAAAATTCTTTAAGTAGTATTTTACGAGTACTTTTTACAACGAGAATAGTTTTAAAAATGCAAAACAGAATTCCTCGAAACCGTTTACTACACAACAGAAAATAATTGTATGAAATATCAACTTTATTTTTGACAGAAATTTAGACAAATAGATTTAAATAAGACTAAACTTGAAAAATATAGTCAGAGATTAACAATTTTTAAAGTTTGAATTACTTCTTAGAAAACCACAGGCAGTAAAGTACATTGTGTCTAAAATGCGTCTAAATTTAACATTTTTTTTTAAAAATTTTATATTCGAAATCGCACACAAGAAAAGAGTAAACATTTATAAAAGTACAGTGTTCCGAAGCACGTTATTACATTACATTATAAAAAGGTTTACATTATAGAAAGGATTACATCTTTTAATCCAATTATTTTATTTTATGAGTTACTTTATTTTAAAATTTTTGGAGTACTGTTAAGCCAAAAAGCGATATTTCAAGATTGTGTTCGGGACCACCTTAACAGGGCCGGCGCAACGTCGTGAGGGGCCCCTAACAAAGCAGTTAGGCAAAATGTATACTGCAACACTGGACTAATATTTTTACATTGCCCGTTTCATAGAAAAATATATAATATAGATAATAAAATGTATAAACATACCACTACTTTCATATTTAATGACCATATTTATTTTTAATTATGCAAAATATACCCCTTACAGTATTTTAAACTTACATTACTTTCATTTACGGTTACTTTCAAGATCAAATCTGTATATACATTCCAAAACAATTATATCTACTTTGCCTGCCAGAAATAAAGTTATTATTCACTTTTTTCTCACTAAGAACATTTAAAAACAAATCTAGAGAAAAAAAAATATAGTACAGAGTAAATGTTATTTAGAATTGTATAGATAAACTCAGGGCCCTAACAACACTCCAATTGGTGCAGGGCCCTGGGTAGCCGCCCCGTTCGCCCGATGATTGCACCGGCCCTGCACCTTAAGGACTGAAAGTACAAAAAAGGTAAAAAGAACAATTTATGCAATAAATACAGGACTTGACAAATGCGGTCGCCAGGATGCCACTGGCGACTAAATTTTTTTTTTTAACTTGCGGCCAAATTATTTAATCTTGCAGGGTTTTTCTTTTGGTCGGTTTGAGAACAACTATTTAATTTTTTTTGTACAAAAATTGAATTCAGAAATTAGCACAAACGGCATGTTCTCTCTCTTCCACCCCTAACGTAACCCCAGTGATTCCTCTTCTCTCGGTACTTTTAATGGAAGAACCAAGTTAAAAAGTCATTTTCCATCTCATGCACAGAAACTGCTCTTTTCCGCTCTAGCCAACTAGCATGTCATGTAATTAGAATGTTGGAAGGAAGGGACCAGTTTCAATAAAACAATAAGACTTAGCGTTAATCCTGCTTTTGTGGCACACAAACTTTAATAGAATTCGAAGAAATGCACATCCGATCTAGAGTTTTTGCAGCGCTCAAGTACCCGAACATTTAACCCTTTCGCGACGGCATCCCTTACAGAAATTTTATTTGGTTGGTACCACTTTTTTTAAACAGTTTCCTGTACTTGTAAAATACCAACAAATACTCTAATTAAAAAAGACAAATATTACAATTATTTATTAGTGGTGCCAAAAACATATTCCACATACAACTTTTGACGATGCATATATGCATCACCCGTCCCGAAAGGGTTAAAGCATTCGGCAATCAGCATTTCCCGAGTATGCCTGTTAATCTAGGCTTTACAGTATCTTATTTTTTTCAGATACATAAATTTTGATAATTTTCAATACGAAGCTTAGTTTATATTATATTTCTAAGTTGTGTACTATTCTAAACTATGCTCTAGTTATTCATAAAAAAACTTGTGCTTTATGAAAATCAAAGACTGGTGGAGAGGGGTGATGGTGGTGGGGGGGGGGGGGGGGGGTTAAATATTTTTACTGGTGACTAGAATTATTTTACAGGTTAGGGGCTGTCCATAAATGATGTCACATTTTTTCAATATTTTTGATACCCCCCCCCCTACCTTGTCACATATCATGCTATATTACATAGACATATACTTTGAGTTCAGAAACAAAGCACTACGTTACAGATCATGTTTCAATTTTATTTTTCAACTTTAACTATAAGTTATAATCACATTTGTGAGCATAACAATAAAAATTAGTGTATTTTGTATAAAATAAGATAAAGGTTTACGACAAAAACATAATATACAATAAAATAATACAATTAGTAATAAAATGTTTATATTTTTTTTGAAAAGAAAGGAATATAAATGAAAACATCACGTGAAAGTTGTTTTAGTCCGCTTAAAAAATACACTCAAGTTCTGGTAATTTCAAAATAACTTCCAAATTTAATCTGCTGATTTTAATGATTTTATTTTAACCAAAATGTGTGATGTCACACTTCTTACCCCCTCCAACCCCCTTGTCACAAACTGTCGCAATTTCATGAACAACATTCCCTTCCAAGTGTGACATCATTTATGGACAGTTCCTTACCAGATTTATAAAATTTTGTAAAACCCTGAATTAATGCAATTATAGAATATTCTTATTTGCTTTGCTAATGGCTCGGATACAGCCGAAACATGTCTACAGACTAAAAAAGTTACTTTACTATTTATAAATGTTTCAATCTTTTAGCAATTAGAAGAAGAATAGTTTACCTTTTAAAGATTCCTGCAGGTATTTTGCTATTTGACACTGGTCTTCGGTGTGCCTTTCCATAATAGCTAGAGATTCTTCCGTCTCTCGAATGAAATTAGTCACATTCCGGTCGAAGACTGCCAAATCGATGTCGTTCACCAAGCCATGGACTTGAATGTCTGACAGTGCGACAGCTTTGTCAAAGGTATAAGCTCCTTCTATTATCTGTTCTGTTTTCACATCAACGATGTCACGCGAAAGGTTATGCAGATCAACTCCATTTATCAGACCTAACGAGAACGAAAAATCATGGGTCAAGCACAGATTATGAAACACTTTACAGCACATTCAAAAGGTTGTGACAAAACGTCATAAGATGAAAGAGGTATGTTTAACAGCTTGGAAAACTAACATTTGAAAACCCAATTTCAACAATTAACAGAAATAGTCTGTAAATGTTTCAATTCTTACGTGCAACACTGTATATGATCTATTTGTATACAGGGTTGTCCGAAAAGTCTGGAATAACTCGAGAAATATACATCGGATTGAAAAACTGAAAAATACGTGTTGAATATTTAAAAAAAAAATCTATTTAGGGATATCAAAGTTGCCACCCCATCCCCCCCCAACTCTGCCCCCTAAGGGGGCATCTTCAAATCTTAAACTATCCTTTTTATTGCAGGTTCGGATTCCAAATACGTAAATTTAAAAATACGTAACTTTTGTATTTAATATTTTCTTCGGACAATCAGATAGCGCTGTAATCGAGTAGAACGCAGTGAAAATAGATTCCATTGAAATGTCTGGAAACGGTCGAATAACTCTAGAAAAATTGAAAAACTGAAAAATAAGTGTTCAACATTTTAGAAAAATGGCAACCGATATGCCTAAATAGATTTTTTTTAAATATTCAACACTTATTTCTCGTTTTTCAATCCGATGTGTGAGTTATTCAACCGTTTCTAGACTTTTCGGACATCCTGTATATAATACATAGTATACTACAGTTTTTTTTTTATAAGCGGACATTTCCAATTTCGGAACTGATTGGAACTGGTTCTGAAAATGAAAGTACTCTTATATTAAAAAAACTGGAACCAAAATCAAAAGTAAAAACTAACAACGTTAGAGATCGACCTCAGCTATCCTACGCAAAAAAAAATTCATTTAAAAATATTAAAATGAGAGCGAGAAATCACGCAAGAACCTTCCCATAGACTTAACATTATCTTGCGCGTTTTTTCGCATGACTAATGAAAGCTCTTAAGGGGAGGTTGTACTTTGAGTCAAAAATTTCGATTTCTTTTGAATCCCTCATGTGTTTAGATTGTTGCCCTAAAGCGGTATCGTGATATTCCATTCCTTACAATATTTTTTGCTCGTTGAACGTAATGCTATTATGAAATTTTAAGTTTCTCTAAACCACATTTTTTTTAAACTGTGCGATCATTTTTCTCGAGAACTATTCGACCGATTCCCTTCATTTTTTTATTTAAAAAGAAAGCTATTCGTTTTTGTTGGAGCTTATACCATTGAAATGTTTCATTAAGTATTTTTTTCAGCTCGCAAAAAGATAAAAGTGGCGAAAAAATGAACTTTTGTTCAAATGTCCGCCATTTTGCCAAAAATAAACTTTTTAAACCAAATTTTGGTATACGCTCTCAAGAATTCAATGCCTTTTTATAACTTGGCAACCCTTCTTGTTTTTCAAGTGAAATAAATGTTAATAAATATAATGCAAAGAGTCTGAAAGTTCTCTTTGTAACTGAAAAAAAAAGAATCTTGAAAAACACGGGAATGTAAGCTAAAGTACCACCTCCCCTTTTACACAGCAAATACTATTAAAATAATTGACTTCGCTGTACCTTTGATGAACATATCTTGTCTCACGTTTACATCTCCTTGGAATTCCAATGGACCCTCCAATTCTTGCTCCGTGTCTACAGTCACAAGATCTCTGCTCAGTATCATTCCATTAACCGTATCAGGATAAACATCTCTCTTGAAAACAACGTCACCCTGAAAGAAATACAGAAATTATCTTTAGAATTCAGATGCAGATTTTAAAAAGTTTTTATTTTAAACTGAAGTTAAAAACTATACTGAGAAGTTTTGCAATTCTCCCGATGTACGCGGGAAGGTGCCGATTTTTAGGGGTTCGAAGAGCTGTCCCGCGGAACGCCAAGTCTCGTTTTTATACGATACACGAAAAAAATTCGTAGAATTCCTTGTACGATTGAAAGGAATACTATACATCTACCTGCTTAAACGGAAATTTTCTACCGGTGAATAGAGATCCTGTTTGTCGGTTTTACTACATTTTATTGAAACCTGTAAAAACGTAAGAAATTTATTACGGAGTCAATCCCTTCACGGTGAGCGCCGAGTAACGTTGCGCATAAAGTGCTTAGAATCCTTGATTACACCTATTACAGTGCGCAGAAAAAGTTTAGACAATGATCCATTATGAGTCTGTACTGAGAAGTATGTAGCGAATTGTTGGAAGTCAACTATCATATATCGCTTGGGAATTATCCTTTATTCACAAACAATAAATTTAAAATTATACACTTTACATATTACATTGACAAAACAAAAATTAACATTGTTGCAAAAATATAGACAATCTGTATATTTACATTAAAATAACCATAAATTAAAATTGAATTGCCCCTCCATTATTTGCAATTAGTGCAAAAAAGCGACTTTCCATCGAAGAAATTAAAAATGCTGCATCACTTGGGGGTCTATTTCGTACCAAGAACGTTCAACAGCAGCTCGAAGTTTATTAACAGAGGAGTATTGTCGAAAGTTTGCATAAAACTTACGAGACATTATGCCCCAAAGGTTGTCCATTGGGTTCAAGTTAGGGCTACACGCGGATCAATCGAGAACAGTAATATTTTGAGAGTTCATCCCAGTTTTGTTTTGTGTGCAACATGAATGGATGCATTATCTTGCTGAAATACATGCTTTGGGCTGGCTAAAAGTTCCCCAAATGGCTGTAAATTGTACTGCTTTGTATGTATGTAGTCTTGCGCTGCTTGGCTACCACTGAGAAACTCTTAGAGCTAGTTGAGCATTAAAGCAAAATGAGGCCCAAATCATTAAAGAGACAACAACTTGTTGTCGACTAAAGGAAGTCATGGGCTCTTTACGCACGTCGTATCACTAATATGCTCACCCATTTTTGTCATCCAAATTCCACTTTTTTCGTCATTGAATATCACAGTAAAGTACACCACTGGGGTCCATATGACAAATGTTTATGAGCCCACTGCATTCTTGTCAATTTGTGATGAAATTTCAAAGCTGGCTGTTTTTACATTTTCATATAAACTAATTTACCTCTTTCCTCAATTCGCCTACGAGTCTTATTTGTTGATACAGAAAGTCCTGACTCACTTTTAAACTGGCTAGCACTCATTTGTGTAGATGCCAGTTTCTGGATCCTTCTATCATTTCATTTTCTGGTCACACGAGGCCTTCCAGATCTACGTTTTTCTTTGTAGGAGTCACCCTTAGACAATACTCGATAGACAGACAACTTTGAATGATTCAAAGTAGCTGCAATTTCTGCAACAGTCTTCCCTTTCGATTTCAGTTGCCATCTCAATTACTTCTTCAGACAATCTCTAGCTCGCGGCATCTTCGGTAACAGATGCTAATGCGAAGTACACTTAAATACTTCATGCATATGACGTCCTAAGTTTAACATTTGCATTTTTTTTGTGAACAGTTTAAAAAAAGCAAGAAAGTGTCTAAACTTTTGCAATATGCAAATTTCATTTTTTTCAGTTAAATATTATCCTACATTAAAATCAGTATTTCCGTCCTAAAATCTTTAAAATATTTAAAAATAAGTATACATATTTGTGTAATCCAAGAGTTCGTATTTTTTATTTAAAGGTTAAATATCAGTGTCTAAACTTTTGCTGAGGACTGTAGTAATTAAAAAACTGCCTTATTTGAAATTTTTTTATGGTTAAATTAGGCAAAAGTTTCTTCGTAAGACCGGTGACAAAAGATTAAAAATTCTGCAAATAACGCTCTCGAGAAGGGGGTTAAATGTAAAAAATTCATAGCCCATGCGGGAGGAATACCATGCGATAACATCTCATTCGCAAACTCGACAAAACGATTTTTTTTATTTGCTCCCTAGCTATTCAGTTTACACAGATTTTAATGTATAATGTTACTGTGCTTATTTCAGCAAAACCTGCTAAGACGAAATCTCATTTGACCAGAGAAAAATAGCTTTTACGCAGGACTGTCTTATTAGGTATAATTTTATGATATTCTTTTCCATAAGGATAAATTTAGTTTAAAAAGTCCTTCCGGCCTGTACCGGGAGGAAAAGGTAGCTTTCCTATATCTTCGTTTAAAAATTTTAGCTAATGTTGCACGAAAACAGCAAGTTAAAATGCAAAGAAAACGTTTACAAAAGATTCGTTAATACTGAATTTGAATAAGAAATTCGCCAAATTATTGAGCAATAGCCAAATTGGCTTCATTTATGAAGACTTATTTTGGTCGCCAAATTTGGCGATATTTCGCAAAATGTCGCCAAGTTTGGCGAGAATTTGGCGCTAACGGATATGAATATATAGTTTTATGCGTACGATTGGAAAAATTATTACAACAATGAAAATTTTTGTAATGTGCTGTCTTTAGAGGTAAACCAAAAATGCTCTGGAATCCTCGTATCAAGGCACTTAAAAAATAAATTTGAATTTTTAACTTTTTTGTATATTTTATTTTAGTTTTAAATTTTTAAATGGCCGCCATCTTGAAACAAAATGTCGGACCAAGCTGGCCAACGAACTCGGTCAAGACATTGGTGAGCTTAATACATTTTTCATCAAAATTGATTTATAAATACGAGCGTTATCGTATGACATAGGTCATATATATATATATATATGAAATGAATGTGAAAAAGTATGAAAGAATATTGAATGTGAACGAATGTGGATTGATATGAAAGGATAGTTAGTTAAACCCATTCCAAATCAGAAACTAAAATATAAAAATTCAAAGTTTAAAATCCCTAAATCGTGTGTCAAAATTTTAAAGTCTTGCCTTCATTTCTAGTTGCCCCTGTAACTTAACTTTCCTTACGATACATTTATTACGAACAGATATCAATTTTGAATCCTAGTTAAGATTAAAAGTGCTGACGGTAGCGCATCTCTCTTCTCCCGGTGGCTACATCTTGCATGTTAATTATCTGGGCTGCTTACCCAGATATGAGTCAAGGGCTAATTAGCCAATTAAATGACATTATTTCATAAGTTGCAAAGCGGTCTCTGGCGGTGGTCCGGCCGTATATAATGTGAGGAGCACGTTTTTGCGTGGCTTTTGACTCTAATCACTCTCCACAAAAACTACGGCCAGTATTCTTCGAAGTGCGACGGCATCTTTGCCGTTGTAAGTCCGGCAATTCGCCGAAATATGAACGATAAGACGATGTTTCCCCGGTAAAAGACTCTTCAAACTGTCCCCTGGGCCTAGCTTATGAAGAGACTTGTAATTAATTGGAATAAAAGCTAGTTCCCAGGAAAATGCCTGCTTATTTCTCCTACTTGTGCACGACTACATTAACGATGGATATCTATTACTGGGATGTGTGATAGCGGTGATCGACCGCTCGTTACAGAGAGATCGATGTGTGTTCGTTATATCGAGGTGCGCCCGTTATACAGAGGCGATATTTTACAGTGAGTCTGCTAGGATTGAATACCTGCCATCGGAAAATCCTTTCTTTTAAATAACTATTCATTAATAGGAAACATCGTAATCGAACCAACCATAAAAAGACTATTTTTAATCACCGGGCCTTTAAAAGAAAATAACAGAAGACTAGTGTGTTTAACTGAAAAGAAAAAGTTTGTGTCCAAAATAAAGAAATATCTACGATCAGTTAATAAAAGAGCTCCTGCTTCGTTCCTCATTAAGCTATCAAATCTCGGATAAACATTTTATTTCGTTGCCTACTTAAAATAAACAATTTTTCTTCAGCGCTTCACTCCAAAAGAAAAACAGTTTTGTTCATTCACTTTCAATAGTTATCTCAAATGACCTACTATCCAGCGAAAGGGATGGTTCACAGATGGTTTGTGGAAAATTCAAGGTCAACGATCTCCTGGCAGAAGGAGGAATGTTCTTTTTTTCTCCCTTTCTTTGCGTGTGTCAAGAGTCCGTTGTTTGGTTGATGCTTCCTGTTTTGGTTTCGTTTTAATGGTGATATTTTTTTTTCTTTTTTTCACGTGAGTATTCTGTGCAATCAAATGGATTTAAAAGAAAAAGAAGAAATAGGTATGTTCGATTTTGTTATTTTTTAAGAAGAATTCAAAAGCGGACAGAAACTTTTTATTTTTATTTTTTGAAGCAGTAAGAGAGAAAAACAATTAAAGGAAAAAAATACAGAAATTGAGGGAAAGGGGAATCCCCTTGAAAGTCCTCCAAATACGGAAATACATGAAAGTGCCCCTGTAAATATGAATGGAGCCATTAGCCCAGAGAGCCAACAATCTCTTAAAAATCAGGCCCTAATTCCTGAAATAGAGTCAATAAAAAAGGCCGCTGTAGGTAGCTATGCAGCAAATAGTGGGGAAAAAACAACGAAAGATCCGGAAATTATCCCATTTTCACCGGAAACAAAGATGATCTTTGCTTCCTGGCTTGCTTATTTTGAGGCTGTATGTATTGAATCCAGAAAGATGATGTTTGGAAGATAAGAAACATCCAGAAATTTTTAAAAGATAGTGCCCTTACCCTATACATTAACAACTGTCTTAATGTTTTACACTGGAATGAGTTTGTTTCACTATTCCATGAAAATTTTTCTACCCCAGATACACTATCACTAAGCGACTTTGCTAGTATTCGGTATAGGTCAGGTGAAGACCTCAACGAGTACTACCAAAAGAAAACGAAAATGGGTCGTAATCTGGGTTTAGACAACAAATTCATTCTGGAAGGGTTATCAGAAGGTTTGCCAATTTCGATGCAGAGACTTATTGTGACTAATGCCTTTAAAACTGCCACAGAATGGAGAGAATTAGTTTTTAAACTTACTAAGCTTGAAGTAGCAGGCAAGAGTCCTGAAAATAAACCAGACCCAACTCCCCAAAATCAGTTGAGACAATGGCGACCATATCGCCCTAATACCGCTGAGCAGAATTTTCCAACGCGATCCTGGAATTATAGATACCCTTATCAAAACCCCCAGAATCGCCCAAATGTGTCTAACCCTCAAAGAACTTTCCAAAATGTGAGACCATTTCAACAGTCTCCTCCTAGACCAAATATACACTACCAGGCTACATTGCCACCATCGCCATGCCGTGTATGCCTTAATCTTAATATTCCAAATGCTTACCATTGGGTACGAGATTGTCCTTTTCGAAAGCAATCTTTAGAGGCCTCCTCTCTAACCCAACAACCAAACATTCAAATCCAGAATCCAAATCAGACACAGTGATTTTTCTGCAAACCCAAGTAGTAATATATGACAATTAATAGTACCCGGGTACATAGAAAAAAGAAAAGGATCCAAAGAAAACCCAAAGAAACGTCAAATTACTACTCTAAGGATACCGGAAAACTCAATACCATGTTTGATCGACTCAGGAAGCTCGTTAAGTGTCATTCCATTCAGTCCAAAAATTCCAATTAAACACTTCCAAAATTCGTGAAGGTCTATCGGTCGCTCAAACACAAGGCATTCTCACCTTGCAGGAAAAATGTCGTGTTAATTTGAAAATTGGCCGCATATCCAAATATGTTGATCTTTATGTTATTGATAATAAATTACCCTATACCCTTATTGGACTTAACCATTGCCAAAGTTTCCAGTTAAATATTGATTGTGTTAAGATGCAAATTTTCCAAAATAACCAAAGAGTGCCTCTCCTGAACCAATTACGAAATATTCCAACCATTAATTCCTTGCACGTGTCAGAACCTAATGAAGATATCTCAGAAAAGGAAAATGCAGGGATATTTGGCGAAAATTATGAGCCGGAGTTTGTAAACGCCACTGAACCTATCCAAGTTCAGTCTGCACCTAACAAACTGCCTACCCTCTTAGCCAAATATGTCGGTATTTTTGCCAAAGATAAATATGATGTAGGATGTGTCAACATGGAACCACAGAGAATACATTTAACTTCTGACTTACCAATTTCGCTTAGAGCTTATCGTACTTCCCCTAAGAAAGAAGAAATTAGAGAACAAGTTCAAAATTTGTTAAAAGCCGGTATCAAAGAAAGTCATTCCCCTTATTCTTCACCTGTAACCTTAGTTTATAAACGTGAAGAAGGAAAGAAAACTCGGTTGTGCGTCGATTTCCGAAAATTAAATGCCATAACCAAAACAGATGCAGAACCCTTACCCCGAATCGACACTTTATTGGACAAATTGGTGCAAGCTAAAGTGTTTTCCACTCTCGATTTAGCAAGTGGATATTGGCATATACCTATCCACCCTAAAGATACTGAAAAATTAGCTTTTGCCACAACGTTTGGCTTATTTGAGTGGAAACGTCTCGCGTTCGGCTTGAAAAATGCACCTGCAAATTTTAACCGTATCCTTCGAAGAATCCTAAATAAATATAAAATTGAGTTTGCATGCAGTTATTTTGATGATATTATTGTATTCTCACAAAATGAAGAAGAACATTACCATCATTTGGAAATCATTTTTGATATTTGTGTCCAGGAAAATCTTAAATTAAAGCTGTCTAAATGTAATTTTGTTAAAAAAACAATTTTCTTGGATATGAAGTGTCGAATGGTTGTATTACACCCGATAACCCGAATATTGAAACCATCAAGAGGTTAAAACCACCAACCAATGTTAAAGAGTTACAACGCTTTTTGGGATCTATTAATGTTTATAATAAATTCATTCATAAATATGCTGAGGTTAGATTTACTCTTAATAATTTGTTAAAGAAAAATGTTCCCTATGTATGGGACGAGGACTGTCAAAATTCTTTTGAAAAATTAAAAGCAGTTCTAATTCAAAAACCTATCTTAAGATTGTTTGATCCCAAAACACCTTGTAATTTATTTGTAGATGCATCAAGTCTTGGAGTGGGATGTGTTGTGAAACAGGCTGATGAAAATGGTATTTTGCACCCCATAGCATATCATTCTAGAAATCTTCGTGACTATGAAAAAAATTATGCAATTACTGAACTCGAATGTTTGGCAATTGTGGATGTTCTAGATAAATTTTACCATTATTTACACGGTCAAAAATTTGTCATTCATACAGACCATGTGGCTCTCACTTGGCTAAAAAATGTTAAAAACCTAAGAGGACGTCTTTTCCGCTGGTCCCTTAAACTGAGTATGTTTGACTACGATATTAAATATAAAGGGCTCCACTAATGTAGAGGCTGATATGCTGTCTAGATTACCTGTTTCAGCAGACCCCCCACATCATACACATTTACTCAACTTGAATGATATCAGAGAAAATCAGAAAAAAGAAAATGTCAAGGTAGATGGTAAAAAATATGTTGAAATTAATGATGTTATTGTGATTAAAAAGAAAAGTTTGTATAAGATTGTCGTCCCCATGGCTTTACGTTTACCCCTCTTGGAAAAAGCCCACACAGATTTTGGACATCCTGGAATTTATAAGATGATAAATTTAATTACAAATCAATATTATTGGCCTAACCTTAATAAAGATATTGAAAATTTTGTTAAACATTGTCATACCTGCCAAATCAACAAAAAAAGTAGGCAAAAAAGATTTGGTTTGTTGCAGCTCATGCCCCCAACGGATATACCTTTTGAATGCTTGGCATTGGACTCTGTTGGCGGATTTAATCATTATAATTTGGCAAAGAAATATCTGCATTTGGTCATAGACCATGCAACTCGCTATGTGTGGGGTTTCGCGTCAAAAAGTGTAACTACTGAAACTTATACAAACATTTTGAAACAATTATTTCAAACTCAAGTACCAGAAAAAATACTTACTGATAGAAATGGAGCATTTACAGCTTCTAGATTTAAACGTTTTCTTCGTAATTATAATGTAAAACACCGATTAACCTCCAGTCATCACCCGGAAACGAATGGGAAAATTGAGCGGTTGAATCAAACTATTGTCACCAGATTAAAATGTATTGTAAATTCATCACCAACTAAATTACCTTGGACAAAATTTTTAGATGAAGTATTGTATCAATATAATGCTACTCCACATTCTGTAACTCAATTTCCACCTAGTTATTTGCTGTTAGGAAAATTACCTTATGATCCTCTTTTGCCAGATAATGATTATTACCCTCCTGTTGAAGAAGCTAGAAAATTGGCTAAGGAAAGAACAATAGCTTACCATAAAAAAAAAACAAAATCCATTACGATGCTCGTTTTCTTCCTGTAAAGTTTAAAGTTGGTGACATTGTAATGTATGAAGAATTCCACTATCCTAATACACGTAAATTGACTCCACCATATTCTGGACCATATACTATCTTAAAACAACTATCTGATGTAAGTTTTGAAATTGATAAACCCAGTATACATTTTAAGAGAAATTCTGAAATAGTGCATGCCTCCAAGTTGAGATTCTATAACCCTCCTCAAAATTTAAAACTCTACCATGAATAACCCCCGTCTATTTCTTCCATCTTTCAATTTTTTATTTTTGCTTTCCTATCGTCCCTCTATCATTTTAGTGTTTGGATGAGGACCGAGCTGGATGTTAATTTAAAACCCAGCGGTGTAGTTGGCGGAGCAGTTTTAAAGTACTGCTAACCTTTTTATTTTTTTTATTACTTATACAATGACAAACTAGGAACACGTTAGGGGTCCTCCGCTCCGTGGCCTCCCGTCTATAGTCGAACTGTTTTCCCATTTTCTCTTTCCATGTAGAATGGAGAATTTGGCAAAACTGCTTCGCTTTCCCTCTGTAGGTGATTATCGGGCATCCACTTTTCCTTTTCCCTTGTGCAAGAGACACATTTTTTTGGATGGTAATCACCTCAGAGTTTAGAAATCCATGTCTCACTGAGCATGGTGGAAAGGATAGCCTAATTTTTTTTTATTTTTTGGTTAGAATTTCCTATTTTTACGAAGTTTTCCAGTTCAATCTTTTTTTTTTCTCCTGAGAATAATTTCCATTAGAGTGTCCTATAAGCCCAAAGATGCTTGTAAATAGATATTTTGGAGTAGTAACAGAGCTTGTAACTGCTCATATGACATTTTCATGTTTGTGTTGTTTTTATTGCATTTGTAGTAATTGTTTTGTCCTATATTTACAATATATTTGAAATATCTTTTATGATATATTTTTTAAATTTAATGTTTTGAATAAGTGTTTATATCATGTTGAAGTATTTTTATAAGTTTAAGTGCATATTTTAATTGTTTGTGTTTTGTAAATAATATAAGTAATTGCCATATTATATTTCTGTTTTCAAGTATCATATTATTTAGTTTTTATTGTATTGTATGTTTAAAGAAAGGTGCAATGTTTACCTTTCCTGATGAACCAACCCCCAAGAACAATTCACACAGGACATGTTGGTTAACAAAAACTTTCGCAATGTGCTAAAAGACTTTCAAAAAATAGCACACAATGTTCTCGAGAAATGTTCAATATTTTTTTTTGCTGCAGCTGTGTTTTGTTTACAGTATATATCATATGTTTAATCTTCAGTGTATATCATCAAATAGTATCAGTATTTTATGTAAAAGTAAGCCCAAGCAGTTTGAGAGTCTAATTAGAATTCCGTAGAAAAAAAAAATCGATAGCCTAGTTTAAAATGTGTTTAACTTATGGGGTTGAGCCCCACAGCCCTTGCTGGCAAGTACTGTGGCGCTTATTTTTAAAGGGGGGGGATGTGAAATGAATGTGAAAAAGTATGAAAGAATATTGAATGTGAACGAATGTGGATTGATATGAAAGGATAGTTAAACCCATTCCAAATCAGAAACTAAAATATAAAAATTCAAAGTTTAAAATCCCTAAATCGTGTGTCAAAATTTTAAAGTCTTGCCTTCATTTCTAGTTGCCCCTGTAACTTAACTTTCCTTACGATACATTTATTACGAACAGATATCAATTTTGAATCCTAGTTAAGATTAAAAGTGCTGACGGTAGCGCATCTCTCTTCTCCCGGTGGCTACATCTTACATGTTAATTATCTGGGCTGCTTACCCAGATATGAGTCAAGGGCTAATTAGCCAATTAAATGACATTATTTCATAAGTTGCAAAGCGGTCTCTGGCGGTGGTCCGGCCGTATATAATGTGAGGAGCACGTTTTTGCGTGGCTTTTGACTCTAATCACTCTCCACAAAAACTACGGCCAGTATTCTTCGAAGTGCGACGGCATCCTTGCCGTTGTAAGTCCGGCAATTCGCCGAAATATGAACGATAAGACGATGTTTCCCCGGTAAAAGACTCTTCAAACTGTCCCCTGGGCCTAGCTTATGAAGAGACTTGTAATTAATTGGAATAAAAGCTAGTTCCCAGGAAAATGCCTGCTTATTTCTCCTACTTGTGCACGACTACATTAACGATGGATATCTATTACTGGGATGTGTGATAGCGGTGATCGACCGCTCGTTACAGAGAGATCGATGTGTGTTCGTTATATCGAGGTGCGCCCGTTATACAGAGGCGATATCTTACATATATATATATATATATATATATATATATCTCAACATTTGAACGGAGGGTGGTTTTGGGGTCTGGGGGTCATGATCGGTGAAAATATATCTGAATTTTCCGGAACTGCTTTCCTCCGAACGGTTGCAATAGGTAGCTTTATACTTTTTTGTATTGAAAGCTACCTAAAAAAGGATTCAGTTCTAGATAGGTCTATTATATTTATGCCTCGATATAGAAAAATCAGACACCACCACTACAGAATGGCATTTTAAGAGCCTAGTGCAAGATAATATGTAACGAATAATTAAATTGAGAAAACTGAAGCGAAAGCTTTTTATCGTAAATTTTAGAGATTTTTCGGTTTGATATCATATGTATGCTATACCAAACAGGTGCTACACTCAACATTCTCAGAAAAACTTCACACTTAAATTTCAAATATTGAAAGGCTTATTTAAAAAGAAAAAAAATATTTAAAGTTTTACAACATATAATAATTCATATCTTAATCGATAAAATAAAAATTTCATAATATGTACTTCCAATAAGTTCATTTAATTACGCTTAAAAATCCATACAAATGCAAACGACACATTCCGGAAGCTTCGAACTGAAAGAACATAAGGAAAAAAGAAAATGCAAATTGCTTGAATATAGATATGTGCTATTCTTTTAGAAACTTTCATTTTCAGTACTAGATCTTCTGTGAAAAAGGTTTGATTGATTGTGAAAAGGCTATTGTTTTGATTTCTATATTAAGTAGGTGCTATGTTCATAATCATGATGTCCACCGAAATTATGTCCACAGACCTGACTTTACGTAAATTATTTTTAACACTAAATATTGACTGAATTTAATGCCGCTGCTAAAATTAAAAATTATGTAACTAATAACACGTTTTTACATTTAATTTTGCTATTTTATAATCCTTGCCTGTTTTTGCCTTCTCTACTAAAGTGAAATCAAAATGTGGCTTGGCACTGTTGTCCCGGCCTTCTCAATTTATGGCAATCAGAAAAATATATTATATATCATATTACGAATATTTATCGTCATATGTTGTAGTTGGAGTAAAGTTGATACTAGAAGTAGGAGCACACATGGTCGCACAATGAAATTAAGAACGGTGGGTGTTATTGATGATGTGAAAAATTAGAAGTCGTAATATTTCAGTTGCAGTCTCGACGCGGCCGTAGCGGTAGTAGAATGAAAAAACCAGAGGCGTTTCTCCATGAATCAAACGAACAAGGCTGTTCAATTTCAATCCTTTATTAAGTATTTCTCTTGGGCAGTTTCCACCTAACAATAATAGCCGTGCATCGCTACGTCATCAAGGTATAGAGGGTAAGTAATAGAACATCTTAATTATTGTCAAACGAGCAGCCAGGGAGTTGTTGACAAGTGAAAATTCGATTTATTTCTGAGGGAGCACCGCAGGTAGCTGCTTTTTGTTACCTAGCGTAATAACACAAATTGTGACGTAGAATGCGCACTGAACCAATGAGGAATTAAGGAAGACGCGTCATGCTACGTCACGACCAATGAAAGATAATTAGTAAAGAGTTCGGACAGAGAGGTAGTGGATGAATTTTGTAGTAAAGTGACTTAGAGCGGGAAAATAAAATTCGGAATAAAATTGAAATTGGCTCTCAAAAAACATTCTAAAACCCAGAAATGATCGGGGATCATGATAGAAATTAAGAATAACTAAAAGCTTTATATTTAAGTAAATTTGGACAATTTAGAATTAAATAAAAGGGAATTTAACAGAGTTAACGATAGAGCTAAATTAAGAATAATGATTTAATGAATATAGAGTAGTAAATTGGAATAAAACAGGGGAAAAAAAATTAGAATTGTAAGAATTTGGAATAATTTAACTAAGGAAAAAATGGCGAAATTTTTTTATTACTATATATATATATATATATATATATATATCCTCAAATGTCGGATATTATAATTAACAATAATGAGCAACAGATTAGTATTAGATTTATTTCTCCAAAAATGTGGCTTGGCACTTTGTTGCCCGGCCCTGTCAATTTATGGCAAAGTGCCAAGCCACATTTTTGGAGAAATAAATCTAACACTAATCTGTTGCTCATTATTGTTAATTATAATATCCGACATTTCAGGATTTTTTTTTTTTTTAGATTTCAGATTGCCATAAATTGAGAGGGCCGGGGCAACAATCAGAAATCTAAAAAAACCTCAAATGTTCGGACTTAAAAGCAAACACTGCTAAAAATGTGATTAGGTTTTAAAGTATAATAAAAATACTTGAGTAGACGAGTCCCAGAATGGGCAAATTTGGCCTAGGCAGTAAACCATTGCTGCGAAAGACAAGATAAATCATACGTTAAGCATAGATTATGAAACTTTTCTTCAACACTTCTAAAATACTGTCATGGAACTCCACCATTTAATAAGGTAAAAAGGTATTTAATAAGGTAATTAAAAAGGTATTTAATAAAGGTAAAAAGGTATTTATTTAACAAACTGGATAATTAGTTTCCTAGAAAACAGATTTGTCACACTTGAGGAAAACGGAATAAAACAATCAAGACAAACCTTTGGCGGCTCTCCGCAAGGAAGTTGCCTTGGCCCGCTACTTTGGCTGCTAATAGCAGACGTAGCCTTAAAAAAGAACTGGGGTAAAAAGGTCAGAATCCAAGCATTTGCCGACGATTTCATCCTAATACTCAAAGCTAAAACCAAAGAACAACTGGTAATCTTAGCAAATAAAATAGAAGAATTCAACAACTGGTTAAAAAGTAACAATCTTACGCTAAACAAGGAAAAAACAGAACTACTGTATCTAAACGGACCTCGATTACACAACCTCCCAGATCAAGTCTCGGGAAAGATAGAGGGAATCAAATTAGAGGACAAGGATCTAGAAGGTAAAGACCAAATCAAATATCTAGGAGTCCTAATACACCGAAACCTAAACTGGCTGCCACATTGCCAGCACCAAACAACCAAAGTACGCAAATCATTCAGTATGCTGGGACAAATGGCAAAAATAGGTTGGGGAATAAAAGCAGACATCATAAAAATTTGTTATCGAACAGTAGTGGAAAAAGTGTTAACATATGCAGCCCTAATCTGGGGACACAAATGTCAGAAGCAAACAGGTCCTAACCACTTGCCAAAGACATTTTCTGCTGACCATAGTCAAGGCATACAAAACTGCCCCAACAGCGGCCCTTCAGGTACTGGCGGGCCTGATTCCAATACACCTACAGGCCAAATATGAAGCAACATATGAACAATAACAAGATTAAGAGAAACATGTAAATTATACGGTAATACAATTCAACTAACAGACTACGATAGCAAAATAAACATATGGGAAACTCATCCAGCGGACACAACAGAACCAAATATAGGCTACAATGAAACAGATGTAACAATTTATACAGACGGCTCAAAATTGGAATCAGGCGCTACGGGATCGGCTTTCGTAGCATACAAAAATGACAAAAAAAATTCAACTATGGTCAACACCACTGCGGAAACATAACAGCGTCTTCCAAGCCGAACTACTGTCGATACTAAAGGCAACAGAATGGGGCAACGAAACAGGGGTGGATTATAGCATTCGCTCGGACTGCTTATCAGCAATACTAGCACTCAGCAAACCATTCAACAGAGTAAAACTAATTGCAGACATACAAAACAAAATAAGAAAATCAAACAACAAATTTAAAATTAATTGGGTTAAGGCACACATTGGCATCCAAGGAAACGAGGATGCCGACGAATTAGCAAAGGAAGCGGCTAAAAATAATAAAAATGATAGACCCTACCACATAGAAAGACCAATATCAAACCTTAAACGTATATTAAAAGAGCTAACAATGAAACAATGGCAGTTCGAGTGGGACTACGGGGACACGGGTAGGACAACCCATGGATACTTCCCAAAGGTAGACACAAAAAAGACTAATAAGCTGTAAATTACCAAGCCAAATCTACACAGAACATGGAGCATTCCTACAATACCTACATAGATTTACCAACTTTAGCTCTCCAGAATGCATATGTGGGGATTTAGGGTCCCCAAAACGTCCTGCCCGCTCACACAACCACACCATCTGGTCAACATCACAGTTAATAACGAAAAACTATGGCACAGACAACTTGCAAACAACAAACATTTACAAAACAAAGGTAGAGCAGTGATCAGATGGCTAATGAACAATGTAGACGACATGAAACAGACAAACATAGATTAATACAACAAAAACAAGCAAAAACATAAAAGTCCCAGCAGCCACCATATTTCTATATTCAAAGTGTATATAACCTCCGCCTAATTTACCTTCTCTTTCAGGAAAATAAATATATATATATTGTGTATGTGTATATATAACAAAAATAGCAGTGTAAAGGACACCTCTTTCCTGTGACAAAAAAATCGATCTTTCAGCGTCTAAGAGGGTGGAAGTTAATGTAATTAACGGACTAATGGCCAAGGAACATGCCCCACCCCACAGCGCACCAAGTCTTCAAATAGCTTCATCGAGTTCATGGTAACAGCCATAAGGTATCTATGGACTGATCGCCATTAGAGCGCAATCATGAAAACAAATTCAACGGTTACCAGTGATGCAACAGAGTATAAAATCAACAGCGAAAAATGAGAAACCCAAATCACAATGAGAAACCTGTAACAAATGAGAAACCAAAATAAAATCAACAAATGAGAAACCAGAAACAACTGCAACAAATGAGAAACCAAAAAGCAATGAGAGAAACCTAAACACGAAACAAAATGCAACAAAAATCAAGCAACAAAACAAAAACAGGAAACCTTTAAGTACAGTCGGAAAAAGGGAAAAGGAAAGGGGGAAAAAAATCCAACACAGGTAAAAGTAATCAATTTTTTTTTTTTATTTAAAGTTAAATAAACATGTATTAACCCCTTCACTTACAGGTTTTTCTTTTTTTTTTTCATGTACACTAACGGCACCCGGTGCATGTAAAATTTGTCGTGGGAGCAAAGTCCTCTAAGTTACCTGTGAATAATACCTCTGGAGATGCCTAGTCAGGTGAAGGTCTCGTCACCGGATCAAGGTTCTAAATTACGAGACCAACTTGCATAGCGATGGCATGACGTATAGATGCGATGCCAAGCCCAGGTCCATACAAAAAGAATCAGATCAATTAGCAGCAAATCAAAAACGGGAACAAAACTCAGACCTCCACATAGCCTCCTGCCAGAAATGACCAGCCGTTATGCGGCATCTCTTCAGTGGCGCTACGCGCCCCGGTGCCAGGCGCTAAACCCGTTTAAGCTAGGGAAACCTGGCAGGTAGGGGCCTGGTCGCCGGTCTCCAAAAAAAAGGTATTGTAAGCAAACAATTTAGAAAACTCTTAACTGAAAACCTACTTTCAGAAATAACCATCCATAGACGGTAATGTATCCAGTTATTTGCCTAGCCCTGTTTATGAATTTATACTTTACAAACGACTTATACTAGATATAGTTCAGGTGGAAAATGCATAACTGAAAATCACCTTTAAGCAATTCATTCCCATGTACACATTAATGCTTACGAATTCTTGTGTAATCTACAGGCCCCGACTAGCAAGTTTTTGTGCCCAGGGCACTTTCAATTTTTCGTGCCCCCTTAGATTGGTTGATTTACTGATACTAGTTTTTTTTTTTTTTTTTTACACATTGCACGCTTATTCGAAAAGTGTAAACTCAAAAAATTACGTTTTCCGGAAAATTAGAAAACTGTTCCAAGAATAAAAATAATTTTTTTTTTCTATTATTTATTGAAATGTACTTTTAACTACAGATTGATATATATTTTTGTCATTTTATCGTATTAATATCTGAAATATCACATTTTTTCAGTTGTGGCACTTTTCGAATAAATGTGCAATATGATAAAATTGAATGACTTGATAAATACAGTACACCAATTACTAGAAAATAATGATAAGAAGGTTACTTATTAATGATGTTATTTATATTAAATGAGAAAACCTAACTGAGTGCAAACAAAAGTCCTAAAAAGAAATAAACGTTGGCACAATTATGATTTTTGTAAATGGAAATTTAGATGAAATTATGAAAAATTTTCGTGCCCTTCAGAAATTTTGTGCTCAGGGCATGGGTCCCAGGTGCCCATGCGATAGTCATGGCCTGGTAATCTACAGTTGTACAGAATTATACGCACCACGTAGCACGTAAAAACTTAAAAACGCATACCAAAGCTGTACACGCACTTACACCTCATAAATAGCTCTGAAACCGAATTTTATGTGACCCTGTAAAACAAATGAAAAATGCTTTGCACCCCATATTCTACAGAAAGCCTGTTTTAGCGCCCCTCAGAAATGCATATCAATTTTATTATGTTTAAATTAGTATAACATCATTAATTCACAGCAAACTGTTCCCCTCCTTCCCAAAGACCATAATGTAACAGGATTCTTTTGAATGTCCCTGTAAACTAACTAAAAATGCTGCACACTTCATTTTTAATACATAACATGCCATAGTGGACCTAAATAAAAAATCAATTATATGGCAATGCAAGTATTTACGAGAGTTAGAGAACGGAACAAAGAGACACACCGAATTCATAAATACTTTTCAAATATGTTGGAATGTTAAAAACAGAAGGGAGGTGCCACATATTAAAGATTAAATTTCAATGTATGCTTAGGCTTGCATGTTAAAATTTTAAATATTACTAGATGAAAGGAGAGGATCTCTTTACTTACATGTATAACTTTACGTCCTGTTACAGTTTGGTTTCCAACTGTTAAGAGGGTGTCATCGTACAATTCTTGCAGATCGTACGAGTTGACAGATTCTGTGAAGATGTCTCCAAATACTTTGACATTCTGGAATGACTTGTGGCCTGTGATACGTTGAGGACCTACAAAGGAGTTCCAGAATTTATTTTGCAGAACAGTACTACGCAATAAATTAAAAAATAATTAAAACTCTTCAATCCAGCTGAAATAATCGTTAAAAGATATTCAATTTAACGGTTACTTTGGTTGTAGCGAACACTTTAAAGAAAATATGAAATAATGATGTCATCCGTTTCCAAGATAATACGGTACAAAGAAAAATCCAGGGTAAGTGCGAGACTGACTCATCTTGAGAGTTCTGTACCATTACAGTTACAATGCGTTAATTTGATGCTAGGTACAGATTACAGAAATTCCTTAGTTTGTCACGCAATGAAGAAATTTATGAATTAAGGATTTTTGGATCTTTGATTTCTCCCAATACTTGCTTCGTGCCAAATTTCAAGACTGTATGTCAACCGGAAATACCCTGTAGGTTTCGCGAATGTAACCTATATACTTCCGGATGACCTAAAATTTTGAAATTTGGCTCGTAGAAAGGTCTAGCACATGTAAAAATATAAAAATAAATTTATACATCTATATAGATTTATTAAGTAATTTTTAAAGTGAGGCTATAGGGGTTAAATTTTTTCTTACAGGAAGTATAAAACTCTCCCCTCTCCCCACAAAAAAAATTACATACCAATTTAAAAAGAGACTATCTTCGAACGCGATTCACACATTAAAAGAGTTTCACGTTCATGAGGTTTGGGGGGGGGGGGGAAGTAACAGCAGTAAGATAATTGATGGTGAGGTTGTGCTTATTGCGGTACGTTAACTAAACATAAAACTAAACTTAATATGACAATGTAATTCAACAACCACTAAATAGGATCTTTACTTTTATGCACATAAAAATATTGATGTTTCTAATCAATTCAATTCATTATTTTACATTTTATTCAGTTTGGCTTTTTTGCGAAATGTCTAACAAACTTCTGAAAATGATTATCGCAGAAACAGTTTTCTTAGCCTGGAAATATTTGCTTCCCTCTAGCCGAGGATTTATTTAACTATTCAAAATTCTGTTGGCTTCTTTGCATAAGCTTCACCAATGTCAGTCTAGCACGTCGGTTTGCTTTATTGATCTAAGGCTTTCGTTCTAGGTATCCTGGCATGTTTTTTCAAAATATTTAACAGTTGCAGTATTTGCAGATTTCCTTCAATTTTTTTTTCAGTTTCCACGGTTAATTTTACGGCGGTACTTCTGGGGTTAATGTGAACTTGTCTCAAAATCCACCTCTCTTCGCGTTCACTAAATTAACCATGGACGCACTGATCTTTGTTTTCAACATTTGTCTGTTTGGTCATCAATTTTAAGATTTCGCCTGTATGACTAACTGATTTCACATTTTCCTAGCGATTTATAACTAGATTTCGCACATCAAAAAAATTACTTCTCCCCATTGTAACATGAGAAACATATGCTGGAATTTAATATCTGAAATATATTTAAAATATAGTGGTAAAAAATTTATTTTTATTGATGACACTTTTTTTTTTAAATTTCTCATTTAAAAAAAAGTGTCCAACGTTTATGAGATCTGTTTGCGGTTGTATAATATTTAAAAACATAATTGCACATAAACTGCAATTGTAAAAAAATTTAAGGTTTTTCTTTTTATAAATGTTTACCAAATGTTAAATTATTTCATTTTTAACGTTGTTTTGGGCGTTAATGTTATCTATAAATAGCTTAATATTTTTATAAATAGCTTAACGCTAACTGTCCCAATACTTTTTTGAGCGACTGTAGTTTATTTTTTTACAGATTTTCTATCGAGATTCTCCAGCTAAATTTCACCAATCCTTTTATGTACTTTGATTATCACGAGCATTTTTCTCTTCAAAATATGAGTATGCCCTTTAAGGAGATCTTCCTTGTTAAAAAGGAAACTAATTTACTTGTAGTCCGCAACCTAGACATGCGATGTTTTTGAATTACCAAGCTAAAAGACAGATTACTAAGCTAAAAGATTAATTTTTAAAAACTGGTTATAATTCAAAACTAACTTTAGCAAAGTAAACGGGAAGGCTAAATTAAGAATTTTTCGTCACGAAGGCTATGTCTCTCTGTACCATCCGTGGCAAACACTTTCTTTTATTTTACATACAAGTTTTTAAAAGTTCTGTATCAGGGAGGAGGGTAATAAACTTGGGGGCAAGACACTCCAGTTTGGGAAAAATATTAAACATGTTCCAATTCTTCTTTTGAAAAAAAGGTCTAGAAGCTCTTTAATTTAATCTTTGTTAAAATTCTGCGTTACTTTCCATATGTTTAAAGATTGTTTTGAACAGGGAAGGGGATGCTCTCGCCGAGAAAAGTCTTAGCGCGTGTTCGAAAAAAATCGCCAATCCTACACTGCAGACCTCATCGTCTAATATCTTACACGCTGGATTTCGTTCTGCCGGCGTCTATTCCTTCAACAGTCAAAAAGTTGTTTACGTAACCAGCGATAAGAATGGAAAAAGAAAAAGCTTACCATCTTCCAAGCACTTTATCGTTACCACATCAGTTTTCAGGTTCAGCCCATTAATTAGATCAGCGTTTAAGTCTCCCGAAATCTCAACTGGATTCTTAAATACAATCGGACCTTTAAAAGAGAAAATATGTTGGATCCTTAATATCACTAGAAAATATACCGAGATAAAAAAAATATATAACTATAAAATTTATTTACAGTAAAATTATTAACAGTAATTTTTACAACACATTTTTATTGTGTATTTTCATAATAATTACGAGCAGGGAAGACCGAGCTATGCTCTGTCAAAATTAAATCTGAGTTCAAATATCATGACCCACAATGACCCAGAAATGACCCACTAATCGAATTTTTTCGAACATGTGACATAGCCCAATTATTTTCGCGTGCCCGAAACTCGTAGGATACAAAATTTAATCAAAATCGTTAGAGCCGTTTTTTAGATAAAATTAATTTGACCCGCTTTGACCCAAAAATGACCTACTAATCGAAAGTTCTCGAACATGTGACCCAGCCCAATAGTCTTCTCGTGCCCGAAAATAGTCTGATACAAAATTTCGTTAAAATCGTTTGAACCGGTTTTTAGATACAATTAGCTTGACCATGACCCAAAATGACCCACTAATCGAATTTTCTCGAACATGTGACCTAGTCCAATGGTTTTCTGGTGCCCCAAAACGGTAGGATACGAAATTTCGTCAAAATCGTTAGAGCCGTTAAGATAAAATTTGCATATTATATAACTACACACAAGATTTGCTCGTATTAGAATATATGATGTATTTATTATTTTTTATAAAGGAAGTACTTTGTGAAAATTTATGACGACACGTTTTAAGAAGTCCCAAATATTAGATTTGACTTTTAAATCGACGTTCATTACAAATTCTGTTACTCTAGAACTAATGTTCGGAATTTCATAACATGTCATTTAGTTGAACTTTGACAAGTTGGTGCTCATTAGATTACAGCCACGTTTAACAGGTGGCGCTACTACGCCATATTTTTCTCCATGTGCATAATAGCTGCATCTGGGTATCTATGAGATGAAATTTACAAATCGCAATGTACGAGATGTTCATTAGGAAAAAAGTATGTCAATTCAATTTTCACTTTGATTCGATTCAATTTTCGCACTCGAGAGGAGCACTGCTATGCTATATTTTTTTTACGATTAACATTATAGCTGCATCTCTTCCTATTGAATAGAACTGCACCAAATTTTACATTGAAGTTAATATAAATTTGTTCAATTTTCGGTTTGAATATCAAAAAGGGAGCGTTGTTTCACTAGGTTTTCTTAAATTATATTTTAAAAGTGGTTATCAACTCCATGTTAAAAAAATTGGGAAATTTTAGGTTTATAATATTTACACAACAAATTTTTCTAAAAAAAAAAAAAAATTACAGACGACGCACAGTGGGGAAAAATCCCGAAAAGCTGGCCAAAATGTGGAAATGTTATTCAAATTGGACGAAACTTCGTACACAGGTGTTTTTCAGGATGCTGATTACGATTCCGAAAAAACAAAATGGGAAATCCAATATGGCGGACTGAAGATTTAAATGTTTTGAAAGCTATTCAATTTGTATGAAATTTCGTATACAGGTGCTTTGAAGAATGCTAATTACGATTCAAAAGCTAAAATTAAAAATGACGAATTAGTACAAAAACCGAAATAATGCAGTAGAAAATTGTTTCAGAATACTTGTCTCATTTAAAAATTTCTTATGTAGAAATAGTATTAATTGTAAACATTCCCTCATGACAACATTTCGTGATTTTCATGTCTCTGAATATCGGTTTAAATTGGCAACTTTTTTAATTATACCCAACCACTGGCAGAAATCTGACTAAACTCAAAATTCTTATTCCTTTAAAATATCAATGTACAACTGCGGCAGAAACACATGAACGCTTTCCCCCCGTAATTCTGGAAAAGAAAGTCAAAAAGAGAGGATAGATAAGGTTTCACGGTTTCTTTATATTAATAATATCGACCATGCAAAGGCTTAAGAATCGTACTAAATATTTCTCTTTATATTCTTAGCAATAACAACTCATTCCCGTTTCAAGCTGATTTTCAAAGGGTTGTAAAACATTAAGAAACTTAGACTACAACCTTGTTTTTTAAATAGCAAGTTTTTTTTAAATTTTTAAATTTGTAAACAATTAAAATTTCTACTTTGAGCCCGAGCCCTACAAAGAGAAAAAAGGAACTGTATTACACTTTAATTAAACCCTCTTTTTTTTTACAAAACATTTAAAATATAATTATACACATCAAGAAAACAAAAACGCTGCCATTTTTGGAAAAATAACTTTGCACAAAGAACTGCTGGTACTCAGCTTTGTAAGAAGACCACAGCAATTCTGACAATAAAATTATTTTCTAACACATGCACTACTCTTTTACAATTTCAGAATTTTTGAAGAGACTAAAAACTACTCGTTGGGGGCAAAATAAACCAGTGCGGAGAAATCCTACTTCATTTTTTGTCGTACAATTTACCTTTTTATAATCGTAGTTGAGCATCATATAATGCGGTATTTTATTTTTGTGGCTGCACTCATTTCAGGAAAACTTTTCATTTCATTCGCTAAAACAATTCCGATTTCATTTAATTAACAGCAATTTTTAATCAAAACGTGTTAACGACATGAGAGTGTACTATGTCAGAAGCCGCTTCAAAACCTTTCGAATGATACCTCATTCTTTGTTGTGTTTCGCGTAAATTGATAGAAAAAGGTCTGTTAACAGAAATGATTTTCTGTCTTCCCGAAATTTTGCATAAAATTTTTTTTAAGTATCTAAGCTTAATAACATAAGATAACGGATAAATTGAATAAGCATCCCTAATGAAACTAGTCGTTGGGTGCCACCGTAATACTTACCCATCATGGATATGCATAATGTAAAATATTAAAATAAAAAATGTGTAAACTACTTATAAAATGTACTGCAATTTGAATAAAATCGTGGCTTGATGACGTCACAAACTTTAAAGGCTCTATTATTGAATTGCGTAAAAGAAACATCCTCATCTCTAAAAATTATAATCATATTAACTAAGAGTTTACTGCGTCGGATTAAGCGTCTCGTTTCCAATTGAAATATATCTGTGAGTTGAAATTTGGATGAAATACAGGGTCATGAAAAATCGAAGAGTGTGGAAATAGGATTACAAATATCTCGACAACTAATAATCCGATCGACTTCATTCTTTATGCAAAATTTGTTTTTTAATTGTCTTTTATATTCATTCCTTAAAATAAACAATTTCAAAAACTTATATACTTTTTATCAGAACGAATATTTTGTGAGTCCGAAAAAAGTAGTTCCGGATAATCGAGGTTACTGAAAATCTAAAAGCTTCTTCCTATTATTACATACTATGTACATACCAAATTTCAAGTCTATCTCAATTTGTTCTTGAGATAGAGCGTACACAGACAGACACACGGCATTTTTTTAAAAATATGTTTTTCGGAATCTCCAGTGTCTGAAACGTAAATCCGTCAAATTTTTTTTTTCGATTTTTAAAACGAATACAAGATTTTTCCTGTACTAGGGTAAGTAAACAGTGACATTTCTACTTGTTCCAAAAACCTGCACGAAATGTAAAATGGCAATTTTCGGCAGCTGGTTTTTTTATTATTCATTAGATCATAGTTCAGGACATTATCTCCTTAAATTTCGTCGCGGAACACTGTGGAACTTATAAACTTTCAGATGTTTGAAAACAAAAAAACAAAAATATTTTAATCAAAAATAATTATGACACTTAATTTTTATGCGCTTAATATAATTTTTCTAATGCATGCTAATAATTTTCACACCATCATCTTGTGAATCCATTTTACAGAATTAAAATTGGATGATATGGAAAAATGTAGCATGTGTTTAGAGGAACCGCTGTTTGGCTCTCTTCGTTCACCTCCGATACTTCCCCAAGCGTCACTTTTGAAATGATGCATATTGTGAGGGAAACGCGAAAACCTTTTTCTAAATACAGATTCTGACCCTCCAAACATTCTATCCAATTGTATAATCGAAATACGCGAAATAGTAACTTTGTTTTTCGACTTTTGGCCAGCTTTTCGGGATTTTGCCCCACTGTGCGACTCTCTTGAAACAAGTTAACATGGATGGACTTTGCATATAATTGTATATATTTGCATATAATCTTATATACAATTTAAAATATTTTTATTGCGTTGAGAAAAGGAATAATATTGTTATTAAATTGTGAGAGTTCTTGAAGATGAGGAGTGTGGCTTAATCTATGTATTTTGCAAGATTTCCTTTTCTTGTTATATTAATTATAATTAGCAGTGTGCCTTTTCTTAAAAAAAATATTAAATGTATTTGTAAAAAAATTAATAGGATCTTAAATATTTTTTTCATTGACACCAAATAAATATTCTGCGAATTATGTATTGAATTAATAATATTGAAAGAACAAAAGCTATTTTATTAAGTACACTTTGAAATTACAATTGACGTAAGAAACTGCATAGGTCAGAATTAAATGTTAAAACTATTTTGTCACTAAAAAAATCAAATTGAAGTTCAAAAAATCTTATTAGTTTGACTTTAAAATTTTTTTATACATTCCCATATAGAAGCGGTCAAATTATTAAATGGAAAAAGAGTCTAAATACGGATTTTAAGTTCTGAAAATTTTAAATCTAGGCTTAAGTTTCCCATTGAAATTCAGTACATGTCAAAAGATAAAATGTTGCCAATTTAAAGTGTACTTATTTTATTACGGAAATTAATCTTATCACAACAGACGATATAATTCCTTTCAGTAAACTTATTATTTTTTTTTTTACAATGTATTGTATTGGATATTTGCGTATAGTATAATTTTAATGCAGTAGAATTTTAATTGTTTGTAAATATGTACTGAATCTTAATTTCATAAAATAAAAATTAATATCTATAATATGAAAATCTGCACATGAAATAAAATTTTGTACTCATGCATTCTAGTGCAACAGCTATTGCACCAAGATCTGAATATTTATAAAACTAGTTATAGTAAGAACGCACCTCATTCGTCATATCTGACTCACAATTCCTAACTTGTTTACATTTAATATATATTTTAGAATTGCCCACAAACACCATCAAAAAGCATTTTTATAATGGAAAATATCAATTATGCATCGAAATAAAGTTTTGAAATTTATTAAGAGAGGTATTTTCATATTAGCAGCATGCCAGAGGTTAATTGCAAGAAGAAATCTTCAAAGATCGCCACTTACGTCAGCTTTTGATTTGTGTAATTTCAGTGGTTTAAGCGCGTAGTTAGATTACGTATGTTAAAAAGGGTTTTATTTACATTTTATTTAATAAGTTTTAATATCTTTATGGAATATTAACCGAGAACAAATGCTGAACTATTGTTTTATTTGGAAACGGGTTAATCGTTATTAATCTGACTACACTGGAGAGAGAGATAAAAGGCCTGAAATTTAAAAAATCAGAAAATTGAGATGCAGTTTTCAAGCAAATTACATTTGTATGAACACCCCCTCTCCAATCGACGATGTAAAAATTTAAATTGTGCAAAGTTAAAATTGCAGTAAAAGCGAAATTTATTGTTCAGATGTCGCCACCAATACGACGTTAGCATTACTCACAATGCATGTTTTTACTTTACAGTTGCACTATACAGAAGATCGTTCACACTTCATGGAAACTATTTTTAAAGTTAATTTCTACGCATAAACGACACGAGCAGGGAAGACCTTTGCTCAAAATTAGCTTTGAGTTCAAATATGACCAAAATGACCCACTAATCAAATTTTCTCTTACATGTGACCTAGCCCAACAGTCTCGTGCCCGAAAACCATAAGATGCAAAATTTAGTCTAAATAGTCAGAATTTTTTAGATAAAATTAGCTTGACCCACAATGACCCAAAAATGACCCACTAATCTAATTTTTTTTAGCATGTGACCTAGCCCAATGATTTTCTGGTGCCCGAAACTCGTAGGATACAAAATTTAATCAAAATAGGTTAATTTTATCTAATAAACGGCTCTAACTCAAAAATGACCCACTAATTGAAAGTTCTCGAACATGTGACCCAACCCAATAGTCTTCTCGTGCCCGAAAAAGGCAAGATACAAAATTTAGTCAAAATCGTTTGAACCATTTTTTAGATATAATTAGCTTGACCCTGACCAATGGGGACCAAAAATGACCCACTAATTGAATTTTCTCAAACATGTGACTTAGCCCAATGGTTTTCTGGTGCCCCAAAATGGTAGGATACAAAATTTCGTCAAAATCGTTAGAGCAATTTTTAAGATAAAATTTGGATCACACACACACACACACACACGATTTGCTCGTATTAGAATATGATATTCTTTGCAACAATGACTTTGTTGGATAGCCTTGACTTTTGGCTATAGCTTTGACTCTGAATTTCTACGATAATAGAATTTTTTTGTGACGGTCATGTCAAATTTTCCCGATACCTTTTGTAAAAAACTTTCCAAAGTCTTGTCATTGCTCGTTAATTCAGTTAAACAATCAAAATGCAGAAAAAGGCCATTGATGAGGGGGGCGGGTGCGTCAGATTATTTCACAAGGGTGTATTCAAATCCAAACTGCTTATTTTGAGACACATTCATAAATTCATTTTTGCTCTAAAATGCATGCAATTGGCAGGTTCTCTTATTCAGAAACTTTATAATGTCCCCACTGTCTCGATTTTTTGATAAAGGCAGAATATATTTCAAAAAATGCTGTCAAAGTGGACATTTTGAACCGAATTTCCAGAAGCGATAGCGCTGGAAACAAAAAAAAAAAAATGATCGTACTGTGAAAATAATTGTAAATCAATTTCTATTTAATTGAACGAAAAATAAAAACATGGGGCCCTTATAAATGTCTTTATAAATCACGCCGCCATGTTTCCTGTTGTTACTTTTAAAAATGAGTCTGGGAATGTCTCAAAATTTTGAGTTGAGAGTGGAAATTTTTTTTTTAATACACCCTTAAGACAATTTCCATTTGGGATTCTCTTTGCTAAATATGCATCAGTTGAATTATGGAAGAGCGGCTGGGAGACTTTGTTCATATGAAACCCAATTGTCCATATAAAGCTGGAATTTCTTCAAAAATGGGTTCCAAAATATTTTACTGATAAAGTGAAATCTTAGCTTTACTGCATTTTTTACCTATAATTTAATTTCATAAAATCCAGCAGCAATGGAGTTCTTTTGGAAATTTCTCTTTACATTCACAACCCCTTTCTTTTTATTAATTGATAAAAATTTCTTTTCTTTTGATACACTAACTTAAATAAAGTCATCTTTCATCCAATGTAAATAAATTTTTATTTATCACCACCTATGTGTTTATTAAAGTGAGCGTTAGAAAGCGTTATCCACAACATACTGGAAGACTGGAAAGTTTTCCCAAGAGGTGTGGAAGGAAATTGATATGATTGTACTTGGAGCAAAATCGAGTATGATGGAAATTTCGATCCAGAGTTATAATCAAGAATCAGAGCTATACAGTAGAGTAAAGTTGTCGCAAAGAATATTAGACCGGGAGGCGGCAGCCCAGACAATCACCTCATCGAGTTCACGGGTGAAATTCCAGAATTAGTTAAAACTCTATTCGCATATTAAAACGCAATCGGTCTGCCAAGTCATATCTTGGTGGAAAACACCTGAAAACCCGATTTTAGCGGTTTACTCGTAGATTTACCATTGTGTTTTGCTGTACCCAGTTCTCCATGTTTTCATAGTTTTGGGTGCAGGAAAACACAATGGTAAACCTACGAGCCAACCGCTAAAATCTGATTTTCGGGTGTTTTCCCACCAAGATATGACTTGGCAGACAGATTGAATTTTAATATGCGAATCTAGCTTTAACTAATTCTGGAATTTCAGCCGTGAACTCAATGAGGTGATTGTGCTGACGCCTCCCGGTCTATATCATATGTTCAGAAATTGTGAAAATAGTTTCCATAAAGCGTGAACGACCTTCTGCATTTCATTTGATTGTACACAACTGCGCTATTTAAATTAATATTGGAATGATATAGAAAAAGGTGATGGCATAGCATACTAATGACTTCTGTTGACTGTATAAATCATCTTACCTGTAATATTCGCTGGCACGTCAATGAAGACCGCATCCGTTACGAATCTGCTTAAGTCTTTCCCATTGATAGTCTGAACATTCACATCGCCATAAACAAACATGTGGTTAACGGAAGCACCACTCTTTAATACTTTCGACGACTGGATTATCTAAAGTGAAAAGTTTCGTACATTAAGCCAGAAATATAAATATAGTCCTAAAATAGCACAAGTACTGGAAATTGCGAACGTAAAACGAGACAACTGGGGGGGGGGGGGGGGGTGTTAGGGGGACTGCTGTTTTCTCAGATGAAAATTCTCAAAAAATAAGGCTAATGTAAGAACGAACTTCATTGTGTGAAATAAAGTATAATTTAATAGCCCGTAACAATTTTATTTCCGGAAGCTCCAATCGGTCTTATATGCTTATAAATAAGAGAAAAATGCATATTGTAGAATTTTAGTTAATATGTAAAGAGATAAAAAAGTGACATTCACAGCTAACGTTGAGGCACAGCAGATTTAGTAATAGTAGTAGTGGCCGAGGAAGTTCTTGTTTGTTAGAGCGTTAGCTTAGGACGGTATTCATGACGTAAGATCACGTAATCTCTGCCTACGCAATCCGCCGAGAAAGACGTCCTTGGGAGGAGGGAAACACCTTTCTCTGCCTATTGGGTCGGCTAAGGCTCCTATAAGGGGAGCTGACGCATATCCATTCTGTTGCCCAAAATAACCGCCATATTGTGACCTAGCTCAGCATTAGGAAACCGCCTGAGCAGGTGTTCGCCGTCCCCGTTACTGTCACTCGCCGTCCACTAACTAGTATGGTAAGCTAACCGGTTTTAGCTTGGTTTTTGGTTCGCTGGGTTATTAAATGGCGGTATGATTCAGCCTGTATTATAGGAGCTCTAGGGTCGGCATGTGATCATGTTATCTGACGTCATTAATTCCATCCTAAGGCGGGTGAAACAAAGATCTTTCTCGGCTAGTACTGAGGTCGACCGCGTTGGGGTCCCTGATCTGTAGATTTAAAATAAACTTTTAAGCGTATTTAAACATAGGTTAATATTTTTGCTTATTTTACTGAATTGCCGCTAAGTTAGGGATACATGATTAATAAAGAGTTTATGTTCATGCGATCTAATCAGTCTGGTCCGCGTGGGACCAGTATTTTCTTACGGAAATTTTCATCTTATTTAATCACAGGACAGATTAAATGAGGCGTAAATTTACTACATTGACGTTGATAAAAATTGGCCCATAAGACATAGATTTATCATAAATTTTGACAGCCCTGTATTTTAGAATTTAAGTTACAAAAAGAAACTATTTAAAAAAAATAACCTAACTTAATATTTTAACACATTTTTGAAGACATTTTGAAAAAAATAAAGAGACTTAGAGTTAAAAGGTTCAAATGATTTTGCAATAAATTTGTAAGTCAAATAACTACAGAAATGACATTACCTGTGGCTTGTTTTTCCAAACAATGTCATCAAGAAATTGTTTCCAGTGAATGCCATTAACATAGCCGACATCGATGTCTCCAGTAACAGTCACTTTTCCACGGAATATTTTGTGCCCAGTTACAGTCTGGTCTTCAATCTTTGTTAGAACATTTTCAAGCAACATCTTCAAGTCGACTTCGTTGACTTTTCCAGAGACGTCGATATTTTCTTGGACGTGTACAGCTCCAGCAAAGGTGACGTTCGATTCGATGACAGTTTCCGTGTCGTCAATCTTCGCTAGACGTGGAATTATTTCGGCGAGATCTAAACCATTTATTAAGCCCTTCACCGTCAAATCGCCATTTACAGCCATACTTTTAAAAGTGAACTGCCCTGCAAGAATAAAGAATTAAAGTAGGTTTCTTGGATGAAACCAATTTATTTTGTGCAATATCCAGAGTTGCCAATAGGCTACTTAAAAAAAAATCAGATTCTTTGACTCCCACCACTTTAAAGTAATGTAATTAGCTTTATTCTGTCATTTAATTTGGCATTAAATAAGGCGAATATTTCTACTTCAAAAAAAGTGGTGGCAATGAAGCAATATAATAAAAAAAGTAGCCCACTGGCAACATCCGCCGATACTATATATATATATATATATATATATATATATATATATATATAAGGTGTTCCTTTTTAGCTAATTCTCAAACAGCTCTAGAAGTATAGTTTCAGTTGAAAACTAGTCGTTGCGGGCCACCGTAGTACTTACCCATCATGGATATGCATAACATAAAATATGAAAATAAAACATGTGTAAACTATTTATAAAATGCATTGCCATTCGAATAAAATCGTGGCTTGATGACGTCAAACTTTAAATGCTCTATTACTGAAGTGTGTGAAAGAAACATCCTTGTAACTCCAAACACAATAATCCCATTAACTAGCGGTTTATTGCATATGATTAAGCGTCTCATTTCCAATTAAAATATATCTTTTAATTGAAATTTGGATAAAATACAGGGTTATGAAAAATCTAAGAGTGTGGAAAATGGGATTACAAATATCTCGGCAACTCATTATTCGATCGACTTCATGCTTTATGCAAAAAATTTTTTTTTTATTGTCTTTTATATTCCCTCCTTAAAATAAACAATTTCCAAAATTTTTATATACTTTTTATTAGAACGACTATTTCCAGAGTCAGAAAAAATAGTTCCGGATAATCGAAGTGACTGAAATTCAATAAGCTTCTTCCCATTATTACATACTAAGCACATACCAAATTTCAAATCTCTATCTCAATTTGTTCGGTAGATAGAGCGTTTACAGACACACAGACGGCATTTTTTCCCTCTTCTAAAAATATGTTTCTCTGAATCTCTAGTGTCTGAAACGTGTAAATCCGTCAAAAAATGTTTTCTTTTTTCGATTTTTAAAACGATTGCAAGACGTAGCCTATACTATGTATGATGGGCAAGTAAAATGGTTGGAACGTTCATATGAAAATGCATTTAGATCAATAATTATTTTGAAATTTCCAAAATTTAAATTTTTATACGATCTTCGTGTCCTATAAGTTATATTAAGAAAGCTTTCCACGATCTATCAAATAAACCGAATTCCATTTAATTTACCACTAAAACTTAATTGAGTTTGACTCAGTTTAATGAACTGTTTTTTGGCGCTAAAAACTGAATTTTTCGTTGTTTTTAGTGCCAGTAAACTCTGAAAATTCAAAGCATCATAACCCGCTACTTTTCAAAGTAAAATAAAAATATAGCTGTTTTACTCATTAAACCATGGATAAAGTTTTAAATGCAACTTGTAAGTTCCAGGGACCGTATAAAAATTTAATTTTTGAAAATTTCTTCAAAATTGTTATTTTTTTAGAAAGTACAATACATTAAAACTAATTATCTGGACGGATATCAGGAAATAACAAAACTTATTGGAATGCGAAGTGCATATGTTGGTTCGCAAAAATATTTTCTATGAATTATAAATCCATTAGGTACTATGCCAATATTCCCCTTAAAACTTATTTAAACTGAAGTTAAAATTAATGTTTAACCAGGGAGCACACTCAAAGTATAACATACTCCAGTTTCAAAATACTTATAATGAGTATAATGTAATAATGATTCCGTGTAGGAAAACGTTATTAAACTTGCCATACAAAGAAAATACACACCTTTAATTGTTTGAGGTACCGTCTTCAAAAGGATATCTTCCGCTAAAACTAGATCATTCACTTTCGTTGCAATTATATCTCCCACGACGTCGAAACCGGCTTCGAAGACCACGTCTTCTTTCACGTATTGGATGTCTCCAGTTTTCTTCAGGCTGTCTTCGCCGAGACGAGTTATGTTTATGCCATTTATATCTTCTACGTTTAAATCTGCGAGGGTTATATTATCTTCGAACTCTAATGGTGCCGTAACTACGTTATCGCCATACAATTTGAAGGCTCTTTTATTCACCTCGGAAATGTTGAAGCCATTAATTCCCTCAGTTGTAATTATATCTCCATAAACCATGACGTTTCCTAGAAATAAAAAAGGATTAGATTAACTAAAAATATTCCGAAGTAAAGTTTGTAGTGACTAGAAACTATGTAAAGCATTCGGGGTGTCATGTAGAAATAGTTTTTGTCCAGATTTTAATACGAACTTATGAAAACTTTAGGTAAAGAAAGTTACATTCTCTCGCATTTATTACCAATGTTTCAGTAAACATATGTATTAATTGAAACCCTTTTAGAAAAATCAAAGTAACAAAAAAATTAAGCATATTTTGGCGAATGTGAGATTTTGTTGCAGTTCTATAGATGACAATCTCCGGTTTTTAAATAAAAATACTTCGAACTAGAAACTTATTTAAGGAATGCAGTTAAATTTCAAAATGACTATCACATAGAAACGAAACACATTTAATTAAACAAAGTTTTAAATATTTAAATTTCCAATTAAATTTTCAGCCGGACAGACTACGCCTTAAATTTTAAAATAGCACCACAAACGATATGAACGCTGCGCTGCGGAGTTGCAGCCTTGCCAACGTATATTTGTGAAAGAGGTGCCAGACTGGATGTCGTCCGGATGGCTTAATTGGTAAAGCACTTGGTGCGCTATACCAAGGTATCTGGGTTCGATCCCCGGTCTGGGCACATTTTTCACTCAAGTTTGTTGTACGCTGTTAAGCATAGTGAAAAGAAAATTCACATCCTTTGTAGTACTGTTTAAAAGTTCTTAATTCAAAGTACTTTTTTTAATTATTTTTAAAAAGCTGGAGGTCGACAAATATGCATTTATTTTCAGATATATAAATGCAAGTATAAAAACTTAGAACTTTAAAGACATTTAGAATTTAAGCATTTTAACTCTCACAAATGAAGGAATACAAAAATTCCGTGAATCAATATTATGAAAGTATTCTAGATTGTGTAAGAAAAAAAAACGCCACATACGAAGCTTGGCTGTTAAAATGATGGGAATGAAAGAAGTGGTTTAAAGTATTTTCGGCTAAATTTTGAGAGATACGCAGGTTCAAAAGTATCTAGCATCTATATATAGTTTTCTTAAAAATATCGTTACATCATTAATAGGGAATTGTCCCGTTCACGATTTTCATGCCTTGAAAATCGGCTTAACACAAGCAGCAATATCCGATAGGGGGAAATATTTTTACGGTTTTTCAGTTAAGAGTTTACATCAGTCATGCGAAAAAACGCTTAAGCTAATGTTAAGTCTATGGGAAGGTTCTTGCGCGATCTCTCGCTCGCATTTAATTTTTAAATAATTTTTTTTTGCATAGGATAGCTGACGTCGATCTCTAACGTTGTTAGTTTACTTTTTCGATGTTGGTTCCATTTTTTAACACTTTCCAACCTAGTTGAAAAGTGTTTATGACTTCGGTTTGTCTGGCCGTATGGACGTGCTCTAACTCCCGTAAATATGCTCGGATTGCTCTGCAATTTTTATATGTTATTGTAGTACTCTATAGCATGTTCCCTATTTCAACGGGAGTGTGTAGCACTTAGTTTTTTTACAGGGACACTCAAAATAATTTCGTTACATTGCGATCTATGGGGAAAAATCATTTGCGGTTTATTTTAATGATGTTACGCAATTTCAAACACATTGTAATTGATATATATCACTAAGGTGCATTACAAGAAGCTTAATATGGAATAGGGTGTGCATAGCACTTAGAGTAACTTTACATTAACAGTCAAAAGAATTCCGTTACATTACATCTATGGAGAAAAATCGTCTGCGGTTTATTTAAATAATGTTTCATTATTTTAAACACATTGAAATTTATATATACCACTAAGGTGAATTACAAGAGGCTTACTACAGAATATTGTGTGTATAGCAGTCATCGTTCATTTACAGGGAGACACAAAAGAATTCTCTACTGTCTGTTTACAATAATTCCTGGACGTGCGTTTTAAGTTACTGAACGCGATTTTAAATTTAACTCACTTTTTGTGTATTTACGTGGTGTGTATAAATTCTGTAGATCATATACAGGGAAGCACAAAAATTCGCGAACACATTTCCATTTATTGACAAACTCCAAAATGAGAATTTTAAACTGTGCTACGCTTTTCCTAACTGAACTAAAATTTAGCATCCTATGTAGTATATATACAAATTTATAGATCATATACAGGGCTGAATAAAAGTATTCGGATATTTTTCCGAATACTGTATAGGTTGCAAATTCCTGAAATTATGTTTTTAAATATGTTATGCGTTTTCCAAATTATTTACTTAGATGCTATCTTTCAGCTTATTAAACGGTATGAGTTGTAAAATTATTTTGGAAGCGTTGGAAAGTTACATAATCTATGCTTGAAGCATGATTTTTCGTTCTTGTTTTATATAAGGGCACTTTCAGAACCGGTTCCAAAATTGAAAATGTCCGCTTATAAAGAAACTAACCAAAATAAAAAAAGTAAAAACTAACAACGTTACAGATCCTCAGCTATCCTATGCAAAAAAAAAAAATCATTTAAAAATATTAAAATGCGAGCGAGAAATCGCGCAAGAACTTTCCCATAGACTAAACATTAGCTTGAGCGTTTCTTCGTGTGACTAGCGTAGGCTCTTAAGAATTTTAAAAAACAATTATGCATGGATGAAAAAATATTTAACAATTGAGTCAGAAATTAGAAACTTTCTATTTCAGAAAGGCAACTTAATAATCAAAATCCCACCTGAGAATTCCTTAGCAGCTGTGACAACTTGATGAGGCTTCGATTTTGACATAACGTTACTTCCGAAATCCTTTATGTCGAATCCATTAACAAGACCAGTAATAGAAATTTTATTTGCAGTCGTGTTTCCAAGCCATATGTGACCAGTAATATCTTGATTGCCAGAGAGCGTTATTCGGTCATTGTAGAACTGCATGAAGTTTATACCACCAAAATTATCAACAGTTATATCACCGTCGACTATTAAATTGTCCACAGTCACTAGACTTGCAAAGTGTTTATTTGAAATAGGCTGACTGGAATTTCTTAAAACAACGTCTTCCGGTATTCTAAGACCATTTATTGTTCCTTGGATGACCAAGTCCTTAACAACGACATCGTCGACAAATTCTATTTCCCGGTCGATTGAATCTTCATTCTCTATTTCGATGGTAATCCTTTTCTGGTAGAGATCAGTTATATTTATACCATCGATCATACCATCCTCTGCAATGAAAAAAATAGTTTAAGTATAAAGTGATACAAGAACAAAAAAAATCCTGCCTTGTTGGCAAATTTCAGTTAAGAGTCAGGAAAGTCCAGATTAATAAATATCTTAACAATACGTAAATAAAACAACGTTTTAACCTTTTATCTACCGAATTATGAATCAACAAATTGTTCAATCTCAATAATTATCTTCCTTGATGTCTGAAGGTATATTAGACAATTTATATTATAATATGAAATTTAGATAAGGTTTTTCATTAAAACCGATTTAATAATGTGGTAGTAATAGCTCTTTGTGAAATATTTACAAGAATAATTAGATTAATTAACAGAGAATGCTGTTAAGGAAATATCACAATTCTTTATCGGAACAATGTAAATAACTGTATTGTGATCCTATCATTAAATAGAAAGGTTTTTATAGTTGCAAAATTTTCATATAACAATTTTTAAAAAGATAAGATCTACACTTATGTAAAAGGTTGAGAAAAATACCACTTTATAAAATATTTAGCTTTCACTGTTTTGCTGTGCTTTCTAAATGTGATCCAGAAAAGTATTTTGTATAAAAACAAAACCTTATTATCATTATTAGACAGATTAAAGAAATTTTATACAAAGTTTTCTCTGATGGTACTTAAAAGTACCGTCAGTAGATAAAGGGTTAAGCACTAAATACTTGCCAACCATTGCATGCTTGTTTTGATAGCATTCAGCTTACTACCAGTGCAAAGAATCGTTTAATTTTGTCTCATAAGAAGGGAGATTGGAAGGATAGGTTTATTGACCAATAGAATTTCAGGGATATACAGAGTGCAGCCAATAGGAATATACATAGGAAAAGGAACTGGCGATATGAAAAACTATTTTAAAGGCTAGTCACGTGAAAACAATCGAAAGCGTTGGGAGAGTTTTCTAAATTTTTTTGTTTGTATTTCAATGTTTCTTTTTTGTATAAGAAAGCTGAGATTGGTCTCTAAACGAGCCTTTACTTTTGATTTTGGTTGCAATGTTTACTTACGAAGATACTTTCACTTTCGAAACCGGCTCTGAAATCAAGTGATCTTAAAAAAATGTACAATCAAAATTAGAAAAGTAAAAGATGTTGAATTGAGATGGCTGAGACTGATCTCAGCTATCCTATGCAATATTTAAAAAAATATATTAAAATTCCAATGAGAAATTTCGAAATAACATTTCCATTGGTTTAACATTAGTTTACGAGTGTCTTCGAGTGAACTCCTAAGAAAAGGGAGGTTTTTATGCAAGACTTCCAAACTTCTGAATGGAGGAACTACTAAGTAACAATTAAAAATATTTATAGGCTGCTTCAAGAGAAGTTTAAATAAGAAGGGGGTATTATTAACTGTGTACTTTTATAGATAGCATATAACAAACGCTATAAAATTAAATTAAAGTTACATAAATAATTTGTACGGAATCTTTTAGCAAAAGTGCCTTTGAAATCCATTTTAGTAGACATTATGCCACTTTTCTCATGATTCTGGTCAATACAACTTTTTATTAAACAAATTAAATTATGAATAATATTTCATAATTCGCAACACAATTCATACAATAATAGCGTTTTTATGATCGATGATATTTTATAAATTACCGTTTACGCCGCCGTTTCAGAGCAATAAACAACTCGTTTAAAAATGATTAGCGATAAAGATTATCTACAGCATGTTTAAGGCCTTAATCACTATGTCTGAAAGTTTTTGCTTGTGAGAATGATGTCGTTTAAACCTGAACTTGCATTTTAAAATTTATTACCATTACATAAAATTTTAAGTCTGTTGTACCTTGTAGAGATATCCAATATTCTGAAACCATTAATTTTAAGGATATTTGTTTAGGTATTTAGAATATGTATTCATTTAAAAATTAACACTTTTAGACTAAAAATAGAGTTACACCAGATTAATTAAGACAGTTATTCAAATTGGTAACATAAATGAGATGTAATCTTCCTAACCGAGAGAAAACATCCGGGCCAGGATGCGAACCCGGGATCCCTTGGCTGAAGTTGCCAATTCTCTACCAACTGAGCAATCCCGGACGAATATGGCTGAACTAATTCACCCAGTTAACCTTAATGATCATAGCATCTCGTCTGATATCTGAATTAGCACAACAGAATAAATCACAGGTAATGGGATCTCCAATGAACGTTGGAAACATGATTACACTAGATTAATGACAATTATTCAACTTGGTAAATAAATAGAGATGTAAAACTTCCCAACTCTGTGATCTTTACCAATTTAAATAAGTGTTATAATTAATCTAGTGTAATCACGTTTCCAGCGTTTACTGGGAGGTCCCATTACCTGTGATTTATTCTGTTGAGCTGATTCAGCCAACAGACCAGATGCTATGATTATTAAGGTTAACTGGGTTAGTTCAGCTATATTCGTTGGGATATGGAGATTGCTCAGTTTGTAGAGCATTGGCTGCTTCAGCCAAGGGATGCCTCTTCTAATCCTGGCCCGGACTTTTTCGCCCAGTTGGGAAGATTGCATCTCATAAAAATAGTTATTTCAACGTCTTTAAAACTTTGGAATTCATGAACAAACAATGTTTCTTTACTGAAAAACAAATTCTAATTAGTCTAAATTGTTCATACCTACAGAAAAACTAAACATTTAAGTGAAACTTATGATCAAATCCGATTTAACTATGTATAAACATAAGAATGTGTTGAGAGCTGAACATTTTGAATCTTAAATATTCAGAAAAACAAGTTAATGCCAACTTGCAAATAATGAAACATTTGGGAGAAAAAACGCTCCGAAGTAAAGTTTATTTTAAGGAAAATGGCATTTCGAGCTCTTGTAAACCTAACCAAATGAAAACAAAAGTCTGAAGAAAGTGTTGATAGTAAAAGTAACTTTTTTATGCCACTTCTAACTATAGTGGACATTTGAAGAGTCCTTGCCATGTTCAACGGTATTTGATATGGCATGTCAAGGTCAAACCGGGCGGGGAGACCTACCTTTCGGCTTAAGCTCAACTAGCCCCGCCCAGCAGGTTTGTTTACCTAATTATACTGAGCATTACTAAATTACTTTGTGATATTGAGCAATAATTATACTATGTAATTCTGAAAATACAAGATTCCGAAAATACAAATTCTGAAAATACAATTTACCAATCCTACTTAGAAGTACTACATACTACTATGCGATACTTAGCAATAATACTGCCATGTAATAATACTGCAAGATGCTGAAGCAAATAATGGATTGAAGTAAGTACTAAATGAACAATAATGATACTAAAGTAAACAACGATAAACTGTGCTAAAAATACTAAATAACACTGTATGATGCCATTAAGAATAACTGAATTGTTAAGGTTAGAGTTTATGTAGAGTGTGAAGTTCCTTATGCATATTAGAAGTCCACTTCATGCTCCACTAAATCTAATGGCGGCAGAATGAAAAAGTATTGATTGCGTTCTTGCAGAAACATACAATCTTATTTTTTGAAGCAGTTTTGGCTGTTTCAGCACGTAGGCAAACCAGGCCAACAGATTCATTTGTTATGGCTTTCTAATGCGATGAGGGGCAGTCAGGCGATGATGGGCAGTCATCTATCAAATATAAAGTATATCAAGAAAAGTGCTTTTTCTAATATTAAATGTCCTACTTTACACAGAAACATTGTTAACGCTAACTAAATGGGCGTGTTTTTCTCGTGCGTTATTTTAAATATTTCTGAGTGTGCAGATTATCTTAGCTTCAGAGTGTGCACGACACACATCCATGCGATAATCAATATTTGAGAGTGTGCAGCTTTAGTTACACGACATACATTCAGGCGATAATCACTTATGTGACTATGAACCATGTCAGCTATAAAATCATTCAGTATATGGCGATATATATTATAATACCATTTTGTTCCCAACACTGAAAATAAGAACTGTTTTAACTCTTCTCTTCAGTATAATAAAGTTTATTCCAACAGATTTTATAATTTGGACCTAAATATTTAACCAACCATTCAAGTGACAATTTACAGCCGTCGAGCAACCTTAAGCGCTTTTAAATTTTATATTAAAAATTTTCCTGTACAACTTTGCCGGTATATCTTATTATACAACTTCATATAACAAAAGAATTTGGATGACATCTATATACGTCAAAACCACTTGGTTATACTGTATTAGGGTTATAATGTAATAAAGGATCAGGGACCATAAGCCGTGTTTTTGGCCCCTGAAATAAGACAAACTATTTTGTATACAGACTTAATTATTTCATTTTTTAATATTAGAAGGTTTATCCTGTATGATTTCAGCAATAGTTTTTGCCTTTTGTTCGGATTTATATGACCTACATAAGCTCAAAGTTCGTATTATTCGTAGTTTTTGGATGAAAAATACGCAATTTCTCTTAATTTTACCTCAATTATTTATATGAGCGCAATCGTGCAACACTTTCTTCTTTAGATATATTATAAAAAACATCAAAATGTACAATATGTAAAAATAAAAGTGTTGCAAAGCTGCACTCATAGTAAAATATTAAAAAATAATTTATGTAAAATTAGGAGAAATTTCGTATTTTTCATCAAAAACTACGAATGATATGAACTTTCAGCTTGTGCAAGTTATATAAATCCGAACAAAATGCGAAAAATATCGTTGAAATCGTACAGGATAAACCTTCGATTATTGAAAAGTGAAATAATTAAGTCAGTATAACAAAATCGAATTTTAGTCTTATTTCATTGGCCAAAAACACGGCTTATGGACCCTGATCCTTTATGGCTTATAACAGTCATCAAGCATAAAATTTAGTCTAATAATGACCCCCAGGAATAAAAGTAGGAATAAAACTTTAATACAATTTATCACTTAATGGATCAATTTAAGAAACTTACCTATGTCAATTGCATTAAATACGGTATTTTTGAAAATCTTCGTTCCTGAAACAAACATGCACACAATTTAGAAACAAATATTAACAAAATGTTTAATGTATGGAGAATCAACATAATTAGTTCAAACGTTTAGAATTCAATAACATTTCTAAGTAGCTACTAAAGAACGTGCGTAAATAGGCTGCAAAATTGGCGATTTTAACCAATTCTTATAGAATGTAAGCGCTAAAGGAAATTCGCATTAATTTAAAAAAAAATCCATTTTAATTTCTTGTAGAAAAAAAATTAAACCACATTGTACATATCAACATCATAAAGCAAATCTATATAATTAAAAACATTTCAGCAAGTAACACTGACGTCATAGAACATAACTTGAGCAATTAATTTCAGTATTTTGTAAATTTATATTATCTAAACATAGCACAATTAAAATTTTAATACCGTCGAACAGAAAAAGAATGTACTTTCAAATACAATGTGTTTGAAGACTCTTGCAGAAAACAAGAATTAATGGGTATACATTCAACTTTTGTTGTTAGAAAATACATCTAACATACAAAGAAATGTCTTTTTAGGTGCGTTCGTAATTATATAAATACGTAGCACCTATAGTCGTCGTTTGGTCCGTCCGTCTGTCCGTCCGTCCGTCTGTCCGTCCGTCTGTCCGTCCGTCTGTCCGTCCGCATATAACAACGCAAAAACTACCCAACCAAATGGTTTGCAATTTAAAATGTATTATCTTTGCAGAATTTTGTCGAGACATTTCAAATTTTATTAAAATCGAATCAAAACTTTAGGAGATATTAATAAAAATATTTATTAAGAAATTTGAATTTTTTTTTTTTTAAATCGGTGCTCTCTTGTTATAGGAGCTTCGGAAGTTTAATCGTCAAGCGACCGAGAAACTTATTTTATGACAGAAATTAATCTGCAGACGATATAATTCATTTCACAGAATTAAAAATCATCAAGATCTGAATATTTATATAACTAGCTGATACATATATATCTGAATATTTATATAACTAGTTAAGATATTTGTATGAACAGTGTCATAAAATATATACTTAACTAGCTGTTTAACCCGTTCTACGCACGGGATATCATGAATTTAATTTTAAAACGTGCGTACGAACGCACCTCGTTTGTAACGTTTGACGTACAATTTCCAACTTGTTACAAGCTGTAGTTGCCATTAAAAACGTACGTAAAGATTAACTTTAGACAATTAGAAATTTTCCCCTTTTCTGATTTTATTAGTTCGTGAATTGTTTTAAAATACGTTTCCCGATTTTTAGATCACCCGGTATACATTATCTTTTAGCAGCAGTTTTTAAAACGAGCATTCATATTTTGATTTTTTACACAGAAAAAGTGTACAATTACTGGTGCAATCCTATTTTCTAATTAATACTATAAACAATTTAAATTCTATAAAAAGAAAAGTTTGAAATTGTATACGTTAAACGTGATAAATGAGGTGCGTTCGTTTCGTGTTATAACTAGTTTTACAATGCAAGAAATCATCGTTATTATTTCAGTGAAATTGTCTTCTATGAACGAAATGAGGAAACTTTATTACGTATGCCATGTTTACAGATGCGAATTTTTTTCTTTTCAACACGAGACAGTACTGTAAATTTACCATGGAGATCTTGCTTTGTTAATGATTACCTCCATGGTTAATATTTCTATGACTCACAAATGAATGAATATTTTGTTTATTTACTTTAATGGATTGAGATATTCGGCTGTTAACCTAATTTTCACTGAAGTTATCTCAGAATCTATACATTTTTTAATGTAACTCATCTCTCAAGCAAACAATTTTTTTCAACAATCTTTCTAAAAATGTAACTTATGCAATTTTATTCGAAAAAATCATTAATAAAAATGGCCGCATGACATATGGAAAAAGTGGTTTGCCCGTATTTGTTTTCCCTCAGTCACATGACATGCTCTTTTATTATATAGATTTAACAGAATAAAGAAAACTTAATATCTTAAGTTTTGATTAGATTTTAATAAAATTTGAAATGATTCGAGAAAATTCTACAGCGATTCTATATATTAATTTCAAACCATTCGGTTGGGTAGTTTTTGCGCAGTTATATGTGGACAGACTGAGGGACCAGACGACGACTATAGGTGCTACGTATTTATACAATTACGAACGCACCTAAAAAAGGGAGGAAACATCGACGGATTAGAATACCGATACCTTAATAACTATTTAGGGAAGTCTGCATTAAAATAGGTCTAATTTCTTTAGAAAATAAAAATAAAACTAAGAAATTTCCACTTAATGGTTAATTACTGGTGCACTCTCCCTAGTTCAACTACACCGTTTAATAATTTTGAAATTATTTTAAATACTTCATTCTAATAAGTAAGCTTAACAGAATTAAAGAGGTATATTCAAATTTGCAAACATCTACAAATTACATTTTTGTATGGTTATTTTTTTTTTAAATCACCAAGTTATACGTTTACTATCTAAAAACAAGTAATATAAAAAAAATTTTTTAAGGTCAATTCCTACTTAGGTCAAATAGAATTTTTTTTCCAGCGATCTACACGCTTCGCCACCTGACTGTATTTATTCCTAAATTTATATCCTGCTAAATATCTTACATAAGAGAAATTTTTGAAATATTAAAAATTAAATGAAAAATAAATAGCTAAAATACCAAAAATTAATAGCTCGAAAAGTATTTCTCACAAAATTGTTAGACAAACCGCGTTAGAAAGGTAAAAAAATTGTATTTTTCAAATTCAATTGTTTTTTTTTCAAATATTAAATTTTATTATTTAATTTTAGTTTTACACTTCATTTCAGTTCAAAAGTATAGACTCACTCCACATTTATAGTCTCCTTCGCCCGCGAGCCGCCTGATCTTCGTCCGTGAACAGCCCCATTATCTTTTTACGTGGGAAGGTGAGACTATAAATATGGAGTGAGTCTATACTTTTGAACAGAAATGAAATATAAAATTAAAATTAATTAAATTTAATTAATGAATTAATATTTGAAAAAACTGTATTAACATCAATTGTCATCCAGTACAAGTTTAAAAATTTTTATGTGAATTTGAATGGACGAATAGAAAATATTTTATTAACGATTAAAAATTCCAACAAGATATATATATAGAGAGAGAGTGTGAGCTAATAGTAGGAATTAAAAAAAAAAAAAAAAACTAGGTGAGTGCTATATCAATATAGTGCATGTCATTTGTGAAAAGAAAACATGCATTTAATTGAGCATTTAGAGAACCATGACATACGGGTATGTTAGAGTTTCAATAAAAACTTTGGTTAATTGTTATGTCTTCGTATATCCATAGGAACAAAAACTAAATTTACGTTAGATTTTCAAATTAATGTATCTTTTACAGGCTTTAATAGATCTTAAAACTTGCCCTACTCCCAATTTCTTTTAAAAAGGAAATGCTAGAAAATGTTTATCGCGGTAAAAAATGGGAGGAGGGGGGGGGACGGGAAAGAAAATGGAGCTTACAACTGAATTTTGTTTCTTTAAAAAGGTAGTTTCTCATAGAGACTATCTACGAAAGATTGCGGAGGATTGACTTTTGGGATTGCATTCTAGGTATACAGGAGCCGACTCAATAAAACTAACTTGCGCCGCCAGACGCTCACGGGGGTAGCCGGCGTCACGATAACGACCGTCGCGCCCATGTCTCTGAGGGACATATAACGCACCAGAAGCTTTGTCTCGCTTCGGCGTTGCGATCGGCCAAGGGCCGCTTCCCAATGCGGACCACCAAGCCACTTTACTAGGTATCGACCCCAAAAGGTCGCTGCGTCAGTAATCCCGCTCATAGGAAACTTCCGCGTGGAACGAATACCTGATGAACTGCCAAAGAACCCCCGACGATTTCGTTCGCGAAACCCCATAAGAGGAGACGGTCCTTAGGTCATATGTCGAGTTACTTCGACGGCTCTTGCTTTCCCACGGCTTCCGAACATTGACATGCATAGAAGGGCAAGCAACTGGTCTCTTCGGCCGTGAGGTTCACATGTTATGCACACTAAAAAAAAAAACGGAAGGCGCCTCTCTCCGGTCCAGGACCACGAGGAAATTCGGTCCTTTCCCATAGGAGGGATTCGGATAGGCTGTCCCTACGTAGTCTGGCGCGAGATTGAACCCCCTTAGGCGGAACTAGACGGTAACCAAGCGAACCCCAGACTACGAGATCATCCACATAGCATATCACTCAAAAAACGGAAGAATCCTAAAGACACCACTATCGGACTCTAGAGGACGTGGAAACTCCCTCTAAGCGCGCCAAAGAGACGGGCCCAATCGAGGTTAGTGAAGAGTTAGAACACGCCACTTGTCCGCCCGCCAGATGTGGAAACTCCTGGCTGCATGGGAGACGTGCCGGACTGGGGTTTCGGACCAAGGTCTTGAGTTTCGGCTGATCGATGCCACATTAGTCGGCAGCCTCCGGCCCGGTTCCCCGTAATCACAAGGAGAGCGGGCTAGTACTCCTCCGCCCCAGAGAACGTTCGCGTCCCTGGCGTGCCGCCACACGCCTTTGGATAGTGACCGTCTCTTCGACTCGGGCACTCCCTCCGGTGACCATTGGGGTCGGCTCACAACTCTCCAGCTTCAGAGGATAACGTGGTGGTCGTCTTAGACGGCTAATTTCACCTCTGCCGCTGCTACGTCGCAGATAGTTGCTGCGCGCCGTATCTCCCGACGCTCGGCGAACTACAGAGTCACCACCATCTTGCTCTACAGAGATCGATCCTTGCTTCCGTCAATTCCTCGGTCAAGTTTTTGGAGAGATCCGGCTGGCATTGGCTCCAACCGCTGAACAAGAGACCCTCGTAGTCTCTGGGAACGGTCTTGCGGGAAATCTTTCCACCACCTATGGAGGAGCAGACTCAATAAGGTAAACATTTGTTTGCAATACCGAAGTTACCAGGTCTGGGGAGAATCTAAGTAGTAGGCAAGTAGGAATAGGTAGTAGACAATAGTAGTTGTAAATAGTAGGTATTAGAGAATCATGTACTATAGATCTAGGTATGGCTGGGTTAGATCGCCTTAAATCCGTTTTTTATGAAAGGGAAAAAGGTCTCGGAAGACCTGTCTCAAGCTGCTTTGATCTAGGCTCTGAGAAAACGCGACCAAGGCTACATTAATAGGGTCAAAAAATACACCAGGAATGGACTGGAATTTACAAGAATGATGCCCAATTATAAAGCTTTACCGAAACTAAAAACTTACAAAATTTTATATTCTCTGATCCAAAAGAAAATTTTATTACACATTTTCAGCACATCGTATTTAGCGTTACTCCGTACATCAATATGATCCAACTGGTCTTCGGTGTACCACTATTTGTGAATAGTAATTTTCGCCTTATTTAGTCTCCGAATTTATGTGAATAATATTTCTATCTGTAAAAATAGTAGTACCCGGCCAAGTAGCACAGTTTATTAGGCCATGGTTAGGAAATGGTAGGATTCGGAATGATAAGGGTTGGCAAATGGTGGGTGGGATTTGGAGAGTATCAGAGCGAGATTCTGAGCAGCGAACGTTTGAAACACTGTTGGGCCTCGTTGGAAAATTGTTGGTTAATGATACGGCAAGGGGGACATTTGTCACTGTGTGTGGACCAACGTGGAACTACAATTAGTCAACGTTGGCCCAACCGTTTTGTTCTACTTGGGCGGTAGTCCACAGTTGGAACACGCTGCTGTCGTACATTTTGTAAAACTAGGGGGGGGGGGGCTCCGCCACCCCGCTCGATACTGTCCAACCCCCCGCGTAATCACTTCGCGATTCCGTTCGGTATCGTGCAGCAATAAGCAATCCTTATTTTCTAGAAAAAATAAGGCGGGAAGATTTGTGAAAATTTTCATTGGTATATTTCCAAATCGTTTGGCACATTTCCAAATCGGTACTTTTTTTTTTAATAAAGGGTACAAAATAAACAGGATTTACCACTAATATTTTGATCTCCTCTCACTTTCATGAAGTCAACATCTATATTGAATCCGTTTATAGAACTATCCAACCTGACTTTATCGGCGAAAACTTTCTGAAACGTCTTCTTGACATTTATTTCAATAGGTTTTTCGTCCCTGTAGACAATATCTGCAAGAAGATTATTCAGATCGATATTGTTTATCTTCCCTCTCACATTTAGGTTACCAGTGATTGTTACAGGCCCTAAAAATATAGCATGCTTGAACGAGTTTGACTCGTTTAGTTTCATGGCCTGTTTAGCAATTTCAGATATGTCAACTCCATCTACAAGACCTTCGACAATTATGTCTTTTTCTGCAACTATGCCATCGGCGAAGTACAGAGTGCTGGAGATTTCTTCATCTTTGGATAGCGTTATGACATCGTCAGGGATTTTGAGTCCATCAACTAAACCATGAACCGTCACAGCACTTGCAGTTACTTCACCTAAGAATTCTTTAGTACCGGTTATTGTTTGGCTTCTGTCTGCAAGTACAAGGTCATCTGGAATTTTCAGACCGTTTACTGTACCATTTACAGTAAGGTCACCATCAATTATCACGTCGTTCACAAAGTTCTTTAAGCCTGAAAAAAAATAATGTTTTAGTAACAAATCTAACACTATTGTGAAGATTAATTTAAACTATGCAATTTTAAATATTAAAATAGTTTCGAAAGCTAAATTTGGTTATCGAAAAATTAAAATTTGGAAATAACCTAATTGCGTAGGAAGGAACTTAATTGTTTCAAATTATATATCAAATCAAACTTAATAGCACATCTTCGAACCTTTTTAAAGTTTAAGAGCTTTAACTACATTAACCCTGGAATATAATAAATCATTGACTATCTAATCAACTTTCATTTTTATTTAGAGACCTTTTTTTAAATATGAGCTTCAGGATATAGTTTGAAGACCTCTGGTCTAGAATTTAAAGAAATCTCAAAAGAACTCATTTTAATTTAAAGTTGAAAATTGATCCGAAATTGATTTTGACAATAACCGCCAATTGATTATCAGATCTGTAAACCATACATACTCTATCCTTTTCATTAACGAAGTGGCTCTATACACATTATTGGATCTTAGAGCAGTCAAGTCCTAATGAGATTTATATAAAAAGTATTGATTTTTGTAACTTTTCCAAATTTAAATTTTTACAAAGTCAGGAAGCAAAAGAGATAACAGCCTGCGTTTTTTTCTGGAGATATTTAGAAATAAAAATCGCTCTACTGCTCTTTTTAACTTGATATATTTTTCAAAAAGTCACATTTACTAATATTTCAGTTTATTTTAAAAACAAAATACTGGTAAATGCAGGTCAATTAGATGATCAAACATAAAAACGCGTAAATTTAAGATCTTTTTAAATTTGTATCTATTAGTACAAAAGATGAGATTTTATAAACCTTTGAATTTTGTAAAAACTTGTAAACTCATTTTCCCTCCGCTCTAATTAAAAATGTTTTTAAGATAGAAGTTTTTTGAAAATAGGTTAACTTTTTTTTTTAAATATTGTTTCACATACAAGGTATGGGTAAAATAATTAGCGCAGCGAATAAAATAAAATTTTCTGTAATTCAGTGGAATGATCCAAATGTCTACTATTAAATGCATAGTATGGATTACTGTTTGGATACAGTCTACACATTAAAAATTTGATCTTTCTTTTCAAAAATGGCAACACCCACTTTTGACACTGTATTTCAAATCAATTCGGCCCGGAGAGTATATAGTTTACGCATTTGATCTTAAAATAGGAAGAAAATTAAAATTTCAGGTTAAAAAAATATTAAACAATTATGACTTGCATTAATTTACATAAAAAAGATTAGCATCATCATAAACATGGCTATGTGAATTTGGAGCTCATTTTTTACAAGTTTGAGATACAATTTTTTTTTAACAGTTCAAGAGTGTCCCGTTGCCATTTGTATCAACAGAAAAGAAAATATTAGAATGAAATCGAAAAGTTGGTTTAAATATTTTATTTTTTTATGTATATTTTGTAGGCTATTAATTGAATGATTGATACTTTTCCCTGCAAGATCTTTATTTTTATAAAATGGGTAAACCCCTAAAACATATTTTAAAACTATAAAGACTTGAATAAGGCAAATGATACAAAAAAGGTTATTTGAAAAAAAGAAATTTTAAATAAGTAGATGACTTCTAGACATATAAATTTCACTGTGGACTTAGAAAACTAGTTATTATTCATCAGTTGGTACTAGTATAACTTTATACGATGATTTGCGAAGAAGGAGGGGGGGTATAAATATATTTTTCATGACTGTGCATTCGCTTTCTGTAGAAAGTTAACATTACGTGAAAATCTGGCTCGTTTTCGTAAAATCATGTGCACAAGCTGTAAAATAAATTTTGAATAAAAATATTAAATTCTTTATGCTGAATTTAGGCGATAGCTGAAGTTTCTGTTACGTTAACTTTTGTTTTATTGTAAAGAGATTGTTAAAAATGTTACAAATTTCACACATTTCTATAGTTTAAGTAAATAAAACCAAATACAGTCAAACATGTTTTATACGAGCAATTTAAAATGTTAAGAATGATTCACCATTGGAACTATATTAAAGGTTTTCAAGCTTCTTACGAGCTACAAAAGCATGATCACTGCTAATAAGAACAAAACATTTGTTCATTTCGTTAGGATTTTAGGCGAAAAGAAATAATTCTGAAAGAAATCGTTTTCTTATCTGCCCTTTTTTTGAGAAACTATTTTACCTTACAACTGTGCCAAAATGTAGCGATTTATCAGTTTTAGCAGACAGAATTTCAACCTTGAAAACTTCCCTACCATCTCCAACCAAAGAACATTCAAAGTAATTTCCCGAGCTCTTGAAAGAGAGATAAGGACATTTCAAATATCGCCCGAATGCAAGATTTAAAACAGAGTCACGGGAAGGAAAGAGCGGATTTAAAGAATTTTTTTAACGGACTCCGGGCTATATTAACCAGCCTTTTCATATCGCTTTTGCACTTAAAATGAAAAGGATACGTGAAATAAATAGCTAGAAAATTGCAGTGACTATTGCAATGTTAGTTTTCTGGGAAACATGGTATTCAGTTAATTTTAGCTTTGAGAAAATTAGAACAATTAATAATAGTAATTAGTTTAATTATGTGTATAGTTTTACTTCACAGGTATGAGCAGGGTTGTAAAAAACCTAGCGCGGGCGGGTAGCTGGGAGATTACACGGGAAGCTTTTTTTTTTGGGGGGGGGGGGGTGCGGTATTTGACCCTTAACCCCTTCGCGACGAGCGTCCCTTTCAGAATTTTTAATCTTTTACCACCGGTTTTTTAAAACGGACATTTTCGTCAAATTGAATCGCAAAAATGCTAACATTTAATGAGGCAAAGCTTACGCTAAAAAATAACTGGTGGCAATAATCGAGGATTCTGAGCATCTTATGCGTCACGTATACGTGCCGCTTGTCCCCAAGGGGTTAAACTTCTGACCGCCGCAAACTGATATATTCGTTCACTAAGCTGTAGGTTTCACTGCAATAGAAGCATTACTTAAATTAATACAATTCTATTAATATAATGCAGTTTTAAAAAATTGAGCAACGATTAATACTTTCAAGGACTATATTCATATAGGCAATTAAGTTTATTTTTCCAACATCATGTAAATAATCTTTTATTAACATATAAAAAGAGAAAACATTACACTTTTGCCCTTTTACTCGGTGGTCAGGGGCGTTAAACAACTTACCTGTAATGATGGCTGGCTGATCAGTTCTCACAATACTGTCTGAGATTTCTTTAACGTCATACCCATTTAACTTTCCTTTCAAAATTATGTTGCTCGTTGTCATCGAAGCAAATGATGCATCAGCATTTATTGTCTGGTTTCCAGATACTGTAAATGCTTTGCTATACAGTTCGTCGATTTCTATACCATCCAAAAACTTAGTTTCAAGGTGCACAACTTTGATTCCGTTTAAGAAGTTTTTGGGCGCAGTAATGTGCTGGGATCCATTTAAAGTGACAACTTCTTCACTAATGTCGACGCCGTTCACTTTACCAGTGACGTCGAGATCGCCTTTAATTTGAAGAGTATTTGCGAAAACCATTTCCGCTGCAAATAGACGAAGAGAAATTAAGGATTTTGAGCAGAAAGAAAAATTAGTGTGGCATTGAACAATACACTTTCATTTAGTTTACATTAACATCCAATACATAAATTTTATTTGGTTTACGAAAAACATTTTAAACCAGTTACACATATTTAATTACGAAATGCTTAAATCAAAAATTGTCTTTTTATTGGTATAAAAATAAATCCTGAATGAGACTTTTGGTCCCGAAGGAATTAAAGTGCAATACCACTTTGACTGGTTGAAAATTTCTGAAATTTATTACTTAAAGTATTCTTTATACATACGTAATCATATTTTATTAGTTAGAAATATGCTGGCATCAATCTAAAATGACAACTTTACTAATATCGACGCTATACAACACTTTACAACTTGGTAAATGATTCATCATAAATGTTTAAAATGAAATGACAATTTTGGAGCTGTAGAAGATAGAGTAAACAATAGCGAAAATTTAAAACGTACCCCCCCCCCCCTCCAAGAACGTTTCCAAGATTGGTGGGATCCACAAATTTTCAATCCATCAACTTTTAGAGAAATTCTCATTTTTCTAGTGAAAAATGTAAAATTTTCGAAATAATATCGCGTCTTCGCGTGCAACTTTCTGTAACTAAATCTTTAATTGAAAAGTTACATTTTACTTTGAACTGATGCCATTTCATTAAATTGCTTATTTTTCAAAACTGCTATGCATTTCATTAGGTTTTGGACTTGAAAAAGCAAATTTTTGTTCATTGTTCTAGATAAAGTCCGTGATGCAGTGCCGTGCACTGCACACCGCCTGACATTTTTTTGGAAGCGCTTCCGCCCATATGCTGTCAAGTAACCATTTTTTTTGCAACTTAAAATTTATTTTTGTCAAAACTTCTCATTTCTTAAAATAACCCCGCAACAGTTAAATATCAGGACGTCAATGTGATGTTACTTTTTTAAAGTCACACGGGCTATCTCAGTTATTTTTTGAATATTTGTAATTTTAGTTATTTTTACACCTTTTACTTACCCATTATACGTAGCATAGGGTAAGTATTGTAATAGTTTTGAAAATAGAAAACAATATTTTGACGGATTTACACGTTTCAGACACTGGAGATTCCGAAAAACATTTTTAGAAAAAAAAATTTTGCCGTCCGTCTATCTGTGTGTGTAAACGCTCTATCTCCCGAACAAATCGAGATAGACTTGAAATTTGGTATGTACTTAGTATGTAATAATGGGAAGAAGTCCATTTCATTTCAGTAACCTCGATTAACCGGAACTATTTTTTTCGGACTCTCGAAATATCCGTTCGGATAAAAGGTATATACAAATTTTAGAAATTGTTTATTTTAAGGAGTGAATATAAAAGACAATAAAAAACAAATTTTGCATAAAGCATGAAGTCGACCGGATAATGAGTTGCCGAGATATTTGGAATCCTATTTTCCACACTCTTCGATTTTTCATGACCCTGTATTTCATCCAAATTTCACTTCAAAGATATATTTTAATTGGAAATTTGACGCTTAATCAGATGCAATAAACCGCTAGTTAATAGGATTATTATTTTTGGAGTTATAAGGATGTTTCTTTCAAGCAATTCAGTAATCGAGCCTTTAAAGTTTGTGACGTCATCAAGCCACGATTTTATTTGAATTGCATTTTATAAGTAGTTTACACATTTTTTTATTTTAATATTTTACATTATGCATATCCATGATGGGTAAGTATTACGGTGGCCCCCAACGACTAGTTTCATTTGGGATGCTTATTCAATTTATCAGTTATCTTATTAAGCTTAGATACTTAAAATTTTTGATGCAAAATTTCGGGAAGACAGAAAATCATTTCTGTTGTCAACAGACCTTTTTCTATGAATTTACGAAACACACAACAAAGAATGAGGTATCATTCGAAAGGTTTTGAAGCGGCTTCTGACATAGTACACCCTCATGTCGTTAACACGTTTTGATTAAAAATTGCTGTTAATTAAATGAAATCGGCATTGTTTTAGCAAATGAAATGAAAAGTTTTCCTGAAATGAGTGCAGCCACAAAAATAAAATACCGCATTATATGATGCTCAACTACGATTATAAAAAGTAAAAATTGTACGACAAAAAATGAAGTAGGATTTCTCCGCACGGGTTTATTTTATATTTATGGTTAAAAAGCAAAATTGAAATCTAAATGTTTAGGAGAAAAACATAGATCGATCAGAGCAGTGGTATTTCACGTGTAGAATAAAGGGTATGCTTTGTTATATTAGATTGTATTTTAAATGCATTCAATTTATTATGTTTTTCAAGAAGCTGATGACATCTAATGCATTTAACATAAGATTAATTTTTATCTCGCGCATGCCTTTTGCTATCTTTGATCAGTTTTTACTGTAATTTTTACGGAATAAAAGACTTATATTCTGGCTTGACTAATGTTTTCACATATTTTTATCTTTAATTTATCTTTAGAAGTTTAAACCTGCATCTAAAAATATTAGATATTGCTAAAAAATATTAGACTGCAGTGCGAATTTTTCGCACGGATTCACTGGTTGTAGTTTAAAAGTAAACCCAACTCAATGTAAATTATGGCAATCTGGTTTGAAAATAAATCAAATTTGAAAATATTCTATATAGCAGAGTTGCCAGTTTAGCCGCCTTTTTTTATTCAGAAATTCCGAATTAATACCAGAAATTAAGAATAATTTTTGCTTTATTTAACAAGACCTTTCTTGATTACATAAACTGAACTACCCCGTTATCTGTTTTTAGTATACAACATTTTTCTCCTTTTGATTTATTTATTGAACTGTAAATATTTTGTAAGCTTATTTTTATATCTATTATTAATTTAATTTGTACTTTATTTTTGGTCAAAAGTGGTCTTTTTGGTTTTTCTTTTTTGCTCTTCTTAGGTCCATTTAAAATTTTCCAGTGTAATATTTGTTCTGGACTTAGGCTACAGTCGTAAATCTAAGATCAACATTGCTATTTTTAGAGAAACTAATCCTGTTGAATTTTTATACATTCTCAAAATCATTAATATTAAACCACCACAGAATTTGCATAATTATTTATGTATGAATAATGTAAGAATTATGTTGCATACATTAAAAGTTTCATTTAAAAGTATTTGTTTAGATAATGTTTATTACCAGGAAATATAAATAGTAAAAGTTTGTTCAAGAGAAAATAAGCAGTTTAAATATGAGACATTATTTGGGTCATGGGGATTTTCAGGCAAAGCTGTTTTTCTAGTCAGCTTTACTAAATAAACTAACATCAGTGTTGCCAGATTGGATATTCCCCCCCCCCCCCCGCCCCTTTGGGGAAATTTGTGTCTCCGGGGAAAATTTTTGGGACGAGTTATCAGTGGGGAAACGTTTGGGGAATATCAACATTTTTGGGGAAAAACTTGGGGAATTTCTCTTCATAATCTCATGTTTTCGGGTTAAAATTCACTTTTAGTCATCTGACAACACTGGATCCGTCGATTACACGTAATAAGTTAATATATTATGAATTTAATTGTAATATCTACTTATCTTTTCTTAATTCATATTTTCTTTAAAATTTAATCACAAGAAAAATGGCAGTTCACAAGTTTTTTTTTTTTTTTTTGGTAAATGGGGAATTTAAAAAAGAACGCTCGATTTGGGGAAAAATTACTAAGCCTAAATTGATTAAATAATTTTAGAGTATTAAATTAAAAATTTACTTGACGATTTAGGGACTTCTGAAAAAAAAAAAAAAAACTCCAATGATTATTGGGGGGGGGGGGGAATTTTAGAAATTTTGGGGAAATTAACTTTCGACCATCTGGCAACACCGACTAACATGTTTTAAAATTATCTGTTGCTTCCTGTTCTCCGATTTTCAAAATCTCCGATCAAAGAATCTACGATAAATGTTATTAGATACATACAATATCTGAATTTTATCTAAATCTGATCACACACATAACTTTTAATAAATAGGTGGGAGAAAACTACGCACAACTCTTCCTCCCCCCTATTTATTTTCTTTTTATCTTTACTCTTCAACCTTTTGGAATTAAGTTTTCAGCATATCCTTAAATTTAGGGATATGTAAAAAAAAAAATATACTATAATTTCCATATAAATCTTCGCGTTCAAGAGGTAGGAATGGCGGTTTTCCACACAAACAGGGGGATTTTACAATGGTGGCTTGCTAGAGTTGAAAACTCCCTGGGGGAAAATGTGGCTTTAAATGGAGATAGGTATTATAGAAGTGTTAATATGAAATGCATTATTTTTATGGCGATAATTAAAAACTTTACGATATTTGTCATAGCTCAGTGGGTTTCGCAAATAATTTAAGTTCTACTTTATGTCAAGTTTAGGTAAAACCTTAAATTGGTTTTTTTCGAAACTATTTTTCAAACTGAGTGACCCTTTTTCTCGAGAACTATTAGATTGATTTCCTTTATTATTTTTAAAGAAAGGTAGTTTTTTGCTGGAGTTTATACCACTGAAAAGTATAACTTTCATTGATTATTTTTTAGAGATCGCAGACAGTAAAAAAAAAGTTGGAAATTGTACGTCAAACGTTACAAACGAGGTGCGTTCGTACGCACGTTTTAGAATTAAATTCACGATATCCCGTGCGTAGAACGGGTTAAACAGCTAGTTAAGTATATATTTTATGACACTGTTCATACAAATATCTTAACTAGTTATATAAATATTCAGATATATATGTATCAGCTAGTTATATAAATATTCAGATCTTGATGATTTTTAATTCTGTGAAATGAATTATATCGTCTGCAGATTAATTTCTGTCATAAAATAAGTTTCTCGGTCGCTTGACGATTAAACTTCCGAAGCTCCTATAACAAGAGAGCACCGATTTAAAAAAAAAAAAAATTCAAATTTCTTCATAAATATTTTTATTAATCTCTCCTAAAGTTTTGATTCGATTTTAATAAAATTTGAAATGTCTCGACAAAATTCTGCAAAGATATATTTTAAATTGCAAACCATTTGGTTGGGTAGTTTTTGCGTTGTTATATGCGACAGACAGACGGACAGACGGACGGACGGACCAAGCGACGACTATAGGTGCTACGTATTTATATAATTACGAACGCACCTAAAAAGGGGCGAAAATGGCAATTTTTAGTTTAAGAGACCGCCTCAAAAATAATCTTAAAACAATGTTGCTATAAGTTCCTTTTATACACTGCAAAAATAAGTATTTTACAGTATAATACTAGCATCCCAACTAACGCGCGACAGTGTATTACTGCTTATTTTACGGTTCATTACTGTTAATTTTACGGTATAATACTGACAGCTGGGATGCCAGTATTATACTGTAAAATCAACAATTTTTTTCAGTGCAATTTGGTGAATAAATGTTTCAGATGTTTGTGACAGGAGAAAAACGGTTAGCACGTGCAGGCACCCTCCGTCACACAATTTTTTTTTTAAATACACAATTTAAATACGTAAGTGAAATGTCAAATATAATGCAAAAGTATGAAGGAGATCTCGTTTCTTCATAAATGAGAAAAAAAAAAAAAAAAAAACGAATAATCACGTGAATTTTCGACCAAAGTAGAACCTTCACTTGAGTTACGATTTTAACTTACAACAAGCTGGAAATTGTACGTTAAACGTGACAAATGAGGCGAGTTCTTACTATAACTAGTTTTAGAAATATTCAGATCTTTGTGCAATAGCTGTTGCACTCTTATGAAAAAACTCATAAATACAAAATTTATTTTATGTGCAGATTTTCATAGTATTGGACATTAATTTTATTTTATGAAATTAAGTTTTAATACACTTTTACAAACAATTACAATTCAGTTACATTAAAATTATACTATGCGCAAATATCCAATACAAGACAATGTAATAAAAATCGCTATTTCACCGAAAAAATTAATTATATCGTCTGTTATTAGGATACGATTAATTTCCGTAACAAAATAAGTACATTTTAAGTTGGCAACATTTTTTCTTTTGTTGATATTTAATGAAAATTTCAATGGGAAACTTAAGCCTAGCTTTGAAAATTTCAGAACTTTAAATCCATGTTTAGACTATTTTTCCATTTAATATCTATTTCTCGGTAAACATCTATCCAAAATACTGTCGATAGATTATAGGTCTGTTATAATTAAACAATTTTAGTATACAAATTCGGTTTTTAAATTCAGTAATACGGAAATAAAAAGATTTTATCTTAAACAGTACGCAATCACCATGGCAACCTAGAATCATTACCATCAAGGGATATCATTGAATTAATTACGTACGATAGGATTTAATAGAATGAAGAAAACTTAATATATTTTTAAATTTTGATTAGATTTTCATAAAATTTAAAATGAGTCGACAAAATTCTGCAACGATTATAAAATTTCAAACCATTCGATTGGGTAGTTTTTGCGTTGTTATATGCGGACAGACGGACGGACCAGACGACGACTATAGATGCTATGTATTTATATAATTACGAACGCACTTAATATTAATATTTTAATACAACGAAAATATAAGATTAAAATGTACAAACCATTTGAAACTTGATCAGTATTGGTAGTCATCACTTCTTCGCTGATATCTATTCCATTGACAGTGGTGTCGACATCAAAGTTGCCCCTCACAGTTAGCGGTTCAGTAAATGTCAGTACTCCATCAATGATTTCTGGATTATCCAATCTGAAATTTGGAAAAATGTTAGTTTGAAATATTTCAGAAATTGTGTAAAATATATTCACCATAGTGAAACTATTCCGAGATATCAGAAGTAGAAGGTTAACCCTACGCGTACGGCTTTTGCTAGCTGATTTCGTTCGCTACAGAAGGTCACGTGAAAATCGTGGTCGATGGGCCGCGCAGGTGGCTGTTATCTGTCTACGACTGTTGCAAAAACAATCCCCGATAGATTTCTAACAAAAATTGGCTCCATCAGAAAATTAGAATAAAGATTTGCTTTTCCTTTTTTCGCAATAGTTTTATACAGAATAAATAGTCTCACAGATACTATTGTAAACCATATCCGCTAAAAACGCACGAGCCAAATTATATGCAAAAAAGGAAAATACTTAATAAAATTTTAAAAAAGAAAATACTTCTATCTATCTATCTATATTATAAAGGACAAACGTGTCCCTGCGTAACGCTGACGTCATTTTGCGAATGACAACACTTTACGATAAAATTTTGGTTTTGGGATTTTTGTAACAGCAGTTTTTTTTTTTTAATTTCTAAACATCGCATATTTTAAATTTTTACGCCGTTATGTAGAAAAAGAAATTACTTTCAAAAGCAATTTGTTCGAAAAATCTATCGCGATTTACTCCTTTATTATAGCGTTTAAATTAAATTTCCAGCATGTTTTTTTTTTTTTAAATCTCTCGCTTGCAGACGATTACAAAATATTAATCCATTTGAACTTCAAACAACGTAAAAAGTTGAGCATTTGTTTCCAACTAATATTCCATAGCGAAATTAAAACTTCACTAAGCAATCAATAAAACAGTATAAATAAAATGCAAATTTAACAGACATTTAATCGAAATAAGGGCTTAAAACTGCTGAAATTATAAGAATGAAAAAAAATGCTGTAGATAACGAAATTTTTAGCGATTTCTTGGCTATAAACTTCTGGCAAGAGGCCAATGCGAAATATCGCTTTTTAACACTTTCCAACCTAGTTGAAAAGTGTTTATGACTTCGGTTTGTCTGGCCGGATGGCCGTGCTCTAACTCCCGTAAATAGGCTTGGATTGCTCTGCAATTTTTATATGTTATTGTAGTACTCTATAGCATGTTCCCTATTTCAACGGGAGTGTGTAGCACTTAGTTTTTTTTTACAGGGATACTCAAAAGAATTTCGTTACATTGCGATCTATGGGGAAAAATCATTTGCGGTTTATTTTAATGATGTCACTCAATTTCAAACACATTGTAATTGATATATATCACTAAGGTGCATTACAAGAAGCTTAATATGGAATAGGGTGTGCATAGCACTTAGAGTAACTTTACAGGAACAGTCAAAAGAATTCCGTTACATTACATCTATGGAGAAAAATAGTCTGCGGTTTATTTAAATAAATAATGTTTCATTATTTTAAACGCATTGAAATTTATATATATCACTAAGGTGCATTACAAGAGGCTTACTACAGAATATTGTGTGTATAGCAGTCATCGTTCATTTACAGGGAGACAGAAAAGAATTCTCTACTGTCTGTTTACAATAATTCCTGGAAGTGCGTTTTAAGTTACTGAACGCGATTTTAAATTTAACTCACTTTTTGTGTATTTACGTGTGTGTATAAATTCTGTAGATCCTATACAGGGAAGCACAAAAATTCGCGAACACATTTCCATTTATTGACAAACTCCAGAAGGAGAATTTTAAACTGTGCTACGCTTTTCCTAACTGAACTAAAATTTAGCATCCTATGTAGTATATATACAAATTTATAGATCCTATACAGGTCTGAATAAAAGTATTCGGATATTTTTCCGAATACTGTATAGGTTACAAATTCCTTAAATTATGTTTTTAAATATCTTATGAGTTTTCCAAATTATTTACTTAGATGCTATCTTTCAGCTTATTAAACGGTATGATTTGTAAAATTATTTTGGAAGCGTTGGAAAGTGTTACATAATCTATGCTTAAAGCATGATTTTTCGTTCTTGTTATAAATTTCAAAATGTTATTTTAATATATAATTGACATATTTCATATAAAAAGCTCTTTGGTGGTGTTAGGGGGGGGGGGGGGGAATATAAAAAATAAATGATATTCAACTACGAAAACTTTCTATCCCGGGAAGGCCGGGTTGCATCCTCTAGATACATTAAAATTGATAAAGATGTCAATAGTAACATGTAGATGTTGGAGGAAACAAAAACCGTCCCATATTTCCAGGATTTTAAAGTGAAACTACAGCCGTACACGGGGGAAGGGGGGGGGATAACTTTAAATGGGATGATGTTATCGAATTAACAGACTTGGGTGGGGGGGGGGTGAGGAAGTTTGGCAAATATAGATTTTCATTAGAAGAAAGCTTGGACAATTTGACCTTTTAAGACCCGGGCGGCACTCTAGCAACTCTTGATGCTAAAGAAAAATCGTATTTAATGTCTAATATTAGTACAAAATTAACAGACATTTATAGGAAAAATGAAGAAAATAGAATAAATAACACAAATACACGGGCGGCGCACAGTGGTGTATTTAACACACAATCCTGGCCAAAATTAATTTTCATGTGTTTTTAAGTTAAAACCATTGTTGTGGATTTACTATTAGTAAATACATTTAATGTTATACAGAGGCTGTTCGCACATATTTTAGACCGGTTTGATAAAAGATTTAAAAAAAGGATTTTTTTTTTCGAGGAAAAAATTCTGGCAACAAGTTATGTGTAATTTATATTATCGTCTGATACTTTCAAATTTATTCTTATTTCAAGATTGCGCATGCCAAAAAGCTGTGAATGGAGAGTTTTTTTTTTTTCGAACAGAAGTATGCTAATTCGACAGTCTAAAATGACTGCAAAGCGTATAATATAAAAATTTTAGTGCGAACTAAACATAACTATTGATTGGAATGTGCTATACCAAAAATCAGTACGTATCCATAGTAAAAAGATGCCAGATGGAAAAAAAAAAAAAGGAAAAAAAAAAAAAGACTACATTTCAAGGCCCAAAACAAAGTTTCAGGTAAGGATTTATGGCTGTCGCAAATTTATCTTTCAGTGGGAAAATAAAATTAAGAAGGTTGGAAAAAAAACGTTACAATCAATTCATCATACTGTTAAGAGAATATGTTGCATCCGATATTAACAGAAAAAATCAATTTCTTTTTATTTCATCGAATTTCAAAGAGTTAAACTGCACCAAGGCAAAGCCACCGCTCATACTTCAAGAACTACCACTGTGTTCGTTGAAAAAAATAAAAACTCACAAGTATTGAATTTAGACTTTTCAACATATTCATAAGAAGTCACTTGAGGTTCAACTTATTGTTTATTGTGCATTTGGTCTGTTTAAAATATCTCTTTCAAAGCGAGAAACCACCACAAAGGATGGACTCTGGAAAGTTTTTAAAAGGGGAAGCAATGAGGGGTTCTATCCAAGTACGTGCAATATTGTGTACGCTATCTTGGAACTAATCAACAGATATTTGATACAACCCCTCAACTTTTTGGGAACAACGGATTTCGAGCTTATTTTATCGACGATAATTTTCTAGCTATGATTTTGAGACTTTCACAAAAGTTGCTCTATATACTTAGCTAATACATTATGTACATTATATTTTGATTGCATTCGCGCATGCGCAGTGAAACATTTTTTAGTAAACCTGCTCATTTTTCATCCAATTTTTATTATTTTTAATTTTGATTGCAGAGTATTATGTACAATGTTGTTTGACATATTTTCTCAAAATAACTTTTTTTTATATTACGAACTCTGAAAATTATACGCAAAAAACTAAGCGAAATTTGAGACTGTTTATAAAAAACTTAATTTCTCTACGAGTATACCATCTATCCTCATAAATGAACACAGTATATTACAATAAGCCACTTATTAATAATCTCGAGTTTGAACGCTTTTGCTACCTTAGTTTTTACAGGGTAATCCAAAATATATTCGTTCTTTTTCAATTTGTTGACAGTCCCCTATGGGGTTTCGAGAAAAAATCTTCGTAAATATATAAACTATACTATACTGTTTACACTCCTGCAGTTTCAGGTGAATTCCTAATGTATTTTTCTAGATAGTTAATAAAACGTCTAAAATTGCAAGCGACCGGTCACCTTTGGCAATATAGTGTATTAGATAATATATTTCATTAAATAAATTTCAATAAATTAGATTTAAAAAAGGCTTATTACCCGATTGTCAATTTATATATTTTTCATTATAGGAAAAGTAAAATTATTTAAATGTATACTTTGACATGCGCATTTAAACACAATAATAAAGCTGAAACATAACAAAAAAGGTCATCTCACAAAGAAACTCACTTCACTTGATGCTAGAAGCCGCCGGAAATGACTCAGACTTTTGACACACATAGATCGATCACCAGTTAAATCAGCTATTATGAAATGTGATTTTTACAATTGTTGAGCAAATTTTAATTTCTGCATTTTTGGCCAGGATTTTGCATAAAATACTCCACTGTGCGGCGTATTCCGTACATCAGTGGAGACTTACCAATAAAAATGATAAAGTAGAATTTTTTTTTAAATTTCCACTTTAAGCATTGTTTGAACATTGAAGGGTCTTTGCGAAGAGGGCAAGTGTAGCGCAGATGTTAATCACGTACTTTAGAATTAGCAGCTATTCACTCAGACTAACGCACTCCGAACGCCGCTCATGTCGTCACAGGTTAAATAGGTTTGTACAAAATTAGAGTAAATACAGTAGAAAAACGAAGTTTTCTGCCCATTTTATCTCCAAATATTTTCATAGATTATATATTCCTAGATTTTAATCATCAGTTTATTATTGTAACCAATGCTGTAACTCTTACAACCATATTCTTGCCAACATCGCCCATTTTTCACGCCAATCTTGGCAATGTATGCGATTACGGAAGATGAGCCTTTTATAAAACAAAATGCATACATTTTGAACCAATTATAAAACAAATTCATTTGGATTGACTTAATTTTAAGATAGGCTGTATGTTTGGCCCGTAAAACAAATCAAAATATTAAGGGGAAATAATGCGGGGAGCAGAAATCCCAAAATTTGATAACCTGGCAATTGTTTTTTTTTTGATTCTACAAAAGACTAAACTCTTTCTGTATAGTTAATACTATACCATTTAAAAAATAAAAATTTAAATTTTCTGGTAATTAGTATTTAATTTCTTGAGGTGCAAAATAAATTAGGATTGATATATTTGTAAGAATAAATTGTAATGATAATGGAAAGAGTTTTTCTTAATGCAATAGTCTCGTATAACGGTATAAAGCTACTTCAAAGGGGTGTGTGTGTGTGTGGGGGGGTCTGTCAAAAATGGATTAACGGAGCAATTTTAATTTGAATGATTAATAAATTTTAATATCACAATTTCTACTTTAATTTCAATTTCGTATATATATATTATATATATATTTTCTATAACAACTCATTTATAAATATTAATATGCATAATTTCATAGCAATTTAGTAACATAGAAAAAAACTTTTCCTACCAACAAACTTTCAAGAATGTAAAAAATGCGATTACTCAAATACAAAATTTGTGTAAAGACCTAATAAAACAGTATTACAAGTGATCTACAGAAGTTAAAGCCTATTCCGTTCAATACTGAAATAAAACAAATATTTTGTACCAAATATATAACAATGGTCAGCATTTAGATAAGTTAATCTTCAAAGTTACATTAAAATGGGTGTTTACTTTTTATAATTTTATACGAATTGTGAGCAGAGGTACTACTACTAACCTGTAGATGTCTCTTTGAAGTTGTGGAAGATCAATTCCAGCTACACTTTGCAGATTCAAGCTAGTTGTTACCAAGTCATCGGCACTGACCTGGCCTGTAAATATCTTCTGACCAGTGATGACCGTATTCTCATCGAGACGTACCACATCTGGAAGCAGGAGATAAAAGGAAATTTACTATTATTTAAAGTATTTTCCATAAATTAAGTTAAATGGACGTTCAGCCCAAAAAAGCGGCGATAAACACGACAATGACACACCATGAAAGAGAAGCAAAAATAAAAATGGGAAAACTCAAATAATGAAAACCAAGAAACAGGCAATGTCGCAAGGACGGTGATAGAAACACCAGCGATAACCTTAAAAACAAAGTAAGTATTGTCAGAAGATATAGTTATAGAATAACTATAGCAGACACGTAGCCATGTACGCTAATGGCGCCTGGTGCATGTAAAATACGTTCTGATGAAGGTTCTAAATTACGAGATCAATTCCTTTCTCTTTAACTTTTGCTTTTTGTTATCTACCAATTTAACAAAGTTAAATAGAAACCATGAACCGGAAAACTAACAAAACTGTAGCAAACCACTAGAGAGCACTGCAGCGATGTCAACAAGGCTCTTGTTAGGTAAATCACAGCCATGCTGTAAAATACTTAAAAAAAACAAAGATTTTGCACAAATTTCTAAATTCAATGACGTCAAATCTTAATTTAAAAATGAAACCTTTCACCCAGTCTGACTGCGTGATCTACGAAGATATCGCGAAGCAGACTGAAAAGTTATATTCTACTACTCGACATATTTTAAACTTTTCATTTATCTGTAACTGGATATTGCCGCCAAAATGACAGATCGGCGCCCCTTCTGCTCATATTATATCAAGATATGCAGACTTGGACCTGTCATCATTTCACGTACTGTTAATTTTTCCTACGTATAAAATCAACTTGAAGCTATGTCGTAGAATATAGGGCAATGAAATTTAAAATATTTTGTTCATAGACTCCATAGTGCTGCCGACCCGATATGCATTTCAGTTATACGTTTAATTAAATACGTATACCGCGCCGGTTTGATATAAGTATACCAAAAACGATACGTATAAACATATCTGATATGTATAAGCGTATATATCGGTTAAACTTATAAATTCAAGTATTTACTTTTAATACGAATAGACCTCAGTCTTACGTCACTGAACGGAGAACAAGCTGGAAATCGGCGGAGTTACCGTAGCAATCTGCACAATGTTTAATACATAGGATCTTATTTTCTCCTATAAATTTATGATGCTACCTCTAATTTTTATTGAATTAAGTGATAAGATATGTAAATTTGCGGGAACAGTTTGTTTTATATTCCTTAAATTTTCCATTATGGTTGTTATATGCCATTGTGAATGGCGGGTATTTATCTAGCGGATGTTTCTCGATGTCTGATTCTCAGACCATCAGGAAAAAAGCATCTTTTTCACGCAATGAACGAAAACGGTTTAAACGTATAACCACTGGGGTAAATTCCGTATATACTAAGGCTCTTACAATCCCTAGCATATACTACTTCGTATAATACGTATAGCCGCCATGGCCGTATCCAAAATATTTTCCCCGTATAATACTATTATATATGTATACTCGTATAAACGTTTACTCCCTAGTACTATGACGTCATTTTCTGTCAAATTTTAGTCTTCCGGACGGTATATGTCCGTACCAGTGTATGTCCAAGCAGGATCACCCAACCGGAGCACCAACCAAAAATTCGGCATAGGCAAATACACTCCGGTGGAACCCTCCCCCCCCCCCCCCAACAACCAACCAGCCTCAACCAGACCAAGAAAACCAGTTCAGACCAATGGACGATTATTTTAAATAAATAACTGGTAAGCAGACAAAAGGTGAAGTCTAACACAAAAATGACAGAACAGTATGTCCAAGCAGGTCAAAATACTATTAAGTAATTCCTGTTTGAGCTTTAATTTGGAATTAGTTTCGTCTTGAAACTTCATTCCTGATGCGAGTGAAAGAGGCCATCTCAGGACCACCCGATTCCGGAAGTTCTACCGAGTTATCCAGTACGACTCTGGCCGATTCAGATAACCTTTATCACAGCGAGATGAGCTGGTCAGAATCGTTCAGGATACTCAGTCGTTAGAGCGCCGGTACTTTAATTTTTCAGGTATAAGTATGTGTTTCTGCAATGTTGAATTAACACCAGAATTTTCGAAAAAAAAATTGAAAATAAGAAAATGCATTTGACAACTTTCCTTCCGCCAAAGTTCTAAAAGTAAAATTTAAAAAAAAATCTGGTACAAATCTTAAAATTAAGTTATATAGATAATATACCACCGCACTTCAAGGGGTTAAGTCAGGTTCTGGGGTAGACATAACTGGGCTTTTTCATTCAGAAAAATTAAATAAACGTGATAATCTGAGCTTTGGATTCATTAACACAAAGTAAATAAAAAATAGCCAGGTTCTTTCTTAGATCCAAGGACAGAAATTCTGTGAGAAAATGTCACGTAGAACCGAAACTAATTTGTCAAAAAGTAGATACTGAAAATAAAATTCTCCTGCCATCTCTTGTTTTATTACACAAGTATTATTGAATTTCATCATACGAAGTTTATATGCGACAAAAGAATAAAAATTAAATATTCCTAATTCTCTGAAAGTTGTACTGGAGTTTATATACGAGAGGGTTAAAAATATTAAAAAGGTAAGGAAACGTCTACTCACCTGGCATCTTGCTTTCAATATCTGCGACAAGTTTTTCCAAGCTTTCAACGGTCTTTTCAACATCGCTAGTACCTCGCCTGTATTGTTCCAACGTGAGAGCGGAATCTTCCCATTCTACCAGGAATTTGTTGACCTGTTCTACTGTAGTTCCGTTTGTTGCAATGATATTGCCGAAGTACTGGATGTTAGTTATGTGTTGAGTTCCAGTACTGCGGACGGCATTCTTCAACAGTTCCTTGATACGCTTGATTTCTTTCCTCTGATTGTCGATTGTGTCCTAAATAATTCCAACCAGTAAGAAAACATTTTCCAACATAAATCTATACTAATATTATAAAGTAGTAAAGTTTGTTTGTAGGGCCTAATCTCTGGAACTACTGAACAGATTTCAAAAGTAATGGTAGAAAATTTATGGCGACAGTCCCTGTTCCAACATAGGCTATATTTTATGTCTGTGCAACTACACCCAGTGTGATGAAAGAGCGAAAAACATTCTAAAATTGGGATTTTTGCGATACTGAAGCGATAGGAACTTCAAATTTCGCATGGTAGTTACTTATAAGATATAAATGCTCTCTAAGAAAAGTTTATAAAAAAATTCTAAATTGAAAAAGGGGTTACAGGAGCAAAGAACGTTCTAAAATTGAGATTTATGCGATAAAGTTTGTGTAGAAGCTTGGAATTCCGCATGTTGGGTACTTTTAAAATGTAAATGCTCTCTAAGAACGATTTTCGAAATTTAAAAAAGAGAGTGAATAACTCATTCCTTCACATTAACAATAGTTACGTTCATTTTAGCACGTTTAAACACATTGCTGCATCCTAAAGTCTCTTAGCGACGTGAAGGAATGCAGTTACTTAACTCTATTACTATGAGCGCAGCTTCGCAACACTTATTTTAAGATATATTATAAAATACATCAAAATGTACAATATATGTAATAGAAGAAAGTGTTGCACGATTGCGCTCATAAATAATTGAAGTGAAATTAGGAGAAATTGCGTATTTTTCCTCAAACTACGAATAATGCGAACTTTGAGCTTGTGCAAGTTATATAAATCCGAACAAAATGCAAAAACTATTGTTGAAATCTTACAGGATAAACCTTCCAATATTAAAAAGTGAAATAATTAAGTCAGTATAACAAAATCAAATTTTAGTCTTATTTCATGGACCAAAAGCACGGCTTATGGACCCTGATCGTCTCTTCATCTTTACAAAAAAAATTCATTAGCTTTAAACAATAGATGCATTTTAGAAGATACGGATTTGAAACGAACAATGATTAAAGAGGACATTTAAAAAAACTATTTAAACATTAAAATTTTAACGTCGAATTTAGACTGTGCCTTTAGGCAGATGCGATGCATATAGGCATAGGAGCTCATTCAGTTGCATTATTACAGGGGGGGGGGAGGAGATGTGCGCTTTATTTACTATGTTCTTTATATATTGAATGAGATGGATGTAGGAATATACTATTTATATGATACTTCATAGGTCCATGAAATTATTGCACCTATGACTTACATTCGCGGAAATGAACAGAGTAAAACAAAAAAGGTAAATAAAAGTACACGAGGTTATTTAATCATAAAACCTTTATTAAATGAATGGTACAGATCCAAAAAGTCACATTATACACTTTAAGGTATTGAGTTATTCATATCACCGTGTTCGTCTTTTTAAGGCGAATCTGACTGTAACAGTGATTTGGACTATAATAAACATATTAAGACTGAAGAAAAATTCAGAAAATCTCGTTTTGATGCATAACTTACATTATCCAACAACTGTTTTGCAATAAAACTCTTCAGTTCAACCAATCAGGGAAGGCTGGCAAAATATCATGGGATTATAGTAATATACTAATAAATACTTTATCATAGTGTAAAAAATGTTCCACTAGTTTAATGATAGTAAAGACGTTGAACAATGTCTAATACCATAAAATTTTTGCACAAATTTGAGTTTTGATTTTGTTGATTATTACGCTCTAACATAACAAAACTAATGTTCAGGTTTTTTTTTTCTTTATGGTTTTAAATTCATAACTATTTTGGTTTATAACTAATATTACCATAAAAGTTTGCTGCAAAACTCACATTTTTCAGATTTAAATTCTAGTTTTACCAAAATTATTACAGATTTAGCACTATGTGCAAGTAGTTATGGCAACAAATATATCACAAAAAAATGTGCCAATATGTTTATTAAGTTTTTTGCATTTTTCTAAAAACTCTTAAGTGGAGAGTGAATTTTACATCTACACCCTTCAAATAAACTTTTTCCCCTTCCCCGAACACACACAGTACAAGTTGTAAATTTCCAACTGGACGAAAAATGTCCGGGCCAGGATTCGAACCTGGGATCGCTTGGCTGAAGCCGCCACGCTCTACCACTGAGCTATCCCGGTCGAATCTGGAGGGCATAATTCATCCAGTTAACCTTATTGATCAAAGCATCAGGTCTGATATTTTAATCAGCTCAACAGAAAAGATCGCAGGTAATGGAACTCCAGTAAACGCTGGATACGTGAATACACTGGATTATTTTATAAAAAAAAATCCAGTGTACACATACAGTACTTAACCCTTCTTTGCACGAGTTTCTTTTACAATTGTGTTTTTGTATACATACATTAAATATTAGAGACCAGAAATTTTAAGATACATTTTTAACTTTGTTCAGCAACATAGTTCACGGGAAATTTATTGGATTAATATTTCTATATAAATCTAGTGGTGGCGAAGAAGTTTATTTATAAAAAGTTAAATAAAAAAGTGTTGGAAATTTACATCACTATGCAATTAAGGGGTTAAGATACATTATTGAAATCGCTTTGGCATGCAAATCATTCATCAAAAGTCATTTCAGTAGTTTGCTGAATCTTATTGAAATACGTAATCGCTAATCTTCGATTGTTCTTTTCAGCAGAGTAACACCTCCTTTCCTCCCTCTCCTATGTTCTGTTTCGCACGTGGCTGGTTTAGTTCCCAGAAACCCTAGAGCGGTTGTCAGCAGGGATAGAAGGTTCTGAAAAAATATTTTCTGCAAAACGTATAAGTGAGACAACATTTTGCAGTAGGACGTAAAAACGTAACGTATAATTGAGGAAATGTATAACTGGGCTAATTTTTAAAGACAAACGGCCGGGACCGCTGAGCTGAAACATAACAAAGGGAGATTTACAACTCGGGTAGCGTATAACTGCAGTAACGAGTCTTATTTGTTCTTTTGTGCCCATGCGTGTATCCCAGCATTTTTACTTATTCTTCCATTTCGCTGAGAATTGGTAGTCAAGTTTTTTTTTTTTTTTTTTGGTTGGCTGTTGGAGCATGGACATTGCCTTTTGTCAGCTTCTGAAGTAAATATTTTACTTCTTTCTACAAAGTGTTACAAATTGGACGTGCACGTACCACCTGTAAGTCTCTAAGACCTGAAGAGAGATTTCAATGTACTCTGATAGAGGTAGAACGCTTTGTTGCAACGGAAGAAATACTTGTCGAGGAAAATTTCCACCAGTAAAAACCAATAGAAATTTTCTTTATGAATGACAAATTCTACATGGACGACGCGTTTAAATAAGCTGAAAATATCTATTGAAATTTACTGGTGGAAGTTTGATTGGCGGTAAACAGGCACTGCTAACGAATGTTTTATTGGATGTGCGCGCTAATATAATGCAGCCGGATTGAATTTTAATTGGCCTGGAAGTCGGGTTACAGTTAACTAAGATTGTGACCGACGAAACGATTTCGAAAAAAATATTTTCGTTAACTGAGATACCGCTGTATTTGAAAAGTTTCCTTCCTTGATATTATGAGAGAAATTCTGATTTCTTTACGTTGTAGAGATTTTTTTTAAAATTGCCGCTTAAATTCAAATGTTTGAATAACTTGGGCATCAAGAGGTTCATTTTATATTTACTACAAATATGATTCCATGTAGATCGTATGATAAAATGTATTTAAAAATCTTACCTGTATATTTTTCATGACTTTCGAGACTTTTTCCCCTTCAACTAGCACGGGATCTCTCAAAGACGTCAGGCTCGTTTTGACAACTAATCCGCCAAGTTTATAATTGAAGTCCGTAAACAAAATAAGGACGTTGTTTTGACTTGTAAAAGAGGCAAGTGAACCAGGCGAGACAGTATATCCTTCCGGAGCAGCTGGAATAAAAAGTTCACAATTTAATTTAAACTTTTGTTTCAAATTATGAATTGATAAAAAAAAAACTTTACGATAAATTTTCCGGCTTTTAAAATCATTAAAACAAACTTTACAAAAATTTTGCCTATTCAAGTAATAAATTAATATTTATAGAGTTATGTTATAGAACAATTCTATTAAAAAATTGCTTTAAAATATGCTTTTTGCAATACCCAATTGTATCAAATTTCCATTTGTGACAAATACAACAAAATGATAACGATACTCTTTGTAATGCCTTTTGACATTCTGTATCGTTCCGGGGCACGTTCGTTTTTTTTTTTTTTTTTTTTTTTTTTTTTTTTTAACTTGTTTCTCTAATTAGATCAACAGTGTATAATCTCGCAAAGCACTTCACATTTTTTTTTTTATAAACGAAAACACTTATTTACAGATCTGAAGAACACAGGTAGACCAGCACAATGTATGACGACACAAAAACTAGAACATTAAGAACATAGATATATAAATTATCACATTAGAGTATTCACACTTCCACATTGATTCATTTCACTACTCTGCTCTTTTCGACTCATTAAATTACCGGTGCCCAAAGCACTTAATTTTAAAACACTCCTGTTTTTACCAAAAACCGCGATGCACGCAGGCAGGGCATACCTCCACCTCTCCTCTCTTACTAGCATCCCACCCCTTCTCTCCCATGCCCGCGCGTCATGTGACCAGCGGCGCACAGGGCCCAGAACAAATGACGTCATCCAGACATCACACTCTTAATTGTAAATCTTAATTTCAAAAATACAAACATAATTATGTCTGGATAATAATTAAAATATATAACTACAGACATTTAAGGATAAAATACAGGTTCATAAACGTTTCTAGTACTTTTCTTACTCATCAATATACGTACGCATTTACAAAAACACTGGAGAACCAAAACAATGGAAACAGTTAAAACTACAGGTTAATTAAGACATACTCAGCCGGTTACCTGGACAGCCTCATTGATTGCAGATTCAGCTAGAATAGTCAGCCATACCTCTATGAAAACACTGCTATTGTATGCGCAGCAGTTAGACTTAGCAACTTGCGCATTATCAAAGTTGATAAGCTACAGTACCAGCCTCGACATATTGTCGCAAAAAGCGATGGAAAAGTATCTAAATCCAACGATTTTTTTTAAACAAATAACTTTGTTATGCCGATCATCTTCATTTCGCTCGGTGGATACCTTTGCTTGAAATATACCATCATATCCCAAGTAAAAAAGGAATAACACCATTAAAAAATTAGGACGTACAGCAAAATGTATCTTTTATATCATAGTCATATCCAGTAGGTATATGGTCGTATTCAAGTGAAGTCGTATTCTGCACTTTAATACGACCATGTCCCTTTGTAATTGTGTACGCACACCGATGAGAAGAACGGAAAATACTATCATAGAAGCGTTTATATGAACCTGTATTTAAAATGTTTTTAGTGTATTTTATTAAATGTCTAGTTATATATATTTAATGTAAATTTTCTGTGTCCAGGCAGATTTACTATAAGAACCAGATGTCGAACACGTCTAACGATTATTTGGTTTTGTCTATCGCGTTCGACCTGCCCACAATAGTCAAGTTAAGCTAGACTTAAAATTCCTTGCTGCATTTCGTAGCAAAAACGTTTAACCGAAATAATTTAAATTAAGAACGAAAACATCAAGTCTAAACCATAAGATATTAGTTAACATTTAAAGATTAATTTAAACGTCTCATACTCACCAATACCTGCTTTTTTGAAATTTTCAGTCTCGCCACTGAACACGCAAAGACAAATTTCACCACTCCACGAGACCATGAAAAGCATCACTTCGTCTCTGCATGACTCAACCGAAGAAGAAAACACTTGAGCCAAATTAGGAACTGGCACCGTCTGCTTGAGTGTCATTTCTCCTTTCTTCCACGTATACAAGTGTGCCTTTTCAGAATCTGCGACAGCAAGATAATGATAGAATCCCAATCGGAAATATTCCAAGTCCGAAATGGCAGTAAAAGGCCCCAAACTGAAAGATTAGACAATCTGAATTAATTTCTTATAAAACAAAAGCACGTCTGTAAGTAACGCTGACGTCAAATACAGTGGCGATGACCCAAGCAATTAAATTTCGCTTTTTTTTTTTTGCAAATTAACTTCTAAATCTTGCACAATGTAATATTTTTACACAGCAGAATAGAAAAATAAAATTACATTTAAATTCAATTTATTTGAAACAATTTACCGACTTTTTACGGGCTTTCAAAATAATTTTCAAGCATAATCTTTAGGGTTTTGGTCATCTGGCGAAACCCTATTAGTCTCGCTCCTTTATCACTGTTAGTTCTCTGAAACTGTATAAGTTGGAGACTTGAAATTTTGCATACTTATAACTGAATACCTCCTTAAAATGTAGATAAAAATGCTTAAGTGATACAAACAGAACACAAAAAAGCTTATAAAAATCTTAATATAGAGATCGACATGTTTCAACGCTCAAATGGAGACATTATCAAGAACTATACCGATAAACTATTCTCGCAAATTT